>JAFJYI010000015.1:0-2400000 GCA_019022655.1 Acacia acuminata
GCCTGTGAGGTAGAGAACTATGTTAATTTTTCTTATTCGGTGAGTATTTGACTCTCTTTCACACCTCTAAATCACATACTAAGCACTCTATTTATAGAGTCTAATCGTTTAACCAATTAATATACATTCTAACTTTCCAACACGCACCTCAAGTTGACAACTCTTAAAAGTGTTGACTTTTTTTTAGAAAAAAGATCAAATAATATTAATAAAAAAACGTAACATTTTAATTAAAGTAACCAAGATGAATAAAGACTAGGAAATTTAGAGAATATAGGATGTGAAGCATTAACTATAATTTTCCATTTTTCAGAAACGGACAAATTAAAAACATGAATATGATACCGTTTACCAAAAAATGGAGGACAAAAGTAAAATTTTAAAAAATGTCCTTGCCTTTATTTTTAATTTCGTTTTCTTTTCTAAAAAACAGATTTGCTTGGTAATGTTAAACCAGTTTTTAAGAAAACTCGGTTTCTCCAGAATGAATAATGTAGGCTGTGAAAGTATTAATGTGAAGCATTCCTTCAAACAAACATGCATGTGATGAGTATACCAATGTATACTAGCAACTTTGGGCTAATCAATAATAATGCAGCAGCTTGATTAAAAAATCTCTGGGTATTGCCGCATCATATTATTATAGTACATCTGCATTGGAGAAATTGGCTTGGAGGAAAAAGTATTCCTTAATTATCTTAATCCGCATGAATCAATAAGCATGCTAATATTTATTGATACGGTATGCATCTTATAGACTCAACTTTTCTGAGTGAGGCTTCATGCACGACAAGTTCCCCTCATGAGATATTTAAGATTATTTAGTTAATTGCTATTTTATTTTTATGTTTGGTTTTATTATTTGACATTTATTATATCTTAGTTTAGGTTGAATATTATATCTTAAGATTATATTTTATATATTTTTATTTGATTAAATAAAATTTGATTCTAGGGTTAGATTTGACTATAAAAGGGCCTATTTGCACTCTCACTTATTCAAGGATTAATCAATAATATTTAGAGGTTATTTTTTCTTTGCATTAATATAACCATTCAAATCTACCATGTTGATGAAATTAAAGGATTATATTGATGTAGAAAAGAAAAAAGAGCCTCTAAAATATTATTGATTAACTCATTATTGAATAAAAGAAAATACAAATTGTTACGGTGTAAGAACACGGATGTCGAAATGTGGTAGATTGATCTTGGATGTATCGGTGACTGGGGTATCTATGAAGGAGATAACCAGGAGAGAGCGTGGGATCACCGTACACGACAAAGGGGGTCTGTGTGTGCACCGTGAGGACCGTAGGTAAATAGTCTAGGTTTAGGGTGTGTGTACCTTGTTACGCCTTCTATATTTATAGAGGCGTCTGGTGCAATATCGGGGCACGCCATTAATGGGGGCCATTAATGGGGCGGATATTAGACGATATCCCGATAATGTGACGTGTCATTAATGGGGCGGATATCGAGATACTTTCTAAATGGGACGGGTATCTCGGTGGATTGATATGATTGGGATGAATCCCGCCTAGCCGGGATTTACGGCTCTCCTGCCATGATTGGCGGAGTACGCCTTACCTTGGGCCTTGCTATGGACTTGGAGGCTTTTGGGCCGGTCCGTAACGGTTGCCCCCGGCTTGGCTTGTTCATGTTGTTGGACGGCCGAGGTGTGTGATACTCCGGTCGGCGTGTGGCCGGGGCCTATGCTTTGTCCGGCCGGCTCCTTATGCCGCGGCTTACCTGTGATGTTCCCGGATGGTGCCTTGGGCGTCCCAGGCACCGGGCACATTAGGCGGCCTCGGATTTAGATTGTAAGTCCCCTGTTTCGCGGGTAAACCGTTTGGTCTTCTTTCCGTAGCGCCATCATTGTGTCTTTCACACACTGGCGTGTCGATTGGAAAGGGTCTGCATACGTCGCGCCGTTCCGTGTCCGATTAGCGTGCGCATTTAATGCTCCTTCATCATGTCGTGCATTTCCCATCGTGTCCATGTTTAAAGACCGAAATGCCCCGGCGTTCCCCTCTCCTTCTTCGCAGTTTTTTGTTTTATATTTGCGTTTTTCACTATTTCACGCATACAATCTTGTAGTGAACTTGCTCAGGAGTTTCTTTCCCTTGAGAACTCCATTGTCCTACAATTTGGTCGTTCAAGTCATCCTCTTCGTTACATTTCACTCGTTCAAGTCATCTTCTTTGTTTCTACTCAGGTATTTTCCGTCCTTGCCTTTACTCTTTTACGGCATACTTCGTCTTGTTTAGATAATCTACGGTTTTTCCTCTGTTTTTCCCATTCTCCGGCCTTCTGAGCATTCTTTTAAGATTAGTTTACGTGTTCCGCTCATATGCTCCTTGCCTTTGACGTGAAGTACGTAGTCCTTAGGTTCTAGTTCCTCTTTCGATGGATAGACATAGACCTTTCCTTAGAGTCGAGAACAACGCTCACCCCGAGGAAGAGGAGTTTCTTCGCGCTCGTTGCCGAGAGCTTCTTGCTTTTGGGTTCTTGGGACCGAGCTCCGGAAACAGAGAGGTTAGCACCTCTTCGTCGAGGTGGGAATGGTTCTTACGGGCGAAGTGGGCCTCAACCCATATCTGCTAGAGCTTTGTCACCTTCCATGGTTGAATTCGGCAAACACCGTTCCTACCTTTTCACCTTTCCGGGCGGGGTAGGTTCTTTTACCGGTTCTAGTGCTCCCGCCTTGACGGCCCAACCGATCGTTTCCGTGAGGGTCCATCCCCTGCAAGTTTGGACCCTTATCGGTGATTATCTCGGCCCCTGTTGGGGCTGCCAGGCGAGAGTTCATTTCACATCGCGCGGCGAAGACTTCGGGGCCACCTCGATTATTGGATCTTGCCGGCATCGGCGTCCTTTGGGTCCCCTTCCGGCGTGCCCTTTCGTCCGAAGTCCGCCGTCTGTTTTGCCTTCTAATCTGTTTTTCCAGGTATTTCCAACTCTGCTAATTTCCTTTTATTTTGCCTATAGGTTAATGGCTCCGAAATCTTTGCCTTCAAAGAAAAAGGCCGAGGCCGAGACATCGGATTCTTCTAGTCCACCCGAGGCCCTGTGTCGTAGGTATCCCTGGGTGTCCCACGAGGTCTTGAAGACCGGTCCGTTATGTCGGACGAGGATATTGCCGGTTAGATCTACCCACCATGGAGGGTGCGTCTGCTGCCGGAAGCCGACGAGCTTTGTTTGTGTTGAGCGAGAAGTAGGCGGTCCCAATTTCTTTCATTTTTATCGGGATTACCTTACACGGGTTGGTGTCCGGTTTCCTTTCACCCGTTTTCAAATGCTTGCCCGATGCACGAGACCGCCCGTCTCGACTTCATCCGAACGGGTGGGCTTACCTGGTAGCCTTCGAGCAATTGTGTCGTTCCTACCCGGTTCCAATCCCTTGTTCGACCAATCTCTTCTTCTACTATTTCGGCCCTTTTACCCCTGGCACACCTAAGGAAGGTGACAAGTTAAAAGGGCTAGTGTCTCCCGCGTTAATCCCGCCAGGAAGCTCATGAAGCCTTTCTCGAGAATCTTTTAAGCGGTTTAAGAGTGCCTTTTTTAAGGTTGTCGCCGTGCCGTAAGCCCGGCTTGGTTTTTACGAAGGGGGTCGAGGCTGCCGATGTGGGGTGGCGCTTCCCTTTATCTTGGGTGGAGAATCATCACAAGGCCGGCCCCTCGTCCTTCCAGATCTCTCGAGAGGACTGCTGCCGAGATGGTTCCTCACGTCCTAAGATTGGACGCCTTCGTGGAGCATTATGGCATCCCGAGTGCGGCCTTTTTCATATCCGGGAGGGATCTAGGCCAATTCCTTGGTGTAGGAGTCCCTGTTTGCCATGCTCTTTATTCCTTTAGTCGTGTTTTGTATATTTGCCTAATTTGTGCTTAGTCTTTGATGATTTTTTTACTGTCCCTTTTTCAGCCAAGACATGAAGGCCCTTCGGCTACTTGAAGAAGGTGAATCCGGCGCGGTTTCTTCGAGCGGTCGGTCTCGGAAGCGGGCTGCCGCTACCAAGGCTACCATGCCCGAGGCTGATGCCCCCGTTGTGGCCAAGAAGGCCAAGGTGTCCGGTGTCGAGACTTCGGCCCCATCCGTGCCCTCCGGATCCCCTCAGGCGGGGGTTCGGCCATTTCCCGGGAAGCGGGTTGTCGTCTCGGAGGGTGAAGCTGCGGCTGCGGGGCCGCGACCGTTCCTTACCCGCCGAGGTTCTTCCGGCGTCTTCGACCGCTCTCGCCTCCTCCTCCTCCTTCAAGCGTGCTGCCGTACGTCCTTCCTCCATGCTTCCTCGGAGTTTTGTATTTGAAAAGGGGGTGACCAAGGAGTGGATGTAGCTTTTCTCCCCCTCGGGAGTTTATGGAGAGCGGGCCTTGTCCCCTCTAGTGCGAGGAGGTGCTCGCCGCATGAGCGGTACTTGTGTAAATCCATAGGTTTCTCTGAGGCCTATATGATTGTAAGGGAGAAGTACATTCGGGCGACACGGAGAACGAGACGGGAAAGCGGCTAGGGCCGAGGTTGAGGCCAACCAGAAGGCATTGGCTGAGGCGGCATCCGTAAAAAAGGCATTAGCCGATGCTGAGGCCAAGCTGCGCCTTATGGAGGAGGAGCGGGATCTTTGCCCGGAACGGGATGCCCGAGAGGCGTTCGTTAAGGTGGAGTCGGATATGCAACGGGCACGAGAAGGGGCGGAGAAGTCAGCCCGAGTGTGTCGAGTAAAGCCCGACGAAAGTATGGGCTGTGGTGAAAACCCTGCAAGAACAGCGCGGTTCGTTGTTTGATAAGGTTAAAGCCGTCGAGGAGGCTCTGGCCGTATCGCAGCGGGAGCGCTTAGAGTCTGACGAACTTCTAAAGCAGACTGCCGCTGATTGCTTCGAGAATGCACTGGAGCAGATCCGACTTTTGAATCCGAAGACGGAGCTTAACCAGACGGCTACGACTTCCGTGCCTTTGTGGAAGACGGAACGTTGGTTTCGTATCAACCCTCCTTACGCATTGCGTCGGGCCGGTGCGGAAGGGGAGAGTCGGATGCGGAGAGTGAGGCGACCGGGAGTGCTCGAGGCGGGCCTTCTAGTTAAGCTTTAATCTTTATTGTTAGTAGGCGTCTGTGCCGTTGTACTTTATTGACTCCCGGCGTTCGTGCCGTAACTTTGTATGACTTATGGGGAATTTATTTATCCACCCTTCTGCCAGTTTCTTAAATTTCATTGTTTGAAATTTATTGACCGCATTATATACAAGTCGTGTACTCGACCAACATTTGCGGTGTGGGAGAGTGGGACAGGTTGTATGTCGTACCCTCGGGGGTGTTCACTTAACGCCTTGCCTCATCGGCTTAAATAGCCGGAAAAGATGGTAGGAACCGTTTTAAGGGCGAGGCATCACATGTCGGCCGAGGTGTCTAGTACCTCGGATCGGACATTTTGACTTGATCGGGTCGGGATGACGACTGCCTTCTTAAATCGGCGAGCGTTGACAGCGTCAATTTCGCGAAGGCCACGTATGGCGTTTCGGCCAGAGCTCTTACCTATGCGCGTCGGAGTACAACGGCCGGTGTCATACATCTAGATGTTTTTCGTTTTCGGCCGGGTATAAGTACCTCGGAGTCGGGTTTTTTTGCCGGACTTTGTGGCCTCGGCTTCAAGCTTAAGCAAATAATCGTGCACGTTGGCGCCTCCTCTTTGAGGTATTCCTTCATTAAATAAAGCAGCTCTAAAGAGCGTACAAATGGTCATAAATTATTCAAATGCAAAGCAAGGGAAAGTTGGAAAGCAATCAAAAAAAAAACATGAAAGAAAGTAGGAAATGGACCAAGCGTAGACTTGGGCTAGGCGTAGTAGATTTTCAACTTATCGGCGTTCCATGTCCTTTTAACCGGCTTTCTTGCCAAAGTTTCGAGAACATATGCCCTAACGTCAAGCTTTTCTTTAACCGATACGGTCCTCCCGGTTCTTTGGTTTTCCGTCTCGGGAGTTCTTATTACCTATATCGGCCTCCGAAGTACCAAGTTACCCCGGTTGAAGGATCGTGGCCGAACCTTGCGATTATATTTGCCGCGAGTAAGCGCTTGGCGGCAAGTTCCGGCAATGAGGTGTGACTCGGATCTCATCTATCGAGTCCAGATCTGTCTTTAAGGCGTCGTCATTTGATGCGGTCCTTCTTTGTCCGACTCGATCTTCCTCCACGATGGCTGCCGATTTCGGGAATCATTGCTTCGCATCCATATGTCGGCCGGAAGGGAGTTTCGGGTAGAGGTGCGACACTCGTCCCGTATCCCCGAGAACAACTGTGGAGTTGTTCGGTCCAACTAGAGTCGGCCTTTAGCATGCGTTTCTTTAAACCGTCGAGAATGATCTTATTGGCGGACTCGGCACAGCCATTAGGCTCGCGGATGTTCGACGGAGGAGAAATGTTGTTTGATGTCGAGGTTGGACATTAAGGCCTGGAATCTTTGGTCCGTGAGCTCGGGTTCCATTGTCGGTGGCGACTTCGCGCAGGTATCCCGAACCGGCGAAGATATTGTGACGAACGAATTTCATAATCCGGACGACGTGATTGTAGTTAATGCTTCCGCTTCAATCCATTTGGTGAAGTAGTCAACGCGACAATGAGCCATTTGAGCTGTCCGGGTGCGGTTTAAATGGTCCGAGAATATCCATTCCCCACTTGTAGAAGGGCCGAGGAGCGGGCATCCCTTTTAACTCTACGTGAGGCGGCGGCCATAAGATCCCGCCGTGTTTCTGGCAACTATCACACCGCTTGGCGGCCTCCATGGCGTCATGCATCATGGTGGGCCAATAATAGCCGGCCCGCAATGCCTTCCTTGCCAGCGCCTTGCCGCCCATGTGTTGGCCGTTGCATCCCTCATGTATCTCGGTCAGTACATACCTTGACTCGGACTCGCCGAGGCATCGCATCATGGGGAAGTGTACTCCTTCCCGGTATAGCGATCATCGACCATAGTGTAAATGGCGGCTTCTCTCATCAACTTTTTGGCTTCGGTAGAGTACGTGGGAATGATCCCTCTTTCAAGGTAATCTTCAATTGGTTTTCTCCAGTCCGATCCGGACGAGATAGTCATGATGCACGTGGGCTCGGCCAAATTCTGTTGGATGACAGGTTCTATGACTCCGGGACCTTTGGTACTTGCGAGTTTGGAGAGGATATCGGCCGGGCGTTCTCTTCTCTTGGAATGTGAGAGACAATGACTTCTTCAAATTCCGTCATTACCTCTTTTGCTCTATTTAAGTACTTGGCCAACAAGGGGCCTTTCGCTTGATAGCTGCCCATCGATACGTAACGGCGACGAGTTGTGAGTCGGTGAACACCTTAACCCGCCCTTGGCTCTGCTTTCTTTAGCTTGAGTCAATCCGGCTAAGAGGGCCTCGTACTCGGCTTGATTGTTAGAGGTCGGGAATTCCGGATGGAGGGAATGCTCGCAAGCGATTCCCTACGGGCTTCCTGATGACTCTGCTCATTGCCTTTTAAGTTTGAAGACCCGTCAACAAATACCCTCCGAATTCATTGTCGGTCATGGCCGGAGTCAATTCCACGATGAAGTCCGCCAACGCCGTGATTTGATTGCCTGCCGTGCCTCAAAGGTGATGTCGAATTCAGATAATTCAATCGCCCGGCTTGTCATCCGTCCGGTAAATCCGGTTTGTGCAAAATCTTTGATCGGTTTGGTTGGTCCGGACCACGATCCGGTGACCGGAAGTATGGGCGAAGTCGCCTTGCCGTTGTCGATGCGAATGCCATTTTCTCCGGCTTTTGATATCGAGCTCGGCGTTTTGTAATGCTTTGCTCACAAAGTAGATGGGTGTCTGTCCGGCCTCGGTTTCTCTTACCAAGGCGGCGCTGCAGCCTCATCACCTCTCGAGAGGTATAGGAACAAGGTCTCCCCGATCCGGCTTTGTTAGTACCGGCGGGGTTGCCAAGCATTTCTTAATTTCTTCAAAGGCCGTCTCGCAGTCCGTATTCCATCCTCCCCGGGTTTCTTTCTTCAATAATTTAAAGAAAGGTAGAGCTTTCTCGGTGACCTCGGTAGGAATCTTGTCGGGCCGCCAAGCGACTGTCGATTCTTTGCACTTCCTTCTTGGAGTTGGGGGCCTGCGTATATCTAGCACGGCTTTGCATTTGTCGGATTGGCCTCAATCCCTCGATTGGTCAACATAAAACCCAAAAATTTGCCGTACGGGCACCCGAACGCACATTTCGCGGGTTCAACGATGCGGTATTGTCTTAATTTGTCAAACGTCTCGCTCTAGATCCCGGATGTCTTTGCTCCGGGTGTTTTGACTTCACTATCATGTCGTCTATATATACCTCCACATTACGACCGATTTGATCTTCAAAGACTCGATTCATCATGCGTTGGTATGTAGCTCCGGCATTCTTCAATCCAAATGGCATGACGTTGTAGCAATAGTTCGCCTTATCCGTCATGAAGGCGGTTCTCTCTTGATCGTCGGGGTGCATAGCGATCTGATTGTACCGGAGTAGGCATCCATAAAAGAGAGCGGTTGGTATCCCGCCGAGTTATCCACTAGGCGATCAATCTTTGGGCATGGGAAAGGAGTCTTTGGGGCATGCTTTATTCAGATTGGTGTAGTCGGTGCACACCCTCCATTTGCCTGTTGGTTTTAACACCATGACCACGTTAGAGAGCCAGGTCGTGTATTGTATTTCCCTTATGAACCCGCAGCAAGGAGCTCTTCAATGTGACTCTCAAGGGCTTTTCACTTTGTCGTCGAGATATTTCTCCTCTTCTCAGGCCCCTTTGGTTTCGACCCGGCCATATGGCTAACTTGTGACAGCAGAAGTGTGGGTCGATCCCGGGTATTTCGGCTGACGTCCAGGCGAAGACGTCCTGGTTTTGCCTTAAAAATTTGATCAGCCTTGCCTTGATCTCTGCGTCCATGTCCTCGCTGTAGATTTTAGTTGTCTTGGAGGGTCCGTCCCGAGGATTAATTCCTCCAACTCTCCTTCCGGCTCGGGCGTGGGTTTTCAGTTCACGGAGGTCTAGTTCTACCATGTTGACCGATTGCCGGGTCGCCCTCTTTTCTATCATTAGTCATTACCTCGTTGGTTTGAAGCCGTGGCGGGGATGACGTTTTTCCTCCTCTACACGGAGGGCTTCGAATAACACTTCTTGCGACGCTTTACGGTCCCCCGGACACTTCAACCACCGATTCGATCATTGATCATTTTCAATTTCGGTGCTTGGTGGATGCCAAAGATATCCCAACCGTGTATAGTGGGTCGGCCCAAAAGTATAATGTTATAAGGGGAGCGGAAATCGCCACTACAAACCTTACCCGATCCCGATTTGAAGGCTTCCTTAGTTCCCAAGGTCGGCCTCGAGGTCGACATATCCTTTTGGGAAGGAACGCTCTCCATTGAACCCGATGAGGGTAGATTTGCATGGCTTTAGGTCTTCGACATCGAGGTGCATTCTCTCGGTATGCATCCCGGCTTATTATGTCGGCCGAACTACTGCGTCGACAAATATCCGTTTGACTGGCAGTTACGACGATCCGGTGATGACCAATCCGTCTTGATGGCGGAATAACCTCCTTGAGCTCCTCGTCGGTGAAGACCAAGGGTGGTTTCGGGTTTGACGATGTGCCCTTGAACCTCGGCACCTCTTTTACCGTTAATACCTCTCGCGGGTATTTCTTGCGCTCGACTTATTGTATCTCCACCTCCTCCGAAGCCGCCACCGATCCCCGTGCATTGGAGATCGGCGTCCGGGTAGCCCCTCGGAGGGCCGGTTCTCCGCTTCTTTCGCAGTCCGAGCGTTCGTGGGTGGACTCCGCTTCGGCGGCTACCATTCCGCTTGATTTCCCTTGAGTTTTGATGACGTATTGGCGTAGTTTCCCTTCTCTTACAAATTTTTCAATAGCATCCCGAGTTCGTAGCATTCGTCGGTGGTGTGACCAAGGACGATCGTGGAAGCCGCAAAACTTCCCCGCCCGTATTGGACCGGTTTCGAGAGGCTTTGGCTTGGTCACCTTCCTCATCTCGGTCGCGCGACCTCCTTCCATAGGCGGGATCGCGGGACATTCAAGGGGTATAGTTTCCGTACTTCCCCTTATTGTCCGTTCGTTCTGGTCTGGGTCGGCTCTCGCCACGTCGCGAGGTTCCGCCTTGTGTTTGTCGGTCGAGTCTCTTCTTTCAGGTAATGAATTCCTTGCCTTCTCAGGCTCATCTGCATTGGCGATTTCCATTTGCTCGACGTCTAGATATTTCTTCGCAAGATAGAATTCGTCAAGGAATACACTCGATTCTTGCATAGATGTCGGGCCGGGCGCGTCATCGGGTCCAAATCCGTTGACGAGGCGGTGCACATGGACCTCTTCGGATAAGGATCGTACTGTATTGCCGTATCTCCGAACCGATCCGATATTTTGCAATGTTTCGCCCTTCTTTTGCTTCACTTTACTTAGCGTGAATTGAGATTTCGGTTGTTTCTTCTTTGGTGGCAAAGTGTAATTCAAACTTACGACCAAGGTCTTCAAAATTCGAATGGAATTATTGGGTAGCGAACTCAACCATTTGTGGGCCGGCCCAATTAGCGTGGCCGAGAAGAGTCTTAGTATCACCAGACCTATTGATCTTACCCACATTAACTTTTCAAATAACTCGAGGTGATGACGTGGATCCCGGGTCCCATCATATTGGGGGAGGTCGGCTAGGTCAAAATTCTTCGGGTAAGGGGGCCGTGGGCCGTAGCTCGTGAGAATGGAGTCCCACCCGCGCCGGCCAAGTACTTCATCTTATACCGCGCGGCGATCCTCGTGTCCGAGGCGTAGTGATCGCCTCGTGTAGTTCGTCCGAGTCGATCACGATCTCGGTTCTCCGGTTCCCTATCGTCATCATGGTGGTCCGTTTCGCCCGCCTTCCCTATCCCGGAACCGCAAAGGTGCCTCTTTGTGCCCTTTCGGGGTTGGTTGGCGGTCTCGCTCCCTCCTGCCGTCCCCCTCTTTCCTGCCACGGGGATGTTGATTCGTTTCTGGGCTGGTACGCGGACTATTGCTATCCAGCGTACAACCTCCTTCCTCTTACGTGGGCTTTCCGGATTCCGTTGAAAAAGGTTTTCAAGCTTTTCCTCTATCATTTGTTCCGAGCATGAAAATCCTCCCGCCTTTGGAGGTGATCGAACTTTTCCTTGTTTTCGAATCTACGAATCATCGCCTCTTGGGTTCTCCTTAGTATGCGGACGTCGGTGTCTAGTACCTGAGCGTCCGGAATGGGATCTGTCTGGGGCTGATCTTTTGGGGATTCTTCATGCAGGGATTTGTCGAGGGAAGGCGAGGTGGTTTCTGAGTCAGTAACGTATCCTTCCGGAGTTTTTCCTCGGGATGGTCGATCATGGGCCCGTGGCCGATCCGGCCGGGTCTCAGTCGACTCGGGCGGCCCGAGGTTGATTTGGGGGTACCAAGCTTTCCTCGTTTGGCCGGTCCAATGCTGGTTTGCGTGTGGCTTCCGGTGTGAGCCATTGATGGTCACGGGGATAGAAATTTATGGTCCCCACGGTCGGCGCCAATGTTCGGTGTAGAACACGGATGTCCACCGGGCCGGTAGATTGATCTTGGATGTATCGGGTGACCGGGTATCTATGAAGGAGATAACCGGGGAGAGCGTGGGATCACCGTACACGACAAAGGGTCTTGTGTGTGCACGGTGAGACCGTAGGTAAATAGTCTAGGTTTAGGGTGTGTGTACCTTGTTACCCGCCTTCTATATTTATAGAGGGCGTCCCGGGTGCAATATCGGGCACGCCATTAATGGGGGCCATTAATGGGGCGGATATTGGACGATATCCCATTAATGTGACGTGTCATTAATGGGGCGGATATCCGAGATACTTTCTAAATGGGACGGGTATCTCGGTGGATTGATATGATTGGGATGAATCCTGCCTAGCCGGGATTTCTGGCTCTCCTGCCATGATTGGCGGAGTACGCCTTCTGCTTGGGCCTTGCTATGGACTTGGAGGCTTTTGGGCCGGTCCGTAACACAAATAAGCCGCGAACTTAAAGCTTACACTATAATTTTTAACCTAATCAAATCAAAATATTGAAGATATAATCTTAAGATATAATAAATTTTAAACATCAAACCTAATAATAAAATCATAATTAACGAAATAATTTGAAATATTCTTTGAGAAACTTTTGCGGTAGAAAGTCTTGCTTATAGTAAAGATAAATACAAAGGCATGTTTTGATCGTATCTCTCCTATAAGTATTTGGAGGAAAAAAAATTATGAATTGGATTTTTTTTAAAAAAAATAGAAAAATAATATTATAAAATTTTAATAAAAATATGTAAGAAAAAGTAGTTAAAAACTTTTAAACTGACTTCTCTAATTTCCTTAAACCATATAAAAAATTAATAAAAAATTCCCTCCCCTCCAGACAGAGGCGGACCGAAGTACTTGAGAAGGGGGGCACATGCCCCCTTGATTTTTTATATGAAAAAAATACCTTCTTCTTCTTTCTTTTTTTCCTTTTTTTTTTTTCCCCCATTTTTCCCTTCTATTCCTTCCTGGCTTCCTCAACACGCCCGTTGTCTTATTCTACTCCTTGCTCTTTTAATCTTTCATATGCCTTGCTATTTCTAATAGTGCTTAGTATTACTTTTTCCTTTATATGTTATTGTTTTTTAATGCATTTAAAGCTTTATTGTAAAAAATAATAATAATAATAATTAAATGCTATTATTTTTAACAAGTACTTAGTCAAAAATACCTTTATGGCGTCCAGCCTTACTATTTCTAACCGTACTTAGTCTTACTTTTTTCTTTATATGCTATTATTTTTTAATGCATTTAAAGTTTTACTTGTAAAATAAAAAAATAAAAAATAAAAATCAGGGGTGCGCCCCTAAACCCCCGCATCCCACGCCAATGGTGCCCCCTTCCATAAATTCATGGATCCACCCCTACCTCCTGAGATATATAACCAAACAGCCCTTCAAGTTATTCACATCGCTATTCTATTCCTGTGAAATAAGCAATATATATATATATATATATATATATATATATACAACAAACGTGAGCCCAGAGCTAAATGAATATATAGCTGTGAATGTGACACAAACTGCGTATGCTTCGTTTAAAAGGTTAATCAACATGCCCGGCTCATGTATAAATGATGGAATGAAAATAAATAAATACTAATCATAAGCTTGTTTACATTACAGCAACTATTAAGATAATTAATTAGAAAGTGTCATAAAGTGGGGGAAAAAAAGGGTATATATGAACAATATAATAGAAGGTAGAGAGAAATGGAGAGACAAGGAATACGAGAGAATTCTCATTTATACATATATATTTTTCATTTACCTCCAACCTTAATTCCAAGAGTTAAAAAAACATAAGAATTAATCTACAACTTACAACATAGAGTTACACTATTATAAACATAAAAAGGCTAAAATATACGTTTGGTCCTTCATGTTTGCATCTTGTATCATTTTAGTCCCTTAAATTTGTAAAGTGGACGTTTGGTTCCTTAATGTTAACACCGTTAGTGTGACTTAACGGAAAAAACTGACTCGATAATTTTAAGCGATGACTATATAATTAAATGCTGACCAAGCATGCTTATATGTTAGTATTTTAATAAATTATTATTTTAAATCTTATTAATTGAAAAATATTTAATCTTTACAGACTATTTTACAATTTTTTAAAGTTTGTGAAGATTAAATTTTTTTTTTTGTCAAATAAGATTAAATATTTTTTAATTAATAGGATTATAATGTTAATTTATTAAAATACTAACATATAAGGATAAATGATCAGTATTTAATTGCACAATCATTGTTTAAAATAGTTAAGCTAGTATTTTCCGTTAAGTGACTAAACGTGTACTTTACAAACTTAAGGGACTAAAATGATAGAAGAGGCAAACATTAAGGACCAAATATATATTTTAGCCACATAAAAATTAATCTACAACATAAAACCGTTAGAGGTTATAGCCTCTAATGAAATCTAAAAAGCTGCGTTATAAATATCTACGTACCCACCGCAATATTTATAACAGATAGCTATGATTGAGTTATTTGTCAAAAAATGAACACTTTTAATTAATTTGCCAGGGAAAAGTAGAACAAGTTTGGAAAGGCGAATGAAATGCAGGATATATAACAAGTTTGGATATAGGTCATTCAATTTTTAAAACAACTTTAAAAATTACGCAGGACCTTTCAAAGAATCGTAAAAGGCCACCAACTTTAAAAAAATAACTAAAATAATAGTGAACAAATGTTACAATGATAGATAATCCATTAATATTCCTCTATAGGGCCACCCAAAATTATACAGTGAGGTAGATGTTGCCTGTTGGAACTGATATATGAGAATCTGTATATATACCTGCTTCCGTAACTTCAATATGAAAAAGAATAATGCAAAGGAGAAAATTACAGTTTCCTTGAAGAAGATTCAAATGCTGGTCCGTCACTCACCCATCTAGATTTGATCCAGCAGATAAATAGACAGAATATAACAACAAACTGTAAGAAAAAGAAAGGCACTTGTAGAAGAAAAGGTTTTTATATATCATTTAGCATCAGCATCCTTATTATAAGACGGAGGGAATAAATATTTAACTTACAAGGACTAAAAGTGGGGAAGCAAAAATCACAAAATAAGTAGTATTACAAAAGAATAAGAATTACGATGTGAATGGAGATACTAATTCAACATTTCTAACCCCATATGGCCAGCGAACAAATAAATAGAATAATATTATTGACTTATTGCGAGATCAGTGACTCGTGCATTTTTACGACAAAAGATTGTTTAATCTTTGGTAGACGACTGCCCAGAATGATGACGTTGAAGATAATGTTAATGGAAAAGTAAAGCAGCACTAGCCCCTGCATCGACTGCATTCGTTTCTACTGGAAGAAAAATAAACGATCCATATAACTACGATGCGAACATTAACAACAAACTACGATCTCCGAAATCAGTAAGGGTTCCAGATTTTACCATTATCTTGACGTATGTCTTCGACCAAACGCCGCCAGCCAGGGCCATCGCCAGATATACAAGAACCAAGAGAGTACCTGCGGGTAAACGCCTGATCGATCTGAGGGGATCAATTTTTTATAGGCAAATGTTAGTCGGTTATGCTGAAAAACAAGGAGGAAAGATCCCTATAAGATAGTGATTTATCATTATCTTTATTTTTGATAATTAAACATTATGTTTTATGTTAATAAATTATAAAACTCGTGTAAATTTAAAAAGATATGATTGTCGCACGTTATCGTTTTTAGTACCATATCCCCAGCCAGAAATCTGGTGCAAATATTTAGGCCGGATTTTAAAAATCTGAGAATCACACCGTTGAAGCAAAGAATTTAATCCTATGCTAGCCAAATAAGTC
Source organism: Acacia acuminata (assembly GCA_019022655.1). Lineage (NCBI taxonomy): Eukaryota > Viridiplantae > Streptophyta > Magnoliopsida > Fabales > Fabaceae > Acacia > Acacia acuminata. Next base: position 15,415 of record JAFJYI010000015.1, read on the forward strand.
AAATAAAGATAATATCTTTTTTTGACATTGAATTAATATACTAGTAATATCTTTAAACTATGACTTCTTATAAGATTAAGAGGTATCATATAGATATAGAATTTTATGTAACAATAAGATCCTAATTGACCTATAATCAAGGCTATAATCACAGAATATACAGGTGAGGTAGCTATGCATGGGCCAGGAGGTACAAAGCCCAAGGTTCAAACCCTAGAGGTAATCTCTATAAATAGGAGGTTAATCTAAAAAGTACACATTGTTAATCTAAAAAGTACACATTCTTTATTCATCCGATTTACTATTCAGCTTTACTGTGTACACACTCCACCCTTTTTGGCTAAAGGCCATATATGTGCACGGTGATCCATTGCTCTCTTCGGTGTCTTCCATATAGATATCTTGATTGCTCTTTTTGGTATCTTCCATATAGATATCTTAAAGAGTATTCCTTTCGATATCTGCTTTATAGATATCTTGAGAAATCCTTTGATCCGATATGTTTTACACTGAACAAAATGTATATAGATACGTGTAAATTAAAAAATGCATAAGATTAAACATGAAAATGTATTTCATATGTTATGCTACACTTTTGCTTTGCTCAATATACCATTGTAGATTTTATTGCGCCTAACCTTTAAGTTTTAAAAAACTCGTCCACTTAAAATAAGAAAATCGGCTACATGGATTTGGATCGGAATTCGCATAAGAAGATTCAAATATTTGGAGGAGAACAAAAAAGGTCACGGTCGCTTTGAAACAAACTTTTAATTGCCTTCCTGCCATGCAATATAATATAGCATCTTTAATTAATCCTGTACAAAAGAGGGCATGATAAAGAGTGCCTAGAGCAAACCACGTACATATACTCTATTCAATGAATATCATAGTTATAATCAAGGTTGTCAAGTTTAAGCAAATTTGCAACAGTGACATAATTAAATTGGTATTACTAGTGTATAATTAAATAATTAAAATATAAAAATGACAAAAATTTGATTTAAATATATTTTAAATCCAAATAATTGAAATTAAATCCATCAATTTATCATATTTAACAAATAAATTTTTATAAAATTTATATATAAAGTCACTGAATACTATCAAATCAAAAAAGTTAATACAAGTTTAAGAGCAAATTAACACGAAATAGTTTACTTTTATTAACTAGAAAAGTAAAAATGGTAAACTTGGAGAATTAACTCGCGAATTTGAGTACAATAATTGTAATCATTAAAATTAAAATTGTTACATACTCAATGGATGAATTAAAATTGGATAATAATATTAACTTATTTGGCAAGAAAATGTAACAAATGCTTAAGCCCGAGCCTCTGGATGATGAAAATTAGGGAATAAAATTTGCATAGTATGACGTATAAATATGATTTTGTCTGCGTTTTCGCCGAGTTGCTGGAAAATTAATCGCGGGAGTCGCTGGAAAATTAATTGTGAGAGACGTACTTAAAAGAGAAGGAAGGATAGAAAGAAAGGGTAGTGAGAGAGAGGGAACGACACAAGGAAGAATAGGAGAGAGAGAGAGGGAACGACACATCACAGACACACCAGAAGGAGGAGAGGCCACCGGGGCAAAAATAAATAAATAAACCGGCGGCATCTCCCCCTCCACCCCAACCCCACCCAAAAAATAAATTTTATTAATTAATTTTTGGCCTGCCATGCAAGCGCACCCGTCATGGCAAAGGCCTAGCTACAAATGAGTATATACCTAACCTTCACTGTATATCGCAATCATCTACATTCATCGATCTGTCCTTTTATATATGACGCCTCTGATGCTTCCAAGAACATACACAAGAAGCCGATTGTTGCCTTCAAGATCCAATTACCAATTAAACAGAAATATCAGATTTCCGTTAGGTGACAAAAAAGTACAAAGCTCCGAAATCAGGAGGGTTCCAGATTCTAAATACCTTAGCATGATGGACGACTAGATAATTAAGAGGATTCTAGGTCAAGTAGTACCGGTATTGCTTGCTTCGAACGCCGCCGGAAAAACAAGAACGACGACGAGCAAACGTGCAGGTAAACGCGATGGAAGATCAGTAACCTATATATCTATTGACTGCAATGACTTGCTCTGGACTATTGGGAGACTAGAGGGGGATCCCATTCTTTTGTAGCCAAATCTGAGGCGGTTTCTACGGAATCGAAAAAGATCCATAAAAGATGCATACGTACTATACACCGCAATCTGTTTTATAATTATCTAATTTATTTGATAATTTTTTTATCTGATCTTTTATTTGAAAATCGGATTATGGATCGTTTATAAATTAAACTTAGTAGGGCAAAAAAATTATATTTTCGGCGGATTGCGATATTTTCCCAGATAATAAGAACTAAGGAATTTAAAATGTTAATTGGGGTTATATATATATATATATATATATGGTCCTAGAAGATTGAATTTATGTATGCTATATATATCCCGTGCAATGTAAAGTGAATGAAATCAAGATAGTAATATCTTCCCCCGCCAAATCAAGATATCAAGATAATATATTACTCCCTCCCGTCCCTCAAGATAATATATTACTACATCCGGTCCTAATTATAAGATATAGTTGACTTTTTTAAAGAGATTAAGAAAGTTAATTAAATTACTTTAGACCTAATTACAAGACATAGTTTACGTTTTTGAAGAGATTAAGAAAGTTAATTAAATTACTTTAGAGTATTTTTATTTTTATTTTTTTCTTCAAACTAATTAGTTTAAATAATAAATTAATATATAATCTCAAAATATACAACAAATAAAATGATTAAGTAACTTATTTAGCCTCCTTAATCTCTCCAAAAAAAAAGTCAACTATATCTTATAATTAGGACCAAAGGTAGTAATATCTTTAAACCCCATGACTTCCTACGAGATCGATAGGTATATGTGATGGTTAATTTTGCCAATTATATGACTTTCATGCAAAGTTTCAGGAGGTTGAAAACAAAAATTTTGTTTAATCGATGCGGAAACCCATAACTCTTTACGGTCATCATGAATTATTAACCTTAACTCATTACGCTAATTAGTTAATAATTATTAATCCGTAACTTTTTACGGTACTCATTAGAATTCATAACAATTTATAATATTCATGAGTTTTAGGATTACTCGTTAAAATAACTATTGGTATTTAGGATAATTTGATGAAACGATTATTGGATATTAGAATACCTTAGATCACTCGAAGACTTCAAAGTTGTTGATGTCCTCTAACGTTGATTCACACAGCTATCCCCCAATTGCAATGAGAACTCCTTCTCTTGAAACCTCCCACTCCTTAGATGCTTGCTAGACGAAGACAAGATTGAGTTGTGGTTTCCTTGGGTTTTTATCTTTTCAAGAAGATGATGGTTTCTTAGGATTAGATTAAAGATAGGAGGAATAAGATCATTGGAACCTTGTATTTCTATGGATGGTGCCTTTTTCTCTCTAAACCTTTGGTAAAGACCGAAATTTAGAGAGCATAAGGATCTTGTTTTTCTCTCCGAAAAACGTGCAGGAAAAAGGCACACAAAAAATCAAGACTTTATAAGAGTCTAACCCTAATTTAAGCGCTCACAAGAAAAGCCCAATCCAAGCTTGAATTGAAAAATCCAAATCACAATGAATTGAATTCATATCTTGATTGATTGATTGAATTTAAGATGATGAATCACATTCATATCTTGATTGATTGTTTGAATCAATCATTTAAGATGATGGATTATATTTATTTCCTTTTTTTCTTCAAAAAACACTTATAAAAAGGGCACATAAAAAATCAGCACTTTATAAGAATCTAATTCTAATTTAAGTGCTTATAAGAAAGGCTCAATCCAAACTTAATTTGGAAAATCCAAATCATAATGAATTAAATCCATATCTTGATTGAATAATAATTTAAGATGATGAATCACATTCATCTCTTAAACTAAAATTCAAAATCATTACAATCAATCCTAATTTATTATTTCTCATATCTTCATCCAATCATTATATTGGATCTTAGATAATTCAGAATTATCTTTTATAACCTAACCTTTTTGAATCAAAATTCAAATTCAAATTTTAAACTTAAATTCAAAATTCGAATTCCAAATTCAACTTGGCCTAAGACCTTGTTGAGTCTTCCAACACATTTGGGCCTTTTTGTAAAGAAATTGATTTCCCACTGGGGACACCATATATGACGTCATTTTCTCCTCATTAGGCTTGGAGTCCTACTCCAACCCAATTACACCTTTACTCTTGATAACGCTCAATAACAATTATTGGCCCAAGTTTGCTAAATTTAAACAATCAGGAATAACCTTTTGTGTGTGACCCATTAGGCCCAATTAGTCACTGACATATATAAACTTGGACCAATTAAAAACCCCTTTAACGGGCCCAATTTATTTAATGACCTCATAAGACACTAGCAATGCTCAAGGCCCCTTAACTAATTGAGTTGATCAAGTGATCTACCATTCACATTTGGATACCGTGCAAGTATCATCCCTCACATCATCATTCACATTTAGTCGAGAGCAAAGATAGAGTATCATCTCTCTTAATTGACTAAATGTGGCTATTTCACATAAGTAGGAATCTTCTTATGTTAACTCTGTAACGGATCATGACTCTTCATGATCATTTGCTGTGCGCACAGACTCTCGAGTTAATTAAAGCTATCCAAACTCTACCGGTCTTGTAAATGATTAATCCCTTGTAGGGGACTGTGAGTCCTCTCAGCATGTCCATCTATACTCATGCATTCGAGTTACACCCAAGAGTACACTGTTCTCCCGATTTTCAGGTGGATAGAGTTGTATGGTCAAAGTATAACCCTAGGACATAGTGTTCGATGACATCCTTAAGTCTAAGATGATCCGTACTACCAAACGATGAGAGACTTTACATATCCAATGATACTCTCTACAATGAATCTTTGTGGAGTCTCTATGGTCGATTCGATGTATATGTTCTCCAACATGTCCACCCACGACATCAGCTAAGACATCTCCATGCCTGTATTCCATGAGGTCCCTACCTTGTATCCCTATACAAGTAGACGATGTCGTACTAGTCTTATTGAGATCATCAATGCCATTTCTTGGTGATTCAAGACTAGGAACAAGTTTTAGGCAATAAATATCCAGTGTTCTCGAGTCCTCATGATCATGATCTCTATCATTGATCCTCAAGAATAACACATGTTCTATTCCTAGGGCTTTTATCTTCAAACACATATTTACCTTAAAATAAAGGCGAGACATAAATATGATAAAGATAAAATATACTCATTTATTAATAATGAAATACTATAACGTAGAAATGGTGCGATGATCCGCCCCACAGATTCTCTCTAGGACACCTAAATACTAACAATATGTGTGTGTATAAATATTTAATAAAATTATACCAAAAAAATATATTGTTAATAAAAATAAACACCAATTTTTTCATTATAATTCTAGGTAAATAGATTTTATTGTCTCCAACAAAAAAATTTTTTTACAGTACATAGCTTTTAAAATTTAAAAAATTCCTCCATGATTAAGGTGCATCTAGTAAAGTATTTTTCACGTTATATCTAGTATTCTAAAATATTTTGTGGTATTTTTTTTTCAAGTCATCTATGTTAACTTGCTGAACAAGCATGAAGGAACTAGTCTCATTAACAAAGATTAACAATCAGTACAATGAACCCTTCCTGGAAGTAATATACTGACTAAGCCCCAAGAATTCTGGAGGCTTATAAGGTAGAGAACTATGTTAATTTCCTCATTAAGTGAGGATTTGACTCTCCTTCACACCTCTAAATCACAGACTAAGCACTTTTTTAACAGTTTAACCAACTCACATTCTGATTTTCCAACACACCCCTCAAGTTGACACCTCTTAGAAGTAGTGTTGCTTTTTTTCTAGAAAAAGATCAAATAATATTAATAAAAAGAAAATGCATGTAACATTACAAATATAGTAACGCAGATGAATAAAGACTGGGAAATTTAGAGAATATAGGACGTGATGCATTAACTATTACTACGTATTAGATCTAAACAAGAAAACAAATGGTAAAAGGGGGAGAAGTCCATCAGGATAACTTCATTTGTTGGGTGGTTGGAGATCTGGAAATCTTTGCAACTTGCTTGATTAAAGTCAACACTTGGAGCAGTTGAGCACTAGAAGAAAAGAAGGGATCGGAGAATTAATGACCCAACAAAGGGAGGATCGAAAACACTTGAAATTAAAAGTGTGATCTCCTTGAATTCTCCTATCCCATTGAAAATGCAGTAAAAGTTGACCTTGAAAATTAAATGACAAATTACATGTTTATTTCTTGCTTTTACTCTTCAAAGGAGAATAACCCAACCTGAATTGTTGAAAGTAAAATATGATTCCGAAGTAGGACCACTGGATATCATAGCAGACAATCTGACGGTTGAGATCATGCAAGATCAGAAAATGAGATATAGCATTTCGAATCTCCCGTGCCACTGCAAGTGAATTCGATACTGATCGTTCATGTAAAGCCAAGTTTACGCCTTCTCCAAATGGCATTAACGAGAATTATGATTTCCTTCATATGAGAGAGAATATTATCTTGATTCAGAAGTGTTGAGAGAGAATATTATCATGATTCAGAAGTGTCAATTTGCCAAAACAAACCATAGTGAGTTTAATTAAAATCATTTTTGATCTTGTGAACAACACTTTTAGGAGACACATTCCTATCTTCATTGACATATCTTCCTCTATTTTTTTTTTCCCCTAGATTTTGGGGACAAAGCAATACTGAATTTCAGTTCTATCTACCCCTCTACTTGCTTCCTGTAACCAAATCCGATCCATTGGGTTGAAGACTCTAATTTGCCCATCCCTTTTTCTGCGGCTCGTTTTGCTCCCTTTTCCAAACTTTGAATATGGACAAGTCAATAGCTCCATCCCTCAGCCAATCAACAGACAAGCAATGCAAACTTCTTTCCATATTTTGAACTGTTTGATTTCCTTGCTTCCATCTCTTAAATTGTTTGATTTCCATGCGGCATCAACCTACCTCAGACGCCAATCAACAACAAAAGCAAATATGTTCTTTAGTTTTCACAAATTAAAAATCTCTTCGATGAATGTAACACTAATACATATAACACTTTTCCACGTTCGTTTTCTAGGGGACACACAAATGAGGGACCTTGAAAGTTTGGAAAGAAACCGTTAAAAAAAGGGCGCCATAAGACCCTTCTAGCATGCATTTTCCAAATATAGACTTAAGAAGAGGAGAGTCGTGATTGATAGAAGCACAGAGGAGAAAGGGTATTTGAAAACCTTTTGGCGTCTGTTGTTTAAAAAAACAGACTCTAAAACCCATGGTTTTGTTGTCCATTTTTCAGAAACGGGCGAGAAACAAGAATATGATGTTTGTTTACCAAAAAACGGAGGATAGAAGTAAAATTTCACAACTTTTATTTATTTGTAATTTCGTTTTCTAAAAAATGGGTATTTTTTGTGTGATGTTAAATCAATTTTTTGTAGTAGCGTAAAGAAAACTCAGTTTCTCCAGAATGAATAATGTAGGCTGTGAAAGTATTTATGTGAAGCATTCCTTCAAACATGTCATGGGTGTCCCAATGTGACACTAGCAACTTTGGGCTAATAAAGAATAATACAGAATCTTGATTAAAAAATATATCAGTATTGCCGCATCATATTAATTATAGTACATCTGCATTGGAGAAATTGGCTTGGAGAAAGTAAATTTCCTTAATGAAAATAAGGCATGGATGAATTAAGCATGTTAACATGGGGCATAGAAACAAACTTCACAATTAAAATTATATTATTCTTATTTGATATGGTATATTTATATTTATTGATACCTCATCTATCTTTTAAGTATAAATTTGAGCTATATATTATGATTTCATTTGATTACATAGGATTAGATTAGATTCTTCTACTTCTACCCCAAAAGAAAAAAAAAAAGATTAGATTCTTCTACGATTAGTTTGTTAGCTCTTATGGTTTTCCCATTTAACGACTATGATTAAGCTAACAAGATGACCCTAGAATCTTATATAATCTAATGTTATAAATATAATCATAATATCTCCTATTTATACTACTATAGATAGAAGTAAATATTAATATATCCTATCAAATATCAACATTCTCACAAATAAAGATGTGTAGATACGTGATGAGAGGTGATCAATTCCATTGAAAAACAAAACTCGTCTAAAATATTTAGATTTATAAAATATTACTCATTTTCACTATGGATTAGCAAAGATATGCCAATCTTGATGAAGTTGCCTCTTGATATGTCTAATCAACCCACAATATAAATCCGAGTCTGGTTTCTCTTCTTATCATTTCCTTATCCCTCATCTACACAATTTATTTCATTTAAATGTTAATCTTAGCCATTCATTTTATATCTCACGAGTTAAAAAACCTTACGAGGTAAAGATGAAATGGGTAGCCAAAATTCATATTTGGTGAAATCAATGGTGTAAATGGAGGGATGATAAGGGATGACGAGTCTGAAACCGTTTCATATATATCTGTGTTGGAGAGACCACATATTCAACATTAATCCAACCTCCTTGAAAATAGACTCAACCTTGCTTAGTGATGCTTCATGCACGGGTCCTAATGAGATATTTAAGATTATTTAGTTAATTACTATTTTCTTTTTATGTTTGATTTTATTATTTAAAATTTATTATATCTTAGGTTAGATATGAATATTATATCTTAATTTATATCTTACATATTTTTATTTGACTATCTTAAATTAGATTTTAAGGTTAGATTTGACTATAAAAGGGCATCTTTGCCCCCTCACTTATCAAGGATTAATCAATAATATTTCAGAGGTTCTTTTTTCTCTGCATCAATATATAACCATTCAAATCCACCATGTTGAAATTGAAGGATTATATTGATGTAGAGAAAAAAAATAAACGCCTCTAAAATATTTTTGATTAATTATTATTGAACAAAAGAGAATACAAATAGGCCATAAACTTAAAGCCAACCCTAAAATATAATTTAACCTAATCAAATCAAAATAATTAAGATATAATATCCATATTATTCACATCGCCATTACAGTCTGTGAAATAAGGATTATACAACAAACACTACTAGAAAAAGCTAAATTTGCGACGGAATTTGCGAGGGAATCAAATTCCGTCGCAAATTTTAGTCAATTTGCGAGGGAAACATATTTCCCTCGCAAAAATGTGATTTTTGCGAGGGAAATATGTTTCCCTCGCAAAAAGGGGGATTTTTTGCGAGGGAACCCTATTTCCTCGCAAAAATCCTCCTTTTTGCGAGGGAACAATGGGTTCCCTCGCAAAAATCGCTTTTTTTTTTTTTTTTTTGCAAGGGAACCCATTGTTCCCTCGCAAAATCATCTTTTTTTTTTTTTTTTGTTCGCCTCAAAATAAGGCAATAAGTCCGAATTGAAAAAAAGCCATTCACACACGCTCTTATCCCTTTCCACCACGACCCTAACCATTCTGAGCAAAAAAAAAAACCCTAAACGTCTCCATTTTCGCCGCGACCTCACCGTCGGCCGTTGCACCTTTCAGGATCTCAGGCCTCAGCTCGTCGAGTCGCCGTTGTTAGTGAGTTCAGGCGCAGCACACAACGAGAGCTCGTCGTCGATTCGCCTTCTACTTTCTTCCTTTCAAGTTGCACAGAGCAAGCAAGTCCGGCAAGAGCGACGGCGGCCTGTTCTCGACAGTCATAGCCTGCGAGGATCTCACTCACTCCCCCGCTCTTTTTGATGCCCTTCTTGATTCAGACCCAGACCTCCATTCACAACTGGAAAATGAAGTATCGCAACTCCAATAAGGTTTCTGCCAAATGGGTTCCCATTTTCTCTATCGTTTCATTCATCCTGGGTATGCTCATCGCTAGCAGGTATCTTCCTCACTCTGGATTTCAATTACTTTGATCTTTCCCTTTTCTATTTTTGGCAAAAAAAAAAAACAATAATAATTGAAAGCTTCAGAGTTAGCTTGCTTTTCGTATTTTGATTATATGAGCTCTATTGTATTTGGAAATCGTGGTTGTTGCGAGGTTGTGGGAACCAAGCGAATCAAACGACCACTGGTTTATTTGCGGCGGAATAATGAGGAGCTGCAAGTCGTCTCCAAGGAGTCCGATCCTGAAAAGGCATTTTTCTTTTGCCACTATTTTTCAGTTGCAATTCTAAAAGTGTTTGATTCTTTTATTTGATTTTGAAATCTGTGGGTTTTATTGCTATATCAGAAGCCTGTGCGGAATCAGGACGTCATAAGCAAAGTTTACAAAACTCACGAAGCTATTCAGTAAGTGATGGCTTGAATCTAATTCCATTTCGCTAGATTTTTACCTGATGCTGGAACTGTAAAATGCAGTTGCTTTAGTTGTGTCAAAGGCATATGTTTCTTGGACAAGATGTGGTTCTATAATTACGATGCTAAACAAGAAATAACATTTTAATTTCAACCGGACTGAATAGTTGAAGGTGTGTCCTAACAAAGATCGGTGATAAGACTATAAGGATATGGTCTATTTCGATGGCTCACGTTTAAAGTCATTTGTAGGGCACGCTTCCGGTGTGTTAAGAGCATCATTTCTTACACGTGGAACACAAATTGTTTCGTGTGGTATGAGTCCTGTGGAACTGATTTGGCACTCTTCTATCATTTTGATAGCATTTATCATTTATTTTAATCAATGTTTCGTGTGTCGATGGTTTAGTAAAGCTGTGGACAGTAAAGAGTAGTGAATGCATTGCTACTTATGATCATCACGAAGACAAGGTGCTGGCCAACCCTTTGTTATATGTTTTTGTTGAATTTGTTAGTTTTTTCATGTAATAGAATATTTGCCCTGGTTTCTACATCTATATACATTATACTATGGGAAATGTTTCCATTGTTTTTACGCTTAATATTCTCCAAAGGAAAAGAGTTTTAGACTTTATGTTCTTAAGCTATGGTCCATGCAAAGACTTAGCCATTTGTAAAAAGAAATGGTTTCAACCTAAATTTCATAAATACCCCAAGTCTCTATAGTTTGTTCTTTCAAATTATGCTAACCATTATCTCCTATATTTAGAAAGTCTCGCAACAAATTCTTCAATAAATTGCTTATAGGGTGTCTTTACCGACTTTATTGCGAGTAATGGTGCATCTCTAGTTTTCTCACCAAGTCTGCAAGATTATCACTTGGTACGGGAGAAGGATCAAACCCGTAATCCTTTGCACGAACCCCCTCATTCAACAATTTGAGCTAACCTCTAAGTGGTCTGAGCATCCCTTTTTTGTTGACCACAAATTTCATTAAAAATTTTACCTGGTTGAATCTTTGCAATTTCACTGATTTGCCAAGTAGGCTCATTATTCACAATTATATTCCAAGATGCTTTCAGTATTATGCTTGATTTCTCCCCCAGTGCAGCTCTATTCGTAGATATTTTCTTTGAGCCTCTATTCTCCTTCCCACTCGGAAATCTAGATAGACATATAAGTTTTGAAATTTATTTGTCCTATTCTTTCGAGTAAATATAACCGAGGTTTGGGCCTTGGTGTTGGCGAGAAAAAGACGTAAATGCAATCCCTCATGATCCTCTTTTTAGCCATGCTCTATGAGTCTCTGTGTGCTAATTAATTTGGGATAATATTGTTTATTTGTTAGATGGATGATGAAGAGGAAGAATTTGTGACACAATGGTTCCTAATGTTAGATGCTTAATTTCTGGAGATTTGGTTAGGGGTTGGTAGCAGATGTTTCATCTAGATTTGGGTACTGTCAAACTTTGGATATCCTCCCATTGCCATTCCTACTTTACTCTCTTTAACTTGTTTCATCAAGAAATTTTCTCTCTTTCTCTCTTTCTGTGTTGTCTATCATCTTTGGAGTGAAGTATGCTGGATTGTATTTAAGTATAACAAAGTGATCAAATTGCTTGGAGTTAAATTTATTAATGATTCCATTTCGGTTCATTTGCTTCATTTATGAACCAAGATAAAGGTGCCTTGCAATTGTTATGGACCTGTCTATAGTAAAGCTTCTTGAAGATGATGAGGTTACCTTCTCTTTTTTCTTTATTTTATTTCCAGAAAAAAAAAATCTCTTTCATAAATTGTGGCATAGGGTTCTCTATTTTAAATTGTACCACTGTTTCTATAGGATGAAACGATGCATTCAGGGGCAGACGTGGAAGCCTTTCAGGCTGCCTTAAATAGAGACATAGGAAGAGACATGTCTACTTCCCGACCTTTACGGTTCGACACGTGGCATGCATTACTTTGATTCATTATATTTTGAATTTCACCTCCCGTAATTTTTGTTTAAAACATTTCATGCCTTTTTTTGTTGGTAATGTTATTTGTCAGCTTGTCCGTGAGTCTATTATATGTACATAAACAACAGAAATGGAAAAAACCAAACATGATGATTGATTTTGAAATATCAAGGTATCTTTGTAAGAGCGAGTTTAATGAAGCATGGCTTGATCTTTCTGGAAATGCAAGTTGACAAGTACAATTTCGGCAGGTCTTGGAGGTGCCATATCAATATATAAATTTATTTATAAATGCCGGCATTCCCTTTCATAATAAACATTAATAGTTTTTTTGCTAACATTCATTTCATCCCATTGTCTTTCTCTTCTTCTTTGCTTTTCAAACCGAGAGCCATCGACTCCTCTTGTATTATAAATCTTTGCTTAAAGTTTATTGTCTTGCTAAAATTCTTTCCTTGAAATTATTTATTTCAAAATTTTCTTTCTACGTCATATTCAGTCTGGAAGGTAGACTTTGTATGGACTCATGAATGCTAATATATTCCGGGCTCTAGTTTGATATACCAGCAGAATTTTAGGAATCAAGGGAAAAGTATCTTCTGAAAAATTATCAGCTCCAATTGTTGTTAATCTACATGATTGCTATATTTGCTATAATTGCTATAATTACTCATTTAGGTCGAAACATAATAATTTGTAATATTTTGTTTTTGCTATGTAACTCTTATTATTGTTACAATAAGTTTTTTTTATTTTCTAATTTTTAATAATTTTTTATGTAATTATTTTATTTTTTATATTTTTTTTATATTTTTTTTAAAATTAATTGAATTTTGCGAGGGAAACACGAGGATTTTGCGAGGGAAAATTTTTTCCCTCGCAAAATTTGAACATTTTGCGAGGGAACAAATTTTCCTCGCAAATTCCAGGATTTGCGAGGAAAAATGTTCCCTCGCAAATTTTCGAATTTGCGACGAAAAAAAGAGTTTTTGCGACGGAAAATTGGTTAGCGAGAACAATTTTTGCGACGGAACTTTTTCCGTCGCAAATTCCACCGCAAATCAGTTTTGCGACGGAAAATCTCTGTTTTGCGAGGGAAAAATTCCGCCGCAAAAAACAGTTTTTTTTGTAGTGATTATAGCCATCAATGAAATCTAAAAAGAGGAGTTATAAACATATACCAACCACAATATTTATAACAGATAGTTATGATCGAGTTATTTGTCAAAAGATGAACACTTTTAATTAATTTGCCAGGGAAAAGTATAAAAAACAACAGTCCCAAATCAGACTGTTCGCAGTATGGTAGTGAAAACGTAGTTTTTACCTAAAAGCGGAAGGAGAATGAAAAATCGTAAAACGTAAAATCGTAAAATAAAACGGAGTTTTTACCTGCATATATATATATATAAAAAATTCGAGAAAAGTAAGGCACTGTCATCCTACACACATATATGATCAATGCAATATCAATCAAAATGTCCAACATTGTCATTGATCAAACCATATTTTTTATATGATTTTACATGATTAAATTGGGATTTTTAATGTATTTTCTGGGACATTATTGTATGATTAAGTAATAAGTTGAGTTAGGAACATTTGTATTGAATTAAGTGTAATTAGGGGTAAAATATCTTCATTTATTAATTACAGAAAAGGACCCAGATATTTTTGAAATTTTAGTTCTGCCCCAAAATAGTTTGAAAATTCTCACTTTAGTCCCTCTCCAGAACTTTTAAAAATTTCACTTAACTCCCTTAGTAAAAACTGCGTTTTTTGAAAAAAAAAAAAAAAAAAAAAAAAAAAAAAAAGAGCGCCGTTTTTTTTTACGCTTTTACGTTTTTTCGCGGCGCTTTTTACATTTTTACCTCGGGAGCGTTTTTCCACCACGTAACACGTTTTTGCCCGAAAAAAAAAACATAAAAGCGGCGTTTTTTGCGCTTTAAAGCGCGATTTTGACTACCATGGTTCACAGCATTAACAAGAGCCGGTGTGAATTTCCAATCTTAAAACTTGGCAATTTCAACTTCTAAAAGACTGTAAAAGCATATTTATTCAATTAAGTTTGATTGACCATTATGGAATGACGAATTTTTCATAAATACGACGTATCTACTCTAATTTCTATCAAAATAACCTGTATATTTTTTCGAAGAAAAAGGCGAATGGAATGAAGGATATATAACCAAGTTTGGATAGGTCAATCAATTCTTAAAACAACTTTAAGAATTACGGAGGACCCTTCAAAGAATCGTAAAAGGCCACCAACTTTAAAAAATAACTAAAATAATAGTGCACAAATGTTACAATGATAGATAATCCATTATTATTCCTCTATAGGGCCACCCAAAAAAATAGAGAGGTATTACCAAAAAAAATACAGTGAGGTAGATGTTGCCTGTTGGAACTGATATATGAGAATCTGTGTACCTGCTTCCCTAACTTCAATATGAATAAGAATAATGGAAACGAGAAAATTACAATTTCCTTGAAAAAGATTCAAATGCTGGTCCATCACTCACCCTTATGGAGTTGATCCAGCAGATAAATAGACAGAATTATAACAATAACTGTAAGAAAAAGAAAGGCACTAGTAGACCAAAAGATTTTTATGGATCATTTAGGATCAGCATCCTTATTATAAGACAGAGGGAATAAATATTTAACTTACAAGGACTAAAAGTAGGGAAGCAAAAATCACAAAACAAGTAGTGTTACAAAAGAATAAGAACAAAGTGAATATTTATCTCGTTCAAAGAGAGGCCAGAGCAAACCGCATGTATCTTCCTTTATTTAATCAAATGAAAAATAAATAAATAAATCATAATCATAATAATTACACACATGAATGAAAAATAGAATAACATTATTGACTTATTGCGAGATCAGTGCCTTGTGCATTTTTACGAGAAAAGATTGTTTGATTATCTTTGGTAGTGGACCGGGCCTGAATGATAGTGGTGACATGAGTAACTTATTTTTAATTTGATATTTGCAAATGTAAAATAAGATAAAAATAAGATTGCAAATGTGATTTGTGTTTGGAATGATGGTGGAAGAGAAGTGGTTTTTTTTCTAAATGGGCTCTTGTTTAGATGATTATTTGAAAAGTCAGTTGTGAAAAAATGACTAATAAAAAGACCATACTACCCGAACTCTTTTCCTTGTAAGCCGCCATGCCAAGCAATCCCATAATATGTATGGAACATAAATGTCCCAGCCCTTGAAGCTGGTTAATGTTCAATATAGGATCTGGTAGAGCTTACCCAATGCTATCTATAGAGCTGGAACAGATGGATATTATGAGCCATGCACCACGGGACAAACGGAGGAGTCCATCTCCCCGAGGGAAGGAACGATACAACCCGAACAGGCAAGAATCCCGAGGACGAAGGGATACTAAACCTCACGGAGGAAGAGCAGAAGGAAGGTATGACCGATATGCCCCACTAAAAGTATCTCAAGCCCAAGTCTGGAAGGAAGTCTCCTTGACCGAGATGAAAAAAGTGGACCGACCACGCCCATTGCGGAACGAGCACACCCTGGACAAGTCCCGATATTGTGAATTTCATGACCAGCACGGACATACAACGGATGTCTGTTGGGACTTGAGGGATGCCATTGAAAAGTTCATTCGAGAAGGGAAGCTCCGTAAGTATCTAATCCAAACGCAAGGGCGGCGAGCAAACGCAGAGGAGAACGAAGTAAAAGTCCGCCCGAAAAGAAAAGGCGAGAACAAAACAAAGGAAGAGACGCGAGATGACGAGTTTCCGATTCAAAATATGACCGCAATGGGATTGTTGGAGGTTTTGGCGGAGGAGGAGATTCCGCCCGGCCAGAGAAAGAAATACTTGAAGGAGGTTCTCTCTGTAGTTGACCGTCCGAGGTTTAAAAGAGAATACACAAAACCGAATTTGCCTATGCTCGGGTTTACCGAAGAAGACTTAGGGGATGTAATGTCGGGGCACCATGACGGGCTCGTCATAACCGGAATAGTTGGAAACTACCGAGTTAAGAAGATGTTTATAGATAATGGAAGCGTGGTGGACATAATCCTTTGGGATGCGTTTAAACGCATGCGGTTCGGTCGGAGGACTCCGAAACCATGTAGGACCACCTTAACAGGTTTTAATGGAGAAGACACCCGTCCAAAGGGATACATCGACCTCAAATTAACGTTGGGGACGAAGGAGGCGTTCAAGTCGGGAGTAGTTCGTTTTGTTGTGGCCGACTTTCCATCTCCATACAACACTATCCTCGGACGACCAACTATCCATGACCGGAACATGTTGGTATCTTCTAATCACCAAAAGTTGAAATTTTACGACGGGAAGAATCAGTCGTTACCATTAAGGGAGATCAAAGAGACTCGGCAATGTTACTTGAGCGGTAAAGGAAAGCAAAACCCGAAGACGGAACATTCCAAGGGTGTGAAAGGAAGACGGATAATAAGTCAGTTTATATAGTAGAGTTAGTTTGAGGGAAGAAGACAAGATGCAAAGGGCCGAACCTAATGAAGAAACAGAAGATTTTGTCCTGGGAGATGAACTAGAACAAACTACCAAAGTCGGAAAGACATTGGATTCCGAGATGCGAGCGAAATTTGCGGGAAAACAAAGACGTGTTTGCATGGACGCCATCTAAAATTCCTGGGATACACCCCGAGTTTTGTTGTCAAAAATTGGCCATCCACCATGGGTCAACCGGTGGCTCGAAAAAGAGGAAACAAGGTGCGGACCGAGGTAAAGCCTTGGAAGCACATGTCCAGGAGTTGATCACACTGGATTCATTAGGGAAGTGCAATACACGACGTGGTTGTCCAATGTGGTCATGGTTAAAAAGACGAACGGCAAATGACGCGTGTGTACGGACTACAAAGACTTGAACAAGGTATGTCCAAGGGATGCATTTCCCATGCCCAACATTGACCAATCTTCCAGCCTTTCAACTTTTATCATTCATGGATGCATACTCGGGATACAACAGATTGCCATGCATCCCGATGATCAAGAGAAAACAGCCTTTATCACGGACAATGCAAATTATCGCTATAATGTGATGCCTTTTGGCCTCAAGAATGCAGGGGCGACTTATCATAGAATGATGACAAAGGTCTTTGCGGATCAGCTGGGAAAAAATGTGGAAGTATACATCAATGATATGATAGTAAAATCTAAAGAGCAGAATGACCATGTTCATGATCTGCAATGACATTCGAAAAGTTGAGAAGGCATCGAATCCATTTGAATCCGGTGAAATGTGCTTTGGAGTACCGTCGGGAAAGTTCTTGGGTTTTCTCTTGACTAACCGAGGCATTGAAGCTAACCCGGAAAAGTGCAGGGCCATGATGGAAATGAAACCCCCGGCAAACAAGAAAGAAGTGCAACAGTTGACAGGGCGATTGGCGGCTTTGACAAGGTTCTTGCCCAAGTCGGCAGAAAAATCCCTCCCATTTTTTAAACTCTTGAAGAAGGAAGCTCAGGAAGAATGGAACTCGGAATGTGAAGAAGCGTTTAACAGAATAAAGCAGTGTTTGGCATCTCCACCGGTACTATCCCGGCCAGAATTCGGGGAAAATTTGTTTCTGCACTTGTCGGTTGGGGAAAAGGCGGTAAGTGCGTTTTAGTTCGAGATACTCGACGACGGACGTAAACCGGTACTTCGTGAGTCGGGCTCGCGGGGTTCCGAGTTGAGGTATCAGAAACTGGAGAAAATGGCTTTTGTGTTGAGACGGCGGTGAGACGACTTCGCCACTATTTCCTTGGCCATTCGATCGTTGTAAGAACGAATCAACCCATACGACAAGTTTTGCATAAGCCGGACTTAGGCGGGCGGGATGATAGGTTGGGCAATTGAATTGTCCGAGTTTGATATCACTTATGAGGCCCGACAGCAATCAAGTCACGAGCTTTGGCCGACTTCTTAGTGGAGCTAACCTCGGCTCAAACTGGGAAGAGGGAGCTGAACCATGGAAAGTGTTCATGGACGGTTCGTCGAACATAAAGGGGGGTGGTGCAGGAGTTATTGTGGAAAGCCCCGAAGGCGTGGCGATGGAATTTTCTCTCCGACTTGACTTCCCGACGTCGAATAATCAGGCCGAATATGAGGCCCTTATTGCTCGGATTGCCGCAGCGAAGGAAAACGGAGCTCGACAAGTGCACGTGTCCACGGACTTCGTTGGTCGCTTCGCATTCAAGGGACCTATCAAGCGAAGGGCCGTTGTTGGCTAAGTATTTAACAAAGGTCAAAGACATCATGGCAAATTTTGACGAGGTGACGGTGGGCACACATTCCTCGGGCAGAAAATACGAGAGCCGACATTCTCTCCAAGCTAGCTAGCACGAAGTGCCCGGGAAATCTCCGCACAATTGTCCAGCAGAACCTACCGGAGCCAAGTTGCGTGATGCTGATATCAGATTCGAGTGATTGGAGAAAACCGATTGCTGATTATCTAGAGAGGGGGATCACCCCAAAGGATACGGCCGAGTCCAGGACTCTAGTCAGAACAGCGGCCGCCTATGTAATGGTCGACGATCAATTGTATCGCAAAGGCGTGTATTCTCCCATGGCTAAATGTCTCAATGAAGATCAGGCCCAATACGTCTTGGCAGAAATCCACGAAGGCATAAATGGGCAACACATGGGGGCAAAAGCATTGGCCCGGAAAGCAGTTCGGGCGGGGTACTATTGGCCTACCATGGCGCAAGACACTAAAGACCATGTTCAGAGATGCAGTAGCTGCCAGAAGCACGACAAAATAATGTGGGTTCCACCATCTGACTTGACGCAGATCACGGCTCCGTGGCCATTCTACAAATGGGGCATGGACTTGTTGGGACCGTTTAAGGCAGCTCCAGTAGGTGAAGTGGCCGATCATCGCAGTCGATTACTTTACCAAATGGATCAAAGCTAAACCTCTGGCAACCATCACCTCGGCAAGAGTGCCGAAATTCCTGCAAAGGAATATTATATCACGATTCGGAATCCCAACAGAACTAGTCACGGACAATGGAACACAATTCATGGACAAAGGCTTCCAGAAGATGATGTCTGACCTTAATATAAGGCATCATTTCGCTTCCGTGGAACACCCACAATCCAACGGACAAGCCGAGGCAGCAAACAAGGTTATCGTCAACGGGCTTAAAAAGCGAATGACCGAGGAACGGGAAAGTTGGGTGGAGCATCTCTATGCGGTCTTATGGGGTTGTCGGACCACAGTGCAAACATCCACGGGAGAGACGCCGTTCAGCCGACGTACGTTTGTGAGGCCATGATTCCAGGTTGAAATCGCGAGCCCTCATGGAGAAAAGTGAGAACTTCCCAGCAAGGACAGAAAAATGACAAGGCTATCGCAGTCGAGCTAGATCTAATTGACGAAGTTAGAACCACGGCTCACTTGCGAGATTTAGCCACAAAGCAACTCGTCGCAGCTCGGTACAATAGGAAAATAAACCCACGTTCCTTCAAAAAGAATGATTTGGTGCTGCGAAGGGCCGATATAGGCAACAAAAATGCCCGAGATGGGAAGCTCGCGCAAATTGGGAAGGTCCTTACCGCATCCGAAATGAACTCGGAAAGGATGCTTACGTTTTAGAATCACCGAAAGGAGAAGCAATCAAAAGAACTTGGAATGCGGACAAACTTAAGGCTTACTATAGCTGATAATCAAAGTTGATGTAGTTGTTTGTTTTCAATGTTTTGTTTTCGTTTGATTTCAGTATTTCCCTTTATTAACTTTACTTTCAGGCTCACTTAGTCGTGAATATGTATCAAATTCCTACGGGAATCGAATCTTTGATGTAAAGCCGCGCATTGAATGAATCAAAAGGACGGGCGGTAGTACCCGTATTTTGCAATTTGTTCAAAAGGAGTCGGGCATAACATGTATGAATCAAAGTTCATAAATCATGTAAAAGAAAAATGGCCGAATATGCATCTTTGTAAACACATTTACAGGATCTTGGCGGTGAAAAGCCAAATGATGGGATTGATGAGACTCGGATTACTTAATTCGTGTTTATCGTGTTATCCACAATGGCCAAAATAAACATGTGCGAATCGACAAACGCCCGCTTTCGTGAATCATGTAGCGGCATAGCCGCCCAGTTCAGTGTATACACCATTTAAATGCCGAGTCTATCAAAACAAGGCATACTAGAAAGGAGTGTTTCCTTGACCTTGATCACGCGTTATGGAACCTTCAACTTGCAAGACGCTAAATAAAAATAAGCGCATACGATTTAAGCTGTTAAATCGGGTCTTCATAAATTAAAGCCCTACACGGCAAAGCAAGTGTTTACAAAAAAGGTACAAAACCTACGTAGACAAAAGGAAAAGAAGCCACTACGTAAAGTTGCAAAATGGCACATTGCCAACTATTGTGGGTCGACGGAGATTGGTCGTCGCTTCTTCTTCCCGAACCGTCTCGGCAATATCGGCATCATCAACCGGGCGGAGCCGGATAAATTTCCCGTCTTCAACGTACGCGTTCATGTGCACTCCCTCTAGATTCAAGGCGATCGAGGGATTCAGGAGTCGAACTTGTTCCAGGGCGTTCTCAAAGGCATCCTTAACACCAGCCTTTAACTTGGGGATATCAACTTGAGCGACATCAAGGGCTTCTCGGTACGATTTGAGATTAGCCTGAGCGGTAGTGAGGGCTTGCTTAAAAGAGTTGAGCTCCGTCACCTGATCGTCAATCAAGTTTTATACCTGGCAATGGACTCCATGTCATTCTCATGAATCTCGCGCCCTTCGAGTAACCTCGACTCGGACAGGTGCGGCTTGTCACGAACCTTAACCGATTCGTCCGAGAGGCTTTCCTTCTCGGCCCTCGCCACTTGCGGGTCCTCCGGGCTTGGGTTAATGCCTCATCGGCCTTTTTCTTCTCGTCCTCAAAGAAGTCCAAATCTTTCTCTCACTGTCCGACTTTCTCTTTGAGATGTGCCACAAGTTGACATAAGCCGGCATTCTTCAAAGTTGGCATGCTCAATCTCCTTCAACTCTTGCATCTCCCCTCCGACAATGTCTACCCGTCAAACCAATTGTCGTGAGGACGAATGCCCCTGCGGAGGGAGTTGGGTATTTTATGTTCCCAAAAATAGGAAAGAGGAAGCCGGATCATGGGGCGGGAATCAGAGGCTAAAGCTTCAGGCTCGTGATTCCCCGGATCTTGAACTGGAAGAGTCGGCATAGGAATATCCTTACTTGTTGATGGATTGTCGGTCTTTTTCTTCTTTGGAGCTTTGGCTTTCTTGGCGGTAGTAGGTTGGTCAGGCTCTCCGCCGGGCGCCTTTCATTTTGAACCCGTAGTTGTAGGACGAACGGCAGGAATCGTCACGTCAAGATACTCGGGTCTTTTACCCATCGATGTACCTGAAAAGCACAATCAAAGAAGTCAAATTCTGACACGACACAAACGCACAAAAGAACAAAAAATGGGGAGTGGGAAGCCTTACAAACACCTACGGGGTATAATGTAATCAGCCGAATCCACCAAGCTGTCTTTATGGACTAGTGCAATAAGGGCACTGATGGTTTCCTTCTCGGCAGCAGATAATTGGGATTTAGCTGGCAAAAAATATTTTGCTTCGAATTTATGATTTTCATCGGACCAGTATAAAGGGAAACTTTCGTCAAGTTCCCCGGATGTCCAGGTTTGAAGGAACCACGGTGTATCCCCGGGTTTCGCAACAACTTTAAAGTATGAAGTTTTGAAGCCTTTCCAGGAATCTTTGAAAGGCCTAAGAAACTTGCGACCGTGAGAAGCCTGAAGTGATGTCCAACAAAACCATTTCTTTTCCCCCTCCGTGGTGGTTTTAATGTCTAAAGGAGTAAAAAAGCTACAAAACACGGAGACAGAACACTCGAGTTTGTGAGTGTGGCAATACTTTTCAAAAGCAACTGCAGTGGCCCAACCATTGGGGTGTAACTAAGAAGGTGCGAGGTGTAAATGGCAGAGAAGGCGCATTTGGAAGTCGGAAAAGGGGAATTCGACCCCGAGGTAGGTGATCAGATCCTTATAAAAATAAAAGAAATGGCAGGCCTCATCGTTTGGTCGACTGAAGCCACGGACTCATTTGCCGGGGGCAAGCATACATCATACCCCTCTCCACCTCGGACTATCCATGAAAGCGCTTTCCCGTGACATCTTGTTCTTGACGTCAATTACTATGTTGCTCACAAGATAGTCTTTGATGGAAGGCGTTCGTGAAGATCCTCCGAAGGGACGGACTCTCCGGGTCTCGGATTGAGTGGTTTGGTGTGAAGACATTTAAACCTAAAATAAAAACAAAGGCCAGAATAAGAACTATGAAGTATACCTGACGGAACAGGAATTTCAGGGCGAGTTTGGACAAGCAATGGCCCAATGGACAAGGTATTCATCGGCCTATTGCGGCGGCATTTATCCAAAAGTGACTCAGCTTTCTGTCATGGCCATGACGGGCAAGCTCAATCGCCTTGTGACAACATTCCTCACAAGGACCAGAAGGGTCCACGTTTGAAGCCGGGCGTAACCTCGGAGAAGCCGACAATCTTGGTGAAGGAGAATTAGGGAGTCCGGCATCAGGTGAAGGAGGAACTCGGACGCTTACCCTACTCCCACTTCCTCGAGATCGAAGTAAGTCTTCCATCTTCTCTTCTTCCGTAGGAACGATGGACCATAGCCAAAGTTTAGTTCGGCCGGGCACGCGTTCAAGAATCTCTCTATCTTCCTCTGGAATAGGCCTACCATACATATCTACTAGCGGGGGTTTTGGATCCATCTTGGGAACAAATCATATAGCATGTTAAAACAGGAACGAAGTTATGCATATCAAACCCAGGTTGCCCGGATTGCGAAGAACCCAACAAAGTAAAATCGCTCAAATGCGAATGGCGGAGGCCATAAAACATTGAATAATTCAGGGCCAGAGGGAATGAATGTGAAAGAAAACTGGTGTTGAAACAACTCAGACAAGCAAAGTTCAAAATGGCGTTCAACATTTTTCGTTCGGAGAGGAATTCACAATGGTCATCACAGTCGTTCAACACCCAAATCAAAGAGCAAAAATTACCAAAATGCAGAACGACGCTAGGTACGAACTACAAGATGCATGTTTCAATTAAATTGAAACTAGGAGAAAGAACAAGAACAACTAAAAAAACAATAACCCAGAAGTTCAAGGAATACCTGGAAGCGAGAGAACAAGAGAGAGCAGAAAGACAGGTTCTGAAAAAGAAAGAGCTCTGGTGCGTTTCTTCACAGTTGAGAGGACGGAGTAGAGTGATAATGAAGGGAGTGAGGAGCACTTATAGAAATGCTAGAGATGTAACGTTTGAAAGTCGAGTCGTTTCATCGCTTACGAGGAGGTAAAAGGAAAACCCTAAAAAGCTATAATGGCGATATGACGTGGGACATTAATGGGCGCGGTAACCAAAGGCGGCTCTTGAAGGCACGTGTCATTAAAATCGGAAGCGACGGTTATACGATGCGACGCGAGTAAACGAAGAGACATCTTGCTAGGCGAGCGGTCATGTTTGCTAGTATGTCGGCATTCTCGCTCGAAACCTCGGGTAGAATACCAAGACGCATAATGGCCGAGATAACTTGGCAAACTCGAACGGACGTCCCGAAATGACGAGGCCAAGACAGTTTACGGAAACAAACGAGGCCAGGTTCTAATAGGTAAGTTGGCGACAAAGCTCGTGCAAGTCGTTACTTAGCGCAGATGTGGGATGCGGTTACGGCCAATCGAGATTAAAGCCCGAGAAGGGTCTAAGAAAAACAAGGGCCTGGAAAGTCGGGGTCTCATACCGGAATAAACTCGGCAGTTCGTAAGCCCGGTTTTACCGCTTTTTGGGGTAACCGTTATGGACCTCGGAAATGGGCCAGACCGGCAGTCGAAGCCCGGTAGATGACCGGCTATCCACGATTACCCCCACTACCATAGTAGTGCGAGGGGAGTGGGGGCACACAACGTGACATCATGGGATGCGGGTTAGAAGTCGGACCAACCGGCCTCACTATAAATAGGGGCATACCCCGGTGAACGGTACACACATTCATTCTCCTACTCTTTTAGATATCGTCCCACTGTGCACACACCCCACACCTTTGTTGTGTACAGTGATCATCTTATCCATTGTTATCTGCTCTATGTACGTCTTTGATCGATCTATGGAGCAGATAACAATTGATGAGATGATCACTGTACACAGCAAAGGTTAGGGTGTGCGCACAGTGGGACGATATCTAAAAGAGTAGGAGAATGAATGTGTGTACCGTTCACCGGGGTATGCCCCTATTTATAGTGAGGCCGGGTTGGTCCGACTCTCTCAGAACTCCGTCCCTACGATGTCACGCTGTGTGCCCCCCACTCCCGCACTACTATGGTAGTGGGGGTAATCGTGGGATAGCTGGTCATCTAATGGGTTTGACCTGGTCTGGCCCATTTCCGAGGTCCATAACAACTATGCAATGGACTATTTTCCTTGTAAGCCGCCATGCCAAGGAGTCCCATAATATGCATGTTAAGGGCGAGCCTCCTATCGTATAAAATTGATCAAATATGATTTTTTCTGCATTGTTTATTGTTTTCGTCTCGTTGAACGGATCAGTCGCTGGAAAAATTGTGGGAGACGCAGTAGAAGAAGAAAAGAAAAAGAAGGGGGGCGAGGGAACGACACAAAACACACACACCCCGGAAGGGGGAGAGCCAGCCGGAGAAAGCAATTATCAAAAACACCCAAAAAAACCGGTGACATCTCCCCCTCCACCCCTACCCCAACCGGAAAAAGAAATTTTATTAAGTAGTGTTTGGCCTGCCATGCAAGCGCACCTATCATGGCAAAGGCCTAGGCCTAGCTACAACAATTCAACAAGTTTAAAGCAAAATATTAAAAGCAATATGACAAATACCTAGCCTTCACTCAGTAATTAACTTCTACAGCCAAACCCAATCCATCCCTCCAATAATTATGCCCAAGATTCTTGTGCATTCATCCATCGGCCGTCCTTTTATCGATTCTAGGTCAACAAGTAGCAGTCTTGCCGTCTTCAATCGGACGCCGCCAGCCTGGGCCATCCCCGGAAAAACAAGAACTGCATCTGATCTGATTGAAGATTAGTACCCGATCCATGCATCGACTGCATTCGTTTGTGCTGGAAGAAAGATAAACGATCCATATTACTACGATGAAAACATTACCAACAAACTACGAGCTCCGAAATCAGAAAGGTTTCCAGATTTAAAAGTACCTTGCATGATTCGTCGTGGCTAGCTAGGTCATTAAGAGGTCAGCTAGCTAGTACCATTGTCTTGACGTATGGATTCGACCGAACGCCGCCAGCCAGGGCCATCGCCAGAAAAACAAGAACCACGAGAATACCTGCGGGTAAACGCGACCTGATCTGAGGGGATCCATTGTTTTATGGGCAAATGTTAGTCGGTTTTTGCTGAAAAAAAGAAAAGGAAAGATACGTATAAGATACTGATTGATCATTATCTTTAAATTTTATAATTAAACGTTATGTTTTATGTTTACAAATTATAAAACTCGTGTAAATTTAAAAAGATATGATCGTGATGAGTGATTCATCGCACCTTATCGTTTTTAGTACTATACCCTCCAGCCATAAATCCGGTGCAAATATTTAGGCCGGATTTTAAAAATCTGAGAATCACACTGTTGAATTTAATTTGATAAAAAAAAATATTAGGACGATAACAAATACTCCCTCCGATCCTAATTATAGGATAACATTTGGAAGTTGATTTTGGCCCTAATTATAGGACACAATTTTAATTTTTGTCAATTTATTCCTAAAATACCTCTATTTTATTCTCTAAAGTGTGTTAGGTTTTTTGTGAGTATATGTATGTGAGTGCATAGACTCTTCCCGTCAGTGAAATTTTTAAATTGTTAGATTTTAATTTATTTATCGATTAGCTGACGTTAATTTGCCAACACACACATGCGCGCGCGCACACTCACGTGTGTGTGTGTTTGTGTGTACACACAAATATATATAGATACACACAAACACACACATATATGTGTATACGTCTATATATATATGTGCATGTCTATTAGGGGTGAGCATGGTGCCCAAATGCCCAGTACGCCCGCCCAACCTCGCCCTAAAAGAGTGGCTCAAAAAAAATTTAGGCAGTTTTGAGTTGGGCTAATAATCGGCGCAGTAAACTCGGGCACGCAGGGGGTCCGCCCATTTGGCCCGCACAAAAAATTAAATATATTTAAATAAACATTATTCTATATATTTTATTTTATTTATAATATATTATATTATTATGTCTAAATATATTATGTAATACTTCAAGTATATCTTAAGCTTTGAAACTCTGTGAAGTGTGAATTAAAATCTTCATGGAGTAGGCAGGACGTCACTACTTGAGCAGAGGAAGCCTGCCCTGCCCAGGCCACCCTTGCCCAGCCAAAAATGATTAAGGCTTTTATCGATAGGAAGGCACGGCCACAAAATGCGGCCCGTTCATTCTTTAAGTTAGGCATCGAACAGGGGTGTTGCCCTGCCCATGCTCACCCCTAATGTCTATATATGTGTGTACACACCAATATGTTCAAACACACACATGTGTGTGTTGTGTATGTATATATCTACATATGTGTGTGTATTTATGCACATATATAAACACACACAAACACATATGTGTGTGTCAATATATATGTGTATGTACATATATGTAGATACACATATATGTATATATAGCGGGACCATTATTTCAACTAGAAAGTATGTGGAAAAGAAAATTCTAAATTGGAGAGGTACATGGTAAGGGCTATTGATCCAATTTTATTTATGTCATTTTAAATTAATATAAGAACATTTTAAACGAATGAGTAAAATAAACTAATTTAACTCCTCTCCTTAATCTCCTCAAAATCGATTAGATATGTCTTATAATTAGGACGGGAGGGAGTAATAGATTTGAAGCTAAGAATTTAATCCAATGCTAGCCAAATAAGTCAAATAAAGATGATATCTTTTTTTGACGTTGAATCTATATAATATTTTTAAGGGTTAACGTGCGATTTGGCCAATAAATTATTAGCTCAAGAGCGTCCAACACAATTAACTATTAAATGGACAAAAATACCAACAAACTTTTAAAAAGGAGCGCCCACCAGAACAAACTTTTAAAAAGGAGCGCTTAGCACAACGCCGTTAGTAGAAAGTTAACCTCCATTATCCAAGGTGCAAATTGGCTAACGAACTTTTATTCGAGAGAACGCCTAACACAAAATTCTAAATTTTGCTAAATTAAATAATTTTTTTCTCAATTGTCATTATTCAAAACTACTTATATAGATATCTATGGACAAAAATTACTCATTCTTCAATTTTGTCAAAATTATAATTTGCTAAAATAAGCTCTTTTATATTATTAAGTATCAACGTTGATATCCATTAAGCTCTTTTATAAAAATAAAAATAAAAATCATTTCATTTCTTTTAGGATATAATAGATTTCTTAGATTTTTTAAATTTTATTAACATTAAATAAATTTTTAAACTCACATAAATTTCTTCTAAAATAAAAATAAATCATATAATTTTTTTAACATATATAATAAACTATAAAACACCTTGAGTTTTATTTAAATCATATAATTATATTTTAATTAAAACTTTTGTTTATTTTAGCAAATTATAATTTTAACAAAATTGAAGAATGAGTAATTTTTGTCCATAGGTATCTATATAAGTAGTTTTGAATAATGATAATTGAGAAAAAAATTATTTGATTTAGTAAAATTTAGAATTTTGTGCTAGGCTTTTTTTGAGTAAAAGTTCGTTGGTCAATCTGCACCTTAGATAACAGAGGTTAACTTTTTGCTATCTGCCGTTGTCTTTGGGCGCTCCTTTTTAAAAGTTTATTGGTATTTTTAGTCCACTTAATAGTTAATTGTGTTGGACGCTCATGCCCAATAGTTTATTAATCAAATCGCACATCAACCCTATCTCTAAACCATGAATGACTTCTTATAAGATTACTAGGTATTATAGATATAGAATTATATATAATAGAAAATATTGTTGTGAAAATGTATATAGATACGTATGGTTAATGCTGGTAAATTAAAAAATACGTAATAGCAAACATGAAAAAGTATTTCATATGTTATGTTCCACTTATGCTTTACTCGATATACCGTTGTGGATTTTATTGCGCCTAACCTTTAAGTATTAAAAAACTCGTCCCCTCAAAATAAGAAAATCGGCTACATGGATTTGGAATTTGGATAAGAAGATTCAAATATTTGCCATCAATAAATTTCAAAGTAAAATACTCCAACAACTACTTAGTTTTACCATAACTACATAGTTATCATCTCTATTTTTAAAAATTCTTATAAATTTCTTTTAAAATTAAAATATATGTTACAAAACCTCTTTTAATATTCTTATTTACATCCATCCAACTGTTCCAATAAATGTGACTTATAAATAATTTATAACCAAAATATCCCTACTTAACATAAAAATTAATTAAACATGTATATTTACTATTAAAAAAAAACAAATGTAAGTATGGGAGGGGAATTACAACTTTTTTTTTTTATCTTTTTAAATTTCTTGATAAAAATCCTTTTCATTGACCAAAAAAAGAGGGGGGGAAATCATTTTTGGATTGTTTTTGTGATTATCACTAGTTAAAGTTTTTCATCGAGAATAGCCCAATTTCGGATTTGTTGGGCTTAACAACCTCCCAAAACCCAACAATACAACATAGTGTTTGGTAATATATATATATTAAAGAACATAGTGTTTGGTATACCCCACAGGTCATGGATTTATATTGGGGCTAGTTCAAGCCGAACCCAGTATCATCGTATAAAAAAATAAAAGAAAATCTCAGAAAAATACAATTCAAATTGGTAAAAGACAAATAGGTACTGCCAATATATAAAATCTCATGTGAAACCATAGGAAGAACCTGAGATCAACAAATGTCTCCAAAAAAAAACCTTTGTTCCCCTGAGTTATATGGCAATGTCCAATCTTCCTCCTCATCTCTCTCTCTCTCTCATAGTCCACACCACCGCCTTCTCCTCCGCTCACCCGTCCACGGCCATGGTCAGTGAAATCAAGAAGTAGGGTTAGCAATCTCCTACTTAATTCGTAAATAATAGTTTTTCCTCCACAACTCTGCTTTTTTTCCCCCTTTTTACGTGATGTGAGGCTTAAAATGGTGCCTTGGGGATTAAGAAATGGGAGTGGTGAGAAAATTCCGCAAAATATTGGGAAAGTGGAGCCCATATCCGTCGCAACATCTCCAAACACGGCACCATGAGCAAAAAAAAAAAAAAAAAATAGTGCCCATACCAATGCCTTCTTTATTTCTTTTTCTGTCTATTAAACTTTGAAAGTGGATGCAATTTTCCATCATTAGCTTTTCTCAGCATTTTTGAACGCATAAATATTTGTATTTTATTTTTATTTTTTTATATCAAAATTTTAGAAAATGGGCTAGGTTCACCCATGATCGAAGAAGCAAAGTGAAAATCTCTTCCTCCTACAGAGTGATACCGATGTTAAAGCAGAAATGCGGCCGTCTATCACCCTCGGCGTTAACCTGACACCTAAGAGCTAAGATGTCTCTCTCAACGCTTTGACCAACTCCAGGATCAAATCCTCTTCCTTTAGTAAGAATGTCTGACTCCTTTACCAATTGAGCCTAAGAATGAGGGGTATAAACGTAGGACCCTACGAGTGAGAAAAGTTATGCAGATGCAGGATTTTTTAGTCCCGAATTCCTCAGCAGTATTTGATTTGATTGTGAGGGAAATTATATATTTCAAAAAGGTTATTAAAAAAAAGGTGTTGCATGCTAGTGCTAGTTTTGGCCCCTTCAAGCCATAAAGCAAATTTGCCAGAATCTAGCAGAACGGCTAGGCCCCTGTGTTTTGGTTTGAATGAAAGAGCAAGTTCTTTACTTTGGAGGAGGACGCTTTACATTTAAAGTTAACGGGAAGTGTGTACAGTGTTCTTTGGCTTGGTAGGGCATAGCTTTTATTTTTATATCTTTTCATTGTTGCATGAATTATTACGTTTACTTCCGCTCAAGTACTTCCACGTTGAACTTGGTCCCTTGTTAATCCCATTTTAAATTCTTTTCCCATGATCAAATACCAGGTGCTGCTTTTCATGGTTTGGTCTAAATTAAATGCTTTGCTTTATTCGTGGTTCTAACTTTATTTGGCATGAAAAAAATATAGAAAATAATGCTGTTTCTTAACATGGAAGTAAAAGTTCCATAGTACTCTTCCTTCGGCTCTAAATATATGATGTTTGTAATGTAAAATATACCATAAATTTTATCCTATATTTAAGACGGGAGGTCATATCACCATTGTTTGTGAAAGTGATGAAGGCTGTAAAAGGTAGGAAGAGAAAATTATGATATAAATAATATGGGGTGTTTAGATTGTCTTTTTTTTTCAGATGAATTTTTAGGCCAAAAACTAAGAAGAAACATTAAGATTTTTTTTTTCACGGTGCAGACAGTCTTCTACCACTTTTAATTCAAACATAAAATCAAATTTACAATTTAACTTTTATGCTATCTTAAATTTGTAAAAATCAAATTGAAAAAATTCACTTCTGTCACCACCACTAAATTGAAGTACGTACTGTCACTTTATGTTTGCAATTAATTCAAGGGAAAATCCCCCACAGGATCCAAGTAACCAACATAATGTCAAAAAAAGTCTAAAGAAAAGTCACATGTTAAAAAATGCTTGAGTTGTTAATGTATCTTGATTTAGTTGTTAATGTTGTCGATATAGTTGTTAATGTGCATCGATTTAATTGTTAATGTTATCGATATAGTTATTAACGTTTCTAAAATAATACCTAAAAAGGCCATAAGACCTTTTCTGATATGTGACTTTTCTTTAGACCTTTTTTAACAATATGTTAGTTACTTGGACCCTGAACGAACTTTCCCTTAATTCAATTACTGCCCACTATTTTATACCGTGCAAACTTAATCATTAACATAAGGTCAATGAGATTAGGCAGCAGGCAATAGTCTTGTTGCAGAATTAATTTTCCTCAACATAGTAAAATGTGCCAGTATTACTTAGTCAAACAAATTATTGAGGTAATTAAAGTTGATGCTAACAGGGAAATACACTGAGAGGGAAGCGAAATAACTTGATAATTATTATCCCTTGACATGCACTTGAAAATATTTCTTTAAAAAAAAAAGTGTTTTTCAAATCATACTTCAAAAGATTCATTCATTTAAGATGCTAATAGGGGAGTTTATAACTAAACAATGAGAACCTGCTTAATTAGATGTGAAATATACACTGGGATTGTTGTACTTCTGTTTAATAGGAATATTAACGTTAATATGGACAATTTAACTTTTTGACATGATTGCTAAGATAAAAAATTATTAGATCTTTGGACTTTAGTTGTTTTGTTTTAAAACGTAGGTTGCCTACGGTACCCTGCAGCTCTGTTCAGCCCTCCTTTATATTCCCTGTCACAACTTCAAATCTCGCAAGACAAGCAAGATGACGACGACCTTGCTCTCTCGTTCTGCAATTCTTTTACCACTCCTTCTTCTCTTCGGCGTCTTCAATCTCTCAAGTGACTCTTCTACTCTGAATCTGTTTACATTTCCCAAAATATCTATACTCCAAAGTCTGCTCTGTTTTATGTTAATTGTTAATCTGTCTCAAGTCTGCGTCTCTGTTTTCAAATATTCAGTGTTTTGCTATGAACTATATGAGGGGCTCTGGTTTGGAAGAAAAGCTAACTTCAGCTTTCTGGTTTCATATGGTTCATTCTTTTCTTTTGGTTATTTATATTCATTTATCCTTTGCTCTAAGATAGGGTTGATTTGTCTTCTTGTGAGTCTGCAAGGGAAGCATAAGATAATTGAAAATCCGTTTCAAAGCCATTTCTTTTGGTTTTCAGATCTTGATAGTTTTATAATTTCTCCTCGCTTTTCCGTTTAATTTAATACTCGTACTATATGAACCGACTGGAGTTATGGTTGCTGGCAGGTTGTGATTCGTTCATAGGTGTGAACTATGGCGTAATCGCCGACAATCTCCCACCGCCTTCAGCCACCGCAAAGCTTCTCCAATCCACTGCAATCGAAAAGGTCCGATTGTACGGAACAGACCCCGCCATCGTCAAAGCTCTCGCTCACACCGACATCGGCATCGTTATCGGAACAGCCAACAGCGACATACCATCCCTTGCCTCCGAGCCCGGCGCCGCCAAGAGTTGGATCGACTCCAACGTTATCCCATTCTACCCCGCCAGCAAGATCATCCTTATTACCGTCGGCAACGAAGTCTTAACCTTCGGCGACCAGAATCTTCAAAGCCAACTATTACCGGCGATGCAGAACCTCCAAGACGCGCTTAACTCCGCCTCTTTGGGCGGCAAAATCAAAGTGTCCACCGTCCACGCCATGGCGGTGCTGGGTCAGTCCGAACCGCCTTCTTCCGGATCCTTCAAACCCGAATTGACGACCAACCTAAAAGGACTTTTGGAATTTAACGACGCAAACGCTTCTCCTTTCGCCATCAATCCTTACCCATACTTCGCTTACACCAGCGACCCCAGGCCGGATACTTTAGCCTTTTGCCTCTTCCAACCCAACTCGGGCCGAGTTGACTCAAACACGAAGATCAAATACATGAACATGTTCGATGCTCAGGTGGATTCCGTACGATCTGCGTTGAACTCCATGGGGTTTAAGAACGTTGAGATCGTAGTCGCCGAGACTGGTTGGCCCTACAAAGGCGACACCAACGAGGTTGGTGCTAGTATTGAGAACGCCAAAGCTTACAACGGTAACTTAATCGCGCATTTACGTTCTATGTCGGGGACCCCACTTATGCCCGGAAAACCAGTGGATACGTATTTATTTGCATTATATGATGAGGACTTGAAGCCTGGGACTACTTCTGAGCGATCCTTTGGGCTTTTCAAGCCCGACCTGACCATGACCTATGATATTGGCCTCTCAAGTAAGAATTCCACAAAATCTTTGTCTGCTCAAAGTCCAACTTCGGCACCAACGGCGACGCCGTCGCCCACGGCGGCGCCGACGACAACGACTACGCCGGGCAAAGGATTTGTATGGTGTGTGCCAAAAGCGGGATTAACGGATGCTCAATTGCAGGGAAATTTGAATTATGCTTGTGGACATGGGATTGATTGTGGCCCTATAAAAGCTGGTGGGGCATGTTTCCAACCAGACACTCTTGAAGCTCATGCTGCTTATGCCATGAATCTTTATTATCAGACCGCTGGTCGTGATCCTAAGAACTGTGATTTTTCTAACACAGCTACACTCACGTCCACTGCTCCAAGTAAGGACAATCCAACTTGATTTTGGGTCACTAAGCTCTGTTTTCTAAAAGTGAATTACTTGCGATAACGATGTTTATACTCTGTTTTTGCAGGTTATAATAATTGCTTTCTTAACACAAGTAATGCTAATGTTAATGATCCCCGAGTGAATAACAGCAGTCACGTATCAATGTCTGGAGTCGGACCTACTAGACACTTAATTGACACTTTCGAGTGGTTGTTCTTCATTGGCTTGGTCTACCTTTGACATGCCAGGTCTCTCTGCAGTCTTCGTAAGGAAAGACATTTCTTTTGTGCTCTTCAACTTGTTCTCTCACATCGTGCTCGTAACTACTTGTTTGGTTTCTCAGAAAAGTGTGCGGGTAGGTCCAAGAGTGTTCCTTTTTTTTTCTTTTTCTTTTTTTGAGGTTGGAAAAATCCATGACCAACAATGCAATATGTATATATCATTCGTTCAGTACTATGTGATTTTGCTTAGTAGTGTTAATTCCTTTCGGTTTCTCATCTCTGCTACGCTTAACGTCCGAATATAATAAGATCTGCTCTCGGTGATTCTTTGTCACGTAACCTTTTGGGCGCTTTAGAATCTCCCTCTTCAATATAAGCTACTCGTGTATAATTGGAAGCAAAACCAATCTAAGATACAGAGTAAACATATTATACTCCTCCAATTATAAGACTTAATTGACTTTTTTAGAAAAATTAAGGTAGTTAGTTAAATTAATTTAGAGTATTTTTATTTTTTTTTCCTTCAAACTAATTAGTTTAACTAATAATAAACTAATATATAATCTAACGATACACAACATATGAAATAATTAAGTAACTTATTCAACTTTCTTAATCTTTTCAAAAAAAGTCAACTAGGTCTTATAATTAGGACGGGTAGTAGCAGTTAAAGCCCAAAACAAAAGGATCCAATATTCATCTGTACTAAAGGAACTGCACATAACTTCAAGTCTTCAACAAGAACTTGAAGCATATTTTATGATCTATAACAGAAAATATGTCGCAGCATATGAAAGAAAATTCATATTTTGATAAATAATCCCATTAAAAATTAATGCAACACACAATAATTTAAAACCAACAGCAAGGTTTACACTTTGAACAACTCTACATTTCAAACCTGACACCTCAAGACTAGCAACAATTTTCTATTCATTAGAAAGTAAGCTCCAGACAAAGACAAGGGAATTCATAAACAGTGATATGCTTTACTTAGTTGAAGGCTGTACATGAACTGAACATCAAATACGTGCTAATTGTATCAGCTTTCCAAGGTCACTGTGAGAAGAAGGATTCTTGTTATCTGCCATTGCCAGCTGTACTGCCCACGCTACTCCTTGCTTGCTTAATTTTCCTTCACATTCTGATCCTGAAGATGTGACCACGGTTAGCAACAGAGCTTGAATGTTTATTCCTAGTTTACTACTAGGTAGAGTTATCAATAATAAGAGAAGCTATTCGCAACAAGAGAGATATATGAACTACATGCTTAGTTGGGAGATAGAAGTTATGTGCTAAGCCACAGTAACACTTTATGAGTCAGATGGATGAACCATCACGAAGAAAGTCACTAAATCATAATTGTCATCTCTGCCATAGAAATCAGCACATGAAATAGAAGGAAGGAGGAGAATCTCGCGAATTCTTAACGATCAAAAGCGCAGATTGAAAAATGGGAAAGCGAAAAGCACAAAACGATCGAAGATTCGCAATTTCAGTGAGACAGAGGACTTTTGAAGAGACAGAGATCAGCTCAGCTTACCGTTCTAATTGAAGAGAATGTCTAAATCAAAAGAACGCAGTGACATCTGAGCAATTTCAGAGATGGCAGAGTCTCTGACACCTGGAACATCACTAACCAAGTGCTCATAAGCAGCCTCAAAAGCCGCCGACCAAAACCGAGGTATCCGAATGTTATTGCTGTGCGTGTACACATCCCACATGCGCTTCACCAACTTCTTCCTCTCCTCCACCTCCTATTCCCAAACGGACACAGCATAATTTACCTCATAATAATGTTATCCACAGTCTGAACAAGAACAAGAAGAAGAAATCAAGAACAAGAGTGCTTATATATAGTTTATGTGAAGTGGGAAGGTACCAGCACATCGAGGTCGTCGAGAATCCGAGAATCCAAATCATAAGAGAAACGGGAAAGATTGGGAGCAGACCATTTGAGAGTGAGGGAGCCTGTAAACACAGACCAAAAAGCTAAAAGGACGATGGCAGTGAATACCCAGAACATGTAGTGGTTCTTGCCCATTGCTTGTCCAGCTTCTGAGCTATCTTTCTTCATTCTGGCGGTAAACGTAAACACTGTTATGGATGGATCGTCATCTTTCAATAATTAGAGATAGAAGGTGTGCCTATTTTCACGACAAAAGTGAAAGGCAACGAAAGGTGAATCGACGGTAAAGCTGGAGGGAGTGGACCCCCATTATCAATAATTTTCTTGCCCTCTGAACAGGGTAGGTGCAAATATCAAATACAGGGAGACATCACCAACTTTAGTCGTTGCCAGCGGATTCATGATTGACCTGGGACTTCCAATGGTCGATATTGAGCTGAGGGGCTCAACATGTTTGTCTCGATATGGTTGATCCACTAACATGATGATGTACTGGGTTTACATTTCATGTTTGTTCTTATATACTCCGTCCGGTCCTAATTATAAGAATATTTTTTGGAGTTGGCTTTGGTCCTAATTATAAGAGTAAATTTTAACTTTTGTCAATTTTTTCCTATAATACCCTTATTTATACTTTCTCAATAATAATTTAATAATACACCTATATATTTTATAAAGTAAATAATGTCTACAACTCATTAATGTTATATACACCTCAATTATACTTTTTTCTTATAAAATAATTTTGAGCAATTTTTGTCATAATTAATTTAACAACACGCTTATATTCTATTAATGGAGTATGTCGTAAGATGTACCTGGGCAGGTTTTCACAAAGCAAAGCCATGTTTATTTTGTAATTAATTTACGTGTTCATTTTTTTTGGCTTGCTCTCTAGGTTTTATAATTAGGGGTATTTTCGGAAAATAATTATAAGTAACTAATTTAACTTCCTCCTTAATCTCTCCAAATTTTGGTAAATAGCTCTTATAATTAGGACCGGAGGGAGTACTTATTACATACTTGTCCCTCTTATTAAAAGGACGTGACATTTTGTTTATTTTTTTTTCATCTAATATATCAAATTAATTAATTTCCAAAATATTGATTAATTTGAAATATTTGATGAAAAAAAATAGTTCAAGATGTAGAACATAATATAATCTAAAAAATAAAAAAATTCCTCACCCATCTAATAAGAGGGACAAACATATAACAAGTATATAAGTACAAGGACCCTATGTACCCTCACCCTAAACCCAAAATCATATACCAATACCATTGCTCACATTTTCTTATTTATTTGCTTTATTTAAATGTTATCTGTAATAACTTTTTTTTTCAAAAAATAAAAATAATAATGACGCCCCTCGTTTATTTTGCATGATCACAGATCTGGACAATTCCGAACCATTTCAACCAGCCCCGATCCAATTTGATTTCATGGCAGCTAATTGGTCTTACAGATTCTAGTAAGCGCATGAAAACAGAGTCAAATTTTTTTTTTTGGTAAAAGAGAGGCACAAGGCCATATATTAATTAAAAGAAGCAAGGGGAGCAAGTCCCATACAATCACGAGAGTACACGTGCCTCAAAAAAGGAGGGCAAACACTTGAAACATAAGAAGAAGAAATTCCTTGTTTAGCCAATGCATCAGCTAAAGCATTTTGAGATCTGTAAACATGCTGCAGCTTAACTTCCCACCTCGAAGACAGCAATAATCGGATCTGTATGAAGACCGAGGCCGCGATAAGACTTTGCCTACTATCCAAAAGCTTCTCCACGAGCAACTTACAATCCGACTCGACCATAACCTTCCTATAACCTTCATCCCAAGCCAACCTCAACCCCATCAAAATAGCCCATTCCTCAGCAGTATCCACATCGGCCCGGACCCATCTACCGACTAAAACCCATCGCCCACTCCCCCTTATGTCCTCTCATAACCCCTCCACATCCAGCCTTCCTATCCAACCTAGCCACAGCTCCATCCACATTGACCTTAATCCATCCATTAGGAGGAGGAATCCACACCTTTGGAGACGGAGTCGCCAAAGGAACAGCAAAATCAGTTACCTCATCAGTTGTGGAAAAACAGAAAGATTTCCACAATTTTGCAACCACCGAGATTGGGGATGACGGCTTTTGGAAATTCTCCTGAAATACAACATTGTTTCTCCAAATCCAGAATAACCAAACAGATACCCCCCAGAATTGATTCCAACGCCCAGTGGTATTAACTCCTACCTCCTCGTTTAAGTTAAAAGCCATCCACTCAGTTAAAGAAAGGGAGAAAAACATAGAAGCATACCTTTGTTTAATCAGCCCTCTCCAAAAAACTCTAGCATAGGGACAATCCCGAAAAATATGCGTTGATCTTCCACCCCTTGTTGACAATGATTGCACAGGAGAGGTGGTCGACCACCGCTCCTTGACGCATTAGTGGGCAAACGGTTATTGTATGCAAGCCATAAGAACACCCTAATCTTCTCAACTCCTTCCCATGACCAAATAGCCTTGTAATCCCATTTGAAAACCATTTGTTGTGGCTCTTCAAATGCGAAATAGGCGCTTTTAACGGTGAAAAAGCCATTTGATGATTCCCCCACACCATTATATCCTCACCAGCCTCTTCCCTAGGAGGCAATAATGCTACAAGACTCGCATAACTTCGTGGTTAACCACCGTCGCAAGCCGGCGGAAATCCCAAGATCCAGAGCTCACCCAATCAGCCACTCTACTATGCTTCTCCTCAATACTCAACGGTCGGATACACATATCCTTAATCTTCCTATTTTTCCCAATCCAGCAATCCATGAAAAACGAAACAGAATTACCATTTCTAATTTGCCATTTCATCCCTTTCTCCACAATATCATGTTGCTTGCAGACAAATTTCCAAAGGGCAGAATCAGAAGGCCTTGCTTCCAATAATGAGTCCTCACCTCTTAGCATGTATTTCTTTTGGAGAACATCAGCCCACAGGCCCGTATCTCCCTGTAGTAATTTCCACGCAATTTTGGCTCCAAACGCGCTGTTCATTGAAGAGAGTCTCTTCAGCCCTAAACCCCCATATCTCTTAGGTTCCAAGATTCTATTCCATCCCATCGGATGGAACCCTCTCCCTCTATCACAATTCCCCCAAATAAAATTCCTCTGGATCCGTTCAATATCTTCACAAACGCTGATTGGTAATTGAGCTACTTGCATCGGATATATTGGAATAGCTCCAATCACAGTTTTGGCCAGCGTGATTCTCCCAGCGGTGGTCAAGCAGCTTGCTTTCCAACTTGAAAGTCTATTTTTAACTCTTTCCACCACGTATTTGAAAGTCTCTCTACTACTTCTCTTCCTAGTTAAGGGTACTCCTAAATACCTTCCAATATCAGTAGCAATCTGCATTCCGGTAATTCTTTTGATTCGGCCTTTCAGCTCACCAGGGACTCTAGGGGAGAAAAAGATGGAAGACTTCGAATAGCTGACTTTTTCGCCCGACAATTTACAAAAGTTGTTGAGGGACTGTATCATCACTTCAGCTTGCTTCTCAGATGCTTCTCCAAACAGCAAGAGATCATCAGCGAACATTAAATGAGAGACCTCTGGTCCCTCCGGGGACATTGAAACCGGTTTCCATCTCCCTTCCCTTACTGCATCATTGATAGCGTGGGTAAGTTTATCCATACACAACACGAATAGAAAAGGAGATAGGGGGTCGCCTTGTCTAATTCCCCTGCTTGGCTTGAAAAACTCAGATTTGGCACCGTTCCATAATACATTAAGCGAAGGAGTTGAGACACATTTCATAATAAGGGCAATGAGCTTCTCATCGAGTCCTGCCTCCTCAAGAACTCTAGAGATGAAACTCCATTTGACTCTATCATAAGCCTTTTCGAGATCTACTTTCATTACCATAATTCCTCTTTTGCCTTTCGTCTTCTTCATCTTGTGTAACAACTCTTTGTAGGGATCCGTACAACGCAGCGGATTAAAAATTTCTACGGATCCGTCCCGAGGATCACTCAGGCGCGTTTAAATCAAGGCTAGGGAATCCGGATATTACCTTTTAGGAACTCGTTCGTGGTTTCTTCTTCGTTGAACAGGTGGGCTACCTTCTCGATCGGAGAAGACGACTCTTAGAATCCTCTTCCTCATCGGTATCCACACGAACAATCCTCGTACACGGCTACGCGGCGTGCTAGCGCCTCTTTTTGCGTCTCTCTCTCTGTTTTCACTCTAGGGTTTCTCGCGGCCTTTTAGAATACACTCGATCGAAAGTCCCGTCGTTTTCTAAAACCCATTCGGCGTATTTAATACAAAATTAATCGTATTAACTTTTTGAATTCAAACTTTAGATTTGGATTAAATATATATTAATTAAATCTATCCGATAGATCTAATATAATAATATTTATTTAATCGAATTAAAACCAAATCGAAATTTCGAATTCAAATCTAGATTAAAAAATAGTTAATTAAATCTATCGATAGATTTAATCCAACCTATTTATTTAATCCAAATTCAAAAGCCTTTTGATTTAATTTATCTCAATAAATTAAATTCGAGAAATGATATCTATCTATTTATTTAAATCGAGATACTAATATCTCAATTTAAATTAAATAGACAATAATATCTTTATTCGAAAATTAAATGAGATACAATATCTCGGTTTGTTTTAGATATTTAATTTATCAAATAAATTAAACATAAAACAAATAATATAATAATAATATTTTAATCTCAATTAAAATAATATCATTATATTATTTTCGAATTTAAATATATATATATATATATATATTTACCCTGCATTAAACTCGGTATTCATTAATCTCGGATTAATCGAGATTCAATGAACCTGGACACTTTTACCCGTGTTGGATTATTAACGTGTGCGACCCAACGAGCCCATATGAGATTGGCGGTGGGCCAACACCGTGTCACCCACAAATCGCAAGCGGCCTCTAGCAAGACATTGCGACTACCCAATTCACATGGGGATCGATGACACGATTCACCTATCGTACAACCATGTCACGTCCCTTTTTGTCACGCGATAATTTGGTCAAGGATGAGGCATGGAGAGTGTCAACTTCCTTTTCTTGACCACTACTTTCTCGATTCTCGAGTTAGTCTAATAAGTGAAATGGAAACTCCTTTCCATCACAAGACGGCCGTACATTTCTTAGACTCACTCATCGAGGGGGCCCGATTATCTCTCTACAAATGTGAGGGACAAATTCCATCTTGACCATTCACATCCCTCCGCATGAAAACCACCGATCCCGATCCTAGCCTTTATCATCACCCGGTCAAAGGTGACTTTTGACTAGGTCAAAGGTCGATGACTCATCATGTAGGAATCCATGATGATCTCGGGTCATAGGGCGTCGTGACGCGGTTATACATGAGATAAGCTTATGACTAGATCCATGCATCTTTCTCATAGTGGGTCGGTCCAAAGACTTGTACTCTTACAAGTGCCCATGACTTTGATTGTATCTCCATACCTCATCAAAGTCATCGTCTTAATTCATCTTCGCTCCGCGTAGATGACCGACCCGGACATTTAGGATAATCTATAAGATGTATCAAGGATGCGATTATCAATACGAACATGCGAGACGAAAATGATAACTAAAGAAAATACTTTAAATAACTCAAATATCCAAAGTACAATGAATTGCCCCTAGGGCATAATTTCCAACACTCTTGGCCCACAATGATATTATCTTGGATGAGCCGTCCTGGAACAAAGCTGGACTGAAAAGGTGAAATAAGATCCCCCAAGACACTCCTTAGCCTCCTGGCAATAATCTTGGTTATACACTTGTATTGCACAGTGCATAACGAAATTGGTCTAAAATGTTCCACATGTTGAGGGTGGTCTCTCTTAGGAATCAGAGCAATCAGGGTTTTATTTGCTTCAGAAATATCAATTAAGCCTTCGAATGCTCCTTTCACAAAATTAACAAGATCCTGTTTCACCATTTCCCAATTTCTTTGATAGAAAATGGGTGGGAACCCGTCCACACCAGGCGCTTTATACGGCCCCATTGATTTGATGGCTTCATGCACCTCTTGTTCATCAGGAACTCTTGCCAAATCTTTCAAACGTGAAGGCTCAATGACTGGGAAGTTGCAAACTGAATTAAAATCAGAGACACCTTGTGAATCATCCTGAAATAAATCCTTAAAGTAACCAGTAATCAGCCTTTTAATATCATCTGCGTTTTCCAGCCAAATTCCTTCTCCATCCTGCAAGGTTAGGATTTTATTTCTTCTCCTCTTCATATTTGTCTGGAGATGATAGTACCGCGTGGATTTTATTTCTTCTCCTCTTCATATTTGTCTGGAGATGATAGTACCGCGTGTTTCTATCTCGCCTAGTAATCCAGTCCACTCTCGCTTTCTGGAACCATTTTATTTCTTCCTTTTTGGATACATCTTCAAGCTCAGATTGCAACTGTGCTTCCAGCCCATTAAGGAACGTAGAATACGGATATGCCGGGGATTTCTGGATCCCATTAATCCTTGCCAAAATTTCCCTCTTCTTGTTCTCCACCAGACCAAAAGTCTCCTTATTCCATACCAAGATCTCAGTTCTAAACCGTTCAATATTGGATTCTAGGCCGTCATTTTCTATCCATTGG
The DNA here is from genome assembly GCA_019022655.1 of Acacia acuminata. Taxonomy (NCBI): domain Eukaryota; kingdom Viridiplantae; phylum Streptophyta; class Magnoliopsida; order Fabales; family Fabaceae; genus Acacia; species Acacia acuminata. Next base: position 57,881 of record JAFJYI010000015.1, read on the forward strand.
GACCTTAGAAAATCCTTAAAATTTTCGTGGGTGATCCACATGGCTTCGAATCTGAACGGTTTTGTTCCGTTGGCTCTTAGGCGGGTTCCCAGCTCTAGTAAGATCGGATTATGATCAGAGAAGGCTGTTCTTGGGAGAACCTTAAGCGAGCAATCTGTTGTGCATGAGATTAACGCCTGGTTAAAACAGAGTCAAATTAGCGACACGGGAGGAAAAAAAAAAGGGGGGGGGGGGGAACCGATGCTGTGTTCAGATTTTTTGGATAACTTTATTAACTTCTGAAAAAAATGGAAAAAAAATAGCTTATAATACAAATTGTTTTCCACCGTCAATTCACAGTTCTTTTAAAAATAAATTGTGGAAAAAGTTTCGGTGACTTGACCAAAACCATTGATTAAATATGACCCAAAAATAAAAACCGTTGGTTAAAAACTATTTTGGATTTGAATCACTGTTTGCCTACTCTGCTTATAAATGGAAAATTGTTCCTGACTAAACAGAATTCATCATTCACTCGAAATTTCCAGATAAAACTATTTGCTAATAATTAATTAAAAGATAAACTGATTACAACATTTCCTTCCTAGTTAAAATATAAACTATTACCAATAGGAAGGAAAATAAAGCAGAACGCTATACAATTTACATATTTACAACATAAAACGAGGGCACGAATTTTGAAATAGATGACAAGTCACGGCCACTTTAAAACAAGGGAATATTAGACCTAACACGCACATTGTGGAAGCCAATCCATATACTACAACCAAATGACATCGAAACGAAAAACTAATAATCAGTAGAAAGCATTAAGCCATTAATGGATCTCCAACACGATTGGCCCTTGCCACCGCACCGGCTTAACCACGAGAACGTCATCAATCAATTGAAAAATCTCGCTGCGAATCTTAAATTACGTGAGACATCGAAGTAACAGAAGTTATGGATTAATACACAAGAAAGGCGCGGTATGATACTTTAGAATAAATTGCCTTGAGGGGAAGGTGCTGGTGGGTGTAAAGTGTAAACTAGGACGTATCTAGAATTCCTTTGAGTTTATTACAATCTGGAAAATGATAGTCATAATTGTGTCACCAGTCCGTTGCAATCTGCAAGCCCGAAATTCGAACAACACGACCTACTAAACGGCAGTAATTCCAGTTATATACCATCCCTAAATAACATCACAAAACAATAGCAAACTCATTTTTACGTGTTCCATTTCATTTCATTCTACCTCACCGGAGATAGGTCCTGATATCCCTGATTAGATATCAAGAAATCAATATCAGGCCAAAACTACAGCCAGCATTATAGTGATTTCAGAACGGAGCACGACAGGGCATAAGCACATAAAACTATGTATTGATGATGCTGCTCAGAAGAAGCAAATAATCATAGGATAGCTTCATATGTCCAGACATATTTATGCAACTTCATCACAGCAGGCATAATATAGTCATAATTCAATATTCAAGATGACGAAATGTGCTAAAATCATACAACCCCGTAAAATATCAAACAGACCCAGCCATGTAAAAGAAAAGTAAAGTGTATAACAATCAATCTTCATGAATCTCAGAGACATTCCAAATATGGAAACGACGGACAATCAACATGGCATCAGTTTCAGTCCGCCCGTCTGCATGCTCTCATCACTGATTACACTAAATTAAGCTGAACTTGCAAAACCACACAGTTTCCAAGATCAAGAAAAATATAGGAACCAAAATTTAAACATGGGGGGATAGAAAGAATTTCAAACTTGTAGCTAAAAGAAGGCATCAGATAATAAGCGGAGTTTCAAATCTTCACAGAGATCAGTGTGTGGGATAAGAAAATTTTAACATCATTTGCCATCCCTTATCAAAAGATCAGGAAAACGGAAAGTTTTCAGGTTTCAAACACTCAGAACCACAGAAAAAAGTACCTAAACTACATCGCATGGCGAATAAGGACCTAGAATATATCGATTTAGAAGAGTCATGATGTATAGAGTAAAACATGTCACGGATCTACGACGTAATGGCATCAGAAAAAGATAATTATACAGACATATTTATGCAACTTCATCACAGCAGCCTTAATATAGTCATAATTCAATATTCAAGATGACAAAATGTGCTAAGATTATACAACCCCGTAAAATATCAAACAGCCCCAGCCATGTAAAAGAAAAGAAAAGTGAAGTGTATAACAGTCAATCTTCATGAATCTCAGAGATATTCCAAATATGGAAACGACGGACAATCAACATGGCATCAGTTTCAGTCCGCCCGTCTGCATGCTCTCATCACTGATTACACTAAAATTAAGCTGAACTTGCAAAACCACACAGTTTCCAAGATCAAGAAAAATATAGGAACCAAAATTTAAACATGGGGGGATAGAAAGAATTCAAACTTGTAGCTAAAAGAAGGCATCAGATAATAAGCGGAGTTTCAAATCTTCACGGAGATCAGTGTGTAGGATAAGAAAATTTTAACATCATTTGCCATCCCTTATCAAAAGATCAGAAAAACGGAAAGTTTTTAGGATTCAAATACTCAGAACCACAGAAAAAAGTACCTAAACTACATCGCGTGGCGAATAAGAACCTAGAATACATCGATTAAGAAGAGTCATGATGGATAGAGTAAAACATGTCACGGATCTACGACGTAATGGCATCAGAAAAAGATAAATTGAAATCAGCACAGCTTATCAGTATATCAATAAGCGGATTAAAAGTAAACATCACATGCCATAATGTCTATGCAAATCGGAGACAATTTTATTTTTCACAAAAAAAGCATGTTTCGGTAGATCCATTTGACCCAAGGCAAGAATTAACGCTGTGCAATGGGCTGGTAAGCCAACCTTTCAATCTCTGCACCTGTTATAGCTCCACTGGAATTAAAATATAACCCCCAGATGAAGCGGGTAAACAAATGCATAACGTAAGAGCGGGAGCGTGAGTACAAACAGCTAATGAAAATACCAACCCAAACAAGTTATTAAAGCGCAAGACATATTCCTAAATATCTCGAATGAAAATCGATATTCATCGAAGAAGATTAGACTCCTGATTTACTCAGGGATACACACACACACATATTTCCTGAAATCATAGCAAAATCGAAGTCGAAGCAGGGTAATGCAACTACGCCATAAATCGTTAATGCAAAATTAGGGTTTATAGTGAAGCAATGACAGAGGAAATATGGATTGAAGGGGGGCAACCTAACATTTATATAGGGGTTTCGAACGCAGATTAGGGTTTATAGTGCAGCTTCGTGCCGTTTTATTAGCATCCGGTCGTTTCACCGTATATCAAAACGTCGTCCGCGGCCAACTTTTTCTATTTTAAGTTAAGTGCTCAATCCACATTCCACATAAAAAAAAAAAAAAAACAGTATAGATATTAAAATAAAAACTAGAGAATTGAAAATTTTCGCATTTTATTTCGAGTGAATAAAGAACTCATTTTGACTTATTGATATATAAAATATAAAGATTAATTTTATCATTCATCTAATTTTGTGAGTGTACAGAACTTACAATATCCTACGTTTAATTCATCATATCTTTCACGTCTTATTTTTTAATTTTATATATTTTAAATAATATATAATATTTACATGATTAATTTTTTATCTTTGAAATGCTAAGAAAGCAAGCTTACATTTTTTTATGTTTACATGATTTTCGGTTTTAATACCTCTAATTTATAAGACATAATAACATAGTGAATCAATGTTAAAGCAAAATAAAGTTGAGTAGTCACTGTAAAGTGTTAACAAAGAAAGCTTAATTTTTATAATATATTACCTCTGATCTTAAATATATGACATATTTTCTAATGTGATTTGTACTATAAATTATGTCTTATATTTAAGATTAGATAAATATAATTGTAATATAGGAAGGTATTCTTTTTTTTTTTTTTTATACACATAGTAGGGGAGGGGTCGTGGTTCAAGACATTTAGTGAGAGGAGCCAAGCTCCCATGCCATCAATTACTTAAAAGACGGCATAGGAAGGTATTCCTATGAGAAAAAAGATACAACTATGCTGGGCACAGGCTTTCGGTTTTCTTTTATTTTTCTTTTTTTGCCAAGAGGTGATTTTTACTTCTCAACTATGTAGGAAGGTATTCCGGCTTTTTTTTCTAAATTACCCCTTATTAAATAACTAATTATGAAAATGCCCCTGTTTTCAAATTATTTCCTAATCGCCCTTATTTAGTCGACTAACCCCAAGTTTAGTCGATTAAAACTCGGGGCATTGAATTTTTTGATTTTCCCTGTGATTTAGTCGATTAAGTATTGTGGCTTAGTCGACTAAATTGCGACAGAGAGATTTTTTTAAACTCTTATCACGTTAAACACCACATGATTTCCACTTTTATTCACCATATTAATTAAAATACTAACAATATTATAGGAGAGATTATAAATTATCAAATAAATTAGTAACTCCATTGATAAATTCTTTTTTCATTCTAATTAATTAAATTAGAGTTTTTCAAATATATAACATCCTACAATTTAGGACTCTATACTATCCTTTTTAAATAAAGTTCATCATTTAATTGTAAAATATATTTGCTTTCTAGAAACCAAGCATGTATCCAATAATGATCTCATCAAAATTTAATTTCCCTATGATGAATAATTTAATTCAAGATATTTACTAATAAAACCAATAAAATCTCTTAATGAATTTAAGGATATAAGATATACATTATTTTTCCTTTATTAATTTAATATTCATCAAATCCTCAATAAAATAAGGAGATATACTAGGAGATTTATTAACTACCATATCAATCAAATCTAATATATTTATTAACTAAAGATATCCAAAACTTCAATGAAAATAAATTAATCATGGAAGTAATCAATAATTAAATAAAATATTGATTTCTATGGGCACATCAATATTGAGAAATCGGCACATCCAATATTGAAAGCAATAATCGCATAATTGAATTTTTAATAAATGTCCACCAATACTCCAATTATTATTACATTGAACGCATACCCGGAAAAAACGAATAACAAACGGGCGTAAAACGAGTAACTTTCCTTCTGTACAGTTGTAAGCGTTATGGATGCGGTACAATGGATATACTAATTTATTAATAAATGCCCACCAATACTATATTGTAGGATGTTATATATTTGAAAAACTATAATTTAATTAATTAGAATGAAAGGGAAATTTATCAATGGAGATACTAATTTATTTGATAATTTATAATCTCCTATAATCTCTCCTATAATATTGTTAATATTTTAATTAATATGATCAATAAAAGTGAAAATCAGTAGTGTTTCACGTAATAAGAGTTTAAAAAAACCCAAGAAAGTCAAAAAATTCAACGTCTCGCATTTTAGTCGACTAAACTTGGGGGTTAGTCAACTAAACATGGAAGTGAGATTGGGAAATAGTTTGGAAACGGGGGCATTTCAATTAATTAGTTATTTAATAAGGGGTAATTTAGGAAAAAAGCCAAGGTATTCCTATGAGAAACTACTAATATATCCATAATAAAGTAATAGTTTTACATTGTAGTTTGAGAAAAAGAAACATAAATAATACTCCCTCCCGTCCTAATTGGTAAGAACATATTTTGGAGTTGGTTTGGCCCTAATTATAAGACCAAGTTTTAACTTTTGTCAATTATTTCCTAAATACACTTATTGATACTTCCTCAATAATAAGTAAATACAATAATAATTTAATAATACACCTATATATTTTATAAGATAAGTAATATTTGCAACCCATTAATATCATATACACCTCAATTATACTGTTTTTGGCGAAATTGTTTTAAAAGTATTTATTTATTGGTTTGACAAATTAAAATTGAAGATTAATACAAATAATGAATCCTCACTATTTTTATTTAATTGACTTTATCAACGTAACTTATATATATATTGTGAAACTAAACTAAAATCATGGAGATTAATATGAATCTGTCCTTAATTTATGGGAATTACAATTATTGACCATCATAATTTAATTTAATATCTGATATCTGAATTAATATGAATCCGTGATCTATGACTTGTTGGGACTACAACTCTTATTCACAAATTTTGCCTTTGATGTCATTCTACTTTTTTTTTTTATATCTAAATTAGCTTAATTGACTTTATCAACGTAACTTATATATTGTGAAACTAAACTAAAATCATGGAGATTAATATGAATCTGTCCTTAATTTATGGGAATTACAATTATTGACCATCGTAATTTAATTTAATATCTGATATCTGAATTAATATGAATCCGTGATCTATGACTTGTGGGGACTACAACTCTTATTCACAAATTTTGCCTTTGATGTCATTCTAATTTTTTTGTATATCTAAATTAGCGGGTGTCTTTCACGACAAAGATAAACTAATCCTCCTTCGCACCATAGTCATCTCAAAGGGGCATCGATCTTTGGTTAAATAATCTTCTCCATACACACCGCCAGAGATCGAACCCCTGACTAGGTACTTAAGGGAACCCTACAAACCAACTGAGTCGGGTTGCTTTAGTTGATGTCATTCTAAATTTTAAGCAGGGGTATTTTCAAGGAAAAAAATTATAATTAACTAATTTAACTTTTCTCCTTAATCTCTTTAAATTTTGGTAAATAGTTCTTATAATTAGTACCGGAGGGAGTATAAATAAAAAAATTCTAAAAAGTTTATTAACACGCCAAAATAAATTCTAAAAAGCCTATTAACAGGCCAAAATGATAAATGAGTCTCAAGGGAGGTATCTAAGTTTTTGAAATGTTATGTTTGATCAAAATGTCCCTAGATGATTTTTTTTTTTAAATGAAAAAACCCTCACCAAAGTTTCGCCACGCCGTCATCAAGGCTCCATCGTCCGACATCTTGCGCTTGGAGCTCCAATGACAACTTAAGTAATAAAATTAACTACTTGGATATATAGATTGACTATTTGAGCTCTCTTAGCTTTATCAGGGATCGTTGACAAGTTGAAGGGGAATGACGACTTGAGTATAACAATTGAAAACTAGCGCTCCCCAGGTTGTGAATGGCTTTACTGAAGTTGTTATTACATATACTCAACTTGTCATAGTTAATCTCATAACTTAAGTTGTCACTAGAGCTCAAGGCTTGCCAACAAGGTAGTGCCAAACGGCGAGCAGCTCGCACCGGCAACAATTCTTTCCTTAAAATAAAAATATTGGAAGACATTTTGATAAAAAATACAACATTTCAAAATCTCGAATTCCTCAGAGACCTTTTTTTCATTTTTATGTGTTCACAGATTTTCTGAGATTGACTTTTCCCATGTAGTTCCCATATAATATTAATATTTTTTATAAAACAATATAATATCAGAACACGTCTTTTGTGTTTGTCTCAGTCATATATTGATGTAAATGGTGCATTTTTTTCAAAAAAAAAAAAAGGAAGAAGAAATAAATTAATCGAAATTGTATATATTGCTTTTATTTGCTATTTGATCCCAATCAAAGCTTACTAGATCGATGTTATCAGTTTTTGAGAATTCAATCACATATCTTCCCTAACATCAGTCCAAAAAAATTGTCATATAATCTTCGCATACCCATAGAATTGGTGGCTCTACTAGAATGGGAGCTTGAGTTGGATACTTGCTAAGGATATTGGGAGTAAGTCAAAGATCCAAAGGTCTGCGTGGAGAAGGATCTTTGACTTACCTGATTTTTTAGGGTCTTTCTAAGTTGTAGATTTTGTGATAGTAATTACTCCACTTGGATAGGGGCTGCTTGAAATGAGATTCTCTCCTCTGTCTAGCAAATATAATTCCAAATGATCAAAATAAAGCATGCATGTTTGTTTGCATTGGCGATGAATAATCATGATCGTGATATATAAATGACATTAATAAAAAGTGTTGTTGATCTATCGTGATTTCTGTTTACATATATTTTTTTACAAGAGACTTTAAGAATTGTGATTATGTTTAGATTTATTTATTAAAAGCACTTAAGTGTAATTATAAAAAAGATATGAATTTTATAAAGTTATATTCAACCAAGGAAATATATAGAACTGGAAATAAAAATGCAAAAACACTTCAAGCAGTTGTGTTTGCAGAACTTATTTGGAGGTTGGTACTTCAAGATCAAACAAGAGCACAAATTCACAATACAGTCTTGATGTATTTTCTCACGTTTTCCCTTTACGTCAAGTTTATTACTCAGTATTGGGTTGAGGTATATCAGACATATATTTTGACTATTTTCTCACATGTAAATTATTAGTTATGATTTTAGAAAATTGGAACATCCTCAAGGGATTCCTGGTTTGTGTATTTGTATTTGATCCTTATGGATTGCTGTGTGCAGCCTCAGGTGCAATAGACCCACGCAAATTACCCACACACAAAAACTTATTTTCCTATCGAATGTGAACAATTAAACTCTTGAAGAATACATTTCCTGTAACGTAACTCTCCAAAAAGCTGACCAAACTACGAAAACAAAATGAAACGATGGCAAAAAGGAGCACTGTATGGAGGAAATAAAAATGCAAAGCTGACCAAAGACGTGTAGAGCAATTCCATATCAGAAATGCTCTATGCACCTTTAAGATTAGGATGCGCCATAAACTTTTCACTCGCCTGAAGTTGTATATGTACAGACTTTTCTTTACACAGCTGATATCGATCCATAAAGAGAAAGGGAAAAGGAAAATCCTAAAAAGAGGGAGGCAGAAAGTAATCATCGGACAACCCATGGATATTGAAATCAACCTCTTCAATCTTCCACGTCTCCTCAACTTTCCTCTTCTGATTATGCAACCCACCGTACCTATGAAGCGTCGCCACCGTGGTCCCGCCATGCGCTATGTTAATGCCATCAACAGACCTATAATCCTCCATCACAGACTCTATGTTTGTTTCCCAAAATACTAAGTCATTACTTCCCTGGGGGGGCTTCACTCTTACCAGTTTGTTGTCCTCAAATTTGACAAGTAGCCCCGTTCGCTGGCTAAAGTATCCCCATATTGTGTGCCTCACAAGTTCAGTATTAGCTGAACTCTGTGCTTGCAGAATGTGCATTGACGTCTCTAACCTGAGAGAGAAACAGTCTTCATTTTCTATGGCTTTCTCTCCTACAAATACTGCATCTAAGAACAAATTGGCCGTGTACCTTGGGTCCAACCCCTGGAATTAACAAGCACAGAGAATGAGATCACAAAGAAGTCATCATATCGTTTATAACTGAATACACAGGTATGAAATAGCAGAAGCAATCGCCTGAGCTTAACTAGGTATTAGTTACCTGGAAGAACCTACGAAGGGGTCTAGGAGGGCCTCTGTTTGCATGAAAATGATGTGAAGAAGACTGATTCCAGGCTACCTTCCCGTCACTGCCTGCACTAACCTTGAAACCGGAAACAACTAATTGCAGAAACCACAAGCCTGGGTTCTTTTGCCATAGCTCAAAGCCCCCAAATTCAGGCCTGCCTCCTGTGTGCACGCTATCTTCTCCCATTTGCATCTCCGCCCCCAACATTCTCACTTGTCCCATTACATACATACTTTTCAGAGCATTCAGAGCAGCTTGTCCTCCTGTAGCTGCTACATATTGCTGTACTATGTATTTCGCCGTGGAATCTTCCTGTCATAGCATTGAGTACTTGGTATTTAAGAATATGACCGAGAAATTAGAAGAGAAAGCTAATTTTCGTGTATGATTAATGTCAGACAAATTAAATACATTGACCCAAAATGTCCCCCTTTGACTATAAAATCATTATTAATCAAGACAAAATGAGAAGCAGAATAAGTGCAATACAGCAGGGGGTTAATTAGCAGGATATGGGATTCGGAACTCGCATTAATCTAAGCGTGATTCAGAAACTCAGATATAGGTTGCCCCCCCCGTATCAATCACTCCGCAGCCATTGGACTGGGTGGTTTTTGAGAATTTTATGTGGTTGAAGATATAATCTTGGAATTCTAGCCGCCGAAAATTCACATGTAAAGGTCAGGTTAAATCAATTAATAAATAATTTCAAATAACCATCCATAGAAAAGCTCGATGATCACTCGAGGCACAAAATAAGCCTGCATGGAGATGGTCATGGTGCTGAATATAATGGCCTTAACAGATTATACGTAAATGTTGTAATGGTCTACAAAAGAAGGAATAGATTTTGTGGTTAAGACAGGGAAGGAAAAGATTGGTGATGCTTACGGTGGAACAATCTGTGAGAGGTCGCGTTAATAAAGACTGATCGGATTGAACTTGAATCGGAACAAGGGGAGAGCCAACAAGCTTAAGCAATGCCATGAATTCATTTCTTGGGGTTGAAGATAGATGCGTATAATTCCCATCAATGGGTTGAGCTTTCATGAGAGATCGAAGATTGTTCCAACGAGTAAATGTAGAGCTCCCCAAACTCCGCAACATTTCTTCAGGAAATGGCACCTCCAACACCGTCTCCAACCCTTCTTTGTTATCAAAATTAGGACAAAGTTTTGGACAAAGTTTCCTCATCAAGAAAATTGGAAAGAAACAAACAAAATCCGCCTGCCCTCCTTCTTATTTGAAAATATTGACAAAGGAAAGGACTCTGAGGAAAACGGAATCCCTCCCCCCCTTCTGGCAAAACCCTAATCACAGGATTTGGGGTTGGGGGTGACCTGCTTATAAAAATTGTCAATGAAGAGAAAGCAAAATGCGTTGCTCCAGCCGAATATACATATGTAGTTTTTCCCTGTGGATAGGACGAAAATGGTTCTGTGCACGCAGGTATATATATGTGTGAGCGTATATATTTCGTTTCTTTCTCCTCGCTTTCGAAATGGTGACGAGATTGCATTCCACGATATAGGATCTTGCTCGTCTTTGCTGGTGATATTGCATATTCCACAAGAACTTGGTGGAGCAACGACGTATTTTTAGCATGTGATACGGCTTTAAGTTGAAAGAACAGCCTACCTAAATCTTATACTCTCAAACACAACAGATAATCAGAGGGGTAACAATAATTAATTAAAATCCCTAATCTTAGGCAAAAAGAAAAAAACGTATTCATTCAAGTGTGAAATTAAACCGCCTACTTAAATTTTCCTTCTGTGAGAGTAGTTTTTTCTCCTTTAAAAATAGAATGATTGAAATATTTCTTTTTTTTTTTTAATTACAAAAAACATGACATTAATGACCGAATTACAATAAAAGCTGGATCGAACACCCGACCTCCCATTAATTGGGGAGTACCAATACCACGAGGCCTTTGGTATTGAAATATTTCATTTAGCCAATTGAAAATAATCATTAAATTGTCCCTGAAATTAGACTTAGCAAACGGGAGACAAGTTGACGTGGTAAGATATTTCTACTACCATTTTTTTCTTAGCTTAATATAATCTTTATTTCTCACGTTTGCCGTCATTTTTTGTTTTAATCCCTCAAATTTTAAATTATTTGTTTTGATTCATCAAATTTCATTTCGATTAAAACAATTGTCCCTTAATTTGATAAAAATTTGGACTATTTTTCCTAGGAACCTTGAAACTTTAAAGATCAAAATAAGATTATATTAAATTTTTCCTTTATTTTCCCTAACGCTTTAGAATTTTTTTTAAAAAAATATATAATTTTTTTTTTTTTTTTTTTTGGATATAAAATAAAATAGTAAGTCCCAATAGAGGTTATGAGTCCCTAGTAATCAACACCGAGTGCCCAACAACCTCATGGGCCTACTCAAGGCCCATATACAAACGGCTCTTTGACTGCCAGAGAAAACCCGCGCTAATAAAAAAGGGGATTTCTCGTTTCATTTCGTGTCCATTCTCTGACCATCGCCTCAATTCTTGTCTTTACCTCGTCTCCGTTGTTCCCAATGAAGGCTGCTTTGAAGGGCAAGTATGACTTGGAAAAGAACGGCGGTGCTGCTGCAACCGTTGCCTTCAACGTCGGCGATGTCAAGCTTCGAGCTGCTGTTACAGATGCTACCGTCATCAATGGACCCAGCTTAACCGGGTTGACTCTAGCTGTCGAGAAACCTGGCTCCTTTATAGTCGATTACAATGTTCCCAAAAAGGTATCTCCAAAATTCCACCAATTTCTACTTGCCTGCTAGTTCCTGAATACGTGCTTGCTTAGTCATCGATTAATTCAGTCAAATAAATACAGAATTCGATTTATATTGTACAAAGTGCGGCTTTCTAAAGGTCTGTTTTTGCTCCTTATATGCTGGTTTATCCACAAAAAAGAGTTTTATTCTGTTGTTAGTTTTTTGTAATTCCGCATTTCTTGCTCTCACTTGGAGTGTTTGCTTCTACAATTTTAATAACTTACTTTGGATAAGGTTCTTTCGCTCCCTGCATTTTTATACTCTATCACTTTCCCTTGGTGGCGTAGGACGTTCGATTTCAGTTTATGAACACCGTTAGGATTTCCGAGAAGCCATTGAATTTGACTTACTCACATAGCTGGGGCGATAACAGAACTGCTTTGGATGGAACATTGATAATCGATCCCGCTAATAAGCTGTCGGCTAACCACACGCTTGGTTCTGGAAATTGCAAATTTAAGTACACTTACGTTCATCCGGGGGTGGCCACATTCGAGCCATCCTACGATTTGGCTAAGAATTGTTGGGACTTCGCTGTTTCACGGAGAGTTTACGATGATGACTTGTTGAAGGCCTCATACCAGACATCAAGCAAACTTTTGGGGCTAGAATGGTCGCGGAATTCAAATCAAAGTGGTTGCTTTAAGGTGATTTTTTTTTTTCTTTTTCTTTTTTCGGTTGCATTGCATTCCTCCCTTTGTATTTGTTTTCGTGAAAGAGAACAGTAAGCAGGCTTCATACTTGTCTTGACCAGAGACCATTAATTCCTTGTTTTAGCGCTCAGTCTCTGGGGGATTCAGGTGGAAGGTTAATGAGCCTTCATTTCCTGCAATACACTGCAAGAATTTTGATCTTGTTCTGGTTGATAAGTGTTTTTAGGATTTTAGAATCCGGACATTTCCTTTTTGTTGTCTCAGTCATATCTTGGTGTAAATAGTTCCCTTTTAAAAGAAATTAATAGGAATTGTATATAGTGCTTTTTGTACTTCCTGCCAATGGTTCATGCAAGAGATGTGCTATCGCTCTAATTTTTGCTATGAATGGGAATCTTGGACTTGCCAACTCTGACAATTGTGAATTTGCTAGAGCTGATACACTGGAGTCTCTTTCTTGTTAAATCTGTATAGTTCTTGCTATTTGGTCTCAAGTAAAGCTTACTAGATTGATGTTAAGTTTTGAGGTGTCAATCACATGTCTTCCCTAACATCTGTTCAAATAAATTGTTACATAATCTTAGCATACCCAGAGAATTGGTGGCTTTATTAAAATGTGAGCTTGAGTTGGATTCTTACTAATGATATTGGGAGTGAGTGGTTCTTTGACCAAAGATCCAATGGTCTACGCAGAGGAGGATCTTTGACTTACCTGCTTTTTTAGGGTCTTAGATAAGTTGTAGATTTTGCGGCAGTAATTACTCCACTTGAATAGGGGCCGCTTGAAATGAGATTCTTCCTCTGGCTAGCAATATAATCCCATGATCAAAATAAAGCTAGCTGTGTTTGAAGGATAATTTTGAAGAACTACAGAACTTATTTGTAGGTTGGTACTTTAAGATCAAACAAGAGCACAAATTCACTCTATATTCTTGATGTATTTGCTCACATTTTTCCTCTACTTAAAGTCTACTCAGTACGGGGTTGAGGCATAATTAACTCGCATGCATAAGACATTTATTTTATCACATGTGTGTTAGTAGTTATGATTTTAGAAAACTCGAACGATTCTCAGGAGATTCCTGGTTCGTGTATTTGTACTTGATCCTTCTGTATTGCTGTGTCCACCCTCCCGTAAGAGGTTCAATGAATGGAATTTTTTTCTTGCCATGCTTATATTCTTTATAAAATTTGATCAGATGGATTGACCTGTTACCACGTAAGTTTCTGTTCGTTATTTCTTTCATTTCTCATTAGGAGTGAACGATATTTTCTCACTGAAGGCTCTCTTTTCAGATTACAGCATCCCTTAACTTGGCTGAGGAATTGAAAGTTCCAAAACTAAGCGCTGAAACAACTTGGAATTTCGAGATGTAGCAGTGTGCTTTCATCGTATCCCCTTATTTGAGATCTGATGTCTTCTGGCGAATTTTTCCTTTCCATTAATACTCTACTTCAATTTGACGTGTGACCTGGTCACATTGCAATAACAATGCTGAATTGGTTGTCTACCGACGACTTAGATATTTGATTGTTGAACAATCCTAATATTGTCAGCTCATTGCAAAAGCCTCACATAAGTTAGCATTTCAATTGAGCAATCTTTTGTTTTTTCTTTTGGTGGCATACTGGAAGGTGTTCTAGATTTTGGGTTTTACAAATGAAATGAAAAGCAATCAAATAGGTCAGGTGGATATTCTGTTGTTATGTTAGAAACCAATGACGGGTATGGGGCGTAGCGGAGGGGACGATGAACCCATATATATGTGGTCATGGAACCTATGAAGAAATTATTAAATATTTGAGGTGGTAAGACATACAAAAGCGGGGCTTTTTTTTTTTTTTTTTCTCAGGAAAGATACTTGCATTACTAGATAAGACAAACATTACAACAATAACAAGGTAGCAGGGGATACCCCATACAGCAAACCGAAACAGCAACAAGGATAATTAAAGACAGTACAATACATCAAGCTACAAACTACTGAAGCAGCAGAACAGAAACAGATTACCTAGAAACAGGAAAACATTACAAATAGAGGAAGTTAGACAGCCGCCCAATCAGAACTTGAAGCAAGAAAATCGTTCACAACAAGATTAGTCTCTTAAGCATCCAAGGTTAGAAGAGAAGACAAAGAAGGTGATGGCTGAGAAACCCACCCGATCGGACCCACCTCCTTATAAGCAATCGCCGCAAGATGATCATTCTACTCTATTACCCCGTCTTGGGATATAAGATACTGGAAAACCCAACCCCTGTTAGAAAGAAGGCTAAAAATATCATGAAGGATGCCTTTACTTCTCCAGTCACACAAATCAGGAGACAAATTTTTCACTTTTAATATTTTTATTTGTCGCCCTTCACTTTGGTGGCCCTTCGCATATATGTAACATTTTGATTAGACAAGCATTCTTTTCCTTTAATTTTATTAGCTTTTGTCGTTCAGTTGATGGAATTGGAAGCGGCATTTGATCCCAGACGCCTGTTCATACGTTAATTTCAATCCTGCCAAAAAATAAGCCTGCTTCTTAATTTCGTTGAAGGTTCCGATCCCAAAGGCCAACATTAACTTGTCTATTTTTATTTCTTACGTCAACGTTTGTGTCAACCTGAAAGAACAAACAAGGGGAAACAATAAGAAATTTAAAGTTCACATCAGTGAAATTCCTCCTTCCACCCTCTGATTGATTTTGCACAAAGCTATTGGCCATCGTGACTTGTCACACAAACATGAAGCCATTGTTTCATAGATCGTTTAAATTTTCATAAGAATAGGTAGACATGATGGTCAAAGAACTTTTTCTACATAACTCCCCTATATAACGACCTAACGGCTTCATTTTTAGCATTCCGCATAATTCATTAATTAGTCATTAATGTAGGTGGGACCAAAGCACCAGTTCTATATAAGAAATCAAGCTTGAGATTTTCCAATTTCTTTCCCGGTAATCCATTACTATATAAGTATTTTAATACAGCTTAAAAAAGCCAACGCACTCTGCCCTCTGTTCACTCCATTTTCAAAGTATCATCAGATGCATATTTGACTTTCTCTGCAACCCCATGCCTCGATGCTTGTTTCTTCTTCATTACAAAAATTACTCTGCACTGCCTGCCAAAATAACCAAGTACTCTTTGTCTTGTAATGTTTCTTCAACCTCTGGAATTAAAAACCCGTGTTGTATTCATTATTCTCATGCTCCTTTATCTGCACTAACTTCAGATCCTTTTCTCCTTTCTTTCAGCTAGGGCAGTCCTGGGGGCTGGTGAAATCATAGAAAATTGTAAGGGAACAGTTTATACTCAGAGCAGCAATAAAATCATAACTATTTGGTTACGTGAGATTATTAGTTCAAATAAGAAAAAATAATATGTATAACAGAATCTAAGGACCATGCTTCTTTATGCAACAAAAGTGTCCGTGCTAAATTATATCATAATACCAGTAAATTTTATTGAAATGAAAATATAAACATCCAAAAATGACGTTCGATGTGAAACAATGAAAATGACCATGCTTTTTTTACTAGTGAGCGCACATATACTAAATTCAAACAGTTCTCTCATAAAATGACTATTTTTTCTCTAACAAGTTCAACTTGTGCTGGAAAATGACCATATTAGGCTTGTTTCCTTAGCAGACCTGGCCCAACAAATTTAGAAGCGGGGTCACAATCTGCAACAGCCTAAATTGTCTTAAATTTGAACCTTTTATGAAAAGCCCAATAGATTGGAGCGCCTAGGGACCTGCCATAGCGTAAATATTCAGCTGGATTGGTTTTGAACATTAGGTAGTAGCAGATGAAAAGATGTTTTCTTTTGGGGCCAAGATGAAAAGATATTTTGGAAGTATGCGATAATAATTGTCATATGTGAAATTAGTAATAAGGTGAAACCCAAAATTCCTTATCCCTGTGGGACAATAGGCCACACCTTCACATGTGGGAACACAGTAACCTACTACACTCTACTGTTCCATTGTCCTCCTCTTCCCCACTCTCTCCCCCAACTATTCATACTGTTTACTCTCTCAATTCCCTATCTTATATTATATCATATGTATATTATACCTCTTAACCGTATGGTCATATGGGAAATAGACATAACTCCTAAACCATAATGAAATAGATCTCTTTATAAGCTCAGCTCTCTTCACTTGTATAACAGCTTCTTTTGAATCATGTTTGAATCTTAATCCATTAAGGTTATACTAGATATAATCAGGTTAAGTTTCTCTCCTCATCCATCTTCTCATCATCTTTCATGATCTCTAAATTTTGTCGTCAAATCAATTTGAAAGGTCTTATTATTAAGTTATACTCCTTTGATTTTTCTCTCCTATTCCCGATCAATAACCCAGATGGACTCATAAGAAAATGGATCTTCCTTCCCGTGAACAATAGTAGAAGTGGCTTTTTTCTCTTTTGGACTTTTCCGATGGGCTTTTTTTGCTAAATTTTTTATGATGTGATTTGTGTTTGGGATAACGGTGGTATAAGTGACTTTTTTCTTATGGATGCTTATTTGGCATAGCTTTTGAAAATATAATTGAGATGGAAAATGACTCAAAAGGTATGAATCACACACACACACACACATATATCATATGAAATGTGATAATTTAGGATAAAAATTAAAAATAAATATAAATTTTCTAAATAAAATAGTAAAATTACCATAAAAAAGAATACAACATAATAAAGTGCTTAAATAAACTTATCCCTTATAAATTGGTTTTGATTTCATCATGAACACGATTAATTTATGTTGAAAATAAATAATAAAGATGCTTCATTGCAAGAAGCAACTTCAAAAATCACTTTGATGAGATTAGAAGCTCCACCCATTAGCTTCAGTCAAGAAGCAACTTCACAACCAAAAACCCATCAAATGTTGAAGTCACGCTAAACACACAAAAATCAGGTTGTCACTTTTGTTGGGCTTTTTTCAGATGAACTTTTTCCAACATTTGATACCATCCCAAACATACCCATATGATCAAAGAGAAGGAAATAGGGAGGAATAAAGAAGGTGGGGGGAGGGGCATGAATGATGGAGGAACAAAGTGTAAAGATAATCAAACAAGGAATGATTAGTGGACGACAATTCAAATGCTTTTCACTTCTACTTTTTTTGACGCTATGCGTCCCAATCCCTTCCAGCTGTGTTTACTTCGTACCCCCTTTTCACGGTTTACATAGTCTACTGCCTATCTCTCTCTTAGTGCCCTTTCTCTCATCATTCTTTCCCCCAATTACTTTCTCTCCTTTTCCTTCTTCTTCTTTTTTTTAATTATATATTCCCACTCACTTTCCCATATAGCCATCTACCTCGCTGCTTTTCAGCCACCCTAATTCTCCAAATCTCCGACCATTCATTTCATTGCGGACTTACTCACTCCGGCGTTTTTTAAATAGCAGACTGAAATTCAAAATTGACCTGGTCTATCGAATAAAATTACTTTTTTTTTTCATCTTTCTACTTATAAATAATTCATATGGTATTAATTAAAAGATGTTTTTCTTTTTTCTTTTTCCCCTATCTTCTTTTATATTCTTATTATCCTACATTCTCTTTCTTATTTTCCTTTGTTTATTATTGATTTTCTTTCTTTTACTGAGTGTATTTAAAAAAATAATGTTTATTTCGGACGTATTTATTGCATTTATTCAATTTTAACTGTTTTCAATCTATCCCAACATTTTTTGAAAC
Source organism: Acacia acuminata (assembly GCA_019022655.1). Classification (NCBI taxonomy): domain Eukaryota; kingdom Viridiplantae; phylum Streptophyta; class Magnoliopsida; order Fabales; family Fabaceae; genus Acacia; species Acacia acuminata. Next base: position 76,343 of record JAFJYI010000015.1, read on the forward strand.
TTCATCGTATAACTATAGTCAAAATGAAATTTATTTTTGTAGTTGAAAAAATAATAATACCCTTACTTTATTTGTTATGTAAATTGTCTTATTTGTTTTGTAAATTTTTATATTTTTCATGTAAATGACTAAAATATTTTTAAGTCTTTAGGTTCTTTTGAATCCTTTTATTTGTTTTGTAAATATATTTATTTGTCTTGTAAATACCCATATTTATCTTGTGAATTTTCATATTTATTTTATAAATTATCAAAATGTTTCTAATTTCCTAGGTTCTTTGGAATCCCTTATTTATTTGTCTTGAAAATTTCTATATTTGTGTTTTAAATAGCTAAAATGTTTTAAATTTTCTAATTTCTTTTGAATACTTTCATCTGTCTTGTAAATGCTCTTGTAAAAAAAAAAAAAAAAAAAAAAAAAAAGGAATAATTATTTTTTCACCCACAAAATTTAGTTCCATCTTGACCCTAGTGTCAGTGAGCAGTAAAATTTCAGAAAGTTTTAAAGGTTGATTGAAATTAATTTGCTATAGGAGCAGCTGTCTGAAAATTTCCCTTGAATTAATTAGGCCATCCAAAATTAATTCCCTTTTCTAAGGATCGGATTCATTTTATGAAGCAATAAAAGATGAAACTGGAATCTTCAGTGCAAGACTCTCTGCTGACAAATACTGTTTGCACATGTCTTAACATATGCTGATATGCAGAACCAAATGCAAAATTCTTTGATCTGATGATGACATTCCCAATGGTGATGATGTTGCTCTCACTAGCACCAGGAAATAATTTGACCATCTCGAATTGAAAGCACAGATGAACATTTTAGAGTTGGATAGAGGGATTTGCACATTAACCCTAGTTTGGACGGGGAAAAGAATTACTATCAATGAAGGAATATTATAATGGAACACTTTTAAAAATAGTATATCTTTATTAGTTTTTCAAATTTTTCTTCCCAATATCCCTTGCTTCCTCTTTTCTTCTTTTTTTCCCCTTCAATCTAAACATAGATTTTTTTTCTCTCTTTAAAATGATTTTACTAATTTTCCAAACGTTTTTATGATTTTTTTACGTTATGATTTTACGTTTTACGATTTTTTATCCCTCTTCTGATTTCACGTAAAATCTCAATTTTAACCACGTGAGACTATAGATTTGATGTCATTGCTGATTAGAAGGGAGGACAGTCTATTACGCAATGAGCATGGCAATTAGATAAAAGTGTATTTCATTCTATCAAGGTCTGCTTGGTCCAGCGGAAAGGAACGAGTCAAATAGAGTGGAGGACGGTTCACCTGTTTGTGATCATTTTTGGGGGCTTTTTGACCAAACTAAAAAAAAAAAAAAAAAAAAATTTACCAGATTAATGCACATTGAAACTTTTTACCAAAATAAAGCGAGTTAATGGCGCGAGACGGACCGCGTTTCTAGTGGCGTGAATGGGTTCACGCCACTGACATTTTCTGACACAAAATGTCAGTGGCGTGAACCCTGTTCACGCCACCTGACATTTAAATTTTTTTTTTTAGTTGAATTAGACCCACGAATGTGGGTCTAATTATTGATTGCCACCTAGTGGCGTGAACAAGGTTCACGCCACTAGGTGGCGTACAATAGGTCCACGCCATTGATGGCGTGGACCTGTTTCACGCCACTGACGTGGCGCCTTCTACGCCTTCACGGTGGCGTAAACATTAGTATGGTAAAAAGTTTCCAACGTGCATTAATCCTGCGGTAATTTAATTTTTTTTTTTTTTTTTAGTTTGGTCAAAATCCCCATTTTTGGGTATTAAAAGTATTTATTTATGTAAATCCGATAAAATTCCTCTCACATACTTATTTTATTTGTTATAAATAATAATTAAAAATTTACTTTTAAAAGCTACCATCCGCTATTCTAAATAGATTTGACTCCATTGGTAAGGACTGTTTGTATGTTACTCCTTGAACATAAGCAAAATTCTTTATTCTGATGATCATCACCCTCTGTTTGGGTTGGTGGTAATCCCCGGTGCTTAAAAGCCTATATCGACTCTAAAAAACTCGGTAGGAAAAAAGTCGGTATAGATAATGATTTGTGTTTGGATTGATGGTGGTAGAAGTGGCAGGGCCCACATCAAAAAGCCGAGAACATTATAGAAAAAGCTGGATTCTGGAGTTTTTTTTCTTAATTGACTTTTTGAGCCTTTAAGACTTAAAATTAAGCCAACGCAACAGGCAATCCAAACAAGCTTAAATCTCACTGGGTCGGTGGCTTAAAAGCCATCGAAATTTCTACACAGTATTGATGTTGAAAGGCTCAACCTTTGCTGGAATCAAAGTTTTCTTCGAGTCAGTGCCTGTTATAACGCCATGAAAGCTCATTAATCTCATTCACAGTGAACACCCATGGACTAATCGTCCTTTCTTCAGAGTTTGAGAGAGGCATATATATATATATATATAAAATGTTATGACCGAGCTTACGGTACAGTGAGAATATTGATATATTTCCAATGGCCCACTCTCATGTTAAAAAGTTAATAAAGCTGGATTTAAAAAGTCCGTAATTCATTTGCCATATCAACTGCCTGAACTATATATTTAGAACAGTGTTGCTCAGCCTTGTCTTGTTCATGTTTTTAACTCCTTAACTCATTAGATCAGTGCTTTTTCTTTGTCCTGTTATGTTGGGGACCTGAACGTACGCGCATCGGTTAGAGCATTTTTTTGTGACTATACTCCTGATGCACACGCCACAGAAAAAAGGTGGCTATTACAGTGGATAAGGGCATTAGGCAAAAAAGCTCGTACCACGAATGAGTTCAAAGAATCAAACTATTACATTTTCTTTCGACCATTAGAATCAGACTATTACATTGCATACGAAGGTTCTGATAAAAAATATTATTCGAAATGCCAAGAGTGATAATAAAATATCTCTTTGGAGTTCCTTGGAAATTCAAATAAGACTTGCTTCAAAATGGAGTGTCTGGTTACCAAGACCTTGGTGGCGTAGTGGTATGACACCAAGTTTTGATGGCTCGATCTAGAGTTCAATCCCTATCTCGCAAGCGTTGTTAGCCAATATTTTTTTTAAAAAAAAATTGAGTGTCTTTAGAGATTAATGTAGAAATTACTTTTTTCTAACATAATTTATAACATAGGGTTGAGGTACAAATTTGCCAACAAACAATTACTCGAGGAGCATCTAACACAAAAAACAATTGAGGGTACCAAATTGGCCAACAAACTATTAAAAAGTGAAAAAATAAAAACACAATTTGGTGCCAAGATTCGCCAACGAACTATTACTCACAACGTCTCTGTCTTTGTCTTCCATTGACTATCACAATCTTCAACGTCGGCGCCTCCAAAGCTTCCATTGTTGCTGGGTGTTTCACTCACCCTCTTGAACTCATCCAGCAGTTCATAGGTTTCGACCGGCAAGCACCTTGCACCCTAGTTGAATCCCTCCAATGCCACAAGCAGCAACTGCCGTTGCCACATCGCCTACTCGCATGGGTTTCATCTCTGTTGGTGTTTGCCTTATTTAACAAGAAGACTTAACCGCTCTTTTCTCCAGTATCTTGGCCATCGTCCTACGTCAGTGCCTCATATTTTAACGTAATTGTGATAGTTGTTTTTTTTAAATAGGTATTTTTTTTTTTTCACTTTTTAATAGTTCGATGGCCAATTTGGTATCCTAAATTGTTTTTTGTGCCAGATACTCCTCGGATAATAATTCGTTGGTAAACCTGCACCTTAACCCTATAACATAAGATAAATATGTGAGATAAATTTTATCCTACCTTATTAAAAGGTGGAACGCTAGCTCAACCATACACCCAAACTATAAAAACAAGGAATAGTAGGTGACAGGAAATGATAATGGAAAACCCAAATAAAATGTACGACCACGGAAAGTAAAAATCACAAGACCCAAAGAAACGAGACTTGAATCGGATGCAAGTGAGCGTGATGATTGTTCGAGGACAAAAACGCACAGTATCACGTTGCTCTAACAGGGACATCATCCATGATTAGAGTATAATAACTAATAAGATAAGGCTGTGTTCCAATCAACACATACGAAACCTTTTGATTCATAGTAATGCCAATATAATAATCTCCTCACTACGACGAGGAAGAATCATTTGATATGTCTTTTAATGTTGTGTCTGTTTTGATGATTAACAGTAAAAATTATTTTTTAACTATAATTTATGATATACCAGATAAATTTATAAAAAAAATTCTTATTCAACGTACGTAAATATATTATTCAACGTCTCACTCACTCAAATAAGCCCAATAATTTCACTGGTCATGTGTAGACTTTTAAAAAAGAAATTTAAGATCTGAGAGCAACCTAACTAAAAATATAATTTGATTAGAACGTTTTTTTTTTTTTTTTTTTTTTAAAGAAAATGGGGCGTGCAAGATGACTGTACCTTGTCCACGTCAGAAGTTGGACTTCTCTTGTTGGTGGGTCCACCTCCACTGGGTCATCATTTGATTAAAGTCTGAAAATATGTGTGTGTGGGGTGCAGCTGCCAGTGAGGCCTTCATTATTACACATATCGCCTCTGCAATTACCAAAACACCCTCGTCCTTTATCAACCTCACGATGACGTTCTTCTTGCTATATAAAGGAGTTTGGGGCATATTATATACATATCATGTCACTTTACCCATAAAGACAATTGCCTTTTTACCCTTTTAAGTAAACCCTTAATTAATTATATCATAATACATCCAAGTTGAGCATCCCAAACGTGGATTTTCTTCCTCATTGTCATGCTACTGAGATTTAATCATCTAGTTCCCTTTTTTCATGCTCCAACTGCAACCCTGAATATCATAACTTTTTACCCAATTTTGCGAGTCGTATGGTGTAAGAGACTGTGTCGTTTTATGAACCCTGTCCGATCTGAAAATATTCCCAAGCCTTGACTCACTTTTGTTTCCATTATTTGGCGTTATGATTTGTTCCATTATTATGATTAGGAAGCCCAAATAACAACAGAATTGTCAAAAAGGACATCAGAAGTCGTATATTAAAAAAGACCCTAAAACCTTTTCTGATATTCTTTCATAAACGTTAACAACTATATCAATATAATATTAACAACTATATCAGTATACATCAACAACAATATCTTCACAACTAAATAAGTACTCATTAATAATTATATCAGTATAACGTTCTTTGAAATAATACCAGAATGACATCTGACTTTTTTGGGCTTTTCTTGTCAATATTTTGCTAATTTGGGTTCTGAGTGGGATTTTCCCTTATTATTATTATTTACAAGTTACAATCCTCGAAGGACATGCCACGTTCCGCTGCCTCCTTTTTCTCGTTTTATTTTTTTGAACAGTTTTCTTAAGCAGTACCACTAATTATTCTCAGTGGGGGAGGAATAGAGGACAAAAATAAGAACATAATCACGAAAAAGCCACACAATCCCCGTACTTCTTATATGCTTCTGTGGCATAATCGTCATTCTCGAAACAATGGTTCCTACAAATTTGAGGTCCTACTGGTATATTAAAAATCAGGGTTTTACTACTGAAAGGAAAATACCCATTTCACTTTTTACACTACACGACAAGCACCGCCTAGTCCGACTTCCTCCCGACAGAGGTCATCAACCCGGTAATGGAGACACGTGGACGGTGAGATTTGCGCCAGGAGCCGCGAGATGAGACTTGAAGCCCAGGTTATATTCGACTAGAGTTAAAAGTGGGAAGGGTTCGAGACTAAACCATAGTTAACTGGCGCCGCTTTCGCCATTTTTTATTACTTTTGTAGCGCATTCGAAGTCTCTTCTCCTCTTTCCCTCTCTTCATCATCCCGCCGCTGTATGCGACTGCCTTCCGTCGGTTGTCATGGCTTGTCTATCTTGTTAGTTGCCAACTCATTTGAAGGTGGAGGAGCTTCTTTCACCGGAGAAACTGAATAGATTTCTCCTAAATATCTAATATTCTTTGGAAGCAATCGGAAAGGGGTAATTATTTTTAAAAATAGTATTTTTGCATTCTCAGAATCTCAGTTAATTGGTTCTGCTAGTGATTAGAGATTAGGTTATCGTCGCGCTCCAAAGAATAGGCAAGCCTCCAGTTGAGAAGTAGTCAGCCTGAGAAAGAGGAAGCATGTGATTATCATTGAATTGATTGAGCAGCTAGACGATTGACTGTTTTGATTGTGATACATGCCATGGCGGAACTGGAGAATCCATCTTCAATGGCAGTTTCTGCAGCTTCCGGAGAAGCAAGCTTTTCATCCTCCGGCGTTCAGAACGAACCTGGTGAACTCCCTCCCCCGAAAAAGAAGCGAAACCTCCCTGGAATGCCGGGTACATGAAACTCTGTCCATAGTTGGAGTTCTCAATATTGATTGAATCGTCTGAAGTAAGATTTATGACTTTTAAGCCCATGCTAATTTTTTGTAGTTATTTCGCATTTGTCTTTTCAGATCCAGATGCCGAGGTGATTGCTTTATCGCCCAAAACACTGTTGGCGACGAACCGTTTTGTATGCGAGATCTGCAATAAAGGATTTCAACGAGACCAAAACCTGCAACTTCATCGGCGCGGCCACAACCTGCCATGGAAACTACGGCAGCGAACCAGCAAGGATATTCGCAAGAGAGTCTACGTGTGCCCCGAGCCTTCCTGTGTCCACCATAACCCGTCGAGGGCGCTAGGTGATCTTACCGGCATCAAGAAGCATTTCTGTAGGAAACATGGCGAAAAGAAGTGGAAGTGTGAGCGATGCTCCAAGAAATACGCCGTACAGTCCGATTGGAAGGCTCATATGAAGACTTGCGGAACTAGAGAGTACAAATGTGACTGTGGCACCTTATTCTCTAGGTTTCTTTCTTTTCTTTTTCCCCTGATTATTTTGATATTCTAGCTTCATGTTCGTGTGCCGAGGGAATAATCTTTTTTATCTCCTCGATTTATTCTAAAGTTACGGAGGTTCTGATTGTAATTATTTACTTTGTGCTTGGTACGTGGGACTGTGAAGGAGGGATAGCTTCATTACTCACAGGGCCTTTTGCGATGCTTTGGCGGAAGAAAGCGCCAGAACCCGAACCCTAACCATTGGTGAAGGCTCAGAGGGGAATTCGAATGCGAAGGTTGCTATGGCTTCGCCACCGCAGCCTCCACTAACTCCGTCAACGTCTGTGGTGTCTCCGGCTTTGTCCATTCAGAGCTCAGGTAGTAAATACACATTTATACTTCGCGGTCAAAGCTGTACACTTCTTTTAATTTTTATTTTGAAATAGTCGCGTCAGATTCAAACGAAAGAATTTAAAATTTAATGGTCTGAGACGCAAGAGTCAGACATGATTTGAAGGACGTGTTTTGTCTCTTACCGATGTCGTTTTAGCTTTCTCTTATTATTAATTTGTTTTTGTTCTGGGGTGGAGAAGCAGACAATCAAGCAGTAACTAAGTCAGTTGTAGTAACCAGTCGGTATGAAGTTTGTTTGTTCTGCGGAGAATATGAGAATATGAGATGAGAGAGACAAAGTCGTCCGTGTATGATGTAGTAATATATGATGGGTTTTGAAGTTTAATGAAGGGAGCCCATAGATCGAAGAGCAAATAGAGAGTAACGGGAAAGGAAGCTATTATTGCTTCCCCTTTTGCTCTTTATCCATCCAAGTTCAAACTGGTGCCAGTAAAGATCTAATGATTTAGTAGCCCAAGTCTCTAAAAAACAGAAAAGCTTTTATACTCAATGCTTCATGAGTGGTAGTAATTCTCTTTTTAGTTTATTTATATAGTAGAGCTTTGTAAGTGTTGAGCTTTCCATTGTTTCTTATGACTTCTTTTTGTATTCCTGTCCATTTTCTTTCCCTTTGTATCAGAAGTCTCGGAAAACCCAATCAGGTTGTCGCCGCCGTCCTCGAACGTAACATGTTTACCAGCAACCACCGTCGCAAACAGTACTCCCTCCTGTTCTACCACAGTTTTCGCCAGTATATTTGCATCCTCAAGTGCTGCTCCTTCCCAAGCATCGTCGACACTTTCATCGTATTCCAATATGATACCTAACTTGCCTCGTTCGGATTGCCCAACTACTACCCCAACGTTGTCTGCGATAGAGCCCACTTCTCTGTCTCTCTCCACATCGCTTTATCTCTCCAATAATGACTCATCCCTCTTCCAGGACCAACGCGACCCTCGGCAATACACTGCGACTCCTCAGCCTGCACTTTCCGCCACCGCACTACTCCAAAAGGCAGCTCAAATGGGTGCGGCAGCGTCAAACGCATCTTTGCTTCGAGGTTTAGGCTTAGCACCAGCAACTTCCTTGGCACAAAACGATAGTACCCCGACACAGTGGAATAGCTGTGTAAAGACAGAGAATCACTCGTTGCCTGATGATGATGGCCTTATGCTTGGAATTCCGTCTGCTGGTAATACGGGTTTTGCCAACTTGATGATGGGCTCGTCCTCGTTCGGGGGACAGCCGATGACTCGTGATCTACTTGGTCTAAGCATAGGTGGTGCTGGTGGCGGGGCCAACGTCAGGGGTGGTCTCTCTGCTTTGCTCACCTCTTTTGGTGGGAGATTTGATGTTGCAGGATCATCGACGGGAGGGAGGAATGCTCCGGCTGAAGATTAGGGGGATGTTGTTTCTCTCTTTCTTGCTTTTTGATATCTTCCTTCATCAGAGTTCACTAGCAAGTCATATGGTCTGATTATGTTGGCAGGAGGCACTTTTCAAATGGTGCTTTTTTTTGTTTTTTATAATTTTTCCCTTTTGTCTTTTGTAATTGTGTTGCTGCCCTTTAGCTTTATCTTTAAGGAAGAGTAAGGATATGAATGAAACTGTAGAAGATGAGATTACTGTTATGACTAGGGGATGTACAGAAACTAGTATAATTGGTAGTACTATTGAAATCTGCTGGAATTGTATCAAATCTTTTTGTGGCATACAGTGGCAAGTTGTCTTGCAGCCAGATTACTGCAGTTATTGTGAAAAATATCTAAGCTTTTGTTCCTGCATGTTGAAATAAATGTCTCGTGTCTGTGAATGAGGGTGGAATTGCATTCTTTGTCGGTGCATTAAATAAGACGAAGTGTGTTTACTGTATAGGATTAGGAAGATGGTCCTGGTAGACGGTAGTCAAATCGGCAAAACTTGCATTTTGGAGTGTGCTTGTGTTTGTGGGCCCAGATTGCATCAGTTGGATCAAACTACCATGCATTTAAATTTAATGCAATGTAATGAGCTGTCAGGTAGGCCTCTTTTTTTTTTTTTTTTTTTTTTTTTTTTTTTTTTTTTTTTTTTTTTTTCCGGGCTCTGTCTGATATTGGGATTATCTGCTAGTCAAAATTTTAGCATGGGGTGATATAAAATCATAGACGTACGTGTTCTTTAGAGTGTAGACTTGGATAAACAACATAAATCAAAACCAAAAAGGCAGAAACTAACCGCAATAATCACCAGATCTTGGATAGCGTCCACAAAGTAGACTGAGGAGGCCTCATTTGGGCTGCAATAACTTGGGCCCAATTACATTGCAGAGATGCAGTCACGAGAGAACAAAAATTACAGCTTTGTTACCCTCGTCCTTGGGTTTAACTGGCGTGGGGGTCGGTCTTCCGCACTATTAAGGAGGGAGTTCGATCCCTGCGTTGGTTAATGGCGTTGGGGGCGATCCAGAGCGCCAGGTAGGCGTGGTAACGCTAGGCAGATAAAAGAGCGCTAGTATTTCCAGCGAATCGGGCTCCAGCCGCCCGCCTTGGGATGTAGGTGGCTTAACCCATTTCCTAAAAATTTTTTAGCAAAAAAAAAAAAAAAAAAATTTACAGCTTTGCTAATAAAGATTGGTCCGGTTCATTACCAAAAAATGAAAGAAAGAGAGATTGGCCCGGTTGGTAAAGGACTAAAGAGGTTAGTTCATAATCATATGGTTGTGGCTTTGACCCCCTATCAATGTGAGAATTTTGTTAGTTGGTGATCTGTAGGTACTTTTATAATCGTCATATGAGCTTGACATGTCCTGGTTTTAGTGAGTTCGAAATCCAACTTACTTGAACTTTATACTACCCCCAAAAAATACAGCTTTTATAAAACTAAAAAAAAAAAAAACGAAGAGTGGTACTCTTCTGTTCCTTAATATAAGTCATAATTGATTTTTTTTAGAAAGATTAAGGAATTAAATAAATTACTTTAAAATATTGATATTTTTTTTATACTAAATTAATTTGTCTAACTTATGAACCGATATAAAATTGATACACGACATACCTTATAATTTGCTAACTTACTCCTTCTAATCCGAAATAAAAGACAAAGTCGATTTTTTTTGTAGATATTAAGAAAACTACTTAAATTAATCTTAAATATTTATATTTATCAATTTTTATCCAAATTATTTTACTTAATTTATAAACGATATATAATCTAAAAGTACATAATAGTATGATTAAATAACTTATTTTGTTTCCTTAATCTCTTGAACAAGTCAAATATGGATGTGAGTAGTAGTGATAGTATTTCGTGGAACTTCAACGAAAGCATCCACCACAAATCATGACCTGAGTCCATCCATTTCATGAAAAATGATTAGCATGGCGAAACAATCGTCCACATCCGGAAACCGCAAAACAGTGCGAAAACCAGCCATTAAAGTCGTAACATGAAAAAAAAAAGGGTTAAGGAAAGCATTTTTACTAACAAACTATTTGGTTCAGAAGCATCCAACACAATAAACTATTTTATAAACCAACCATTAAAGTCGTAACATGCAAAAAAAAAAAAAAAGAGTCAGAAACATCCTTCAAACCCCAACCAAGGTCTCCAACTCTGCATCACCTTCGGTAGAAGCTAAGTCATGTGGACGGCCCTTGCAATTGCCAAGCGATCAATTCTCATTCAAGCATGCAGGTCCACTACATCGACGACGATGGGTACTTGTGGCTGACCAAGAGCAGCGGACCAAAAGGGACTCCGTTGGCTTTTAAAACTACGTATTACCATGGAAATACTCTGACCTTCTGAAATTCATTCTCAAGCTGAATCTGTTAAAGTGGTTCAACTTTAGACTTTTGCGAGCCCTTGAATCAATGTGGTAAGTTCTCCCTTCAGCTGGTGCCATGAGAATGCTTGCTTGTCTTCAACAGCATTACCACGCCAAAACTATGCAATCATCGTCTTATATATTACCTTTGGTCCTAAATATAAAATAAGTTTGTAGTGTGAAATTGTATCCTATATTGAGTGTAACATAAGCAAAGAAAGCATCACCTCCATATTGTAAGATATACATCTTATTTGGGATTTATTATAGGATTAAGGTGTAAATTTGTTGGGGAAGTTTTCCGGAAACAATGTTGCTCCTCAATTTTTTTTAGATTCAATGTCACTCCGAAATTTTAAAATGTAGCAATATAATGTTGCCTGTTAAAAAAACTAACTTTGATCGTTAAAAAATTATCGTTGACCATGAAGTTTTTAACAGAAAAGGGCAACATTACTCCATTTTAACATTTCTGGGGCAATATTGAACCTAAAAAAACTTCTAATAACATTACTCTTCAGTGAAAACTTTCAGAATAAATTAACACTTTAACCCTTTATTATGCAACTCCGGCTCTCACACATGATTGAGGCCTGGTGGGGACTGCAGAACAACAAATCACAACTTCAAATCTGAATATATATTAAAGTACTCTCCCTCATGGAAAATCCGTAATATGATATTGCTTATATTATCGGTGGTGCTGAAAAATGGGTTAACTTATCCACTAAATCATATCAAGCATGCATGTGTCAAACTTGACCATTTAATCTTAAATATAAAATCTTCTTAACAAATTCGTATAATAAGAAAAATAGCCAGGTTAGTATGTTATAATTAATATGTAGAGAATTGTCACACTCTTTTTCTTAAAAAAAATACCCTATCATTTCATGATGAGAATTTAATACACAAAGGTAAAAAGGCCCCTATTTGTATTTTAAGGGGAAAAACAATTAATATAATAAATAAAACAAAATTGCCCCTTAAAATCAGAATGAAGTCAAAACTCTCAAATACATCTCATATTTGGAACAAGAGGGAGCATTTTATCCAATCCTAAATGTAAGGGCTAGTTAAATTAGGTCTTATGTTTAGGAAGGGATAACTTATTTAATACTATCTTCAATTCTTAACATAGCATTTAGTTGAGTAATTTGAATAGATTAAGAAAAATAACTAGCCATGTTACTCATTTATAACAAACACAGATTGATTTTTCAAAAATACTATATTTCATCATGATCATTTTTAAATAGATATTATTTAATGTGTACAATCAATAAGGATAATTTTAAAAAAATTATAAATTTGGTGAATAAAGTAAATAGATTTTTCCGGGCCTGTCTGCCTTTAAAACAAAAATGTTAACATAAATAGAAAGAAAACTCTTTTCACATACTTCCTAACTTCCCTAATCTTCATATACCTTAACTCATATTAGATAAGCAACTCCTGTACCTCAACTCAGCAAAATAAAAGCAGAGGAGGTGTAGGGTGTAGGGTGTAGGGTGTAGGGTGTAGGTATTATTCATACTTGGGTATCGGACGCCGGACAAAGACAGGGCATTTAATTAGCATCACAAGTATTTTGTGTCAAAGAAATGAGCACATGAACACGACTCAAGGACTGGCAAGGCGCGCAGCAGTCACTAGGAAGATTTGGAATTTTCCTCCTCATCTTATCCAGATTCTACCATTTTTGTGGCTTCACATTTCGAATTTCGAAATCCCTCACCCTCCTCTTTTGCCAGTCCAAATTCCTACATTCCCTTCCAATTTCGAATAGCTCCACAACGATTCGTCAATCACTCGATCTATTGGGAACAAAAATGGAGAGATTTTCTCAGAGAGAGGGCATCCTCTTAGGCTACAATCATCAAAGACCGTCCACGAACCCGAGCACGCCACTCCGAAACTCGGACGTTGATTTCCACGATGTGTTTGGCGGCCCGCCGAGGCGGTCTTCTGTTCAGGAGGTGCGTTACGGTATCGGCGAATCGCCGGATTTCGGTGCACCGCGAATGGAGGAGGAAGGTTCTTGGTGCGCGCAGCCTCAAGTTCGCGAGAAACCTGTGTTTGGGGAAGAAATTTTGAGCAGAAGGCGGCACACAAACGATAACTTCTATGACGATATATTCGGGGGAGATGAGTCTCCCTGTCGTACTCCGGTGAAGCATGAACGACACCCTTTCTCTTCGACGCCAGCTTCCAGAATTATGAGCCCGGCCCCTCCTCTGCCTCCCGTACCCGATTCCTCTGCTCCTCCTCCTATTCCTTCAATATTCAGGTTTACCATCTGCTCACCATTTCTTAATCTTATCCCAGTTTTCAAAAAAAAAAAAACACACACTATTTTCAAATTAATTTCCAGGTAAATTCAAAATAAATATCGTTTCAACCTGATAAAAAAAAAAAAAAAAAGTACGTAAATAAATAGGTCTTGAAGGATTATTTTGACATTTTGAAATATTGTGTTTTTACCAAAATGTCCTGTATGTTTTTTATAGAAAGAACCTTTATTTTCGGTGGCAACTTAAGTAATGGCGTTGTTAATAAGTTAAATAAAGATAGTGACAATTTGAGTAAGTGATTGACAAATTACGCTTCAAAGTTTATTAATGGCTACACTTAATTTGTCATCGTCAATACTGAAATTGTAATTGTCTTTATTCAACTTGACAATGACACTTGAAGAAACTTAGGAAGCTCAAGTAGTCAATACATATACTTAAGTAGTTAATCTTATTATCAAATTGTAACTAGAACTCTAGCGTCTGGTGAGAGTTTTTTCCTTTTAATTTTGAGGGACATTTTAATAAAAACACAATATTTCAAAATTTCATGCTAATCTCTTGAGACTTGCCATGTGTTAATAGATTTTTTAGGATTTTGCATGTTGAAATGTGATTTATTTAAAATTTTTCCCTCAATTTATTGTATACTGCAAGCTAATTAGCTGTTAGAAGAAATTTTCCTAACCCAGCATCTTCTACGAAAATAATTCCAAGAATTTCTCATGAAATATCAGTAAATTAGAGAGACAGCTTGTCTTTTTCGGTTATATTACCTATTACTCATTAGTGGTCAGGAATATGACAAAACTTAACTTCATTCACCTGTATCCATGAGCTCTTTCTACAATTAGGTCTTGTGATGTGAACTTTTTTTTAACAAAAAAAAATCACATTGATGACATGGCAAGACTCGATTGAAAAATGGGACCATATAAGCAAATTGACGTTCTGGTCGGACCAGAAAAAGAAAGAATTAAAGCTACCTATTGGACATCAAGGCCCACTTTATTTATGGGCTAGTCTCAGAAATAAACATGGGCCTATCACAACCTGCAGAAATGCGGCCCACCATAGGTCATCGATTCCTGCCGAAATTACGCATCTATGGCTTATGTCCATTGTGGTGTTCTCTTCAATTTTTCGTTATTCTGATTTGTTACAACTCACTGCACTAATAAAACCTTCATATTCATTGTTCAATTTCCTCAGCCTTCCCGCCAAATTGTCAAAAGGGACGGACCTTCCAACGTTTGGTTCCCCTGCTACAAGGAGCCTACGCATGAGCAACAAGGATGCTTCTTCAAATGGCTTAAGTTCTTCAGATTCTTCAGCCACTCATCTATCTAGATTTTCAAGCCACGCTACTCAAGGTAAGGAGGAGTTAAAGATTGGTTTGGGAGCTCTACGGCCAAGTCGTTCATCACAAGATATTTCAGACTTGAGCATATCTGATAAAGCAGACAAAGGAGGTGATAGTCCAGGTCAGTTTCATTTCTCAATATATAAATGGGCTAGTAAAGGGGTAGTACCACTTTTGACGCCTCTTAGGACTGAAAGATACTCGAGAACAAAAGAAAATGTTAAACTTGAGAGATGCTCAAGCGCTAAGGATTTTATAGCAAGAGAAAGTACTTCACACAATGATGATTCTTTAGCAAATACCAGCTCCTCTTCGTTGAAAAGCAGAAGACAAGATTGGTCAACTACTTTTGTAACCTCTCAAAATGGGTCAGATTTGCTGGAAGAAAGAACTTCTGGGAAACCTAATTTGACATCCTTAAGCACCCTTCACAATGATATCAAAGATGTTCATGGTAGTGCTTCATCATCTGATACTCAAGCAGAATCAAGTATCAATTCTGTAAGTGAGAAAGAAGTTTCTGGAAAAATGAAAGAGTTAGTTCAGACAATTAAAACTCACAAGACTGAGTCAAAATCATTACATTCTCTTTTCGGCAAAAGTAATAAAACACAAGGTAAAAGCCGATTACACCACTCACTATATGTGGATATTACCAGCCTCCCATTCCTGAAACCCCCCTCTATTTTTTGATGTCAGATTATACTGAGAAGATTAAAATGGAGAAGGGAAAAGAAAGCAGAACTATGAAGTCATCTGCTGTTAGCGACATTAGTACTAATTGGAAGAAACAAGTAGAAAAAAAGTTGACTTGAAGGGTGTAGAAGCAACTAAAGCTGCCTTGCAAAGTTCGTTTAGGTTGGATGAGAATGTAGAGAATGTCAAAGTGAAAGGAAAAGTTAAAGAATTTGTTCGAATATTCAGCCAAGAAGATCTTACGAAGCCAAGAGTTCGCACCAAATCACCTGATCACAAGCTGAGAAGTGGTTCACGAACAACAGAAGAAGTAAGTGTTTGGCACAACTGAACAAACATGAATGGCCAAGAAAGAAATTCGTCTTGAAAATCGATGCCAATACTAAATAACCTGAAAACACCTACAAGAAATTTTTTGTCAAATTATGACATGTAAAAGCTAAATATTTTAGTTTCATAACAGTTGAACTTGAGATTTCATTCAAATTTCTACAGGAAAAAGATAATCCTCAACTGTCAAAGAAAGAGGACCCTACCACAGAGACTACCAACATTTCTGGTAATAATTTGTCTGGGAAGGATGACGCCTCAGCACCAGGTACCGGTCAGTTATCCAAATATAAAAATTCCATCAGTTGAGAATTTGACTTGTACTAACGTTCTCAGTGGGAGCCGGGAGGCACAAGTAGTTATGAATATGCTCTCCCTCTCCCTCTCTGTCGTGAGACATAACTATAGAACGAGCATTGAGCATCAAATTTGATATCAAAATGCTCTCATGTTCCTGCAGTTTTTTCCCCATAATGTGTTTCTCCTAACTGTGGCAAAAAATAAGTAGTACCATATGGTCCAAATGCTGTGTGTAAATATGAATTTCGGGGTACATTTGATGTTACTTGATGGAGTACGCTTTATTGTTCGCAGAAATTCTTGATGGTACAGTTGCAGTTGAAGACGGGCTTTTTTTCCATGGGAATTTTCTGGTAGGTTGTTTTCATGTTTAATCTATCTCATTCAGTGGAATATTGTTTAACTAAGACATGTAAATTGACATCTTTTAGTACAAATTGAATTTAAAAAAAAAAAAAAGGATCAGAGAAGAGAGCTTTTATGTGCTAAGTGCTGATGAGCTCCTTAACATGGTTTCTTCACAACAGGTAAAGGAGTTGGCGCAAGATGAGAATGAAGTGTTGAAAACCCAGGATAATCAAGAAATCAAAGTATTGTGTCAATACCTAAGCTATGTTGGTTTTAAGGTTCTACCAGAGCACAACTCTGTATAATGTTGTGGATAATGCAGGCAATTGATGATAAGATACGACAATGGTCTAACGGGAAGCAAGGAAACATACGGTCCCTGCTATCAACATTACAATATGTGAGCAATATCAAACATGTTCAAACCTGAGTTAAAAAATCAATTCTACATATAAAATTTCCAATTGTTTTTATTGCTTGTTAACAAAGATAATGCCTCTTGATATGCCTTTAAATGATATTTGGAGGCTAGTTCTTGAAGTTCATTTGATGTACTTATTATTAAAATTGGCAATCTTCATCAATATAGGTGCTTTGGCCTAACAGCGGTTGGAAGCCTGTGCCTCTTGTTGATATAATCGAAGGGAATGCAGTGAAAAGAGCTTATCAAAGAGCTTTACTCTGTCTACATCCGGATAAGCTGCAGCAGAAGGGTGCTGCTTCTCATCAAAAATACATTGCAGAAAAAGTTTTTGATATTTTGCAGGTAAAATATTTGGCAACCTAGTTCCAGTAAAGTATCATTCGATGTCCTTTAAGGTATCATCTTGATTGGAACTGGGAATACATGTTAGGCGGCAATGTTTGGCATAGGAAAAAGTGTTTTCTGAATAGGAATTGAGGAGCATGCTCTTAACCTCTTTTGAAACTTGAATCATATTGTCTGCATTTGAAATGTAGGAGGCATGGACTCATTTCAACATGCTCGGTGCTCTCTAACCTCTGTCAGTGCCAATAAAGAGGGGCAAAGAAACCCTAATGAGGATTTGCTGCCTATCAACAATGAGATTGATCCATATAATAAATTCATGTGATTACTTGTTCGCGTAGCTGCGGCTATTTTTTCAGGTAGATTGTAAATGGATCGACTCCACAAATGTACAATTTCCAACATTGGCTTGGATTTGGCTCACTTGGAGAGCCTATTTCGGGGCAATGCTCATTTGCAATCATGAAAGTAACGTATTTATTTTATTCTATTCATAATAGATTCAATTTCATTCAAATACTCCACATTTTAGCATATAGCTTAGAAATAGGCACTGCAAGCAATCCAAATCTGGGTGGCATACACCCAAGAGTTCTCCTTTTTCCCAGTATAGAAATCAATAATTTTTCGTATGTATTTGTAGCAGATTAAACACGGTGTGTACATTACATGTTAAAATTACCAGACTTCTATTGTGATTTGGGGGGTGTTTTTTGAGTTGGTCTTTCATTACAAGCCCTCGCCCTCGTTGTATATTCATCCTTCTCTTTCGTCATAAGCCCTCGTTGCAATGTCTCTCATTTTTGCTGTTTCCTCTTTTAACTTTCTTTTTATTTGAACTTTTTATATCGTTTATGAAGAAATTTTTTTGAACACTCAACCCATGTAAAAAAAAAAGAGGACTCATTAACGGTAATATTCTATTAAATCCCTATAACTTAAATCAATTTGTAAGCTCTTTAGTCTAGAAATTTGCAACCACATTCCTTTATTATGTCATAGTGACAGAGTTTATTCTTATATCACTAATTGTTAATAATCTATCATTTCAGCATGACGTGTTCAAAATATAAAAACAGGACTTTTTTAAAAAAGAAATACATATCATTATTTTGAAAATATTACAACAATTACGGCCTACAATAGCATACATCTCATGACTCAGGACGTACAGGAACTTCATATGCTTATCTTCACGCAAGAAATAGGTGTTTTGGTCTGCAGGACATTCAGAGATGTCTTTAAACTAGGTGCCTACGACCATATAAAGGTATAGTGCAATGGCCAAAGAAAATATAAAGGTCTAGTGGCTATCTGCATAAAACTTATCACTATCACAAATTTGCAACCTAGACTGGTTCTTCATATTTTTGGCCCCCAAAAAGAAAGGTAAAAAAGACTAGTTCTTCACATGCAATGCATCGAATGATCAGAATCAACAATGCTGCCAATGAGAGTTGGCGTAGATGGTAAGGAATCCGTGACTGGCCTAAATGGTCGTGGGTTCGATCTGGCTCTGCCGTCGTTGGGACTCCTTTGGTAAGCGATCTCATAAGTTCCCAAATAAGTCTTCATGTTCCTCGTCAAATGGCCTTAGTAGTGGGGGTGATGTCGAACCCCTCCAAAACTTTTTTATTATAAAAAAAAAAAGAATCAGCAATGCCGTTTTAAAACAATCCACAGAGGAGAGGATCCTACTCGGCCCCTACAAATTTACCAAATAATATTAGAAACGGAGACTGCTTTGAAATTCGCCTCAACGCTCTAATGGCAGATCAATAATCAGATACACATCCTCCTGTGAATATTAGTTCTGGCTCACAGCTTTCTTTCTTTATTTCTTTTTATGCTGTCTTAATTTCATTTTCTTTACTAACAAAACCACACAATGAATGACAGACCACGAATCCGCGTTATCCACGAAAAAAAGAAACTTGCAGGAACACAAAAGAGAAGATTCTGGAAGAGCTCAGTTCATTCATCACATTGAACATTTATACAACAAGAAGCGAGACTCTTGAAATGAATGCTTCGAGTTCAACGAGAGTTCACCAGCAATTGAGAACACTTAATTGGCCATATATTTACAGTAAGAATACACATGTACCACACGGATGTTTGGGGCAAGTATGGGTTATAAACACCCTCGCATAAGCTGTCAATTCAAGTGCAAATGCCAAGTTTGAAACTATGAAACTCGAAGGGATCAACATATCATGTGAGAGGGGCGCCAAGAAATTATCAATCGTCTTTCTGATGCATAACATTAGGCGGGCTATTTTTACCATTGAGAGCATCAAGATATATCCACTTTTCATCCAGCCCAATATCTGAAAGCTTCAAATTACCCTGCAAGCAAAACATAATAAGCAATATCAAGCTA
This sequence comes from Acacia acuminata, assembly GCA_019022655.1. NCBI lineage: Eukaryota > Viridiplantae > Streptophyta > Magnoliopsida > Fabales > Fabaceae > Acacia > Acacia acuminata. The sequence continues at coordinate 95,853 of JAFJYI010000015.1, forward strand.
GAATCGACAGCGACTTCACCAAAACAATAGAATAATAAGATCTTCCTTGTACCCAAAAACTTTAAAGCCGATAGAAATTGCTCTCTTTAATAATATAAGGGTTCGCTATCATTAGGCTATGCTTCTTGGAGCAGAGAGGGGGGAAACAAATGGAGATGAAAACAAGAATGCCAAGGACGAGAAATCAAGCTAATGTCAGGACCTTGACCGAAAAAAAAGAAGCTAATGTCAGGACATAGACGGTATTCTCCCTCTTATTCAAATATTTAACTTCGACAACAAGGATGTGCATTAGGATATTTAAAAAAATCTAATGTGCATCCACTACAACCAACTCGTTCTCGAATTGGAGTCAGGAAATCGTAGTATATAATCAGTGAAGCAGAAAATAGAATTGCAAGTAAAAAAAGAGTCCACACAAGCGAGCATATCATTGTAAAAGCTGTAGAATAGGCAACTACCCATATCCTGCCAAAATACTTGCAAATCCTAAGGTATTAAAATAAAGCATAAAGGACCTATTCACAATACTCCCTCCGATCTTAATTATAAGAGTTAGTTGACTTCTTTGGAGTGATTAAGGAAGCTAATTAAATTACTTTAGAGTATTTGTATTTTCATTTTTTTCTTCAAACTAATTATTTTGACTAATAAACTAACATATAATTTAAAGATTCACAACATATGAAATGATTAAGCAGTTTATTTAGTTTTCTTAATTTCTCCAAAAAAAGGCAACTAGCTCTTATAATTAGGACCGGAGGTAGTAACAAACTAGAATAAACACCTGCTGATAAAGTATTACATCTGATATGAATGGTTTCCTGAACTTTTTACATCATGTATTCGTGAAATTTCATACCTCAGTAGCCATCAAATTTCTAACATTGTTAGCATAAAGTCTGGGATCGTCCTTCTCTAACTGGGAGGGATAGTATACAGGTAACCTTGTCACCTCCATATAGTTTACAAACTGACAGAGGAGAAAAAATATGTGGCGCGTCTGCAAATATGTGGTAAATTTGAACTACATTAAAAGAAAATTTGAAAATGATAAAAAAAGGGAAATTTCTGTAAATTTCATTACTATCAACACTCATGTAAAACATTTAAGCATAATTTCTTGTTGCCATGACATATTTAGCCCAAGGTTTATTTTCATTAACGCCAATGGTAATGTTGGAATTTTCAAAAACAGACAAGGTTATTTTGGTCTCACTATAATTAAAAACTCCCCAGTTTGGAGGGTAGGAGGGAGAGACCAATTTTCCTATCCAAAACCCTCCACGTGTAGGGGGTTAAGCTAACTCTTCATCAGTACTGCTGACATTTTCCACCTCCACATGAAGAAAAGTTAAGAGTACCAAGCACTGGCTCCCTCAAAATTGCTGAAGACTTGAGCATTTCATCAAAATTAAACATGAAATAAGGTTTAAGAAATAACAGAAGCAAATTCAACATATAAAAGCCAAGGCACAACCATAGGCTCAAAATGTGACACACTTTGCAAAACATAACTGCGTAGATGCTAGTTGATACTTAATATAATTAGTCCTCAAGGTGGAAATTCAGAAGGTACAACAAAACTAAAACTTTATAACCACTCACCCCAGACATAGACTCCCAGGCAGGACTAAACCTCTGGTAAGGGTATTTTAGAATTACAGGAATTACAGGCGCCCTTGCCAAAAAGCCACCAGTCTTAAATGGAAGAAGAAAGTTGCCATTTGTGGTTGTACTTTCTGTAGAGTGTAGAATACTCAGTATCATTAAATTTAAACAATTATAAGATGACAATAAGAATGAAAAGAATAGATGCAACAGACCATCCTTGATGTACTGACATATACTACCTTTGATGGATGAAAGAAAATATAAAATGACAAGACTTAAGAGAGACATATTTGATTATAATGAGACAAGTGCTACCATAGACCCCAACTGTTTCACACACCAGCAACACAACAAATTAGAGATTTAATGTTTAGAGAAGTATCAATATAAAATCAATCTACAAGTTGTAATATTCACAAATCATAAACAACGCAGCTCATTCCTCATACTTATGCAATGCATGAGGCTCACCTATCTAGTTTGAAGACAAACAAATTAAGAGATGAGGTTTTTTTATGGATGAAAATAAGTAAATTATTGACGACAACAGCCATTAAGTAGCTGAAAAATAAACTTGAATTAAAACTTATGAGTCAAAAAGATCAGGAAAAATACTTCCCCTTCTGAGAAATCTCACGCCAGAAAATAGTTAATAATCTTCACCAATGAAAACCAAGATACGTAATACATTTATTCAGTAGGACACATGTCAATTATCAGATAAATTTTACAGGAAAGGTGATGCATTGAGTAAGAAACTGATTCCTATTCCATGAAACTGATTTAGAACTGTATAACAAGAGTAGCTAAAGAAACATAGATAACATGAACTAATCAGAAGCATAATAACCTGGAAATAACAACATAAGGGGAGCCTTATCATGATGAGCTTCTTGAATTCTTTCAGTGACAACACCTGCAGGAGGAAATATCTGCAAATTATACCTAATAATCAACCTATGTTTTCCTAAGTTCAAGCTCAACTTAGAACATTAAGAATCTTCAAGATATAAATACTTATACTGACTGACATAAGTTGGTATGCATAACAAGAATGGGCGGGACAGCTTTAGACATGACACACGAAAATTAGCTAGCCTATACCCAAGAGTTAAAAGGGAATTCAGATCCTAACTGCATCTGAATTTGAAAGACAGCACGGATAATTCGTTCATTTATTTCCCCCTAAAATGCCATCATATCTTATAACCATTGCATTCTTGAACAATTTATTTATAAACTCAGCAAGCGAAAGATCCCATTCAATTAGTGTGGTCCTTCAATATGAACAAAAGGACCATGCAGAACAGGAATTTGGAAGAGAGACCCCCTGAGGGGGTGGGATTAAGACTTTGCATATAGTCAAAAGCATTACAATGCGCGCGCGCACCAATAAGCACCTGAAACACCTGCGGAGTCTGATGACTTTGAATCCCGTCGAGCATAGACACAGCCAAGGCACTTACTGTCACAAAACATGCAATTATGTTTCAGCCCAAGGTTTTAAATTGTTTCATAGGTGAAGATAAAAGAGTATGCACTAAGGCAGAGATAAGATGCATCATGTTCATTTATATGCAGCACGATCATTAAACTCAAGAAAGTCTTATTTTGCATTATGAGAAGAAAAAAGAGCCATCACAGCAATACCTAAACAGCAAGAAACATAGGAAAATGGATAATGCATCAATAGCAAGCTAACAAACCTGATGAGACCAACAAAAGGAAGCTTAGCCACCGATGCCTTCAGCAACAAAATCCAAGATTGGCATATATAGTTTGAAACGTGTCAGTAACATACTTGAGGTCATTACAGCAAGATGAGCAGTATACATTCAATAAAAATTACATGGGACTACACGACAGACCTTTGCAACAAAACTTGGGAATGAGGAAGACATGTGATACAAAATATCCAAGTATGATATGTGATTAGATATTATTACTCCAGGTCTTCCCGTCTCTTCAGATTGGTTCTTTCCTTTCTTCTTACATAAAAAGGAGAAGAGAATTAGTAGAACTTTAGACAAATACCAAAACAAAAATGTAGAGATAAGAAAGCTGGACCTAAACTATATTAATTGTTGCTGCTCAATCACATTCTATTTTCCCCTGAAGGAGGGAGGAGGAAAAAGAAGGTGCTAATTCTAGGTAGGTACACCGGTAGCCCAAAGCATATCATATAATCAAGAGAGTCACAAAATTTCAATGAAAAATGCATATTCTCGTTATTGCATTGCAAATGAGATAGAAGATTAGAATATAGGCATACATGAATTAACCTTACAACCATAATTATTTATTGAGGTACATAATACCTACTTGAGCATTCTATTCAATTCTAATTTATATATATATATATATATATATATAAATTCTCATACATGCCACGCTTTTCATAAGCGATGACCAATGTGGCTTCTCTTTCGATGTACTATTTAGTATCTACAGGCCACATGAACAGTTTTTAACTTTTTATCCTTTTCTCTTCCAGTTTTATCATTTGAGTTTGAAGTTTAAATTTCCCGCTTAAAATGTTGTTCAAGTCAAAATATCTATTACTAACAAGATTTCTATTGGATTTATCTTTATCCAAATATTCGAACGCCATGCACTTCTCAGCGGGGTAGTAGGAAATAAACCATTTCAAAGCAAGTTTTCAACACTTACAGTTCTTAAGATGATAAAGCACATAGCCATAAGCGAGCTAAAAACAAACGGGTGTGTCCATAGAACTTACTGGAGAGTACAACTCTCTCGATGACATCAGTCCTCTCAAACAGATTTTTAGTCAAGCACATAGCCATAAGCGAGCTAAAAACATTTTTTAGAGATAAAAAAATACTCCTTCCCTTACTTAATATTAAACATATTTATCTAATATTTACCTAATTTAATTAGATTAAGCAACTTAGTATTAACTAACATGTGTTACCATTGTCATCTTCCTTAACCACTCCTCCGCTTTCTTTCTCTGTTTCTCTTCCTTGATTATTGTATCAACAAGAGTAAATTAAGAAAAAATGGATAAATATGGAAGTTATGTTGTATATTTAGCACGAAAATTAACTCCCAGATATATCCAAGGACTATGCAAGAATTACCTCAGTGGGGCGCTTTTCATCAGTATGCGGAGCCCTATAGCTCTCACTGATCCAGTAAAACCCTAGAACAAAAAGGATGAGCCTGGCGAGAACCTTGCCAAACCCAACAATCACATACCTTCTCCACCAGCGCAAGTGCGCGTAATCTTCCTGTCCATCCTCTCGATGAGGGACGGCGAATAGCGTGCAGAGCCTACAAATGAAGTAATAGAAGATCAAGATGGTGATGGTGAGGCCCAGCCTAATAGGTACTAATGTGAACAATGCCAGAGCTAGCAGGAGCTTCTCCTTCATCGGCAAGGGTCCACGTCCCATGGGTCCGTAAACATCGCGTCTGACGTAGGGAGCGAATCTGTTCTCTTGCTCTTGGAGACTGTCAGGGAAGGCAGAAGAGTGGCAACTGAGAAGACGAAGGTCGTCAGAGGTGGAGGCCTCGTGATAAACAGGATCGGGATTTTTGGTACTGGATTTGGGCGGCTCAGAATTCAGGGCCACGATTTCGCAATCCATGGTAGGAACCTGATTGACTGAGAGCAAATCTTTCTCGTTCATAATGGCACTAGCAGGCACTTCTTTATAGTTATATATAGGAACATGAACAAGCTTTATGCTTTCAGAAATCTGGAAATTTCACGGAGGCTGGCGTGCGCGCATGGGTGGGAAAGATACAATTGCTGAGAAATTGACACGAAATCAATACATAGATGCGACTCCAGTACTTGTTAGTTGTTATGAGTTATGACTAGTTTAGGACCCCGCCAAGGGGGAAAAAATCTTATACCAGAGAACAGATTCTCATGGTAAAAAATAAAAAAAAGGAAAAAATTTAGATAACGGATATTGAAATATTGAAAAAATAATTATTTATCATATTTCGTTCTAGATATAATCCTATATTTTATAATATATATAAATTCTTATATGGCACATTGAAATAGTTATATGTTGACCAAAAACTTATTCAGAGATTTTATATTTTTCGATTGATTTATGATCTTTCAATTCAAGATAATTAATTGATGATTGTTAGGAAGTTATAATATATCAATTTTGTAAAATTCTAAATTCCAATAGGAAGTGGAAAGTTAGGAAGAATAAGATAGTAAGGAGGTCTTGGGTTTATTTTTTTCTTTATGCTTTTTTGTCAATTTCTTTTCCCCAATTGATTTATAAAAAAATTGCAATATCCTTTTACCAGTGGGCATGAAGTCATGGTCTTTTATATTTTTAAATTTTGAATTTAAAAAATGATAGGAAGCTACTAAAATTATTTTATGATACATGATAACAACAACAAAAAAGAATGTCGCGTGTTAGTGGAAAAAATACTTCTTGAATGTTATTTTGCTAAAAAAAAAGAAAAGAAAAAAGAAGTAGATCATCCTCTCAATTTACATCTAAAATTAAGGATATTCAAAGTTTTTCTGTCCCGATCTGAACCTAATAAATAGTTTTTTGCATCAGAATCGGAAATGAGACTTTCTGATCCTGAACACACACACATACATGTGTAGGTACAAATATATATATATATATATATATATATATGTACCTGATCCTTGATTTGTCCCTCAAGTTTTAAGCATGTAGTTAAGCCGATTATGTAATGTATTAAACTTGTAGGTCTTTTTTTTTTTTTTTTTGGTAAAAAAAAATTTTGGAGGGCTTTCTTTGGGGAATGGGGACTTACGAGATCGCCCGCGCAAGAAGTCTCAACGATAGAAGCGGAGATCGAACACACATCCCTACGGACTTAACAAATCTCTTACCTTCTATGCCAACTTCCTTTGGCAAAATTGTAAGCTTTTAATTATGGGTTTAATATTTTTGTTTTTACTGCAGAAATATTTTTTCTGTCACACTAACATAAAAGTGAGTGGATCTCATTAATATTTTTTTCCCTCTTTATAATAGGATCCATTCACTTTTATATACGTATGATAAAAAAAAAAATCTCTACACTAAAAACAAAAATATTAAGGGAAAATTCCAATTAAATACCAAATGAATTTGCAAAACCTCCCGGAGGTAACGCAATTTCAAAAAGACTTAGAGGTGAAAAGGACTTTTGGGGGTTTTGCAAATTGCGCCAAATGACCATTTTGCCCTTAGAGTTAAATCATTAAAAAAAATACCCCTCCCCACGGTGGGCCCCACCGCTACGGCAGAACCACCACCGCCGGCGATCGGCGGCCACCACCACTGTCTGCGCGGCGACGCCGGCCACCACCTCCGCCGGCCGGAGGTGGTGGACGCCGGCCGCCGACGGGAGGTGGTAGACGCGCCGTCGGCGGAGGAGGTGGCGGCCGGTGGCGGTGGGGCCCACCGTGGGGGGAGGGGGATTTTTTTTTTTTTTTAATGATTTAACCCTAAGGGCAAAATGGTCATTCTACGAAAAAAAAAAAAAAAAACCCCAAAAGTCCTCTACCTCTAAGTTTTTTTACAAATTTGCGTCACTCGAGGGTTTTGCAAATTTATTTGGTATTTAATTGGAATTTTCCCAAATATTAATCCCTTTAATTATATAATGTATTGGATAAGGGATAGACCAACAACGATAGCGGCATGACATGGGAAGCAAGCTGGATCCGAATTCTTTCCCTATCAAGCGGGACCTACTGTACTAATTTAAATGTTTTGTTATTTCTCATTTATTTTTCGTACACGGCTGATTGGATCCGTGTGATTTTAATAATAATTTACAACTTGCACGACCTTGCATACTTTTCGGGTTTTTTTTTTTTTAAAAAGAAAAAATTGAATAAAATATACTGTGGATAAGTTTCGTGCAGTTTCACTCCATGTATTTCTTTTTTTTTTTCACTCCATGTATTTCTTTGATAGTGCCGTAGTAGTGGTTCGATTTAATTATAAAACACTTTTATAATGTAATTTACACTATAAAAATATTCCTATAATTATGACGTATTACTAGTCATGAATCCCGTGCCCGCAACTTCCTGATTCAGTTAAAACTGAAATCGTTTTCAGGTCCCACTGTCCAAGCAAGAAAATCTGAAAATCATAACCAACTAACTAACTCTTATGCCGTGGCAACTAGATAAGACCAAATAAGAGTCGCCTTCCAAAATGCACCTCAGCTGTTAATCGCCGTCTGAGCGTTACGGCATTCCCCTATCTAATTTTTCTGCTCATTCATTCCTTTTTTTTTTTTTTTGAAATATTATTTTCATCAGTAATACGGTTACCACTGAAGAAGCGAAAATTAAACAATTTTTTTATGGAAAATAATGAATATAATATCATCAATGTCAGCATAAAATTACAATGAAAGTTAAGAAACCACCCCATCATACTGATATCCATATCCATGAACACTGTGGCTTTATTCTAGTGAGACTTTTGTGATGTTTCATTGGTCCGCATATATAGACTGTCGTATTATTTATTGGGCCAAGCCCAACCAGATGTCCAGAAATTGAGCTGGGCGGCCCAACAACTTGGGTGGGCAACATTTGCGAGCGTGGAATAGATGCAGGTGGGGAAGAGGAGGGCGAAGACCCACAGCCGTTGGATCTCATCTGAAGTGGATAATGGTTAACTGCCCTTTCTGGTGGAAAGGCTTTGGATTCTTTTTCTTAACGGTAACTACCTCTCCATCACAAGCCAAAGCCACACACTTCACTTCACACCACATCCCCTTCTCCTTTGTGCCTTCTTACTCATTTACCAAACGAATGCGACTCTCTGCCTAATCTTTTCTTCCTCTCTTCCCTCTTTGCCCTTTATATCCTTTTTCTTTAAGCTTTTTTTCATTTCAAGTCCCTACAGATTAGTTTTGGAATGTTAACTTCAACGGTCTAACTATTCAACGGTCTAACTATCACCTTCACATAGCTTTCTGAAATTCCTTCATATTAAGTCTACTTAATATATACCTGTCCCTTTCATCGGATTAACTTTTCTACCACTTACTCCAACATTTCTATTATCAATCATTCTCAACTGTAATAACTGATAATTAGGAGGAGCTTCCAGTAGCTTACCAGTATCTGATAACTTGCCGCCAATGTGATCACAACATGTAATAACTGATAATTCCAAATCTGACGTCCACTGAGGAAGAAAATTTAAACCCAGCCATTTTTTCTTCTGCCTCTGCAATTTCTAAATTGGCTTTATTGTGTCTCTGCACGTGAGAGGCTCTGTGCTCTGGTCCTGCATTTGCATTTCTCTAGAAGGAATTAGGTGGCCGATTAATTAAGTGTGAGGATACGGCGGCAATTAGAGGTGGGTGATATGGGCAAAATGGACATTTCGTCCAAAGTTCCCGTTGCTTTCACTTCCCCCCGAGCACAAAGGACCGGCACTAGTCGGTATTTCGTCCATTCCCAGCTTTTTCGGCCTCTAAAACCTCCATAAACCCGAGTCATCTTCATCTTCTCCTTCAAACTAGCTCTTGCATAGTTTATCGCTTCGGATCGGAGCTTTTCTCAACCATTCAGAAATCTCCTTCTGCTCGTCTCTCCAGAGCTTGTACCCTGACACTGAAGTTTGTGCTTTAAGAAATTGAAAATATACAATTCAAATTCCAATGCCTGTCGCCACGAAACTTCCTTCTTCAGCTAAATCTGTTTCTGAACCGCGAGCCATTCTAGGACCCGCCGGGAACAGAGTTAGGGTTTCCGAAGATCATAAGCGCAACAACGACTGTCTCAAGAATCCACGGCGTCCAACAAAGCAGATGCCAAAAATTCCGCAGTCCGTTGTCACCAATAATGTGTCTACTGACAGCACATGCTCCTCCAATTCATCGAGCAATTCATCCACGAAAAAGGTTACTTCTAGAAGGACCGTCAGGCGGAATGGATTAAAGCCGGTAAAGATTGTGCCGGACGGTGCCGTTGGGGCGGCATTGTCTCCCAAGGCTGCAAGTCCTTCCAATAGGTGTGACTGGATCACTCCAAATTCTGGTAAGTTTGTTAGGAGTTACAAGTTTTTGCACTAAGAATGCATTAATTCTTTCTTTCCTTCTTTTTCTTCTGTTTTTTCAACCTCGGTAAAATTTAACTTGTTCGGGGAAAAAAAGGCATTTAGTTTACACGCGTTTCTGTGTTCTGGCCTGGGTACAGAACGAACATTTTACTTTCTGTAACACGCTGCCATTTTGTATTTCGAATTGATAATTAGTTCAATTTCTGCAATAATAAAACATTTCAATTACTTTTTCCATGAGTGTGAGCTTGATCCTTGGAAAAGAATTTCTCACTTCCAGTTGCATATTACTCCCTCCGATCCTAATTAATTATATGAACACTTTTGTAGTCAATTTACACTACAAAATTATTCTTATAATTAGGAAAAGTATTCTTATAATTAGGACCGGAGGTAGTACTACACATCCACCGACTGAGTTGCCTTATAGAGAAATGTTAACTGTTGCAAAAAACAGATCCTCTTTATGCTGCTTTCCACGATGAAGAGTGGGGTGTTCCGGTTCATGATGACAGGAAGCTATTCGAGCTGCTGGTGTTTTCACAAGCATTAGCAGAATTGAGTTGGCCAGCAATTCTAAACGTCAGAGACGTATTCAGGTATATCTCTATCTCTAGTTCATATGATTCACTGCTAATATATCTAAAACATAATCTGACATTTGTTGTCTGGTGTCACTGATAGGAAGCTCTTCAAAAATTTTGAACCATCGTCCGTTGCTGAGATTACCGAAAAGGAGTTGCTAGCTTTGAAAATAAACGGCAACCCATTGCTATCAGAACCAAAACTCCGTGCCATTCTGGGAAACGCTAACCGACTGCTTAAGGTAAGTCTAATTTACAACTAATTCCAACAAGACGCCATAGCAGGTTCATTCTGATTTTTAACAATGTGAATAAATTTATCCACGTACAGGTACAACAGGAGTTTGGTTCGTTCAGCAACTACTGCTGGAGATTTGTGAACCACAAGCCAATAAGAAATGGATTTCGTTATGGACGTCAAGTACCCGTAAAGACTCCAAAAGCAGAACTCATCAGCAAGGATCTAATGCGCAGAGGTTTTCAATGTGTAGGGCCTACTGTGGTTTATTCGTTCATGCAAGCAGCAGGACTCGCTAATGATCATCTAATAACGTGCTTCAGATACCATGAATGCAACGTGACAATACAAAAGGAACATAAAACACAGGTTGAGGAGAAGGAGGTTCGAAATGAAACAACATTAGAATAGCGATTCCGAGGTTACTTTCTGATCCCCAAAGTTTATGGTTTTCTTCCTTGCTCTGTTAACCTGCTGCTTGTCACCTAACCTAACTAGAAAATAATTGATCTTTACTTCTCTTTTGATGCTTCCGCGTGAACGTGTATGCTTCTTTTAGGCGTTATAGTTATGGCCTAAGGGAATTCTTTTAGGATATATGCTCGTAATCTTATGTTCTAATGTGTATGTTTCCGTAATAAAATTTCCAACTCTGTAATGCATACCTATTCTTTGTTTGAGCACTAGCATCATTATCTAGGGGCAAACCTAGGATCTCGGGAGGATTTTGAAAAGCCGCATTGTGTATGTGTCTTGCTATATTAATGTAACATAAATATCAAGGTTTTGCCCAGCTCTTTCTGGGTTCCCCTAAACTCCTTGCCTTTGGGGTAAAATGATTTCAGAAACATGTAATTCGAACCATATTTAAAACCTATCCTCGTTATATTCACACACTTCCCTTCAAAATCTCCAGGGAACGAAATCAGTCGCTAAACGAAACTCGTAAATTGTATTTTCCCTACAAGAGAAGGATTTGCTTATGTATAATCGTTTTACTTGAAGTTCACATTGTAATAGTATCTGTTAGAAAAGAAAAGGATAAGAGTTATCAGTCTCAAAACTCAACCGTTTAGTAAATAATGAAATAGACATTGTATAGAAATTCAAATCCTTGTTTATGTTGTGATCAGAGAACATATAAATTAGATGAACTGGAAACAGAACATTTAGTCAAACGGACGTCTTCTATATAGACAAAAAAATTAGTTTCTATATGCTTTAAACGACCCACCTTTTGAATCATCCACATTAATCTATAAAGGGTCTAATGAGAATATGAGCATCAATATGAATGTGAGCCCCTCACTTTTGGTCCCCGCCATAAATATACGAACAACCCCACCGCATGACAACGTGAAGCAATTTTTTCCAAAAAATTACAGCATTTTCTTGAGAGCGGTACGTAACTTAAATTTTCTTGATTAAAATTATAGAAATTTAACTAAAATATTAGAGAGAATTGACAAAGAAAATTGTTTAGTGAAAAATGAGCACCATGTGTAAAGAGAACAGAGAACATATATTTATTTCTGAAAAAAAAAAAACAGAATATACAGAATATACATTTATATTAAGCTATACTCTTTTCTTTAATTAATTTAGTGTAGACTATTTATAATTACAGATAATTTAAATTACATGTTTTAAAAAATCTAATTGTTTGTAATCTTTTTCATAGATAGGTTGAATTTAAATTCAGACTTTCGGTTTCCAATGAGGGCAGATTTCACCTTTTAAGACCCTAATATTAAAAAATAAATAAATTAAGCATTAAATCGGATGCCAGACAAAGTATTACGTATAAAATTACAAGGACAATAGACTGATAGAGCACATCTTTCATGGCTCTGCCCATGGCACGCAGAATCAGAAATGAACTATTTGAATGTCCTTTGTTGTGTGGAAATGCGTGAACTGTCTGACGGGCAAAACAGTAAGGAAAAAGGATCATTAAGAATTCAAAGTAAGCCATAAACAAATAAATCTGATCTCATGAGTTTCTGGACAAGCCACTACGATGAAACCTTGACAATTCAATCCATATATCACCCATGGCATCACTAATAACAATGCCCATTAAGGCCTTTGAACAATTTGAGTTTTGAATCTTCCTCATTAAACGAAAGACGATAATACTACTTCTATCTTATCCCGGGTATGTATAGAGACCAGTTTGAACATAAAAATCTCCAGTTCCCATGACAAATCTGGATCCAGACATGCAGCTTGTGCCATGAACGCTAACCCAGGAGGGAACCATTGTGCTTTAACACCAAGTTGAACGAACAACAAACTAGCTAGCAAAAACAACCATGCAGACTCAAATAACCTATATGAATTCCTGCCTAACTCCGAGCCTTCCCGCTTCCAAGTGTGAGTTCCAGATCATCCAATCCCACTTCATGAATTTTTTCTCCAACCCAAGGCATTACCTGTACACCAAAGTTTGCTTCCGAACCTTTTCTCATTTGTTGCATTGCATTATCAGGCAGTGTGCGCTGAGCCATAGGTTTAGTAAGATTGAAGGTTGGAGAGGTTGGTGCAGCAGATGCAGAGGGTACAAATGCCTGAAAGTTCTCCCATTGGCCAGACTCAACAGTTGAAGTACCAGATTCATCACATTCAGGAATAGTGGCCGGAGCATAAAAGTGGCGGTGAGTTGGGCTAGCCGGGGCAGAGGCTGCAAAGAAAGGATAATTGAAGGAGGCCATCGATTCTTTGGCTATTGACTCCCATGTGGGAATAGGTTTGGGGTTTCTTGATGTTGGGGAAGAGAGAGGTGGTGTCACAGGGGCACTGTTTGATATTCTTAGGGGAGGCAGAGATGCAGGAATGACATTTCGAATATACGGAATGAGATTTGCTGCGTTGTTGCCATCCAAACGAGAAGGACTCGGGAAAGAGGAAGATGAAGGGCTGACTTGGTAAGAAGGAATTGGACTGGGAAAAGCTGAAGAAAAGGGGCTAGGATTTTGGGAAGAGTATGGAGTGTTTCTGGTGGAAGTGCCCGTTGTATCACCTGGGGGTGGTCTGCATCCCTATGAACAACAATAACAAGAAATAAATTAGTAGGTTACAAATGAATAAGATATAGGTTAATCACATAATCTGTGTACAATTTGATCGGCAAAGTTTAGTTTCATTTTCCATTTAGCTGCAGCTTAGTAGCAGATACGTCAACTTCATCATAATCACAAATCTAATACCTCAAGATAATCAAAGTAAGAAAGCTTCATCGGAACGATTTTACTTCGTGATTCCGACGTGGCATATATGGATAGCTACATAACCATGATTCTTCTCCATGAATCATGATGCACATCTTTTAATCGTTCACAGAATCTCGTTCTCTCTCAAAAGCACGAGAGACACCGATTGACTACTGAATAATTCTAAACATGGGCTGATGAGGAAGCGGAAGAAAAAGCGGAACAAGCTAGCCTCAAAAGCACAGATTCGTTCGACAGAAAAAGAAAAGGGACAGAAAATAAGATCTCCGGGCATCTATGGATACTGCTACATCGACCAACCCAAATTCCGGTAAACCTCCTCGGAGCTCAAAACAGGTTTGATCCCACAAAGATAAGGAATTTGTTAGTATAAAACAGTGAGATCAAGGCGCTCGAACATGAAAAAAAGGATCCCATGGTTAGAACAAGCAGAATTGGGCTGTTGATTAAGCAAAAAGGAAGAAGAGAACCTTGCGATATGTAGTGCCGTCTTCTTCGACAGTCCAACCAGCTTCAGCGCAGAGAGCCTTCAGGACCTCGTTGTTGTCACAATGCTTGGGCAAATTGTAGTTCCCCTGAGCTCTGAGCCCAGTGTATATCTTAGCCGCCAAGGCCCTCCGCCTCCTCTCTCTCCTCCTATTGTTTTCCCGCTCCCTCCAAGACGGCTTCCTCCGACTCGTTGCGGCCGAAGTCGCTCCGTCGGACGTCATTTTCCGGCAATGGTCTCAATCTCTGCGTGGCGGACAAGAGGAAGAAGAAGGAGAGAGGGTGCGTCGCAGGAGATTTAAACCCAAAGTGTGGGGAGAGAAGTAGTGGGCTCACGAGGAATGCGCTCTCTCCTCCTCTTCGCTGGATGTGTTATGTGAAGTTGTGGAGGAATCTCTCCGGGTTTGAGAAAAGATAAAGCTAAATTTAGGGTACGATCCCTGCATACAGCCTCACCCAACAAGTTCATGAGCTCGTGCTTCCTCAGCTTTTTTTTTTTCTTTTCTTTTTTGGAGGGGCGTTTCTGTATACGATGAGATTTGTTGGGGGGCTGCTGGAGTGTGGTGTGGTGTGATGACATAATTATTGGGGGAGGTGGGCCCAAACAGTTACAGTGGGACCCACACCGGGGGCGAAGAAATGATCAACCGATGAGGCTGCGGTTGAGAGAGAGACTGAGAGGTTCATAATGGGACAGACAATGTTTTGGCAAATGCCGAAGCACTTTTTCCAGTTTTTGCTGTGCTTTAACATTTTTGGGAGGGGGGCGTTGTCTGAAGTGTTTGATAATTTTGTGTGCGCTATGTCCAATTCCAACTTGTCTTTAATGGGTCAAAGTGAGAAAATTTGAGATGAAAAAGGGAGGTGGGGAATGCCGTGAGAAGCAGACAAATTGGAAATGGTGGAACTTTTAGACAAGAGCAGTGGTAATCACGTTCTTCTACGATTTTACAGTCATCTTTGAAAGAAAAATGGAAAGATCCGTGAAGGAGTTGCTAATGGTGAACAAGTAACAATGTGTCAATGTGATTTCCTTTCTACTACGCCGCAAAAGCAGCACCACTGCATACCTATGGCCTAACCTCCTCAGAAAAGATTACCAAACATTAAGGAACAAACCATTCCCAAGGCAAGTCCCAAAAAACAGCTTCATCTACTTTAATTTACCGTATATATCGTGGGATAAGGCAAGGAAAACCTTACTGTAGTCTGTGATAATAGTTACTTGCCAGCAGTGATGACCACGTTAAAAAGATGAAAAAGGTAAGATGAACAAAACAACTTCCACCTCAAAACTTTGCACACAAAAAAAAAAAAAAAAAAAACCAATACGGGCTTTGAAGTCTTTTGATTCTCGTGCTCTGACTTTCTCCAAGTTTTTGAGGTAGGCCACAAAAACCAGAGAGGCTACCGTTTCTCCGTTTTGTTCATGGGTAAATTAGACATGCAGGAACGCAACTCATAGAAGGCACTATAGAGACGTACAATACCCACTATAATTGAAATAAAATTAGACTTTTTTACAGAGGCAACAAGAATTATCTAAAACAAATTGAATATATTTTACATATCATCATTGCTTGGTTCCTGGGGTTGTAGGTAACCAAAAATAGGCTCATTTGTACGACTTTCTTTGGAACACCTATTGTCTCCGAATAATTTTCTTGGCAGGCAGATAATAAGCTCTTTCATAGTATCTTCCTTTTCACCAAATAGGCATACTCAGA
Organism: Acacia acuminata; assembly: GCA_019022655.1. Classification (NCBI taxonomy): domain Eukaryota; kingdom Viridiplantae; phylum Streptophyta; class Magnoliopsida; order Fabales; family Fabaceae; genus Acacia; species Acacia acuminata. The sequence goes on from JAFJYI010000015.1 coordinate 111,795, forward strand.
AAAGCTTCTTAAGAGTTTATATTTAAAGTCCATATTGCTTAAGGAAAAAGGGTTCAAGTTCTTAGCAGGCATGAGAAATTAGCTCATGCAACAGCAAGCAAAAGGTTGACGTGAGGGTTGCAAATGGCCTGTCTCAAACTTTTTGCATGAACCATGCTCCTATCTTCTCAGAAAAAATCTGCTGTCTTGAAAATGAAGGGGTTCATTCCCCCAACTAACACACCCAGTGATCATTTCTCTGGCGAATAGCTCAATACATCGGGCCGGCCTCACCCCAGGAACGTACTCCATTAACAAATCTGACCATAGGAAAAATATAATGTGAATCCAGCAGTCACACGATGCATAAAGCACTGAATTCAAGTTAAATATCCAACCAAACCCTCACAATTATTAGAACACGTTCTACTAACTTCACTTCTATTATGAACTTGAATTCAATTATATATCCTACAAGTACCACCATATAATGAAAACACCAGAGATTGATCAGAAGGGTACCTGCAATTGGAGGCTTCCTTGAATAATCCCCAGGAATGCTCATAATCACACAATTATCTTTTATTGGTCTAAAATTTGATTGCCTGCCTGAATTTGTGGCCTTGAAGGAATTAAAATCATGAGAAATATAAATAAATGGACAAAATATCAACCAATTGCCAAAAAACCCGCCAATTAAAAATTGCTAGTTCTAACCTTTCCACAGCTGTAGCCCAAAATAAGGATTTCATACGGTCTATGATGAAAGAGGTCCAAGTCACTAATCAAGGATCCATTTGCTTTCACCTGATACAAACAAGAAATACTGGGGATTAGAAAGACATCACACAACGTATCAGAGAAAGCAAAGGAAGAGATTGACAGGAGATCACCTTCAACCAATAAAAAGTAGAAGCATAGCTGACTCCCCACGCAGGAAAAAGCTCTCTCTCAACAAAACCTCGGAGTTTCTCTCTGTTGGTCACCCATAAGGCAACAAGTGCTCCTTCAGCGTGAGTAAGTTGCATAATGGGAAGAGATAAAAAATATCTGTTGGGCAAGGTTGCGTACCTGCATTGATGACAATATTTTCTTTATTGATGACAATATTTTCTTTATCGAAGACAAAGAAAATTAAATTTACGAAGAAGTTTAGAGAGCAGCAAACTATCCAGGAAGACAAGCTGCATATCCAAGTAAGTTTACGTAAAGTAAGAGTTTTCATAATTAAGCCAAAAGTTATAGGAATCTTCATAATTTAATATTAGAGTGAGAATTTCCTCGTTCATCAATTATATCAGCCAGTGATACTATGCATATTGCGATGGAAAGAAGGAAAAAAAGAGCAGGGATGTCAATTTATACACCTTGATTTCTGGTGGGCGCTAGCATTTTCCCATGGTGGATCCACCACTATGAGGTTGAAACCAGAATCCGCATCAGCTGTATAAAAAATTTAAGAAAAAAATCATTAGAAATGTATTGATTTCTTAATGGCTCAAATTAAGCTTTTCAAGAAGTTGGCATCACTAAGATCATCCAGGAGAACTGGCTATCCTACAATACGCTGTTATAGGCTTACAGCCTTATTGCTATAGAGTAAAGAAATCCAGGTAGCTATCACAAGCGTTCAGGAACCAAGGTTTGTAATTAGAGAAAAACACTACTTATACATCTGAAAACAGAGTAGATAAATAAAAATAGAGTCATTATATACAAAACCATTACCAGGAACTATGTTGTGAATCTGCCCCACGTCAGACTTCCACATGATCAAAACAAAAAACATTTAAAAACATGTAAGATACACTAATGATGAGGACTCCAGAAGGTCAACAAAGCAAAACCAACCTTCGAATAATCAAACACAAATATAATCATGGAGGATTTGACATACCATGTAAAAGCAACTCTCTCGTGGTATTATATAATGATTGTTCAAAAATTCAGCTTCTACATCATCAGTGGTCTCGTTAGCAATCAAATTATTGAATGCAGAGAGTATCCTCTGTTCTGTACCGTCTGAGAAACCAAAATCAATTCATGTGGTAAGATTTTGTAAGAAAATGATGATAAGCAAAATGGTATCTAGCCAATGTATCAAAAAAATAGTAGCTAGGCAGATAGAGAACTCAACAAAAAACCACCAAACGATATCTAATTGCAAAACCACCAAATGGTAAGTTATTTTGTGGAAAATCCGGAGAAGACTGAATAAGGGGAAAATTTTATTTTTATGTTCATGTTCAACATACAGTACAGATGTCTCTTTGGAACAACGAGAGAATAGACAAATAAAGACGATTATTCCCCTAGGATAATTTTGTTCCAACCAGATTCTGATGTGTTATATGTGTACATTCTGAAAGTATCAATAAATTATTCTGAAAATATAATTACAAATTCAGCTAGTGACCATTCACATGAAAGCACCAATCAATGGCCAATTCCAGCTACAAATCCCACCTTTGTCCTCATTTGTCTGACCTCTAAGAGGTACATTAAGAGTTATCTCATATAGTGGAGCTTGCCAGACCTGTCCTAATTCAACGAAGGACTGCTGAACCACTGGCAATGTTGAGAATCCGTAATCCGCTGAGAAACTAGGATCATTCCTCAAATTGCTCAAGACATCTAAGAGTCCAGTAGATTTTTGCAATGATTCATGCGCCTTCAGTAAAAAAGACCTCGCTTCCTGCCCCTCAAAATAAAATGCCCTATATTATATATAGAGAACACTGTCGTAAAACTGTTATATACACTGCTTGGACTAACATAGGACCCTAACGACCAGAAAAGAGAAATACCCGATGACGCTGTTCCGCAATACGCTCTCTTTCGTTCAGAGATCCGGGTTCCTTAACATTTCGTTTTCGTTTTCGTTTTCTGGAAGTAGAACTGAGCCTGTGATCTTGATTGGAAGGCTGGGATTCGAAAAAACGAGTGTAGTATGAAGAAGGAGAAACCCTGAAGTGGTTATAGGAACGATTCAGCACACGAACAGGATCCACGAAAACAACATTAGAATCTTCAAACTTGTATAAACCAGACTCCAAAAACTGCGCAAGCTTCTCTTTATTCGGTGACTCAACATCCATGCCTGCTAGTTACCATTCCCAACTCGAAAGTCTTGACCGCCCATGAAATGAAATAAGAAGCGCAGAGCGGAGCCAAGTTCGATTTTGTAGTAGAAATAAATAAGTGACTAAATAAAATTTAGAAACTCCAGAACAGGCCGGTCGCATTAGATGGGCTTGTGAGTTATGGATTTGATTGCTCGTAGACCCAGTAAAATTGGTGGCCCTTGGACAAGTCTGATAAACTTGTACCATTGATTTCTTAATCAAAACATTATTTAATATACCAGCACGGTGTTGGGATTAATTTTAATGATCCCCCTCCTCATTAAAAAAAAAAAAACATTATTTAATATAGGCATAGAAAATTTGATTATTCAAGGAATTATCTAGAAAAATAATTCTATTAGATCTTGTAAACATGATTTTCGTCGTGCATAGAAATCCCATGAGACATGTTTTCTAGCATGACATAAAATGACGAATAAAACAGATTAAACTTTATATTTGAGATTTTGATAAAACCAATTTGTTGTTTCAAGACTTTGTATATTTATAATTGAAAAATTCAGATAAAAAAATATTTGTTTCATGCCTGATTAGGAACAATAAATTATTGTAGCAGATTATTTCTTATAATATTAAAAATTTAAATTAGTTAGATACGTAATGCGACATTAAATAGAAGCTTCCATTCCCAGAGGGACAACACATGGAGGGAATTAATTTTTATATTAGAGCAATTTAATTTAATTAATTGAATATATTTTTGGGGGGTAATAATTGTGAATGGATTATTTAGGCGACACGTAGCAAACATGGCAGAAGAAATGAGAAAGTTGTTGGAGTGTGGAGTCCCATTATCTCAGTCCAGTTTGGCCATTACTTGATTGAAACGACACCTACGGAGCCATATACGGCACAACCAAATACTCCTTTATCTACCGCTCCCTTGTCGTTTTCCCATTCAGGTGTCTCTTACTAGTTATTTTTGTTTTTATTCCTCTTAAATTAATCCAACTTAATTAACCCCTTTACTCGATATTTTGTTATCTTGTTTTTGATCGAAAATTAATGTCAGAAAAAAGATTAGGGGAATTGAGAGAGGCGATCGACGACAGGGAACATGGTTCTTTCCCCAGGCTTGGCAGGGCAGTTGCTGTGGAACATTATGAATCCTAATAATGTACGGAGTAATGTTGTCTCGCTCATGCTGTGGGATCTCCTGCATGATTATCATAAGCTTTTCGAATCATAATTAAGCCAAAGAAATTCCCTTATGCGGGTCCCTCTCTCTCTCAAATGGTACAGTAAATTTGCATTCTTTTTTTTTTTAAAGAGAGAGAGAGAAATTCACAAATGTGGTCCTTCCACGCCCTCTTACTTTTTATCTTTGATTCATTCCCAAATATACACATGTCATTTCTCGAGTGTCTTTCCAAAAATCTAATCTGATTCTCTGTTTTGATTAATATTTGTGGCGCCAACGATCCAAGGGTGGCCGCGACCCCTATCTATAATCCACGGCTTATCTTGCTCTGCGGTGGCGGGAAACCTGCATCAAGTAGATATTTCTTTTATAATAAGATATGTTTACTGTTTTATTTAATGTTTGTGCGCCTCTTCATCTCAAGTTTACAATAATAGCCCTTTGAGATGGGGGATTATAATCTCTCATTAAAATATTCAGTCAAATAACCGTATATACCATTTTGGTATTGCTGCTGCACTGGTGTTTAGTTTAGATTGGGACTAATAAACAAAGGAATTGTAAAAACAGTTGACCATTGACGAAAACCGACGGCGGATTTGACGGGAAGAGGGACGCAAAAGGATGTGATAGACCGGCGGGAAGAAGGAAAGGGCAGTTTCGTCATTGAATAAAAGGGGGGCCAGTTTGGTCTGGAACTTTGGATACGACACAGTCAACAGGTCAACTAGAGAAGCTCCATCCCGAAGCAGCGCGTGGTATTGCCTCATGCCCTTCATGCCGTAATATCGGCACACCTCAAGCGCGTGATTAAAGAGCCCACCTTCCCCTTTGACGTGTCAATCTCTTATTCGATCATTTCTTCTCGTCGGGATTCATACCAACACACCAATTAACAATACCAGTCCCTCTCACCCCCTTCCTCTCTGTCTCTTACTCACACACCGGGGCTGTTTCTCTCTCTCTCTCTCTCATCTGTGTTTTTCTCTCTGCCATTTTTTTTCCGAATTTCTCTTCCGTCCAACCTCTTCTGCTCCTGAAATTCGCAGATACTTTATCACCGACGCATGATCTTCCGATTATATACAATTTCAGTTGATAATTTGGGAGCTCTTACTTGGTTTTTCCACTGGCTGAATTCCCTGAGTTGAAAACTTAAATGCTCGAAGTAATGGAAAGTTCCGTCAATGGTGGCTTCTCCCAGTTGCAGAGCTGTGGAGACAGTAGCGAAGAGGAGCTATCTGTGCTCCCCGTCATACCAAGGTCGTCGTAACCGGGAATAACCGTACCAAATCGGTTCTTGTTGGTCTACAAGGAGTGGTCAAGAAGGCCGTTGGACTTGGGGGGTGGCATTGGCTGGTAACATTCTGGACCAATTTGATTTTTCCGGGAAAATGGGTTGCGGTATTGCCTTATTGGGATTGACTGGGACTAATTTTGGGTTACATTGTCGTTTATCGTCCTAATTATTTTATCCCAAGAGCAATGTCAGTATTGTTTTTTCATGTTGTGTTGCTGATTCGCTATCGCTTCAATCTTTTCATGGTCGAATTTATCACTTCCAAGCCTCTATTGCACGCTGATATTTTTATGTTTGAACTCACCACCAAGATCATGAGCCCATGTTCGCATAAATGCTTATCTCAATCACTTTACTGACACCTTTTAATTTGAAATTTTCTCATATTGGCTATTTTATGTTGCAATTTGACTCGATTTTATTGTTGTAATATGTTTACTGTTGCAATTTTCGATCACTATATGTCGGTATCCATTGCATGTTCGAGATTATCCATGGATCTGGTGTTCTAGAAGGTCCTTATAACGATCAGTCGCTTAATTTTTATCTTGTGCGCTCTTTATCTTCGAAGGAGGCCAAAACCCTCCTTGTTTTGATAACTTAATTATGACGAGTGGTTTTTAAATGCATGTTAATCTTCCTTGGGGATCTTTCTCATGCTGACGTGGGATATTGCATATCAAATTGTTGCTTGATTGGCGCATGCATTTTCTGATTATGCTTCCTTTGATTGAAGAATGAAATAAAAATTCATTGATTTAAATTTAGACCTACTTAGCTTCTTCATATACTGAGTGGCCCCGATCAACTGGGTAATTCCCGCTTGGGCTTATACTCTGTAATGCCTCCGAATATTAAATAATTTTACACACACATCACTGGCCGAATTCTTATTTCTTGATGAGGATAAGAGGATTATCGTTGGAATATTACAATTTTTCGACACTTAAATCTCTGTTGGTTTTGCCTAATTAGCTAAATCTTTTTTGATAACCGTGCTCCATAAACCTCCCTTTCACTCTGTCTCTGTGCTTACAGAGCTGATTGATACTAATTCATCAGGACTGTTTCCTGTCTCCTTAGTTTTGTCTTGGGATTTGGGTTCTAATTAATGGTTACACTCTCACATTGTCTGAAGGTTGGCATTGTCTGGTTTGAACTTTTGATCAAGGAAAGGAATTTGTTTGCTGTTATGCGGAGTTCTCCTTTCAACCGACCATTTGTTTTATTTCTTGGTTTATTAAGCATTGTGTAGTCTGGATGATTCTCACATTGTGCATGGTAACAAATTTGCAGGTTCTTACAAATGGTATTGAAGTAAAACTACAAAGGAATGCTCTTAGTGTGATTGAAGCACCTACTGGTAACGAGGAAGATGATGACCTTGAATTTGAAAATGCACATTGGAATGGATTAGATTTGGGTGAGTAGTCTGATCTTTAAGATTCGCTATTCTTTCTACTTTTTTATACCGTTTTCTAAGAAACTTTTGAAACTCATTGGTTAAAAAGGGTGTCACCGCTCCTGATCATCCTTTCCATATTTACTGGTGTAAAGAGGTGTGGTCTTTTTAAGTCTGTTTCACTGTAAAGTAGTAGTATTATAGAAAATGACACGCTTATTAATATTTTCCTACTGAACTGTGATACAGCAGAGTAATTAACTGCTTCATATTCTGATCGTACACTCAATAGTGTTAATCATTTATTGCATGATATTGTGTTTATATTAATCACCTTGGTGGTCCATGGACTAAGAATTGGGTATGGGGTATAAGTAATCCAATTCAAGTACGTCAACACTAGAGCCGGTCTCGTGCGCTCATATTCGATGATATGAGATTTCAATTAACTGTTAACTTTCTGTCCCATACATGCCCGTGGGTATAGAAAGTGGTGGAGGTTGTTACATTGGATCCATTATGCCTTCACCTTTCTCTTTTACTATTTCTAAAAGCTCTCACGTCTTTATCTTTTTATTGGCCCCACCATTATTTCTGATTTTGTTTGAGCCATCTTTTGATTTCTCAGCATCGGATGATACTCAAAAGTCCCACAAATCGAGGCACAGAACCCAAAGATCATTGGGATCATCTCACAAGATTTTCAGCAGGTCCCTCTCTGGTGATTCACAGTCGAAGGGATCCATTTCCACACCTCAACGGTCCACTGTAAATCACTTTAATGTTCATTTTATTGGCCATGTTTTTACATTGTAAAGAATAAGTTTCTTCATACTACAACTATAAACGCAAGTTTAAATATTTCGATGTAGAAGGTTGATTTGAGCAAACTGGAAATGGCTGCATTGTGGAGATACTGGCGACATTTTAATCTTGTAAATTCTCAGGCCTGTATTCTTGATAACTGTAACTCATGAATGACTCTTGTTTTTTAACTGACATATACTATGGACTTTGTAGGTGGATTCCGTCCCAAACCCTTCAAAAGAACAGCTAGTGGATGTTGTTCAGAGGCATTTCATGTCACAGGTACCTAGAAATTATGGCGGCATTCTTATCTCTGCCTTGTTAGTTGTCAGTTGAGTATTATTAGAAGCTGAGTGTGTTTTATTATTATGATGTTTGTGCAGCAAATGGACGAGTTGCAGGTTATTATGGGATTCGCTCAAGCAGCGAAGAGGCTGAAGACCATGTGCAAATGAAATGAGATGAACTAAAATGATGAGAATTACAATGGATAGTTTAATTTAATACTGCGTATGCTGACACAGATAATTGGACCTATTTATCTTTGTCCGCTTCCCTACCTGCCTGTCATGTAACATAATTGTGTGCGGCTTGTATGTTTCTGGTCTGTGTAAGATGTAGGTCAGTATGAGTAGCTATAGAGGTCCCTTTTTTTCCTCCTTGCTTTTTGGTTTCATAGGCTTGTTATGTAAATATGTCACCTTGGGGACGACTGGATGGTTAGGGAAGTCTTACTTAACGGCTATTTTCTCCATTATTCATTCAATGTATCTCTAAAGTAGATGTAGCTATCCTCTCCTCTGCTCTACTCTAATCCGAATGTATGTATGTGTAAGTATGTATTCTTCTCTCCACGGGCTCAGGGCAGGCTTTTTAAAGTAAAAATGAGTCCCTATTGGACGTAAAAGTCGGGGATTAAAAATATATATAAATATTCCCTCATTATTCACGTAATTTATTATTTAATTCAGAGTGGAGAAGATTCAACAAGATTATCATATGTGACCACGTTCTCAAACAGACAGTGACCATCTCTTCATTTTATTTTCTTCGGGCTTGTCCCATAAGTGGGGCTAAGAGCCTAATACCAAGGGAAAGAGCCAAATAAAAGGGTACAAGTAAGCGAGTTTCTTGAGATGAGAGGGATGTGATTTGACTGAGGCTTTGGAATATCGCCAATTATCGTGGGGGGTGGGGGTGTGGGGTGACGACGCCCTAGAGCGTCCACATCAGAGGATTTTTAAGATCAAACTGGGACCCACTCCTTGTTTTCCCAAGACAACTGTAGCACAGCACTACCAAAATATCAGCACCCTCTCAAACTTCTTGACCACATCATCAACTGTCTCATCACCACTTAGCTCGTGCTTAGGACTTTTAATCTAAATCCATACCAGAATTTTCAAACTTTAAAGAGAATGACAGATCCCTCCGGGATGAATATTTTAGCCGTTCGATTTTATGACAGAGATAGGAGATAAGATGAACATGACAGATTAACCGCGTAATTTGATCCTTACAATCCAAACAAAAAAAACAGACTCTGTTACTTTAAACCAACTTCCTACGATCTCCATAGCAGAAGATCTGGATTCTTACGAGAACTCTCATTTCTTCATCAAGAACTGTCCCTTTTTTTAATTTCATCCAGGATTTCTCATGGTTTTCGTTACTCCTGACAAATGCGCATCTCATGATTCAAACCTTAGTGTTCGGTGTGTCTTGTATCATCACCATGTCCATGTTCAACGTTTATATCTGAGATGATAGGCCTGTAGGTCCGTGTGGTCCCGATCTCCAACCAACATTATTGTGGTAAAACAGGCAAAGTTCGGATAAGGCGTCCATTAATTGTAGACCTATACGCCATTAAAATAACAAGAAAACTAGAAAAGTAAGGTTATTGTTGACGCCCAAAGTCTCATTTCTATGGGAGTTTCCCACAGATAAAGGGAAAGGAACAGTTTTACATGAGAAAGCCCGTGTGGGAACTAGGAATCGTCTCCTATGAATAAAATAAATGAGAAGATAATCGAATAGGTAATGTTTGTGAGGGTTGGAGTGAAAAGGAGTATGAAGTCAGTAATAATAGATGATAAAAGGAATTTTTTTTTCAAAAAAGGAGAGAAACCAAAGAAGAGGTGACGCAGGGAAGAGAAGATAGCGCCGTAGAACATTAAATAGGGATCCCCGGGAGCAGATTTTCTCCTTTTCTCTCCCTCTCAGAATCCCTCAGAATCGCATCTGGATCGTCCAAATCGTGATCCAACGGTCCAGATTAAAAAAAAAAATTTGAAGTTTTGTCTTTTTCGAAAAAGACAAAAGTAAAAAAAAAAAAAATTTTTTTAAATCTGGACCATTGGATCACGATTTGGACGGTCCAGATGCGATTCTGAGGGATTCTGAGAGAGAGAGAAAAGGAGAGAATCCGGGTCCAGGGATCCCCACAAAAACAGAAACAAACGAGACACGCCAATAAAGTTAGGTGTGGGTTTGCTGCTTCTTTTGACATTGGCTTTGGATCATTACCTCTCTTTCTCTCTCATCATAATAAGTACAGTACATCCCCCTTCCCTTTGTTTTTGTTTTTGGTACAACCTTGCCATTGTTGTATTCTGTACTGTCCCTTGTTGCTTGTAGTTGTAGATGTAAGTTAAACAACTTGAAATTGGTTTGTCTGTGAACAATAAGGATGAGTAGCTTTCAAACGTGGATTTTGGGTTGCTGTAATTCATGTTCTCTTGTCTATTTCCACCTAGACAGAGAATGCAATATATTGTGAATATAACATAAACGCTAAATTTTATCAGAAAAACAAAAACAAACGCTAAATGGCCTGTGCTCAGTATCTTATATATATACACTTGAATACACAGTTCTAGAAGAGAATATTACAGCAGGGCAGAATAACAGAATACACAACAAACCCTATGACTAGCAGACACGTGTACACTGAACAATATACAGAATCGGATATAATTACAATATGCTAATATGTAATCTAATTATGTTCTAACATTCCCCCTCAAATGAGAGGGAGTGACCAGCAGCCCGAGTTTGTTCCTAAAGAATTGAAATTGAGAGTATGACAGAGGTTTGGTGAGAAAATCAGAATCCGCAATGAAGAAGGAATATATTTGATGTCGATTAAGCTTGATAATACTAGATCCCCGATAAAATGTACGTCAGCTTCAATGTGTTTACTTCAAGCATGTTGCACTGGATTTGCTGCCAATGCCTTGGCACTCAAATTATCACACCACACAATAGAGGTCTTTTAATAAACAAGCCCAATTCAGATAGCAACGAATGCAACCACTTAATTTTAGAAGATCCATCAGCTAGGGACTGATACTCAGAGTCAGTACTAGATCTAGAGACTACTCTTTGCTTCCTAGATGACCAAGAAACCAGATTACTTCCAAGAAAACACAAAATCCAGTCGTTGACCTTCTATCGTCTAGGTCACATGTCCAATCTGCATCTGTATATGCAATGAGTTCAGGGCTCTTGAATGGTCGGATATGCAACCCAAAATTGTAGGTGCTTTTTAGATAATGGAAAACTCTCTTGACTGCTTGAAAATGGACAGTTTTGGGCTGAGATAAGAATTGGCTCAATTTATTTACAGCATAGGATATATTTGGGCATGTAGTAGTAAGATATTGCAAGGACCCTACAACCCTTTTATACTCAGTTGGATTTTTTAGGAGTTCACCATCACTGGCTGAGAGTAAACGACCAGTCACCATAGGAGTGGTGATCAGGTGCCTGGTCGCCCATACCGAACTTGGACAGCAAATCAGCAACATATTTAGTCTGGTTTAGGTAAATACCTAATTTATCTCTGTATACCTCAAGACCAAGAAAATAATACAGCGATCCTAGATCTTTCAAAGAGAATACTAAATTCAACTGCTTCACAAGTTTATCAACACAAACTGAATTGTTGCCAGTGACTAAAATGTCATCTACATAAATGAGTATGAAAACATTCAAGTCGTGTGTTTGCAACATGAAAACAGAGATATCAAATTTCAAATTTTGAAATCCTCAATTTAACAGAGTAAGATGCAGGCAGTCAAACCATGTTCTTGGAGCTTGTCGTAACCCATAAATGGCTTTGGTTAACTTACAAACATATTTCGGCTTCTTTCGATCAATGAATCCTTCCGGTTGAGACATGGACACCTCCTCTTGCAAATAGCCATTGAGGAATGCATTGTTGACATCAAGTTGGCGGATGTCCCAATTGTAAGTTACAACAATTGATAACAGGAATCGGATGGTAGTTGATTTTACCACCGGACTAAAAGTTTCATCGAAGTCGACTCCGGGAACCTGTTGAAAGCCCTTGGAGACCAAGTGTGCCTTGTTTTTTAGAATTGATCCATCAGCTCGAAACTTTTTCTTGAATACCTATTTATGGTCAATCAATTTTTGACCATCGTAGGGAACCAACATCCAAGTGTGATTATGCGTTAGAGCATCGAATTCATTGGCCATGGCATTGAACCAGATGGAAGAAGATAGAGCCTCTCAAGTGGAATTAGGTTGTGAGCTGTCGGTGATTGCAAGGCCAATAAAGGGATACTCGGGCTTTACTATTCCAAGTTTGGCCTAAGTAACCAATTGGTGCTAGTTATTGGGCTTGGTGGACACTGGACACAGAGAAAACTCTGGTTCATTGCTTTTAACGGCCTCATCGTTCCCAGTAGAAACTTTGAGCTGAGAAGCACTGTCAGTAGGAGAATTATACTCACCACCAGTCAAATCCATGTTGTCATTGGCTCGTATAACAAAAGGAACCGAGCTTGCCGGAGCTTCAGTGTGAACAATTTTCCTCATGAATCCTGTTCGAAACAGAAAAACACAGGAATCAAACACAACATGCCTTGAAATGAAAATCTTAACAGAGTCACTCAAGCAGCAGTGTCCCTTCTGTTGAGATGCGACACCAATATAAACGCATTTCTGACTGCGAAACTGGAATTTATGAGCATTGTATGGCTTAAGATAGGGATAGCAGGAGCATCCAAAAGCCTAAAGAGTGTTGTACTCTGGTTCTATTTTAAACAATCGAAATAGAGGTGTTTCGCTTTGTAGCATCAAGGAAGGCAATCGATTAATCAGAAAAATAGCCTGTTGGAAAGCTTCAACCTAGTACCGCAAAGGCATTCCAACATATGCTAACAATGACAATCTTGTTTCTACTATGTGCCGATGCTTTCTCTCTACTCTTCCGTTTTGAGAAGAGGTATAAGAACATGAAAAACGCGTGCTAATCCCAGCTTCTTGAGCTATTGGTGCAAATGGTTTATATTCACTACCATTATCACACTGTAGAGTCTTAATTCATCGATCAAACCAGTTCTCAACTAGCATTTTGAAAATTTTAAAAGCATGAACAACCTCTCCTTTATGTTTAAGAGGATAAAGCCACATATAACGGCTGCAATCATCGACAAAATGTATATAAAACCTATGTCCTCCTTGAGACTGTATGGGTGACAGACCCCACAAGTCTGTGTAGACCAATTCAAGGGGAAACGAAGACTGAGACACAGATTTTGCAAAGGGCAACAATTTTGATTTCCCTAACTGGAAAGCCTCACATACATGATCATTAATAGAAATAGCTAGGTGTTTCTTATTACATTTAGACAAAACATATTTCAAAACTTTAGAACTTGGATGCCCCAACACATGATGCGAATTCAGAAACTGAGAACGAAGATCATTATGTGTTGCCATAGACACTGTTGGTTGGACTTTAAGCTGTCTTTCCTTCATTGGATAGAGTCCTTCCCTTGGAATGCCCTGTAAAAGTAGCCTTCTGGTCACTTGATCCTTCACATCACAACTTTGATTAGTAAAATGTATATGAATGGGATTATCATGAATTAAGTGATTAAAACTCAACAAATTCTTAGTGGCAGTGGGAACATAGAGAACATCTCTAAGTTTTAACTTAGACGAATGTGTGCAGGGTAGAGTGGTTGTACCAATGCCCATAATCAAATTGCGCTCACCAGTACATGTTGTCAGATGAGACTTGCTGGCTAGAACAATTTCATCAAGCTGCTTGGAATTAGGAGTGACATGATAGTTAGCGCCGCTGTCCATATACCACATTGGATCTGCAACTGAGTGAGGATTAGCATAGAAGGCTTGAGGAGTAGCATAATAATTGTTGTTATAATTACTGGTATAGCCATCGTCATTGCGGTAATAGCACGTTGTTAATGTATGGCCGGGGCGTTGGCAGTGAATACAGAAGGGTCTGCCACCGCCGCCACCACCACGATGACCATCGCCATGAGATCGTCCCCCTCTGCCTCTTGGATTTCTGGAACTGTTCCGTCCACCGTGACCTTGGCTAGAATCATACTGGTACTGATTATGTCGTGGAGAATCGTGATGTTGAGCGGCATTGATGGATGGTTGGATGTTGAGATTGGAAAAATGGGTCAGTTGATTTAGCCGTGACTCAAAGGAAAGCAGGGTAGACTGAACCTCGATCCAAGTCAAATCTGGTTGGTCAATGAGTTTTACAACCACAACGTTGTATTCGGCATCAAGACCACTTAAGGTGTGAAGCATAAGATCGTCCAAAGTAATCGGGCGAACAGTAGGCAAGGCGGTCGGTGAGTGTTTTCATTTTGTTCAGGTATTCAGCCATTGTCAGTGAGTTTTTCCTGGTGTTGTGTTGTTAACTCTTAGAAATTGACAACATTCCAGCACATTTTCTCTCTCTTTTTATCTATTTTTGGTTCAAAATGTGCATAGAAATGGAGCGATAGAGGAAAATGTGCATATCAAAGTATAAAGCAAAAAATCAAAGAAATTCTTGTTATATCCTATAGAGTTTGTGATTCAATTGAGAATTGATAATTCCTTCCTCTTTTGTAGGAAGGTGGAGATAAGTTTTGAAGCTCTATAAGAACCAAGAAACAAGGGAAGAAAGAAAGGATGTGAAGCGGTGCAAAATTAGAAGAAACCGTACAACCTGGACACAAAGACAAGTTGACAACTAGCCGCAGCAAGTAGCTCTCGTGTCATGGCGTCATGGTTATCGACAACCGGCGCGACGATCGTGAAAAAGTGCGAAAGTACAAGCGCGTTTTTCATTTTCGAAACAAAAAAACCCTATTTAACCTAAAGGGAAAGGCCGAAAAACGGGGACTGACCTAAGGAAACAAGTGGGCACACAAGGGAAGAGCTTGGGAGAGAGATTTGGACAATCTTGGAGGCTTGGGTGCTCAACCTAAGAGAGATTTTGGGGATTTCACCTTGGTTCTTCCTCTTTTCTTCTCTTTTCTTCCTAGTTTCTTCATGTATTCAGTTCCTTTACTTAGAATCTCTTTGTATTTGAATATGAGTAGCTAAACCTTTCATTCTAGGATTCTTCTTACCCTTTGTATGGATTAAAACTTGAATATTCCTATCTTTTGGTAGATAAATATACACATGTGTTGATTTCAACCTTGACTTAATGCTTCTAAGTGATTGGCCTCCATTTAGATGATTTATTCACATAGGTTTTGACTCGAGAGAGCTAATCTAGGTGTAGAACTTGATTGAAATCATGCTTGTCTTGAAGTTTACTTGATAAACGAATGGTTTGTTGGTAAAATAGAGATATATTTACTAACCTTGCATTGTCACATTAGGGTTGTTGCTTAAAGATTGATTCTCATTAATTGTAGCAAGAGATTGTGCATTTTAATAAGAAGAGAAACTTGATTTTGACCTGAGAAAGTGTTTCAAGTATTTGTGAACCTTAGACTAACACATGTATGTATTGAAATGCCACTAGAGAGGAAGTTAACCAAGTTTTATGAAATGCAAAAGGGAAGAAGAATCCTAGGCTCCATTATTCTTGAAGTCAAAAGTCATTTGCCTTTACCAATTTTTAGTCTTAAAAAAAGTCTTTAAAAATTGTCTTTTCAAATCAAAACTTTGTTCTAGCTCAACTTGATGAAATTCACTAAGCCTCTTGCTTGACCAATTTGTTAAACAAATCCTCGTGGGAACGATACTTTATTTATCACTTTATTACTTGCAAAACTCGTACACTTGCGAGGCGAACATGTGTAAGTCATTTTTCAAAACCATGACTTGTGCCTTGGTGGATGCACTTGTAAGTTCTCTGGCACCATTCCACACGTCCTCGGTCGTCTTACAGTGAAGAAGTTGGGCGCCAACTTCTTGAGTGAAGGTGTTTCGCAGCCATCCTACGAGCATGCGATCGACTGAAAACCCATCGGCATAGGCCGGATTTGCTCTGTTTCTGGTTTCTCTAGGGATGAGCTTCGACAGAGCACAGGCAGTCCCATCAATGTGATTCTCAAGGCGATTTCCCTCGATTAGGGGAAGCAAAAGATTGATTCCCATACGAGAAAATTGGTGCGATCCAACTTGATCGCTACATGCCGGGCCGGACGAGAACCAGGGAATAGGTTTTGGACACCGGGGATGAAGTAATGTCAAAGGAAGATGATGTGAAGCTCATTCTCACTCTGATACCAAGATAGGGAATGCAATATATTGTGAATATAGCAGAAGCGCTAAATGGCCTGTGCTCAATATCTGATATATATACACTTGAATACACTGTTCTAGAAGAGAATATTACAGCAGGGCAGAATAACAAAATACGCAACAAACCCTATGACTAGCAGACACGTGTACACTAACAATATACAAAATCAGATATAATTACAATATCTGATTATGTAATCTAATTATGTTCTAACACACCCTCAAGCCCCTCTTCTGCGTATATCCTTCTACTAATACTCTGCCCCACCTTAGACTCACTTGCTTCCTTTTATTCGGGACACAATTAATAAAATGTTGGCTCCTTCACAGTTTTTTCGTGAATGTTGCTAGTAATGCATAGCCAATCTCAAATAAAATATAAATATGTGTGTGTGGAGTAAAAGACTATGAAACCCCGTATTAAAGGTGAAAAGACAGTCTCAAACTCTTTCTTCATCCAAACCAGGAATATAAACTATTCCCTTATGCCCTTCAAATATAGAACATATGGATATAATTTTATTAAATTAAGAAAGATAGTTGAGTTAGTCAATATAATATATATTTTATAAAAACTTTAGTCATCTTACCTAATTCTTCCATCTCCTTTCCTTCTTTATTATTGTTGAAGAAGCATTAATAGGGACAAACTAGAAAAATATATATAAATATAAAAAATATATCTTATATTTAGATCAAGATTAACTCCCTAAATATGTTAATCCCTATTCTTCTAGATATAAGTTAGATTTGAATTTTCTGAATATATTTAAAAAGCTAATTAAATTACTTCAAAATAATTATATTTGCCATCTTTTCTCGAACTATTTTTCCGAATTTATAAAATAATAATAATCTAAGGATACACAATATATAATATGATTAAATAATTTTTTTAGTTTATTTAATCTCAAAAAAAAAACTTTAACCTATACTTAAAATAAATGGAGTACGAGGCTTTGAAACCGCCAAATGCATCAAGGGGACCATACGTGTTTTGCATGGCCCTCTCCCTAGTCCCTAGGAAGATTAACTTGGGCCTTTGTTTCATAATGATTATGATATTGGGCTTCCTCTGGCCCATGTGATGAATTCAAGGCGAAGGTTGTCTTCAATTGGCTGCGGGTGGTCCGCCATGCAAACTTCGATGTGCTCATTTAAAAAACTAAAATTATACTCCTTCCGGTCTTAATTATAAGACTTAGTTAACTTTTTTTGAAGAAATTAAGGAAGCTAAATAAGATGCTTAATCATTTCATTGTTGTGTATCCTTAAATTATATATTAGTTTGAAGAAAAAAATAAAAATAAAAATACTCTAAAGTAATTTAATTAACTTCCTTAATCTCTCCAAAAAAATCAACTAGGTTTTATAATTAAGACCGGAGAGAGTACCATCACAATCGACGCCGATTTACTCTAACTGAAGGATTTAGTCCCCTCAATATATAGAGGACCAGGCTTTTAATCCCTGCTCAAAGATATGTCACGTTTATTTAGTGTTCAGTAAGGCCTCAAACGGGATTGCCTCTTGTAAGGGAATGCTTATGCCTAACAAAATATATACACGCACACAATTACATAATCAAAGAGACGATGAGTTTTCATTAGGGAGTAATGTTATTCTAGAAGTTTTTTAAGTTCAATGTTGCCTCAAAAGTGTTAAAATAGAGTAATGTTGATCTTTATCATTAAAGAGTTAACAGTCAATATTAATTTTTTAATGGTCGACATTGGTTTCTTAATATTATAGAGCAACATTGTCATTTTTTGAAACTTTCGAGACGATATTGAATCTGAAAAAACTTCGAGATTAACATTGTTCTATAGTGAAAACTTCTAGAGTAAATTTGCACATTAACTCTAAAATCAAATCAAATCTTGAAGTCATTGTTTTAGGTAGGGTAAAGGAGCAATTTTACACAGCGTGTTTTTTCCCCAGGAGCACCCAGCACCACGAGAAATTTTTTGGACAAAAAATACACATGTGTTTACGTTTTGATGCGCCCAACACCACGGTAGTTAGTTGACGTTAACTTGGATAGAACGCGACGTGGCGATTGAGACGACACGGGCGACGTGGAATAAAAATTCCAAAAATTAGGGAAAAATTCCAAAAATTAGGAAAAAAATAAAATAATTAGAAATAAATTAAAATACCCCTGCCGGTGGGCCCCACCATCGACCACCCTACGTCGACCCCCATTTGGTATGATTTGCTGTTCGAGGGTCGCCACCCAAGAATCAAGCAATGGTCGGTTATTTTCGAAGCGAGGAAAATAATGTATTTTTAGTCTTTTACGATATTAAATTTTCATATAAATATTTTTACTCTTTATTTATTATTATGTAGATAAATATTTTTATGAAAAAAATGTATACTTAAATAGGTTTAAAGTTAAAAAATTATTAAATTTTGTGATAGAATTAATAAAGTTTAAAATTTTGCGGTCGGTCCCCACCATCGGCATGGCCAGCCATTGCCGCCGCTGCCGGGCGGCGGCGAAGGAAGGGTGGCCGGTTGTGGGGCCCACTAGCGAGGGTATTTTAATTTTTTTTCCTAATTTTATGAATTTATTTCTAATTTTTTCCTAATTTTATGAATTTTTAATTATTTATAATTTTGTTCTAATTATTATAATTTTTTCCTAATTTTTTTAATTTTGTTCCCTAATTATTTTAATTTTTTCCTAATTTTTTGATTTTTTTCTAATTTTTCGAATTTTTTCCTAATTTTTTGAATTTTTATTCCACGTCGTGTTAGTCCCAATCGAGCGCCATGTCGGCGTTAATGCAAGTTAATGGTCAGGCGTCGGCCGTGGTATTGGGCGCTCCAAAACGTGAATATACATTGTGTATTTTTTGTCCAAAAAATTTCTCATGGTCTTTGAGCGGTCTAGGAAAAACACGCCAGAAAATGCTCCTTTACCCTTTTAGGTATTCCAATGCATGTCTTTTTACCCCCTCTTCAACATCATTAATGTCGCAAAATATATATATATATATATATATATATATTGTACACTGTTCATATCCTGTGCAAGGCATGGAGTGCGGCTAGCATTTTAGTGAAATCAAGGACTGGCACGACAGAAATATACGATAACATTCATATTAATTACCCCCCTCCTCTCTCCTCCCCCTCAATATAAGAATTGAAATACAAAGTTAATACTACTTCCCTAGTGTTAATTATAGGACTTAATTTATTTTTTTAGAGAGATTAAAGAAGTTTAATTAAATTATTTTACAGTATTTTTATTTTTATTTTTTCTTCAAACTAATTAGTTTACCTAATAAACTAAGGGTAAAGGATTTCTCCAATACTAGTCACCGGAGATAGAGTTATCTCCAATGACCCTAAAACTACGTCGTTTTAGATTAATGAAGGGTATATCTGTAATTTTGTTTATTTTTTAATCATATAAATTTTACCGAAACACCCTTCATTAATTCACCTAAAATTACTAATAAACCCTTCATTAATTCAAAACGACGTAGTTTTGAGGTCACTGGAGATAACTCTATTTCTAGTGACGAGAGAAATACTATTTCAATAAACTAATATATAATCTAAGAATATACAACATATAAAACGATTAAGTAACTTATTTAACTTTTTTAATCTCTCCAAAAAAAAAAGTTAACTTAGTCTTGTAATTAGGAGCAGGGGAGTAATATAAGATATGATTATTCTACAAGTGGGGATGAGAGAAATGTATATCAATCTTATACTGTTGGGCATATTGAAGATGACGAGGTACAAAAGTGAAGCATGGTGGATGAGAAATTATAGGGAAAATCCGTTTCGGGGCCCCTATTAACCAAAAAAATTTTAAAAGGCCCAAACAATCGAAAATTCAAAAAAGACCCAAGGATTATGACAATATGGGAAAAGGCCCTTTAATTTACGAAGTTGTTAATGGGGTGATCAAGTTGTTAGCGGTGACGATTTAGTTGTTAGATGATGATTTAGTTGTTAAAATTTTTTATTTTTAACAACTAAATCACCGCTTAACAACTTGATCAGCCCCATTAACAACTCACCTTGGGCCTTTTTCGAATTTCAGAATCTTGGGCATTTTTTCAAATTTTCAAAGTCTTTGGGCCTTTTTTTGTATTTTTTTGATAATATGGGCCGAACAAGATTTTCCGAAATTATATTGCAGGAAAGAAGTTTTGGATCGTGATGGTCACCTATCCATACTAAGGGCTAGTTTGGTTTGAGAGAGAGGAGGGGAAGATCTTTTACCTCCTCTTTACTAAATGTGGAAACTTTTTAATATTTTAAAAATATACTCTCAATAAAATAGAATATTTCATTTATTAATGGCAATTTAATCAATTCCCTATTTTCCACTCCATTCTCTCCCACTCCCTCCCCTCAAACTAAACACACTCTAGCCGTCTGTTTTTGAATTCTACAATTGGTTTACACGCCTCGATCGAAATTTTTCCCTGAAGCGCCACCCAAGTCACCAACCATTGTCCTTTTGTTGATTTTATTTTGCCATCCATTGTCCTTAATAATTATTTGGCTGATTCAATTCAATCCATTTTCCAATAAAACACCGAAACACGTCATAAAAAAGTTTAAAACGACAAACTTTTGTTCAGTCAAAAGATTCCTTGTAAGAATTGGGGTTTCTTTTCCTTCCAAATCCAATCCATTCTGGAACTTTGACCCGAAAGAAACAAAAAAATATTACATTTTTGAACGAGTTCCCAAATAAATATAATGAGCCGAAAAAGAACACCCACTATGCTCTCTGAGCTGTATTACGGCTTGGAACTTTTTTTCCCCTAATTCTCTCTCATCCAACATCTATAAATGTGCCAGGCAATAAGCACAAGTTGTTGGATTTGGTGTCGAAACCTCATGGGTTATGAGTATTAAGTAACGTCGGTTTGCTGACGGGATTTCATCTGATCATTTCATCGTCTATAAATAGACATCGTGTAACAAAAAAATTATGTTGTTTTTCTAACATTACGCTCTCATACATATAGTTTAATGCATTATGCCATAAGTTTCATCCGTGCGATTGCGATTAAAGCGGACTAGTTGTGTTCACTTAGACATCTGATTGATAGTATCATCATTCTGAAGAAGCAATCCGTTCTTTAGTGAGAGGCAATATAACTGTTCATAAACCTTAGGTGTCCATATAGAGGGAGTAAATTGTCTTAAGGAGAAAATATACATTGGGCTCGAGTTTCACCAATTTCATTATCATTATTTTTGATAGTTTTGTGAGTTTTACTAGTTTTCTTCTTATGTAAAAATATTGTATGTTTATAAGTTATGCATATTGATTATACAGATTCTGATTTTTATGAAATTTATACTTATGAAGTGTTTTCAACGACACAAATACAAGACTATAATTAGCTATTTGGTAGCATCTTCCACATGTGGATGTAGTAATGAACGTTGCAGAAGCAAAAGTTAGAAAGAGTTACTGCAAAGCAAATGTTAATTGTTAGATAACATCAAAGCCTAGTACACAAGAAAGAAAATAGGAACGAGTCGATGATGTGAACTTAATATCTGCATCTGAAAAAAAAAGAAAAAGAATTCAGAGAAAAAGAGCAATAGCTAGCGTACGTCAGATTAATTAGATACCCGCAATGCATGCAAGTGGGGAATCCAAGTCAAGTGTGACGAAATTAGCCTCTCAAATTGCATTATTATGCCTTTCTATAAATAATGTTGAACTTTATTGTCTAACATGCATCCTCAAAAACCATTACTGTTTCATATTTGAGTCTTCCGTGGATGCCACCAATCAAGTGTGACATTGGCAACAACTAAATGTAATTGTTTTTTTTTTTTTTGCTTCAGGACAATCAATGTATGAGTCCATCGTTGAGCATGTATATTTATTGGTCCTAATTATAAAACATATTTAACCGATTTTGAGAAAATTGAGGAGATAAGTTAAATTAGTTAATTTTACTTATTTTCTGAAATTGTCCTTATATAGATTGAAAATAACATAAGTAAAAGCAAATCAACAGCTCATGTCACATACTTCTCCAACTTAGAATTTTGCTTTCCATACACATTCTAATTAATATAATGGTCTTATTATATATGTGTGTGTATGTGTACATATATATATACATAGTACATACATATATATAAATGTCCACACACATATATATTGACAGACACACACAATTACAAACACATATATACATATATGTATACACACATAAAGACATATATACATATATGTACCCACACATATATACACAGACACACATATATATATATATACATATAATATTATGTGTGTGTAGACACACACATATATACATACATATATACAAAGACACATATATATAAACACACATATATACATCCATATGTATATATAGGCACACACATCTGTGTGTTTATATATATATATATGCAGGGGTGGATTTAGGGGGGCTAGGGGCGGCCCCAGCCCCCCTAAAATTACATAATTGAACCCAAATTTTTCAGAAATTTTTAGTGTCATAAAAGTTTCAATATTTTCACTTTAGTCCCTATTTAAAAGTCTCATAAGGGACTTAAATGATAATATTGAAATATTTCGAGGCTCAAACATAATTTACTAAAATCTTGGGTCCAATTTTGTAATTTTCACCCTCTAATTTCAAATACTGACTCCACTGGTTTTTATTCTGTAATTTTCGCCCCCCTAATTTTCATTTCTGGCTCCGCCCCTGTATATATGTATCTATACATACAGAGGCGGAGCTTGGAACAAAAACTTGGAGAGCCAAATATATACTCATTAACTAATTAAAATTTTTAAGATTATACAACATTTTTAAAATATTCAGATTTACAATAAAATTATTTTAACAATTCTAATGTATAAGATAACATGCCTATCTCTAGTATGGATGTCATATCAATTACAAAATGAAAAAATATCATGAAATTCCGTAAGATTGCCTATTATATAATATATCAAAATATTAAAAGTTAACAATGTAATTTATAATACAAAATTAATAAAACACTATACTAAATGAAATAATTAAAAATTACGTTCACTTAAAGTAATGTTCTTTGTTCTTTTAATGACTTGAAATCATCAATAATTGATCAAAAGAGTGAAAGTGTCAGTTATTTCTTTTTCAATATGAATTATTGTATTATCGTAGTAAAATCATCTTCCATCTTTTTATGTAACCTTATCTTAATTATTTTCATTGCTGAAAATGAGCATTCTATGGTAGTTGTTGAAACTAGAAGAGTTAATAAAATTGGCGAATCAATCAATCAATCAAATAATACACCTTAGATTTCTCTGTTTTCATCAAAGCACAATATAATTCAGGTAGAGTTCATAGATTATTCAAATCTGGATGACTAGAAGTATCAATAACAAAATGTTGAAGTTGAGGTGCGCTTCAAAATTATTTTCTCTTGTTCAAAGTAAAATCAAGTATGATAGTATTTTGCAATAAGAGGGCAAATATCATCAATGTTAAAAGCTTTACAAGCATCCTTAGAAATCAAATAAGAGCTAAGTGTCAAAAGCTCCAAAATTTTAAGTTGTCAACGTCTCGGGGAAGGGAACTAAAAAAAGAGGGAAAAATGTATTTAAAAAAATTGGGGTCGGGGGCCAAAATTAAATTTTACATTATATAAAATTTCTTTTAAAAAATATCTAAACTAATTTTTTTTTTTTTTTTTTTTTTTTTTGGGGGGCCAATGTCATAACAAAGCTCCGTCTCTGTATACACACATATATATATTCGCAAATTAACGTCAACTGATCAATAAATATATTAAAATCCAATAATTTAAAAGTTTTACTGACCGAAAGAGTCTACGTCCCCATATATATATGCTCGTAAAAAACCAAACATACTTGAAAAAATAAAATAGGAGTGTTTTAGAAAGAAATTGATAAAAATAAAAATGTTGTCCTATAATTAGAACTAAAACTAACTCTTAAATGTTATTTTATAATTAGGACCGGAATGAGTATTTAGTATTTTGGCCATTAAAAAAGGTTTAATATGTTGATGATCATGATCTCAACCGATTGGTGCCGGGAAGAGGATTTCCTCATCAGCGGATCCCTCATTATCTCTCACAGCAAATCGGGTCGTCGAAATCCCGATCCAAGGGTCAGAATAATTTTCTTAAAAACCGCCTTTGGATCAGGATTTAGACGGCCCATATTTGCTGATGATGAGAGATGGGCAGAGAAATGATGATGAGAAGATCCGGACCCATGCCGCCCTTTAAGTCTCTTATTCATATTAAATAATTAATAGTAGTAGTAATTATTTGGGATTGACGATGCGTATCAACTTAATAATGAAGGGTGACCTCACCCGATCGGCGGACCATTATTTGCTCCCCTGCAAAATCGTCCATATGGATCACTGGCCGTCATTTTATAAAGTTCTCTTCAAAAGAGTAGCTATAAATAAAATAAAGCAAACGTAAAAAAATACGCACACACTTTTTTTTTTTTTTTTTTTTTTTTTTTTTTATAAAAAAAATTTATTTGAGTTGAGTCCAGTGACTTATCACGGTCAAGACATGCATGCCTATAGGTTTAAAGCACGTCTATAGAGACAATTACCAATAATCTATTTGCAAAGACCTCACGCCAAAAATTGGATTTAGATTTATAACCTTGTGAGTTGTGAGACTGCAATCTTTATTAGCAACACCAACACTTGTAGTTAGCAATTATTATTTCAAGTCCTGTAATCACAAGAACCATATCTGAAAATCTTTTTTTTTTTTTTTTTTTTATATTAAAAAGTTTAGGTGAGGGTAGACACCTGCAGTCTTCACCCGGGTCACTGACGCCCAACCTCAAAAGCAGCTTACAGCGACTTATAGATCGCCGATCGCCAACCCTCACATGACCATGGGAACCTCCTCCTTTTTAAAGTTAAGGCCGATAACTTAACCAATTGTGTGGATCCGATTGTAATCTGAAAATCAAATTAGAACAAGGATAGATAGGATTGATGATTCATGTGAAGACCCACTCTGTAAGTGGGCTTACGTTTCAATAAGACCAAATGAAATTGAAGCGTCTTGGGAGCCTGTTCTTCGGATTATTGGGTGGATCATGGATTGAAAGGAGTAGTGGGTGGCATATGCATGTGTTGCACACGACACAAAAATGGGCGTATTAGACCTCCACTTGCCTTCGTTTTGTTGATTTCTGCGTTCTAGAAAAATATTAATTTGATTCTTAGAATGTTTTTTTTTTTTTTTTTGTCAAAATTCTTAGGACGTTCAATACAAAAAATTATAATCATTTTATCAATACACAAGTAATAAAATTGGACAAATTCTAATACTCTCTCTAGCCTCACTAAAACTAAGAAAAAATAGTCATCAAGTCATTGACTTTATCTAAAAATAAAAGATTTTTTTAAAATTTATCCATGTTTAATAATATAAATTTCACTAAACATGTCACGAAAGTTGCAATTAATGATATTTGAAATAGGGGAAATCTTAAGAAAATGTAATTGGTACTCTACTCCACCTATTTCTTATCGAACACGCCTTATAATAAGCGACTAAAGAGAATATATTGTCAAAGTAAAAGAACGAAAATATAAAATTTATGTTTGTTTATCATATTTACATATTAAAAGCGAGATTAAGTTATCTTTGAATACTAAAACATGCCATGATATGATTCCCACAAAAACAAGACACCACCCCCCCCCAAAAAAAAAAAACCAAAAATAAAATAAAATTGGGGGGCATTCTTGGCCCTCCATTTATATTATCTCTGTCATTTTTTTTTCTGTCATGGTTTTTTGCTGCACTTTCTATTTTGATGATTATTGCGCCTAGCTTTTGTGGTCATGGTTTGAATCACCCATTTTTTTCTTATTTTGATTGGACCAATCTATTTTTCTCAGCGACAAGAATATTTTGCTGACACTTAAATCTAATATAATAAAAAGGGAAAAATAACGCGAATTTGTTTAGTGGAGCTGATGGAGAAATAGCAATACCTGATGCTTTCTCCACCACACACGCGCACTTTTTTCGTTGAGAAATATTTTATAGAGTTTTTTTTTTTTTTTTTTTAAATTAAACCCTCCAATTAACCCTGTTATGGACCGGCACTAAGGCTCAATGTTGGGGCGGCCCAACTAAGATAACAGCTTACCTATAATATAGGAAGACCCTGTATTGTAGCGGAGGCCAACAATCAGCATAATGGGGGTATCCGAACTGAACCCGCGCCACGTACTCCCCTAATGCTTCGCCAGGGAGATCATGCCCCAGCCACGATCTCCTCCACTCCTCCACGGTGACCTCTATAAATACGAGACCACCAATTAACCGGGTGCGAGGTTCTAACTACGATTCTTTACATTCATCACCGTGCACACACACCAACCCCTATATCGTGTACAAGGACCCTCCCTTGAATATCTCAATCTCCATAGATATTCGAGTTGAGCCCAACGATCTAATATCAAAGTATCGGCTCTGTTTGGACATCCGAGTTCCACACTTGGAACAAACCCCAAAATAATTCTGATTTGCCTGAAGGCTGGTGTAAACAAAGCGTATTATTATTTATTAAATTTCAAGGCCATTGCCACCCTTTCGCAACACCAAAATAATATTTTAAATAAACTGTAAGACAACTATGACAAGTATTTTACACTCGTAAGCCAACAAACAATATTTTCTTATACATGTTAATGAAGAGGCAAAATCTATTTAGGCTTATTTAAGAGAGGAAAATATAATTGCAGATAAAAACCCTAACGTCGATCGTTGACAGACAAGTTAATGAGAAGCTAAATTGTTACGTTTTTAAACTTCGAGAATATCATTCTTTCGCCAAAACTTCAGTAACAAAATTGTTTTTAAATGCGTAGTTCAAAGGCAAAATTCCTCTCTCTTACTACCCATAAAATAAAATTCCTCTCTCTCCTCCCACGAGTCTGGACCTACATATATATACTAGACTACTAGACTAAAACTTTCCTCACATTCCCAAGATTCTTCTCTGATTCATTCCAACAATATTCAGGATCTCAGTCTGAGTCACGTACGGATCCTACTTCTTCCCCATCAATGGCGCTTCAAAAATCACTGACCAAGCGCCTCATTGACGGTTTCAAAAAATTCACACCCATTTCCTCTCCAACGCCACTTCAATATTCCCGCACCGTTCCTCCTAATGCTTCCAAAATAAACATCCAAAGCCACCACCTCACTTCACCGGGATCCCCACTTGACAGAGGATCTTTCCGGCGGTTTCTCCACCAGGGAGCAGCGTGTCACCCCGGACGGACGAGCACCCCTGATTTTCTGTCACTTCCCGTTGGAGAGAAGCTCAAAGGCATCATCAATGCTACCGAAGACTATCGCGGCCTGAGGCCTCCAGCCACCGCCGGCGATACACTGTACGGAATATCTGTGAAGGAGGCCAAGAAGATCCTGAGCTCATCGCAGCTCGAGAAGCTCAAAGCCAAACTAAGGGAGATCCCAAAGACCTCCATTTCTTACTCTGAATACGTTCGGATCTGTGTTGAAGGCTGTGAGAATGAAGATCAAGGTACCGAGTTCGCCAAGAAGCTTGATGACTCAGGAAACGTCATCGTTTTGGGAAACGTCGTATTTCTACAGCCGGAGCAGGTAATCAATCAACGCAGATCACATGATTCAGTACTCCGGCTTTTCAAGAGAGTGGAATAAATTATTTAAAGTATTTATATCTACCATTTTTTATAAGACATCAATTTCTCCAACTTATAATAAATTAGTGTTTTAGGGGTATTTTTGTCTTAAAATTTTTTCTGGGAGTATAACAATTTTGTCTAACCATTATCTTAGTTAATTTTGATCTTAATTGATCAGATATATTAAGATGACAGTTCATATATTATTTACGTCATTTTTTAAGGTACAATTTTATCCTTAAAATTCATGTATTATCTACTTTATTTTCTCGAGGTTAGATTTAAAATTTTTGAGGTAAATTTACATTTTAATAAAAATAACGTAGACGATATATGAAATGTTGTCAGTTCAGTATATTTAAACAACTAACAATCAAATTAATTGAGCCATATCCCATATCAGCTGGTTTTATATGAAATAGTGAGGGTGTAATAAAGATGGTGTGACATGTATGGTTTCAGGTGGTGAAGTCAATGCAGAGGTTGATTTCAGAGACGATAGCGTCTCCGAATGATAAAAGGAGGAAGGAGCTGGAGGAGATGGAGAAGGAGAAGAAGAAGATTGAGGAGAAAGCTAGAGCGATGGTTTGGAGGGAGCTATATGTTGGGCTGGCTGTCATGGTGGCGCAGACCATTGGTTTGATGAGGCTAACTTTTTGGGACCTAAGTTGGGATGTGATGGAACCAATATGCTTCTTCTTGTCGTCGTTGCATGTGGCTCTGGCCTACGGCTTCTTCCTCCGGACTTCCACACAGCCCACCTTTCAGGGCTACTTTCGCCGCCGATTTACGGTGAAGCAACACCACTTGATGCGATCTCACAATTTTGACCTCCATAAGTACAGCCAACTCTGCAAGGCCTGTTATCCAGCCCAAGTCCACACTTGAAATTGGGCTTTGTACATACTTCCACGTCATACAACATTCCTGAAGCTCCTTTTTTGTTATGGGTCTCTCCTTTGGGCCTTGTTAGCGATAGTTCTCATAGATGACTTTCATCACCATTTGGTAAAGAGATTAACTCATAAGCAAAAAGTTGTGAGTTCGAATCCGACCGATGTGAACATTATTGATAAGTAATCTTATAAGTATTTTTTATAAACATTTTATTAAGTCCAAAGATATGTTTTGACCCTAATAAGCCTCGGAAAACTTTTTTGTTTTAAAAAAAGAGAGTATGCACTTGATCAAATTTTACATATAGATTTGCAATAACAAAAATTACGTATAGATTAGATTGGATGTCATATGGCTGCTATTGATAAATTATAAAAAGAGTAAATATCTTTTTTAGTCACCGACAAAAAAAACATGGACCCCATTTTGATCTCTTACAAAAAAATCGATCCTTATTCGTCCTTTTTATGGACTAAAAATGACTTTTTGAAAATTCGTGAGGGATCAAAATGTCAATCAGTCGACCTTTATTCGTCCTTTTTATGGACTAAGAAGGACCTTTTGAAAATTTATGAGGGATCAAAATGTTAACCAATCGACCTTTATTCGTCTTTTTTATGGACTAAAAATGACCTTTTTTGTAAGAGACCGAAAATGGGGATAACGTTTTTTGCGAGGAGACCAGAAAGGGTATTCACTCTTATAAATAATAGAGTTAAGTAGCAATTTTGCCCCGGAAGTAACACGTCCAGGAGCAATTTTGCCCTCAAATTTGTTTGGGTTCAATTTTACCAAAGAAATATCAAAACGTAACAATGTTGCCCTCCCCTAATGATGATGCCTAACGAGGTTAGCACACTCGAGTGTGACACCCTCACACTCGAAGTGTGCTCAGTTGAGTGTGCACAATGTGTGCAAAAGAAAAGAAAAAAAAAATGTGCACACTCGAGTGTGAGGGTGTCACACTGCCGTTAGGGCATCATTGTTAAGGGATGACAATATTGCTACGTTTTGATACATTCTGCGTAAAATTAAACCCCAAAAAACTTTTAGGACAACATTGCTCCTTGGCATGTACTTTCAGGACAAAATTGTTACTTAACCCTAAATAATAATACTATCTCCGGTCCTAATTATAAGTGTTCCTATAATTAAGGCCTAAGGGAGTACCTTTTATCTTTTATATAAGATCAATTTTAATGAAAGAATTAAACTATGAAGTTAATCTTATATGAAGAGTCCATGTTTTCTTAATAAATTAATGATCATTATTACTACTTAATGTTTTCTGGTCGGGTTACTTATTTGGGTTCGTAAATAGTGTTGGTGTTGTCTACTTAACTATAAAGTTTCAAGTCGCAAGGCCTCGGTGCAAAGTTGGGACGTCAAATTCTGAGCGCAATGAAAATCGTTGATCACGTCTGGGTTGAGAAGGCTGCTGAGCTTGCCACGCATCATCAAAATTTTCCTTGACCCTTTGTCTTTGGGTCAACTGACGAAGGAGTCGAACTTTCTCATCAAAAGAAGAGGGGGTTAAATCCTGAAATTGGCCAACACGCTGGGGGAAGCATTTTAGAGATCTACGAAGCAGTGGAAATGGTGGGAAGAGATAGAGGCGTGTGTACTTCTAACCCAAGATATCTCAGGGGGACGGGCCCAAACACCCCGCTCAACTATGGGTGAGCCCAACCACTTTCCTAAAATTTTTATAGCAAAAAAAAAAAAAAAATCCTTGTTCTGCTAAATGGGCCTTGAAATAGAGCCCAGTCCATTTTAAAGTGGCCACTTGCGGTCCGTATAATTAGTATGGATCAAGCTCTGCGTTGGACCAATTTGTACATAGGCTCGGCAAAAATTCTTATCTATGCAGCAAACTAAAAAACTAATATTCCAATTCCTCATGGGAGAGATGTCCACACGTAATGCATAACTAACGGTGCCTCAAATTGGATTCGAAGGAGGATACTTATGGTTAGGGGAAAAAATAATATTGAATCATATAATGTACCCCAAAAAAAGTGAATCATGCAGTTCAGCCTCATAACACATGCCTAGATTTATCACATCACTTGGCATCCCACTGCTCCCTATACTAATATCACGGAAATTAGCAACACCTTTTTACATACCACGGCATTGTTAAACAAGTGAAGTACTGTGGGAGCTTTGCCTATGATTTGACTTTATTTTATAAGTTCATGTGTGATAACTCGGAAATTGGGTCGGCCCGTTTAAATTCGACTCTTTAAGAGTCAAGTATATAAAATGGAGCCTTCGGATAAAATGAGGTCTAAAAGGGTCATTGCTCTGTAAGGTGAGGGCTTGAAAAGGCCTACCCGTTAAGCCCGCTTATACTTTTTTATTACTAAATTTTTATTTTAGGAAGTTGTTACTGCATAATTTGTTTTTATTTATTTATGTCATGGAAGGGTTAGGAGCTTAAAGCAACCTTATGATTGAACATGTTGAAGACTAAACTATTATATTTATGTTGTCATTTCTAGTATGATTGGTGTTTATTATAACTAATTAACACTCCATCCGGTCATAAATATAAGATAGAGTTGATCTTTTTGGAAAGATTAGGAAAGCTAAATAAGTTACTTTATTATATTATAGATTATGCATCTTTAGATTATATATAAGTTTATTAATCAAACAAATTAAGTTGGAGGAAAAAAACAAAAATACTCTAGACCAATTTAATTAGCTTCCTTATTCTCTTCGAAAAAGTCAATTTTGTCTTATATTTAGAACCGGAGGGAGTAGTTAATACAGTCTTGTTGGTTAATGACTCAAAAATAAAAATAAAAATGTTTTACTTAATTTATTTCACATGGCTTTAATTTATTTAATGTTGACAATATTTATTTGATAAATTAGAACTTTAATTATTATAATTTACTAATTATATTTCTTAAAAAAGAACCAGAAAAATAGTTATTATTTTGTTTTTTTGGTTGTCCATCCGATTATCCGAGCTTCGCCCCGACTAATCCGAATCCGACCGGTCGCACACTCCGGCTATGGTGGGAGAGTCTCCCAATGGGGTTTTTCTGCATTCACAAGGCTCGAACTCGAAACCTTATTGACTAATCCGAATTCAACCCGGGTCGCACACCTGGCTATGGTGGGAGAGTCTCCCAGCGAGGCTTTTCCACATTCGCAAGGCTCGAACTCGAGACCTTACTTAAGCGACATAAGCTGCTTACTATTTGTGTCAACCCCCCGTTAGTAGAAAAATAGTTAAATTTTAGACAAATAGCTTTCACACTATAAGGCCGGCCCTAGCCTATATGCTATTGGGCTAGGCTTTGGAAAAAAAAATGTTTATCTTACCCCTGGTCTAAAAGAGCCTGTCCTGGTTCCCTACTCTACATATTAGGTACTATCTTCGGTCATGAATATATGACATAATTTATAATTTATAGTAGAATTATTACAAACTATGTCCTAGGTCATTACATCATGCTCTTACAAATGGGGTGTGAATCATGGTGCACAGAGCATTATTCAAATTAATCTGATTGTAACACTTTTATCCCCCCAACAAAATGTATATATCAAAGGCTAACGCCTCCCCTAGATTCATGTGTTTAGATATGGTGATATAAGTAACCAGGGAAAGAGCCTTCACCTTTTTGTCTCTGATACGCATACGAGTATTGAAATAATATGTATATAATGTGGAACATGGTTGTTCTGGACGTGTGACGTAGTATACGCCTCTTCTAAAATATTACTATTAGATCAGATCGAACAAGATCTTATAAAATGAACAACACATTGTTTATTAATTGTCATGGATCATAGAGCGGCAACGATATTGTAACTAACCCTATCACTCAATATCTCTTTAATATGCAATATAATATATTATTGACTTTGACTTTGCCATCACACACACACACACATATATATATATATATATATATAAGAAATTATGAGACTCATGCTGTCAATAATGACCCTCCATCTTTATCTCCCTTTTTATGGTTTGACAGCGCAACTACCTATCGGCCCTTATGTTTATCCAAATTAAAATCCCAGACAACCTCAAAATATCCCTGCTCACTGTCTATATTATCGCAAAATCTCCACTAGGGACACTTTGATTTGGAAGTTGTCTGGGATTTTAATCTGGATAAACATAAGGGATGATGAAAAAATTGACAACTCTTTGCTCAATACCTATATTATCCCTCCTTCACAGATGACAGAACATAAACTTGTTCTTAGTCATACAAGCTTCTAAATAATTTGAAACCATGTACAATAATAACGGAAAGGGCGACATAATTGTCGTATTGATGAATCGTAGGATTGGGTTTTCTCCTCATCATTTTTTTATTATCAATTATAATCTATAAATCATGTCTGTTCAATCAATGCAATATTATTTTAATTTTTCTCTTATTTTCTCAATCAACGACTTAGATGGTGATGAGAGAAAATGAAAAAAAGATAAGAAGAGGATCTCTTTCTTGAATCGTGACCCTATCCATGGGGAAAAGGGGGAAAAGAGAGTTGTTGGATCAAGTATCACGAAGACAATTAATTACTATTAAATGTTTTATATCTTTTGTACTTTAATACATGTTGATTCAATAACATCCAGTAAAACCTGGGTTGGAAGATTCTGCTCTCCTGGAAGGCCAAAAAGATAATCAATATAGTAGCTAGCTAGACCCACCAACCTGATGTTGAACCGTTCTATTATATAATCAGAGATTAGGTCCATCTGCAATCGATAATACATTCAATTATAATAAACAGGAATCGAGGAGTAACGTAACATTATATATATATATATATATATATATATATATATCATGCAGGTCAAAGAGTTGAAAGTTGAAACTTAAAACATATTGGATGCGATTAATCATCCATTTTTCTTTATTTTTTTCCCTGGGTCTTATTTTGTGGCTTGAAATAATTCTCAGTACATCTCCAGTATCTGCATGGATCATTAGGGTTTCATACTTCATACATACGTTTTCCTCGCATCAACGTCAAAGGTAGTTCAACGTTAAAACGTTGGATATGCTTAATCTTAATCTTTTGTTTTTTGTTTTTTTTCCAAACGGACATGTTTAATCTGTAGTATTCCAATATAATACTGTTCGAAACCAAAATAATTGTGGCGTTTGGTGAAATGGCAACAGCAATTAGGTGGACGACTTGTATCTTAATTCTTTTCAACGTACCGTTGGGCGTCTAATTAAACATGAGATTAGGATGTTTTGAATTTAATTCTTGAAGACCCTGCTGGAATAAGACACACAGCATTTTAATTTGTTCATCCAATCTAACTATATTTAATGCACACATAATGATAACGCCCTTGTCTTTTTCTGTCTTTTTAATTGGCTTGTCAATGAATTTTAATTTGTTGGCCTAACTCTATAAAATCAATTTAGATTTGTTTGGTATCCTTCCCTGCTTGGCATCACCATCAATTAAAAACCATATTTTATATGTTGAGATTCCTTCATTTTCAAATATTGAAACTATTCATTTTATCTTTTTTCTAAGCATATATATTTTTTTATTAGGGACAGTATTGTTTGAGGCTTTAGTTATTGAGTACTAAATATAAGCATATTTTTCAACAAGAATCTAAACCTTGATTTGCATGTCCATGTCATTTTTTTTTTTATTACACTACACGAACATAGTGGGTCTATATGAAAATATTTATTATTATTTTTAACTATGTATAAATTTTTTCCTCCTTTTTTTTAAAAAAAAAATTAATCTACCGATAGTTGACATTACTAGCAACTTATTATTCCGGTTTGTGGGAACGTAGGCCCATTATAGAGGGCATCTCGCTCCCTCCATTATAATATTTAAGCCATCACGTAGAAAAATGTCATATTAATATAAAAAATTAAAATTTAAAACTAATCATGCACCGGTGAATGATAAAACTTATAGTGGCAATAGATTAGAATCGGACAACTTATTTTCAAACATTATACAATGCATTAAAGCTTATCAAAGTTGATTATTATTATTTATTAAGGCAAGCTGATTAATATAATTAAATTCTAATAATTTATAACCACCGACGGAATGCACAACTGCAATGAAAGAGACCCAATTGCCTTGAATATTATAGATGAGACATTCAACGCGGCTTGCAAGGGGGACCCTAATTTTCATCACGATAATGCAGAATTCATGCAAACGCAAGGCTATAAATTTATATATACCCCTTTAATCTTAAATATAGGATATAATTTATAGTGTAAATTACATTATAAAATATGTCATATATTTAGGATCAGAGGTAGTAATAAAAAGGGTGAATTGAAAAACATTCTTTGAATTTTTATTCAAAGTGCGTCTGATATTATATGCTATTTAAATATGCAAAAATGTCCATGAACATTCAGGATGAGATGAGAACAATATTGCCTAAAACTGTTAAATTTTACTTAACACTATTACTTTATGTAGTAAGAGTAAGACCCACCCTCTTTTTACATATGGATATGTAATAATGTTAGATTATGATTATATTTAACCGGGATGGAAATCTCGATTGATTTTCCTCTTCATTTACTATCAATTTAATATCCCCATTATTAGACTAGGTTTTAATGGTTGAGATTTATTCTATAAGATTTGTTACATTTAATTAAGGAAGATTGATAGAAAGATATTGTCAAAATATGTAAAGGACAAATAAGGGTGGTGAAATTCAATAATTTCAAAATGACTAATTTGGAATTTTGAAGTTTTGAAATGTGGACAAATGTGTAAAATTACATTAGTGCCCTTACTTTTTAATTTTCTTAAAAAAATCCTTAAAACCCATTGCCAATTTTTGCAAGAACTTTAGCACCTAAGAATAGGTGACTAAAGCGGCATAATATATTTTTAGAAAATTTCTTAAAAGAAATTTGTTAATATAGATGCTTGAGTTATTAATAGCGATATTGAAGCTGTAAAGGACGACCTAATATATTTTTAAAATTTTTTAGGCAGAAGTCGTCGATATGGATACTTGAGTATATTAAAGTTGTAAATGAGTTATTTTTTTAATATTTCCTAATAACTTTCACTAGAGCTCGACGGTTTAATAATATTTTTTTTAGCAAGAGTCGTCAACATTGATACTTGGGTTGCTAATAATGATACTAAAGTTGTAAACGAGGTATTTGTTGAATATTTCCTAATAACTTTTACGGAGCTCGGTCTAATATATTTTTTGCATTTCTCAAGTAAACTTCGTCAATATCGATATTTGAGTTGTTAATGGCGATATTGAAGTTATAAAAGGGATAGTTGTTGAATATTTCCTAATAACTTTCAACGGAGCTTCTGCAAACTAATATATATATATTAATTTCTCGAGACAAAAGTTGTTAATATGGATTACTAGAGTTGTTAATGAT
This sequence comes from Acacia acuminata, assembly GCA_019022655.1. NCBI lineage: Eukaryota > Viridiplantae > Streptophyta > Magnoliopsida > Fabales > Fabaceae > Acacia > Acacia acuminata. The sequence continues at coordinate 148,119 of JAFJYI010000015.1, forward strand.
GATGCTAAAGTTGTAAACAAAGTATTTGTTAAGAACCCAGGTATCCATCTTAACAACTTTCGCATGAGAAATTTTTAAAAAAAATATATTAGGACATGATTTACAACTTTAGTACGATATTAAAAACTCAATCACCTATATTGATAACTTGTGCTTGAGATTTTTTTTTTTAAAAAAAAAATATTAGGTTGATAGAACTTTGGTCATCAGAGCTTCGGTGACGAGCCACCGCTTGAGCCTCGCCGGCCAGCGGCTAGCAAGGGATTTTAGGGATTTTTTAAAAAAAATAAAAAGTAAGGGCATTTATGTAATTTCACACATTTGTCGACATTTCAAAATCATATAATAGTCAAATTGGAATTATTGAAATTCACAACCCTTATTTGTCTTTTACATATTTTGATAGTATTTTTTTTTTGTCATTTTCCCTTTAATTAATGTTATAATAATATTTTTAATACAGTATTAAATCTCACCGTTGAAATTTAATCTAATAGAGGAGACATTCAATAAAGAATAAATGGAAAGGAATATCAATGGAGACAGCCTTCTTCCATATTTAATAGTGCTAGTATTTTTGCTCTTTATTGAATATTTTTAGGTATTTTTACACATCCGAAATGTATATGGTGTTAGAAGCGCTCCTGATAAAAACTGATAAGTATTCTTGCTCCTTAACCGGATAATAAAACTAGAGAAAATGATACTAAAATTCTAACCAAGAAAAATAATAGTATTAGAAAATTTTCATAGCTTGTAAATAACAAGTAAAAAATCAACCATTTACAAGGCTTTTCTAATGCTATTTTTTTCTTATAAAACTATCAATATAGACATGGATATTGTGAGAAATTATTTTTTTATTAAAGGTGGTTGAACTTGAAATTTGAGGGCACTATGAGGGGCATTTCAAAGTTGCAAAATTTCTGATTTTTATTTGCTGGCGTCCCGCACAAAGTGATTATACTCTGTAAAACCCAAAACTGGTAAAAAAAATATAGCTTGGCCACCAACTCCACTACCTTTTCTTCCCTCTTTTCTTTCTCTTGCTTGCCTCGTCACCTCTCACTGTTCTCTTTTCTGCATATTATGGGGAGAGCAGCAGAAAATATCATGTAATAAGCCGAACCAGTCTACAACAATAGCACTACTTGAGTTGGCCGAAAAAAAAAAAAAATAGCACTACTTGAGGAATCTAAATCCCGCCTTTTCACGTGTATGTTGTAATAGTGTTAATTTCCTTCAAAATAAAGCCTCTACAGCCCAAAGGGGTAATCCCCCACTACTTCCCTTTTCCTGTTGATATCTGAACGAGGCTCTGCAACATGCATCAGAGCCACCGATTTTTCTGGGTCCTAGAGTCGATCAAAATACCGCTGGACATTTAATGGAAACAACCTTGTCTTTGGTTGTGTGTTTAACATTACATTGAGGCAATGCTTCGGTGTATTCCTTCTGTCCTGTCCTGGTTGGATTGCAAGCTTCGATTCACCGTCCTTGTCTTCGAGGTAAGCTTTTTTAGTTCATCATCTGCATTCCTTCTTATTTTAATCATCCCTTTAGTTTAATGTTGCCATAATGTTTAAGGTTTAGGCCTTTCAAAATGATCTGCCTAACTATGCTCAGCTTGCAATTGGTCATCATGGAGTGAAAGAAAGAATAGAACAATATTTATATTTTCCGGCCTATTATTAAGCTTTCCCGCAATTAGCGAATGGATCAGACCCTTGGTTTTAATTTAGAATAAGTTTTTTTTTTTTTTTTTTTTTTTTTTTGTGGGTTTCGTTAGTCCGGGTGCGGTATCCCGATGGTCAGGTTTTTATTTAGAAGATCAATGCTTAACCTGGAAGGTGCTGGATTAGTAACTATATTTCTATAATTTGGAATATTTGGCTCTCTTCAATCTTTAGCTTTTCTTTCATTTGCCCAACACCTATCAGTTGTTACCTTTAAATGCACGCTGTTCAGTGGGCAGTGGCATATCACCGGGTATAGTCACAAAATATTCAGTACTTGTTTTTCCTTTTTTTTTTTTTAAAAAAAAAAAAAAAAAAAAAAAAAAAGCTTAATTTTGAAATTCTGCTGATTCAAGATTTAGCTTTTGCCAGTCGTAGCTCTATAATGAACTAAGTTGATGGAAACTTCGTTCTTTTCTGGCAAATGGTGAACTAAGTGGTGGAGCTGACGACGTTTAAAGCTTCTCCTCCTTGTATTGTATCATGTGTTTTTAGATAGGTGTTCAGTTTGATGTACTCTGCCCGCATGCAAAAATAGGGATGAAAAAGGAAAAGTTATGGTTTTCACAGTTTACCAAATTCACTTTATATAAAGAACCGGACACTTGGATTTCTAAGTTGGCTGTTATTTGTTGTTAAACTTCCACTTCCTGCTTCAGATTGTATTGTTGCTGGCATGCTTGGAAGCTAATGATGCAAAACCCCAAGAATATCGACTTCAAACGGGAGGCTTGGAAAAGAACATTGCCCCACACTCTTGTATACATGATCAGATACTTGAACAGAGGAAGCGGCCTGGGCGCAAGGTGTACTCAGTTGCCCCACAAGTCTATGAACCTAGTCACATGAAACCCCTTCATTATAAAGGTAGGGCATTACTTGGAGTGTCAACATCATCAGGGCTTCAAAAAGATGCAAAACAACCTATTAGAATATATCTCAATTATGATGCTGTTGGCCATTCACCTGACCGAGATTGCCAAAATGTTGGTGATATTGTCAAAGTGAGTGTTTAATGTGAAAAAAAAGTTCTCTTTAGATTTTGTATGTCCTGACCTGACATAACATTTGCATTCTATCTCATTCTGTTTATTAATTTTAAAGCATATTCTTATTTGAACAGCTTGGGGAGCCTCCCTTGACTTCATTTCTTGGGAACCCTTCCTGTAATCCCCATGCTAATCCTCCAATATCTGGTGATTGTTGGCATAACTGCACTTCTGAAGATATCACAGGAGATGACAAAAAGCTACGCCTTCATAAGGTCTCATTGAGAGTACTGTTAGATTTATATAATATGAATTAGTTTCAGATAAAGATTGAACAAGGATATTTACCCATGAAAGCAACCCATTGCAGGCATTGGGTCAGACAACTGACTGGTTTAAGAGAGCATTGGCTGTTGAGCCTGTCAAGGGAAACTTGCGTCTAAGTGGGTATTCTGCATGTGGGCAAGATGGAGGGGTGCAGGTTCCTCGTGAATATGTTGAAGGTATAATTAATTGATCATCTGCCTTATGTAAACATTGTATTTTTTATAAAGTTTCTTCCCATAATTTTACTTGAAAATTTGAGAAGTGGCCTACTTTTTCACCTTCCCCAGAGGGTGTTTTTGATGCCGACTTAGTTCTTTTGGTCACTACAAGACCCACCGCTGGGAACACTCTTGCATGGGCAGTGGCTTGTGAACGTGATCAATGGGGCCGTGCCATAGCTGGTAGCTTACCTAGAATCTTAACTTAGTTTAAACACCCATCATTACCTTGCATTTGGGAGGCTTTGGAATTGAAGTTTCCAATCTTTTCAGGACATGTAAATGTTGCTCCTCGCCATTTGACAGCTGAGTCTGAGACTTTGCTTTCTGCTACCCTCATACATGAGGTTGGTTGGGTTTTGAAATAATGAAATCGGAAATCTTGGAGGCACTGTTGATTAGATTTGATCTTTTCCAGGTTATGCATGTTCTTGGTTTTGATCCGCATGCCTTTGCTCATTTTAGAGATGAAAGGAAAAGACGGCGTAATGTGGTATGCTGGCTTGCAGAGTCTAAGACTCATATTTTTGGATATTAACATTATGTCCTGTATACTTGTACTGCTTGTTCTGAAACCAAATCTTCTCTTGAAGTTTGGCAGTCTGATGGCTGGATAATTTAAAGTGAGCCTAGCTAAATATGAGATCCTAAATATTGGTTACCTTTTTCAGTTTGTTATTATTAGCAATATAATTCTTTTTTATTTCACTTTTCAGAATTTCTTGAGTTTTATAATAAATTCGCTATAGGAAATTTTTGTTTCTGCATCATTCCTTTCCATGTTGGGAGTTTTATTGGCTCATATTTTGAAGCTCGAAATTGCTTGTTGTCCTTGCAGGTTACTAAACAAGTCATGGATGAAAAGCTTGGGCGAATGGTAACACGTGTGGTGCTTCCACGTGTTGTCATGCATTCACGACATCATTATGGGGTATTTGCTTTGGAATATTTTCCCTATTTTAGTTTTATTATATGTGATTGTAAATAGGTTTTATTATGCATTTATTCTCTGTTTATTGTGACGATATATTTTTAGTGGATTGTTACCATCTTTTTCATCTATAGCTTCTAGGATTTCTCTGCCATCATGGTGTTTGTCTTGTAGTTGATTTTCAGTAGCTGAATGGCAGGATTGTTGCCATTCACTTCTCTCTATATATATTCACCTTCTTCCATAAATGAAACAAGAATTTTCAGTGCGATTATTTTGCTTAAAATATTCAACAACTTGATTGGTGTTCTTAATTAGAGCTTTCACAAATGATTAATGATTTATTTGATGACAGGCATTTTCCAAATATTTCACTGGTTTGGAGCTGGAAGACGGGGGAGGGCGTGGAACATCAGGTTTTTCTCTTTTCTTAATCAATTTTTTGCCAAGTTCTAAATGTGATACTCTAATTTTTCTTGCTTTCTTCATAATATTATAACTATAGTTGTTTATGATTATACATGTGGCTACTCAGGCTGTTGATAAAGATTAGTTTTTACTAATGTAATGTCATAAATTTTTTCCTTTTAAATACACAATTGCACTTTACTCTTTTTCTTCCTCTCAAGTTTTTAATAATTAATATAGTGCCCAATGAATGTGATCTCTACATCATGCTTCTGAGATATTTGCAAATATTATCAGTTTAACATTAGAAAATTGACATATAAATGCAAAATTTAGAGATGTCTCCTGTATGATAAAAAACAATAACGTACTGATCTGCCACCTGCTCCTTTAGAATCCCGCCCAGGAGGTATACTTAGAAGTTTAAATGAAAAACATAGAAACTCTTGTTTAGTTGGAACACCATGTGCAATGTCCTTGAACTTGTACTTCTGCCACCCACTGACAAAGTTAAGAGATTTATTTATTTTTCTTTTTGATGACAGGATCTCACTGGGAAAAAAGGCTTATGATGAATGAGATTATGACTGGTTCTGTGGATACAAGATCTGTAGTTTCAAAAATGACTCTAGCTCTCTTAGAAGACAGTGGATGGTACCGTGCCAATTATAGCATGGCAGACCATCTTGATTGGGGTCGCAACCAAGGTACTGAATTTGTTACCTCCCCCTGCAATTTTTGGAAGGGGGCCTATCATTGCAACAAAACACAGTTGTCTGGTTGTACATATAACAGGGAGGCAGAGGGATACTGCCCAATTGTAACATATACTGGAGACCTGCCTCAGTGGGCTCAATATTTTTCCCAAGCTAATGAAGGTATGCCAAATTATGCCTTCATATCCTTGAAGGTTGATTGATGTTAATCCTTTAAATGCTAAGCAATGCCTTTTCTCCTCTATCATCATCTTATGTCGGCGTTTTCACTACTGATTTTCAGGCAATTAATTTTGCATTTCGTGCCATTGCTTTGTAATTCATATATTGCTTCTATTTCTATAGTTCCAGTACACAGCAAAGATTTCTTTAGTTTCCACTATTATTGTTTTTCAACATAAGCTGTCTGGTTATTGTCAATCAGTAAACTCAATAGTGGTAAGTTTTGGTGACTTGTTTGCTGACCATTGCAGGTGGACAATCTTCATTGGCTGATTATTGCACTTATTTAGTCGCATATTCAGATGGGTCTTGTACAGATGTCAACAGCGCACGTGCACCCGATCGAATTCTGGGTGAAGTTCGAGGTAGCAACTCTAGGTCAGATTTTTAGCTTGCAACTTCAGTCTGCTTTGCATTGAGTATTTGAAATTTAAAGGTACGGAGTTTCTAATTAATTTCCCTTTTTAATGCAGGTGTATGGCCTCTACTTTAGTGTGCATAGGATTTGTGCGAGGCTCTGTGACCCAAGGAAATGGTTGTTATCAACATAGGTGTGCAAATAATTCTTTAGAGGTATGGTTGACTTGGGATTGTCAAGGGAGTATTGATTGTTTATGGTGATTGAGTAACCGATCTTTTTTTGTATTAATTTCTTAATGAAGCCTAGGGAGGTTGAATATTGGACTGCTTCTCCTGTTTTTTTTCACTCTCAAACCATACTCAACCTCAAAACCTTTTTCATGGGAGAATGTCATTGAGGGCTTCACATGGAAAATAATGGCATTTGGGCCTATATAATTATGAAATTCTTCTATAGGCCCATAGGACTGAAGTGAAAATACATTTTGATGTAAAAAGTGTTGCTATGCAACTTTCAACTAGTGCTCAGTTATTGACAACAAAGCGTTCGAATTTTGATCTGTAACTTTCTTCCAGGTCGTCATTTGCATTTGTTGTCGATATCCTGGATTTGCATATAGAGTATTTTAGACTTTTTACATTGAAACATATTTTCACTTCAGTCCTATGGGCCTACAGAAGAATTTCAGAATTTTATGCGCCCTTAATGCCAGTATCTTCCCTCTGGGGACCCTCAATGACATTCTTCCTTTTTCCCTTTTGCTGAAGTTGTTGCTAAACGTAGTTCTGTAATGTGACCAAACAGGTTGCAGTAGATGGTGTCTGGAAAGTATGTCCTGAAGTTGGTGGACCCATTCAGTTCCCTGGCTTTAATGGTTATTATTATTTTTATTTATTAGTTTTTTTCTTTAATGTTTTTTCAGTATAGTGACACCTTACTCTATAAATCATTTATCCATAGGTGAATTAATCTGCCCTGCATACCACGAGCTCTGTAGCACAAATACACTTGCGATGCCTGGGCAATGTCCTAATGCATGTAATTTCAATGGAGATTGCATTGATGGAAGTTGTCACTGCTTTATTGGATTTCATGGTCATGATTGTAGCAAACGTGAGCTCTCTATCCTGCTATTTAGTTTAACTTCTGTATTCATTGAGCCTTAATTTTTGAACTACTCTCTACACACGGAAACTATGTATTTCTTGTTTTGTTTTTTTGAAAAAAAATCTTTTTCCCTTGATATATGAACCTTAGTGTTCTGGGTTAAAATGCTGGAACCCAAATAAATCCTTTGCTTGATTTCCTTTCAGGATCCTGCCCCAGCAATTGCAGTGGTAACGGCATGTGTCTTTCCAACGGGATTTGTGAATGTAAAAATGGGTATACTGGCATCGACTGTTCAACTGGTACGTAATAATGAGTTGTGAACAAAACATTGTGATCAGAAATGTCTTCAATTGCATACTAAATTACTGAGAGCATTGCAAAAATGTATAGTATGTGAAGGGTCGGCTTTTGAAGAATGTTATTCCATATGATGATATGAAGTGAATCATAGGCAGTAAATGATATGTACTGTAGTTGAGTCTCTTCAGGATAATTAACTTGGATCCCTTTTGTGTTGTTTAACAAAGGCAGGAAGATTCAATCAGTCTTGTTGAACAATGATTTTAATCTGGAACAGCATTTACTGCTACAAACATTTTTAAATTTTTTTTTTTTTTTTTTTTTTTGTAACCTTTCCCTGCTGTCACATATATGCAGCTGCTTGTGATGAGCAATGTAGCCTTCATGGCGGGGTCTGTGATAATGGAGTTTGTGAATTTCGTTGTTCTGACTACTCGGGATACACTTGCCAGAACAGCTCTACACTCCTATCGAGTCTCTCAATTTGCAAAAATGTGCTGGGAAATGATTTGTCTGGACAGCATTGTGCTCCCAGTGAGCCAAGCCTACTACAGCAGCTAGAAGAAGTGGTTGTCATGCCTAACTACTACCGCTTGTTCCCTAGCTGTGCTCGGAAATTATTTAATATATTCGGCGGCACTTACTGCAACGAAGCTGCTAAACGGCTTGCCTGCTGGGTATGATAAACATCTGTTCAGATTTTCTTTTTTCATCCTTTTGTAATTTGTCATTCCCTTGTTTTCCTCTTGGATCAGTGTTGTACTGATCATGTCATTTTGACATCTGCTGATTCTGTCTAACAATGTACCTCTCGAACTTGTAACACTTTTTTTAACGTAAAAGCTGAGGAACTTAGTACTTGATATGCAGATATCAATACAGAAGTGTGACAAGGACGGAGATGACAGGCTCCGAGTGTGTCATTCGGCGTGTCAGTCATATAATTTAGCGTGTGGAGCTTCACTTGACTGCTCTGACCAAACTCTCTTCAGCAGTGAAGGGGAAGGTGAAGGTCAGTGCACTGGTGCTGGTCAGATGAAGTTGCCGTGGTATAGTCGCCTGCAGATTAGTTTTTCTTTGAGAGATAGTTTCTTGATGGAATATCTGTAATGAATAGCTTAGTTTTTAGTTGTCAATTCATTTTCCTCTCTTGGGAGGTGGTGTTGGCTTGGAATTTCTTTTTAGGGAATGAGGGTGGCATGTAACACCTTAGATGTAAAATTAAAAGTAGGAAAATAGGATGAGTAGGTTACAGTTGGGCTTCCAAAGAGGAGAGCCTTTTGTAGAGGAGATTGTAAATGTATGTAACGGGGAAAAAAGAAAACAAAAGGAAAAGTGCAGGAAGGGTAGAAAGAAAAAGGGGGAAAAAATTGAAGCTTGTTGTTATGTTATCACCTTCGGCCGAAGGCCTTTGGGAAAAATTAAAAGGAACAGAAAGTTTCAAAGCTTGCTTGATTCCTCACTGTTCCCTATCTATGTAAAATATTTTTATTCACGTACGTGTTGAATTTTTATTTTAAGGAGGAAAGTTTTTTTTTTTTTTTTTTTTTTATTTATAAAGGAAAATCGCACTTAGGTGGCAAGGACAAAGAAAATATCAAAAAAAATTCTAATGTAGATTTCTTTATGGAAAATGTCCTTAGGATCTCAGTGATATAAATTTCAAATATGACGTTATCTTATTGACATAGATAGATTTGTTAATGACAAATCTATAACTATTTAATATAGTTACATATATTTGTGAAAGAGAGCCGCCTTAGTTAATATATATGAGTTTGTCAATAATCATTTTATGACTTGTCAATATAGTCAAATATATTTATCAATAAGGTTAATGCACTTTTTTTTTATAGATGAATCTACATATGGGCTTTTATGATATTTTTTCTAGTTCTTGAGACGCACGCGAGTGAAATTCTCAAAAGAAAAAAAAGGATGAGCAGCGCTAACAGGATTGAACAACTCTTTATTTATATAGGAAAAATTTCATGTCCCTAAGTATTAGTTACTACAAATAGTTGAACTCTTTTATTGAAGTCGTTTGTTATGGTTGCATACGGATTGGGATTAAATTTAACGATACATAGATTTCGACTCTTCCACATTTGAAGTGTTAAAAAGGTAATCATAGAAAATGAACATGAATAAAATTGAAGGTTGAGGTGATTTAGAGTAATTTGGTAATTTCCATGTGCAAGAAGGTTTGGCCATGGAGAACACCTAATGAGGTTCATGTACTATTCCAGTTCCAATCTCAATACATTAAAATTCACTACTACGTACCAAACAAGCTAGTGGTGCTAGGTGCTGGTTTATTAATTACGTTAAACTATAATATAATATCATGGCATGTATGGAATTAATAGAGAAGCACTTTGCTAGAAAGATTCGGATGGGCAAAATGTGATGAAATAATGGTCGGGGCTGGAGCATGTGCAAGTGCTGGAAGGGTCGTCGTATGCGAAACTGTAGGCTCTTGGGCATGCCTTCTTGAACAGCTCTGAGTACATCGTGGGCGCACAAGTGTCCGGTGTTGAATGGTCGTCGACGCAGCAGAACTCCGGCGCATGAAACGCCGTGCACGCGCTCTCACACGCCACCACCGAATCACCATCCTTCACCTGCAACTCTCTTGGACACACGCTGTTCAAGTCTGTGATGCACCCGGCGTTCTGGCAATCGCCGGTTCCTCCGATTGCCTCCACTCTCACCTCCACGTTGTAACCGTCCACCATGCTCACGTCGTAGAAATCCTTGTCACTGCTGTTTGTTCCGAGGGTGAACTCCGCCAACGTCGCCGGTGGAGCACCTCCCAACCGGCAATGCAGTCCACCGCAGTCTCCGGTGACGCATCTTCCTTGACCGGCGTCATCGAAGTCGCAGCCGGTTCGAGCCCAGAAGCGTCCGGACCAACCCGGAGGGGCGACGAGAGAAAAAGATAGTCCCGGTTCCAAGGAGAACCCGCCGTCGCCGAGAATTGCAACACCGTTCCCGGAAAGAGTCGCAGGCCACAATGTGTAGTTGCACCGGTTTTGAATTGTGAAGTTTGTGGTGGATTCTACATAACCTGTAACTGCAAAACCATAAGAAAATCGAAAATGTAGATTAGAAAGGAGGAGGAAAAAGGGAATTGAAATTGGAAAAAAGATCAAAGCAAAATAATGTGTATGAATGAGGGAGGTAACCAGAAAGGAGAAGGAGAAGCAGCAGAGATGTAAAAGCCATTTGAAAGAAGGAAATGCAAGAGTAAGTGTTGTGTTTTGGATATGAGGATTTATGGGTTTAATTCACGAGAATTTATATTGGGATGATGAACAAGACTTTGATTTTTCGGTCGAATCTTTACGTGATCAATTTTAAGATTGAAGGTGGGTGTGTACCGTGTGTTCGAACGCTGCTCATCATGAGTACATCCTTAATTAATACACTCTAAACATGTTAAAGAATTCAAACAATTTTTCTCATGAATTTGGCACCATCACATCCTGGGATCACTTCATGATACTTTATTTTCTTTCTTCGTATTGGGTAGCTACTATTAGTTGGAACAAAGCCTTTGCGTTTTACATGTTAAGCGTTTATTTAATAGGACTTCATGTAGTGTGTGTCATGCATGCTACGCTTTTGCGTCTTCTTTGAACGTTTCCACTAGTTGTTGGTTATATTATTTATATACTACATCCATCCGGTACTTGATATAAGATCTCGTTTATAGTATAATTTACATTAAGAATGGGATCTTATATTAAAGGCGAGAGGTATATGATTATATATAGGGAAAATTCCATTTAAATACCAAATGAATTTGTAAAACCCCCCCGTGATGACGCGAATTTGCAAAAAGACTTAGAGGTGACAAGGACCTTTGGGGGTTTTGCAAATTCGCTTAAATTACTATTTTGCCCTTAGGGTTAAATAATTATTAAAAAAAAAAAATACCCCCCGCGGTGGGCCCCACCGCCACCGCCCACGGTGGCCGCCGGCGACCGGTGGCCACCGTCCACCACCGCCGGCTGCGGGCGACCACCACGGGTCGCCGGCGACCGGCGGCCACCGTGGGCGGTGGCGGTGGGGCCCACCCTGGGGGTATTTTTTTTTTTAATAATTATTTAACCCTAATGGCAAAATAGTAATTTGCGCAATTTGCAAAACCCCCAAAGGTCCTTGTCACCTCTAAGTTTTTTTACAAATTCGTCGTCGCGGGGGTTTTACAAATTCATTTGGTATTTAAATGGAATTTTCCCTTATATATATAATGTGAAAATTCTAACAAGTGATGGACTGATAGGTACAATTTATTTCTTAGGCTTCATGTAGTCTTGCCGTCACCAGAAAAAATGTCTTGCTTAAGCTTCATGTAGTCTTATCGTCACTTTCTTCAGAAAAATGTCTTGCTGAAATGGATAACTTGAGAATGAGCTATTCTCTCCAGTCCGAATTATAGGATAAAGTTTGTAGTGCAATGATTTAAAGTGTAATATATAAGCCAGATGCTCACACATTAATTGGTGATCCCTTGTACTATAATATGACCATAATTTGTTAATTGTAACGTTGTGTCAGTACTTTAATTATGTAGAAAATTAGCTACCCTCCCAAATTGCTGGTGTTCAACCGTTCAATAGAGTATTAGAGAAAAGTAGTTGATCATGATTGGTCATATATCTTTTCGATCAGAATCCTCATCCTCATTACCCATATTTCTACGCATTCATAAATTGTAAAACACAGAGAGAACACAAAATTGACCCATATATGTCTTGGATAGGAAGCAGCCTTGCTGGCTAGCAATTAACAACAAACTTCTAGAAACACGAAGTTGGTCAATGTCATCCCGTTTATGTTTTAGTTTGAAAATTTGGACTTCAAAAGCCACAAAACAACGGTGAGAGAGAAAAACTAATTGCTATTTTTCTCCTAATAGGAAGCTTCCTCTTTCTGGATTCTTTTCTCCAATTTCTAAACCTATTCAAACGATTCATAAGATTTTGTTCTCATGATTACATTTTTAATCCTCCTTAAGTGTTTTGCTCCCTGTGCTTTGTCAGCCAGGAACAGTTTAATCATAAGAATTACAGAAGTGCGAATGTGAATATGTATTGTATAATCTGAAGCAGGGACGTTTTGAATCTGTAACTCATCAGTTAAACCATGACCAGAACTTGGAGTTTCTGTACTAAGAACACTATTTAATATTTATCTACAATTGATGGAGATGGAGGAACTGGTCAAAGACTGTACTAAGAACTCTATTTAATATTTATCTACGATTGACGGAGATGGAAGAACTGGTCAAAGACTCGACTTTGACGATTCTTTCCTTTCTCCTCCATTGTGCTGTCCAAATTCTATCTTTGACGATTTAGCAGAACGCGTTGCACGCTTCTCGCCGCCCCGGCCGTCCCAATATGCTGAACCAACGGTAACTGATCTCCGGCAATACGCTTTAACATAGAACCTCAAGAACATTAAAAGAATCGCAGCATTCAGCACAGCATTGAACCCCCAAGCTCCAATCCCATTACACCCTCCTCTCATAAAATGAAGTGCAAGCACGCCAGCATGACCCACAAAAGTAAAACCCAACAACAACATCTGGAGATTCACAGTGAAATTGAAACACTTGGAGGGCAATCCGATTTCTGTCCAAAATCTGTATCCATACACTAACGAGTAAACAAAGGTTGTGATCAGTATGGCCGATACCTGAAATGACTGCGAAAATTCAAGCCAGAGGAAGGAGGTGAGGAGCAAGATGGAATGGTTGGATAGCCGGAAAAAGGACAGCTTCCGGTGACGGAGAATGGTGAAGAATGTTCGGAACAGGTGAAGGAAGCGAGAGAGGTAGAAAGCGTAGGACCAAAAGAAGACCGGTCCAGAGGGACGAATACCCAGTGGAAAACAGAGGACCCACTCGAGAGGGGTTGTTCTTGTTCGCCGCCATAGCCACCGGGTGTTTCGAATTTCAGCATCAGCGGATAAGAGCATGCCGAGGAATATGAGGACAGAGATGAAGGCCATGGCGAGGCTGTGGACGGCGGGGATAGGACCCAGTGGAACAGGACGGCGGCGGCCGCAGATCGTGAGGATGACATGTAGAGTGATAGCGGCGACGATATAAGCAGAAATGGCGTTGATGATGAAGGAATAAGTTGAAAACCATAACTCGGTGGGGCTCCATCGGAATGATACGATTAATGGGTGCTCTGTCAGCCAATATTTTACAGCAGAATCTGCCATTACATTGATATAGAGACTGCGATCACTGAAACTCTTGCCAAAATCTTTAGTGGATTTTCCAACTCTGTGTGGTATAAGAATCCGGCAAGTCTTCTAGAGGGGATGGATTTTTGGGAAGGGCAGGTGAGGGTTGTATTCTCAGTTTTGACCAGAGAATTGTATTTGTCTTCCTTCTTCGTAGACTTTTTTTTTTTTTTTTTTTTTTTTTTTTTTTTTTTTTGGGAGTTTTGTTTATTTTAAGGGGTGGAAGCTGGAAAGTTTTGTTTTTGACTAATGATATTTCTCTCCTTGAATACGATTATGCTCCATGTTTCTTTTTTGGAAAAATCCATTTAAAGTCCCTTTTCAAAAAAAAAAAAAAAAATCCTAAAAGAGCTCTAAGATTCTGACAATATCAAGGGCCTTTTTTAGGATTTTTAGAATCTTGGTGAGTTATAAATCGAAAATGATATTATTATAAATGAGACTGATTTAGTTATAAAAAAATTATTTTAGATGTGACTGATTTAGTTGTAAACGGGTATTGATTTTATTGTTAATTTGACTGATTTAATTATTAAATTTTAATAAATTTATCCCAAAAAGGACCTAAAGACCCTTTTTAAGATTATCAGAATCTTAAGACTTTTTTTAAGATTTTATTTTTAAAAAGGGCCCATATAGATTTTCCCTTCTTTTTTCTCGTCACGTCATCGTCTAGAAGAAAGAAGACAAATGGTACGGGGTGTTGGGACCTGGTTTTCCCATTAAACTAAAAGTTAGTGGGCAGAGCTCATTTTAAAATGAAATTTTTTAAATAAAAAATAATTTTCTTAAAAGAGCAGTAGTTAAACAATTATATTTTTTATGATGGTGTACCGATTAAAATAATTTGTTTAAAAAAATATAAATTTTTAAAAACTTGGATTTAGGTCGTTCAAATTAGATCTGATAGGATAGTTTCGCTATGATAAACGCTGACTCCTAAACAAAACTAAATCTGTGTTTCTTGAGATGGTGACGTATAATAGACGCGCAGGATTACGACTCGTTACAAATGTTAAGACTGAAAACGACTTGGTGTCGAATTAAATTCATCCCCCGGCCCCAAAAATAAAAATTGAAGGGCTTCCGAAGCTTGACAATGACGTACTTCATATGATTTTTATCAGGGATAAGGTCTTAAATGTTATGGAAGTTTTCACTCAGAAGCATTGGTAAGATGAAAGTTCTTTTTTGGATCAAAAATGCCACGGAAGTTCACAAATTTTGACCGTTAAGTTTAACTGAGTACACATATGGCATGCCACCCCATCAATCAAAAGTATCATTTTTGTCCCAAAAGTTTTCACTGAGGAGTAATTTTACCTCCGAAGTTTACAAAAGGTACCAATTTTGCCCTTCTGTCACCCAATATTAAATTTGACTATTAAATCAGTCAAAGACCACACATGTCATGCCTTGAAAAGGTCGAACTTGGATTCAGAGAATGAGATCCTTGAGATGTTGAGCTCAAGGCGATCAAAATTTGTGAAGCCAAACTGGTCAAAAAGACTGAAAGGTCTATCACAAAACCCAGAGAAAACATTACTTATGATTTAAGCAAATGAAACGCAAAATGAGAAATGAATTGTTCCAAAAATTGGTTAAGTAAAACAAATCAATAGTGATAATATTTACGTTTGTATAGACTGATCATTTGTTTAGATCATAAGTTACGCTTCCTCTGGGTTTTATATGACGATTCGTCACCCTTTGACGGTTCGGCTTTACAAATTCTAGTCGCCTTGAGCTCAACATCTCAAGGATCTCATTCTCTAACTCCAAGTTCGACCTTTTTAAGTCATGACATGTATGGTCTTGACTGATTTAATAGTCAAATTTAATATTGGGGGACAGAAGGGAAAAATTCTACGTTTTGTAAACTTCCGGGGCAAAAATGATACTTAACTCTTTTGATTGATGAGATGACATGTCATGTCACGTATGCACTCAGTTAAACTTAACTGTCAAAATTAATGGAGGGGTAAAATTGCTACATTTTGTGAACTTGCGTGGCATTTTTGGTCCAAAAAACACTTCCGTCTTACCAAAGGTCTTCTCGAAATAAAAAATTTCCATAGCATTTAAGACCACTTTATCCCTTTTTATTATAAGACAAAAATTAACAATTTTTACCAAAAAAAAAAAAAACAGTTAAAGTTTATAAAGTTGTCCTAAAATTTAATAACTTCTAATATTAAATTAATTATTACTTTCACGTACTAATATCATTAATTAGGGGCATATATAAAAATAAATAATTAATACTCCTTGATAAACAAACAAATACCTTATAAAAAAGACCAAAATATAATAAGGATTAGAGGGAGTATATGGACAATCACTGATCAGCAAAAACCTGTAAAAAAACACAAGTAATTAAAAACTTGTCATTAAAATTTCTCATCCACGCTCATAACTTCACAAGAATACCTGAGTATACCTTGCCCACTAAATAATGAAACTTCATAATCATGATAGGACTCAAAGTATTTTAAAAGATACTCTAAATATATATATTGAGAATAAAATGTCAACTATAAAAATTAAATCAAGATATAATAATAACATATTAAATAATATACTCACATATAGAATGATATCCTAAAAAACCACTAATAAATTTTAAAAAATTCTTAAGATAATTCAAAATAAATAAAAGATATATCGAATCGTCCAAATAATATGTATAGAAAATAAAAAATGACTTTTTTTAAAAAAATAAAAATAAAATAATTTATTCGAAAGCCCTCTTAAATAAGGCCTTTTACCTGTTTTTTTTTTTTTTTTTTTTTTTCATGACTTGATCGAATTGACAAAATTACCGTCTGCAGTTGGTCATGATCTTTCTAACTACCATTTTAATCCTATTTATAAGTTTATTTTAATCAAATCTCACATATCAAGGAGAGGTAGTTAACTTAATGATTATAGGATAAATTTTCAACTTTACCCTCATTTATGATTGATTATTTTTTAATTGTTTATTCTTTCTATCTTTATGAATACAATTAATATGGGTAAAATTATCACAATCTCATTTATTACATGAAACTTGATTTATATTAGTCAAAATAGACTTATAAATAAAACCAATCATCATTGGGGTGGACTTCTATATATGGAAAACAAACTGAACATATTTGTAATGATATATTTGCAAGTTGTGCGGCCACTCGGAACTCCTCCTTTTTCCCTTCCTATCCTCTTCCTGCTTCTCTTTTAACTTTTAAGTCGTGCGGAGCCAGCTGATTGCTTACGTGGTCCTATGGGATTTGATCAATCAACAATGGGGCGGTGTTATATATTACTCTGATTCTATTTATAAGTCTATTTTAACTAAAAAAAATTAGTCCTGTTTATAAATTTAGTTTCATGTAATAATATCTGTGACAATTTTACTCATATTAATTATACCCATGAAAATAAAAAAGAGAAGAAATAGTTGAAAAATTCCCAATCATAAATGAGGACAAAGTTAAAAATTTACCCTCATAATCATTTTGTCAAGTACTTTTCCTTAATATATGAGATTTGATTAAAATAAACTTATAAATAGAATCAAAATGATATAATTTAGTTGATAAAGGCAGATTAATTACTTAAAAGTCAAAACCATGTAACATCGTTTCTCATAGTACCACCGAAAATGGACGGCCTCCATCTGTGGAGTGGTCAAATCGAGAGAGAAAATGGCAGAGCCGTCCCGATCCGCCTCGCGCGCTGCCACGATACGATAGGGAGAGCATATGGGGTGAATGAGGATAAAATATGATAGAGACTAAATAATAAATAACTAAATTAAAAAAATTAGTAGTGGGCTAGGAATAGTTAATACTCCTTCTTCTCGGTGTCTAAATATAAAATAAAATTGATTTTTTTTAAAGATGTTAAATAAGTTATTTAATTATATCATATATTTTTGTATTAATAGATTATACTCCTATATCGGTTCATAAGTCAAGTAAATTAGTTTGAAAAAAATTAAAAAAAATACTTTAAAGTAATTTAATTAGCTTCCTTAATTTCTCAAAAAATCAATCATGCCTTATATTTAAAATTGAATGAGTTTAAATATATCTATTAATAAAAGAATAAAAGTAAAATGTAGTTTAAATTTTGAGATATATAAAAAAAATTTGTCAATATTAATACCAGCTCTAACAGACAAAAAAAAAATTAAAAAAATTCGATGTTATAAATATTGAAATATTGGTGTGAATGTCCATAACCTTTCAAGAATAGTCTTTTGGGATTTCTACACTCAAAGCAATATAACCTATGACATAAATAGCTTAGTGGGAGTTTTATATGATTAATGTAAGTAACTTACTTCATAATATACCATTATGTAGATTTACTCATTTGTACGTAACTCTTGTATTTGGAGGTTAAGGATTCATTGCCGATATATAATAGACATGTATCAAAGGTTTGAAGAGAATAATAGAAAAGAAGAATCACTCCCTCCTTGCTCTCAATTTTCTCTCTTGCATTTTTTTATCTCCCTCATCTTAATCTCTCTTGTATTTTACTAAGTTTCATAACACGTTATCAGTACGATAGCTATAACGAAGGTTCTACCTCCTACATGGAAGTCTAAGTCACTAACTTTAACATAACATTTTACTGTTATTGTTCTAATCTTAACATAATATAACATTTTACTTTTATTGTTGCTAACATAACATTTTACTTTTATTGTTATGTTATTATGGCTAACTTTTAATATTATGTTATTTTATAGACACTCTTTATGTTATTAATATTATGGCGAAGCCATACACCTCTAATTTCATATTTTGAAATTATATGATAGAAATCATATTGTTCGATTTCCCATTACATGGCCGAAGCCATAGTTTTTTTTATTCTTACTTTGATTTATTATTATTGTTTGTATATCTTATATTTTGATTTATTATTTTGATATTATATAAGAAGTCATATTTCTTTTACTCTTATTTTAATATTATTATGGCGGAAGCCATACACTTCTATTTTCTTATTTCAAATTATATGACCGGAAGTCATATCACTTTAATTTCTTATTTTGTGGCGGAAGCCATATAAATTTAAATTCTCATTTTGAGAACTAAATGGCTAGAAGCCATAAAGTTTTAATTTTAATATCTTTAATTTTTATTGTTTTTATTTTCATATTCTTTGATTCATTATTATATGACTAGATATATATATATATAATTTTTATTTATCCGAAGATAAATGGTGGAAGCTATATTGATTTAATTTCTTATGAAACAAATTGGCCTGAAGCCATGACGAAGACACAAATTGGCTTAGCCCTATGAGATATTTGGTCTTTAGTCTTTTATACCGACGAAAGAGGTATGAGAGCTTGTTCACATCTAAAGATGAATGGTGGACAAGAAAATGATATTTGTTTGTTATTAATATCAAAGCCCGAAGGCTTGTGTTTCAAATATTGTATAAAAAGATTTGATAGCCTTGCAAAAATATTGTCCAGAAGACAATAACTTGCAGGGTTTTATGTCGTAATAAGTTTAAAGGCTAATAGTATTGGAGACTAATTAGCATATTTTGCCCAATTTTATAAGAGAGGCTAATGTTCAGACAATATATGATAGTATAAATTTGATTAAAAGCTCCATAAGAGCTAATATTTTGTTACCTAAAGGAACAAAATTATGCATTAATTATTCTATCAAATATAAAAGAAACTTATTAAGTTTCAAAGATATTTGCGAGAAATGGATATCATAGAAAACACACTATTATAAACCGAAGTTTACTAATAATAATACAAGAAATTGTAATTGTAAACTAGAAGTTTACAAATATAGCAAATGAAATGTTTGCTAATCTTTGCCAATGGGATATCAAAGAGGCAAAGAGTTGCGAGAGAAATATCTCTAGATTTATTTTGAAGCCAAGACAAATAACAAATAAGCTCATAAGGTAATACGGTGTTTAGTTTCGTTCTTATTAAAAAAATTATTATTAGTTATATTTATTGTGATCTCATCTTATAAATGTTGCCATGACAATTTTCTCTTGGAAAATTTTCATATGTGTGATTCTAAATCATGTGAGGTTCGAAGTTATTTTGATCATGAATATCTTCATATGTGGTGGACAATGTATGTTTTGCATATATAAGTAAATTGAAGTATATTATTAAAGAGTAATGAGATTATCTAGTGATGTAATCTTATATGTTTGTTACGACAAATCAACATAGATTTTTATTTCGAGCTTTAAAGGGTTTTAAAGTGATTTTGAAATGCATATATATAGAAAGTATATTTATATAACTCACACTTGAGGAGAAGATTGTTAGAAAGCAAGTGTGAGTTCAAATACAAGTATGAGCTAATATTTAAAAAGTTATATACTTCTCACATAAAGCCTAATATATCTCCCAAAATGGATGTCGATTATGATCAAAAGTTTATGATTGATTGAGACATATGTCACAAGAAACCGAAGTTTACTGATCCAAAGAAATTTATTGTTGGTAAGACTTGTTTGATCATCCGAGTCATATAATATAAATAAGATTACATATTGACATCCATTGAAGAGCCGAAGATTTTTCATGAATAACCAAGATATTATTTATGAATTATGTCTTCATCCGTTCTCAAAAACAAATTATTTGCAAGATTATCATTGATCATGATCAGTATTGGATTTCAAGTATTTCTGGAAATATATCAAATAGAATTATATGGGCCATTTGAAATAGCATGAACATCGTATAAATTTGAAAGATTATTATCTTGCAACCTGAAGTGTGTAAGAATGTTTGCAACCTGAAGTTTGCAATAATGTTTGAATATATTGAGCGTGCAATTTCCAAATTATTCGATCCGAAATCATGAATTAAAGCCTCCATAAATAGCTAGATCAATTCTTATGAGAACAAAATTTTTATGTTGGTATATTTGATCTTACATATTGCAACACTTATATAAGCCAACAAAATTCTCCCAAAGTAAAATTGGCTTTTGCCGAGAAGAGACAAATTCCATCGAAAATGTTTGAATGTGCAATGCTTATAAATCCACCACAATGTGTACACAGATGGATATAGAAAGAAAGTTGAGATAAATGTTGTATAAGGACCTTCTTCTTCTTGTTTGTCTCTATATGAAACAAAATGATGTTTCTAAAAGAAACAAATGGATTAAGCAAACTTATACTATATGATTAGTCAATTGATATTTGACATTATTTTCTCAACATGAGGGGGAGAAATTGAATAGTTGGACAAGAGAATACATGGAATTCATTATAGCAAAGTATATATCCTCGAATAAAGAAGTATGAACTAGAAGTTCATCAAGTTATGCATTCATGATATATTTACTAGATAGAATTACTGACCTAAATAAGATTTATTAAATCTCATATTCCGCCTATAAATGCTCCAATTAGTAACATGCCTGAAGCATGAGTAAATATTCGGTTCAAAATATAAACTTTATGGATAAATTGGAGCAATAATTAAGATGACCATATTAAGGAGGTAGATACTCCAGAAGAGTATCGAGACATAACTTATTGCAAAACCTCAAAAGAGGTTGAAAACTGAGTAATATTGATATTGTTATGTCGAATTGGAAAAATAGAACCGAAAAGATAAAGTTGTCGACAACAATTTTGATGATGATATCACGTGATCAAATGAGGATATTATATAAAGATTATTCGCTAAGAGGATAAGTAAAATTGAGAATGACGCAAATATAATCATATTATGATAGTTAAGGACCGAAGTCCAAATTGGGATATATGATTTTGTGGTGGATACGATAAATCCGCGGTTTATGAATGATAAATTATGCGTCTATTAGATATTGTTATATAACATATGCATATGACTTATTAAATTATGAAGATTGCATAAGAATCTTCAAAGGATCCAAGAGTGCTAGTAGCACATGTCCCTGAAGGACTCAAGATGCTAGAAGCATCTAATTCAAAGTTCTTGAGAACAATACTTAAGAAGTTTTGTAAGACTTAAAACTATTAAAGCATGTATGATATAATCATTTTAATGAATATGTTGATATGCATCTAGATATATCTTATAAGAATGCTAGAAATCATGTTAGGATTATTATGACTTTCTTTGAAATATTTAGTTCTTGCGGTACACAATAGAATGTTTGATGACAAAAAGGATGATATGCTCAAAAGACATTGAAAGTAATGTAGTCATCAGGGAGTATTGCGATGTTGTCAAAAAAGGGAGTCGATACACTGTTGTACTCTTTTTCCCTTATCTAGGTTTTGTCCACTTGGGTTTTCCTAGAAAGGTTTTTAATGAGGCGGGAAAGTTGACAAACAGATCAATGGATGTTATACTCTTTTCTTTAGCTAGGTTTTTATCCCATTTGGGTTTTTCCTAGTTAAAGTTTTTAATGGCACATTCATAATGGACATTGGGGGAGTGTTATAAATATTGAAATATTGGTGTGAATGTCCATAACCATTCAAGAAGAGTCTTTTGGGATTTCTACACTCAAAGCAATATAACCTATGACATGAATGACTTAGTGGGAGTTATATATGATTAATGTAAATAACTTACTTTATAATATACCATTATGTAGATTTACTCCTTTGTATGTAACTCTTGTATTTGGAGGTTAATGATTCATTACCTATATATAATAGGCATGTATCAAAGGTTTGAAGAGAATAATAAAAAAGAAGAATCACTCCCTCCTTACTCTCCATTTCTCTCTTGCATTTCTTTATCTCCCTCATCTTAATCTCTCTTATATTTTACTAAGTTTCATAACAGCTTGTACTAAAATCACTTGGGAGTACATTATTTTGGGTAATTCTTTCTTTTTGTACTCCATTTTAGGATCCTTAATTGTCATTAAGTTGCTTAAAAGGGAAAGCTGTTATCAGGCGCTTTTTTCCATTCAGACCACTAATCTTGCGCCAGCTGGAATTATTATATAGTTTTCGTGAAAAGTTCTCCATATACGAAACCCAATGAGTCAGGCACGTCGGTCCATGGGAAAGGAATCTTACCGCCATCAATTTATTTAGAGAAAATAACATGATGTCCTTGTCCATTGAATAATCCCGCCCACTTTGTGATTCACGGTATTTACTTTCTGTTTTGAATTCGATGGTCGATTCGTCACTGTTTTCTTCTCCAGGTTCGTAATTCATTTCCTTTTTTCCCTTAACTTGTTTGCCCTTTCCTCAATGGCCGCTTTCGATTTCCATAATTATCATGGCTTGATTCTGTAAACCCTTTATCTCTTCTGTTCTTGATTCTGTCATTTCTCCTGATAAATCTTGTAAACTTGATCACCATGATGAATCGACTTCTGGAATCGCGAGAATTTGTTGTGGACTAGGGTTTTATTAGAAGTTTTGTGAAAATTTTACGGAGTATGCATACCGATTTTTTGTTTGGTTTATTCTGCTCAACGAAACTGTGTCGATTTTTGATTTCATGCAACCACTGCTTCGTTCAATCCCGTCCGCGACTCCTCGTTCGCACCGGAGAAGTGCTTTTTTTTTTTCAAAAAAAAAAAAAAATGTACTTTGAAGTTATACGTTTTTTCTTTTTTGAATTATTTTGAAATTTTAAATTGTGTTTCGATCGGTTGGAAATGATGGACGGGCCTTTGATTCGGAAATATGAACACTAACATCTTAAACTCTAGTGGCTACCCCGAAACACCGAAATGTGTTTGATAATATGAAGTTTGCCATTTATAATTGGCTAGATATGGTTTATGTAGGAATCTGAAGGTGATGGCAAGTGGGTTTGGGGAATCAACAAGAAGGTCGCCCCCAAGCCCTTCCTGCTCCAGCAACAATAAGAACAATGACGTGGGCGATTTTGAATGCAATATTTGCTTTGACTTAGCACAAGATCCTATAATTACATTATGTGGCCATCTATTCTGCTGGCCTTGTCTTTACAAATGGCTTCACTTTCATTCTAAGTCACGAGAATGCCCAGTTTGCAAGGCCCTAATCGAGGAGAAAAAGTTGGTCCCTCTATATGGGAGAGGAAAGACATCAACTGACCCACGATCAAAATCTATTCCAGGTGATAATATCCCTCATCGGCCAGCTGGTCAGAGACCTGAAACTGCCCCTTTACGAGAACCAAATCATTTTCATCAGCATGGATTTGGATTTATGGATGGGCTGGGAGGATTTTCCCCAATGCAAACAGCAAGATTTGGGGATTTCACATTGTCAGCAGCATTTGGTGGTTTAATACCATCCTTATTTAACTTCCAAATGCATGGGTTTCATGCTGGGGCCATGTTTAGTGGAGCAACTGGTTTTCCTCATGGATATGCTCCTCCATTTCAGGGTGGCCATGCTCATGGGTTCCCTCAGTATACAGGTCAAAGACAACAGGATTACTACCTGAAGAGGCTGCTTCTGTTTGTTGTCTTCTTTGTCTTTCTTGCATTAATTTGGCAATAGATTGGATAAAGCAGAGAGCCTGATACTGCTAACAGATAATTAGTATTTCTCCAACCTTTTGTGTATGTGTGTTTCTCCGGCGAGGAAGAGAATTGTATATATCATGCTTTCTTATTACTTTTTTTTTTTTTTTTTTGTGAGATACTTTCTTATTACTCTGGTAGTTCTTTTGTTGTGATAAGTTTGTGAGACTTAATGCTTTTGTTGTGAAAGATCTGGTGTCCTGAGCGAGAAATTAATTACAAATGTGCACACGATACACTATTAGGAGCTACTTTTATCATCCACTTGGTTGAAGGGAGGGGATGGATTTTAATGGAGAGAAAGGATGAGGAGGGAATGGGAGGGTTTTAATATTACTTCGTTTGGATTAACTAGAAGGAAGAGGAGAGATTTTAATGTTATTTTGGTTTAAAAGGAGGGGGAGAGAAAATATTTTTATATGGATAACTTTACCCTTATTTTATTTTAGTTGTTTTTTAAACTTTATAAAATATTAATAAATATAATTATGAACTATATTTAATATGTAAAATTTTAATTTTATTATTATCAAGAACAGATATAATTAAAATTAATAGCTGATATATAATAATGCATATTTAATAAGTGTACGTATATATTGTTAAGTGAGTATTAAAATAGGTGATTATATTATATAAACCAAATACATTTAATAATATTTTATTATTTTTATTCAAGAATATGTAAATCCCATCCCACTTAAAGGGTTAGGAATTATTATTCTCGCCTTCTTTATTTATTTTGGTTGAAATTCTCGCCTTGTTTTTATATTCTTATCAAACTCGCCTTGTTGGACAATTGAGATCATGAATAATACTCCCAGAATTTTGAGGAAAGTTGCCACCCTCACGCACATCTGCGCCTTCCTTTGTTCTTCCACAATCTTAGGTAGGTTTTATAAAAATCAATAAATTATCATCGAGATTTATCACAAATTACTATCAAATAATTTGTTAAGCTCATTTTTCAGTTCTTCATATATGATTAATTGTTGCATTTGTTCTTTATTCTGGTCCGATGATTAATTATTTTCTATTGTCACCGGTGAAGAGCTGGTGGTAGTGAGGCAAGAAGAGGGGCGGAAGTTGGTGCAATCAAAGGGGGCAACGGTAATTTAAGAATATCATCAGTAATCATAAGTATATTGGTTACTACAGGCCAAAATATTCCCTTCCCCTCCAAATACCCCACTTTTGGAAGGGAGGGTTATAAGGGGAGGAGAGGGAGAATTTTTTTTTAAAAAAAATCCCTCATGTTACGGACTTACGTTAGGCCCAATACCAAGATATTTCTGACGGAAATATATTGCATATCAGGATTTGTCTATAATAAAAGAAGATCCTATCTTATCTCCAATGCGGATATATCTAAATATGTCTCCGGATAGTTAGGATATCGGGGGCCTCAGATCATAGGGCCCAAGCAATTCCTCCTAAAGTAAACTCTATAAATGAGGTGAAACCTTAAGGTACACACGTTCTAACTCAAAACTACTTACATTTAGTCACACTTTACACACACACCACTCCCATTGGCGCAAACCTTGTTTGTGTACAGTGATATCAAGCTCTCCTGAATATCTGCCTCATAGGTATTCAGACAGGGCCTATCAATCCAATATCAAAGCATCACTTATCGGTGAACATCAGAAATTCTACACCTAGGAACACCTCCTCCTAAAAAATTAGCAATGCCAAACAAGGGAGGAGAGCAAAATCCATCCCCTCTCTTCCAATCCCTTCCATTCCCCTCAAACCAAACAGACCCTAAATTTTTTTTTTTTGGGGTTTATGCTTGGCCATTGTTACAGTATCAGTTGAAGGTCTGTAGTCCTCTATCATATAGTTGGGGATAGCTTCACCCATTGAGAATATCAAAATAGACTAAGGAACCCGTGTTACTTTCTCTTTTAAGCACGGTTGATTTCGTTTTTATAGTTTATACCTGGCTTGGTGAACTGAGATTTCAGCCTGTTTGTATTATTGAAAATCTATATCATGGAATTAGCATTAATTCATTTGAAAAGTTGAACACTTTAAAAAACAAAGGCCCTTTATATGTGGGCATGCATGTTGCTCTATTTGATGAATTTCTGTTTTCTATTTTCTCAATTGCCTTTGTACTCATCTAGCAGTCGGCATTCTCAGTTACGTTCCTCAATATAAATTCTTAAAACCTTCTTTTTGCTAGCACATCTGGAAGTTACTATATTCTTTCTTTCATTAATTGTTAGCATGTCTGGAAGCCACTGCATTTTATGAGTGAAGCTTATTAAATGATTATGAGAATCAAGATAATTTTTCAAGCTTTATGTACTTGTCAAATTGCTTTGAATTTTAGTAGTATCCATTTAATATCTCCTGTGATGGTCTAGATGCTTGTTTCACTTCAAATATTGACAGTTGGATGGCATGAGTCAGGCACCCGTTTTTGAAGCTTTAGAGTCTTCTTTTATCCAAATCACTGTGGGTGGGTCGGTTGCTAGAGAGTTGAGGTCTCATTTTCTTCCTAGTACGAAGTTCTATCTGTTTGACGTTGGTTTTAATTTCTCAGTCTATTGTTAGCTGCTGGTTCTGCTTTATGGCCTGCGGACTTGGTTATCCTGGAAGATTGCCATTGTTCATGATGGGAGTACTCGGATTCTTGTTTTCTTTACTATTTTATCAATCTAGTGTTCCTGTTTATTAATAATGTTCAGTTTTTTTTTATCATTATGGGGTTTTGTCATTTTCAATTTGATAATGACTTGTAATTTTGTCTGCCAACATGAAAGCAAAAGCTGTTGCTAGGTTCTAATATAAAGTCCAGTTTTGTTCCAGAAGAGGTGTTGGATGAATCTCAGTGAGACGGGTTGAGATATATTCCTCCTTTGGTTTTTAATATAAAATATTTTATTTTTTTTCAAAATTAAGGAAGTAAAATAAATTATCTTAAAATATTGACATTTATCTTTTTTATACTAAACTAATTTTTCTAACTTACGAATTGGTATATAATCAAATGATATCCAACATATTGTAACATTCTAATTTTTTATTTTTAACATTTAATTATAACTAAAAAAGAATTATGTATGAGGAATGAATTTATTATGTAATTATTGGAATAAAAAAATTAAGAAAAAACCAGGAAAAAAAACTAAAGGGGCATCGTGCTCCTTTAGTCAAAAGGGGTACACGGCTACACGCCCTTTAGTTAGTAACATTATTGTAAAACCCGAATCAAAAATAGGAATTTGTCAAAAGAACTGGTCTTGTTTAGATGTTAATCTAGTTCGGCTTTTTAAAAAAAGAATATTGATTTTTTTTTAAAAAAATTTCTTTAAAATTTCATATTAATTACTTTAAAATCTTTAATTTATCACTTTTTGCTTCCCTCAAGTTAGCTCTAGTTTAACTTTCCCACCTATTGATAGTTGACTCAATACCCTAACCGATTTAATGGCTAGTCCGCATTTAAGAACTTTAGCCAGCAAGGGTGGTGGGATTTAAAAGGCTTTTTTCTTAAATTACTCCTTATTAAATAACTAATTACCAAAATGCCCCTATTTCCAAACTATTTCCAATCTACTCTTGTTTGTCGACTAACCCCAAGTTTAGTCGACTAAACGCGGGCCTTGAATTTTTTGATTTTCCTCGCGATTTAGTCGACTAAACATTGTGCTTAGTCGACTAAATTGCGATAGAGGGGTTTTTTTAAACTCTTATCACGTTAAACACCACCGATTTCCACTTTTATTCAACCATATTAATTAAAATATTAACAATATTATAGGAGAGATTATAAATTATCAAATAAATTATTATCTCTATTGATAAATTCCCCTTTCATTCTAATTAATTAAATTAGAGTTTTTCAAATATATAACATCCTACAATTTAGTATTGGTGGGCATTTATGAATAAATTAGTATCTTCATTGATAAATCTCCATTGTACCGCATCCATAACGCTTACAACTGCACGTATGAAAGTTACGGCTTCACGCACATTTTGTTATTCGCTCTTTAGGGTATGCGTTCAATTTAATAATAATTGGAATATTGGTGGGCATTTATTAAAAATTCAATTATGCGATTATTGCTTTCAATATTGGATTTGGATGTGCCGATTTCTCAATTGATGTGCCCATAGAAATCAATATTTTATTTAATTATTGATTACTTCCACGATGAATTTATTTTCATTGAAGTTTTGAATATCTTTAGTTGATAAATATATTAGATTTGATTGATATGGTAGTTAATAAATCTCCTAGTATATCTCCTCATTTTATTGAGGATTTGATGAATATTAAATTAATATATCTTTATGTCCTTCAATTCATCAAGAGATTTTATTGGTTTTATTAGTAAATATCTTGAATTAAATTATTCATCATAGGGAAATTAAATTTTGATGGAATCATTATTGGGTACATGCTTGGTTTCTAGAAAGCAAATATATTTGATAATTAAATGATAAGCTTTATTTAAAAAGGATAGTATAGAGTCCTAAATTGTAGGATGTTATATATTTGAAAAACTCTAATTTAATTAATTAGAATGAATGGGTAATTTATCAATGGAGATACTAATTTATTTGATGATTTATAATCTCCTATAATATTGTTAATATTTTAATTAATATGGGTGAATAAAAGTAGAAATCGGTGGTGTTTAACGTGATAAGGGTTTAAAAAACCCTCTGTCGCGGACTTAATTTAGTCGACTAAACCACGGTGCTTAGTCGATTAAATCACGGGGAAAATCAACAAATTCAACGCCCCATGTTTTAGTCGACTAAACTTGGGGTTAGTTGACTAAACAAGGGACAGATTGGGAAATAATTTAAAAATATAGGCATTTCAAGTAATTAGTTATTTAATAAGGGGTAATTTAGAAAAAAGGCCTATTTAAAATACCCCACCCATTAATCAATAAGTGCATTTCGCAATTGGAGGGTGAGCGTTTGAACAAGTGTTCTTCCTTTTTTAGTCTAGGGCTCAACAACTTGGGATCATTTAGGTAACTAAAATCATTTCTACTCACAAATTTTCTTCATTAAAGCTATTTCATGTAATTTTCTCTTTTCTAATGAGGGTAATATTGTAGTGATAAGTGAAATTTTGGGGTTAGGATTTTGCGAGGGTTTTGACAATATATGACTATATATATGTTAAGGATGATTAATAGTTAATTTTAATTGGATTAAATTTGTTAGTTGGTTGTTGTAAAAAGTTTAGGATTTATGTTCTATATGATGTTTCTACCGACTTAATGTGATTTAAATAATTTATTTGGGTTAATGAAAGTATTATTGAAATTTTGGGGGTTGAATTGTACAATATAATTATTTTATTACTGTTTGTAGTTTATTGGTATCTACATTGATAAGGTAGAGTTTTATTGTGATTGATGATTGTTCATGCTTTACCCCTCAAGTTAAGGTTGAACTTTGAGTTGAAGTAACTAGGATTAATTCATTCTATATGTTTTTTTATCATTTGTAGGTGTTTTTTAAATTTTACTTTTATTTTCACGCTTGTATTAGTTTTGAAAAATTATATATATGTTTGAATATAAAATTAGTTTAGTGGAGCAGTGTATTATCCAACTTGTATATATAAGTGAAAATTATTATTGAGATTGTTATTGTTGTCATATTTATGATGTTTGTAGTCAGACGTTGTATATGAAATCATAATTTTATAAGATATTTTGAAAGTTACAATGACATTGTTTTTTTGTGATGCGATACGTTGAGTTTTGTGAAAGAGATATGGTGAAATTGTGCTTATCAACTCTCTCATTCTTGACCCCGAATTTTGAGTTGAACGTTTTGAGTGGACACCTCCTTGGTAGGTATATTGGTGGTGGCATAGGAGAGGCCAGTATTCTTGAAGTGACTAGCTAACATTTAGCCAGGTATGATAGCACTAATAGGTTGTACCACGTCCAGAAGATATAAGGAGGAGCAGGTTGAATGAATGTGAATGATTCTAAACGTTGTAATTATTATATATTATTTAATTATTGAGAATATTATTATTATGTTTGTTAAACATGCTTCTCTGACTTACAATCTTTTCCTGCATATTTTATAAATTAATTTTGATTACTGAGACTTTACGTCTCACCCCGTTGTTGTTAATGTTTTTTAGACGATGCCTCTAATTTTGCTAGAGGCCAAAGGAAGCGTCAAAGGTATAGAAGTTGTGAGCTTTGTAGGCCTCTTATTAGTAAAAGTGTTGTATTGATTTCCATATTGTCATTCTAGAACCCTCATGTTTTTGAAATACTATATTTGTCACTTTAGATAACTGTTAAAATATTGTTGGGCCTGATGCCTTATTTTGTAGATGTTTTGGTAGATCTACAATCATATCTTGTGTAAACCATTTATTGTGAGGATTAGTGTTATAAAACTTGTGGGCTATATATATTTTATTTTTTTTTCCGTTTGTTAATTTTGCCCAAAGTGATGGATGAATTTTATGCAGTGGGTTAATAGCAGAATTTGTGCCCTGGACCCTAACATGTGTTCTTTTTTTTTTTTAAAAAAAAAAAAAAGGTTTTTCCATTATCATTTGTTAATCATGTTTTGTAAAACCATCATAGTTCATTGTTGTTTTATAAGAAAGAGTCTTTTCACATGTGCTATGTTTAATTTATCTTGTTTTCTCTTTTAAAAAAGAAAGTTAATTATATCTTATGTTAAATACGAAATGAGTACTAAGTAATCAGTTAAAGACTGCCAGATTGTTTGGGTTGGGGAAGTAATTCATTCCACTGTGGGCCAGCTCACCAGACCCCTCCACCTCTTGCCTTCTGTCTGTTTGCTAATCTGCTTATATTCCCCCCCCCCCCCCCCTTGTGTGGGATAAGATCAAACGAATATCTGAATTTCTTTTACAAATTACAGACACGATTGTGTTTTTATAATTCTGCTGTCGAATTTATAATGAGGAACCATATATTTGGACCTGTAAGGAAGGCTTGTGTTTAAAGGCATCAGAGGGTGAATGGTTGCAAATGCTGATAATAGTAAATCTGAGAGTCTATCGTGAAATTTAAAACATGGGTTTTTACTTGAAATAGTGTGAAATGAAGAAGGTTGCAGCAAAACTGAAACCGACATGGAATAATGATTAGGTGGGTTTGAAGGTAAAGGATTGCCAACTGTATGCCGTATAGATTCCGTAGGTAGACAAATCCATTAGAATATCTAATTAATGTGTGGGCATGTGCCCCCTTCTTTTCATTCTCACTCTTTCGCCTTCCTCTTTTTGAGATGCCGGTGACCCCTTTTCTTTTTCCTTTTTTTTTTAAAAAAAAAAATTCATTTCAGTCTTTAGAAAATTAATTTATAAGTACCCAACAATCTAAAATCTAGTTTTGGTAAGATTTGTTGAATTTAGTGGCTTAACTTTGAATTTGGATGTTTTAACAGAACTGGTTTTGGTGTCTATCCATGTGTCTGGTGCATTTGGATCATCCAGTTGCATTTGGGCGTCCGGATGCGATCGCAGGTCCAAATTTTATTTTTTGAACAAGAAAGTCATTTTTTAAAAAAAAAAATTTAGTTGAAAGATTATCCTTATTTTAAATTTTCTATCTATTAAAATTTTTTTTTACAAAACTAAAAAAATAAATCTAAAGCGTATATATCTCATCTCGACGATTCAAATAGGATAGGCTCCCTACCTATTCAAACGATAGACAGGAAACTAAATCCATATTTTAACTGATTTTAAAAGTGGATTTTTTCGAAGAAAGTGTCTGACTTTGTGGACTACGGTTCACTTGGATGCGTTCTAACATTATGTAACTACACAGTTTTTTAAAATTTTTGGGTCAAAATGTAACGACGCAAGTTAACCATGGAGTATTAGTATTTTATATGGACGAGGTGTCAACTTAGGCCGACGGTTAAGTGGGCCATTGCTTGAATGGTTCCGAAGTTATTTATATTAATTAAACTGCACAGATCGAGTGGCATTTATTTTTATCGGCACATGGCAAATTTCTAGAGAAACTTGAATTCACAATCGTACTCAGTACTGCTAGCATATGAGTATGAAACGATACCAACTGGTCATGTTCCGGCGACTATAATCCATAAATATAGGCCATGCAAGCAATGAGGGGTTCATTTTAAAATACTAAAGAATAATCCATCTTAATTATTTTGATTATGATGCCCCGTGCCAGAGACTCCATGACATTTGCCTTCATTACAAAGGCATCTGGTTTTCAGCCAAAACAGACAAAAACGGAATTATTAATAATGCGAGAGGAATAATTAATGTTATTTGCTCGATACACAGACAAGTATTGTTAGAGTTGTGAGTTTGTGATTAAAATGTGGCTTGGATAGAAAAAATTGGACACTTGAGCTGCTTAAAGGCAATCTCACTTGCCTTTATGAAGCAAGAACTCACTAATCTGTGGTTAGAGCAGAATTTGGGTTGCGGTGGAAGGTAGCAATTATATTTGGTGAGGAGGCATTCTCAATATGTACATAATAGAAGGGAAGATTGAGTGGCTGAAACACAGGTTTCAGGTCAGAATGGGACGGTTCACCATTCAGGAGAAGCATGAACCATTAACAAAAACAAATTAAAAGGACGCACCCTAACACGAATTAAAACACGAATGAATCCCCAAAAAAGCCTTAGCAACAACGCCAACTCTTTCATATTCCTTCCCTTCAAATACTTGATTGCGTCTCTCTATCACATTCATTCATTCACTACTGTTCCTATTACTACTCCATCTCTCTTTAAATCAATATACCTTCCAAATTAAACCATATTTAGTTGTATGGGAAATGGTAAGAAAGTACAGGGGATTGAGTGCAGATGTTTCATATCTCCTTTATAGATTTGAATGATAAGAGGGAATGGGGATGTAACAAGGAAGTCATAAAGAGGGAGCGTTATTGATGTACAAGGTACATGGCCCCTCGTGGATGAATTTATGAGTGTCCCATGCCACTACTTGAATGCAGATATTTCATCTCTCACGAAAAAAGAGGGTCCCATTCCTCCCCCAACTCTAATCATTCTTCACTCTCAAATCTGAACTGTCCCTCATTATTCTTCACTCTCCTCCATCCCCACCTCCATTCTTCTCTCTCTGTTTTAAAAAAAATAATTTTAACATCTTACTTACCCCCAGAAAGCGTGTTGGAAACCTCAATCTCCAGTTATAAGCCAACTCATAGATCTCCCCTCTCCCAATTCAAACTTCCTCTCTCTTTCTCTCTCATGCCAATGCCGATACCAAATCCAACCATCCTATTCCTTATCACTCTCTTGTTCTTCCCCTGTTTATCTTCCTCTGTTACACATAATGCTTCAAAAGACACTTTCACTTTCACTCACCAGTTCAAAGAAGCTCCCCAGTTTTACAATTCCCCTGCCTGTAAACCCATCTCCGCCGACGACTATACCTGCTCCGATGACGTCGTCCATATTGCCATGACTCTCGACACCACCTACATTCGAGGCTCCATGGCCGCCATCCTCTCCGTCCTCCAACACTCTTCCTGCCCACAGAACGTCTTCTTCCACTTTGTCTGTTCCTCTAAACCCTCCCTCCTCCGTTCCGCAATCTCCAATTCCTTCCCTTATCTTCAGTTTCAGCTCTACAACTTCCAAGACTCCACCGTTTCTGGCCTCATCTCCACCTCCATTCGCTCCGCCCTTGACTGCCCTCTCAACTACGCTCGCAGTTACCTAGCAAACCTTTTGCCGTTATGCGTCCGACGAGTGGTTTACCTGGATTCTGACCTGCTTCTCGTTGACGACATTGCGAAACTCGCCGCCACGCCACTGGGAGAGAATTCAGTTCTGGCGGCTCCTGAGTACTGCAACGCCAATTTCACCTCCTACTTCACGCCCACATTTTGGTCTAATCCCTCTCTTTCACTCACCTTTGCGGATAGAAACCCTTGCTATTTCAATACTGGCGTGATGGTCATTGATCTGGAGCGGTGGCGAGCAGGGGACTATACGACGAAGATCGAGGAATGGATGGAACTACAGAAGAGGATGAGAATCTACGAGCTCGGTTCGTTACCTCCGTTTCTGCTTGTCTTCGCCGGAAAGATAGCCCCGGTGGATCACCGGTGGAACCAGCACGGTCTCGGTGGAGACAACCTCCGTGGGCTCTGCAGAGATCTGCATCCTGGTCCCGTGAGTCTGTTGCATTGGAGCGGGAAAGGTAAGCCATGGGCTCGACTGGACGCTAATAGGCCTTGCCCTTTAGATGCTCTCTGGGCACCTTACGATCTATTGCAGACTCCATTTGCTTTGGATTCTTGAAGAAGCTTACGATGTACGTGGGTTCAATCGAGAGGGTAAAAGAAACCAACAATGCTGTACACGGAGGAGGAAGAACAAACAATGGTTGGTTTTTGTAGATTATATGTAATTCACAGCATAGTATGAAGAGCCCTCGTCATCATCAGCCGCAAATTATGAAGATGATCGAGTGGTGTTCATCAGTTTTCCGATGAGGGATACAAGTGTAGATGATTGGATCAAATAACAATGTATAGCAAAAGAGTTA
Organism: Acacia acuminata; assembly: GCA_019022655.1. Classification (NCBI taxonomy): domain Eukaryota; kingdom Viridiplantae; phylum Streptophyta; class Magnoliopsida; order Fabales; family Fabaceae; genus Acacia; species Acacia acuminata. Next base: position 182,744 of record JAFJYI010000015.1, read on the forward strand.
TGTTTTACATATGCGCAAGTTCATCAGGAACTATTATTTTTCTTTTCAAAATTGTAATAATGATGAAGAGTCTGTAAAGTTTTTGTATGAACAATTCAATTCAATTCCATGCTCTTCTTTTCGTTCCATTTTTTATGATTTGATCTTAATTTGGTTTTTGTTGCCGTGAATTTTGTGTTGATACGGAGGCAGCTTTATTCTAGGGATGAAGTGAAGCCTAAGCAAGTCCATCATTGATTTAAAAGTGTTACCAAATAGGTTTAAATTTGAAGAAAGAGCGAAATCTAACCCCAGGAAACTCACCGACGTAACGTAAGAGTGGACAACAGAATCATAAGAAAGTTTAATTTAATCAATTTTATAACATCCCACGAGGTATTTGACTGAGTTTTGTTAGGTAACTTTAGTAACGCGTCTTTAATACTATTCAAAATCATCGACTTTTAGGTATATATAGTAAAAATATTTCCTTCACTTTTTGGTCAATTAAACCAAATATTTAAACACTGTTAGCTCCTTTTGGGGAAAAAATATTTATTTTTGGGGGAGAAATTGCTCACAAATACTTGTTGGGCAAGAAATCTTCTAAACAAAATATTCATTTTACATTCCTTTTCAGTATTTTTTTTTTTTGATTACATGTTATTGTCTAGTAAAAAAAATCATTTGAGAATAGAAAAGGCTTATAGAATCCCTTGCTATTTCTGAAATATTATTTGAATTTTAAATTCATATCTCCGCACTGTCCTTTTTTTTTCGGGCAACACATTATTTCAGCCCGTCCGCTGTACTGTCCAGGTCAGGATGAATAAAAAATTTAAAGTTACTGGAAAATATATGTTAGCAGAAATTCAGAATGTTGGATTATTCGGAATTTTTTTTTTTGGGTACATTTTGCTTTAAAATTTTTGGGAAAATTACATATAGGTCCCAAGGAAGAGAGATATTTACATTTAGGTCCCTTGAAATTATGAAATTACTCAAGTCCCAAGGGACTTTAGAGTAATTATTTCAGAATGTAAAATTACTTTACGCCTTATAGTGCATATTTCACACGTGAAGCGATTAACAACACAAAATGCATAAATTAACAACACAAAATGCATAAATTAACCACAACTTCAAAACCTTCAATTTGTCATGCCTCACTTTCGAGCGATTAACAACACAAAATGCATAAATTAACCACAACTTCGAAAACCTTCAATCTGTCATGTCTCACTTCCAGGAAGCGATTAACAACACAAAATGCGTAAATTAACAACACAAAATGCATAAATTAACCACAACTTACGGAAGTAAGACATGACAAATTGAAGGTTTTGGGAAGTTGTGGTTAATTTATGCGATTTTATGTTGTTAATTTATGCATTTTGTGTTGTTAATCGCTTCTATGTGAAATATGCACTATGGGCGGGGAAAGTAATTTTACATTTCAAATAATTACCTGAGTTTGGGACTTGAGTAATTTCGTAATTTCAAGGGACCTAAATGTAAATATCTCTCTTCCTTGGGACCTATATGTAATTTTCCCAAAATTTTTTGGGTGGGACATGGATGAAATTGTCAGTTGACTTTCTTCTTTTTGCCGTGATATGCAAGTTGAGTTCCTTCTTTTTATGGTTTATTTGAAAGCGATTAAAGTCTTTAAAAACAGTTTTTTAAATTATTATTTACAATATATGAGAAGAATTTTATCTCAATTTACATAAATAAGCATTCTTAAGACTCCAAAAATAATCCTAAACAAGCTTTTACTTGGTGGCAAATTCTGTCTCAGCACTTGTAACTTAATGCACAGTCAAAATAACATATCATGCAATTTCAATGTTATTAATGCCAAGTAGGGATGTCAAAAAAATCCGGCAGTCCAGGTGGCCCGGCCTGGTCCGGTCCCGACATAACCCGGTCGAGATGTTCACCAGGCCTGTGCGGTCTAGTCTGTCGGATCAAATTTGGATCAACTTTGATCCCGGGGATTTAGATCCTATGGACTGATTCGGTCTAATCTGGTCCATGGACATGCCTAATGCCAAGGAAGTAACATTTGTAGACAATACTACTGGAGTACTGGCTGTGAGTAATTGTAACTTGTAAGTTCCCTCACAATTATGAGCTGAGCTTCATGTTATGAGCACTCCTTTGTGACCCCAAATAAATGAGAGTGCGGAGTGCCACCCCACCACCATTGCAAGATTGTACGGCTTCCGAACAAAAGAGAAAGTTATTGATGAAATGAAATTTAAAAAGCGAAACTTCAATAATTGATTCCTCTTACTTTATATTTTCTGCTTTTTTAATTTAGTGCTTGTGTAGACAAAACGTAGGTGGAAAGCAGTTAATTATAGAGAGTTCAGTTGAGTGTGAATGAAAGAAAAAAGCAGAAGCGCGGCGGATGCTGAGTTAAGGAAAAAACTAATGAAATCTATGGCATGGATAAATTAATCTCAGGTCGTGAGATATTACTATTTTACACATCTTACTACCAATAACTTGTCTTTTTTAAAGATCTGACTTTATTGATTTTTTTTAAAAAAAAGGTTGTATATATAATATGACCATTTTACTCAGTTTGAAAAAAATATAAAGACATTAAAGTCACAAAAGAAACAATGGGTCTTTTGTTTTAAGCATAAGTGCAGTGCGCGGGAGACCCTGCATTCTGTTGCTTTGTTGACTTTTATTTTAGCTGTTCCCTGTATTAAACTCAAGAACTACTCCTTTTTGTGTTTTTTTTCATAGGAGTTTAAAATTTGAACTGCTTTAATCTTTTTCATAAGGGTTCTGAAAGAGTTGTCTGAACATCTAATGAGTTTTCTTTTCATTTTTACACTTCATTGATTTTATATATAGCATTAATTAAAAGGTTGTTGATACTTATATTTACTCTATTTTTTTTCTTACTTGTCCTTTACAAATTTTTATGATACTAAAATGTGATTTCCCAAAATTTTGGGTTCTTTTCTGAAATTTTAGGGGCTGGGCCACCCCTAAGCCCTCTGATTCCGCCCCTCCGTGTATGTGTAATTTTGTATGAACTTAGAATATCCTCAAGTTACTTTGAATTTAGAGCTAATCTTTGTCAGGCTAGGAACATTAAGGTTAAAGTCCTCTCAATAAATTATTATATTTTTTAATAAGAAATTTAACATATTCATTTTATTAACATGAATTAAATATATATTGTAGAGTGAAAATTTTAAATAGGCCGGGCAGTCTTTGAGAAAATGAAATCAATATCTCATTTGCTGACTAATAACAAAGATCACATATTCTTTTTGAAAATTGTTTAATTATAACATGCACTGATTCAATTAAGGCGGCGACGTTGGAGGAAAAAATGACGGGCATGATAAGTTTATAGCGAATAAACGGTGATCCATCGTGGGTTTCAAAACTGAATAATGCTATTTAGAGCTGCGATTTGCCAAGCTGGGAGATCTTTCAATATGCCAGTCTGATACTTATTATAAATTCATTTTCACCAAAATTTTTAGTCAATATTATAAGTCCAGTTTCAGATTATTAAAATATATTTTAAACAATTTTAACCCTATTACTTACAATAAATAAAAAGAACTTATTGATGTTGACTCTTCAAACTAATCACAAAAAAGAGTAAAATTGAAAATTTAGCTCATGAGTTAACTAACTCTATTTGGTATGCGAGAATTAACTAAATTAAACTTATAAATAAGATGAGAGTGATATACTATGAAATTAATTGCATATTAAAATATGTGATTAGCTGGAAACCATTGCCAATTTACAATTACAATTAGAGTTGGGAATACGGGACCCAAGGTAAGTTAAAACATCTATTTTTCAAAGTTTCTGGCCGAGAGTACGAGGGCCAATGCCGGCCCTACAGGGCTCGAAAATTACTATTCCAAATTTTAACTATTTTTTCTCAGTTTGTTTTTCCAAAGAAATATAATTAATAAATTACAACAATTAAAGTTCTAATTTATCAAATAAATATTGTCAATATTAATATCCAAACAACATGAATCATCCAACAAATATTAACTGATTCACAATCAAAAGCAAACTATTGTCCACAAATAACTTACATAAAACATAAGAAGCATATCTAAGTTTTAAATTTAAACTATCATACAATATTTCTTTTGCAAGATTGACCCTATGACTTGTGATGAGAAGGTTGTCAATATAAGGAAAGAGCCTAACTTTCATTTTCAATGAATATTGAATGTGGGGTACATCTATTCCAACTCCTTATTAATTTTTTTTAAAAAAAAAAATTTAACGAGTTAACGGCTGGCCCGAGGTCTTATAAGGCCGGCCCTACATGGTCAATCTCATTTAAATCTTAAAAAGTCAAGACTTAAACAAATTGACCCAACAGACTCGACTTGATTTCACGACTCTATCCACAATCACGTGTAGTTTTCCATACATGTCTTTGAAATGCGCGGAAAAGCAAGAATGGAGACGCGTGAGAAACTGTAAGTGGGGCAATAAGCCGTACTGAGAATCATGGAAACTCGATAGCATAATGATGGATCCAGTTGGAACTTGCAATTCCTAATTCACCCACCCAAAAAAAAATAAAAAATAAAATAAAACAGTGATAACCTCTCACCGCTCCCTTCATTGTTGCTTCACCCGTTTTGGTATTGTTTAGGTTCGCAATAAAAGTTGCTTTTATAACATAATTTATGATATATAAAATAAGTACGTGAGACACGTTTTCTTCACTTGAATAAACACGTTCCAATAATAAATGTACTCGTTCTCTCTACTCCTTTAGGCATCGAGTGCTGGACATCACGCACTACTGATCATTACTGTGATATTCAGGTACAGAGGTACTGAATGTTCATTACATAGGACACTCCCAATAATGATCGCTCCGAGCTTGTTTGTGCTTGGCGTTATTTATGTACGTAGCCATAGTGGCGTATTTGCTTAACCCATTTGGACATTTGACAAAATAGTAGTACCTCATTATGTTTGAAGGATCACTTCGTAGTTTATATTAATTCTGTAAAGACTGGCTATTAAAGTTTGATGTCATGTCACATGTGTGTGCTCGTCTGTGGCACTCCTGGTATCATAGTTTACCTCCACTTTTCTAACATTCCTACAACCACGTTTCCATGCCATCTGCATTGCTTCCTATATCCCTAATTCCCTATGTATATGTATTTAGGGTTTGTTTGAATTAGTGTTGAAAAAATATGTTTATCTAGCTTTTACTGCTAATCCAAACAAACACTTAGATGCCTTTCATCATTGTTTATTTCTCGATCCCCCCATCTTATATCCACCAACATTAATTTGTTCCAATAACTTTGAAAATAAGACATCCTTAAACCAAATATATTAAGCTTTGTCATCAATGCTTAATTTTTTTTTTTTTTTTTTTGTCATCACGTAAAAGAATTTTTGGAGTACCTAGAATCCAACACACTCGTTGAAATACCCACATGAAATTAAAACACCAATGTGAACTTTGATCACATTACATAACAAATACACCAAAAAAAGGAAGAGAAGAAAACACTTTTATGAGAAATCCTTTAGAATAGAAGAGAACCATATTTTGTTTGTGCTATTCAGATAATGTACTCCATCATTCTTATGTCTTATTATATTGTGGATATATAATCATATAGGAATAAATATAACTCTTAAACGCATTGTTATATAAGAATTGACACAACTATTAAGCTATAAAGGGATATTTTTCTATATGAATCCACATTTGTGAGTCATAGCCCCTTCTTGAATTAGGTTTGGATCTTAATACACTAAGGGTGGATTAATATCTTCCAACATTACCTCTCTAATTTATCCATTTAATCAAATTCTCCACAGAAAAGTTAGCTCTTCTGATCTCTCTTTTCCCCCTCTTTAAATACCCCATTCGATGGGTGACCCAAAAAAGCCCCTTATGCTAAGTATTGAGAAGTTGCATGCCACTATTGTACAAGATGCTGAGCTGTGCAACGCGGATGATATATAACTTTCAAACCAAAATGAGGAAAAAGAAATTCAATAAGAGATGCGAAAAGCTAAGTCCTTTGGCTGGGAATATGAAAGCCGTCCAATTGACTTTATCCGAGGCTTATTATATTAGATCATGCCGGTGTACAGAATATGATGATAACATGATCTAATGTTATATAAATATAGAGAGAGAAAACGGAAAAAAAGGAATTGAAGTACGTAATGAATTCTGTACTTAATTATAAAATGTGAGCCTCGTACATAATCACATTCTTTTAATTCCACAATCAGTCTCCTTACATGTTATGCTGTAAAAGGTGAAGATATAAAGGTATAAGCGATTCGATCGAACATGGTATGTGCGCTTATACATCACAGCCTATAACCAAGAGAATAACGGGTCGGGCCGTACGCCCGACAATAGTACATGCAATGGCTGAACTTATGTGAGACATTGGCGCATGTTGCTTGCATTGCGAGAAACTATCATGGTCATTACCAATTGTTTTTATATGATTGTCGTGAAATCCTATGATCAGTTGTGTGCGATCAGAGATATGGATATCTTGATCTGTCTGACCTTGTTTTTAACAGAACATGGTTTTGTGACAGCTTATGAAACAGGGTTTGGAATTCTAGTGTAGTTTCGATTTACTACTCATAAAACTACCGCTCAAGGCCAGGGCGCTAGTTGTTCCTGTTATCTATACTCGGCGTTTCTTGCATCATCATCTTTATGGGAATTGTCGTTTTGCTCCTGAAAGTTCGAATTCATACTTGGATCCACCCATTATATGATTTGAATTGAAATGGTCTACTGAACTGATCAAGGAGTAACATTTATGGGTGTTCTGTTTAATGAACACAGATATCTAACCACAGTGGGCTAGTATTAGGTTAATATAGAATCTCGATGATCTCTCCCGGGTTATAAGGAAGGTGAATGATAAGTAAATATTTTATAATTAAATAAGTAGGGATTCGGAATATATTGATTGATTTTACTAATATCTTATGCTTATTTAATTATATTTTATATATCTATCCATCTTTTAATTAAATATGGGATAAAAGAATATTATAAAAAAAATCTATTGATATCCTATTTTATTTTGTAGGAGATATTATGTAGAGGAGAAAATATAGGAAAGACAATAAACATCACAATAAATTAAATTGAAAAAGTATTTAATATAATATATTATTATATTAAATTATATAATTGGTGATGTACCTGCGCAAAGAAAGAGGTCAAAGGATGATCAGATTGGATAAATCTTTTAAATTGGAATGATGCCGTGGGACCCGCGGAAGAAAAAAAGCTAAAGTGAATCCAAGCAATATATATTAATTCACCACGCATCATCACAATGGAGCCAAAAAAGAATCACAGAGACGCAAGACGATCAGCACACACGCAAGCGGCAATTCAAGAAGGAGAAAAAGAATCATTAGGGTGACAGACGCACATCAGCGAGGAGCATTGAGATTGAGAGATTCTTTAAGAATTTTTATTTCTCTTTTCTTTTCCCCGCCTTATCTCAATCTGATTTTCATCTTTTCATGGATTTTAGTATAGTCATGCTTGGCTAATTTTCTTTTGTAGTTAGGGCGAGGATTAACCCCATGCAATTTAAAATATTTGGTTGAATTCTTTATTGATCTTTATTTTCTTGATTGAATGAATTATCTTTGCTTAAAGCTTTCTTGAATATTGATCACCTTTTAGATCGTTCTTAGATTGTTCTTAGTTTAATGTATGACAATAGATATGTTGGTGCATTTAACTAGGACTATTAATTCATCGTAGAGTTGCATGACCTGACATAGACTTACAAGTTTATGCGATCTCATAATTCGTTTAAAAATATTATCTTTCCAAACAATACTAAGACATTAGGTTGTTTTCAAAGATAACGATTTAAGCGTAGAAGATCAAGACATTATCGACTTAGTCTAACTTTAATTGATCGTCAATCAAGGGAATAATAATCAATTAGGGATTCAATTCAAATTATTAGAGGAACATAGGGGGATTCTCATCCCTAGCTGCGGTTTTCTTAATTACTCATCTTTTCTCTCAATTGTTCTTGAGATTCATATTTTTGGATTCTTGTTCTTTATTTAATTTTTTAAATTCTGTTTGGTTACAACTCACCCCCATATTACTCATTCATCCAACTAAAGCGAAAATAGCAAATTAGTGATTGGAGTACTATTCCTCGTGGGACGATCTTTTTCTCACTACTTTATTACTTATAATGACCGGTGCACTTGCCGAAGTCGCTATCAGTGAACACCGAAGAGAAGATTGCTCACTGATGTCTATGAGGAAGACACCAATGAATATCTCCTGATCACTGTGCTACACAAGAATGACGTTTAACCAGAATGGTGGGTGTGTGCACAGTGTAACTGAATAGTAAAAAGATATGAACAGAATGTGTGCACTTTGTGGGTAATCTCCTATTTATAGAGATTACCTAGGGTTTCATCTTGCTTGTTCTGCGTCCGCTCCTCAGGCAACATGCATACCCACGTTCTACAAATGCCTGTTCCACTATCTGACGCATTCTTGCTCCACTATCTGTATTGCCGGATTAGTGCCTTGGTTATAGGGTGATTAGCGTTTTTCGCTTGGAAGGCTTCCATACCTGGTGTATTCATGTTGGGCCGGCCCCATATCAAGGCCCAATATATAAATCCATAATAATGGGCTTTATAGTTTTGGCGTATGATTCTTGTTCCGATAGTCTCTAGAAAAAAAATCACACCATTATGCCTTCGGGCCAATTCATTTCTGGACGTACGGTTCCAGAGATTTTTAATTGGGCAAGAATTCTCCCATGAATATATTATTTCAAGAGGTCCACTAGAGAATGAACATGTCTCTATTATAAGGTAAAATGTCTCTGTCCTCTTGCGTTATAAAATAAAAGGTGCATTTTCAATGAATGCCTTCTTCGATTCTGATCGCGTTAAAGTCAGAATCAGAGCAATAAAAAAAGAACTTTTTATTAAGTAAGCTAATACACTAATTTCTTGATATGGATTATAAAACTAGTCTAATAGAATGTACTGAATGAATCGAATATCTCTTCTCTCCTGTATCATAACTTGGATTGATATTTTAGACGCGTACCGACACGAATCATTTCCTCAACCGGGGCGGCTTTGCGTGCAAGCAAATGAAATATGTGATTGTTTACAAGATTCTGTCATTTTCCGTCTGATGTAATCATGTTAAGACCACTTCCACTCTCCTTTTATATTTCGATTCTTTTCAAACTGTTACTTCCACTCACACCATCTCTTATTTCCCTGTTACTTCCTGTGAATATATTAACAAAATACAAAGTCTATTCACGATGAGAAATTCATTGGGGCCCTATGTTATGGATTTAATTAACTGCCGGGATCTTTTTTGGCTCTGCCCTGTAATTATTGGAAATTGAAAAACTACAGCTACAGCATGATCCGCTTTGACAGATAGGTCAAAGCCAGGTCGGTAGACAAACAACAAAACGAAAACACTATGGTAAGTCGTGAATGATATATATATAGCACAACCCATTATTTCAACTTTATGTAAACAAATAGGCCTTGGCTCCCGTACAAGGGGTTTTGACAGTTAAAAACACGAGGTTTTAAGTCCATGTGAATATAGAACCTTTTTGGGAAAGCAACACTGTTAGGTGACAATAGTTGAATATAATCATAACAATATTAAAAAAGAAGAAGGAAAACTTAATGTAATGCAGAGTGTCCAATGTCTATGTTTAGCTGCCATTGAAGTTAAACTCAATTTTTGTCCTGCATCGATATATTAAGAAACCAAAAACTGGGTCAGCTCTTTCACTTGCATCTGTATTATCGCTCTTTGTAAATCAAATAACGGACCCAGTACGCGAAAACTGCGGACCAGGCAGGAAGTATTATTATTCCTGTAATAAAAAATACTGCCTCGAACTAGTCAGCAGAATGTAGTATAAGTATATGCCTATAATATCTTAAATTAATTATCATACAAATGCCCAAGCTTCCAATAATCTATCGAGTAATCATTATCTTTCAAAGAATGAAACAGTTCCTCATACCTCTCTTCATCCTATACTTTGCATCTGCAAATGCTAGAGCAGAGCAGAATTACTCAGGAAACTCAGTGCTCGACTGCACCATAAACGATCAAAACGGGCCTTCATCTGCTTTCCTTTACACCTGTAATGGCCTCAGCAAATCGTGTTCGACCTTCCTCATCTTCCAGTCCCAACCTCCTTACAACACCATTACCTCAATTTCTAACCTGACATCATCGGACCCAGAAAAGCTCGCTACGGTCAACAACGTTTCTATGTTCACTGTGTTCCCGACAGGCAAAGAGGTAATTGTCCCTGTAAACTGTTACTGCAAAACTAAGGACTATTACCAAGCTGATACCAATTATACCTTGTCCACAATCCAAACTTATTTCACAATAGCAAACAACACTTTTGAGGGATTGTCCACTTGTAATTTCTCTTGCGTTTCAATCCATATGGGGCTTTAGACTTGCATGCTGGGATGCAGTTACATGTGCCTCTCCGATGTGCCTGTCCAACTCAGTCTCAAATTGAAAGCGGCACCAAGTATTTACTAACTTACCCAGTTGATTGGGGTGATAGTGTCTCATTTCTTGCAGCAAGATTCAAAGTGAGTTCAAGTTCTGTACTTGAAGCTAATATTATTACCACACCCGCTCTTTATCCATTCACAACTCTTCTGATTCCTTTGCCTGGTGAACCTGACAGTTCAACCACCATAGTTCATTCTGGTCGACCACCAATTTTTTCTCCTCCCGTTCCTCCCACCAAAAAAAGCAAGAAGGCAAAAACAAAACTCTATGTCGCTGTTGGCACCACAGGAGGGTTTTTGCTGGTTGTGTGTGTGATCTTGTTTTCTGTGTTTCTGATGAGGAAGAGATCGGCGGCGACTTTCGTTGAGGCATGTAAAGTAAGAAAAACCAAGTCTTCAGAAGATATTCGAGACGAGATTGCAGGGATTGAGCATATTTCTAAAGAGTACAGATTTGAGGAGATAAAGGAGGCGACTGAGAATTTCAGTTCAAAGAATAGAATTGGAGGCTCTGTGTACAAGGGATTGTTTGGCAAGGATATCTTGGCTGTCAAGAAAATGAGTTCAGATGCGTCCAAAGAAGTGAATATGCTGAAGAAGATCAATCACTTCAACGTCATAAAACTTCAAGGGTACTGTAAAAACGACGAAGGCTTCTTCTACCTAGTTTTCGAATACATGGAGAATGGTTCTCTAAGAGAGTGGCTAGAGAAAAACATACCCATGGAGCACCAGAGTTGGGAGAAGAGGATCCAGATTGCTCTGGATATTGCCAATGGACTTCAATATCTTCACAACTTCACTGAACCTTGCTATGTGCACAAGGACATCAACACTAGCAACATTCTACTAAACGAGGACGCGAGGGCCAAGATTGCGAATTTTCGCCTGGCAGAAGAATCAAAAGGGGATAATATAACTTGCACATCACAGGTGGTGGGAACTAGAGGCTATATGGCTCCAGATTATCTAGAAGCAGGATTGGTTAGTCCCAAAATGGACGTGTACGCCTTTGGAGTGGTTTTGCTGGAACTGATCACAGGGAAAGTTTCTATCATTGTACAAGCTGGAACTGAAGTAATGCTTTCTGCAGTCATAGGGTCTGTGATGGCAAAGGACGACGCAGAAGCTAATCTTAGTTCATTCATTGATCCTAGCCTTGTTGGAAGCAGTGGGGAAGAATGTGCTTTTGAGCTAGCTAAAATAAGTGTAGCCTGCTTAATCCGAGAACCAGCAAGGAGACCAAGCATGGCAGACATAGTTTCTAGCTTGTTAAGGATACAGAGGAATGTGCCTCTAAGAATATCACCCACCATGAATAGCAACAGTCAACGCATGGGGAGGTGAAATCATTGAGAGCTTCAGCAAGCTAGCTGATTTTGTTAGTGCTTTTGCTTTGTAGGTGCTATTTGTACAAAGTAATACTGTAAACAGATTATGTTGAATACAGATTACGAGACTTTTACAAAGCGTTGTTCCAAACAAAAAATGAATACAGATTACATTGTAGTTGATTTCTTTCGACAAGGAACAGAGTAGTATTGTTGTAACAACGAAAATTGTACAATCTGTAAGCTGACCTTCTGGATGAATACCTTCTGAATAAATTCAGAAAAGTCAGATGGCTTAGTCCTGCCCTTTTTACTCCCTTCTTGTGTCGGTACTTACTGTGGGGAGCAATCCCCCGTGACTTTGGTTTTTGGCATAAATTTTAAAAAGCTTGAAGGTGCAGATTTGCGAACTAACTATTATCTGAGGAGCGTCTGGCACAAATAACTATTGAGGTGACCAAAATTGTCAATAAACAATTAAAACATGAAAAAAAAATAACTATTAAAAGTGAAAAAAAAAACACCTAATAACTATTAAAAAAAAACTATCACAATTAAGTTAAAATATACGTATAAGACGTGTAGACAAAAGAAGCGGAAAAATTTGGAGAAAAGAACGGTTAAGTCTTTTTTGTTGGAAAAGGAAAACACCAACGAGAGATAGGATCCATGGGAGCGGCATCGCGGGTGGCAATGGCTTCGCTTGTGGCATCGGAGGGATGGAACCAGGGTGCGCGTGCGTGGTCAATAATTGTGGACTTGGATGAGTTCAAGAGGTGAGTGGAACACCCAAGAACAATAGAAGCTTTGAAAATGCCGACGTCGCGACATCGAGACATCAATGAAAGACGGAGACACTAAGACAAAATGGACAGGGTAATAGTTCGTTGGCGAATATGCTCTAAATTGTGTTTTTTTTTTCACTTTTTAATTGTTGGTTGGAAATTTTATCCCCTCAATAATTATTTGTCGCGCTCGCTCCTCGTAATAGTTAGTAAGTTGAAATCTGACTTGACCCTTTTAAAAATTATCTCCCTCACTCCATTAGAGAAGTTTTAGGAAATATGATCAAATTTGATGGATAGGGACATAAATATCCAACAAGATATTTTGTACATTTTTATATTTTTATTATTAATAAATTATTAATAAAACTTTATAATCTTTGATAATAATATAACCAGGGCATTTATTTTATAAATAATGATATATTTTTATCATTACAATGGATTGAATTTTAAAAATTACATGTATTTTAATTTTATAAAAAATAAAATTTATCGCACAAAAAAATATTATTTAAGACCGCAGTAGAAATAAAAAATTGAAATTATATTTGATAAAATTAATATTTTTTTTAAAAAAGAAACTACTGCACCTGTGAATTAAAAAGGCTTAATCCAACAAAATTGAGCCTGTTTTGATGTGCCTTTTTTTAATTAAAAAAATTCATTTTTTTCATAAATAAAGTTTTTTTTTTAAAATTAATTTATGTGTTTGGATGAGAGCCTTAAAAAAAAGTAAAAAGAACAAAAAAAAAAAAACTATTTTTTTCCTTTTTCTAAAGCTTCAATTTACAGATTTAGAAAAAAATAAGTGCGAAAGAAGATAGAGAATAAAAAGCCAAATAATCGGCTCACCAATTACCCTTAATGTTCAACAAAATGACAACTTAGACTCGTTTGGTATAGGAAACTCACCGGAAGGAATGAGAACTTAATAGGGTTCCCATGGAAAAACCCGTTTGGCGCGCCATTCTCCCTCCAACCTGAGTTCCCAGCTAGCCTCATCTTTCCTTAAACGTGGGAAGATGAAATCCCTTCGAAAGTGGCGGGATCTGATGATCTTCGCGAGAGAGATATTTCATAGGACAAAAAGCCCCTTGTATGAGAAAGCCAAAGTCCGATTTGAAGGCGAGGCGACGGCAATGGCGGATGAAGAAGAGTCGCCGGTGATGGTGGAGGAAGCACAGGCGCCGCGATGGTGTGGATGAAGCGGAGACAGGAGTGAGAGATGAGTGTGAGAGACGAGACGCAGAGATTAGAGTAGAGACGCGAGGAAGAAGACGAAGCAGTACGGGTTTTATTTTTTAGGGGTATTATAGGTATTTTACCTCTCCTTCCCACTTAACCAACTTCATTTTCTTTCTACCAAACATTTTATTTTCCCTCAACTTAAGTTCCATTCCCATGTCTACCAAACAGTTTACTTTTTTAAGTTCCCTCTCAATCTTCCCTTCTATTCTTTTCCCTCCTCTAAGTTCTTTTCCCTTCTTAAATTTTCCTTGTACCAAACGGGCCCTTAGATCCCAGGACATTTTGTTCCCGCGTCTCCTTCCCGCTTTATGTCATCCTCACTGTGTTTGCGCCGTCTTCAACAATTTCGACAATACTTCCTTCTCCTTCTATTCTCTTATGTCAGTTTTCTTCTTTGTTTTGATATTTTCTTAACTTGGATCGGTATTCTAACTCTTTTTTAATTCAAATTTCGTTATGATTTGGGTGATCGGTCTTGCTGATTTGAAATGATTCATTCCTTCGGAATACTGCAATCTAATCAGTTACTAGGACTGGTCCTTCTTTTTCCTTTTTGTATTTATTAAGCATCTGATTTTGATTGTTGTTTTGTCCATTAGCTGTGGACACTCGAGAATTAGTTCTGTTTGGTGTGCTTCCCTAAAATTTGTTATCTGGTGCTAAATGTCTGAAAGCGCAGAAGAGAGACCAAAACCACTGTGACATTGTTCCACTGTTTAGTATATAGGAGTTATTTTTTTTGTTTATCCTTGCATTTATTGACTAAATATTCAATCATTGAATTTACTATTAAGATTAGCAGTTGTCTATTGGCCGTATAGGCTCTCTAAAGTTAGTATTCTACTTCCCACACTGCAATTCAATGACTCGTTGAAACATGACATAATTTTTTTCTCGCTATAATTTGGATGCTTTCTTCATGTTATAATGTTTCATCCACAACTTAGAATAATCTGATAAATTACATTTATGTCTGTACAATTTTAATCACCTAAGCTTTGTCAGGATTCTAGCAATAGAATGGAGTAGTCTGTTTCTGAGCCTCTTTTAAGTAAACTTGAGGCCGCAATTGTATTGTTTTGTGTGAATTAATATAATGATTGCCTAAAACTTATTGTCTTGTATAAGCTATTTAACTTTAATAATTAACTTGAAGTGTAATATTATTTTTTGTTTTAATATATATGTTGATTTCGGTTTTAATGATCTTCATACTAGTTTTAACTATTCCTTCATTTGAGTTTAGAATGACACCGAAACTAGCATGTATAACATTTACACACACACACAAAAAAACATTTTTTCAATTTGAGAATGTTAGTGAACGTTCGTGAAAGCAAAATAGAATGATTCAAATATTGAAACTTTCTTGAAAGTTTGTGTTGAGGAGGTTGAAGCTGGTAATATACCTCATACACATTTTACTAGAGAGAGGTGCGTCAATCTAGTTAATAAGTTTAATAATAATACCAGGAAGAATTATGATAAGAAACGGTTGAAAAATAGATGAGATGCACTGAAACAAAAATTTGACATGTGGGCAAGGTCAGTTGAAAAGGAGATCAGTCTTAGACAGACTCAATAAAGAACACTATAATATTGCACCTCCAAAGTGGTGGGCGCCAAGGGCAAATTACGTATTTCCGATTAATTACAATATGACAAGTCTTATACTTGCATTAGTTTACAATTTACTTACTAATTGGTTATTCATTTTCATTACAAGAGAATCCAAAATATTTGAATTGGAAAGAACAAGGTCCAAAATTCCCAAGTTTGATGGAAAAATGTTTCAAAGATGTAGTCGCTACTGATTATGCTATTTTTATGCCATAGGAACATATTCTGTCACCTGAGGAAGTAATAGATGATGAGCCATTTAATGATAGTAATCATGCTTTGGAGGATGAAGGGGTGGGTGAAGGGGTTACTAAGGAACATCCCTGAGATCACAATCATAGGCCAAGGATACAAAACAATCATCCAAGAAAAAGAAAAGGAGATGAGAGAAAAGGTAAGGGATAGCTTACAAATTGCAACACTCTGTTGACCAGATCCTTAAAAATATTGACTAAATGTTACAAACAACAGGGCTAACATTAGGTGCAAGTGACCATTTTAGCATGAGTAGATGTTTTCTTCTATTAAAAGATGTACTGGATTTGGTGAAAGGTAGCCCTCCATACATATTGGCTTCTCGAATCTTTATCAACAAATAAAATAGAGAGGCATTTGTTCATTACATAAAAAATGATCAACATGAGCATACTCTTTCATATTTGAGCATGTTTAAAGTTGAAGATGTATAAAACTGTAGATAGTTTATAATATAATGTTATGTTTGAACTTAATCGTAAATTTCTATTTGATGTTGAACAAGAGATTATATGGCGTAATATTTAAATCTGAATTATTATTATGTTCTGGTCTATTTATTGCACTTATTAGAAATATGTTTTTGGAAATTATGGGAACAAAGTTATCTTATTTAGACAATATGGTCATAATTGTTTATTGATACACTTTGGTTGTATAGGATTTGTGTTTGATACCTCTGACAACAAAAATATGGATAGATTATATATTATGCGGACGAATAGGTTACTTTTTTTTTTTTTTGGTCAACAAAACAATACATTACCTACCGGAGTAGTTGGTAGTTGTTACTTGTTGTTGCTATCTTATATATTAAGCAGAAGAATCCGTTACTTTTTTTTTTGGGTCAACAAAAGAATACATTACTTACAGGAGTAGTTGGTAGTTGCTGTTGCTTTCTTGAACTATGGTTTTCTATACGCACACAAACAGAAAAAGAAAAAGAGAACATCAATTCTTTCTACATGGATGGGAAGAATAATTGGAGAGGAAATGAAAATCTTCGTTCCTTGGACAGAACAAGCTAATCTTCGTTCCGGTTAAACGTGACATCATTCTGGATTCTGGTAGGATCTCATCCCACCAACTCTGTTTTATAAGTTAATTTTTTCTTCAATGCTCGACAACAGCAGCAACGTAGGGATCTCTGTTTCGGACGATGAATCGGACGACCATGGTCGGATGTGGGCCCGCGCGCGACGGAAGCGTAAGAAACTCCTGCATAGAGGCGAGAACGGGTTCGCCCTACGGCTGCTCAGAAAGCTACTGAGATACTGGATGCTGCTTATCATTATTCCAGTTGTGGGCTTTCTCGTATTCGAGGCTTTCACAATAGGCACGAAACCTAGTTTGATAGCGAGCTCACAGCTCGGCACTCCGAATGACCCGTCTCAATCAAACTCGGAATTTGGCAAAGTTGACCAATCTACACCGACATTGGGGAAAGATCCAAAGAGCAATTTGAATCGGCTTGATCCCACCACCCGTGTTATTGGCGGGGTCCGACAGCGTAAGTACCGGAATGAGACTTTACTTTACTTTACTTCTTTTTTTTTTTTTTTTTTACTGGACTGAAAAACAGATTGCAGGCAGGAGCTGCACAAGAGTAGTTGATTATATTAGTCATTTTCTGTTTCTGGACTTTGATTACCGTTAATGTCTGGTTCTTGCATTTCGGAACCACAGCCATTGAATTTTTCTTGTTGAGTGATTCTGTTATCCTGCCAAGCTTATCTTAAAGTAACTAATTTTAGATTTTACTCTATCAATTATGGGCTGTTCAAGGAAGTTCGTGATCTCATGCTAAAACTTTCGGTGGAGTTGCCCTCGAGTTAAACTTCACTATGTCTTCTACGATTATAACTACTAGAGTCCTAAGCAGATCTGCTCAACCAACCTTTTGGCATTGTTTGTTGATCTGTTAACTGCTCCCAGTTTGGGCCTTCACTTAGGATATATGTATCAGTTACCCCTCCAATAATGAGTTTTGTCCTTGTCAAGATCATGTTATGTTTTGTGAGTGTTGAGTTGCACTCGTGTTTGTTTTGTGGGTTGTGGTACCAAACACCATTGTCAATTCTTTTTGCACTTTTATTGTACTGGAATTTCTTATTACTCCTCTGGGGACGTAGTTGATCTTTTTGAAGAGAAAGAAACTAAATAAATTACTTTAAAGTATTGATATTTTTTTTTTTTAATACTAAATTAAGTTTTTTGATTTATGAACTAATATATAATCAAATCATACATGATATATGCTTTGATTAATTAACTTATAAGACATAGTTGATCTTAATTTTTGAATTACTCCCTACCACTCTGGTCCTATTTATAAGTCCCTTTTGACCAAAAAAATTTGGTACTATTTATAAGTCCCCTTTAACCAAATAAATGAGATTGTGACAATTTTACCCATATTAATTGCACTAATGAAAATAGAGAGAGAAGAAAGAGTTGAAGGTGCCCAATCATAAATGAGGGTAAAGTTGAAAATTCACTTTATGATCATTGAGCTAACTACCTTTCCTTGGTATGTGTGATTTGATAAAAAAGAAACTTATAAATAAGACCAGAGTGGTACACAAAAACTATGTATTTCTTGTTTTACAAAACAAATTCTTTTTCCCTTGATATATGAACCTGAGTGTTCTGGGTTAAAATGCTGGAACCAAAATAAATCCTTTGCTTGATTTCCTTTCAGGATACTGCCCCAGCGATTGCAGTGGTAACGGCAAGTGTCTCTCCAACGGGATTTGTGCATGTGAAAATGGGTATACTGGCATCGACTGTTCCGCTGGTACGTAATAATGAGTTTTGAACAAAACATTGTGATCAGAAATGTCTTCAATTACATACTTAATTACTGAGAGCATTGCAAAAATGTATAGTATGGGAAGGGTCGGCTTTTGAAGAATGTTATTCCATATGATGATATGAAGTGAGTTATATGCAGTAACTGACATGTACTGTAGTTGAGTCTCTTCAAGATAATTAACTTGTGATCCCTTTTATGTAGTTTAACAGAGGCAGGAAGGTTCAGTCAGTCTTGTTGAACAATGATTTTAATCTGGAACAGCATTTATTCAATTCTTGTGCTACAGACTTTTTTTTTTTTTTAAGTTTTACCTCTCCCTGTGTCACATATGCAGCTGATTGTGATGAGCAATGTAGCCTTGATGGTGGGGTCTGTGATAATGGAGTCTGTGAATTTCGTTGTTCTGACTACGCGAAATACACATGCCAGAACAGCTCTACGCTCCTATGGAGTCTCTCAGTTTGCAAAAATGTGCTGGAAAATGATTTGTCTGGACAGCATTGTGCTCCCAGTGAACCAAGCCTACTACAGCAGGTAGAAGAAGTGGTTGTCATGCCTAACTACCAGCGCTTATTCCCTGGCGGTGCTTGGAAATTATTTAATATTTTCGGCGGCACTTACTGCAATGAAGCTGCGAAACGGCTTGCCTGCTGGGTACGATAAACATCTGTTCAGCCTTTTAAAAAAAATATATATATATATATATATATATATATTTTATCATCCTTTTGTAATTTGTCATTCCCTTGTTTTCCCACCTGTGTTATGCTCTCCAACTTGTGACACTTAATTACGTAACAGCTGAAGAACTTAGTACTTGATATGCAGATATCGATACAAAAGTGTGACAAGGACGGAGAGAACAGGCTCCGAGTGTGTGGTTCGGCGTGTCAGTCGTATAATTTAGCGTGTGGAACTTCACTTGACTGCTCTGACCAAACTCTCTTCAGCAGTGAAGGGGAACGTGAGGGTCGGGGCACTGGTGCTGGTCAGATGAAAAACGGTGGAAGGAGCAACATTTTTTAATCTGATTTTTGTAAATGTAAGATAGAATAAAAGTGATATTATAAATGTGATTTGTGTTTGGATTGATAGTGGTAAAAATAATTTTTTTTTAATTGAAATTTGTTTGAAATATTATTTGAAAAGCAAGTTGGGATGAAAATAACTAAAAAATGACATGAAACTTATTGTCTATATATATTAGTTAGTTAAAATCGGTACAATAAATTTGTAAAAATATAACTTATTTTTTCTTTAAAAAAATCCCTATTAATGGAGTGGGTGAGTAGGAGAGAGAATGAGTGGAAATATTTATGAAAAAGAAAGGGTGAAAAAATAGATGAGAAAGACACATAACTAATTAGGGGTAAAATTGAAAAAAATAAAAATAAGTTATGAGACAAAAGCAAAGTATCTCTTACCTAAAAACCAAACCTTTCACGAGTCTGATTCTTATATTTTGAATCAGAGGGGTATAAAGAATTATCTGAATTTAAATAATTTTATAATGAGCTCAAATAATCCAAATTCAATATGAAAATAGTTTTACCAAAAAAAGAATGTAAATTATTATTTATTTATTTATTAAAAATTATTTCAATGTGAAATACTATTTTCCTCGGGAAATAATGTTGGAAAAAACAGTTAAAGGAAATACCGATAAATTTTTTCAATTTTCAAAAAAGAAAAGAAATAGGCAAAGACATGTTGTTAAAAAAAAAAGGGTTAAGTAGCGATTTGGCCAATAAACTATTGGCTCAGAAGCGTCCAACACAATTAACTTTTACGTAGACCAAAAATACTAATAAACTTTTAAAAATGTGTAAGACAATCAACTTTTAAAAATGGGCGGGATCGGAAGAGCGCCACCTTCATTCTCTCCTTTTCACTTTCTCCCCACCTCTGATCTACCTCTTGCAGTCCGACATACTCATTACCCGCCTCTGTTCGTTGTCATCCCCCTCCCTCCTCCGTGCTCCCCAAGAACAGGTATGCTTCTTTTCCAAGTGGAAGAGAAAGACCTTCCGCTCTATTCTTTGCATTAGCTCGCTTAGATTCTGCAGCCCATCTGCTCTCTTTTTTCTGGTCAACATCCCTTCCTAAACATTACAAAACCGAAGTGGAAAGAGAAGCATACTTGGAGCACGAAGCATCCCGTCCATTTTTAAAAGTTGATTGTACTAGGTGCACATTTTTAAAGTTTATTGATAGTTTTGATCCACTTAAAAGTTAATTATCTTGAACGCTTCGAGTCGATAGTTTGTTTAAAATCACTCCTTAAAAAAAAAAGGCAAATGTAGATTTGGTGAGTCATTTGGATTGATGTGACTTTTGGCTTTGGAAGGAAAAAAAGGCAAACACTTCCTAAAAGTTGGAATTTTTTACTTCTAATTGGAATGAAATTTTTTGGGAGAAGTTTAGTCAATCACAAACAAACCGAAACACTATATAACTGAGTTTTCCCCCCACTACGAATGCTCTCCAAAAAGTTGGATTTTTTCCCTTGTGATTAGAAGGAGCGTTTTTGGGAGAAGCTAGTCATTCACAGGCTAACCCAAACATTATACAATTGAGTTTTTTTCCTCAACCTACAGGACTTTTAGGTTTTCTGATGCCTTTCCAAACATAGCAGTATATTCACTTTCAAATGAGTTTTTCTTTAAGAGATAGTTCCTTGATGGAATATCTCTGATGTATCGCTTGGTTTTTAGTTGTCAACTCATTTTCCTCTTTTGGGAGGTGTTGTTGGCTTGTAATTTCTTTTTAGGGAATGAAGGTGGCATTTAACACCTTAGATGTAGAATTAAAAGTAGGAAGATAGGATGAGCAGGTTACAGTTGGAAATGTATGTAACCAAAAACGAAAAAAAAAAAAAAAAAGGAAAAGTGCAGGAAGGGAAGAAGGTAAAAGGAAAACAAAATTGAAGTTTGTTTTGATCCTTTTTTTCCAAAATGCCCCTAATTAAATAACTATTTACCAAAATGCCCATGTTTCCAAACTATTTCCCAATCTGCCCCTGTTTAGTCGATTAAACCATGATTTAGTCGACTAAAACGCGGGCTCAGATTTTTTTTAACTTCCCCCGCGATTTAGTCGACTAAGCACTGTAGCTTAGTCGACTAAATCATTAAAAAAAAAAACAAAAGGTTAAAACTTCGGAAGGCCATAACTTTTGGCTCGGGAGTCCGAATCAAGTGATTCTTTTTTTGATTCCACATAACTTTTTGAGATCTATTCACTGACATAAAAATTAACTTCCAGATTTAATGAAGAGAAAGGAGAAAAAATAACGGATTCTTTATTGCGCGGAGATACTAACAATTCATTAAATATAATTAAGTGATTCTTATATATATATATATATATAGTGAATTGTTTCCTTTTATTTGATGTTTTCTTTTTTATTAGATCACATAATATCTCTTGCACAATAAAAATAGGATATGTGTGTGTGTATATATTTAATGAATTGTTAGTATTAACATGAGTTGTTAATATTTAATATATATATATATATATTTAATGAATATATCTATATATATATATATATTAATAATATGTATTTTGAATATATTGTATTTTGAAAATCCAATAATTAATAATATGGATTTTCTTAGATTCTGGAATGTCATGTTATAGGGAGCCTCAAAGTATCGACACTAAATTTGTGGGGCTTGATTTTCAAAGTATCTCTCCCGTAACGTAACAATTAATCTTTGGATTTTCAAAATACAATATATTCAAAATTGAGATTATCTCTCCATTAATAATATGGATTTTAAAAGAAAAGAGAAATAGAAAAAATATCGACACTAAATTTGTGGGACTTGATTTGAGGGGAATAATAGCATTTGGAAGTTATGCATGAGATCATATGTTCCAAGAGAATATTAATATTAAAATGAAATTGACGCCACTAAATTTTTGGGGGATTTTAGGGAAATAACAGCCTCATCTACCGAAAAAAAGGTGATTATTCTTTAAAGTTTGAAGTTTAATTTCAACATAGAGTCGGGGAGGGAGGTAGAACCAACTAACTTAATTAGGGCATGGTTTTACGATTGATCTTTTATAAGATAAAATAAAAGGTTAGGAGGTTCAATTTAGATTTTGAATTGTCCATATTATGTGATCCATATTATGCGGGAAATACTAACAGTTCATTATATATATATATATATATTATGTGATTCATATTGTGCAGGAGATACTAACAATTTATTAAATATATATACACACACACATATCCTATCTTTATTGTGCAGGAGATATTATGTGATCTAATAAAAAAGAAAACATCAAATAAAAGGAAACAATTCACTATATATATATATATATAAGAATCACTTGATTATATTTAATGAATTGTTAGTATCTCCTGCATAATAAAGAATCAGTTATTTTTTCTCCTTTCTCTTCATTAAATTTGGAAGTTAATTTTTATGTCAGTGCATAGATCTCAAAAAGTTATGTGGAATCAAAAAAAGAATCACTTGATTCGGACTCCTGAGCCAGAAGTTATGGCCTTCCGAAGTTTTAACCTTTTGTTTTTTGTTTTTTTTATGTGCTTAGTCGACTAAATCACGGGAGAAGTTAAAAAAAAACTGAGCCCGCGTTTTAGTCGACTAGCCCGCGTTTTAGTCGACTAAACAGAGGCAGATTGAGAAATAGTTTGGAAATAGGAGCATTTTGGTAAATAGTTATTTAATTAGAGGCATTTTGGGAAAAAAAAAGCCTTTGTTTTGATGTTATCACCTTCGTCCGAAGGCCTTGAAAGAAAAGAGGAATAGAAAGTCTCAAAGCTTGCTTGATTCCTTACTATTCCTATATTTGTAAAATTCTTTCAAAAAAAAAAAAATCTATGTAAAATATTTTTATTCATGTGCGTCTTGAACTTGTCAATAATCACTTTATGATTTGTTAATAATAGGGGCGGGCATAGGCAGGGCTAGGAACGGTGAGACCTCTACCCGATGCTCAGCCCGAATGATAAATGGGCTGCATTTTACAGCTTGACGCCCAACCTTACCCTGTAAAAGCTCTAACCTTTTCGGGCTAGGCAAGGGCGAGTTGGACGGAGTGAGCTTCCCAATCCAAATGGTAACGCCCAACCTTGTCTACATATGAAAAAATAATTCCATTTAAATTTCATAAACATTATTGTAGTTACCACATATCTTAACTTCGCTCTAAATAATATAAACTTCAAATACATTCAATGATTCCACATTTTGAGATATTTCAAAATAAGTCTACAATTTGAGTCTTGAAATTTAAAAACTACCATATATATTAACAAATATCCATACTTCAATAATTAAACAATATCCATAATCCATTATAAATAAGGCAACAAAATTGTTAAATTTGATATGAATAATTCAATATTACAATGAGAGGAATGAAAGAGCTTAAGAAACATATCACTTGATTTATAAGTAATATTTATGTAAAATATCATACTATATATACTTACTAGGTAGGACAACATACTCTGTAAGATGTCATGCCCTGCCGGGAAAAATGTTCAGCCTGATTATGCCAAAAAAAATTGGGTTTCTATCCTTTTTTGTCCAAAAGGGCGATTTTTCTTTAGATTCGGGCGGGCGCATCGGGCTCGTGAACTTCATAACCCCTGTTTAATATAATCACACACACTTCTCAACAAACCAAGGTTAGTGCACTTTTGGAATATATATACCCACGGAGCACCAGAGTTGCGACAAGAGGATCCAGATTGCTCTGGATATTGCCAGTGGACTTCAATATCTTCACAACTTCACTGAACCCTGCTATGTGCACAAGGACATCAACACTAGCAACATTGTACTAAACGAGGACGCGAGGGCCAAGATTGCGAATTTTCGCCACGCAGAAGAATCAGAAGGGGATAATATAACTTGCACATCACAGGTGGTGGGAACTAGAGAGGCTATATGGCTTCAGAGTATCTAGAAGCAGAATTGGTAAGTCCCAAAATGGACGTGTACGCCTTTGGAGTGACTTTTCTGGAACTGATCACAGGGAAAGATTCTATCATTGTACAAGCTGGAACTGAAGTCACGCTTTCTGCAGTCATAGGATCTGTGATGGCAAAGGACGACGCAGAAGCTAATCTTAGTTCATTCATTGATCCTAGCCTTGTTGAGTTGGAAGCAGTGGGGAAGCATGTGCTTTTGAGCTAGCTAAAATAAGTGTAGCCTGCTTAATCCGAGAACCAGCAAGGAGACCGAGCATGGCTGACATAGTTTCTAGCTTGTTAAGATACAGAGGAATGTGCCTCCAAGAATATCAGCTACCATGAATAGCAACAGTCCACGCATGGGGAGGTGAAATCATTGAGAGCTTCAGCAAGCTAGCTGATTCTGTTGGTACTTTTGCTTTAGGAGCTATTTGTACAAATACTATAAACAGATTACGTTGAATACAGATTACGACTTCTACAAAGCGTTGTTCCAAACAAAAGATGAAGACAGATTCAGTTGTAGTTGATTTCTTTCGACAAGGAACAGAGCAGTATTTGTCAATTGCTGTAGCAACGAAAATTGTACATCTGTAAGCAGATCTTCTGGATGAATACTATTTGAATAAATTCAGAAAAGTCAGATGGCTAAGTCCTGCCCTTTTTGCTCCCTTCTTGTGTCGGTTTGAGCGGAGGGGAGGGGATGAGAAAATATTGCGGGTCCCACTACACTGAATTTTGATTCCAATTTCTCCTCTTCTCATTTTTTTTCTCTCCCCTGCCCTGCCCTTCCCTTCCCTTCCCTCAAACCAAACTTACCCTTAGGGCCCGTTTGGTACAAAGAATTCATGGGAAAGGAAAGGAAAATTAGGATTTTCCCTCGTTTGGTACCCATTTTGGACCAATCTTCCCGGAAATCTATCTTCTCGGGCCCACCAATCTTCCTTCATATGTGGGAAGATCAAATCCCTCCAAATTTGGAGGGATTTCACCTTTCCCACGTCAATATTCACACTTTTGACAAATTTACCCCTCAAATTCAAATATTAAAAATATATTTTAGCAAAAAAAAAATTATTTTTCTTTTTTACGAAGTTCAAACTTTGATATATATTTATTAAAAATATATTTTAGCAAAAAAAATTATTTTTCTTTTTTATTTTGAATTAATTACTTTTAGGGTAAAATAGACATTTCTTGATTCTTTACCAACTACCACCCCGCATTTTCTTCCTACCAAACAAACCATCTTCCCTTATTTTTCAAAATCTTCCCTTCCCTTCCTTTCCTTCCTCTAAATTCCTTTCCCTCCTTAAATTTTTCCTGTACCAAACGGGCCCTTATGGTGGAGAGCAATCCCTCGTCACTTTGGTTTTTGAGCAAAGAAGATAAATTTTCAAAATTATCTACCTGATTGCATTAGAAAATTTTTAGTAAATATGATCAAATTTGATGGATAGGGACATAAATATTCAAGATATGTTTGTACATTTTTATATTTTTATTATCAGTAAAATTTTTAATCTTTGATAAAAGTATAACCAGGGCATTTATTTGATAAATAATGATATTATTTATTTGATGGAGGTCCGAAGTTGTTTATTTAGCATGGGAAGTTATAAAGCTCCGGGTATTGACGGTTTTCATTTGTGTTCTTCCAAATCGGTGGAGTGTGCTTCGTCATCATATTATGAGATTGATTGTGGATGTTTGGCATAACCCTTCCCATATTCGTTTTATAAATGATACTTTGATTGCTCTAATTCCTAAAGTGCAGGTGCCTACAGCTATGTCTCAATTTCGGCCCATCTCTTTATGCTCGGTCTTGTATAAGCTTATCACCAAACTTATTGTGAGGCGCTTACAACCGATAATGGAGATTGTGATTTCACCTTATCAATCCAGCTTTGTCCCCAATAGGCAAATTCATGATAACATTGTTATTGCTCAAGAATTGATTCACTCAATGAACAAAATGCGGGGGAGACAATTTATGGCAATTAAGGTTGACTTAGAAAAGACGTATGATCGTGTGAACTGGAAGTTTTTACAAAGCATTATGGATGAAGTTGGCTTTCCGTGTACTACCATTGATTTGATTATGCAGGCAGTAACTACCTCATCCTTCAATATTCTATGGAATGGTGGCAAAACTTCACCGTTCCAGCCTTCTAGGGGCATCAGACAGGGTGATCCCATCTCCCCATACTTATTTACACTAGCTATGGAGAAACTGTCTCATATTATATCCACGGCTGTTAGTGGTGGGCTTTGGAACCCTATTAAGGTGGGTCAAGGGGGCCCCCCGGTTTCACATTTGATGTTTGCTGATGATCTTATGTTGTTTGCATAGGCAAAGGATAGTCAGTTGGAAATTGTTATGAAGTGCCTATCTATGTTTGAACAGATTTCAGGATTAAAGGTAAGCATGGAGAAAACTGTCATCTATTTCTCCAAGCACATATATGAGGATTTGGCTGGTTCATTGGAGGCTAAGAGTGGCTTCAAGAGAGTTAAAAATGTGGGAAGATATTTGGGGGCTTGGATGGTACATGGGCGCGCAACTAAACAATGTTATCAACATATTGTGGAGAAGTTACGGAGGAAGCTAGGTGGGTGGCAGCAGCAGTGTCTGTCTCAGGCTGGTAGGATAACTCTTGTCAAGTCTGTATTATCTACTATTCCTTTATTTCATATGCATTATGCTAGACTCCCCCTAAATATATGCAATGAGATTGATAGAATTCAAAGGAATTTCATTTGGGGTGATTCCCACCTCCATAAAGCACAGCATGCGTTAAGTTGGAATGTGTTGACTAGTCCTAAGCTCATGGGAGGACTCGAGTTAAAATCAGCTGCAATCATGAATGACGCTGTCCTAATGAAGTGTGGTTGGAGGTTCCAAAACGACCAGAATGCTTTATGGGTGCGATTTTTGGTACAAATTGGAAACTTGCCAGTTCTGAAAACTGGTTGCTCGCCGTTCTGGACTGCACTATGTAACATTTTTATTAATATGAAGGATGAGGTGGTATGGGAAATTGGTGATGGCTCTGCTATTTCTTTTTGGAAAGACAAGTGGGTGTCCTCTTCCATTTGTCTTCAGGACTATGCAGTAAGTCCCATTCCTACTGAGATGCGAGATTATGTGGTTAACAGATTTGTCAATCAACATGGCCGGTGGGATCTGCCTGTGTTAAACAGCCTACTTCCCCAAAATGTGGTTGATCTAATTAAAGGTATGCTTCCGCCTTCTTTTGATGATGGGCCTGATCGCTCCTTTTGGTTGTCTGGAAACTTATCAGGTGTTAGTGTAAAAAGTTGTTATCTGTATTTAGCTGAGTCTGGATTTCAGCAATCTGATATTAATTGCGACATGTGGATAAAGTTATGGAAATGGATGGGACCACCTAGAATACATGTATTTGGTTGGAAACTTTTCCATCAGCGGCTCCCCTTAAGGTCATGGATCCGTACTTGGTCGGACAACGATGGGCTTTGCCCACTGTGCCAGCAAGAAGAAGAGACCAGTTTACATGCATTTAGAGACTGTCATGTGGTTCGTGGGTTCTGGTATGAGGTGGTACATGGTGAT
This sequence comes from Acacia acuminata, assembly GCA_019022655.1. Lineage (NCBI taxonomy): Eukaryota > Viridiplantae > Streptophyta > Magnoliopsida > Fabales > Fabaceae > Acacia > Acacia acuminata. The sequence goes on from JAFJYI010000015.1 coordinate 210,948, forward strand.
CAGCTACAGGCTTTCTTTAGCTACGATTGGATTGACTGGGTAACGGAGAATTGGAAGAGTGATAGTATTACTCTTGGTGGATCTTTTTGGCATGAGCTATTTATTGTCTCTTGCTGGTTTATCTGGAAATGGCGGAATGGATTTATTCACAACACGCAAGATGCTAGTAGTAAATATTGCAGGAGGCCCATTCTTGAGCTACTGGGAGTATTAAAATCTGGAATTGACAGAGAAGGGTTTCAACACATAGTACAGACTCATGCTAATGTTCGCTAGTCCTTTCTAGAGGACCCTTTTGTGAAACTGAATTCAGATGGGCCATCAAAGGGAGCTGAACAGGTAGCGACCTGCGGGGGTTTGCTGCGTGACTTTTTTGGTAGGTGGCTTGGCGGTTGCTATTCGTTTTGGAAGGTGCTCAGCGATGCTAACGGAGTTATGAGGAGTTTTGAGAGGTTTAGAGATGGCTTAGGAGGCAGGTTGGAGGCATGTAGTTGTTGAAAGTGACTGTCAATCAGTCATTGCATTACTATCTAAACAAGGTAATGCAACTCGTGAGTCCCATTTGGTGGCTCGGATACGAGCAATCACTCGCAGACAGTGGGTTATACGTTACAGCCATGTTCTTAGGGAGGGCAACCAGTATGCGGATTGGTTGGCCAATTTTGCTTTGACGCAAGTGGAGTCTCCTGATGGAGCCCACTTCTCTGATCCACCTGCTGGTCTCTATTGTTTCCTTGTTGCTGATCTGGCTAGAGTTCAGCATGAGAGGAGATATCTGAGGCATTAACTCCTTAGTTTCTTTTGTTTATTTGTTTTGTTCAGTTGATTATTTTTCCTTGTATAAAAAAAAAAAAAAAAAAAAAAAAAAAAAAGACCGCAGTAGAGTGAAAAAATTGAAAATATATTTTATAAAATTAATATATATATATATATATATATATATATTTTTTTTTTTTTTTAAAGAAAAGAAACTACGGCACCTGTGAATTGAAAAGGGCTTAACCCCACAAAACTAATTCTGTTTCATTTTCTTGTTTTCGCGGGGCTTCCGTTCTCTGGACGGAACAAGTTAATCTTCGTTCCGGTTAACCGTGACATCATTCTGGATTCTGGTAGGATCTCTTCCCACCAACTCTGCTTTTTAAGTTTATTTTTTCTTCAATGTTCGACAACAGCAGCAACGTAGCGATCTCTGTTTTGGACGATGAATCGGACGACCATGGTCGGATGCGGGCCCGCTCGCGACGGAAGCGTAAGAAACTCCTGCATAGAGGTGAGAACGGGTTCGCCCTACGGCTGCTCAGAAAGCTACTGAGATACTGGATGCTGCTTATCATTATTCCAGTTGTGGGCTTCCTAGTATTCGAGGCTTTCATAATAGGCACGAAACCTAGTTTGATAGGGAGCTCACGGCTTGGCATTCCGAATGACCCGTCTCAATTAAGCTCGGAATTTAGGAAATTTGATCAATCTACACCCACATTGGGGAAAGATCCAAGGAGCAATTTGAATCGGTTTGATCCCACCACCCGTGTTATTGGCGGGGTCCGACAGCGTAAGTACCGGAATGAGACTTTACCTTTTTTTTTTTTTCACTGGGCTGAGAAACACATTGCAGGCAGGAGCTGCACAAGAGTAGTTGATTATATTAGTCATTTTCTATTTCTGGACTTTGATTACCGTTAATGTCTGGTTCTTTCATCTTGGAGCCAATGCCTTGTAATTTTCCTTGTTGAGTGATTCTGTTATCCTGCCAAGCTTATCTTAAAGTAAATAATTTTAGATTTACTCTATCAATTATGGGCTGTTCAATGAAGTTCGTGACTCATGCTAAAACTTTCAGTAGAGTTACCCTCGAGTTAAACTTCACTCTGTCTTCTAGGATTATAACTACTAGAGTCCTAAGCAGATCTGCTCAACCAACCTTTTGGCATTGTTTGTTGATCTGTTAGCAGCTCCCAGCCAAGGTTTGGGCCTTTACTTAGGATATACTAATCAGTTACCGCTCCAAAAATGAGTTTTGTCCGTGTCAAGGGTGCTGGCCAAATGCACTAAACACTTTTAATATCTTTTTTTTTGTGCGTTGCTTATATCCATGTTATGTTTTGTATGAGTGTTGAGTTGCACTGGGTTGTGGCGGTTTTAGCCATTTCTTGTCACAAGTTTACCAAACACTGCTAATTCTTGATGCACTTCTACTGTACTGTAATGCTGGGAATTTCTTATTACTTCTCCAATCCTTAATATAAGATATTGTTGACCTTTTTGAAGAAACTAAATAAACTACTTTAAATTATTGATATTTATCTTTTTTATACTAAATTATGTTGTCTGACTTATAAACTTATATATAATCAAATGATACACGATATATGCCTATGATTATTTAACTTATTTAGTTTTCTTAATCTCTCTAAGAAAGGTCAACTATGTCTTATATTAAAAACTGGAGGAGTACCTTGCATTAACAAAGTGATGCAGCTGTGGCTACAATACTGCCCTTCGCCTATTTCAGCGTCGAATTGTCTTAACATTTCTGCCTATGCCGTGTCTCTTGTTATTTACAATTATGAATTTCTGCTGTTTTGCTCAATAGCTTCTAATGTAGCAATAGTTGGGTGAAGCTTCTTTAAACAGGAAGTGAAGTGTGATGTTATATAACCAGACCCAATGAATCTGAACCATCTCACTGTTACTGGTTCGGACAAGTGACAGTGTCATCCTGAATGGTTCAATATGCACTTGGCCCTGGCCGTCTCTGTACTTCTTTCTTTAGTCGTCACTACTTCCCATTAACCCCAAATGGATAATATTAATTTCATAATTTGTATTAAGATGTATTAGGCATTTGAAGGAGCACCTTATATGACATGTGAATTGATCCTATCAGGTTGCTTGAAGCTCCTACCACCTGAAGAACTTGAACATTTGGATATTCCTGTGGAAAAAGAATCCAGAGGCCCTGTTAATAAAGTTTTATATGTAGCAGAGAGTGATGCATCTTTTGTTGGAGGGAATACTGCCTTGACTCAACAGCATCCAGAAGTTACAAGATTTAATTTATTCACTGGAAATCAAACACTTTATGAAAGAGAGAGTAGTTTTAAGGTAATCAACAGCTGCTCTGTATTTTGATGATGTAAGACAGTTAATCTATGACATAACATGGTTTCTCCTTGGATTTTCCCCTCTTTTTTGAAAAAAGAAGGATGAGTCTACTTACCTACATTCACAACTTCATAAGTTTGGCTTTAGTTATATACCTTCTTTTTCTACATATAGGTGAAAGAAACTATGATGTTACATTGTGGGTTCTACAGTTCAGCTGGAGGGTTTAAGATAACCGATAAAGATAAAGGTTACATGAATGCTTGCAAAGTTGTGGTATCTACTTGTGCATTTGGTGGCGGAGATGATCTCTATCAGCCTATTGGTATGTCAGAGGCATCGCTTGAAAAGGTTAGTTATGTACTATAAGAGTTTATTACTCCTCCGGTCCTTAATATAAGATATATTTTCCTACTTTAATTAGATTAAAGAAGTTAGTTGAGTTAGTTAATATGACATGTATTTTCTAAAACACTCTAGTCATCTTCCTTAATACCTCCATTCCCTCACCTTTTTTATTACAGTTGAAGGAGCATCAATAGGGTTAAGTTAGGAAAACATTGACAAATATGAAAACTGTGTCTTATATTTAGGACCGAAGGAGTGCTAATAAAGTTAAGAAGTTAAAAAAATCTTATCTTCCAAATCTATTTAGTGGCATGCAGGTCTGCTATGTAGCATTCTGGGATGAAATCACCGTAACAGCACAAGAATTAGTGGGCCACAGAATCGGAGAAAGTGGCTTTATTGGCAAATGGCGTGTTGTGGTTGTTAGGGATCTTCCTTTTTCTGATCAGAGATTGAATGGTAAAATCCCCAAGGTATCAATATCAGGATTTTGGCTCCTATTTTCTTCTTGAACATCATTTGTTATTAAGTTCAAATGCAAGTTGTAGTTGTAAAGCTTCATTTCATTCTTCTCCCCCCTCTCCTACTCATAAATCCAGTTCTACCATCATCATTATTTTTATTCTCTCCTAATCCTTCCCTTCATTCTCCTAATAAAATTTTGTGCGCCGCAACATCTTACAGATGCTAAGCCATCGCCTATTTCCTCAAGCAGAATACTCTATTTGGGTAGATTCCAAGTCCCAATTTAGGAGGGACCCATTGGGTGTGCTAGAAGCGCTTCTTTGGCGCTCAAATTCTGTACTTGCCATATCTGAACATGGAGCTCGTGGCAATGTCTATGACGAGGCTAAGGCTGTTGTCAAGAAAAACAAAGCCACACCAGAGGAAGTTGAAGTGCAAATAAATCAGTACCGCCAAGATGGGTTGCCTAAAGAAAATAGATTTAATGGCAAGAAAGGTATGTGCTGCTTTAGAATATTGTTTCATCATTTAAGATAATATTTAAGTAACATCTTGATTGCATTTTTTTGCGGGAAGAGTTCTGTGTTAAAGTTGTTAATATTATTAGTTAACATAAGATCTACATTAATTTGAGATTTTGGAAATGCTCAAAATTGAGGCTTTATTCCATTAGTTGCTACGATTAGATACAAAGGGTTATTTAATGAGACATTTAGCTGAGATAGTCTTTGGTAATCTACCCCCGAAATTAATCAAACTATCACCCCATCAGTCAAAATAATTAAAATAAAAGCTGATTATGACTAATTAGAATGTTTTTCAATTTCAACATCCATCACGATGTATGATATTCTTTGAAATATGCATTGCTGCCATGTTGTCTCAATATACCTTCATGGGTGTGGATATGTGTTAGTTCCTTGGATTTAGTATCAAGGAAATTAGGAAGAAACCTTCTAAAACCAGAATCTGAAGTTCTAGACTAAGACAAAGTAAGTTTTCTGGATAATACTTCAGATGTCCATAATCTGTCATACATGAGAGTATAAATACAAAAGCAACATAACTGACAACACCAGCTACACAAACAATTGACACAACTGACAATAACCACCCTTATCTTACTGAAACTGCCTAATAGATAAACATATAGCAATGAAACACAAGGAACAGACCACAAACTCCCCTAAATAGAGCGCCTCTTCCTTTTGAGTATACTAAAAGAGGATGTGATATCCTAACATTCCGAGTTCTCAATTTTTCTTAACAGCTTGGGTGTCCCATTACCTCACAAATCTTCAAGGCCAGTGCTCTAAACTCAGCATCGACATTGCTTCTCACTCCTACAAGGTCATTAAATTTCCTCATAAAAATGTCCTGGTGGCCTGTAGTTAATCTTCTATCATCCGCTGATCCAGCCCAGTAGGCTTCAGTATGAACTTCTACACCTTGCATCCTCTTTTTCTTTAAAGAACAATCCTCTACCTGGTGACACTTTCTAATACCTCGATATTTTATACACGGCTTCCATGTGCTCCCCTTGTGGTTTACTCATAAATTAAGCTCACCACACCTACTGGAAAGCTAATACCGGGCCAAGTGCGTGACAGGGATATTAACTTTCCTAGCAATCTCTGGTATCTGCCTGAAAATAACATTGCATCGTGCAATGCATTTAATAATCAAGGCTTTATTCCATTGACGGCCTTGAGAACAAGGTACAGTCATGATGAATTTTATGAAGTTCAAGTTGACCAAGATTGCTGGGACTTAGCTTCCGGTTTAAGTTAGTTAAATCCTTGCATTTTACTCTAATTTTGCAGTAGTGTCTTAATGAGTTAGGTTTCACAATCTCTCTTGATAACAGTTGTCTTGTGCAAGTTGCCGATTTTGACTCATAGTGGCATGCTTTTTGGACTATGGGGACGATATTTGTTAACAAGCTCCTATGTCTGTGCAGCTTTATGCGAGGCTTCCATTATCGTGAGGAAGCATACACCACTAACGAACCTGCTTATGTGCCTCTGGTTTAATGAGGTGGTTCGGTTCACTTCAAGGGATCAGCTCAGTTTCCCCTATGTTCTATGGCGGTTAAAAGCATTTGAAAAGGTCAATATGTTTCCAGTTTGTACCCGCAAAGATCTTGTCAACAGCATGGGCCACCTACGCAAGGTCAAGCCTTTGCAAAGTTGATTCTACATAACTTGGAAGAGAAGCAACGCGTTGCTTCAATTTTCAATTCGAAGCCCATTCTCAAGATTTCATTTCTCTAATTTCACTAGCCATCTGAGTTACTAGATGTTATCCACTACAGTAAATGCAGGGAAGAGCTTTCTTTTCCTTTTTTTTTTAAAAAAAAAAAAAAAAAAAAAAAAAAAAAATTGATGCAGCTTTCTTTTTCTACTTTTTCCTTCTGATATAAAAGAGTGGTGAGATAGCTACAACAATGTTAACTGTTTCTTTTGTAATGATATTCGGGAGAATGAGAGTGAAGTACCTGGAGGAAAATATGTTAATTGGGTGTTATAATTATTTATAAGGACCAAGTACAAAAATATAACATGTAAAAACATTAAAGTTCTAAACAAAATCTTCTACGTCCCTCCGCAATTTTTTTTAATACACCAGAAAAATCTAGAAGCCATCGCGATATTCACAACGCTATAATTAGCATTAGACCTAGACTGCAGACATTAGGAGAACCAACCAAAGCCTCTGTTGCAAGCGTATCTATTGCATCATTATGATCTCTGTGTACTAGTTTGGTTACCACCCACCAATCAATCCCGTTTTAACATTTCTTTGATCTCTAATATTACGTTGGCATGCACTAAATACGAAACTAATACAAAATACAATTAATTTTAAATTTCGCCACACTAAACAAATTTTTTCGCAATTTTTACTACTTGTTTAGAAAACTATGGAAAAAAATATTCCGGTTTAGTTTTGTCAAAATTATAACTTGATATTTAAAATCAACACAAACCTTGATTAAAAATAAAAATTATATAATTTTATTAAAACTCAAGATTTTTTAAATTTATTATATAGGTTTAATAAAATTAAAAAAAAATTCATTAATCGATTCAGTATTTTTAAAAGATATGCTGATATGAGATAAGTTTTTTTTCCATAAGAATATTTTAATTGATGTAATATAATAAATCAGGCAACAGTGACATATAGATTAATTGCTGTTATTAATTAAATTATATGTTGATTACCTAAATATTTTTTTGACCATGATTGTTTACATGAATATAAAATATTATGAAAAATAAAAATTAACAAAAAAAAGTGATCAGGCCACATATGAATTGTAGCTAATTTTTTATTATGAGATTATGTAGGAGGTTTATTTATTTTATCTTTTTGGCCAATTGTTGGACGTCTACTTGTAGGTATTTTGTCTTTTACAATGAATATTACTTTCTCCATATTCTTTATTTTAATTTTCACTTGATACCTTTACCGTTGCGTGACATCACAGCATTGTTGGATTTAAGATGAATAATAACAATAATCGATAGCCGAAGTTTTGGCCCTCTTGAAATTTGTCAATTGTTGAATTTGAAAGATATCCAACATTCTCGCATTCACTTGAAGCTATTAACATTTTGTTTAGGGATAGTGGGGATAGTCATTTATATCGGCTCTTGATTGAAGAAACCAGACAACTTTTATGTGATGAGTGGTGCGTGGAGGCACATTATGCTAATAGGGAAATATTAATGTGCGCCGATAAATTAGCTAGAAAGGCTCACTCCGATAGTCCTCAAGTTATTTTTCTCCCGAAGTGCAAAAGTGTTGTGAATCAGAATTTTGGCAAGACATGCATTCTACGAGTGAGAGGTCTTCCTCAAGTAGGTAGTATGGATCAATAGGATCAATTTTAAGCTATGTTTGCCTAATATATGGAAAAAAGAAAAAAGAATAATAACAATAATAATAAATTAATAATATCCCTTGTTTGCCTTTTATAATATACATGACAAGGATATTTATTTTTAACCTGGCTTTTAATATTATAATTTCAACTTAAAAAGGTATAGGGAAAATTCCATTTAAATGTGATTTGAACTTTAAAACCCCAAAAAGTCTGTTAGCACATGGAAATAATACTTAGGTCCTTGGGGAGGAATTTGAAATTTTGAAATGTTGTCTTTTTATCAAAATGTCCTCACTTTTTTTAAAAAAGAAGGCAAATCCCCCTCGCGGTTGGAGCTTCATCAACGCTAGACCTCTGTTGCCCAACTCCACCTCGCTAGTGGGCTGAGCCCAGAATTCCTGTGACAACTTGAGTAATGCAATTAACTACTTTAGTACAGAGATTGACAACTTTAGCTCCCTAAGCCCTATCAAGCGTCGTTTACAAGTTGAATAAAAGAAATGATAATTTGAGTATAGACATTAACAACTTTAGCTTTTAAGTTGTCACTCTATATACTATAGTTGCGAATTGTTATTTACAAGTTGTTATTGTCGTTATTTAACTTGTTAATGACTCTTGATTAGGTGTAGGGATCTAAAGTTGCCAATTTCTATATTCAAGTAGTTAATCGCATTATCCAAGTTGCCATCGGAGTTCGGTCGCTAGCATAGCGGCGACGACAGCAGGCAAAGCTCCAGGTGGTGAGAGGACCTTGCCTTTTTAAAAATAAAAAGTGAGGGCATTTTGGTAAAATCACAACATTCTAAAATCTCTGATTCCTCCCAAGGACCTATATGTCATTTTCATATGTTCACATATTTTTTTAGGTTTTGTAAGTTTAAATAGTACTTATCTCAAATTTTCCCACATATATAAACCCACACAGATGATTACTTAAAATTTAGAATTTTATAATAAAAATATTTAAAATATTCCCAATCTCAAGTATGGTATTGTTTAATTAAAACTGACATTATTTAATATACTTATTTTTTTTGAACGGCATATAATTGAAAAATTCAATAAATGCAAATGATTTTTAGGGCCAGTTTGGTTTGAATGGAGATGATAGAGGGTGAGGGAATGAAAGGGAAGGGAGGAAGAAAAGAATAGGGGGCTATCTTGTTTGGTTTGATTGGAGGGAAATGAAAGGAATGAATTTTTAATGATCCTCTATTTGGTTCAAGAGGGGATGAGAGTGGAGACTAATTTTACCATTTTTACCTTTATATATTATACTCCCTCCGGTCCTAATTATAAGACAACATTTATAAGTTAGTTTTGGTCATAATTATAGGACAACTTTCTAATTTTTGTTAATTGCTTCCTAAAATATCCTTATTTTATTCTCTCAAGTGTGTTTGGCTTTTGATGAATGGTGATTATATGTATGTGGGTGTGTAGACTCTTTCAAGGATTGAAACTTTTTAATTGCTAGATTTTAATTTATTTATCAATCAACTTTCATTAATTTACCAATATATATATATATATATATGACACACACACAGATACATTTATGTGTGTGTGTGTGTGTGTTTTTATATGTGTGTCCACACACACATACACTCTCACATCTGTGAGTTTGTGTGTGTGTACATGTGTGTGTTGCCAATATATATGGGTATGTGTACATATATAAACACACACACATATATATACATATGTGTGTGTATTCATATATATATATATATATGTGTGTGTGTGTAGATATATATATGTGTGTGTGTGTGTGTTTATATATATGTGTATATATATCAATATGTATACATATATACCTACATATATGTGTATATAGTAAGACCATTATTTCAATTAGAAAAGAGTAGAAAGGAAAATTCTAGGTCGGAGTGATATGTGATAAGAGTTGTTGATTCATTTTTATTTTTGTCATTTTAAATTTATATAAGGGCATTTTAGGAAAATGAGTAAAATTAACTAATTTAACTCCTCTCCTTAGTCTCCCCAAAGTTAGTTAAATATGTCCTATAATTAGAAATAGGAGGGAGTAGTTTATATCTTTTTATTTATATAAATTATCTATATTAATTTATACTTCAATATATTCATAATTTATGAAGATCATTCTCTCGTCAATCGACCAAATTATTTCAAATGTTTTAATGTTCCGTTTGAATACACAACCATAGCGTAACAAAACTGGGGAACCATAGAGTTAAAGGACTTTTAAGATTGAGAGAAACGAACTGCTTGCTGTGATTAGCCCCGGTTTGTTATGAGTAAGATTTAAGGAAGGAAAGGAACTTTAGAAAGGAAAGGAAGATTGAGAGGAACTTTAAAATGGTATTATATTTGGTAGACATGGAAATTGAGATGGAAAATGATAATTTTTTAAAAATTGAAATTAAAACATAACATCTAAAATGTCTAAAATACCCTTTACATTTTTTTTTTTTAAAAAAAAACTCTCTCCTTCATCTCTACGCCCAACCACCGACAGACCAAAAAAAAAAAAAAAAAAAAAAAAAAGCTTTGATCCCGTCGCAGTTTCCCACCGGTGGTGGTGGAGATCGTGGGTTACGACGTTGTCCCTCTCTCGCTCCGCTATCACTCCTTCTTCATCCATGACGCCGGACCGACATAACCAACAAAAAAAAAAAAAAAAGCTTTAGATCCAGGACACAGTGTGGGTTTCGATCGATGGTGGTGGTCTGGTGAAGTCAGATCGACGACAATGAAGGAGCCAACAAAGAGAGTTGAAGGCGAAAGGAAGAGAGTCGAAGGTGCCGATGCCGATGTGAATGGAGGTTGAAGATAAGGGATATAATTGGAATTTTGTAGGAGGGAAGATCAAATCTCACATCTTCCATCCAATATATGAGGGATCTGATCTTCACTCAGATATGAGAAGATGATCACTCACCGGAAGTTGCTTACTGGATATTCCGTCTACAAAACACCCAAAAACCATGTAAACTTTAGGATCTTCCCTTTCCTTAACAGGTCCTTAAGGATTTACTCGACGAGACCCTAGAGATGCAGTTTTCAATTTTATCGAAAGATGAATCATGATATATAATGTTCAATCCATTATCAACAAATCCTGCAATGCCCCTTTCTTTGCCTCACGATTCAAAGAGGCATTGTTCCATTATTCTGCAATGAATGATATGTTTGACACTGTCGTACCTCGTGAAAATGAACGGCGGTTGACACTTGAGAGAGAGTTTTTGGGTTGGGAGATATTAAATGTGGCTGCGTGTAAAAGGACAATTATCTTCTAAAAATTATTCTCTAAGAGTTATTTTTACTTTGTAAATCTTAAAAGCTATTTTCTAAAAGTAACTTCCAAACGGTTTCGAAAATACTAGGTCAAAGTGAGCTTTTTGAGTCTCTGTTTCTATTTTTCTCGGAGGGTATCAATAGGAATATCAAAAAGTTAATGAGGACAAAGTAGTCAAGATATTTTTCTGCCTTTAAAAAACCCAAGGGAACTCAACTAAAATAAGCGGAGTCCATGGATTTAGATGGCATATTTTGGCTCCTTTACCTCGAAAATTTCAATATAAATGAGGAAAGGTCTCATTTTTATCCCCGTCCCTCCCACCAAACACGCCCAAGTGGCTGCCGCAATTTTAGATATCTTTATCTTCTTTTATATTACTTCTAGTCTAAATATAAGACAGTTAACCCTTTTTTTAAAAAATTAAAACTAAACTAAATAAGTTCTTAATCATTTCATTATCTTTTAGATTATATATTAGTTAAATTAATTAGTTTGAAGAAAAAATTAAAAACAAAAATACTCTAAAACGATTTAATTAACTTCTTTAATCTCTTTTAAAAAATTAATTAATTCTTATAATTAAACCTAAACAAAGATATCTTTATTTCTTTCCTTGATATAAAGATATATCTAGAAACCGCGTGATACGATTAACGATTGTGATCCCGCCACCGCCTTAACTTTAGAAACCGCGTAAGCGAGACGCGTCAGAAGCCAATCATGACCGTCCATCTATGCACCGCCATGGCTGTTTTTATCTATAAATAAAGTCTTGGTTGCGCCGATTGCCTCCAAATTTTGTGAGCCTGTTTTCGTTTGTTGCTTTTGGTAATCTAACGCGTCAGGTTTCGGTATTTTTTCTTATGTGGTCGTTGTGGTGGTGTCTTTGCCATTTAATGATCTGTGCAGATGGGGATATCTGGCGGAGAATGGAACGAGGGCTGAACGTGGGTAATCTTCGCTTTCGTTCTATTTCGTGGGTGAACGAGAGATAATTGATATTTGGTTGGCGCAGATAGGGACGGAGGTGTTTACGATTATCTTTAAACGTGGCGTAGAATTTATGCAAGATTTGGTGATATCTCCCTTACCCTGATATTTGTGAATAGTTTTTCTATTTGAGAAGTCTTCGCTGTTTCGGGTATCACGGTCTCTCCTTATGCCTGTTTGCGGCTTTCAATTGGTATTACAGGGGAGCAGTTAGTGATTATCATTTGCGTTCTTTCGTTCGTTCTCATGGCTGGAATCATGACGACTTTTCCTATCAGCATGGGGTGACGTTGATTTATCTGATTTCTGCCTTCTGTTGCGGGACTTCTAGAATTGGATATGCTTCTTTATTGCATTTCTATATGATTTCGATAAGTGATGATATGTGACGATCTGTGACTGAGGTGTTGGATTTTCTGCTCTAATTTATCCGTCGTTGGATCGATGCTCTTGAAATATCATAGGGATCTATCACTTGGATAATTTTCTGGTTTTCCTTGTAACCTTATTCATTGAATATTAATCTTGCCTTGATCCATGGTGGAAGAATTGGGTTGGTTTTGAACTATCGTCTATCCCATTTCAGAATTTGGAGTCTTGAAACACTTGATCCACTTCAGACTGTCAACAACGTTTTTTTCCCCTTGGGTGGCTGGAAGATTGAACTTGTGAAGTACCAAGCTAACATCTTTTCTTGGATATGATAGTTTTTTCTAATTGGTTTTGGCTGATAGATAGTTGAATGAATTGTAAATTTGTATAATTGTAGCTAGCTTGTCGAAAGCTGTGTAAAGATATACATGTGTTCAAACAGCAATTTCTTGAGTAACTTTTATGATTTTTCTTTTTGTCTTCCTTTGTGGATCATTTGGCTTTAGTTATGGGCTTCCCTCTAATTTTGCTGGTTTGTCTAGGTTTGCCCCATTTAGGTGTCTAAGTGGGGCATAATTTGGTTCAACTGTTTTTGCTGTGTTTCAATGGAGTAATGAAGCGTTTGGCCAAAGAAATGGTGGTTGATCTTTTTCTGTATTAATTAGATGCCTCATTATATTTGTAAAATTTATAAAATTGATAATATACGTTCTTGATTACCATTCGACCATTGTGGTAATTTATGTTGTCAGGGCAAGAATGGAAGCATTTTTTCAGGTGTTTTCTTTACTCAGTTCCATAAAGGCTGACACGGCTGTGTCTGGTTTTAATGTTTTTAAAGAAATAAGTATAAATTTCAATCACGTGCTCAATAGCAAATGAAATTTTCCTCCCTAATGTTATTGCTGTAATTTTGGAGATGAGGTTTAAAATTATTCTGTTGTTGATAGTGTTTTAGCCAGAACGTGTGGCCTTTAATTGGAGCGTTATCCGTTCGTTTGGGAGGAAGAAATTAGTTCCGGCTAGATGAATAAAATTCATTCCTAAACCATTTCTTTGAGATTGAGCTTAATTTTCCCATTAAGTTCAGTTTCAACTTAGTTTGGCTTTTAATATTCTGGCGATTAATTGGACGGTTATTTCGTTGCAGCTGTCATAATGTGCCTTAACAAAACATTTGGTTACGTGCGTTTTCATCTATGCACTTTTTGGAAGTGATTCTGTGCTTCATAGTGTGTCTCCCCGAATGTATGGCCTTTTGGTTTGAGAGTTTCTATCGTAGGTGAAAAGAGCATGGCTTTTTCATCCCTCCTTTGGTTTGGGTGAAAGGAAGTCTTTAAGGGTTAATTCATTCCCAACAATTACTCCCTCCTCCTAGATTTTGAGCTTCCTTTTTTAAAGAGGAAAATAAATTTCCATTTGTTTTGGTTTAACATTTGATGTCTTGATGTTTAATTGGTGGTTTATTGTTGCAGCTGCTTACCAACATGTCTTGATAAGTTGGGCTCGAGTTTCACTAAAAACTTGGTTACATCTTCTTGCTTATGCCTTTTCTTCCTTTCGGTTTTTGAAATTATTGTGTGTTTCGTTGTGTCTCATCGTTAATGTGTGGCTTTTACTGAGAGGTTTTGATTTAGATGAAAAGAGCATGGCGTCCTTCTCTTCTTTCTTTTGGTTGAAAGAAAGTGATTCATATTCAACTAAGAAGGCTAATCCATTCCTAAACCGCCCCCTCCTCTTAAATTTTGAACTCTAGTTTCTTTAATTGTCTTGGTGTTTAATTGGAGGCTTATATTGTTGCAGCTGGCTCGCAATGTGTCTTGATAAGTTGCGCTGAGTTTCAGGAAAATTTGGTTATATCTTCCCACTTATGCTTTTTTCTTTATGTGCATATTGAAATTATTCTGTCTTATAATGTTTCATCCTGAATGTATAGCCTCTAATTGGAGGTTTTTGACTTAGGTGAAAAGAGTGTGGCTCTTCTTTTCCTGGATTTGTTTGGGTGGGAGAAAGCTCCAGAACAGTACTTTCGAATTGAGCTTATTCCCCCCCCCGATTTCAATCTCTCAACTTATTTGGTTTGGCTTTTGATATTTTGCGAGTAATTGGAGGGTTATTTTGTTGCAGCTGGCTAACATCTGTGCTTTGTGGTGTGTCATCCAAATGTATGGTTTTTTTTATTTGAGAGTTTTTGCCATAGGTGGAAAGAGCGTGGCTTTTCTTTTCCTTGGTTCTCTTGGCTGAAAGGAAGTGATTCTGATTCAACTGTTCATTGCCAAACAGCTCCCTCCTTGATTTCAGCTTTTTTTTTTTTTTTTTTTTTTAATAAATTGTTTTGGTCTGACTTGTGATGTCTTGGTGTTTAATTGCCTTCTTGTTTTGTTGCAGCTGGTTCTCAATGTGTCATGATTAGGTGCCTCGAGTTCCTCTAAAGTTTGGTTACATCTTCCTACTTACGCCCTTTCTACTATGAGATTTTTCCAATTTTTTGTGGTTCAGAGTGTCTTATCATGAGTATATGACTATATGGCCTTTAACTTCCCTCGGTCCTTTTGGTTGAAGGAAGTGATTTAGATTCAACTAAGAAGGCTAATTCATTCCTAAACAGCTCCCTCCTCCTAAATTTTGTGCTCTTCGTTTGTTTTTTTTTCCTAATGCTTTAATTGTCTTGTTTAATTTGAGGCTTATTTTGTTGCAGCTGGTTCACGTGTTCTGATACGTTCCTCAGAGTTTAACTGAAAATTTGGTTACATCTTCCTGTTTATGCCTTTTCTTTTATGCGCATTTTGAAATTGTTCTGTCCTTGATAGTGTTTCATCCTGAATGTATGGCTTTTAATTGAAGGTTTTTGACTTAGGTGAAGGCTCTTCTTTTCTCGGGTTCGTTTGGGTGAGAGGAAGTAATTTCAGTTAGATTGGTCACTTTTTTTGTTTTTTTTTTTTTTTGGCTTTTTGAGAGCAGTGTCGTTGAGATTGAGGTTTGATGATTCCGCAAAACATTTGGTTGCATCTTCCTTCTTTTGGTATTTCAAACATGTTTTGATAAGTTTCCTAGAGTTTCACTAAAATTCTGCTTATGCTTTTTCTTCTTTATGCCGTTATAAATTATTCTGTTATGTATCATGTCTCATCTTATTTCAGAATTTTTGTCTTAGGTGAGAAGATCATGGCTTTTCCTTTGCTTGGCTGGAAGTTATTTGGAGTCAACTAAGAAGGCTAATTTCTTCCCTAATAGCTCCCTCATAAATTTTTAACTACTGTTTTTAAAAAAAAGATTTTTAACGTCTTCATGTTAACTGGGGGCTTATTTTGTTGCAGCCAGTTTGGTTCAGAATTGTGTCTTGATAAGTTACCCGGAGTTTCACTAAAAATTTGGTTACATCTTCCGGCTTATGACTTTTCTACTATTTACCCTTCTATGATCCTAGAGTTTCAACTAAGAAGGCTAATTCATTCCTAAACAGCTCGTCCTTCTTCCTGGATTTTTTGCTTGTTTTTTTATTGTTCAGTTGTTTTGGTTTGACTCTGAAGGTATTAGTGTTTAATATGTGGCTTATTTTGTTGCAGCTGGTTCACATTACCTGATAAGTTTCCTTGAGATGCACTAAAAATTTGGTTACATCTCCTCCTTATTCCTTTACTTTTTGATGACTTTTGAAATTATCGTATCCTTTACACAGTGTCAAGATGAATGCGTGTTCTTTATTTGAGATTTTTTGATTTAGGTAGAAAAAGCATGGCTTTTCATTCCCTTGAAGGGAAGTGATTCACATTCAGCTAAGAATGCTGCTAAATTATAAATTTTTTGTTCTAACTTCTTGATGTATAATTGGAGGCTTATTTTGTTGCAGCTGGTTCACAATGTGCAAAAGTTGCCCCGAGTTTCACTGAAAATTTGGTTGCATCCACCTGCTTATGCTTTTTCTTCTATGCACTTTTTGAAATATTTTTTTCTCCATATTGTTTCCTCCTCATTTTATGGCCTTTAATTGTAAGTTTTTGACTGAGGTGCGATAGTAATAATAGTTAGATGGCCTTTTGTTGCAGGTTGCAGCTGGCTAGTGTTGTGCTTTGATGATTGCGCAAAACATTTGCTTGCATCTTCCTTCTTTTGGTTTTTCAAACACTAAAATTCTGCTTACGCTTCTTCTTTACGCCGTTTTAAATTATTGATGTATAATGTCTCATAATGAATGTATGGCCTTTATTTCAGAGTCTTTGTCTTAGGTGAAAAGATCTTAGCTTTTCCTTTGCTTGGCTGGAAGTTATTTAGATTCAACTAAGAAGGCTAATTCCTTCCCAATCGGCTCCCTCCTAAATTTTGAACTACTGTTTATTTTAGAGATTTTTGATGTCTTCGTGTTAACTGAGGGCTTATTTTGTTGCAGCTGGTTTGGTTCAGAATCGTTTCTTGATAAGTTACCCGGAGTTTCACTAAAAACTTGGTTACATCTTCATGCTTTTGCCTTTTCTGCTATATCTGTGATCCTAGAGTCTCGACTAAGAAGGCTAATTCATTCCTAAACAGCTCCTCCCTCTTCCTTGTTATTTGGCTTGTCTTTTTATTGTTCATTTGTTTTGGTTTGACTCTTAAGGTATTAGTGTTTAATTGGTGGCTTATTTTGTTGCAGCTGGTTCACGTCATGATAAGTTTCCTTGAGATGCACTAAAAATTTGGTTACATCTCCTCCTTATTCCTTTACTTTTTGATGGCTTTTGAAATTATCGTATCCTTTACACAGTGTCATGATAAATGTGTGGTCTTTAGTTTAAGATGTTTTGATTTAGGTAGAAAGGGCATGGCTTTTCATTGCCTTGAAGGGAAGTGATTCAGATTCAGCTAAGAATGTTGCTAAATTATGATTTTTTTTAATTTTTTTTATTTTAACGTCTTGGTATATAATTGGAGGCTTTTTTTGTTGCAGCTGGTTCACAACGTGTCTAGATAAGTTGCCTTGAGTTCCGCTGAAAATTTGGTTGCATCCAGCTTCTTATGCTTGTCCTTCTATGCGCTTTATGAAATATTCTTTTCTCCATAGTGCTTCCTCCTCATTTATGGCCTTTAATTGTAGGTTTTTGACTGAGGTGTAAAGAGTGTGGCTTTGCTTTTTTCTCAGGGTTTGTCTGGGTGAAGGATAGTAATTCTAGTTAGATGGCATTTTGTTGCTGGTTGCAGCCGCGGCTAGCGTCGTGCTTTTTTGATTCCGCAAAACATTTGGTTGCATCTTCCTTCTTTTTGTTTTTCATGTTTTGATCAGTTTCCTAGAGTTTCACAAAAATTCTGCTTATCCCTTTTCTTCTTTACGCCGTTATAACTCATTCTGTGATGTATAATGTCTTTTTGTGAATGTCTGGCCTTTATTTCAGAGGTTTTGTCTTAGGTGAAAAGAGCATGGCTTCGCTTGTCTGGAAGTTACTTAGATTCAACTCAGAAGGCTAATTCCTTCCCAATCAGCTCCCTCCTACATTTTTAACTACTGTTTTGTTTAAAACATTTTGAATGTCTTCATGTGAACTGAGGGCTTATATTGTTGCAGCTGGTTTGGCTCAGAATCGTGTCTTGATTAGTTACCCGGAGTTTCACTAAAAATTTGGTTACATCTTTCGGCTTATGCCTTTTCTACTATAATCCTATATTTACTCTTCTATGATCCTTGGGTTACAACTAAGAAGGCTGATTCATTCCTAAACAGCTCCTCCCTCTTCCTGGATTTTTGGCTTATTTTTTTATTGTTCATTTGTTTTGGTTTGACTCTCAAGGTATTAGTTTTTAATTGGTGGCTTATTTTGTTGCAGCTGGTTCACATGTCGTGATAAGTTTCTTTGAGATTTGCTAAAAATTTGGTTACATCTCCTCCTTATTCCTTTACTTTTTGATGGCTTTTGAAATTATCGCATCCTTTACAGTGTCGTGATGAATGTGTGGTATTTAATTTAAGATTTTTTGATTTAGGTAGAAAGAGCATGGCTTTTCATTCCCTAGGGGAAGGGAAGTGATTCAGATTCAGCTAAGAAGGCTCCTAAATTAAGAATTTTTGGTTTTAACATCTTGGTGTATAGTCAGAGGCTTTCTTTGTTTCAGCTGGTTCACAACGTGTCTTGATAAGTTGCACGGGTTGCATCCACCTTCTTAAGCTTTTCCTTCTATGCGCTTTCCTGTTCTCCATAGTGTTTCCTCCTTATTTTATGGCCTTTAATTGTAGATTTTTGACTGATGTGGAAAGAGTGTGGCTTTGTTCTCGGGGTTTTTCTGGGTGAAAGATATGTATTCTAGTTAGATGGCATTTTGTTGCAGGTTGCTGCCTGCTAGCGTTGTGCTTTGATGATTCTGCTGAACATTTGGTTGCATCTTCCTTTTTTTGGTTTTTCATGTTTTGATGAGTTTCCTAGAGTTTCACTAAAATTCTGCTTTTGCTTCTTTCTTCGTTACGCCTTTATAAATTATTCTGTGATGTATAATGTCTCTTCGTGAATGTCTTGCCTTTATTCCAGAGTTTTTGTCTTGGGTGAAAAGAGCATGGCTTTTCCTTCGCTTGGCTGGAAGTTATTTAGATTCAACTCAGAAGGCTAATTCCTTCCCAATCAGCTTCCTTCTACATTTTTAACTACTGTTTTGTATAGAAGATTTTTTTATGTCTTCGTGTTAACCGAGGGCTTATTTTGTTGCAGCTGGTTTGGTTCAGAATCGTGTCTTGATAAGTTACCCGGAGTTTTACTAAAAATTTGGTTACATCTTCCGGCTTATGCCTTTTCAACTAAGAAGGCTGATGCATTCCTAAACAGCTCCTCCCTCTTCCTTGTTTTTTGGCTTGTCTTTTTATTGTTCATTTGTTTTGGTTTGACTCTTAAGGTATTAGTGTTTAATTGGTGGCTTATTTTGTTGCAGTTGGTTCACATGTCATGATAAGTTTCTTGAGATGCACTAAAAATTTGGTTACATCTCCTCCTTATTCCTTTACTTTTTGATGGCTTTTGAAATTTTCTTTCCTTTACAGTGTCCTTATTCCTTTACTTTTTGATGGCTTTTGAAATTATCGTATCCTTTACACAGTGTCATGATGAATGTGTGGTCTTTAGTTTAAGGGCATGGCTTTTCATTCCCTTGAAGGGAAGTGATTCAGATTCAGCTAAGAATGTTGCTAAATTATGATTTTTTTTTATTTTATTTTAACGTCTTGGTGTATAATTGGAGGCTTTTTTTTGTTGCAGCTGGTCCACAACGTGTCTTGATAAGTTGCCCTGAGTTTCGCTGAAAATTTGGTTGCATCCAGCTTCTTATGCTTGTCCTTCTATGCGCTTTTTGACATATTCTTTTCTCCATAGTGTTTCCTCCTCATTTGATGGCCTTTAATTGTAGGTTTTTGACTGAGGTGTAAAGAGAGTGGCTTTGCTTTTTTCTCGGGGTTTGTCTGGGTGAAGGATAGTAATTCTAGTTAGATGGCATTTGGTTGCTGGTTGCTGGTTGCTGGTTGCTGGTTGCAGCCGGCTAGCGTCGTGCTTTGATGATTCCGCAAAATATTTGGTTGCATCTTCCTTCTTTTGGTTTTTCAACCAAGTTTCCTGGAGTATCACCAAAATTCTGCCTATGCTTTTTCTTCTTTACGCTGCTATAAATTATTTTGTGATTTATAATGTTTGTTTGTGTGTGTCTGGTCTTTATTTCAGAGTTTTTGTCTTTGGTGAAAAGAGCATGGCTTTTCCTTCGCTTGGCTGGAAGTTATTTAGATTCAACTGAGAAGGCTAATTCCTTCCCAACCAGCTTCCTCCTACATTTTTAACTACTGTTTTGTTTAAAAGATTTTTAATGTCTTCCTGTGAACTGAGGGCTTATTTTGTGGTTGCTGGTTTGGTTCAGAATCGTGTCTTGATAAGTTACCGGGAGTTTCACTAAAAATTTGTCTACGAACAAGGAAGCTATAAGTAATGCAACTATGAATCTCATGGGGAGTTTGATCCTGGCTCAAGAATGTTTCCAATAAAAATTGTTTGTTCTTGGATATCCCTACTTTCAACTATAATCCTAGATTTACTCTTTTATGATCCTAGAGTTTCAACTGTGAAAGCTCATTCATTCCTGAGCAGCTCCTCCCTCTTCCTGGATTTTGTGCTGTTTTGTTTGTTGTTCATTTGTTTTTGTTTGACTCAAGGTATTAGTGTTTAATTGGTGGCTTATTTTGTTGCAGCTTGTTCACATGTGATAAGTTTCCTTGAGACTCTCAAAAAATTTGGTTACATCTCCTTCTTATTCCTTTATTTTTTGATGGCTCATGAAATTATTGCATCCTTTACAGTGTGTCATAATGAATGTGTGGTATTCCATTCGAGATTTTATTTTTTTTCAGAGAAAGAGCATGGCTTTCGATTCAGATTCAGCTAAGAAGGCTCCTAAATTAAGAATTTTTTGTTTTAACGTCTTGGGTTATAATTGGAGGCTTTCTTTGTTTCAGCTGGTTCACAACGTGTCTTGATAAGTTGCGCTGAGTTTCACTGAAAATTTGGTTGCATCCACCTTATGCTTTTCCTTCTATGCGCTTTTCTGTTCTCCATAGTGTTTCCTCATTTTATGCCCTTTAATTGTAGGTTTTTGACTGTGGTGTAAAGAGCATGGCTTTTTTCTCGGGGTTTGTCTGGGTGAAAGATAGTAATTCTAGTTAGATGGCCTTTAGTTGCAGGTGGCAGCCTGCTAGCGTCGTGCTTTGATGATTCCGCTAAACATTTGGTTGCATCCTCCTTCTTTTGGTTTTTCAATCATTTTTTGATGAGTTTCCTTGAGTTTCACTAAAATTATGCTTATGCTTCTTTCTTCGTTACGCCGTTATAAATTATTCTGCGATGTAAATGTCTGGCCTTTATTTCGGATTTTTTGTCTTAGGTGAAAAGAGGATGGCTTTTCGCTGGAAGTTATTTAGATTCAACTCAGAAGGCTAATTCCTTCCCAATCAGCTCCCTCCTACATTTTTAACTTCTGTTTTGTTTAAAAGATTTTCAATGTCTTAGTGTTAACTGAGGGCTTATTTTGTTGCAGCTGGTTTGGTTCAGAATCATGTCTTGATTAGTTACCCGGAGTTTCACTAAAAATTTGGTTACATCTTCCGGCTTATGCCTTTTTTACTATAATCCTATATTTACCCTTCTATGATCCTAGAGTTTCAACTGATTCTTTCATAAACAGCTCCTCCCCCTTCCTAGTTTTTTGGCCTTTTTTTTTTATTGTTCATTTGCTTTGGTTTGATTCTTAAGGTATTAGTGTTTAATTGGTGGCTTATTTTGTTGCAGCTGGTTCACATGTCGTGACAAGTTCTTTTTGGATTCCCTAAAAATTTGGTTACATCATCTTATTCCTTTACTTTTTTATGGCTTTTGAAATAATCGTATCCCTCTTTTTCATGATGAATTTGTGGTCTTTAATTTGAGATTTTTTGATTTAGGTAGAAAGAGCATGGCTTTTCATTCCCTTCCTTCCCATGAAGGGAAGTGATTCAGATTCAACTAAGAATGCTGCTAAATTGTGAATTTTTTATTTTAACGTCATCTTCTGTAATTGGAGGCTTATTTTGTTGCAGCTGGTTCACAACGTGTCTTGATAAGTTGCCCCGAGTTTCACTAAAAATTTGGTTTCATCCACCTTCTTATGCTTTTTCTTCTGTGCGCTTTTTGAAATTATTCTGTTCTCCATACTGTTTCCTCCTCTTTTTATGGCCTTTAATTGTAGGTTTTTGACTCAGGTGAACTGAGCGTGGCTTTTTCTTTCTCTCGGTTTGTCTGGGTGAAAGATTGTAATTCTAGTTAGATGGCATTTTGTTGCTGGTTGCAGCCGGCTAGTGTCGTGCTTTGATGACTGCGCGAAACATTTGGTTGCATCTTCCTTCTTTTGGTTTTTCATACATGTTTTGATAAGTTTAGTTTCACTAAAATTCTGTTTATGCTTTTTCTTCTTTACACCGTTTAAAATTAGGTGTGATTTATAGCGTGTCATTGTGAATTTCTGGCTTTTATTTCAGAGTTTTTGTATCAGGTGAAAAGAGCATGGCTTTTCCTTTCCCTTGGTTGGACTGAAGTGATTTAGATTTAATTAAGAAGAAGCTAATTCCTTCCCAATCAGCTCCCTCCTAAATTTTAGACTAATTTGGTTAATTATTTAATGCCTTCCTGTTTATTATTGGCTTATTTTGTTGCAGCTGGTTCACAGTTGTGTCTTGACTTGGGTGAAAAGGAGCATGGTCCCTTGGGGCAACATTCCAGAGTATGCCTATGCCTCCTCTACTGTGCTCTTTTGATTGTGATCATATTTACCATCCTCCTAAAATTGAGGCCTTTAATTTGAGATTTTCTAGACTTGGTTGACGGGAAATGATTCCATCGCGGAGTGTCATTATTTTCCACACAATGTGAACACCTTGTTTCGTCACTCCTTTGTCACTAGATTGCAGACACGTGGTTTGTGGTTGTGATTGACGCGACTTTATTTTAGGCGTCCTCCTCCTTTGCTGTTTCTATGTTTTGACCATATTCACTTTATTCTTGGGGAAGCTTTCAAAACATAGGCGCTAAATTTTATATAGGCATGTTTCTCTGTTTTTTTAGCCAAATAATAGGTATGGATCTCCTCCCTTTCTACTGTGCCTGGTACATCTTTCTATTTCCATGGAATTTTTTTTGTAAATAAAAATAGAAGGCTCTCTTTTTTTTTTGAAAAAAAAATAGAATGTAAGATATTCAAATGTTTTTCTTCTACCTTGAGGTTTTTAGAACCTCTTCAGGCAAAATTGATTATTCTTCCTTGTTCTAGGAAGTTTAATTTTAAATCCTTTCATAAAATATTTTTTTCCCCTAAAGATTAAGGAGTTGCTTTCATAAATTAAAAAATACAAACCAACAAAAACAAATTTCTCAAATAAATTAATCTTCTTAAAAAACACAAACCCAGTGACACGCATTTCTATCCACCCAGAACTACGTGGACTTTGATCCTCATTGAAAGTACGTAGGCCCTAGGGTTCTTTTCCTAGGTCAAGTCTTGTATTGTAGATAAACCATTTTTTCCTTTGTAAATAAAATTTTTTCCTCCTTTTCTTATATTTCTTGTTTCCTTTTTTGGGCAACTAGAATATTTTTTAAGGCTCATGCTGTGTGGTGCATAACACCCCTCCACACACAATGACTTTGAACGACCCACATGTTTGTCAACGAAGGTTTCCAATTGGGAAAATCATGGCAAAAAGTCTTAAGTAAAATAATCAGTCAATGGTGCTTTCTTACCCGAGACCTAGGTGTGATTTTCTCCACACCTCTATGCCATTTCTTCTATACGGTATTTTAAATTATTCTGTCTTTCAGTGTTTCATCTAGAATATACGGCCTTTAATTGGAGCTTATTTTATTTAGGTGAAGAGTTTAATTTTTTTCGGTGATATTTTGACTTTTCTTGCCGCTGGATAAGAATGTGTTTTGCTAAGTTGCCTAGATTTTCTGAATAAGTTTGGTTACTCGAGATGTATAGTTAATTGGTTTTGCTGGTAGGGAAGAAAATCGTTGACCTCAGGTTGGCCTTACACCTGTTTTCTGTATTTCTATTCAGGGCTATTTTAGTTTATTTACAGGCTGTTATATTTCCCTTGTCATAAACATGAGATAGGAGCCATAAATTTTTTATTAAAGCAATGAGTGTGTGTGTAAGAGTCATATCAGCAGGTGGCATTGTTATTCTTCAACAGAACTTGGTAGACGTGCTATTTGCTGCTGCATGGAGTTGTGGGAGGAGGGCGGCATGATGGACGTGGTGGTGGCGTGCGGCTGCCTGAAGGCTATAATGAGGCACCTGTTCTAGGTGTTGAATAACGATGAAGCTATTGGGGATATAGATGGGCAGGGTAGACGGCGTTAGTGACCAAGTTTGCAATGAGTTGGTCAATTATTGTTCATATTGGGTCCATGAATTATTCGGTTCAATTTCAATGCAGTATTACTGTTCAGATTCTTTATGCAATATGTATTTTTGTAATAAATGTTTGATGTGAATAATGATTTCTAATTAATAATTTTAATTTAATGACTACCTCTTGTTTAAGTTCCAAACACCAAATGGAAACTTTATAGCATATCAGGTTAGAAAGTACCAAAGGCACAATCGAACTGTTGTATTGGTGCAGACTGAACACCATTCTTTATGTAGAGAATCCAAGATTACTTCATCTGATACCGAACTTATTTGGTAAGAAAATAAGTTAAATCTACTGTCCGCCTAAGCAGTTTCAGGTCATCAAATTAAGAAACACTACGTTTTTTTATCAATTTTATTGCATGTCTCTTATTTTTAATTAATTTTAACAGATTTTTCCAGCAAAAAGAAAATCCTTTATTTTCTATTGCTACAGGAAATGAAGCATAATGGCAAATAAAAGTTTGATTTAGAGGGAGAATAAGAGGCAAAAATTATAAAGAATATCCATGAGTTTACGTTTCTAACTGAAAAAATCGTGATGGTTATATATTATAGGGATGGTGAGAAAAGATTACTTTACATGCCAGAGGGGTTATAATTGGAGATACTATTATTTATAGATAGAATCTCCTTTGTAAATTCAGTTTAACTTGTAAGTTTATATGTGAGGTTAAAATGAGTTAATTTTGTAAGTTTATAAATCGAGTTTATTGTTTTAATGTTTCCATTATACAAGATTGTATTAACTCATTTAAATTCATACTAACTTTTCTATTCGTGAATTACGCTCAGTGGCTCCATACATGAACTTTAAAGATTTTTTTTTTTGTTAAGCATGATAAATATCAATTATTTGGATTTAAAATGTATTCAAATCAAATGTTGTCACTTTAATTATTTAATTATACATTATTAATATATATTTATTTATGGAAAACTTTACGAGTTTATATTACAGTTTCAAGTTTGCCTAAATTCATGACTTTAACAACTTGAAAATATTATTCATCAATCTTAAAAGAAAGAAAGAAATAAGTTAAGTCTTATCGTTAAATGATGAATGGGAAATTAGATTTTAATATTAAGTGAAGATTTTCTATTAAAATTTTGAATTCTATATTATGCAGTCGGATTAATTAGATCATTAAAATGAAGGGCTGTTGAAGATTTTTCCCTCTCGGTCACCTTCTCTCAATCCCGGCAATTTGGAATTTCGGGTGGGAAAAAATATTGAGAAAATACATTTCGCATTAGAATTGGACTTCTTGATATAATTACTATTTATATTTTATATTTATAATCATCGTCTACAAGCTTCGTCTCTGTCCCTTTTTGAACATGTTCTATGTTTACACGAATGCTGTTTTCCCCCTTTCTACTATCTCGTTTGCTTCCATTTTTTATTATTGGTGGGCGGATAACATGCAAGCTTTTTGTTCTTCCTTCCACATTTATTCATTTGGATCAAACATTTTACTTTTCCAGCAATCTCGATCACGGTGGGGACAAGAAATCCTAGGATCAATATTGGGACAGATTTCCCTTCTCGTGCCTTTTTTGGGATGAGATCACGAATGGGGTTTCTGATCCTGAGAACACTCCTAATAAAAAAGAGATTAGAGAATATTACCCTAACAAATCGCGGAAGGAAACTTGCTAATTTACCAGGAATCAGGTGCGAAATGATGGAACATGTAATAAGAATATCTTGTTTGTAGTATTAAACCATGACTGAACTTTTCATTAACCTTAGTAATTTGTGAGAGATAGTTGTGACATTATTTGTTAAAACATTTGTAATGAACCAGTGATACAAGCATTTTTTACTGGTGGTCTATGGCTGGCTGGCCGATTTGAAGTCAAATCTTTCCATTCTTCGGTACTCGGACAAAGCCCCGAAAGCAGGGCAAGTAACCCAAAGCATCGGCTTGGAAATAGATTGGTAGGAGGTTTCATCTCTATTGTTCTTTTCCCTCCGGCTTTGAACTAGTTGTTGACTCAGTCTAATACTAAGGGCTTAAATATGTCAAAGCCATCCACTATGTATTGAGTGGTGGCATACCACGTGGTATTTTATACCACTCTGGTCTTATTTATAAGTCTATTTTTGACCAAATCACACATACTAAGGAGAGGTAGTTAGCTCAATGATTATGGGGTGAATCTTCAACTTTACCCTAATTTATGATTGGGTATCTTCAACTCTTTCTTCTCTCTCTATTTTTATTGGTAAATTAATATGGGCAAAATTGTCACAATCTCATTTATTTGGTCAAAGAGGACTTATAAATAGGACCAAAATTTTTTGGTCAAAAGGGACTTATAAATAGGACCAGAGTGGTACACAACAATTCTCACTACCACTTCACATCCATCACCACTCCTCATTCATCAATATAAACAATATAATCTTGGTATGTATATATGAGTTCCAAACGAGATTTATAAAAATAATGCATCGTCACAAATAATCATTATGATAACAATATTATTCCAGCTCAAGAAACCATAAAAACACATTATCCATAATATATAATATCACTAATCATTCAAAAATAAATCCAATAGGGCAACTTCACTACCAACGTAGTTTTGTAGATTTATATAATTAAAAATCATTCACAAACATCATACAAGTAATAGGAAAAAGGATCGAAACATACCACTGAAAGACTCTACTGAGATAAAGATGGGCTATTAAGAATGTAAAGGAGGTAGGATGGGCAGTTGGTCAAATCTAGTATGGATCATATATGGACGGTAGTTGGAGTCAGTGGCTCCTCTAGGGTTTCCTCATCTGGGATCCCTGGAGAAAAGGATCAAGTTGGCCCTTGCAAACAGCTTGATGTACTATCTTCCTTCAACCTTTAAGCAAAGTGCGGCAAAAGGAAGGAAAATTTATGGACCGACCCCATTTTCTCCACCTCGTATAACTACGAGATCACCCTCAAGGACGACGCAATAGAAAAATTAGAATTTCAAAAAATGAATAAAAATGAAATAGAAGAATAAGATAAGATAGAAAAGATACAAAATCAATAAAAAGAAAAGGATGAATGAAAAAACAAATTAGATATTATTAAATTTGGTAGCTAAAAAGTTTTACCTATACCTATTATTGGATTTGAATCAATGACTCCCGACAGTTGTAATGAATCAGTGATGCAGACATTTTTTCCATTGCTTATGGCTTTTTTTATTTTTTTTATTTTTTTTATTGGAATGTCGAGGGTAAATTGTTAAATTCGATCCTTTATTTTTTATTTTTTGTCAGAACTTGATTCTTTATTTAAATAGAAAGAAAATTAATACAATAAAGAAGAAGAGAAAACATTAAAAAAAAAATAATTGGTGAGTTTAACATCAAAAGAAAATAATTAAGAAGAAAAAGAGAAAAAATAGTTTAAGGTGCTTGGTAGGGCAAAATGGCACATTGAATTTTTAAAAAAAATCGGATGCTTGATAAAATATTTGAAGGTACTGCAATTTAACCCATTTAAAAAGGGGTTAAATAGCAAATCCATCCAAAAGTATGCTAAAAAAGGGTTAAGTAGCAAATCCGTCCGGAAGTATGCGTTTAGAAGCAATGTTGCCCTAAAAGTTTTTTCAGTTCAATGTCACCCCAAAAGTTTTAAAACGTAGTAATGTTGTCATTTCTAGTTAAAAAGTTAATGGCTAACGTCAATTTTTTAATGGTCAATGTTGGTTTTTTAACGGTATTGGGCAAAATTACTAAGTTTTAAAACTTCGGGATAGCATTGAACTTGAAAAAATTTATAGGGCAATATTGCTTTTCATTGAAAACTTCCGGGACGAATTTGCTATTTAACCCTTTAAAAAAAGTATTCATTTTTTTTTTCTAAATGAAAAGGGTAATTTTGAGCAATACTTTTAAATGAAAATTAGGGTTATCGTCATAAATTATATATATTTGTTCGGAATTTGATAAATTTAAATGTTGATTATACATTGAGTTACAAATAAAAGAAATTATGCAGATAAGAAATTGGTTAAAAGACTGGTTTAAGATAATAACCATGTAAGAAACACACACAAACACATCATCATTTTGAGCCTTTGAGGGGTGAAGATAGGATGAGTGACAGGTAAACAAGGTTGAATGAATGAGTAAGGAGATAAAAGTAAATAAGTGGAAAAATAAGGGTACATAATTAACTGAAGGTAAAAATAAGAAATTAATTAAATTTTCAGAGTATAGTTGATTAAATAATTGGGATGAGATATTGTCACTACCACTTTTTTACCGTTAGATCAATCTCAAGAGAGAAATTATAAAAATAAATAAGATTCTGATCTAATGGTAAAAAAATGGTAATGACTTAGTAGTGATATAAAATTGGTAGTGAACAATATCATATCACTAAATAATATTAGGCCTATCTCAAAAATTCTGCCAGTTATAACTTTTATTTGGCAACGGAGGTGCAGCAGCATTTTAAAGTGCGCGAGAGTTATTTTTTGTTTGTTTTGCGGTAAAGAAATTAGTTAGAATTGGTCTTGCAAGGTGAAAGGAGTCCATAGCAGTCTGCAAATACTTCTCTCCATCCCCTGTTTGCTTCTTCTTCCTTCTCAATTGGGATCTTTGAGATCGGATTCGGAAAGCTTGCGATACATAAGAAATGGCGAAATCCAGTGTCGACGATGCTGAGCTCCGGCGAGCATGTGAAGCTGCAATAGAGGATCCTAAGGAGAAGGTCATCACGTCCATCCGTGTTGCTAAGGGTCATGGGCTCTGGGGAAAGTCTGTCAAGCTAGGCCGTCACATGGCTAAGCCTAGGGTTCTCGCTCTAACTAGTGCGTAACTACTATTTTTTCTGCAATTCTCAGCTTTGTTTTTCTTAAGTTAATTTACCTATTGAGGTTGAATCTAAGGCTGTTTTGGTGGTGTTTCAAATGAATTTTGGAATTACGCATTAGATGAACGAACAGGACTAAATTGAATGTCCAGAAGACTTAATTTTCACTTCTTCCTTACACCTGCATTTGAACCCCAAGACTCGGGGCTAACCTTTTGGGGTTCACCACTGAGACCAAGATACCCCGTATTTTTCACTTATAAACTTGTACCTTCTATGGGGAACGGTTAAATGGAATTTTGTCTTTTGGTGATCGCTTTTCATCTCAGGTTCCTAAGCTTGGCCCTCTGCTCCTTTTTTAGGAGTATGTATTCCAATTTCTACGTTAGAATTCCCCATTCCGCGTCTGCATGAACCTCGGCCTAACCCAAAGTCTCAATCACTTTGTACTAGTGAGACTCTGATTTTTTACGTGTCAGAGACTCCTATCCTTTATTTATCGACCTCCCAAGGATGAACAATTTCATATAGTTGTTGCACTTAAGAATGTGACTATACTAGAAACCTCTAACATTATGGACTACCTATGTTGATAAGGAATTAATGAATTTAGGAGTGCAATTTGGAGATGCTGTAGCATGATTTTGGGTAAAGTGGTTTAGTTAGTCAGTCTTGAGATTTGGGTAAGGCTATGTTATCCCAAGGTGATCATGGCATGTTGGTGAGAGGAATTCCGACTTTTAATTAGTTTACAATAAATTACTAGAGTATTTTGAGATAAATTGGTTGTTAATTACATAAGAACTTGTTGATTTATTTTTGGCATGCTGTTAAGATCTTGCTATTTCGTGTAGTAAATTCTCAAGGTCAGAGAAAATCCGCTTTTCTTCGAGCCTTGAAGTATACGACAGGAGGTGTTCTTGAGGTAATAGTCTCCTATCCTCTCTGTGGAACGGATTTAATTTTTAGTGCCTATGTGGTGGTGAGTTGATGGGCCCTTTTCAATTGTTTTCTCTTATTTACTCTTCTGGTTTTACTATGTTTTAGGAGGATGGCAATGTATTCTCATTTGTATTTTCTCTCTGCTAACAAATCTTCCTATCATCCTGTGGTTAAAATATTCCCCATCTGTTCTCCTTGGAGCATCTCCTGGAAAAGAACAATATCTAGTTTATAAGCCACTTTCTTTAGTAAAGAAATAACTTCTGATGACTATACTGATATTTGGTGCCTTATTGGTGTTTAACTGTTTATTGTTAATGTTGTCAGAGTTATATTAATATCTTAAAGGGTTAAGGTGCAATTTTACCAACAAAGTTTTTCCCATTAGGGTTTTCTTCTCTTATAATTTAATGGCCGTTTGGTCAAATTTAACGGTTTTAGGAAATCTGCACCCTTTTAAATTATTTATTAGTATTTTTGTTCTTTTCAAAACTTATTTGTGCTAGACGCTCTTGAGGAAAAACTTTGTTGGTAAAATTGCACCTTAACCTTATCCTTAAATCATGTTAATGGGGGAACTACAAGAATGAATTTTGTTAGGATTCACCCAATAAACCAGCAAATGACGCTGATTTAGCAGAAAATATTTGATAACAAAAGGGTACAGCCAATCTGATGGAAGCAAACTACTCCCTATCAGCCCAGCTGCCCAGAAAAGGTTCAGGTCGTTCCTTGAAAATCCTCTCCTCCTACAACTCTCAACAAAAATCTCAATGATCCTCCCCCAAAACAACTAACGGCTATATAGTCAAAACAGAGGAGCTTTCACAGTCTCCTATGAGCCACTCTAACAGAACAGCTACTAATCCTACTATTACATTAAAAAGGCAGTAAAAACAAAAAGGTCAACCCCACACCCTTAAAGGCATATTGCCTATTTGTCTGTCTGGCCTATGTCTGCCTTGGTGTCCATGTATAGGCCTTGCCAAAGTTGGGAAGGGTTCTTTCAAATTTCAACTCTAACTATTACGCGGATGAATCAAAAGTCACAACTCTAATCATTGTACTATACAAATTCTTACTATAGTTACGTTAATTGCTTTTTGTCAATGAATCATTCTAAGTCTAAACTTAAATGTTTAGGTCTAAGCTAATCCTTCTTTCTCAAGTTCTTTGTGCATGAAACTTGCTGTCTCAATAAACCTTCAATTTAACTTGTATATCCTTTTTGGGGTGGGGATGGTTAACTGAACTTTGGATCCCTTGGTCAAAAAGACTTGATACCATGTCAAACAACCCTTCTATGTTGAAGTAAGCCCATAAGGTCAAAGAATGGCCCTTATAGTATAATTTGCAAATTGTTTTGTTTGGTTAAGCATTTCATTTTATTCACACTAGTTTAAATACTGGGGTTCAAGTTCAAATAATTTATGATAGTCAGTACAGTTTTGCTTTTCCGATTGGCATAGAAGAAACAAACAAACTAGATCTAGCTTGTTTATACTTGACACTACATGTTAACAATGTTGTCCTTTTCCTGTCAATATTCTTTGGTTAATTATGCTATCATATTTTTGTATTGTGAAATTGATTTTTGCCTTCTTACAGCCCGCAAAGGTATACAAACTCAGGCACCTTTCGAAAGTAGAAGTTATAACAAATGATCCCAGTGGATGTACTTTCACACTGGTAATTGTCCATTCTTCCATAACTCTATAAGGAATTCTTTTGCTCTACACATTATTTTCAGTTTGGCACCAAAGTGATATGTGAGGAAGCCATTTCCTGATTTGGATTTGCTTTTTCTCTATGCCTTTCTACATGATATTCTTTGGGTGATGAATGCATAACTTGCAGGGTTTTGATAACCTCAGAAGCCAGAGTGTAGCTCCTCCTCAGTGGACTATGCGCAATATTGATGACAGGTTATATTGTTGAGAGAAAATGCTCAGTTTAATAGTTGAGTTTTCTGTCAGGAGAGACAGATTATTGAATTATCTCTATAATTTCGTTTTTCTTTGTAGGAATCGTCTCTTGGTTAGCATCCTGAATATGTCCAAAGATCTTCTTGGCCACCTTCCTAAAGTTGTTGGTATTGATGTTGTGGAGTTGTCTCTCTGGGCTAAGGTACATGTGTTTGTCATATTCAGTACAAACTTACATTAAATATGTACCTAGTATTTATTAGTATAGTGTGTGGTTCATCACTTCATCTCATCACTCTAAATATATTACCATTTAGGTTGATGGGTTTTAAGTCATAATTGCAAATTATTGTTGTATATGTTTTTCCCCCTTCTTGCTAGTAATTTTGATGGTTGTGACTTGTGAGATAGGCAAATGGCCCCCCAGTTTCTACACAAAAGAGCCCACAAGGTGGTGCTCCTGTTGCATCTGCTGTGACAGAGCCTGAAATGAAAGTTGCTGTTGAAAAAGAACTTGTCTCACAAGCAGAGGAAGAGGACATAGAGGCTCTCTTGGGAACGTAAGTTCTCTTCTTTGTCTTAAATTGTATTATGGAGTCAAATATGGGAGACAAAGAAGAATATAAAGGTAGTAATGGTCTCTGATATGTAATTTTCTGGATTGAGTTTTATAATGAACAGATGGTTCATTGCAATGAAATGGCATCTTTCCCTCCTCCCTTGTACACATTATGGGTTTTAAGCGTCATCCAAACTGATTGACATTTTGTAGTTGATATTGATATAAAAGCGTCTTTCAGTCCTTCATTTTGTTGCTGAACATAATGTTTGTGACATGTAATAAAATGGGTCAAATTACTCTCTTTTCTGGAAGATCGCTTAATTACTCAATTCTCTATTCTATTTTGAAAAATCATAGACCTGTTCTGTAAGACCCCAAGGTATCCTGCCACTAAATCCATTTTGTCCAGAATACCTTCAAAGATAGTTTTTTTTTTTTTAAAAAAAAAAAAATACAACTTATTAAATATATATTTCTTTATTTTAAGGAATTTGAAAAGTCAACTAAAATACAAGTTATTAAATAGATATATCTTTATTTTAAGGAATTTGAAAAGTAAACTAATTCAACTTATTCTAAGATTTTTTTTTTTTTTTTTTATCTTTTTTTTCCTTCCTATTGAAGATTCAGATATCTAAACATAAATAAAGTCTGGCCTATTGTAAAATTTTATAGAACTTAGGAAGCTGGAGCAAGTATCTCACTGAAGATAGCTGTATGGTTTTTCAAACTAGAGGAGATGACAAAATTTCTGCCATTTTCTTAGGAGACAGGGGAGTAATCTAATCTAGAGTCCTGCTAGTTGGTCCGTATTTTATAGTTGATGTTGACACAGGGATTCCATAGGTTGGTAACCAATACTGAACACTATGCCTGTGACATATCTGTTTAAAAAGTGTAATCAATTAGTTATGTTGGCTGAACACCCTTAGCATTCAGGTCTGTTATTTTTTCCTTTTCACAGATGTGAATGGACACAACTAACTACTTAAAATTCTTAAATGTGCAGTTATGTTACTGGAAATGGTGAAGCAGAAGAATTTTCTGAAAGGTTGAAGAGAGAACTCCAGGCTCTTGAAGCAGCAAATGTGCATGCCATTTTAGAAAGTGAACCTATGATAGAACAGGTATAAGTAGCAAAATAAATGACATTCCTTTTGCTGGTATATGTTCTTGTTTGTTGCATGTCCCTGTATAGAAATCCCTTTATCGATATGGTCACTGGCAGCTAAGTTTTCTATTTGAGTTTAGAAGGATGGACTTGCTAAACCTTTATGGTGCATAAATTGTGCAATAAGCATTTAAACACTTTTGACTGATTTTTGCTTGAGGCAAACCAATTTACCTGATTTTATCTACTTCTTAAAGCTTCCAAGTTTGTACTCATACCAGTATGAGCAGAGGAAGCATCTCATTATTGTTCTGGCCACTAGATCTGTTACCATATGATTGGAAAATGATACTTTGTACCTTCACTATTGAACTTTGACTTTTGCATGAGATTATCCAGATAACCTGATTTTAACCTGTTTGAAGCTTCCAGTTAGTGCTGATTCTTGAACTTAGACTGTCACTTCAAACCATTATAGCTGTCATTGTATGATAAAAATGTAAACAACCTCTCCGGTTGTGGGGTAAGGCTGCATACATCTATCCCTCCCTAGATCTCACCTGATGGGAGCCTTGTGCACTAGGTTGCGTTTTTTTAACTATACAAATTTTCAGATTACTCATAATTAGCTTTTATAGCCTGCACTATTGAAACTTTGACTTTTGCATGAGATTATCCAGTTAGCCTAGTCAGCCTGATTTGAACCCGTTTGAAGCTTCCAATTAGTGCTGATTCTTGAACTTAAACTGTCACTTCAAACCATTAGAGCCGTCATTGTAATGGAAACAACCTCTCCAATTATGTTCCCTCCCAGATGAACCTTGTGCACTGAGTCTCATTTTTTTAATTATACAAATTTTCAGGTTACTCATAATTAGCTTTTATTAGAAATATTTGAACTTGTCCTTCCATGATTCATTTATTGATGCCTTCAGGTGTTGCAAGGGCTTGACACAGCAATGAGTTGTGTAGAAGATATGGATGAATGGTTAGGCATTTTCAATGTGAAACTTCGGCACATGAGGGAGGATATTGAATCGGTAGGGGCTATGTGAAGTTAGGTGTATACTTTGTTCACCAATGGCTGTTATGGCAGTGCCTCAGCAAGTCATTGTTCATCTGTTTATTTTATTTTTGTTTTTACTTACCCTGTTGAAAGCATGTTCATGCTTTAATCTTCTTGTCACTAAGTCACTGTTATGTCAATGTCTTTGGTGTTACTTCCTTTGTTTTATTGGCAGCTGACACTGATTTTTTTGATAAAATTCATTTTTGCTACGTTTGGTTCCAAGAAAATCTTTAAAATTTAAAATGCTAATATAAGGAATGTCAAAATATGTTAAAGAAGGGTTCATATCTTGGCATGGAATTATGTGCACGTATTTTTTAAAATAGCTGCCCTTTAATTTACTGTACAACTGCGCCTTTAATTGCAATATTCCATTTGGTGCCTTTGGTGAACCTTGGGTGTGTCCTTGGAATTGTTATTGTTGAGTAGCTTCAGTGGGTTTGGCACTTTGGCAAAGACTAAATGGGCAAAATGCTACAAGTATGCTTTTTGTGGTGGTCTTTGCTTCTCAACGCATGTGGTAATGCTTTCTCTATCATCCACCCCAGGGTGTCTCATGCCTATAGCAATGGCAATGAATGTCTTTCTTTTTAAATTTTGTCAAGGTAGATATTAATATTTCTACCATTGAGAGGTTAGGCTTGTTATGATAATTGTTTATGGCAAGCATCGATTTTGTGATAGTATGAAAGTTATTTCTGCTTTAAATGAGTATTCTCAGTTTTATTTTTTGAAATTGTGCAGTTCATATTTTTCTGTTTATGGAATGATCTGTTAATTTGTTTCAGTACTTTATGTGATGTTTAGATAGAAACTCGCAATAACAGTTTGGAAATGCAATCTGTAAATAACAAAGCTCTTATTGAGGAGCTTGATAAGCTTGTTGAGCGACTGCGGGTCCCTTCTGAGGTATTCCTCAAGTGCGTGAATTGAATCCTTTTTTTGAATTTGACTAGCTTACCTTGGTAACTATGTAAGCATTTGCATTCTGTAGTATGCAGCATGTCTGACAGGAGGTTCATTTGACGAGGCAAGAATGATTCAAAATGTTGAAGCATGTGAATGGTTGACTGTTGCCTTGCGTGGTCTTGAAGTGCCTTATCTGGATCCTGCTTATGCAAACATGAGAGCTGTATTTTCTCTAGCTTGCTTTTAGTTTCTCTCGTAAAATTCAATTTTTGAAGTGGAATTTTAGATTTGAAAGCTGATATTCATGTGACCTGGCACACATGCATGAATATATATGTAACGTGTAACTAGCAAGAGTTTAAGAGGAGTAAGTAATCACAGGGGTCAAGATTACTGCAGAATCAATTCATGCAAAGATTAAGAAATGTTTATTACACATCTTATGGCAGTTTGTTCATCATCTAACCCATTCATTTGTGATATAATTTCAGTCTTATCACCTTTCACCTGAAATTAATCTCGAGAGAATTTTGTCATCACCAGGCCAATATAGTGCTCTTGCTGTGTAGATACTTTTTATATGCCTGGGACCTAATATTATCCGTTGTGATGGGGGTTCCTTACTTAGTTACTTCTTTCTACTCCATCAGATTAAAGAAAAGCGTGCGGAACTTGGAAAGTTAAAATCTACCTTTGTCAGGAGAGCTTCAGAGTTCTTGAGAAATTATTTTGCTAGTTTGGTGGATTTCATGATAAGTGATAAAAGTTATTTCTCTCAGGTACTATTGATTTAAACTCGTAAAATTGGATATTTTGAAGTCTTAAATTTATTTACATCTTGGCCTGATTGCTTTAAACAGCGTGGACAGTTGAAGAGGCCTGATCATGCAGACTTGCGGTACAAATGCAGGACATATGCACGACTTCTGCAGCATTTAAAGGTTAACTTATAACATCTTGCATTTACATATTTATTAATTTTTCTTAGCTTTCCCTCTGATTTATACTGCTGTGCACTTGCAGAGTCTGGATAAAAATTGCTTGGGTTCACTGAGGAAAGCTTATTGCAGTTCACTTAACTTGCTTCTTCGCAGGGAGGTCTGATATTACTAATTAGTCATTCACCTTGTTGTTTGTCTCTTAATCATCTTAGGTTACAGTTCTTGCTAGGGCAAGCCTAAACTCTAAAGACTGGAATTAATGAGCATGCTTGTCAAAAATAATTAGTTCATGTGACCGCTTAGATAGAATAAAAAATGAATAAAATTGGAAAAAGCAATGAGGTGGAACGGTTATCAAACTAATCAGAGAAAATAATGACTCTTTGCTGTTCAGAAAGGAACATAAGATATTTTGACTCATAGGGTTTAAGAAGTTGCCAAAGTTTGTGCTATTGGAATTGTTTCAGATTGAAGTTTTCTAATATTGTAAGACCTAGTTTACTGGTCATAGTTTGTAACTTGGATTTGATGTTACTGGATTTCTCGTTCTAGGTTTTATATGCTGGCCTTTTGATTTGATGCATCAGTAGAATAATGTGTTGTGTGTGTGTAGCACCTGAATTGTTTGCACTCTTCCACAGGCTCGTGAGTTTGCAAATGAGCTACGTGCTAGCACTAAAGCATCAAGAAATCCAACTGTTTGGCTTGAAGGTTCGTCAGGTTCTGGTCAGAATGTAAATGCTGCTGATACTTCTACAGTTTCTGAGGCTTATGCAAAGATGCTAACAATTTTTATCCCGCTTCTGGTGGATGAGGTAAAAGCCCTCAGTATTCATGGATCTTCAAAATAGTTATTCTTATTGCATTTAAGGTTTTTTTTCCATGTCTTAAATTGCAGAGCTCCTTCTTTGCACACTTTATGTGCTTTGAAGTTCCCACACTAGTTCCTCCAGGTGGCATTGTAAATGGTAATAAGACTGGATATGATGATGATGGCAATGATGATGATCTGGGAATTATGGACATTGATGAGAATGATAGCAAGCCAGGTACATGTGCCTCACTTTCTGAAAATAACCTTTCTTTAAAGTGCATATAAAATATATTGCACTTTGATTTACTCTGGGGCAACCCTTTTTTCCACAATCTTACAATTGGTTTCATTTTGTAGGTAAAAATTCTGTTGAGCTTGCAGCTTTAAATGAATCACTCCAGGATTTGCTTGATGGCATCCAAGTATGTGTAGAACTTGCTCTACCTTTTTTAGCTTCTTATATTTGTGAAATAAAGTGTTTGCTTCTTCTGATCTTACATGATATTTCAGCTGAAGTGTCTTGTTCTGTTTCTCTCTCTAAAGTGTTTTGCTAGATACTAAAACAACTTAATTGCCGTTGAATTGATACTTTAAGGAAACTGTTATCAACAAGTAAACAGTCTGCATATGCATCCTACTGAGAAAACTTAGGAAGCAAGAGAACAGTGCAAAGTGACAGTTAGACCCATAACTAAATGTAGCTTCCAGGATTCTGTTACTCAGGTATACAAGATAACCTTTAAAGTGACAATTAGCAGGCGTTTAGAACACAACATTTAGGCTATCAGATGTCAATATCATTGATTTTCTTATAGACACTGCATGAGCTATTTTGAGTTACAGGAGAAATCTGAAAAACATACTGCTCTTATGGTTGAACACTTCTACATAAATTTTGGTTTGCCTATTTGACACATGAAAAGTTAGTAGATGTTTCTGGTAGTAAACTGCTTTATGTTATTGCAGGAAGACTTCTATGCTGTTGTGGATTGGGCATACAAGATTGATCCTTTGCGGTGCATATCAATGCATGGAATAACAGAGCGCTATCTCTCTGGTCAGAAAGCAGATGCAGCAGGATTTGTTCGCCTTTTGCTCGGTGACCTAGAGTCTAGGATATCCGTGCAGTTCAGCCGTGTATGTGACTAACACTATGAAAATTGCTATTGCGCCAAATTTATGCTGAAGCTAACCCAATTAAGGAAATCTTGCTGCAGTTTGTTGATGAAGCTTGCCATCAGATTGAAAGAAACGAACGCAATGTTCGCCAAATGGGGGTCTTATCTTATATTCCCAGGTAATTAGGATCCTTTGTTCTCTCTTTTTGCACTAAAAAGGGCAAGTTCATTTGTATGATAGATACGGCAGTTGTCTGGATTCTTGTTAAGTTCTATAGAAAAATATGGACCTACAACAGCGGGAGGATCTAAATACCATCTCTTGTGCTCTTTCTTGGAGATTAAAGTACTTTCTGATCGGCATTAGCTATTTCTACTACTAGTTCCAAAAGGGCTGTGCTTTGGTGGTGAAAACGGGTTTTCAACTTCTTGCCATCAATGTGATATTATGCAATCACAGAAAAATGACCTCATATTCAAAAGCAATGTTTTTACTTGATGTATGCTTTCAGACTTGAAACACATAATATTTCTGTTAACAAATCAATCATTCTCATCCCCACTCTGATTATTTTTCTTTTTGAGTTTAAACGCTATCCATTTTACATCTACCTCTGTGAATCTCTAACTTTAACTGGGTGCTCAGTTGGCCTCAGACCACGTTGCTTTGGTTTTTGACAGTTAAGTTGTTATATTTGCATGCATGTGCATCTGATATCTGTTAAAACAAACTGGGTTTTGTTATTGAAAATGTTATGAAATTCAATTTTTGCAGGAAGTTATAACTGTTAAACCATTTACTTTTCTGTTGGTATTTAGTATCTTAATTCTTTCTTAAGGATCAATATCATCTTTCTTAATTTTTTTGGCGTAGATTTGCAACCCTTGCAACACGGATGGAGCAGTACATTCAGGGTCAGTCTAGGGATTTGGTTGACCAAGCATACACAAAATTTGTGAGTTACGAATAACCAGTTTGTTCTCAAATATTTGTGGTGATCTTGATGGATAGATACATAAAATGTCACAGAAAACATCCTAGTTGAAGGCTTAAAGCAAAATGCAAAACACTTCAATGCAAGATAAAGCAAAACAGTTATCCCTGCCATTTCTCAAGTGTTTTTGAAGCTCTTTCACTTTATCATACATATGTGACACCCAATCATGCAAATATACTTCTTTTAATAGGGAAAAAATAACCGATTGTACAATGGGTGTGATGGAATTCTAGAATAAATTGAGTATATCATTATGTATAACAAAAAGATCTCTTAAGTTGAATTCTCAATAGTTTTTCTTTAAAAGGAAGTTGCGTTTTCTAAATTGGTTAATCACACTTGTATCTCAATTAACTTTTATTAAGTTTTTTCAATAATTTAGCCAGTTCACTGGCTAGACAACTCAATTTATTGCTGAATTTGTATGATCTTATTTATCTAAATATAATCAAAATTCTCAAAATCACTTATAAAGAAAATATCCAAACAAAAATTATGATTAGTCAATGTCACTTAAATGAGTGTCACTTATAAAAATCACGACCATTCAAAATCACAGTTGTTTGCCACTAATCCAAACGGGCTCTTTATCAATTACTTCTAGTAATAAGATGTCTTCTATGAGTTTAGAACTAATAATCTTTAAGCACCTGGCACCAAGTGATGAATTCTTTCTTTTCGTTTTACTTTTATTTATATAATTTTTTTTTCTTGTTTTCATGTTTTTCTTATTTAACATGCAATATGGTGTAAATTTTGCTTCACAGGTTAGCATAATGTTTGCAACTTTGGAAAAAATTGCACAAACAGACTCAAAGTATGCAGATATGTTTCTTTTAGAGAATTATGCAGCATTTCAAAATAGGTGAATGCCTATCTTTTCCAATCTGCCAAGACAAAGTCGTGTCTGTTCCTTCTTTTATGTTTGATTTTGAAGGGAAGATACTGACTTTTACTTGCTCTGTTCATTCTGCTCAGTTTGTATGATCTTGCCAATGTTGTGCCCACTTTGGCTAAGTTTTACCATCAGGCTAGTGAAGCCTATGAACAAGCTTGCACACGCCATATTAATACAATTATAAATGTTGTAAGTGATTTTCTTTCTTTTTTTCTAGTCATTCTGTCAAACATTACAATATATGTAACATGTTGGACTCACTCAGTATCCTCCTTTCTGTCTTCCTCTTTTTCCTTGGGAAGCAATTTGAACGTCTTTTCCAGTTTTTTAAAAGGATTGAGGACTTGTTGTTTACGGTTGCTCCTGAAGAGGTTAGTGATTGTTGCTGTGTACAATTCTTTTATGATATAGACTCCCTCTACGTATCTTGTCAATGGATCTGGAATTCTAACTAAGACAACTCATTACTATCTGAGTTTTCACATGGCCAAACTAAATAGAAAACCAAGAGTCAGATTCATATTATGGACATTTAACTTTCTATGTTTACAATTGCATAATATTCTCTTTACAGATTCCTTTCCAGCTTGGTTTGTCAAAAATGGATCTACGGAAGGTGTTAAAAACAAGTTTATCTGGGGTAAGCAGACACATCTTTACTAGGCTTTATCATGGGCCAAACTTAACCTCTCAGTTGTGTTTGCTTTCGTATTCAGGTTGACAAATCCATTGCTGCAATGTATAAGAAATTGCAGAAGAACTTGACTTCAGAGGAACTGTTACCTTCCCTATGGGATAAATGCAAGGTAGGCTTACCTAATCAAAGTTGGTTGCAAACTATCTCCTGTTCTATTGACAACAAGGAAATGTCAGAATAATGCTATTGATATCCCTTTACTTAGAAATATTAATTTTAAAGCCGTGTTTTTTAAGATTTAAATGAATACGTTGGCAGTGTGGTTGAAATCTGCCGGGTGACAACTTAAAAACAGGTGAAAGGAAAATAAGATTGAAAATTGACGAGAGGATAAAGAATTTTGTCATATCGGTATTACCTTGAAAATACTAGAGGATCAAGGTGGTTGAGATGTCTGAATGGTGTCGCACATACTATATTCACGGATATTAAAAAAAAATAGAAGAACAAAAGGAATTTTAAATATGTGTAAATTTCATCATTAACCAGTTTTGATTAAAATATCGTCTGCAGAGGTGCCCAAACTTTAAGATACTTGTTAAACTGAAAGTAGCAAGAGTGATTAAAGAAAAAAAAAAAAAAAAAAAAAAGCTAGATGAAGCATTTATACGAGCTTGGAAAGTAAGGAAATCTAGATGCTTGCACAATCTTTCATTTATAAACCCGCACATATGGTTTATCTGTGCAGGTTTGTGAATGGAAAGATTATGCGAGAGCACATGTATGTAGATTTAGTGTGTAGATGAATGATTTCTGATGTGGTTACCCCAAATTTAT
This sequence comes from Acacia acuminata, assembly GCA_019022655.1. Taxonomy (NCBI): domain Eukaryota; kingdom Viridiplantae; phylum Streptophyta; class Magnoliopsida; order Fabales; family Fabaceae; genus Acacia; species Acacia acuminata. The sequence continues at coordinate 252,930 of JAFJYI010000015.1, forward strand.
GACAGAAAGAGTTTCTCGACAAGTACGAAAATTTTGTCCAGCTTGTTGCTAAGATCTACCCTACAGAAACGATGCCAAGTGTTTCAGAGATGAGGGACCTTTTGGCTTCCATGTAAAGTTTCCTGTTCTTTCTATTATATGAGGTGTAGTCATTCTTTTTCCGGCCATGGTATGTAATTATATTCATTCAATCACTTGTATTAATGAATTGAAAGGACTCCGCACTGCTTCTGATGAAGCAAGTTTGATATTATTTTGATTGTGTTTTACAACAGATCATATCCCGAGCAACAAATATGAATCATGTATAATTTAGAATACTCGGCAGAAAATAAAGTATAAATTTGGGTCGTTGATGCAGAAGTAATGTGTACTCTGCATGTTTGTGGGAGAGAATATTCCCAGAAATGCAAAGCTTCGCTAATTAGTCAATACTGAGAAAGGTTCTGAAAATGCTACCTTTACGTAAAAGGGGCCAAGCAATTTTAATCCAGAAATCCGTGAGCCTTTGTGTTCCCCAATTGTCCTAGAACATCCCGCCAAAACAAGACAGTGAGACTGATTCCAAAAATTATAGGCAGGACAGGTGCCCAGGGAAATTTCTGCAGAAAAGATGAATATATTTTAAGGATTAGCCAACAAATGTAAGTGATAGGTTAGTAAGCACATCACTTGTCCATGATCTGCAAACCCCATCTTCCCCCGGCTAATGGCTGGCACAGGTTTATTTTTACCTCAACCATCATCACGTAGCCACCAAGTGAAACATCGACCATCGATTGTGGTTTGCACACATACAACATTAATCGTCAAAGTATAAAAATGATATACTCGTAAGTCGCATTATTTATAAACTCTGAATGTTTACGTTCGCATCAAACTTATATACAATGGATAAGAAAATAAGCCTCTGTAAAACTACCTTTCTATTCAATTCATACCTGTTGTACATTCTGAAAGAATTTTGTTTCTGGTGAGTAGAAATTGAAGGAAGCTGTAAATGGTAGAAACAGGAAATGGCCACATTGAAAGTAGAGATAGGTTGAAAAAAGGATTGGTTACGGTTCTCTTCTATTCCCATCCTCTTTCCAATTTTCAACCTTTGGATTGAAATCTAAACGGTTCAAACTTAATGTTTTATAAAAATATTTTTTAATAATTTAATATTTTATAAATATTTCTATAAAACATTAAGTTTGAACCGTTTAGATTTCATTCCGAGGTTGAAATTGGGAAGAGAATGGGAATAGAAGATGACCATAGCTAAACCCTAAAAAAAGATGGATGTTTGACGGAAAGAGAATGTTTAATTTGTATTATAAAAGATAGAAAAGGTAATATGAATGTGTTATGAATATATTAAATTGTGTGGATGTCCATTGACCCTTAACTTTCTATGTTGTCACAATTCATGAAAATCAATTGGGTATATTATATTATATATTATAATATTATGTAGTGAACATTAAAATCGCTTGTTATGGGCATCGCCCACTACGTTTATGGTAGGGAGTGGGTAGAAGTTAAATAAAACTTGCCTACTCTCCGATCATTATAAATTCTCTCCTGCCCCCTCACAAATGTACACCGAAGAGATTGTATTGTGATCATACAAGAAACTGAATGAGTTATATCAAAAAAAAAAAAAAAAAAAAAGCTGAATGAGAATTGCTATACACTTTCTCTCTTCATTTATCTCTTGCTCTTTAATCCTATATTTCTTTTAGTTTTATAACACGTTATCAGCACAAGAGCTCTAAAGAAGGTATGATTTTCTTATTATCTTTTTAATGGTTTCATTATATGTTCATATTATCTATCTAGGATAATCTTAGCCTCTATATGAAATTAAAGAGATACTTTTATCGATTGTTTTAAACATCAGGTTCTATAGTTAAGATTGGAGATTATTGTTATTTATACTTTATACTAGTTGTAGTGCTTTATTTATATCTTGCATTATCATATTCTTTTCCTACTGATGAACTAAGACCTAGTGAAGAATACCTCCGTTCTTAGTTCATTTCTTTTGTTATTCTTTAGCACTTTTAATTTCCTATAAATAAAATAGGATAGTTTGTATTTTGTATGAATTCTTTTATATTATTACTATTGTTATTATGTATGACCGGAAGCCATATACTTCTGATTTCTTATTTTGAAATTGTATAACTAGAAGTCATATTTCTTTGATTCATTGTTATATGGCCAGATGTCATATTGCTTTAATTCTCTATTATAAATTATATGGATGTGTGCTTATATAATGGAGGCGAGTGGGTGGTTTGGATAAGATATAATGGAGGTGAGTGGGTGGTTTGGATAAGATTATCTTTGATATTTTACATCCTACATGATTCCGCTCCAACTATATATATATTTAGATATATTTTAATATATCCCCTCTCCCTTTGTTTATACGCACATTATTATTATGGGAAAAACATTTCTCATGTTGTAAGAGAAGTGTTTTCTCATGTCACACACATATAGAATGGTAAGACCCACATATATATATATGTAATTTAATTATATATATATATATATATGTGAGTCCCACTATTTTATGTGTGTGTAGGAATTTTCTTCTTGTCATGCACCATGAGAAGTTTAAACCCCTATTATTATATATTATTATATAATATACTATATATATAGTATATATTTATCTTTTATCTTTGTTGTAAGCTATATTTAAATTTTATTTATCTTGAAGATAAATGGTCAAATACCATATATAACTTTTTGTTTACGTTAAAGATAAACGGCTGAAAGCCATTTCTCATGGAGACTAAAAATTGGCCTGAAGCCATGGAGAGACAAATTTGGCTTGAAGCAAAGAGACAAATTTGGCAGAAGCAATGAGACAAGTCCTGATTCATATTTTTGTATGTTAGCAGTTGTAAGAAGGCCTTAAAATTGAATATTTGGCATTAAAAGATCCTCTTGTTCTTTAGAACAAACTAAAAGAAATGTATGACTACCAGAAGATGATTATTCTTTCAAAAGTTTATTATAAATGGGTGTATCCAATTTGCTCATGCAATAGCAATATTGTGAAAAAGGTTTTAAGAAATATACATTAATTTCTTGACCTCATGTGGTCAAACAAAATAATGAGTTTTTGTTGTAAGAATCATGAATCTTATCCAATAAGCACGAACTCCATTCCCATAAGTGAATAAAGTAATGAATGAATTGGTCATGGAAATGAGGTGTAACTGTGGCTACAGTTTTGTGCATAGTCATTGTTGTAATCATATTGGTTCAAATTCCACATGAAGTGGAGAAAAGTTATTGATAAGAATCACGAAGGAAATTATTTGGTATTGTAAATATACTGAAAATTCATGATATTACACTCATACCTTGCTCCTCACTGTTTAATTATATATAAGGTTTTTATATCTTATATAGGATCTTTAAATCGTTCATGAATGCATTTCACATAGTGATTTACTATTTTACATAGTAATTTACTATTTAGCACAGTAACTAGAACGTGAGTACACAGTGATTTACTATTTTGTACAGTAACTGAAACATGATTGCATAGTGATTTACTATTTTGCACAGTATCTACAACGTGATTGCATAGTGATTTATTATCTTGCATAGTAACGTTGCACAGTGATTTGTACCTAAGAGATATTTGGTCCTTTAGTCTTCTATACCCATGAAAGAGGTATAAGAGCTTGTTTACACTCAGAGATTTGATTGTTATTAATATTAAGGTCCTAAAGGTATGTTTCAAATATTGTATGATACAATAAGACTTCATGTAGCCTTGTCTAAAAGACAACAACTTGTAGAGATTTACGCCGTAATAAGTCTAAAGGCTAATAGTTATGGGGATTAATTAGCATATTTTGCCCAACTTTGTAAGAAAGGCTAATGTTGACTATATATACCGCAGTATAAATTTGACAAGAAGGCTCCGGAAGAGCTAATATTTTATTACCTAAAGGAACAAAATTATGCGTTAACTATTCTACCAAGTATAAAAGAAACTTATTGAGTTTCAAAGATATCTGTAAAAATAGATATCATATAGTAAACATGTGTTATTGGAAACCAGAAGTTTATAACTAATAATACAAATTAGAAGTTTGCTGTAAACCAGAAGTTTACAAATAATAATGCAAGGGATTGTAATTGTAAACTAAAAGTTTACAAATATAGCAAATCAAATGTTTGCTAATGCAGTCAATGAGATATTAAAAAGACAAAGAGCTGTAGAGAAATATGTTATTTTGAAGTCAAGAGAAGTAAAAAAAAAAAAAAAAAAAATCCCAGATAATATCTTTGTTTAATTTTTGTTGTTATTAAAAATTATTATTATTTACATTTATTGTGATCACATCCCATAAAAATTTTCTGTCGAATAATTTTTATATGTGCGATTCTAAATTATTTTGATCATGAATGTCTTCATATATGGTGATTGTATATATTTTGCATATATAAACAAATTGAAGTATATTATTAATGAGATTATCTAGTGATGTAATATTATATGGTAGTTCTTGAAGAACCAATATAGATTTTTCTTTTGAGCTTTAAAGAGTTTGAAAGTGATTTTAAAATACAAATATATAAAAAAGTATGTTTGTATGACTCACACTTGAAGGGGAGATTGTTAGAATACAAGTGTGAGCTAATTTTTGAAGAGTTATATGCTTCTCACACAAAGTCTAATAGATTTCCCAAAATGGATGTCGATTATGATTTAAATAATAATTTTATAGAAATTGAAAAGTTTATAATTGGTTTTTACTTATTCAAACAAATTCATCGTTGGCGTGACTTATTTGATCATCCGAGTGTGTTTGTGTGTATAATAAGATTATGTATTGACATCTATTGAAGAACCAGAAGATTCTTCATAAATAACCCACATATTAATTATGAATTATGTTATGCTTGTTCTCATTGATTATGATTAGTAATGGATCTTAATATTTTAGGAAATATATCAAATAGTATCATATGGGCCCCTTGAAATAGCATGTAAACCATATAAATTTGAGAGTTGCATCTATAAGATGGTTTACATGTGAGATTATTAGTTTGCAACCAGAAGTTTGTAACAATATTTGTAACCTGAAGTTTGCAATAATATTTGAATAAATTAAGCGTGCTATTTTTACAGATTATACGATCTAGAAATCATGTATTAAAGCATCCATAAATAACTAGATCAATGCTTATGAGAACTAAATTTCTATGTTGATATATTTGATCTTATATATTGCAACATTTATATAAGCTAACAACATTCTCCCTGTAAAATTGGCTTTTAGCGAGGAGCCAAGAAATTCCATCTTGAAATGTTTGAATGTGCACGACAATGCACATAGATGGATATAGAAAGAAAGTTGGCATAAATGTTGTATAAGGATCTCCTTCTTCTCATTTGTCTCTAAATGAAATAAAATAATGTTTCTAAAGGAAACAAATGGATTTAGGGGACTTATGTTGAATGATTAGTCAATTGTTATTTGACATTGTTTTCCCAATATTATGGGAAGAAAATAATCAGTTGGATAAAGAGATTAGTTGGAATGAGTTATCATTAGCTCATTTTGATCCTTACACAAAATAATGTGAATTGGAAGTTTAAAAGATAATTCATTTGCAGAGTTTAGCTAATCGAATGCCAGAAGCATTTACTGACCCAAAGTATCCTTACACAAAATAATGTGAATTGGAAGTTTAAAAGATAATTCACGAGTTTATAATCGAATGCCGAAGCATTTATCGACCCAAAGTAAGTGACAATGTCACATATCCCAGTTGCTAATACTCCTATTTGAATTGATATCCCTGAAGGATAATCTATTACAAATAAATCTAAAGCACGCCTGAAGCGTGGTAGGCCAATCGGTTCCAAAGATAAAATCATCGAAAGAGAAAAGGAGCTCAGAATATAGATAATTAAGTTGCGGATAATTAAGAAAAGTTAGTGGCTCCAGAAGAGCTATCTCTTGAAGAGCTATTATCTTTAGTAGAGATATCTCCAGAATAGAATGTTGTAGTCCCAGAAGAGACACAAGTACCTGAAATATATGAAAATAATGAGATGTCAATAAATTATGTCATGAATAGTATCCGATGGGACCAAAATGAAGTCAACGTTAAAGATATCTTTGCTTATAATATAGCATATGATGTAATAAATGATAATGAGGATCATAAGCCAAAATCCATTAGCGAGTGCCAACAAAGAAACGATTGGCCCCTATGAAAAAAATCTATTAATGCTGAATTAAAATCACTCGCAAAATGAAAAGTACTTGGACCTGTAGTCCATACACCTGAAGATATAAAGCCAGTTGGATAGAAGTGGATCTTTGTATGAAAGAGAAATGACAAGGGTGAAATTATAATATATAAGGCAAGCCTTGTAGTCTGAGGTTTTACATAAAAGACTGATATTGATTTTGAAGAAACGTATTCACCCATAGTGGATGCAACCATTTTTTGTTATTTGATTAGTCTAGCAGTAAATGAAAAACTTAATGTGCTAGAAGCACAAGTTCTTGAAGGACTTAAGATGACACATGCATCTAATTTAAGTTCTCGATAACAATACTCAATAATTCTGTATGGCTTGAAATAATCAGGGACATGTGGTATAATCTTTTCAAGGAATATTTGTGGAAAGAAAGGTACAAAAATGATCTAATATGTCCATATATCTTTATGAAAAGATGTAGAAATGAATTTGCTATAATTGCGGTTTATGTTGATGATATCAAAATCATTAGAACTCTTGAAAAACTTCAAAAGGCAATTAATTATTAAAAAAGAACTACTTGATCCAAAAGTACCATATTTTAAGTATTATTGGAGCACTATTGTATCTTGCTTATTAACAAAATATAGTTCTTCACCAACACTAAGACATTGGAAGTAATGTTGTCATTAGGAGGAGTATAATTGATGTCATAGAGAGGGAGAGTCGATATACATTATACTCTTTTTTCCTTATCTAGATTTTGTCCTGTTTGGGTTTTCCTAGAAATGTTTTTAACGAGGCAAAGATCGAACCGTGTATTAAATGAATAATGTACTTTTTTTTGGTAGGTTTTTATCTCACCAATGGGTTTTTCCTAGTTAAAGTTTTTAAGGAGGCACATTCATAATGGACATTTAAGGGGAATGTTATGAATATATTAAATTGTGTGAATGTCTATTGACTCTTAACTTTCCACGTTGCAAAATTTTAAACTTTATTAATTCTATCACAAAATTTAAACAATTTTTTTAACACAATTCATAAAAATCAATTAGGTATATTATATTATATTATATATTATAATATTATGTATGGACATTAAAATCACCTTAAAGTTGCCCACTACGTTTATGGTCGGGGGGGTGGGTAGAAGTTATATAAAACTTGCCTATTCTCCAACCATTATAAATTCTCTCTTCCCCCAACAAATATACACCGAAGAGATGGTATAGTGATCATACAAGAAACTAAAGGAGAATTGTTATATACTTTCTCTCTTTTGATTTCTCTCTTCATTTATCTCTTGTTCTTTAATCCTAGATTTCTTTTAGTTTTATAATTGGACGTAGATTATCCAAAAAAAACTAAAATTATCATGTACCTGATATTTAAAATAATCACTTTGACAATAAACAATAATTTTTATATATATATATATATTTTATTGTTCAAAACTTTAAAAATAATCATATTTTATGAGTTCGTTTATCGATCAAAAATTATTTAAATGATTAAAATATGAAAACAACTTGAATAAATTTTCCGTTGTTATGATTGAAATGAAATTACAGAATTAGTTTTTTATCGATATGATCCCTAATGAGATGGAAAGGGAAGAAGATGGGAGCTACTCCCATAATAATATAGAATGGCCTGACGGAGAGGGAGGTATGGCACAGAGAAAGGAAAGTAGGGCTTCTGGCGTGATTTTTATGTGTTCCCTCTTCGCTCCCGCCTCCTGGGCCTATCTAGTCTCTACTAAATAAAACGGTGCCGTTTTGCAACTCCAGGTCCTCCAGAGTCCAGACTGAGCAATATTGGTTGGTGAATTATGAGAACTGGGGCCAAAATCCCATTGCTCCCCTTTTTTTGAAACCCAACGGAGCCTTAACCACATCGTCGGCGTCCCCTTTCATTTCCTGTTCGACTCTCCGGCGACGTATGCAAAGAGATTTTCTTTGCCAACTCAATTCTACCTCTGATCTTCGAGATTTTCACTAGTGTTGAATGCAAGGAGAGCTTCGTCGATCTTCGCTGTGCGATGCAGATTCCTCGTTCTACCGACATGTCCTTGTTTTTATCGCCGGGTTGGAGTTTTGCCAATCCCTACAATTTTCGATTGCTGGCTTTTCCTAATATTTGCTGATGTGTTGATAGACGGCTCCTCCTCTCCCCGAGATCCTTATATATTCAGTTTCAGGTGCTTTTAATCCTAATCCCTTAATTTCCTGTTTGGTTTTGCGTTTAGGTTCTTTGTTTTGTTGCAGCTTGTCTGCAGTCATCTTAAATAGCATTCTTTTTGTTTCTTTTTAGGGATGGCTAAATGAGGATTGGTTTCGAGTTGGAGAGATTAAATTGAGAATGTTGTGTCTTGGTAAATGACTTATTTTTTTTTTCCTGGTAAAAGTGACTTGGCTCGAGTTGTATTAACAGTTTAGAAGGTTGAGTTTAAATGGTTGCTGGTTGGAGGAGGTGCTTGAATCAATCCGTTTACTAAGGCATCTTCGTCTAAGTATCTGGAACCAAAACTTAGGCCCACCCATGGCTATGACCTTCTTGCCGTCTAATTCTTCAAGCTCAGTACTCGCATGCCCTTCTCTTACTCAGTCGAAACTCCTACCCCGCAAGGCCCTGATATGGCGGAAGCCGGTCTCACGTTTCTCTGCAATTCATGCCCAGCGAAGGATGTGAGTTGCTTAATCTATTCTTGCTATTCGCTCAATCATCTTCCTCGCTTTGAATGTAATCGTGAAACTGGGCAGCTGTGAGCTCATCGATTTGCACAACCAGCAAATTCCGTATGAAGTGGCGTGGCCATGGCAGAAAGAGCTGGTCAGGGAGAAGAAGGCGCAGATGGAAGAGGAAGGAGATTGTACGGACACGCTAATTGTTCTGCAACACCCTCCAGTTTATACACTAGGGACTGGCAGTTCCGAAGACAACCTCAATTTTGACATTGATAATGCCCCCTTTGATATCTTTAGAACTGAACGAGGAGGAGAAGTTACATACCATGGCCCTGGCCAGGTTTTTGCTCAGAATTACTTGTTACGTTGTGTTGTGATGAATTGATAGATAAAACTGCCGATTAAGAATCTGAATGTTTTGATGCTGCATTGTAGCTAGTAATGTACCCCATTATCAATCTCCGAAATCACAAGATGGATCTTCATTGGTACCTCAGGAGCCTGGAGGAGATCATCATCCGTGTTCTTTCTTCAACATTTTCAATAAAGGCTTCCCGGATTGAAGGTTTAACCGGTGTCTGGGTTGGTAAATCTCTCAATTCTTTTCTGCTGTTATGGAACTGGACCACTTTAAATATTAAGTCCTTATTCAATTCAAAAGATTCTACTTTCATATATCATGACTCTTCAATTTCAAAGCATTCAATTGTGCTTGCCAATGTGACTATTTTAAGCATATTCTCATGGAAGTATGTTGCAGGAAACCAAAAATTGGCAGCAGTAGGCATCCGAGTATCTCAGTGGATAACCTATCATGGGTTCGCCCTTAATGTCACCACCGATTTGACTCCTTTCAATTGGATTGTCCCATGTGGGATACGCGATCGTCAAGTTGGAAGTATCAAAGGGTTGCTGAAGGAACTTGGCTCATTTATGGATGAAGAAACAGCAGATGATGCCACTCTCATTCACAATACTCAAAAATCTTTGGTTCAAGAGTTCTCGCATGTTTTTCAGCTCGAGTGCCTTCATAAAACAATTTCAGTACCAGAATTATAAGAAATGAGACTCTTAGGCCTTAGCTGCCTTCATGCTATGATTTAGACATTCCATATTTAAAATCTTCAATTTGTACGTTTTTAAATGATAAATTTATTTTTTTTACAATTGCAAAATAGTTTTATTTTAAGGATAATACACTTTTTGAACCATCCAAAACTTTATCTGATTGCTTATCATTCTTAATGGATACTGCCCATGGATTGCAAAGATTCTTATGTTTTGAAGGCCTGGTTCCCCAGTTTCCCTCTCCCTATACAAATCAAACAATATCCAAAGAAATATATAAAGCAATGCTCTCAGCTATAGGCCAAGAGTATCATTGACTACATCAGCTGATAGCCTGCTGCAACCTATACGCGTGGCATATCAGTCAAATATTTCCACATGGTCCAACTCTTCAAATCAAAGTCTATTTTCAATTTGTTGGTAAATCAAGGGTGTGGAACTTCAACTAGTGGCTAGTAAGATGATCTACGCTTGTATAAAAGTCATTACAATTTAAATAGCGGAGGGTGCAAGTAATCCTCTGAAATTCCAAGGGATGATACTTTTCAACCAACAAAATCCAAAACAGCCTCTTATAAGATTCATTACTCCGACCACATGGGATCTTATTGATTCAGTTGTGTAACGTCAATATGTGAAAGCACACTTTGTTAACCAATGCAATTCCCCTTTTCAAACTGTCATGTGATCAAAGGATTAGCGTAAAAGGGGTTAGATATTTAATATTTTATTGAAGGAAAATGAATTTGGGATGCCGCCAAAGTAGTTGAGTGCTTTGGAGGAGATGGTCGGAAGTAATATATGGGCATTAAGATAACTGATGATAAAGGTTACATGAATGCTTGCAAAGTTGTGGTATCTACTTGTGCATTTGGTGGTGGAGATGATCTCTATCAGCCTATTGGTATGTTAGAGGCATCGCTTGAAAAGGTTAGTTATGTACTATAAGAGTTTACTACTCCTCCGGTCCTTAATATAAGACATATTTGCCTACTTTGATTAGATTAAGGAAGTTAGTTGAGTTAGTTAATATGACATGTATTTTTTGAACCACCCTAGTCATCTTCCTTAATACCTCCATTCTCTCACCATTTTTATTATAGTTGAAGGAGCATCAATAGGGTTAAGTTAGGAAAACATTGATAAATATGAAAACTATGTCTTATATTTAGGACCGGAGGAATACTAATAAAGTTAATAAGTTAAAAAAATCTTATCTTCCAAATCTATTTAGTGGCATGCAGGTCTGCTATGTAGCATTCTAGGATGAAATCACCGTAACAGCACAAGAATTAGTGGGCCACAGAATCGGACAAAGTGGCTTTATTGGCAAATAGCGTGTTGTGGTTGTCAGGGATCTTCCTTTTTCTGATCAGAGATTGAATGGTAAAATCCCCAAGGTATCAATATCAGGATTTTGGCTCCCATGTTCTTCTTGAATATCATTTGTTATTAAGTTCAAATGCAAGTTGTAGCTGTAAAGCTTCATTTCATTCTTGTCCCCCCTCTCCTACTCATAAACTCCAGTTCTACCATCATTATTATTTTTATTCTCTCCTAATACTTCCCTTCATTCTCCTAATAAAGTTTTGTGCACCGCAACATCTTACAGATGCTAAGCCATCGCCTATTTCCTCAAGCAGAATACTCTATTTGGGTAGATTCCAAGTCCCAATTTAGGAGGGACCCATTGGGTGTGTAGAAGCGCTTCTTTGGCGCTCAAATTCTTTACTTGCCATATCTGAACACGGAGCTCGTGGCAATGTCTAGGACGAGGCTAAGGCTGTTGTCAAGAAAAACAAAGCCACACCAGAGGAAGTTGAAGTGCAAATAAATCAGTACCGCAAAGATGGGTTGCCTAAAGAAAATGGATTTAATGGCAAGAAAGGTATGTGCTGCTTTAGAATATTGTTTCGTCATTTAAGATAATATTTAAGTAACATCTTGATTGCATTTTTTTGCGGGAAGAGTTCTGTGTTAAAGTTGTTGATATTATTAGTTAACATAAAATCTACATTAATTTTAGATTTTGGAAATGCCCAAAATTGAGGCTTTATTCCATTAGTTGCTACGATTAGATACAAAGGGTTATTTAATGAGACATTTAGCTGAGATATTCTTTGGTAATCTACCCCAGAAATTAATCAGACTATCACCCTATCAGTCAAAATAATTAAAATAAAAGCTGATTATGACTAGTAAGAATGTTTTTCAATTTCAACATCCATCACGATGAATGATATTCTTTGAAATATGCATTGCTGCCATGTTGCCACAATATACCTTCATAGGTGTGGATATGTGGTAGTTCCTTGGATTTAGGATCAAGGAAATTAGGAAGAAGCCTTCTAGAACCAGAATCTGAAGTTCTAGACTAAGACAATGCAAGTTTTCTGGATAATACTTCAGATATCCATAATCTGTCATACATGAGAGTATAAATAGAAGAGCAACATAACTGACAACACGAGCTGCACAAACAATTGACACAACTGACAATAACCACCCTTATCTTACTAAAACTGCCTAATAGATAAACATATGGCAATGAAACACAACAAACAGACTACAAACTCCCCTAAATAGAGCGCCTCTTCCTTTTGAACTTTAATTAAAAATACTATATTAAGTATTTTTAAATAAACATGTGCTTAAAATGATTTTTAAATAATTTAAGGGGAGAGGCGCTTTTTAAATAATCATGTATAACTAGGGATTAAGTACAATATTAAGGGTAAAATACTATAAAAATTTTGTTTTTATATGAACTTTAATTAAAAATATTATATTTTTGAAATCTTTTTAGAATATTCTTAATAGAGTTAATTATTTAGACTTAAGTGTATGTTTTCAAAATAGAGGAAGGTGCGTGTAATAAAGACAAAACAGAAAGGTGATCAAAGTATTTTACTCATATAAGGGAAGCTTGTGTAGCATACATTTTAATTTAAGAGAGTTTTCTATGAGTTTTCAAAATAGAGGGGAGATTTGTGTAATTAAGGTAAAACATGAGGGTGGTCAGAGTATTTTATTTTAACATCAAAGATATTGCTTTTTTAATATCCTAAAATAAATTTTTAAAATCATGAGAATTAATTTTTCAGTATCAGTCACTATTCTTATTATGAAAGTTAATGTTAAAAATATTTAAAATACAACCCCCTTCTTTATATTCAATTCTACCAAAATATTTTTCTGTGTTAAAAATATATTTTCATACAATTTATTAATACATATATGTTTGATCTAATTTTTATCATGTTACATAATTTACAAGTAGTAGAAATTTATTTTTCCTAACAATTTTATGTCATTTTTTATATTTATTATGAAATATATTGTTTATAATATTTAAAATACAATCTTATCCTTTAAATGCAATTATACAAAAAATTAATGTCATTTTTGATAATTTGACCCTCCAAAAGCTATTCTGATAAAAACACCCAACACTATCATTATTTTTCAAAAGCTATTCTCCAAAAACCATTTTTATTTCGTAAATCTTAAAACTATTCTTCAAAAATAACTTCCAAACGAGCTCGAAAGCGTGGGTTGAAAGTGAGCCTTTAAGTCTCTGTTTCTATTTTTCTCGGAGGATACCAATAGGAATATCAAAAAGTCAATGAGGACAAAGTAGTCAAGGTATTTTTCTGCCTTAAAAAACCCGAGGGAACTCAACTAAAATAAGCAGAGTCCATGGATTTAGATGGCATATTTTGGCTCTTTAACCCTGAAAAACTTCAAACTAAATGAGAGAAGGTCTCTTTTTATCCCCGTTCCTCCCACCAAACACGCCCTAGTGGCTGAGACAATTTTAGATATCTTTATCCTTTTTTTTAATACTATTTTAAGTCATAATTATAAGACCTAGTTGATTTTTTTAAGAAAAATTAAAGAAGCTAAATAATTTACTTAATCATTTCATATATTATGTAGCTTTAGATTATATATTATTTTATTAGTTAAATTAATTAGTTTGAAGAAAAAAACTAAAAATAAAAATATTATAAAATAATTTAATTAATTTCTTTCACCTCTTTAAAAAGTTTAACTAGAATTATAATATAAGAAAAGATATTTTTATTCTTTCCTTGATATAATGTATATTAAAATAGGTAAAGTTGAAAAGTATGTTGTTAGTCCGTGTGAAATATATTAGAAGTATTAATAACGTAGGGTCAAAGTCCTTATTATATGGGAGGAGCTTGTTCCCTCCTAATTAATAAAGGTAGTAAGGGTGAGTAATAATTAATATAATATTAGAGTTTAGTGCGATTAGTAGGGGTAATATTGAAAAAACCCTTCCCCACCCCTACTACTATTATGTGTATATATATAAAAAAAAAAAAAAAAAACAAAGATATATCTGGAAACCGCGTTATGCGATTGTGATCCCGCCACCGCCTTAACTTTAGAAACCGCGTGAGCGAGACGCGTCAGAAGCCAATCATGACCGTCCATCTATGCACCGCCATGGCTATTTTTCTCTATAAATAAAGTCTTGCTTGGCCCGAGTGCCTCCAAATTCTGTGAACCTGTTTTCGTTTGTTGCTTTTGGTAATCTAACGCGTCAGGTTTCGGTATTTTTTTCTTATGTGGTAGTTGCGGTGGTGTCTTTGCTGTTTAATGATATGTGCAGATGGGGATATCTGGCGGAGAATGGAACGAGGGCTGAACGTGGGTAATCTTCGCTTTCGTTCTATTTGTGGGTGAACGAGAGATAGTTGATATTTGGTTGGCGCGGATAGGGACGGAGGTGTTTACAATTATCTATAAACGTGGCGTAGAATTTATGCAAGATTTGGTGATATCTCCCTTACCCTGATATTTGTGAATAGTTTTTCTATTTGAGAAGTCTTCGCTGTTTAGGGTATCACGGTCTCTCCTTATGCCTGTTTGCGGCTTTCAATTGGTATTACAGGGAAGCAGTTAGTGATTATCATTTGCGTTCTTTCGTTCGTTCTCATGGCTGGAATCATGACGACTTTTCCTATCAGCATGGGGTGACGTTGATTTATCTGATTCCTGCCTTCTGTTGCGGGACTTCTAGAATTGGATATGCTTCTTTATTGCATTTCTATATGACTTCGATAAGTGATGATATGTGACGATCTGTGACTGAGGTGTTGGATTTTCTGCTCTAATTTATCCGTCGTTGGATTGATGCTCTTGAAATATCATAGGGATCTATCACTTGGATAATTTTCTGGTTTTCCTTGTAACTTTATTCATTGAATACGTTGATCCATGGTGGAAGAATTGGGTTGGTTTTGAACTATCGTCTATCCCATTTCAGAATTTGGAGTCTTGAAACATTTGATCCACTTCAGACTGTCAACAACGTTTTGTTTTCCTTGGGTGGCTGGAAGATTGAATTTGTGAAGTACCAACATAACATATTTTCTTAGATATGATAGTTTTTTCTAATTGGTGTTGGCTGATAGATAGTTGAATGAATTGTAAATTTGTATAATTGTAGCTACTAGCTAGCTTGTCGAAAGCTGTGTAAAGATATACATGTGTTCAAACAGCAATTTCTTGAGCAATTTTCATGATTTTCCTTTTTGTCTTCCTTTGTGGATCATTTGGCTTTAGTTATGGCGGCTTCCCTCTAATTTTGCTGGTTTGTCTAGGTTTGCCCCATTGAGGTGTCTAAGTGGGGCATAATTTGGTCCAACTGTTTTTGCAGTGTTTCAATGGAGTAATGAAGCGTTTGGCCAAAAAAATGGTGGTTGATCTTTTTCTGTATTAATTAGACGCCTCATTATATTTGTAAAATTGATAGAATTGATAATATACGTTCTTGATTACTCATTCGACAATTGTGGTAATTTATGTTGTCAGGGCAAGAATGGAAGCATTTGTTCAGGTTTTTCTTTACTCAGTTCCATAAAGACTGACACTACTGTGTCTGGTTTTAATGTTTTTAAAGAAATAAGTATAATTTTCAATCATGTGCTCAATAGCAAATGAAAATTTCCTCCCTAATGTTATTGCTGCAATTTTGGAGATGAGGTTTGTTGTTGATAGTGTTTTAGCCAGAACGTGTGGCCTTTAATTGGAGCTTTATATCCGTTCGTTTGGGAGGAAGAAATTAGTTCCGGTTAGATGAATAAAATTCATTCCCTAACCATTTCTTTGAGATTGAGCTTAATTTTCCCATTAAGTTCAGTTTCAACTTAGTTTGGCTTTTAATATTGTGGCGATTAATCGGACGGTTATTTCGTTGAAGCTGTCATAATGTGCCTTAAGAAAACATTTGGTTACGTGCGTTTTCATCTATGCACTTTTTGGAAGTGATTCTGTGCTTCATGGTGTGTCTCCCCGAATGTATGGCCTTTTGGTTTGAGAGTTTCTATCATAGGTAAAAAGAGCATGGCTTTTTCATCCCTCCTTTGGTTTGGGTGAAAGGAAGTCTTTCAGGGTTAATTCATTCCCAACAATTACTCCCTCCTCCTAGATTTTGAGCTTCCTTTTTTTAAAAAATAAATAAATTTCCATTTGTTTTGGTTTAACATTTGATGTCTTGATGTTTAATTGTTGGTTTATTGTTGCAGCTGCTTACCAACATGTCTTGATAAGTTGGGCTCGAGTTTCACTAAAAACTTGGTTACATCTTCTTGCTTATGCCTTTTCTTCCTTTCGGTTTTTGAAATTATTGTGTTTCGTTGTGTCTCATCGTGAATGTGTGGCTTTTACTGAGAGGTTTTGATTTAGGTGAAAAGAGCATGGCGTCCTTCTCTTCTTTCTTTTGGTTGAAAGAAAGTGATTCATATTCAATAAGAAGGCTAATCCATTCCTAAACAGCCCCCCCCTCCTCTTAAATTTTGAACTCTAGCTTCTTTAATTGTCTTGGTGTTTAATTTGAGGCTTTTATTGTTGCAGCTGGCTCGCAATGTGTCTTGATAAGTTGTGCTGAGTTTCAGGAAAATTTGGTTATATCTTCCTGCTTATGCTTTTTTCTTTATGCGCATGTTGAAATTATTCTGTCTTATAATGTTTCATCCTGAATGTATGGCCTCTAATTGGAGGTTTTTTGACTTAGGTGAAAAGAGTGTGGCTCTTCTTTTCCTGGATTTGTTTGGGTAGGAGAAAGCTCCAGAACAGTACTTTCGAATTGAGCTTGATTTTCCCCCCCTGATTTCAATCTCTCAACTTATTTGGTTTGGTTTTTGATATTTTGCGAGTAATTGGAGGGTTATTTTGTTGCAGCTGGCTAACATCTGTGCTTTGTGGTGTGTCATCCAAATGTATCATATGGAAATGTATGGCTTTTCTTTTTTTTCCCTTGGCTGAAAGGAAGTGATTCTGATTTTTCATTGCCAAACAGCTCCCTCCTTGACTTCAGCTTTTTTTTTTTTTTTTTTTTTTTTTATTATAAATTGTTTTGGTCTGACTTGTGATGTCTTGGTGTTTAATTGCCTTCTTGTTTTGTTGCAGCTGGTTCTCTACGTGTCATGATTAGTTGCCTCGAGTTCCTCTAAAGTTTCGTTACATCTTCCTACTTACGCCCTTTCTACTATGAGATTTTTCCAATTTTTTGTGCTTCAGAGTGTATTATCGTGAGTATATGACTATATTGCCTTTAACTTCCCTAGGTCCTTTTGGTTGAAGGAAGTGATTTAGATTCAACTAAGAAGGCTAATTCGTTCCTAAACAACTCCCTCCTCCTAAATTTTGAGCTCTTCGTTTGTTTTTTTTTTATATGCTTTAGTTGTCTTGTTTAATTTGAGGCTTATTTTGTTGCAGCTGGTTCACGTGTTCTGATACGTTCCTCAGAGTTCAATTGAAAATTTGGTTACATCTTCCAGTTTATGCCTTTTCTTTTATGCACATTTTGAAATTGTTCTGTCCTTGATAGTGTTTCATCCTGAATGTATGGCTTTTTAATTGAAGGTTTTTGACTTAGGTGAAAACAGGGTGGCTCTTCTTTTCTTGGGTTCGTTTGGGTGAGAGGAAGTAATTTCAGTTAGATTGGTTACCTTTTTTTTTTAGAACACTGTTGAGATTGAGCTTTGATGATTCCGCAAAACATTTGGTTGCATTTTCCTTTTTGGTTTTTCAAACATGTTTTGACAAGTTTCCTAGAGTTTCACTAAAATTCTGCTTAGATTGAGCTTTGATGATTCCGCAAAACATTTGGTTGCGTCTTCCTTCTTTTGGTTTTTCAAACATGTTTTGATAAGTTTTCTAGAGTTTCACGAAAATTCTGCTTATGCTTCTTCTTCTTTACGCTGTTATAAATTATTCTGTTATGTATAATGTCTCATCTTATTTCAGAATTTTTGTTTTAGGTGAAAATATCCTGGCTTTTCCTTTGCTTGGCTGGAAGTTATTTGGATTCAACTAGGAAGGCTAATTCCTTTCCGATCAACTCCCTCATAAATTTTTAACTACTGTTTTTTTCCAAAGATTTTTAATGTCTTCGTGTTAACTGAGGGCTTATTTTGTTGCAGCCAGTTTGGTTCAGAATCGTGTCTTGATAAGTTACCCGGAGTTTGACCCAAAATTTGGTTACATCTTCCGGCTTATGCCTTTTCTACTATAATCCTATATTTACCCTTTCAACTAAGAAGGCTAATTCATTCCTAAACAGCTCCTCCCTCTTCCTGGATTTTTTGCGTTTTTATTTTTTTATTGTTCATTTGTTTTGGTTTGACTCTCAAGTATTAGTGTTTGATATGCGGCTTATTTTGTTGCAGCTGGTTCACATTTCCTGATAAGTTTCCTTGAGATGCATTAGAAATTTGGTTACATCTCCTCCTTATTCCTTTAATTCTTGATGGCTTTTGACATTATCGTATCCTTTACACAGTGTCAAGATGAATTTGTGGTCTTTAATTTGAGATTTTTTGATTTAGGTAGAAAGAGCATGGCTTTTCATTCCCTTGAAGGGAAGTGATTCAGATTCAGCTAAGAATGCTGCTAAATTATGAATTTTTTGTTCTAACATCTTGATGTATTATTGCAAGCTTATTTTGTTGCAGCTGGTCCACAACGTGTCTTGATAAGTTGCCCTGAGTTTTACTAAAAATTTGGTTTCATCCAACTGCTTATGCTTTTCCTTCTATGCACTTTTTGAAATATTCTTTTCTCCATAGTGTTTCCTCCTCATTTTATGGCCTTTAATTGTAATTTTTTGACTGAGGTGAAAAGAGAATGGCTTTTTTCTTTCTCTGGGTTTGTCTGGGTAAAGGATTGTAATAATAGTTAGATGGCTTTTTGTTGCAGGTTGCAGCAGGCTAGTGTCGTGCTTTGATGATTGCACAAAACATTTGCTTGCATCTTCCTTCTTTTGGTTTTTCAAACATGTGTTGATAAGTTTCCTAGAGTTTCACTAAAATTCTGCTTATGCTTCTTCTTTACGCCGTTCTAAATTATTGATGTATAATAAATTATTCTGTGATGTATAATGTCTCTTCGTGAATGTATGGCCTTTATTTCAGAGTTTTTGTCTTAGGTGAAAAGAGCATGGCTTTTCCTTCGCTTGGCTGGAAGTTATTTAGATTCAACTAAGAAGGCTAATTCCTTCCCAATCAGCTCCCTCCTAAATTTTGAACTACTGTTTATTTTAAAGATTTTTGATGTCTCCATGTTAACTGAGGGATTATTTTATTGCAGCTGGTTTGGTTCAGAATCGTTTCTTGATAAGTTACCCGGAGTTTCACTAAAAACTTGGTTACATCTTCATGGATTTTAGTCTTTTTTTTATTTATTGGTTATTTGTTTTGGTGTGACTCTTAAGGTATTAGTGTTTAATTGGTGGCTTATTTTGTTGCAGCTGGTTCACATGTCCTGATAAGATTCCTTCAGATTCACTAAAAATTTGGTTACATATTCCTCCTTATTCCTTTGCTTTTTGATGGCTTTTGAAATTATCGTATCCTTTACACTGTGTCATGATGAATTTGTGGTCTTTATTTTGAGATCTTTGATTTAGATAGAAAGAGCATGGTTTTTCATTCCTTTGAAGGTGATTCAGATTCAGCTAAGAATGCTGCTGAATTATAAATTTTTTATTTTAATGTCTTGGTGTATAATTGGAGGCTTTTTTTTTTGTTGCAGCTGGTCCACAATGTGTCTTGATAAGTTGCCCTGAGTTTCACTGAAAATTTGGTTGCATCCACCTTCTTATGCTTGTCCTTCTATGCGCTTTTTGAAATATTCTTTTCTCCATAGTGTTTCCTCCTCATTTGATGGCATTTAATTGTAGGTTTTTGACTGAGGTGTACAGAGCGTGGCTTTTTTCTCGGGGTTTGTTTGGGTGAAGGATAGTTTTAGTTAGATGGCATTTAGTTGCTGGTTGCAGCCGGCTAGCGTCGTGCTTTGATGATTCCGCAAAACATTTGGTTGCATCTTCCTTCTTTTGGTTTTTCAATCATATTTTGATCTGTTTCCTACAGTTTCACTGAAAATGCTTATGCTTTTTCTTCTTTATGCTGTTATAAATTATTCTATGATGTGTAATGTCTCTTCGTGAATGTCTGGCCTTTATTTCAGAGTATTTGTCTTGGGTGAAAAGAGCATGGCTTTTCCTTTGCTTGGCTGGAAGTTATTTAGATTCAACTCAGAAGGCTAATTTCTTCCCAATCAGCTCCCTCCTACATTTTTAACTACTGTTTTGTATGAAAGATTTTAATGTCCTTGTGTTAACTGAGGGCTTATTTTGTTGCAGCTGGTTTGTTTCAGAATCGTGTCTTGATAAGTTACCTGAGTTTCACTAAAAATTTGGTTACATCTTCCGGCTTATGCCTTTCCTGCTACAATCCTATATTTACTCTTCTATGATCCTTGGGTTACAACTAAGAAGGCTGATTCATTTCTAAACAGCTCCTCCCTCTTCCTGGATTTTGTGCTGTTTTGTTTGTTGTTCATTTGTTTTGGTTTGACTCTTTAAGGTATTAGTGTTTAATTGGTGGCTTATTTTGTTGCAGCTTGTTCACGTGTCGTGATAAGTTTCCTTGAGATGCACTAAAAATTTGGTTACATCTCCTCCTTATCCTTTAGTTTGATGGCTTTTGAAATTATCGTATCGTTTACAGTGTCATGATGAATGTGTGGTCTTCAATTTGAGATTTCTTGATTTAGGTAGAAAGAGCATGGCTTTTCATTACCTTGAAGGGAAGTGATTCAGATTCAGCTAAGAATGCTGCTAAATTATGAATGTTTTGTTTTAACGTTTTGGTGTATAATGGAGGCTTTTTTTTGTTGCAGCTGGTTCACAACGTGTCTTGATAAGTTGCCCTGTGTTTCGCTGAAAATTTGGTTGCATCCACCTTCTTATGCTTTTCCTTCTATTCACCTTTTGAAATATTCTTTTCTGCACAGTGTTTTCTCCTCGTTTTATGGCCTTTAATTGTAGGTTTTTGACCGTGGTGAAGGGAGTGTGGCTTTTTTCTCAGGGTTTGTCTGGTTGAAGGATAGTAATTCTAGTTAGATGGCATTTTGTTGCTGGTTGCAACCGACTAGCGTTGTGCTTTGATGATTCCGCAAAACATTTGGTTGCATCTTCCTTCTTTTTGTTTTTCATGTTTTGATCTGTTTCCTAGAGTTTCACAAAAATTGTGCTTATCCCTTTTCTTCTTTATGCCGTTATAACTTATTCCGTGACGTATAATGTCTTGTTGTGAATGTCTAGCCTTTATTTCAGAGTTTTTGTCTTTAGGTGAAAAGAGCATGGCTTCGCTTGTCTGGAAGTTATTTAGATTCAACTTAGAAGGATAATTCCTTCCCAATCAGCTCCCTCCTACATTTTTAACTACTGTTTTGTTTAGAAGATTTTTAATATCTTCGTGTTAACTGAGGGCTTATTTTGTTGCAGCTGGTTTGGTTCAGAATCGTGTCTTGATAAGTTACCCGGAGTTTCACTAAAAATTTGGTTACATCCTTTTCTAGTATAATCCTATATTTATCCTTCTATGACCCTGGAGTTTCAACTAAGAAGGCTGATACACTCCTAAACAGCTCCTCCCTCTTCCTTGTTTTTGGCTTTTTGTTATTATTTTTGGTTTGACTTTTAAGGTATTAGTGTTTAATTGGTGGCTTATTTTGTTGCAGCTGGTTCACATGTCGTGATAAGTTTCCTTGAGATGCACTAAAAATTTGGTTACATCTCCTTGTTCCTTTAATTTTTTGTGAAATTATCGTATCCTTTACCCAGTGTCATGATGAATGTGTGGTCTTTAGTTTCAGATGTTTTGATTTAGGTAGAAAGAGCATTCATTCCCTTGAAGGGAAGTGATTCAGATTCAGCTAAGAATGCTGCTAAATTATGATTTTTTTTATTTTATTTTAACGTCTTGGTGTATAATTGGAGGCTTTTTTTGTTGCAGCTGGTCCACAACGTGTCTTGATAAGTTGCCCTGAGTTTTGCTGAAAATTTGGTTGCATCCAGCTTCTTATGCTTGTCCTTCTATGCGTTTTTTGAAATATTCTTTTCTCCATGGTGTTTCCTCTTCATTTGATGGCCTTTAATTGTAGGCTTTTGACCAAGGTGAAAGAGCGTGGCTTTTTTCTCAGGGTTTGTCTGGGTGAAGGATGGTAATTCTTGTTAGATGGCATTTAATTGCTGGTTGCTTTTGGGGTAAGTTTGGTTTGAGGGAAGGGGAGGGGAGGGGAGAGAAAAAAAATGGGGGGAAGAGAAAATTGGATGAAAATTGTGTCTAGTGGGTCCCACAAAATTTTTCCCTCCATCTCATTTTTTCTCTCCCCTCCCCTTCCCTCAAACCAAACTTACCCTTGGGTTTTCAACCATGTTTTGATAAGTTTCCTGAGTATCACTAAAATTTGATTAAATTATTCTGTGATTTATAATGTTTGTTCGTGTGTGTCTGGCTTTATGGAGTTTTTGTCTTAGATTTCCTCCGCTTGGCTGGAAGTTATTTAGATTCAACTCAGAAGGCTAATTCCTTCCCAATCAGCTCCCTCCTACATTTTTAACTACTCTTTTGTTTAAAAGATTTTTAATATCTTCTTGTGAACTGAGGGCTTATTTTGTTGCAGCTGGTTTGGTTCAACATCATGTCTTGATAAGTTACAGGGAGTTTCACTAAAGATTTGGTCCTTTTCTACTATAATCCTAGATTTACTCTTCTATGATGTTAAGTTTCAACCATGAAAGCTCATTCATTCCTAAACACCTCTTCCTGGATTTTGTGCTGTTTTGTTTGTTGTTCATTTGTTTTGGTTTGACTCTTAAGGTATTAGTGTTTAATTGGTGGCTTATTTTGTTGCAGCTTTTTCACATGTGATAGGTTTCCTTGAGATCCACAAAAAATTTGGTTACATCTCCTTATTCCTTTATTTTTTGATGGCTTTTGAAATTATCGCATCCTTTACAGAGTGTCATGATGAATATGTGGTCTTTAATTTGAGATTTTCTTTCTTAGGTAGAAAGAGCATGGCTTTTCATTCCCTTGGAAGGGAAGTGATTCAGATTCAGCTAAGAAGGCTCCTAAATTAGAATTTTTTGTTTTAACTTTTAACGTCTTGGGGTATAATTGGAGGCTTTTTTTTGTTTCAGCTGGTTTACGATGTGTCTTGATAAGTTGCGCTGAGTTTCACTTAAAATTTGGTGCATCCACCTTATGCTTTTCCTTCTATGCGCTTTTCTGTTCTCCATAGTGTTTCCTCCTCATTCTATGCCTTTTAATTGTAGGTTTTTGACTGAGGTGTAAAGAGCGTGGCTTTTTTCTCGGGGTTTGTCTGGGTGAAAGATAGTAATTTTAGTTAGATGGCATTTAGTTGCAGGTTGCAGCCTGCTAGCGTCGTGCTTTGATGATTCCGCAAAACATTTGGAATCTTTCCTTCTTTTGGTTTTTCAATCATGTTTTGATGAGTTTCCTTGAGTTTCACTAAAATTCTGCTTATGCTTCTTTCTTCGTTACGCCGTTATAAATTATTTTGTGATGTATAATGTCTCTTCGTGAATGGCCTTAGGGTTTTTGTCTTAGGTGAAAAGAGCACGGCTTTTCCTTCGCTTGGCTGGAAGTTATTTAGATTCAACTCAGAAGGCTAATTCCTTCCCAATCAGCTCCCTCCTACATTTTTAACTCCTGTTTTGCTTAAAAGACTTTTAATGTCTTCTTGTTAACTGAGGGCTTATTTTGTTGCAGCCGGTTTGGTTCAGAATCGTGTCTTGATTAGTTACCCAGAGTTTCACTAAAAATTTGGTTACAACTTCCAGCTTATGCCTTTCTACTATAATCCTATATTTACCCTTCTATGATCCTAGAGTTTCAACTGATTCTTTCGTAAACAGCTCCTCCCCCTTCTGGTTTTTTGGTCTTTTTTTATTGTTCATTTGCTTTGGTTTGATTCTTAAGGTATTTGTGTTTAATTGGTGGCTTATTTTGTTGCAGCTGGTTCACATGTCGTGATAAGTTTCCTTGAGCTGCACTAGAAATTTGGTTACATCTCCTCCTTATTCCTTTACTTTTGGTGGCTTTTGAAATTATCAAATCCTTTTCAGTGTGTCCTGATGAATGTGTGGTCTTTAGTTTGAGGATTTTTGATTTAGGTAGAAAGAGCATGGCTTTTCATTCCCTTGAAGGGAAGTGATTCAGATTAAGCTAAGAATGCTGCTAATTCTGAATTTTTTGTTTTAACGTCTTGGTGTATAATTGGAGGCTTTTTTTGTTGCAGCTGGTCCACAACGTGTCTTGATAAGTTGCCCTGAGTTTTGCTGAAAATTTGGTTGCATCCAGCTTCTTATGCTTGTCCTTCTATGCGCTTTTTGAAATATTCTTTTCTCAGTGTTTCCTCCTCATTTTATGGCCTTTAATTGTAGGTTTTTGACTGAGTTGGAAAGGCATTTTTCTCGGGGTTTGCCTGGGTGAAGGATAGTAATTCTTGTTAGATGGCATTTAGTTGCTGGTTGCAGCTGGCTAGCATCGTGCTTTGATGATTCCGCAGGACATTTGGTTGCATCTTCTTTCTTTTGGTTTTTCAATAATGTTTTTGATAAGTTTCCTAGAGTTTCACTAAAATTCTGCTTATTCTTTTTCTTTGTCACACTGTTATAAATTATTCTGTGATTTATAATGTTTCTACGTGAATGCCTGGCCTTTATTTCAGAGTTGTCTGTTGTCTTGGGTGAAAAGAGCATGGCTTTTCCTTCGCTTGGTTGGAAGTTATTTAGATTCAACTGAGAAGGCTAATTTCTTCCAATCAGCTCCCTCCATTTTTTACTACTGTTTTGTTTAAAAGATTTTTAATGTCTTCATTTTAATTGAGGGCTTATTTTGTTGCAGCCGGTTTGGTTTAGAATCATGTCTTGATAAGTTACCCGGAGTTCGACTAAAAATTTGGTTATAGGCTAATTTCTTCCAATCAGCTCCCTCCTACATTTTTTACTACTGTTTTGTTTAAAAGATTTTTAATGTCTTCATTTTAATTGAGGGCTTATTTTGTTGCAGCCGGTTTGGTTTAGAATCTTGTCTTGATAAGTTACCCGGAGTTCGACTAAAAATTATATCTTCTGGCTTATGCCTTTTCTACTATAATCCTATATTTACCCTTCTATGATCCTAGAGTTTCAACTAAGAAGGCTCATTCATTCCTAAACAGCTCCTCCCTCTTCCTGGATTTTAGGCCCTTTTTTTAATTGTTCATCTGTTTTGGTTTGACTCTTAAGGTATTTGTGTTTAATATGTGGCTTATTTTGTTGCAGCTGGTTCACATGTCCTGATGAGTTTTCTTTGGATTCCCTAAAAATTTGGTTAAATCTTCTTATTCCTTTACTTTTTTATGGCTTTTGAAATTATCGTATCCTTTTCTGTGTCATGATGAACTTGTGGTCTTTAATTTGAGATTTTTTGATTTTAGGTATAAAGAGCATGGCTTTTCATTCCCTTCCCATGAAGGGAAGTGATTCAGATTCAACTAAGAATGCTGCTAAATAGTGAATTTTTTATTTTAACGTCGTCTTGTGTAATTGGAGGCTTATTTTGTTGCAGCTGGTTCACAACGTGTCTTGATAAGTTGCCCTGAGTTTCGCTAAGAATTTGGTTGCATCCACCTTCTTATGCTTTTCCTTCTGTGCGCTTTTTGAAATTATTCTGTTCTCCATACTGTTTCCTACTCATTTTATGGCCTTTAATTGTAGGTTTTTGACTCAGGTGAAATGAGCGTGACTTTTTCTTTCTCACGGTTTGTCTGGGTGAAAGATTGTTACTATAGTTAGATGGCATTTTGTTGCTGGTTGCAGCCGGCTAGTGTCGTGCTTTGATGATTGTGCAATTCATTTGGTTGCATCTTCCTCCTTTTGGTTTTTCATACATGTTTTGATAGGTTTCCTAGAGTTTCATTAAAATTCTGTTTATGCTTTTTCTTCTTTACACCGTTTAAAATTAGGTGTGATTTTTCTGGCTTTTATTTCAGTTTTTGTGTCAGGTGAAAAGAGCATGGCTTTTCCTTTCCCTTGGTTGGACGGAAGTGATTTAGATTTATTTAAGAAGATGCTAATTCCTTCCCAAGCAGCTCCCTCCTAAATTTTGAACTAATTTTGTTAATTATTTTAATGCCTTCGTGTTTATTATGGGCTTATTTTGTTGCAGCTGGTTCACAATTGTGTCTTGACTTAGGTGAAAAGGAGCATGGTCCCTTGGGGCAACCTTCCAGAGTATGCCTATGCTCCTCTACTGTGCTCTTTTGATTGTGATCATATTTACCATCCTCTTAAATGTAAGGCCTTTAATTTGAGATTTTCTAGACTTGGTTGAGGGGAAATGATTCCATCGAGAAGTGTCATTATTTCAGCATACAATATGAACAGATTTTCCTCACTCCTTTGTCACTAGATTGCAGACACGTGGTTTGTGGTTGTGATTGACGCCACTTTATTTTAGGCGTGGCCCCACTTTGCCGTTTCTCTTTGCCGTTTTTTTTTTTTTTTTTTTTTTTTTTTTAAATAAAAAAATTTAAAAAAAATTGTTTTTTTTGCTCGAAGTTTCTATGTTTGACCATATTCACTTTATTCTTGGGGAAGCTTTCAAAACATAGGCGCTAAATTTTATATAGGCACGTTACTCTTTTTTTGTAGCCAAATAATAGGTATGGATCTCCTCCCTTTCTATTGTGCTTGGTAAATCTTTCTATTTCCATGGAATTTTTTTGTAAATAAAAATAGAAGGCTCTTTTTAAAAAAAAAAAAACAAATAGAATGTAATGTTTTTCTTCTACCTTGTTAGGTTTTTAGAACCTCTTCAGGCAAAATTGATTATTCTTCCGTATCCTAGGAAGTTTAATCTAAAATCATTTCATAGAATTATTTTTTTTCTTTAAGATAAAGGAGTTGCTTTCATAAATTAAAAAATACAAACCAACAAAAGCGAATTTCTCTAATAAATTAATCTTCTTAAAAAACACAAACCCAATGACACGCATTTCTATCCACCCAGAACTACGTGGACTTTGATCCCTTATAGGGTACATAGGCCCTAGGGTTCGTTTCCTAGGTCAAGTCCTGTATTGTAAATAAACCATTTTTTCCTTTTATTTTTATTCTTTGTAAATGAAAAATTTTCCTCCTTTGTTTATATTTCTTGTTTTCTTTTTTGAGCAACTAGAATATTTTTGAAGGCTCATGCTGTTTGGTGCATAACACCCCACCACACACAATGACTTTGAACGACCCATATGTTTGTCAACAAAGGTTTCCAATTGGGAAAATCATGTCAAAGTCTTAATCAAGTAAAATAATATCAGTCAATGGTGTTTTCTTAGCTGGGACCTAGGTGTGATTTTCTCAACACCTCTTAATATTTCCTTGATTCAATTTTCCTTGTTTGACTTTTGTTATGGTATGTGCTTGTGTAATTTACAAGAAGTTTGGTTATCTTTTCCTTCCTATGCCATATCTTCTATACGGTATTTAAAATTATTCTGTCTCAGTGTTTCATCCAGAATATATGGTCTTTAATTGGAGCTTATTTTATTTAGGTGAAGAGTTTAATTTTGTTCGGTGATATTTTGACTTTTGATATCTTCAGTGTTTTTAATTGGATGCTTAATCTTTTTGCCGCTGGATAAGAATGTGTTTTGCTAAGTTGCCTAGATTTTCTGAATAAATTTGGTTACTCGAGATGTATAGTTAATTGGTTTTGCTGGGAGGGGAGAAGATTGTTGACCTCATGAGCCTTCAAAAATATTCTAGTTGCTCAAAAAAGAAAACAAGTATTTCTATAAACAAAGGAGGGCTTTTTCATTTACAAAGAATAAAAATAAAAGGAAAAAATGGTTTATTTACAATACAGGACTTGACCTAGATAAACATGAGATAGGAGCCATAAATTTTTTATTAAAGCAATGAGTGTGTGTAAGAGTCATATCAGCAGGTGGCATTAACAGAACTTGGTAGACGTGTTATGTGCTGCTGCATGGAGTTGTGGGAGGAGGGCGGCATGATGGACGTGGTGGTGGCGTGCGGCTGCCTTAAGGCTATAATGAGGTACCAGTTCTTTGTAATGAGTTGGTTAATGATTGTTCATATTGGGTCCATCGATTATTCAGTTCCATTTCAATGCAGTAATACTGTTCATATTTTTTATGCAATATGTATTTTTGTAATAAATTTGTTTGGATGTGAATAATGATTTCTAATTAGTGAGTGAAAATTTAATTTAATGACTACCCCTTGGTTCCAATTTCCAACACTAAATGGAAGTAACTTTATAGCATGTTAGTTGAGCACAGGTTAGAAAGTACGAAAGGCCACAATCAAACTGTTGTATTAAAGGCCACAATCGAACTGTTGTATTGGTGCAGGCTGAACACCATTCTTTATATAGAGAATACAAGATTACTTCATCTGAAAACGAACTTATTTGTTAAGAGAAAAGTTTAAATCTACTGTCCGCCTAAGATAAGTTTTATTGCAAGATTCAGTTTCAGGTAATCAAATTAAGAAACACTACATTTTTTTTTTATTAATTTTTTTCCTAACTAAATTAATTTTCTCAATATTTTTTCACGAATATTCTTTTTCCTCCTCTTATTTACCCTTTATGTATGAAAAAAAACACTCTTAAGGGCATGTTTAAAAAAGAATTTTTGTTGCATTTCTCTTATTTTTAATTAACTTGAACAGATTTTTTAAAGCAAAACTGTGACAGATTTTGACGTTTTGTAGATTTTGTTAATCCTTTATTTTATATTGCTACAGGAAACGAAGCATAATGGCAAATACAGGTTTGATTTAGAGGGAGAATAAGAGGCAAAGCTTAGAAAGAATATCCATGAATTTACGTTGATAACGTGAAAAAATCGTGATAGTTATATATCATAGGGACGGTGAGAAAAGATTATTTTACATTCTAGAGGGTTATAATTGGAGATACTATTGTTTATAGATAGAATCTCCTTTGTAAATTTAGTTTAACTTGTAAGCTTGCACATCGAGATTAAAACGAGTTAAAACTATTATTTTTTCCGTTTTTAATTTTGAAAAATCAGTCAAGTCATTATTAAACCCGTCTTAGTTATAAATTCAGTTAAACTTGTATTGTTTTAATATTTCTATTATATAAGATCGTGTTAACTCACTTTTAAACTCATCTTAACTTTTTTATTTGATCACGCTCAGTGGCTTGACACATAAATTTTAAAGAAATTTCTTTGTTAAGCATGATAAAGTTTATGGATTCAATTCCAATTATTTGGATTTAAAATGTGTTTAAATCAGATTGTTGTCACTTTTTATATTTTAATTATTTAATCATACATTATTAGTACATATTTATTTATGGGAGTAAACTGTTATGAGTTTATATTAGTTCAGAGTTTGCTTAAACTTGACAACTTGAAAATATTATTCATCAATCTTAAAAGAAAGATAAGCAAAGTCGTATTGTTAAATGATGAATGGGAAATTAGATTTTATTATTAAGTGAAGATTTTCTATTAAAATTTTGAATTCTATATTATGCAGTCCGATTAGTTGGATCATTAAAATGTAGGGCCGTTGAAGATTTTTGGGAAAATCTTTATAGGGGCCTTTTTGGCAAAAAGAATAGGGTCCAACTTTCTGCCAATTAATGTTCTCGAAAAAAATGCATTAAAATTTAACAACTAAATCAAGATCATTTACAACAATTTTTTTACAATTAAATCGGTCGATTTACAACAATATCGTCCGATTAACAACTATATCGTTTCATTTACAACTCACCAAGATTTCGACAATCCCGAAAGGGTCAAGGGCCTTTTCGGGACTATCGAAAAGTTAGGGCCCTTTTTAGATTGTTTTTGCTAAAAAGGGCCCTTAGAAGGATTTTCCCAAAATTTTTCCCTCCCGGTCACCTTCTCTCAATCCCGGACAATTTGGAATTTCGGGTGGGAAAAAATATTGAGAAAATACATTTAGCATTAAGGGCCCGTTTGGGCTTTTTTGATTAAGTAAAACACTTTTTTAATGCAAAAAAAGATGCTGTTTTTTTTTTTAAAATTAATTTATATGTTTAGATGATATTTTTTTTAAAAAGCGAAAGTCACAAAAAAAGCTAAAATGTTACTTTTCAAGAGGTCCAATTTGGAGCTTAAAAAAAACACATTTTTTAAAAGTCCATCCAAACGGGCCTTGAGAATCGGACTTCCTGATACCATCCCATTCCAAATACGAGTATGTATTATCTTTTTTGATTTTAAAAAACACATTTTTAATGCAAAAATTTTTTTTTATTATTAATTTATGTGTTTAGATGATATTTTTTTTTTAAAAAAGTGAAAGTCACAAAAAAAGCTAAAATGTTACTTTTCAAAAGGTCCAATTTTTCCATTTTGAGAATCGGACTTCTTGATACCATCCCATTAAGTATGTATTATCTTAATTACTCCCTCTGATCCTAATTATTAATTTTTTTGGAGAGATTAAGAGTATTTTTATTTTTAGAATATTTTTATTTTTATTTTTTCTTTCAAACTAATTAGTTTAACTAATAAACTAATATATAATCTAAAGATATACAATATATAAAATGATTAAGTAACTTATTTAGATTCCTTAATCTCTTTAAAGAAAGTCAACTAGGTCTTATAATTATAATTAAGGTAATACTATTTATATTTTATTCCCAATGCCTTTTATTTATAATCATCAACTACAAGCTTATCCAAATATATTCTTCTCTCCAGTAAATGCATTTTACAATAAGGCTACCTTCGTCTCTGTCCCTGTTTGATGGCCCAGAAGAAACAGACATGCATAAAATAAAACATTTTCTATGTTTACACGAATGCTGTTTTACCCCTTTGTACTATCTTGTTTGCTTCCATTCTTAATTATTGGTGGGCGAATAATATGCAAGCTTTTTGTTCTTCCTTCCACCATTTATTCATTTGGATCAAACATTTTTCTTTTCCGGCAATCTTGATCACGGTGGGGCAAGAAATCCTAGGATCGTGATTGGGATAGATTTCCCTTCTCAAGTCTTTTTTACGATGGGACGAGGAGGAGATGGGGATCTTCTTAACCTATCTCTCATCATCGCCTTATCCCGGCCGTTGTGGAGACTCTTTCTCAGTCATTCTATGATTTAGACATTCCATATTTAAAATCTTCAATTTGTACGTTTTTCCCGACCCAACCACTCGACCACCGATAGCGAGAGGAGAACGCTTTATCTGAGAGGTCTTGTAATCCTCCCGGAAGAACGTGAAATTCATCGGGCTTTGATCTCCCTTCTGATCTTTTTTTTCCCAGTTTTGTAAATAAAAGTGTGCTTTTTCCATCTCTTGCTTAGCTTGGGTCTGCGCTTAATGGCTGGCTCTATTTTTTTTACAATTGCGAAATAGTTTTATTTTAAGGATAACCATCCAAAGCTTAATCTGATTGCTTATCATTCTTAATGGACACTGCCCCTGGATGTCAAAGATTCTTATGTTTTGAAGGCTTGGTTCTCCGATACAACCCCCCCCCCCCAAAAAAAAAAAATAAAAAAAAATCATCTCTTTGACGCCGATGCTAAACTCAGGCCCCGTTTGGTACAGGGAACTTTTGAAGAGGGAAAGGAAAGGAAGGGAAGATTAGGAGGGAATTTAAAAGAGAAAACTGTTTGGTAAAGTAAGGAATGAAACTTAAGTTGAAGGAAAATGAACTGTTTGGTATGAAGAATTGGGTGTTGGTTAAGTGGGAAGATGGCGTGAAATTCCCACAATGCCCTTAAAATTAAATAAAAAAGGAAAAAAATGACGAACTAATTTTGTCGTTAGAACAGTCGCGACATTAACGAAACGAAATCGCTTGTGATAGTTGAGATGCAAAATCGAAGTAGACGCCGATGGGAAATAAGATTGCGACGATGAATGGCTTCCACAGGCGACGACGATGATGGAGAAGGAAAGAATTACTGGGGAGGACGGGGAAAGAATGAAACCGATGCGAGAAATGAATACGACGAGGATCAGGAAAGATGATCACTAAACATATGAACCCAGGCGTTAGTTTGACAGCGGAGGAAAGATGATCCACATAAATAAACAGAAATAATGCCCTGAAATAAGTAACTATCAACTGTGTCATTAATTACACTGCTAATTAATTAACCGCATATCTCAAAATTATTGACCATGTTTAATATTTCCGTTCGAACGGTACAAATATGTTCGAACGAAAATGTTGGATGAGCAAACTTTCGCATAATGTCATATCGGACCAACAAATGAAAGTAAGTCTAAAATTCAATATTTGACAAAGAATGCAAGTACATGTAAAATATGTTCAATACCTAACAACAACCAAGCTTGTGCTATGCTTTTTTGTTCCACGAAACATAAACAACCAAACTTCTGCAAATGTCATATATTTGACAGCTGCCAAAGTTAGGCTCTTCTTTGTTTGTTACAAGAAGCGAGTACGAGAACGCTCACCCAACATGATTCACGATCTACAACAAACATGCCATCGGCAAAAATTTCTCAGAAATTAAACACCTATTTCCAATTACCTGGATTCAACACTCGTCTCCCCTTCCTTAAACATGTCCTTTGACTGTCGTTCAAGCACCGAGAATACCTCGTCTTTCTCCCAGCTCCTCCTTCTCCTTCTCGCTGCTCCTCCTTCTCACTTCGCAAGTGTTTATAATATAATTTGTTCAGGGGTTTTTTCGTCCCATTATTTGGCTCTCCCGGGAACATTTTGAGATCCCGCCAATTTCAGATGGAATTCACCTTCCCACGTTCGTGGGAACTGACCATGCTGCGGGAACTCGTCTCACCAGAACTGTGCCTCACCAAACGGGTTTTTTAAGTGGGAACTGGCCCAAGTTCCCTTTCCTTCAGCCCAATTCCCTGTACTAAACAGGGCCTTAGAAAACACAAAATTATCAAAATAGCGACACCGATCTACCAGAGACTCATTGTGTCTGAAGGCTTGATTCTCCGGTTTCCCTCTCCCTCTATAAATCAAACAATATCCAAAGAAATATACCAATCTGGTCCTATTTATAAATCTATTTTGACCAAATTTTACATACCAAGGAGATGTAATTAAGTAAATGATTATTGTTTAAATTTTCAACTTTGCCTTTATTTTTGATTGGGTATTTTTAATTTGTTTCTTCTCTCTCTATTTTCATGGATACAATTAATATGGGTAAAATTATTACAATCCTATTTATTAGCATGAAACTGGACTTATAAATAGGATCAATTTTTTTTAGTCAAAATAGATTTATAAATAGGACCTGAGTTTGAGTGGCATACAATAGTTCTCAGCAGGCCAAGAGTATCATTGACTACATCAGCTGATAGCCTGCTGCAACCTATACGCGTGGCATATCAGTCAAATATTTTCACATGGTCCAACTCTTCAATTCAAAGTCTATTTTCAATTTGTTGGTGAGTCAAGGGTGTGGAACTTCAACTAGCGGCTAGTAAGATGATCTACGCTTGTATAAAAGTCATTACAATTTAAAAAGCGGAGGGTGCAAGTAATCCTCTGAAATTCCAAGGGATGATACTTTTCAACCGACAAAATCCAAAACAGCCTCTTATAAGATTCATTATTCCGACCACATGGGATCTTATTAATTCAGTTGTGTAACGTCAATATGTGAAAGCACACTTTGTTGCATAATTCCCCTTTTTCAAACTGTCACGTGATTCAAAGGATTAGCCTCCGGTCCCAATTATAAAAGTTGACTTTTTTGAAGAGATTAAAGAAGGTAATTAAATTACTTTAGTATTTTTATTTTTTTATTTTTTTTTCAAACTAATTAGTTTAACTAATAAAGTAATATATAATATAAGGATATATCACATATAAAATGATTAAGGCTAGATCCAAAGAAAATCAACTAGCTCTTATAATTTAATATTTTATTGAAGGAAAATGAATTTGGGATGCCGCCAAAGTAGATGTGTGCTTTGGAGGAGATGGTCGGAGGTAATATATGAGCATTAATTGTTTTTTATAAAAAAATTGAGACTAGATAATATACACACGTCCATTCTTGTCTCAAATATAAGTTGCTTCTAACTATTTCAATTGTAACATTAAATTTCTCATAAGATTCCTGTAAATTCCAGCATTGCCTCATTATAAACTACAACATCATATTAATTTCTATTGTTTCTCTTTACATTTATTAAACATGAGCATATGTGAGAAAACATTTAATACTCTTTAAAAGTAACAGATATCTTATAAAAATGACTAGAAACACATTTCATAAGAACATTGGAAAAGTACTATTCATTCAGTGGGAGGCACGTACGTGATGGAGAGTAGCATAGAAAAATGGTGGGGGCGTTGGGGGGGAGATGATGAACATCATGGACCTTGCTTGAGAAATTAGATTAAATTATACAAAACCCTTCTAAATTTCGGATCAGTTGCACATAACCCCTTGACATTTTAAGGTTTAAATTTAACCTCGTGACTTTTCATTGTTTAATAATCAATTCTCTGTTGTTAAGTGACCGTTATCTTTTTAACAAAAAATGTCGCATCATATTATGAGATGACACTTGGGCTTTGGCATCCTATGTGACATCTTAAGTAAGTTATTAATTTTATAAAACTCCCTGAATTTTGAATAGTTGCAGATTTTGATTTATGATATTACACCTCATGTTGTTACTTTTATCATTCTAATAAATTTATTAAATTTTTTTACTATCATTAGTCAATTAAAATAGTTTTCTTGCATGAAAAAACTAGAAGAATAATATTTAAAAAATATACAAACAAAAATCTCATCATTTATAGAATATTCACTTATTTTCTTTGCATAATTGAGCATTAATAGTATAAAAATGTCATCATTTGTGTTAAATATATTCTTGGGATAATTGAGCATTAATAGTTCTCATTAAGTTTTTATTAGTAATGCTTATTGTTTCTTGAATCAGAAGTTCAACTTTTGTTTTTATATTTTTATAAATATTATTCTTCTAGCTTTTCCTTAAAAATAACTATTTTAATTGACAAATGGTAGTAAAAATCTTAATAGATTTATTAAAAAGATAAAGGTAATGACATGTGATTTAATATTTATAAATCAAAATTTTAAGGCACTTAAATTTAAATTTTAAAATATCAGAAGGTTGTATAATCAATCAAAGTTCAAGAAGTTTTATGAAATTAATAATTTATATAGGATGATCTTATAATGTGACGTGACATTTTGATTAAAAAAACATTTACTTAATAATGGAAGTTAATATTTTAAAAAATTAGAAGGTCAGAAAATTAAATTTAAATTTTAAAATAAAGTTCCAGATAAAAATTGTGGTCGGAGACCTCCAATTTCGCCTCTTAAATAATTGAAACCGCACTTTTGTTGGTCGACCATTGAATATGGTGCGTGGACGTGTGGGCCCTCATTTGCCCCACGTGCTCCATTATTCCTTACCGACCTAAACCCATCCTCCACCCGTCACTTATGTACTATACCACCTATGGTAATGCTCATTAATTAAACAATAAGCTTTTGTTTTACTCCGTTTCCTCTTAAATATAAGGTCAAAGTACTTGTTTGGTCCTTTATATTTGTTTTAGGTATCTATTTAGTCTTTAAGTTTGTAAAAATCTTGTTTGGTTCTTTAAAGTTAACACCGTTAAATAGACTTAACTTAGAAAATACTAACTCATCAATTTTAAACGATGACTCGCATTTAAATCTTGACAAAATAAGCTTATATGCTACTTTTTTTAATAAATTAATATTTTAAACCCTGTAAATTGAAATTTTAAGCGATGATTGTGCATTTAAATCGCCAGACGAAGAACATATACCCATAGTTTCTTAAATAAATTTCAATTTACAAGATTTAAAATATTAATTTATTAAAAAAATAACATGTAAGTTTGCTTTGTAAGCATTTAAGTGTGATCATCGTTTAAAATTGTTGAGTTAGTATTTTCCGTTAAGTCTCGCTTAACGGTGTTAACTTTAGGGACCAAACGAAGACTTTACAAACTTAAGGGACTAAATGGATACAAGAAAGAAACATAAATGACCAAACGGTATTTTTAGCCTAAATATAAAATAGGGTTAATTTCTTTTTTGAGATATTAAGGAAGCTAAATAAGTTATTTAATCATATCATATGTTTTATATCCTTATATTATATATATATAAATACTCTAAAATAATTTAAATAGCTTTTTTAATCCATAAAAAATTTAAATTTGTATTATATTTAGGAGGGAGTATCTTTTAGCATTTTTTAATAATTACGGTTTCATAGTAGTCATGAATCATGATCAACGTCCACTATATTATAGTGTGAACCTCACCCTCCAGCGCGGGTTTGACCACAACGACTTTTATTAGGCAAAGCTCGCAAATAAAGGAATACTTGTAAGGCCACGACATGTAAAAAAAGGTGGATCAGCGGTTGCCCTTGCCCAATTGAATGAGCCAAAAGTTGGAAATATCATTTGAGTGTGAAATTAAGATTTTAAGGAAATGGTGAAAAGTAGTAGGGGTGTGCATAAAGTCTAGAAGCTCAATACGTCAGCCCGAGCTGGTTAAAAAATCATCTTGCCCCGTCTAAAAAAAAGAAGCTCGGAAAAAATTGGGCTCAATCAAGCTGGGACATTTTTATGAATAAGGGCCGGGCATTGGACAAGATATGGTTCCTTATTCATTTGACTCTATCCGTAAGTATATATATTATTATATTTGATATGAATATTTTTTATATAATAGTTAATATATTTATATTATATTATATTATATATTAACTAATAACTCTAATATATTCATGGAGTATTTGACCATTAGTCTATTATATTACTAATGATGCCTTGTATTTAATGGATTATAAATTTTATTTAATTTATCACATATGTGTATTTGACTATTTGTTGAGACATATGGTAATTTTTTAAATTTTACAACTCAAATTGTAGACTTATTTTAGAATATTCTAAAGTGTATAATTATGGATTATATTTAAATTTTACAATATTGTTTATTAGGTATGATTGAAACTGTTTTTTTTTTTTTTTTTTCCTATAAGTGTGGCAAGGTATCACTATTTTGGTAAGGAAGCCCACCCTACCTGACCAAAATCTATTAGAGCTTCTATTAAGATATGGTCGGATACTAAGCTGTGTTTTTCTGCCCAGACATGGCATGGAGTAGGGGTCTTGCCCTACCCATGCTCACCCCTAAGATGCAGCATTACAGTCTAATGTTATGCGGTCAACTAGAGGGACTTTCCCGGAAGAGGAATAGTAACCTCCGTCCAACTCTTCTCCATCGGAGCAAACTCCGAGTATTCTTTGGTCCTGATCCAACACGCTTTCGTTATTCAACGCCACATACCCTTAATTAGACTATTATTAATTTATTATTAGTACTATTCCACAATTTCGTATTGCTGACGAAATGTCCACGAGGGAAAAGTTTAAGCCCCTGTGTTCCGAAAACGACATCCCCTGGTGGAACGAACGTGGACCCAGCACTACAACTATCATTTTTTTTTTCTTTTATTTATTCTGAAAACTCATATGAACGAAGAATAAAAAATGAAGACATGTATTAAAGAAACAGCCAATTAACGCACACCTTTCACGACTGCCCCCTCCTCCTCCAATAATCAATCATTGTGAGAGGTGTGAGCTGCTACCTTTTGTGAATATAAAGGCAACCAAACTCCCCACAAACACAGACATCTCCAACCTTCCACCTTCATTCTTCTCTCTGCTATCTGCTCGCTCACTGCACCTTCTAATAATGGCCGCGAGCATCTCTTCTCCTTCTTTCCAACTACAATTCCCATTGACCAGAAAATCACCCAACCGTAATTCCTCGCCTCCATTGTCTCTTCGTCCGATCACCAGAGCCTCCGTCTCCGAGAGGCCATCCTTATCGGTACCACCGGTGGCACCCGCAGAGCTCCCCGTCCAGAAAATCCCTGGAGATTATGGTCTTCCTCTTATTGGACCCATCAAAGACCGTCTTGATTATTTCTATAACCAAGGCAGAGATGAGTTCTTCAAATCACGCATCCAAAAGTACCAGTCAACAGTTTTCCGCACCAACATGCCTCCCGGACCATTCATAGCTCCCAACCCACAAGTCGTCGCCTTACTCGACGGAAAAAGCTTCCCTGTTCTGTTCGACGTCACCAAGGTCGAGAAGAAAGATGTGTTCACCGGCACTTTCATGCCTTCCACTGAACTCACTGGAGGTTACCGAGTTCTCTCCTACCTTGACCCCTCCGAGCCTGGACACGAGCAGCTCAAGCGCCTCATGTTCTTCCTCCTCAAGTCTCGTCGCGACAAGGTCATTCCTGAATTCCAATCTAGTTACGCCCATCTCTTCGATACCCTTGAGAAGGAGCTTGCCACGAAGGGAAAAGCTAGCTTCGGCGATGCCAATGATCAGGCCGCTTTTAACTTTCTGGGCCGATCTCTCTATGGGACCAATCCGGCCAATACCAAACTCGGGCTCGACGGCCCAAAGATAGTCCAAAAATGGGTGCTCTTCCAGCTCAGTCCTATTCTAATTTTGGGCCTTCCTAAGCCCATAGAAGATGGAATATTCCACACCTTTCGTCTCCCTCCTGCCTTGGTCAAATCAGATTACCAGAGGCTATACGAGTTCTTCTACGACTCCTCTGGTTTCGTGCTCGAGGAGGCGGATCGTTTGGGGCTTTCCAGAGAAGAAGCCTGCCACAACCTGTTGTTCGCGACTTGCTTCAATTCCTTCGGAGGAATGAAGATATTCTTCCCGAACATGCTGAAGTGGATCGGGCGGGCAGGGGTGAAACTTCACACGGAGTTAGCGAGGGAGATCAGAACGGCGGTGAGGTCGAACGGCGGAGAAGTGACGATGAGAGCGATGGAGCAGATGCCGTTGATGAAGTCAGTAGTGTACGAAGCATTCAGAATAGAACCACCAGTACCGTCACAGTACGGGAAGGCGAAGAGAGATCTGGTGATCGAAAGCCACGAGAAGAGGTTTAAAGTGAAGGAAGGGGAAATGTTGTTCGGGTACCAGCCATTCGCAACGAAGGATCCGAAGATATTCGAGAGAGCGGAGGAGTTTGTGGGAGATCGATTCGTGGGCGAGGGTGAGAAGTTGCTGAAGCATGTGCTGTGGTCGAACGGCCCGGAGAATCAAAACCCAACTGTTGATAACAAGCAGTGTGTCGGAAAAGATTTTGTGATGCTGGTGTCGAGATTGTTGGTGGTGGAGCTATTTCTTCGGTATGATTCGTTTGAGATTCAAGTGGGAGCCTCACCGTTGGGTTCTTCTGTCACCCTCACCTCTCTCAAGACTGCAAGCTTTTAAGAAACTCACTCCTGTTTCAAAGTATTTCCGCTTAATCAGGACATGCTGTGTGTGAGGTGGAACTTGTTGAAGAATACGATCATCATTGATCATGTGCGTTTAATTGATCCATAAAGAAACGAGTGAGAAAAGCTAAAGAGAGTAGAGTGAGACAGAGAAAATGAGAGGGAAGGAGTGATTAGGACCCAACATCTTAATGTATTATTTTTTTCTTCCAGTCGTAAATATAAGTTAAATATAAGATAAAGTTTATAGACAAATCAGACTATAAATTTTATCTATATTTAAATCACACTGTAAACTTGATCACCGGAGATAGTATAATTTTTCATATTTTTTATTATTAAATATCTTGTGAAAGTTGACACAACATATACGCCGTGAAATGCTTGTGTGGGGGGAACATTGAAGCAATATAACAAGATAAAAATGAGTGGGATTTTTTTTTTTTTGGATATAAAAATGAGTCGGATTTGCATGGTCAGCTTTAAGATAGCGGGTTGAATCTGTATGTGGTGGTTGTGTTGGATGATTGAACATAAATGATGGAACAATAATATGGGATAAAAAAATAAAAAATAAAAACGAGCCGAAAAGGGAGAAGAAAAAGCAGAGAAATGGACCCGGATGAGGCAGGAAGTAGTGGGGATGTGGGTGGGGGCCTTCCGGGATTTCCGCTGCTTGTTGTGGCTGTGCCAAATGCCCACTTCCCTGTCCCCACCACTCTCATATTGAGAGGTCCACATCGAAAAAGTTGAGCCCAGTTATTTGGATAGGGTGAGGCCCAATTAATACGGCATTCTTATGTTGAGAGCTTCACAGCCCTAGTCCTTGGCTTTGACTAGGAAAGGTTAATTGGTTATTCTTAAATGTCTAGGTAAACGTCTGAGGGTAAAAATCGCTCGCCCTATCCAATATTGGCATTACATAGGAGGAATGAAGGTAAACACTTGAGGGTAAAAATAGCATGTCCTATCCAATATCAGTATTACATAAGAGGAA
Organism: Acacia acuminata; assembly: GCA_019022655.1. NCBI lineage: Eukaryota > Viridiplantae > Streptophyta > Magnoliopsida > Fabales > Fabaceae > Acacia > Acacia acuminata. Next base: position 293,678 of record JAFJYI010000015.1, read on the forward strand.
TGAAGATTTCACTATACCTTTTGATTGTAGGTGAGCCCAACCAATTTTTTAAAATTTTATATGAGAGAGGGAGGGAGGGATGGAGGGGTCCAGCTTTGGAATGCCTACCTGCCTTCAAGCTCATGGTCGACATTCTCAGAGAACGGCGTAATGTCATTATGATAAATTCCATCTTTCGTACAGCTACGTACCTTTTGCATTTTTCATTGCTGTGGCAAGACCAGCTTTGTATTTCTAATGCATCGCCAAACAAAGTGCTACTCATTCCAGTCTTATGGCTTGCTCACTTGAAATAATGTACTTGTGCTACCTTTCATTCTAAACATGGAGTTAAATAAAAAGTTTACTTTGAAGGGTTTCTATGGAGCATATTTACAATACACATAATAACAAAAAGGCATTCTAAACAAATAAATACATACTGATTACAAATAACTAAGTTATTTCATATCTACAAACGAACTAATTATTGAGTTCTTGCATTAAGAATAAAAGGAAATAATACATAGGTTTCCATATTAAGCACAGTGATCAGTCATGACCGTATATGGAGAACAAAGAGAAGGGGGAAGTTGGCTGTTGATTAGGTTCACTTTGTTTAATAGGAAACCGGTTTCTTAATGCCCAATGTTTTAATTGTTTATTTGGTGTGGATCGTATTTACTATGGCTGGGGATGAGATCTTTTTTATTAAAAAAAAAAAAAAAACCGCAGCTTTTTTCCATCGAAAATACGCGTAAAATTATCTTGAAATACAAACACACAAAATAGTAATTAACTAAATTTCGTATTACTAGCAAATAAAAAATAATTATCGCATATAGCAGGTGTCAGCATGTTGTTGATTTCCAGCCCTGCTCTGAATAATTTACTTTATTTAAATAATTTTATATGATTTAAAAGTTAAAACTGTGTCCAGACTTCTCCCGCCTGGAGTGAATTTGTATTCTTAGGCATTGTCTTCCTGCTTTCCCTCTCTGCCAACCAATCCATGTGTGTCAATCACAAATCACAAATATCCATTTTCTTTATGCTGTTAATTTTTTTGACAATAATTCCTGTGTTGCATGCAGCCTTGTTCCCATAATGTGATTGTGGAGGAATTGGGGAATTAGATATTGGTAATGGCGACCGAGAGACCCGGCGACGCCACGGTTTCCCATGCCAACACCATGCCTCGCTATTCCGACTCCGAAGACGACTACGCCGCCCGTGATAGCAGCGCCTCCGGCCGCCTTAGTGGAGAGGGATCCCCCATGATGATGTCCCCTTGGAATCACACCACCATGCCTCCCTTCGCCAGCTCTTCCTGGTCCACCGACTTTGGAAACGCCTCCCAGAATACTCTCATCGGTTCCCTTGTTCGTGAAGAAGGCCATATCTATTCCTTAGCTGCTTCCGGCGACCTCCTCTACACCGGTTCCGACAGTAAGAACATTCGCGTCTGGAAGAACCTTCAAGAGTTCAGCGGCTTCAAATCAAATAGCGGATTGGTCAAGACCATAATCATCTCGGACAGAAAAATCTTTACCGGTCACCAGGACGGTAAAATTCGCGTCTGGAAAATCTCTCCGAAAAACCCCAGCGCTCACAGGCGTGCCGGCACGTTACCTTCTCTGAAAGACATCTTCAAGAGCTCCATCAGGCCCCGCAATTACGTGGAGGTTAAGAAGAATCGAACCGCGCTATGGATCAAGCATTGCGACGCCGTTTCGTGCCTGTGCTTGAGCATGGATAAGACAATCCTGTATTCGGCTTCATGGGATCGAACCATAAAGGTGTGGAGGCTATCTGATTCCAAGTGCTTGGAATCGATCAGCGCGCACGATGACGCGGTGAACTCGGTGGTGTGCGGCGCGGAAGGAATGATGTTCTCGGGCTCGGCGGACGGGACGGTGAAGGCGTGGCGGAGGGAGCAACAGGGGAGGGGCACGAAGCACGTGGCGGCAAATACGCTGTTGAAGCAAGAATTTGCGGTGACTTCTTTAGCGGTGGACCCCACAGGGAGCATAGTGTACGGAGGGTCGTCGGATGGGATAGTGAATTTCTGGAAGAGAGAGAAGCAGTACGCGCACGGAGGGGTGATGAAGGGGCACAAACTGGGAGTGCTGTGCATGGTGTCGGCGGGGAATTTGTTGTTCAGCGGGTCAGCGGACAAAACGATATGCGTGTGGAGGAGGGAGGGAGATATTCACACGTGCCTGTCGGTGCTGACGGGGCATGATGGACCGGTGAAGTGCTTGGCGGTGATGCCGGACAAGGAAACATCGGCGAAAGGAGATGAACGGTTTGTGGTGTACAGTGGGAGTCTGGATAAATCGGTGAAGGTTTGGAGCGTTTCGGGGCAGCAGCTGCCGGATTTCGACTCCATCCCATCGGATAGCAGCTTCTCTTCCTCAACCCGACCCAGCAACAAAAGTTAATTTCTACGGTTCACTTTCTGGGTTTGGTTGGGGGATGCCATTTTCTCCTAGTGAAACCAAATTTATGCCGCCAGAAAATTAGCCGCCGTGATCAACAAACCTTTCATTTCCCTTTGTATATATGACTGCATCTGATACAATCATATGCATGTATCTCATACCTCAGGTGTAATTATTTTGCTTTCATTTCATGGGTTGATGAACTGACCTTTTCTTTAATTATTTACTGAACAGAAACGATGTTTATATCACACTATCCTAAGAATCCAAATGACCACTGCCTGTAAATTTCTTTCTTTCTTTCTTTCTACCTTAAATCCAGTAATAACTGAAGTTCACGACCAAAATACGACTCCTTGTTAGTAACGCTGGAGTACATCATTCACAGCCATTTAATCATTCAAATATCCCGTCCATGAAGACTCAACTTATTTCTGACATTCTCTTCCCCTAAAAATGCACGGGTGAGATGCGCCTTATTATGTTGTATTTACAGATTTGACCCTACATTGTGCAAACAGCAGCCAGATTTAGGGTGTATGCGTACGTGTGCATTTTTTCTTTTTCTTTTTTATTTTTTTGCCAAATTCACACTTTCGTGTTCAGCATATAGAAAAACGTAATGGTGAATACAACATGACAAGGATTTGATATTGTGTTACAACTTGTGAGGAGCTTGGACTTACAGAGATGCGCAGACGTTCCCATACAAACATAGTGTTCTCTAGAACCCAAATTGCTTTCGTATGTGTAATATATATATATATATATATATATATATTTTTTTTTTAAAAATCCCCTTTTAACCAGTTATATGCGTGCATCTGAACTTTATCAATGTGAGAGCCTGCGAGAGTGGCTTCTTGTACCTTTAGGTTGAGTGTGGGATTTCAATCCACTTAAATGCCCGCTTGTGTTACCGACTGAGTTTAGGTCTAATCCAATTGGACGAACTGGATCGCCCCCTTCCAGTATTCTGAGGATCTACAATAAACAGAAGCATTGTCAGTCCATAATTTGTCTCTTTGGATCAAGCAGATTCTTTCTCCTTTTCCCTCAAGAATTTCAACTCCACGTACTCACTACCAAATTTAATTTCATGGAAGATCAATTTAAGCACTCAGACATACCTTCGACATTGGGGGTCTGGCATCAGGATCTAGACGAAGACACAAGGAAGCAGCACGGGCCATTGCTTGTAACTGAAGATTAAATTCCTGTGACGACTCAAGCTCCAAGCATGGATTCAGAATTTGGAGGTTTTCTAAAATATGATTGGGTTCTACCATGAGCAGGGGGTGAAAAAATTCGGAAAGATACGAGGGTCCGTTATTATGTTCAAACTCACTAATCCTTCGACCTGTTATTAACTCTAACAAGACAATTCCAAATGCATATACATCTACTTTATATGTAAGATTTCCAGCATCAAGATACTCCGGCGCAAGATACCTGGGTTTACCCGTGAAAAGGCTTGAAATTAGAATCAAAATATAAACAAATGATAGCTTGATGATTGCGTAAACAGGACAGAAAAAGTACCCTGAAGTTCCAATAACTCGATCATCAGAATTTATGTTCCATTCCGACTGCCACCTTGCAAGGCCAAAATCCACCACCTAAATACGTTTAAAATGATTAGATTTATTACATGCTATACTTCTAGGTATTCGTTCAGTAATATAATACTAGCAAGTATTGCCGTAAGCGACGGGCCAATTGTAAGGAGCCTCTCATTGGTATGATAAAAACAGAGGCTTCAAAAATGATGAACCAGTGAAATTACCACAGGTTCTAAATCATGGGTTAAGAGGATATTCCTGGGTCGAAAGTCTCTGTGCACTATACAGCCCATTCTACAATCCTCATGAAGGTAGCGTAGGCCTCGCGCAGCTCCTATTGCTATCTTTAAGCGCGAGTTCCAATCTAGAGTGCCTCTGTTCTTTCCTGCAAATATACGATACATAAAATCTTAGATTTCAGCATTTAGTTGTCGAAGAGAACTTAATCATATAACAATGAGGGTCCCTCAAAAATTTGGATTTTGTAAGCTGATATTACGGTAATTAACTGAAAAGAAGGAAGCTAGTGCAAACCATGAAGATAGAACTCTAAGGATCCATTGCATATATACTCATAGACTAATATCCTCAAATCGCCTTCTACGCAGAATCCTATCAACAGCACAACATTTCTGTGTTGTGCGCAGCTCAATACTCGGATCTCCCTACAGAAATCAAGATCTGCCTGAGAGCCACTAAACTTTAACTGTTTCACTGCAACGACCTGGCCATCTCGTAGCACTCCCTTGTGAACTGTCCCAAATCCACCTTCAGCCAAAAAATTCATATCTGAAAACATATCAGTGGCTTCCTCTATTTCTTTGTAATGGAAGCGTCTAGGAGGTTTTCCAAAAACTGGTGCTTTGTTTTGACAGTGTGAGCATAGGGGAGGAGGTACTGAGGAAGTTCTGACTGCAGGAAGTTCTGATTTCAAAACATGATTTCCTCTATGAGTTTGCTTATGTCCTACTTCATCACTCCACAACTCCTGATCACAATGCACAAATCTTTCTAGTAAAGTTTTAGAAGTAGCAGATTTAGATCTACGACTACTTCCAGTGTTTTCTGTTATTTGAGGCTTCTCATCGACAAAGTGACTTTGAGGACTCCAAAACACACTTCTCTCATCACTAACCACAGACGATACCGGGGATTTGGTCAAACTGAGAGTTCTTTCCCTGTCCAGTTCAAAGGCTAATGGGGGCTGGCGGTCGAAATTTTTTGGTTCATTGATTGGTCTCTGTTTCCTTTTCTCTGGACCCTGACCCTCGAACAGAGGATTTTGTTCATAGACCAGGAAAAAAGAAGTTGTAGTGTCAGAAGATGACATAGAGTTTACTAAAGTAGATGTTGTATTGGAAGTAGCTAATTCTTCAGGGCTGCTGACTGGGGTGGAGGGCTTTAATCGGTGACCTCGTAGCCTACCAATATCTATTCCCGGGGAAGAGGCAGCAGAAAAGGTGGGGCTTTGGAATTCATCAGAGCACCCTAAATTAAGCCTTAAAACTTTTGGCTGCGAACCATTCATTACTACGATACTACAGTGGAGTTCATCCATGCAATGCTTCACCTCTTGTTTCAATTTCCTGTTTCAGAAACAGTAAAAAATAATTAAGTAGCTAATATTTCATTTGAGCTTCAGCTAAAGTTTCCATTTAATTTTATTTCTGAGTGAAAGTAAAAAGATGCGATCATTGAATCTTAAGAACTCGTCAGAATTCGAAATGAATGTTCCTCTACTATGTCTTTGACTCTTTGGGGGTTCTTTTCCTGATCGACATGTCTTTGGCTTTGTTAAATCCCATTGCCCCTGATGTGAATCTAGTGGAGCCATCCTATAAAGTAATATAATCTAAGGCATCCTCTTCAATCCAAAATCCTCGTTTTGGATTATAAGATAGAGTCGATCAACAATAGCAATTTGACGGGTCTTGTCCTCTTTGCATGGCACGGACAGATGGTATATCATAACCCACTTGCAATCAACTAAATGAATTGAAAAGCTCAGAAAAAAGAAAAATACTTTTTTCACGTTTAATTACTTGTCCAGTATGACCCAGTTAGACCCACTGCATCTTGCTTCAGTTGCCACCGCACCACTGGGTGTCCCCGTGACCACCTTGATCTTCACCCTCACCTGCGTTCATGAAAAAATTACAACAGTAAATTCAACAAAGGAGGTATCTTACCATCATCGTCCCATCAAAAGCGTAGTTCATTATTTTCTTGCCCATAATGTTCAAGACATTTTTTTTTTTTTTTGGCCGGAGTTCAAGACATCTTTTTTTAAAACATTATAGGGGACATTTATTGTCTTCCCAGCAAAAATTTAAAGCCGGAGTTCTATTTTCTTGGCTTTGACATTGCTATTTGCTACATTATATGCGTCAGGGGATTATAAGTTTTTGCTTTTGTTAGGTATTAGTATTAGTATTCTTATATTTCATATTCAGATTAATAATGTCAACAGTTGTACACTTGTATGCCTTCCCTAAACGTGAAATTAAATGAAATGACTCATATCCACAATATGGCAAAAATTTACATTGAGCTATACATTGGGAGCAAAACATTTAAAGTTAATCTTTATAAATTACTTTTTGTATGTGAAATCTAAGTATCGTTTATAATTTTCACTGCACGAATAACCAGTTATTAAATATCTTCACCTGTTCCGTTGCTGCCATATATAATTCTTATCAAAATTTCACTTTTTTCAGCGACTGACATCTATTTGAGAGGACTGAAAAGTGCTCGTAATGTTTTTGGCGAAGTTATTTAATGAAAAGAAAAGAAAAAGTTTTTCCCCACAAAATCACACTTGATTCAAAACAGCAAAATGTACATGTTATGATCATTCAAATAAATACCGAAAACAACAGACAGTGCCTTAAAAAAACAATATCAAACAATGTCTATAAATGAAACTCATTCCAGATCTGTAAGACACCGTAAAGCGTAGTGGGATATCAATCTAAGGAGAAATATTGCTTAAACAAATAGACGAGTCACACGTCAATTATGATTGTCAGATATAATTTTTTTGGTCAAGATTGTCAGAGATAATATTGGGATATGAAACATGTGATGATAAAGACGAAGACTCAATATAGTTATTCATAATATTTTGATAAATAAATCATCCTCAAATATAGGATAACGAACTCAATTACTCCATAAATTATAAATTAAATTTGTTATTTTGATTTAAAATGTACATAAATATGCTAATTGCTGATCTCCCAACCAATATATATGTGTGTGTATAGTATAATTGTTATGGAAATTTCCTGAGCAAATATCATTTACTTTAAAGTTTATCGTAATTTTAGGCATCATGTGCAATAATTATAGTGAAGCACATGCGAAAACCGGTGGAACAAGCCAATACAGCCTGGAAGATCAGAAGTCATCTCCATCAGAGAGACAGGAGACCCGGATTGTTCTCCAATCTCCTTCCAAAAACATATAATAGAGTAATAAATAGGGTGGAGATATGAACATAATTTTATGATTATTAAGTCATTTTTAGGTATTCAGACTAATTATAATAATTTTCAAAATAAATTTTTCAGGCCGACGGGGGCACGATTTTTAGGTATTCAGCCTAAAGATTCTCGTAACTTAAATTTTTTTACAATAAATATGGATATGAAGTCTAATAAGTTTCTAAATTATTTTCCCGTAGACCTGTGCATAATAAAACGACCTTTTCGGTAAGGGAAAAGCCACGTGATTTTGTTGTTTCCGTCTTAAACCTAACTAAAAAGTTTACTTGTATCGTGAAAAGTTTAAGTAAATGTCTAATCGAGTTAGGCATCTCAAAGAATCGTGGTTCGCAATGATCGGTACATTTGCAGAGTCATCCACAGCCAATCATACTTAAAAGAGCTTAAAATTTTTGTTTCGGTGAATTACGAAGTTATTACTTTACCTCAGTCTGATTGTGCAACTGAAGCACCATCTGCGCACAAGAGTCAGAGATTTCATGAATCCGCTCCGGAAAATTTTCCCGGCGTCCATTCGTGCAATCTCCTCCCAATCTCGAAAAATTCCAGAATCTTCTGCCTGTAATGAACATCGAATATATACAAATGTAATTATCCAGAGCTATCGCCGTAACCATGCAACTATAAAAAAATCCTTGTTCATTCAAATTTTAAGCAAAACCAGGGGCAAACCCTTGAGATTTCAATATTGAATTCAATCGAAGAGCTGGGAAAAGGACAATAAATTCTGAATTTCGCATGAGAATTCTGAGTATACCAGTTTTCTCGCCACAATATACAGCCAGCAGCGTGATGCAATCACTGGAGCGAACGACATGAGTGAGTGCCCAGGTTAATGCGGTCTTGGAGATCACCTTCTCCGCCTTCACGGCCACCAGAACTTTATTTGATGCCGCAGACACGGTGGCGCTATGCCTTGCGCTCCTCGAACCGACAATTTCATCCCTCAACATCGTCCAGCTTGCTTCAAGGTCCAGATCACTAGCGAAATTTCCCACCGAAAAGTGCAGAAGATGGATGGAAATGTTGGGGTGCCTCACGTATGACTTGCGTTGCGTGAGAGGCTTGATCGTTACATAACTAACTATTCAGACTTAAAGGAACTCGTCCACCGCAGTTAGTTGACCTAACCAGAGTTAATTGAGTGGTTACTTGTTGGGGGTCTATTATATAATGTGACGTCGCAGTCGTTATATATATATATATATATATATTAGATTGTCGCTTCATTCAATCAAGATCCCAAAATATAGTCATACAATATATGGGAGCCAAATTATACTAGTATTAATTTTTATGGTATTAGAAAACTATATTCAAATATGGGAGTATTGATATATAATAGTAGTAGTTGATATTACAAGTGTGTGTATAATGGCCGAAGTGAAAACGCTGTCGTTTGAGAAGCTCCGGGAGTAGTTGCCCGAGCAGGTGGTGGTGGGTTGTCAATTCGGCAGCCCTCTGAATATATTATATATTTTGTGAGTAAGACAATAACAAAGGCCATGTACACTGTCATGCACCTTCATACACACCTTTCAATTTTTTTGGTTGGGTCAATCAATCACCGTCCAAATTATTACATCAATTATAATGCAGCTGATTTCTTGTAGAGTCTAATGAATCGGACTGTGTACGTGAATGATGTTAAATAATTGAGTCAAGAGAGAACACAAAAATGGATAACATGTGGAACTGTTATTGGTATTTTGTGTATCATGTGGAGGTCAGTTGTAGAGCTGGGGGACCATTATCATTGATAAGGATGCATGTTTGATATTTTTATTACATTTATGAAGTAGTAATTTTAAAGTAATTAAAAATGGGGAAGGCAGTGGTAGTTTTGGGTGGGAGGGGGAGCATTTTGGATTGACCAATAAAGACAATGTACTTCTTATTTGAGCCTGCACTTACCATTCTGAATCAGTTGCATTTATGTACGTCAAAGTGAGACAAGGAGTTTGAAAAAAAAAAAAAAAGTGAGATAAGGAGAACAGGAGAAAACTAGTATCGGAGGGTAATAATGAGCATTGGGTTGGGGGAAAGTTTCTTTTTACAACACTATGTGGTTGGGAGTGATGCCCTAATGAATGGGGATCACCTACCAAGGACCACCTTTGTGAGTCATGAAGGTGACAATTCCATTAGACTTAAGTTGATTTTTCAACGTGATTTGATGTATATAAGATAAATTTATGAAAAAAGTTTTGTCTCAATTTACGTAAACGTGCTTTTCCAACACCAATGCAAAATCCTAAACAAACTTATGTGGACCATTTTGAGAGAAAAAACCCTAGTTAGATATTTCTCGATCTCTTCTTTGGCCCTGCACAGCCTTCAATATTACTCTCTTCAATCTTTAATATAAGCTATATTTGAAGAGTTGATATTAATCCTAAATATAAGACATGATTTTTATATTTGTCAATTTTTTTTTTTAATTTACTTCTATAGATGCTTCTTTAACAATAATTAGAGGAAAAAAAAAGAAACGAGAGAATTAAAAAAGATGACTAGAGTGTTTTAAAAATACATATATTGTAAGCATGTTCCTTGTTTCTCTACCAAAAATTTAATAGACACAGTCATAACTGCACTACGCACGTACGTATGCTAGTCAATTGCCGTGTTTTTCTTCTTAAACTACCTCACATACATCATTACAACCCCACATAATCTTAATGGAGAAATTAGATAGAGGAGAGGTTAGTGGTGCAATTGAGGGGATATACAAGTGGATGAGCCCTATGAATCAAAAACATCTATATATATAAGAAAGTTGCATATGTGTATATCAGCATATATATCTCTTCCCCTTTCTAACATTGGTCACTAATTAATTGAGCAAACCCTGACCGTTACGTATCTCAATTTAATTCCTAGCACATGCGAAGGTGTCTACAAAACTCATGCAATTTGTATCAGTCAGATTACCAGCGGTAGGTACCAAAGAAATGGGATTGGACTAATCCCTTGAAATATCTTTTCTTGGGAAGCAGAAAGAATTATATACTAAATAGGGAGCACCCATTTTTCCCATTGGAGTTCATTCATAGATAAGAATAAGATATATATATATATGAGGGGTTGGATATCGTCACTGTCAATTCTGGGTCTGATAAACCTGAGGAACTAAGGAGAAGGGTTGGAGGTAAGGCTAAGAGACAATTGGATTGAAGAGAGATAGTGAATATCCACAAGAAGGAATCTGAAGAGGTGGGGTGGACTGATGAGGATGGTTTCCGCCAACAATGAAAGGAAGAAGAAGGAAGACCTCTAAACTCCTACCCGAACTGGTTTCTTGCATGCTAAGCAAAGTGCCTGGCAAAGAGGGCTAAGTAATATGATCTCAATGATCCAGATTTATTTATTTTTAACATAATGAATTTTTAAATAAAAATTATTATTTGAAAAAAAATAGTTGTGATATTACTTTTATTTTATATTCTACACCTATTAAAATAAGCTTTTTAAAATATATAGACTTTAAAAAAAATCAAATTTGGATTCTCAAGATGATATCTAGACGGTCCAAATATATGTTTAACTCTCCCTGCTAAATAATGTAAGAAATTGAAAGTATCCCGTTTGAATTAGCGGTCAGGATAAGCGCAATCAAAATGACATCGTTATGATAACTGAAATGTTTCTAGTGGTGAACAAATTGAACCGCTACGATTATGGGCATATTAAAGGGTGCATTAGATCACATCATATACGATGATAATTAAATACATGATTATAAAAGCATCCGCTTATTAGATCTTTATACCAAAAAAAAAAAAAAAAAAAAAAACCAGACACATAATTAAAAAGCAAAGCTGGTTTGTCTTTCCATTATGCATAAAAGATGAGGGGAGAGACGTGGCCTAAGAAGGACTTGAAGCGGTAAGGCTTTGATGTTAGTCAATCCAACCTGTTCTCGCATATCCACTGGCTTGTGATCAAAGCCAATGGGCAAATTAGCGAGTGTGAGTTGCATCATTAAGAGAGCAAAGGAGACACCAGGGCACATTCTTCTGCTGGCACCAAAGGGAATCAGTTCAACAAGCTGGCCTCTCAAGTCCACATACACCATTGTGAGTAGTCAGGAATCTCTCAGGCCTAAACTCCAATGGATCTTCACAAACCTGTGGGTCTCTATGGATTTTGGAGAGGTTGGTCATCATCATAGATGCGTTCCTCGGTACAATCTTGCACAGACTTGTGCACGAAATTTAGTGGTGCGGCTGGGTAGAGGCGCAACGTTTCCTTCAGGATGGCTTGCACAGGTTCTTTATGTCTGATTCTGATGATGCCAACCTTTGTCTCCCAACTTGTGCTTCTACTTCATCTACTGCTTTCTTTAGGACTTCGCGGTTGTTCATGAGTAAAGACACTTCCCAAGTTAGGGTCGCCGTTGTTGTGTCCGTATGTAGCCGCTAAGATTAGGACCCGCAAATTTGGCCTTTGGTGAAAACCAGGTATCCAGACAAATTATCGATGCCATCTATTTTTGCTTATGTGTACCAGATAACAGGAAATTAAACACACGGACGCAGGCACGCACCCTCATACATGCATGCATATCTAGTAATCTAGTAATGACATTAATAAGATCAGGAAAATACTATATTAACATCTTCTCTTCAAGGAAAGGGACAGGAAAGATATATAATTTTAAATTTTATCAATTTTTTTTTTTTTTCCTGACCTGAATATAAACGTCATAAAAATCTATTCTTTTTTCGCAAAAATAAAATAGAATATACCATGAATATGACGCTGACAAAACAAACAAAAAACACAAACATGAATTAGGATCTAAAAATCTTATATGAGTGATGACTTTAGATTGAATATAGATTTTAAAAAAAGATTAGGATATGTGAAAGACCTGTTGTAAACATGTGAGTAAATCTGTGGGTGTGTCAAAGAAATAAGTCCCACATTGCTTGGGATAAGGAGAGTACAAGCCTATCTATAGAATCATGTGATATTGGGCTTGTAAAGAGGCTAAGAGGAGTAGTGGGCTCGCGCACACAACAATAGGTCACCAAGAGGCAAACGCAGTGGAAATCCGGCGATTCCCCACCACCCCCGCGCGCGAGTAATACATGATACTTGGCACTTTTGTGGAAATATTTTTGCTCCCCGAAATATTATTTTCGTTTACTAAAATAATAATAATAATTTATTTATTTTTGGGAGGCTTACCGAAAAGGCTCTATTTTTGGGGTTTAAAAGTTGAGAACCCTTCGTGACCAAGAATTGCCAACGGGCAAGCGCTTATCCGGATGAATTTACCCTTGTCAATGAATAGACTTGCCTTTTCCGGCGGTGTCTATTGAGTCATGAGGGACGTGTCGTCCGAATGGTTTCACGTCCGTTGGCTCTCTACGGACGGTGTTTATTAAAGGGATTTGGACGGAGTGCTCGGTACGATATATGCAATCTTCTCTCCACTGCCTATTTTATTGCTGTCGATTACCATTACCGTCCGCCAGTTCTGTCGCCTTGCCGTATAGCAAGAAGGGTCTGTTTAATCCTGGGGAGTACCGTTTCCTCTTTGATAGGAAAGGGTTATTGTAATCAGGGTCTTTTTGTACCGAGTGTTGATGGAAATAATGATAATGCTTCTTCTTTCGCTTACTTGATTGATTCCTTTGATTTATGGCATGCTAGACTAGGACATATACATAGATCTTATATAAAGAGATTACAAAATCTTGGAATAATTTCCGGAATTAATATTAATGATATTAATAAATGCGAAGTATGTACGAAACAAAACAAACTAGAAAAACACATTTTGTTACTCAAAGAGAAACTGAATTGTTGTCCCTAATACACACACCGACTTAGGAGATTTAAAACAAACAGAGACAAGAGGTGGAAAGAGATACTACATTACTTTTCTTGATGAATTTTCAAGATATACTAGAGTATATTTGCTTAGAAATAAAGATGAAGCCTTTGAAAAATTTCTTTTATACAAGGCAGAGGTAGAAAATCAATTAGATAAAAAGATAAAAAGAGTAAGGTCAGATAGAGGAGGAGAGTACTTGTTGCTTAATGATTTTTGTGAAAAGGAAGGAATAATCCATGAAGTAACTCCCTCATATTCACCTGAGTCTAATGGTATTGCTGAAAGGAAAAATAGAACCTTAAAGGAAATTATGAATGCTTTACTTGTAAGTTCTCACTTTGCTCCCAATAACTTGTGGGGGGAAGCTTTGTTGTTTGCATGTTTTCTACAAAATAGAATACCTCATAGGAAAACTAAGAAGACACCTTATGAGTTGTAGAAAAATTTTATACCAAATTTGAAATATTTGAAAGTGTGGGGGTGCCTAGCAAAAGTATTATTACCCGATCCTAAAAGGAAAAAGATAGGTTCTAAAAACGTTGATTGTATGTTTATTGGTTATGCTCAACAAAGTCCTGCATATCGGTTTCTAGTTTTAAAAAGTGAAATTTTAGAACACAATACAATTATTGAAACTAAAGATGCAGAATTTTTTGAAAGTATTTTTCCTTTAAAAGTTGAGCATATTCCTAAGAGAATTGAATAAATTCCTGAACAAACTCAAATGAAGATATAGTTGAAAACTTACGAAGGAGTAAAAGACAAAGAAAAGAAACCTCTTTTGGAGATGATTTCTATACATATTTAGTAGAAGATGAACCTATGAATTATTATGAAGCTGTCTCTTCTCTAGATGCAAAGTTTTGGGAAAAAGCTATTAAAACTGAAATAGATTCTTTGAATCAAAACAAAAATTGGATTTTAGTAGACTTGCCTTTAGGAGCAAAACCTATTGGATGTAAATGGGTGTTTAGGAAAAAATATTTTCCCGACGGGATCGATAGACAAATATAAAGCTAGATTAGTAGCCAAAGGTTTTACCCAAAAGGAAAATATTGATTACTTTGATACATTCTCTTTGTAACTAGGATTTTCTCTATTAGAGTCCTAATTGCATTAGCATCTATTTATAATCTTGTTATACATCAAATGGATGTCAAAACAACGTTTCTAAATGATGAATTAGAAGAGGAAATTTATATGTTTCAACCTGAAGGACGTATCATTCCTGGGCAAGAAAACAAAGTTTGCAAATTAGTTAAGTCATTGTATGGTTTGAAGCAAGCACCTAAACAGTGGCATGAGAAATTAGATCAAGTTTTGATAAGTGGTAGTTTTTCTACTTTTGAAGTAGAAAGGTGTGTTTATATAAAGGTTGGAACCTATACCAAAGGTTTAGAAGACCTTTGTCCTATCCATTAGACAATAGACACTTTTCTTTTTATTACAATTTCTTTTATTGTTCTATTTGGAAAAACGAATATGTGATCTGGGGATTGTGTATTCAATTTAATGATGAATTGCATTTCTATTGTTACGATTTTTACATTAAATTAATATAATTAGATTCAAATTAAAGAATTAGAATGAATTAAGAAATTCAATTTTCTTTCTTTTTCTAATTCTAGTCGATTTTTTTAGTTAAAAACTAAATAACTAAATTAATTAGTTTTTGTTTATTAATTCTATTCTATATTCTATAATACACAAATTGAGCTTCGAATAGAATATAGAGATCTAATAGAAGCGGGTAGCGGGAATCGAACCCGCATCGTTAGCTTGGAAGGCTAGGGGTTATAGTCGACGTTGATTCATCATTTTTAACGTCTCTAATTCAAAACCGAACGTGAAACTTTGGTTTCATTCGGCTCCTTTATGGAACAGATTAACAAATACAAATGAAAGACGTAAAAAAATGCCATCATAACATCTATGTCAGCCCCTTTATCTCGCATGTATCCGAATGCATTCAAAACATCTCGCTTTTTAGATGATCCCTCTAGAATCTAGAAGAGGCGGACTTTAGCAATCTTTTTTTTTTTTTCTTTTCTAGTTACTTCGTTCTCTATTTCTATTTAAGAGAATCCTTAGGAAAAGCATTTGATTTTCATCGAGCTAAAAAAATAGAAATATGTCGATATCTCTAGTAAACTAAAGTAATCGTTTAATTGCTATTTTGCTTCAATCTCTCCTATATAAATAAAAAAAATGGAAGATTTAGTTACGATAAAAAAAAAAAAAACTTTCTATATCTTTTTCCATGGATCCTTTACTCATACTATAAAAATTGGGAGTATTGATCCAATTCAAAAAACTTATGTTTTTGTAATTTCATAATTCAATTTGTCAATTTCGAATTGATTCTTTTTGAATATAAATTACGATAATGTATATTATTCCTCGAATTCTTCGTTGAGAGGTAAAGGATTAAACCCTTTTAAGATAAGAAATAAAGTTTTTGATTGGAGTATGAATCAAACGAGGGATCCCTTAACTAGTAAGGGATCCATAGAACGAATCGCACTTTTACCACTAAACTATACCCGCTTCAATGCGATTATTGTATATAAATGGAACTTTTGTCCAACAAGGGAATCAGAAATAGGATCATAAAAGAATCATAAGATTTATAGTGTTGACGTGTTTCGTAAGGGGATCTAATGGAATTAAGAAAAGAGGACCCATTGGATTTTTTGATTTTGTTTTGCTAAAGGTGTTTTGACAGATACATCTCGACAAAACTACTTAAGTCATAACATAAAAATCCGTTGTGCAAAAATCCTTAGGTCCATTCTTTTTTTTTTCTTTTTCTTTTTAGATACTTTAAGGGAAAACAAGGAAGAGTAATAATAAATAACATTCTTATGTTTGATCTTGTTTCAATAACAAGTATTTTTTTCAGATCAAATAATTTTTCTTTATCCAGAATTCATTGGAACAAAAAAGGCAGGGCTGAAAAAACAAGTTTTTCTATTCTTTAAATTTATTCTATAATTTTTTATATATAATATATATAATAGAATATGTTATATAATAGAATATATATAGAATTCTAATTCTATAAATTCTATAATCTATAAATAGAATATTGTTTATTGTTTAATAATTTAATAAATAGAATATTATTCTATAAACTATAAATAATAATGTTCTAATAAATTAGTATAATTCTAATATATTCTAATAAATATATTAGAATATTATACTAAAGTTATTAGAATAATTTATACTAATTTTATTTTAATAATCTTTTAAATCTTTTAATTAAACATATATTTATTATTTTATTATTTGTTTATGTTTTTTATTATATTCTTTTTTTTAATTCTAAATTTTAATTATTAAATTAAATTTCTTTTAAATTTTTTTATGATATGGAGAGAAAACGGTAGAGAAGGAGCAACAATCCTATGATACCTAACGGTACGCCTGATCGGATTATCATGTCCATGGCAGTCGTAATGTGGTTGTTTCTGGTGCTGTGTATGGACAGGTTGCAAATGATACTAATTTGCTAGTTGTTGTGCTGCAATATACATGTCTGTGTATATATGTATATAAAGACAAATAGAGGAAAAACAACAATAATATAATAGGAGAGGCTGATTTTTCAAAACGCTGTTCACACAACCACAACACGAGTTTCATGAAATAAGCACCAGATAAAGGGTCTTGGAGCGCTCCAGGAAGCCACAGTTTCGTCCATCAGCGTCGTCATCGCTTCATGCAGGTCCAGGTGGATGGAAATGATTGGATGCCTCGTTGATAATATATCATACGTGCCTAAGGTCACGATGATACAGTAAAGTGAAACAATCAATCATTCTTTTCTTTTATTAGTCAACCTAATTTGGAGAGTAAGTTTTATAATGTATGAAGTAAGTATCTCTTTCTTTTCTTTGCTATTCATGCATTTCTTTTTGTAGGTTCCACATGTTGGTAGTGCGAAACAGAAATTTGGCTGCACACTAAACTATTCATGCATTTCTTTTTGTTTTGGCAGATTATTCTAGCATTTCGGTGCAAATTAAAGAACGTAAGGTTCAAATTCATCCACGCGTCCCCCGCCATGCCCTCGGATTCTCAGCCTAATATGAAGATAATTTTTAACTGTGTTTTTCCAAAAAAAAAAAAAAAAAAAAAAAAAAAAAAAAAAAAAAAATTATTTAAAAATAATCATTTGAAACTATTAAATCTGGATTATTAGAATTTTATTTAAACAATGTAGGCCTCGTCTCATTAATTAGCTTTTGGTCTGGAATGAGTACTAAAACTGATTCGTGTTCATGCATCTAAGGAAGTCTTATCAACACGCCCCCTTGCATAAATTGTATTACATCATCATTATTACAGTACATAAATAAATTAATATATGACTTTTCTTTTGTTAACGAACAACACAATTTTTTTGGGTGGATAACTATTGGTATATAATATAGAGAAAAACAAATCTTTCATATATTAGTATATATTATTAAAATGTATGATCATTAAATTATATTCATTGATCTTGATTACAAATAGATGAATTAAAAATTACGACTATAGATGGAAAACGGCGAAGGAAAATGGACATTTATTCTGAAATCTTTCTTCTAATAACACGATTATTACTCTATATATCATTCATACTCTATAAAATAAAATGGAAAAAATGCTTTTTTCTGGGCAGAGTTCTACTTGGATTTTGTTGATTACGACAAGTTAGCTGTATACTGATGTATTCAGCCATTTCGACTTTCGGTGCTAGCTAGCCACGTCAATTAATTAGATTCATAATTCATCCACATGCATGTATCCAATCTCTCAAGCCTCACCCCTCTGATTTCTTTGGCAATAAATTATTTGGCTTCATATATATATATATATAGTCCATATATGAATACTTTCATCAACGTTACATTCGTGCATAAATAAATTAATGATAAGTATATTATATCAAACCGTCAAACAATCAAATACTCGCATACATGACGTTATAATTGTGCGTAGTAAAACTGTTTCCTTGGACTTACGCCCTTACGTACAAGGTGAGAGAAAGGTTTATTCCAAGTCCCAACATACAAATAATTCTTCATTTTCAGTATCTTTCATAACACAAGAAAAGATCAATTTACTCTATTATTTATAGAATATTATTTAGATAGCATATATTATTTATATAAGATATGATATATCCATATAAAAAAGAAGTCTATCAAATCGTGGCTTCACGTAGCAAAAATTTTCATATCAATGACAATTGATGGATGCAAGAAAGGGACTTTCACTTACAGTCTCTTATTATTAATCTATGAAATTCAGCCCAGTAAAAAGCTTCAACCTAGGAGAAGGTGAAACTATTGAAAGCTTAATAGGGTAGTACATACATTGACTGAATCTAGAGTTGCGAATCGGGGCCAAGGTTTAAAAAGGCCGGCCCTTTTAGACTTATGATAAGAAAAACATATTTTTTTCAAGGCCTAGCCCGTAGAGCGTGGGCCAAGGCTATCCCTACAAGGCCAAAAATTATTTTTCTAAATTTTAATTATTTTTTTAAAGCAGTTTTTTCTCAAAGAAATATAATTAATAAATTACAAAATTAAGAAGAATATTTATGAAATAAGAAATATCTTGTATAATTTTTTAATTTTTAAGATTCTTAATACAAGATGTCTTTATAAAACTTAATTTAAAAAAAAAGATGATAATAACTAAATATTTGTAACATCATCAATAAAATATAAAAAATCAATAGTATTATAATTATATAAATAATTTTTTTTTTTTTTTAAAAAACATATGGGTCAAAAAGGGCCACCCCTTAGCCATATAGGACTGTTTGTTTTAGGCCCGCTTTCATTTTTGAGGTAAAAATCTTAAATTTGGAGGGTTTGACCCATTTTTTCGGCTCTAACTGAGCCCAAAGCTCCTCACAAAACACGCTTAACAAAACCAATCAATCAAAAGAAGCTCCAAGCCCTGCGAAGATAGGAATGACCATATTCTCCTGGATCCATGAAGATAGCAACAGACGGACCTAGGGAGAGAATATAAAAGGAGAACGACAATACCAAAAGGGGTTCGTGGAATGTACCCTAGCAATTGCACCTTGTTCTCAGGCACTCATCAGATTCATTCCTTTCTTTCTATTGCTGACCATTGCTTTGTAAATTGACTTGCGCAATACTAATCATATCATTTTTCTTATTTTTCATGCTATATGTTACGAAATCATATGTTGTTGGTGACCCGATAAGTAAAACCTTTCCGAACCAAATTATGGTTAAACAATAATAAAGAAATAAAAAGTTATAAAAAATGTTCCCCTTGCTGTCACATTTTTAAACAAATTAGAAGTCTCCCTTATTGACTTATTTTGCTCTTTAGTTCTATATACTGCACATCATTTATTACATTTTGTTTACATAGTACTAGTAGGTTTTTTTAGTATGTTTTGAGAAAGAAAAATACAATAGAGGAATTTATTTATGTTTATTGCTTGTTCCTCGCTTTGATGTCTCCTTTTAATCCATAGAGATGATGAGGAAGATGTGGCTTGAGAAGGACTTGTAGTGGTGAGGCTTTCATGTTGGTCAACCCAACTTGTTCTTGCATGTCCACTGGCTGGTTACCAGGAGTTGCAATATCAAAGCAATGCAAGAGACTAGCAAGTGTGAGTTGTATCATTAAGAGAGCAAATGAAATTCCATGGCAGATTCTTCTGCGAGCTCCAAAAGGAATGAATTCAAAATTCTGGCTTCTTAATTCTAAACCACTGTAGGTAGTGAGGAATCTCTTAGGCTTGAACTCCAAGGGATCTTCATACACACGTGGGTCTTGATCTTTGAGAGATTGGTCAAAAGACGCATACCAGAGGGTACGTGGTAACCAGCCACAGTGCAATCTTTCACAGACTCGTGCACCACACTTAGTGGGGCACCTGGGTGTAAACGCATGGTTTCCTTGAGGATTGCTTGAAGATAAGGAAGGTTCTTCAAGTCTGATTCCAATACTATCCTTTCTCTCTCGACTTGAGTGTCTAATTCATGCACCGCCTTCTTTAGGACTTGAGGATTGTTGAGAAGTGAAGATAGAGTCCAAGGCAGGGTCACTGTTGTTGTGTCTATCCCCTAGAATTAGGGCCTGCATGTGCAAGTTTCCCATTTAGCTTTCAATAATGCAAGATTATCAATAGTCCTAAATCCTAACTCAAAAACAGCACGCATAAGCTCATACACTTCGAACACATGCGTATTTCCTGTTTTGGGATGTAGCCTTCGAAATATGCAATTCAATGAATGGATAAATTGGAAATAAGCATTAATTACTTAGAGGGACAAAATTGAAAAAAAATGAGTATTAACTATTTTACAGGTAACTTATATTTTGGAGCCTCATCACCCATCATGACTTTAAAATGCGTCAAGAAAGGAAGGTATTCAGACCCTTATATGACATCTTTCGTTCCCCTCTTTAGCCGATGTGGGATAAAACACTCCAGGTTCAGGTCAATATGCTAGCGAGGACGTTGAGCCCAAAGGTAGTTAGGATGTTATGTCCCACATTAACTGGGAAGAGCAACGAAAGACGCATTATAAAGGTGCAGATACCTCCCATTCTCGATGCATTTTAAATCCGTGAGGGGCGACGTGCCGGGACTCAAAGCAAACAATATCGAGAACAAGACACTGTGATGTTACGCACCGACAACTCCATGGCATCCATTAACAAGTCTATAGGTGTTCATTGACAAGTTTATGTTCCGATGTTAACAACTCTTATGTTTGCCTAAATAGTATCACGTAAAACATTGTCCAAATAATATGTCCACTTAATTAATAATAAATTACAATAACAAAGATAGTTTATAAACACTACTAGAAAATGCCAAAATAGAGAGGGAATTTGCGAAGGAATTTAAAATCCGTCGCAATTAAAAATTTCGTCGCAAAATTTTGTGACGAAGAAAGAATTTGCTGACGGAAAAATAAATCCGTCGCAATTTGCGATGGAATTTGTTTTCCGTCGCAAAATTTCGCGACGGATTTTAAATTCCGTCGCAAAACACACAAAAAAAAAAAAAAAAAAAAAAAAAAAACTAATTTTCTAAGGGGAAAATGCCCGCCAATTTGTGATGGAATTTGTTTTCCATTGGAAAACTTAAAAAAAAATGATTTTTTGGCGGGAAAAAGCCCGCCAATTTGTGACGGAATAATTATTCCGTAGCAAAAAGGCCTCGTTTTTTTCGCCTTTTTGGGATGAAAACGGGTTTCCGTTGTAAAAGTAAGTGATTTTGCGATGGAAGACTTTTTCCGTCGCAAAAAGGCAAATGCGAACACATAATACCCTCCTTTATGCCTCGATTCTCATTCATTTCTTATCTTCGGAGGAAGAACAAGAGCTTGAAGGATGCACCGATTTGGATGTGCAATCTTGGATTTGGGTTTAGGTAAGCTTCTTTATTCCCTCCCATCTCTGATTTCTGTATTTGGTTGTTGTTTGGGAATTGGGAAGTTGAAAGATTAAATTCTGGTTTAGTTGGAAAAGTGCTGAATATGAGACAAATTATTATATAATGGAAGATTAAAGCTGAAAATCGGTGTCGTATGTGCTTTGTTTTGGGACCATCGAATATGTGGCTTGTTCTTCTATTTTGTATGGTTTCAAATATCCTGAATAATAGGTTTTGTGAAGTCTGGCTGATGCACCAAACAGAAGCATTAATATCGTATTTTAGCTTCTTTTGATGCACCGATTTTTCATTTGAAATTTATATTAAAAGTAGTTTTAAAAGGCCTATTAACTAGAATATTCCGTCTACGTTGTTAGGATTAGCTTCTTAAATGTATTCTCTTCTCATTATTCTCAGTTTACTTTTTTTTTTTTTTTAAATATTTAAGTTTTCTCTTTGTATACTCTTATGATTGCCACTATATATTTTCATGATATACAATTCTTTTATATTTTGTAATTTTTTATATAATATATATATATATTAAATAAAATGAATTTTGTGATAGAATTCAATTTCTATCACAAATTTCAAAAATTTACAACGTCATTTTTTGCAACGGATAGAATTCTGTCGCAAACCATTTTTGCGATCGAAAATGCATTTTTTGTGATGGATTTTTTCCGTCGCAAAAAATGACTTTTTTGTAGTGAAATATATCCCCATATGATATAAATATATATTAACAATTTCAGGAGATTGCACTAATAGTCCGTTGGTGTCCCCTAACAAGTTCATGGGCTTGTTTTGACAAGTTCATGTTCATCCATTGACAATTGAATTTACATCATAATACAATTTTCACAAATGAAAGTTGGTTATAATATGTTGGTTATGATTAGTTTTGATGATGTCTTATATAGATGCCATTGTTAAAAGCAAAAAGATTGAGTAATATAGTTATCTCCTACATTGGCTAACTACTATGTTTAATGTAGATTAGTCCAAGTTGAATCATGCGAGAATAATCAAGAAGGAGATAAGGGATTAATGGAAAGAAGGACTTGCAGAGAATGATGAGTCCAAGTTGAATGACGGAGAACGATCAACAAGAAAATCAATAAAGAAGTATTGAATTAGAGAAAGAAGATGTGAAGTCAAATGATAAAGAATGATCAAGAGAAGAGAAGAAAGAAAGAGTTAGAGTTATGAAGAATGATCAAGAGAAGAAGAAAGAAAGGAAGAACTTGATGTATGTAATGAAGATTTAATTATCCAAGTTCTTATATTGAAGCTAGAAGCCTCCAAGATCATATGGAAGTTGGAATGGCTCAATTTGGAGTTAAAGTCAGCAAAAATCAGCTTCGGGATGAGAAAACTCGAGTTTCCAAGTCAAAACTCGAGTTTCCTACTTCTTTGTAGTGACTTGCCTCTCGGATAGGAGAAAACTCGAGTTTGGAATACAAAACTCGAGTTTGGAACTCAAAACTCGAGTTTGGAACTCAAAACTCGAGTTTGGGGTGTCTTCAGCATCTCTCGCCTCTTCGGACTAAGAAAACTCGAGTTTCCAAGGCAAAACTCGAGTTTCCGGTGATCAGCTCTTCAGCAACTCTGTTTCACATTCAGCACGGGCGACCTCTGGTATTTCGATGATATCTCACAAACCAGAGATCGGATTGAGACGAAACCAAAGGCATATGAAACTAGACTCCCAATGCGTCATTTTGATATATAATTCAATCCCAAAAGGAGTTTAGATCAAGGAGATATGAATTGTGGAAGTTGACAGAAAAATCCACGCCACACAGAAAACCAAGCTTCAATGTTTTGAGTGTAACTCACAAACGACAAATCCGATTGAGCTGAAATTGGTGGCATTTGAAAGTAGACTCACAGATCTTTCCATCAAGAGTCGAACGGACCAAAAGGAGTTCAGACCAGGGAGATATGGTCTTCGAAAGTTGACAGTTATTTCAAGAAGACTCAACAAAGTCCAGAGAAAGCAAAACTCGAGTTTCCAAGCCAAAACTCGAGTTTTCATCGAACAGAGAGCGAACTTCAGAGCAACTTCCAAAACTCGAGTTTTTGGACCAAAACTCGAGTTTTGCTCAGGCAGAGGCAAATCCAACATTCGACAACAAAAGGAAAACTCGAGTTTTCAAGAGCAAACTCGAGTTTGCACTTCTGGTTCAGAAAATCAGCGTTTCGAAAATCTTGATTCTTCTGATAAACATCCAAATGATTACCCAAATGATTTATAACACTTCTTATATCATTTGTGTACAAGTTTCAGGTGATTAAACGAAGGATTAGATGCAAATCTTCAAAATATCAGATCTATGTCGAACATCGAAAACGTGCAAAAGTTCTAACGGCTAGTTTCTAACATGACTATATTTCTTTATCCAACGGTCATCGAATCTTCTCAACGGTCATATATTGATCTCTACCTATAAATAGAAGACAGATTCAAGCAGAAAAACGTGGAGATACAAGCTTACATCGCCAACATCCCGATACTCTGCTTTCTCATCATTTACACTGTTTTACATGTTTAGATAACTTAGAGAGTGAAGTGATTTGTATTTGATCTTCGGTGTTTATCTATTCACTTCTAAGAGAGGAGATTTATTGTAAACACATTATCTTTCTATCGAGAGTTACTCAAGATTGGGTAATCTTGAGTGGGATATACATTGTGTTGATTACAACTTGTAAGGGGGAGTGAATCCTAGTGAGAGGATTACTTGAGTACGAGTGTGTAATCAAGCAAAGTGTGTTGATTACGCTTGTAAGGGGGAGTGAATCCTAGAGAGAGGGTTGCTTGATTCGTAACGTGTAATCAAGTTGAACAAAGATAGTGGATTGAAAATCCCAAGTGAGGCTTAGGGGACCGGACGTAGGTCAAGGATTGGGCCGAACCAAGATAAATCGTTTGCACATCCTCTTCCCTTATCTCTTATATTTCCAGCATTTACATTCGAATGTTTGTCAATTGATTTATAACTCACTTTTGTTATACAAGTTGAATTTGCTGAATTGCGAAAAGATTTTCAAAGAATCTAAATTTTTATACTTCACCCAATTCACCCCCCCTCTTGGGTTCAGCCAGAACTTACATAATACATCTTCAAATGCATCTACAAGGTGCTTACTGAATATTCACATATCATACAAAAAAATCATATGGTATGCATTTCTATCCATTGGCCCCCTAGCTTTAAGTATGTCTAATGGCATTTACAATTACCCCCTATCAGGATATGGGCAATTATGCGTCAGTACACACCTCGTAAGAGTTGCATATATTTGGCTCAATACCTTTTTTTCCAAATTGTTGTTTTGCATACAACCATCTTCTTTGTCAATTTTTCTCGATGCTCATCTTGTAGGTCTACAAATGTAGTTGTACCAAAGGTCAAGGTGAACTTTATAACAATTCCGTTACTCTCCCTTTTCCAACATATGTTATAGCATTAGCTCCACTAATTACAAACCTCCTCCTATATGAAGGGAACATAATTTTTCCCAGACGTACTAGCTGTCATTACTATCAACATGTACAATACTTGTTATCATTAACAAGTTTAACATCCATATTAATGACTATCGCCGTCCCTATTAACAACACATTCTAACTTTATAAACTATTGTCATTAACAAGTTTATTACCTATATTAACAACTATCGTTGTCTCTATTAACAACACATTCGACTTCGTGTATCAGGAGTTACGACCACAAAACTTGTCAAAATACAAGCCCATGAACTTGTCAGTTGACGCCCATAGACTTGTCAATCCATTCCCCCGAAATTGTTAATATATATTTATATTATGTGGGGACAAATTTATAGACTACTTTTGTTATTGTAATTTATTATTAATTAGGTGGACATATTATTTGGACAATGTCTCACCTAATATTATTTGAACAAAGATAAGAGGTGTCACTGTCAGCTGCCTCACCTATTAGCGTAGGAACATGGACTTGTCAATAATTGCCTGTGAATTTGTTAATAGACACCTATTGAGTTGTCAAGTGCAATCCCTTGCACTTTTAAGTAAATACACGTTGCAAGAGTCCCAGCAAATATCATGACCATAACAACAAACTAGGAACCAAATCAGGCAACTCACAATATGATAAAATTAACAAATTAAAGTACAAGGCAATATGCTAATCATAGGAACACCGTTTTCTACATGCAAATCAAGAGACAGTGGAACTTCAGTCTCTTCCATTTTAGCAGTGAGAGACAATTAACAGCCATGGTGGCTTTGATGTTTGATCAATATCCGCTCGCAATTCTGATTAATAGCCAAACACCATGAATTGTACCTCAGCACACTCTTAGTTATTGGAAAGTAATTTTAAGCCGTTCGACTGCATGGTATAAGAATTGTGTTAAGTATTGCTATCCAAATTGAATCTTTCAAATTGTAGAAATTATGCTTGGAGCATTGATATGAACTATAGAAGCCTTAGGCACAAAAACTCATGAAAAGGAAATTCCGCGGCCCAACTAAAGATTCTCCGAGAACCCGATATTGGTTATATGGGTTACTAGAAGTTAAAGGAAAAGTATTCCCATGAATGACAAACATCCACAAGTGTGAGCAGTGTGGCCATTAAGCGGCTGATAAAGATTCTCCTGGGTCCTGATATTGACTCATTAAGCTCGTTTCAAATATTAATTCTTCTAGTTACACTTTGAGTGAGATACGTTGTGTATGCCAAAAAGAATGATATGATCACTTCTTAATTCTCCAAGTTATGTTTGATGTCAACAATTTCCTACTTCCATAATTGTCATTTTGTGATGGGGGCTGTTTTTGGAATCTGTATAGTTTATCCTTTTCAAATGTATTGAATTCTGAGTGTTGGAAAAAAACTGGAATTTCACAATCAGTATGTTTCTAAATATAGGGTAAGTCATCGTCACTAACTCGTGATGAAGATTACTCTTGGGATGAACGAAGCTCAGGGAAAAGAGGATATCCTTTCACTCAGTTTTTAGAAGATGCCATGGTAGTCCTTAGCATCCTTATCCTGACAAGTCCAAGCTGACTGATAAAAACCGAGAACCCAGCGAGCAATTGTGGCTTTCGAGGAAAGAACAAAGAATTGGGGGTTTGATTTTGTCCCCTTCTTCTTTGTTTTAAGAAGGGTATTTCGGGCTTTTCACAAATGTATTGTATTACCCAAATGTCTTATGAGACTTGTCTCGTAAATTGGATATTTTAAAGGACCTTTGGGGTTGTATTTTCTCTAGCTTGAGACCGAGTGCAATTTTCCTAAAAAAATATGTTGTTAAAAAAAAAAATCATATATCAATTTATTTATGTAATGTAATAATGATGATTTAATACTATTTATGCGAGAAACATTCAAAATGCTTACGGCATGTTGCTAAGACATACTTAGAGATATGCATGAAGACTAAGAATCATGGGGGTGTTAGAAATATAGGCGATCTTATCATGCTGAACAACTAAATAGCATAAGATCAATGCGGAAAAATGAAGTAGAGATCACAAATACCTCCCGCCATTGATTTGTCTCCGAAGCAAGCGAGGGGACGAACTCCGAGTCTCCAAACAGAACGAATCCAAGCCGCCAAGGTGAACGAACTCCGAGTCTGTCCTTCCGATCCTTCTCTCCGAATCTGCAGATGGTGTGCTTTCCTCAAGGTCGAGCGGGTTCGGGGGACCGGGGCAATTACACCGTGTGTTTCCCCTCCGGCCATCACGAGCTTAAAAAAGGAAACACATTCAATATGCAATAAGTGCGTATTAATTGGGCCGTTACATGTATTAATGGCGCATTCAATACGCACTTATTGCATATTAATTGGGTCGTTACGGTATTAATGGCGCATTCAATACGCACTTATTGCGTATTAATTGGGCCATTACAGTATTAATGGACGGTTACAAAACCAGCAATAATGTGGGCCATAAATAGAAATAACGGAATATTGATTACTAAATTAAATATTCCAACATTCTCCCACTTGGCCCACATACTTCAGTATATACCTTTGAAAAACAAAATGCATGGATCATAGCGATAGGTCCTCTTAAAGTGAGTAATATCTTCCATGTATCACAGTGCATCGTGTTTTCCAAGCCCAAGTAACTTAATGAACAAACCCTACGTTTATTCTTGGTCCAAACTTTAGTGATATTTCTCAAAATGAATATGTGCGCAATCTTTTGAATGAGAAAATATCACAAATAGAGTTTCATAAATAACATCGTTCTTACAACGAAAATCACATAAGGGAACCAAGTCCCATTCTTTCGCATGATCCTGAAATTTCAATGTAGGCATGCCTTTAGTTAAAGGATCAGCAATGATCAATTCAGTGCTCATGTGTTCAACAACCACTGTTTTATTTTAACACGCAATTTTATGGCTAAACACTCAATGTCGATATACTTAATTCGACTATCACCTTTATTGTTCTTAGCCATAAAAACAACAGCTGAATTGTCACAATATAATCTCAATAGCCTAGAAATTGGATCCATAATTCTAAGCCAAGAAATGAAACTATTCATTCATACACCATTTGAGCTAGCCTCAAAACAAGATACAAACTCAACTTACGTAGTGGAAGTAGCAATTAAAGATTGCTTTTTACTACTCCATGATACAGACTTTATCGGCCGGCATGAATATATATCCGAAGTGGATTTCCTTAAGTCCATGCAGCAAAGCATAATCGAATCATAGTAACCAATCACTTCCAAATTGTCGATTCATTTGTACTTAAACATGTATTCTTTAGTCTCTTAAGGGTATTTCAATACTTTCTTTGTAGCTCTCCAGTGGTTTATACCGGATTACTCGATATTTCCTTAGCATTCCAATAGGAAATGCAATGTCGTCTTGTGCACTGAGTATACATAAGGCTTCTTACTATTAAAGCACAAGGAATGTTTTTCATTTGTTCCTACTCAAAGTCATTCTTTGGGCATTGGTTCAAATTGAACCTATCACCTTTCACAATAGGAGCTATACTTGGTGAACAATTCCTCATCAGAAATCTTTCCAAAGCTTTGTTGATATAGGTCTCTTGAGCCAAACCTAGAATACTTGATGTTTGTCTCTATGTATCTTGATGCTAGTGACATAAGATGCATCTCCTATATCCCTCAAGTCAAAGTTTTTCAAAAAGAAATCGTTTCACCTCATATAGTAAACCATTACCATTGGTTGCAATTGAATATCATCCACATATAGAATAAGGAAACAAGTCTTGCTCCCACTAACCTTCGGTATTTACATTCATCCACAATGTTCTCTACACTACCAAATGAAGAGATGACATCATGAAATTTTAAATACCATTGATGGGAAGCTTGTTTCAATGCATATACAGATTTCTTGAGTTTGCACACCAAATGATCACCATTATTAGAAGAAAATCCGATGGTTTGTTTCATGTAAAACTCTTCCTCTAGATCTCCAATGAGAAAGGCCATTTTCACATCCATTTGTTGCAAAAATCTTGAATGATTGATTGTACAATATTCGGTTGGGCTGAAGGAACATTGTTAACATCCAATCTTAAACTCAAAGTGGAAAATTGAGTATTTGAACAATGTTTTTCAAAACAAGGTTTTTTGTATTAATCGCTCCCACTAATCAAGTCATATTCAAGAAATTCTCCCATTTGCATTTTCAACCTTCCTTGTTCCTAAGCACACATGGTCAAAAGTTCATTGATTGACCATTTATCCTTATGTGTGTTGTAGGATATCCTAAAGAGTCTATATGGTTGTGGAAGAGTGTTTAGAATATAGTGTACAATGAAAAATCAGACATATCAACCTCAAATGATTTCAATTGGGCTGCAATGTCCCTCATCTATATGATGTGCTTACACACATCTTTTACTGCAGTGAGTCTCGGGGATGAAAACTTCGTAATTAGGGTGTCAATAACTGCCTTATATGAAGTCCAAAGTTGTTCATCAATAGCCTTCAGAAGTGGCCTAATCTTGTTATACTGTTTGACAGAACCATGAATGCCAACAAAGATTGAGGTCTTTACGAACACAATTGAGAGGCGATTAGATCGCTCCCATTTGCATACAGATCAATCTCATCTGGAGTCTTTGGTCTCGATGATAGAAGGTGGTTCGTATTTCCTAATAGCATAACTAATGTCTATCCACCCCAAATGTATGATACTTTATAGTTATCACCCCTCAAATCGGGAATGTTACATTTCATATCAGAGAAATTCGCAGGTTGTATGACTGCATAGTATTGAACATACATGCTTATAACTAAAATTTAAGACTAATAAATCATATCATGATTTACCAATGTAAATCATGCTTAAAAAACATGAATCTCTATCGACATATAACTTGCCTGTGGGCTAAAGTTATAATTCAATTAGATCCATATATACTTTTATCATAAAACTATCAAATTATTTCCTTATTCTTAATTCTTGCGGGTAAATTAAGAATATCATTTGATGTTATATTCCAATTAAGCATATCATTATAAATTCGTATCACTAAAGTCTACCTGTGGGCAAAGACATTAGCATAGCATGAATTTATCTCGAATTGATGAAACTAGAATGCAGTTATATCCCCTAATACTTGTGAGCTACTTAGAAAATATAACGTTGTTCCATTCCACCCTAATTAAAACTATGATTACAATCATTTACCTGTGGGCAAAGATTAATTATAACCACACATTTAACTACAATTGATGTCTTTAAATCTTTATGTGATGTATTTTGTTCATTAGAACAAAATAGAGATATGTGCCTAGTAAGGATGTTTTGGCTACTCCTTGTTTCTACATACTCATCGCAAAGACATCACATCATTGTGTATATCAAATTTACATATGATCATAATTTTGATATGGTATAACCTTATGTGATCAAATATGCATACAACATGTGCATAAGGATATTGTAGCTATTCCTTAAGCAAAATATGTATGCTAATCATTATTGTCAAATATGTACAATCTAAACACCAT
This sequence comes from Acacia acuminata, assembly GCA_019022655.1. NCBI lineage: Eukaryota > Viridiplantae > Streptophyta > Magnoliopsida > Fabales > Fabaceae > Acacia > Acacia acuminata. The sequence continues at coordinate 324,476 of JAFJYI010000015.1, forward strand.
ACACACAATGTCAATAGGAATCTTAATTTAAAAGATTTAATCAAATAAATCATTACATTTATTCACCTTCCAAAGATTGATATTCTAAAATCCATATATGATTATTTATGCATATTATAAGAGGGCACAAGTTAATCATAAATATCATTAATGTGCATTAAATTTGTATATACACACTTCATGGAGGATTTGACCAATTAATTTAATCAACATAAGTGACTAAATACAATCCTCCCACTTTGATTAAATTAATATTACCAATATTAATCACCAAAATTAATCTTGTGCTTTTAGATTCCAAATATGCACAAATCTTTAATGAGAATTTAATTGATTAATTCAATCAACTAAATGTGATTAAATAATCATCTTAGACAAATTCTCCCACTATTTTGTGCATTAAAAAATTAATCTATTATATGCACATCTTAATGGAGGGATTAATTGATTAACTAAATAATCAAATTAAAAGAAAAATCCTCCCACTGTTTTATGTATCCAAATATTGTTTAAAGAATTAATTTTGGCATAATTCAACTAAAGTGTGGCTTCAACAATTTGAAAAAGATATATAATTGTCTAAAATTAATTTTTCCAAATATTTAGACAATTAAATAACTCAAAAATCATAGTAATGATTTTTCAAAATTTTCCAAAATGTGAAAGTTGCCAAAATTAACTTTTCTCAATTTAAACAATTCAACTTGATGTAAGAAAATAAATTTCACACAAAACAGGTTGCCAAGAAAATAAACAAGTATGGCCCAGGTGATTAAAAATGCAATAGGATCCCTAGAAGCACAATAAAAGATTTAAAGGCTCAGAATAAATGTTCAACACATTCGAACAATTGGCCCAATGGTCCAAGATAGCCAATTAAGATTTTCTGAATAATATTGCAATAAACCATAAGCAATATCAACATAAAGTTCGATATTCATGTTGGCATATTATTTAACTCTATATTGCATGTATAATTAAATAATAATTAATGCATGCAAACAACAAAATATATATTTTAGATAATAATCACATGAATCCCAATCTTAAATAAAATTTAAGATTTATATTTAAATCCCAAAAGGTCATTATATCTAAATATAAAATCTTTCAAAATGACACAAATGTCATCTCAATTGGGTGGTTCAGAAAGCCCCCTCAAGACTCGGACCAAAGAAATGTGGGTTCCAATCCCACTTGCAACACTTTAAAAAATTTTATTTTTATTTGGGAAAATATTTAAATTTAATAAACGCTCACCATATGGCACATTGGAGCCGTGGCTCATTTGCGATGAGCCGGCCATTAGGCGCCCGGGTGCGGGGTTCGAATCCATACTTGACAATTTTTGAAAATTTAATTTTTCAAAAAAAAAAAAAAAAAAATCATTTAATTTCAATAAATGCTAACAACTCCACACAAAGGACCGCGTGGCTCTGGCGCAGCGCCATCCCTTAAGGTGCTCACGCGCCAACGCGTCATGGGTTCGAATCCGCGAACCCCTTTTCGCGTTTTAAAACCCTTTGATTTTTTTTTTTTTTTTGTTCGAAAACCAAAAAGCGCTTGGCCCAAGAAATGCGCTTGCGCGTCGGCCCATCTTCTTTATTAATGAAACACAAGCATTTCATTAAAGGCCGAACGACGGCGTTTTAGGTCTTCTCCTTCACCCGGATCGAAGTCCTACCCGACCCGAGACCGGATAAAAACCCAGAACCGATTGCCGCAACCCACGATTCCTTAGCAACATTTTCAGCGATCGGAGGGCTCAAAATCCGATGATTTTGACGGCGTTAATGTTGGAAAAACAGTTATGAGTCATATTTAGACAGATGAACATGAAAAACCGAAACTAAAACATGATTTTGAAATGAAAATCAAATCCCGGTTTTTCTCTCGATGGTTTTTACGGATGAAAGCTCTACGGCAACGATGTAACTCGGCGTTAATGAAAAAACCATCCTTTATGATTCATTAATTAATTGCAAAAGCACATCAAACCATCATGAAATCCATACAATTTCAACGGAAACAAGGTCTAAACTTAAACGAACAAAATCTCCGGCTCCCAACGTCGATAACGAGAGCGTTAGCAAATGAAATCCATATTGAAAGCACAATTCATGAATCGATTCAATAATCACAAATCGAAACAAGGATTGAAACTTCAAGCAAAAAAATGTAACCTTCAAAATAGGATGAAATTGGAAAGGAATTTCATCAAGGGATGTATTATTTTCCTTCGGTTCTCTCTACCCGACATAAAGGACAAAAAAAGGCAATGAATCAAACGTTGAAATATCAAACTGAAAACCCATATTTTAATTGCAATTGTAATTTCATGCCTTAATCAATTAAAATCAAAATGCTCCTTCAAACAAGAGAAAACTCATATTGAAACCATCTCTTTTTCAAACCCAATCGGAAAAAATCAAGACAGAGGTATATGAACGGCTACGATACCAAATGTTAGAAATATAGGCGATCTTATCATCTTTGAACAACTAAATAGCATAAGATCAATGCGGAAAAATGAAGTAGAGATCACAAATACCTCCCGCCATTGATTTGTCTCCGAAGCAAGCGGGGGACGAACTCCAAGTCTCCAAACGAGAACGAATCCAAGCCGGCCAAGCGGGAACGAACTCCGAGTCTGTCCTTCGATCCTTCTCTCGAATCTGCAGATGGTGTGCTTTCCTCAAGGTCGGAGCAGGTTCGGGGGGACGGGTGAGAATTACACCGTGTGTTTCCCCTCTGGCCATCACAGAGCTTAAAAAAGGAAACACATTCAATATGCAATAAGTGCGTATTAATTGGGCCGTTACAGTATTAATGGCGCATTCAATACGCACTTATTGCATATTAATTGGGCCGTTACAGTATTAATGGCGCATTCAATACGCACTTATTGCGTATTAATTGGGCCGTTATGTATTAATGGACGGTTACAAAACCAAAGCAATAATGTGGGCCATAAATAGAAATAACGGAATATTGATTACTAAATTAAATATTCCAACAGGGGGATGATGGTAGAGGACACTTGGATAAATTTGAATCTTACGTGGTTTAATTTGCGCCGAAATGCTAGAATAATTTGCCAAAAGAAAAAAAGCTTAAATAATATAGTGTGGGGCCAGACCATTGAAATTTTAATCTAATGGTGAAGATGTGAGAAACAAAGTAAAGGAGAGGAGAAGGATGGGAAGGGAAATGGAAAGAAGCCAATTCCCTCTGTTCTACACATAATTTATTATTCATTACTGGTAGCCTTTTGTATATGTTTGGAGAGAAAAATACAAGAGACGTGTGTTTATTTGTATATGCAACTAATACGTATAGGCGTTTTATCTTTATAGCTTGTTCCTCGCTTGATGTCTCCTTTTTATCCATAGAGATGATGAGGAAGACGTGGCTTGAGAAGGACTTGGAGTGGTGAGGCTTTGATGTTGGTCAGCCCAACTTGCTCTTGCATGTCTACTGGCTGGTTACCAGGAGTTGCAATATCAAAGCAATGCAAAAGACTAGCAAGTGTGAGTTGCATCGTTAGTAGAGCAAATGAGATTCCTGGGCAGATTCTTCTACCAGCTCCAAAAGGAATGAATTCAAAATTCTGGCCTCTCAAGTCAAAACCACTATGGGTAGTGAGGAATCTCTCAGGCTTAAACTCCAAGGGATCTTCATACACACGTGGGTCTCGATGAAGTTTTGAGAGATTGGTCAAAAGACGCGTACCAGAGGGTACGTGGTAGCCAGCCACAATGCAATCTTCCACAGACTCGTGCACCACACTTAGTGGGGCAGCTGGGTACAGACGCATGGTTTCCTTAAGGATTGCTTGAAGATAAGGAAGGTTCTTCAAGTCTGATTCCAATACTATCCTTTCTCTCCCGACTTTAGTGTCTAATTCATGTACTGCCTTCATTAGGACTTGAGGATTGTTGAGAAGTAAAGATAGAGCCCAAGTCAGTGTCACTGTTGTTGTGTCCGTCCCACCTAGAATCAGGGCCTGCATGTGCAAGTTTCCCATTCAACTTTCAACAATGCAAGATTATTAAGAGTCCTAATTCAAAACCAGCAAGCATGCTCATACACTTCACATGCCTATTTCCTTTAATTATAATTATAGAGGGATTATACACAGTTGTCTGCCCTCCCAGGATGTACATAAACTTTATGCTATATGTATTGGCCATTCTTATTTTTAAAGTTTAACTCTCCTGTCTGCCTAAAATTGTAGTAAAACTCAATTCATTTCACACTCTTTCCCCTCCTTATTGTAAGATATCAACTAGAAGTGATGTTTTATTTCAAATATAAGGCACCAACCGGTACATTAATTACTTTTTCACACTCCACCCATACCTATATAATTATAAGGCATCATCGAAAAATAATTTTTGTTTTCAAATACAAGGTACCAATTGTCACATTAATTACTTTTTGCCAGTTGGAAAAAGTAACTCATATCATTTTAAGAGGGGCAAAATTGTAAGAAAATGATTAATTTAAGACAAATTTAATCAATTAACTATTATTGACGCGGTTGTGAAAATAAGTAGCGGTGGCTTGGTGTTTTATAATAAGAACGGAAAAGAGTACCCATAGGCAGTTTTTTCTTCATATACCCCATCTAGAAGTTTGCATCTAGACAGAACATTATTATATATCTGGCCGCCTCTAGAGGGATCTTCAACGAGATGATCGACTAGTATATGAACATGTAGAAAAAGCAATAAAAATGAGAACTAGAAAATTAAATATCAAATATAAATAAAAACGAAAAAAGGATTAGAGGAATAAGAGGAGGACTGACCAGGCTTGTAGATTTAATGATAGTATTAGCATCGTGGCCATCAATAATTTCATCTTCATCAACAATGGAAAGAAGCACGTCCATGAAGTCGCTCTGCTCTGGCTTGGCTTGTCCTGAATCAGCATCTCTGTTGCGTCTGTGTTCATCGACCCAAAACTGAATAAACTGGTCCAGCTCTTTGGCTGTCTTCTTCATAGCCTTCTCTTTGCCGCCCAAATCCAACCACCTCAGATACGGCAACGCATCTGATATCACAAACTCTCCCGTCAGATCGGAGAAATCCCTCAGTGGTTTCAGTCTCGTTCTGTTCTCTTCACTTTCATCGAAGTGTTTCCCTGCCACAATTCTGAGCACGACACTGAAGCTTAGGTCTACAAACCATTTCTTCATCTCAAGCAAAAGAGGCACTGATTCCGAATTGTGACCACCAGCATTATTGTTCAGTAACTCTACCCAACGGTGATAGACTGATAGGCATCATTCATGGCCGACCTAACCTCGGACTCTCGTAAATATTTGAGCATCTGTAGGCGGTGGTTGGAGAGGACCTCGAGGGTGGCGATCTTGCGAATGTGACGCCAGTATGGTCCGTAGGGACTGGTGCCGAACATTCCAAAGTTGTAGCCCATGATTTCGAAGGCTAAGATTTTGGGCCGGCCAGCGAAGGCTAGGACGTTCGTGGTGAAGCACTCCTTAGCGATCTCCGAACTGCTCACAATCAAGGTGGAGTGAACCCCGAGCCTGAGGGAGAAGATTGGTCCGTATTTGTCGGCCATCTTGGCTAAGGCTTTGTGCGGTGGCTCTGGACCGCCTAAGAGGTGGAGGTGCCCAATCACAGGCCATGCCCCTCCTGCTTCCGGTGGTGGCTTTCTGGGTGCCGTTTTGTTTTTGAAGCTTCTTGATACGGAGAAGATAGCATAGAGAAAAAGGAAGAATCCAAGGATGATAAACGGAACGGTTGATTGACCGGAGATTATGAGGTCCATGACCATTGTTTCTGTTGCTCTGGTTAGTGGTTAATTATCCGGCTCCTTGCCAAGGAGAAGACGCTGCTTAAAAAGGTGGCATGATAGGCACCATGTGCCTAGCCAATCTAGACCGTCCAGATCTGATTTGGACGGTCCAGATTTAATTTTTTTTAAAAGATATTTTTTAAATGAAAAAATGATTTTTTGAAAAAGTGTCAGTTAAGAGATTATCTTTATTTTGGATTTTTTATCTAAAAAAATAATTTTTTTACGAAAAATAAAAAGTAAAAATATTAAATGCGGCCGTCGGATCAGATTTAGGCGATCCAGATTGATTAGACACATGGTGCCTATCCTTTGGATTCGCACAATAAGTGGTTCCGGCATTCTTGTGGGACCAAGCTCGTTTAAATTAATAACCAAGGTACTGGACAAAATATGGCACATGAATTTTTAATTGTTTCTAATCTCATAAATGATGACCAACTGTCCAAAGAAAATGTGGAAATTTTCACTGCATTCCCTCTCGAATTATTTTCAGACGGCACCCAAAATTTTCTGAAAATTCACTATACTTCTGGGGCTAAACTGAAAATGAAATTTATAATATGAGTTATTATGACAGATCTCGCAGATTCGTGTGGGGACCGTTATCTCACCCTTTTTCAGTCGTAATGCGTAAATTTTATTCTTTCAATTTTCTCGGGACAAATAGTTTTGCACGTAACCTTTTTATATTAAAATACAAATCATGGTATATTTATTTAAATCAAAATTTTTCTGCATATAATATTTACATGATATTTTAGGTCATGAGTTTTATTTCCTTGTTTATTTAAAAATAAAATATCATTGATCTCATAAAAATATGAAGATAATTTTAAATAATATATTCAGATCTCTCCCTCCATCCCCTTCCAATCAAAAAAGGTTTTTTATTTTCCTTACCTTAAACCAAACAAAGGGTTAAGCATTGTACTATCTCCGGTTCTAATTATAGGAATATTTTTATAATGCAATTTGTACTATAAAAATGTTCTTATAATTAAGATCGGAGGGAGTATAAAAGAGATGAGTTTTGAAATTATTTTGTCCACTGCATTTTTTATTTTTTTCCAATTTCATCATGATGTCACGGAAGGGACATTTTTATTATTTTATATAACTGAAATTTATCCATCGATGAGGTAAAAAAATTAACATGTCGATTATTTTCCGTTGACTTTTGACTAGTAATAGTAATCGTTCATTGATTTCGTATAAAATGATTGAAATTAATGGGGATAAAAGAAAACGGAGGGATATTCAAACTGATTCTTGTTCACAAACTGGTGTCGGAAGCAAAGTTACAAACAAGTACGACAACCTTTTTTTTTTTCTCCCTAAAAAATTTTTAGGAAAAGAGTTGAGCTCACCTATAGTCCAAAGGCAGAGCGTTTGGAGCCCAATCCACAGGGCATACTGACCGGAGAGTACACATGCCTCCACCTCCACCAGCGTTTCCACTGCTTCATAGGCTCCTAGGATGCCTCCCCCAATGCCTTGGCCAACTCCAGGATCGAACCCCCTCCCCTTGCCAATTGAACCCAAACACGAGAGAGGTAAGTACGACAACTAAATTACACCTAGAAAGGAAGAAAGCCGATTGCCTCGCCCTTCGGCTACGTTTAGTAACACCCAACAAAAAATACACCCATCATAGAAGCTGGCGTTGCCTTTAAAAAAAAAGAAAAAGATATATCCATCTTTTTATTAGAAGTAATTATGTTATTTTTTAGTAGAGATTCAAATCTTGATTTATCACAACAGTTAGACCTTGTTTATGTTAGAATTCATAAGTAAGAAATAACATAATAAAAATGAAATTGGATTATTTTATTTACTAAGAGGAAACCTAGAAATAAATAAATACATTACAAATTAAATAATAAGATAAGAACTCACTACTAAAATAAATAGAACATGATTAATGTAACATTTCAAATTTTTTATTTATTTCTAGATCTATTGTTTTAGGACAAATTAATTTATCAAAATTAAAATTTATCTTGCAATTACAATATCACAGTAATTTTATTTAGTAAGAGTTAAAGTTGTTAAAAATATATGTATAATTTTATTATTATCTTATGATTAATGCTGAATAAGGATTGGCAGCATCGGTCTTCCCTAAAAGCTGTGTCCCTCTTTAGATAAAGGCAAAAGGCTATTATATACTCTTTGTTCAATAATATATTTAGACATTAATTTAGAGTTGAAGCAGCGACATGATATTCCTTGATGCATGCATTATAATAACTTTAAGGCACATCAGCCTAAACGGGGTTGATTTCGGCGATTCCTTTTTTCTTTTTTCTTGTTTGTCGTTTACTTGATATAATTTTATTATTATCTCATGATTCTTGCTTGTGTATGGCTGTATTCTAATCTCCCGAATAATTAACCCATCACCACCCTTCCTATTCTCCCCCCAATATTAATGTTTATATAGTATTTGTTTCTTTACTCATTTTGTTATTTAGCAAAAGCATCAAATCCTGAATCTGCACACACACACAGATATATATATAGATCACAATCAAAGCTCAAACCTCGAGCTAGCTCTCTCTCTAGCAACTATTGTTTGGCTAAACCCAACCGATTCCTCCCACCTGGTTTAAAAAACGTTTACTCTAATTAGATCGTTACATTTCACAGCTTGATGAATTGACCGCTTTGATAGGAACACTGATTTCATTTATATATGTCAAACTTATGTTGCTGTCATGGAGAATATATATGGCCCGCGCGCAGTTAGAGTTCATATTATATATTAATCATTACCTAATCCCCTCAAGGTGAATAGAAGTTCAATCAATCTGGATTTCTTGAACTGGGCAAGCTAGTAGTAGCTAGCTAGTGGCGCACCATTAATTGTACACGTCCAGTTGGATGTGAAACGTCTTGTACCCATATGTTGAGGATCAGGTTCTTTTAGATTTATATGGTACGAGTGTGAATCTTGATGTTCTAATTTAACATGTGATATTTTCCACTACTCTTCGCCCATTCATGGGACTCGTTTTAGGCTTCAGTACCCACTTTCTAGCACCATATGAGCGAGATTCGTCATCAATAGCAAAACAAGTGTCGATGATCGATCAATATATATATAGTTCCACTATACACACAATATGTCTCTGTTCTTGCTTGAGGTCCACTGAAGTGGTATACACACAAGTCGTTGAATCAGAAAAGATTATAATAATACGAGAGAATTCATGAAAAAAACAAGAATTAAAGCGACAATATAAACGCTCTTTGATGAAGTAGAGAGGAACTAAATTCCACATATATTTTGTTGAATAAAATAATACGGTAATGAAATATGAAGTTATGGAGTAGAAGGAAGACAAGCACATGGAATAAGGAATATATAGGGAAAGCATTTTGACAGCATGCATGGCAAATGAGGCATAAAGAACGACATGTTGACCGGATATTATGTGATCACAAACCTTATCGATCGTCCGATATAGTCCAAAACAAACGATAGATGGAGAATATATAAATGCCACGCTCTAAACAAATGCATATATATATGAAGGAAGCACAATTTCGTTTCCCGGAGAATCTAGAGCGCATCAAGCGCTGACCCTTACCTTCCAAAACTAATATATTAAAGGGAAAATTACTCACAGGTCCCAAGGAAGACACATATTTACAGTTAGGTCCCTTGAATTTACGAAATTACTCTGAAGTCCCAAGGGACTTGAGTAATTATTTCAGAATGTAAAATTACTTTGCTGCCCATAGTGCATATTTCACACGGAAGCGATTAACAACACAAAATGCATAAATTAACAACACAAAATGCATAAATTAACCACAACTTCGAAAACCTTCAATTTGTCATGTCTCACTTCCGAGAGGCGATTAACAACACAAAATGCATAAATTAACCACAACTTCGAAAACATTCAATTTGTCATTTCTCACTTCCGCAGGCGATTAACAACACAAAATGCATAAATTAACAACACAAAATGCATAAATTAACCACAACTTCTGAAAACCTTCAATCTGTCATGTCTTACTTCCAGAGGCGATTAACAACACAAAATACATAAATTAACAACACAAAATGCATAAATTAACCACAACTTCGGAAGTGAGACATGACAAATTGAAGGTTTTGAAGTTGTGGTTAATTTATGCATTTTGTGTTGTTAATCGCTCGTGTGAAATATGCACTATGGGCAGCAAAGTAATTTTACATTCTGAAATAATTACTCTGAAGTCCCTTGGGACTTCAGAGTAATTTCGTAAATTCAAGGGACTTAACTGTAAATATGTGTCTTCCTTGCGACCTGTGAGTAATTTTCCCTATATTTTAAACCCCGTTATTGTTTATTAATGCTGATCTTCATCACCTAATCAATAATAAAACCAACCAAAACCAGGGAATAAACAAAGAGGGTCGGCTCAGCAGGGGTGCGAGCATGATTAATTAAGCCACACCCTGATACTTTGTAACACAAATACCCTAAAGTGTGTGTCTACTTGCTGCGATCTTAATATTGTGTGTATGAAAAAGTGGAGGTGCACCAATATCTGTTGAGAGCAATTGGAATTGGAAAGAAACTTGTAAGTACGTTTTCGAGTCGTGGAAATGAAAAAAAATTGTATTGGGAAGCTCTTCCCTACTACCGTGAGCCCAACTTGAGGCGAATCCGAATAGTCAGAACCAAAGCTCAGGGAAAATAGAAACAAGTGGAGGTGCCAATGAATACATGAGAGAGAGCGGGAGAGAAAGTAATAAACTAAAGGAAAGGGATAGACATACAGGTGTGACGCCGGTGAGTCACGTGACGGAACCATGTTGACGCCGAGCAATGTGGCGTCCACGCGCGCGTGGGGTTTCAGGGACGTTTGGACATGGTTTATAAGGACACGGTGAGGGAATATTTGAGTTTGTAGTCTCCACAGCTAATCATATTATACCAACACTTCAATGAAACCTTCGACTTCTTGTTTGACGTTGGAGACGTTGTTACACCAGGGACTAAATATAACATCATCGGTCTCACTCGCAAAAAATCCCCAATATAAATATGTTCCTGTGTGATTTACATTCCTTTGGTCCTTCAAGTTAACTTAAGAGAATTATCACAGAAACTTTCAGATATATATGAAAAAGTAACAAATTCTAAGATATACTCCCTTCGGTCCTAATTATAGAAGCTATTTACCAAATTTTAGAATGATTAAGGATAGTAGTTAAATTAGTTAATTATATATATTTTCCTAAAATACTCTTAGTTAAAACTTAAAATGACATCAACAAAATAAAATGTAAAAAAGCTCTCAAATCTCAACCCTTCATACATTGCTTGGCGGACCTTGCGCATGTCATCCTCACACGAGATCTGAATAGCGTGCAGTTATTATTTTAATGTGTGTGTGTCATCTCTATATACATTATACTTCGACATCAATACACACACACACACACACACACATATATATATATATATTGTATATTTTCCATGGATTTTCTTAGAAGAATTTTCTTTTTCCTATCAGGAGCTCATCTATTTAATCAGCCATAATACAAATGCAAAGTTATTTTTTTTTTAGCCATGGAAAAAAGATAATGAAATTAATATTTTATTAGGTTATTTTAGGGAAAAAAATCAATCACATTGACGGCTAATTACAGGAAAATATTTTTTAAAGAAATATTAAAATTATTTTATTTAAAAATAAAAAATAAAGTAGAATATCTCACTTCATAGAATATAAATGTGTTGTTAAATCAATTATTATGGATGAAATATTAGTAGGGGTGATATGGGAAAAATATGAGAAAAATGTTTAAAATTATTTTATTAAAAAACAAAAAAAAAAAAGTAGAATTGAGGTGTATGTGACATTAATGAGTTGCAAACATTACTTACTTTATAGAATAAATAGGTGCATTATTAAATTATTATTATGTTTAGTTATTAATGAGAAAGTATTAATAGGGGTATTTTAAAAAAATTGACAAAAATTAAAACTTGGTTCTATAATTAGGACCAAGACCAACTCCCAAATTTATTCCTATAATTAGGACAAGATGGAATATTATATTATAATATAATAATATATTACTCCCTCTAGTCCTTATTATAAGGCACTAACTGCCTTTTCCTCTTAAACCAAGGAAGGACAATTTAGTCATTAAAAAAGTGTTCAGTGGATAAACATTTCCATGTTTACCCCTACTTTAATGCTACAGATTTAAAAATATTAAAAAATTTACTTGTCAAGATTTGCCATGTGTCTCTCACTTCTTCTTTCTTTCTCCCCATTCCTTCTTTCACAGCAACTTCCAAAGCAGATTTATTACCATGTGTCTCTCTTTTCTCATTTCTCTCTCTCCATTCTCCATTCCTTTTTTTAGGCTTTCGAAGAACGCAGCGGCAGTGGTAGTCCAAACGATTGTCACAGTGTCGCCATATTTTGGAAGCTCTTTTGCTCTCAAATGATAGTGGCACCATTGCCATATCTTTAGACTTTTTTTTTTTTTTTTTTGCAAACTCATATTTTTGGAATACACCATTTTTTTGAAGCTCTAATTCTCTCAATTGATATTGGCAGTGGCACCAATTTTTTTTGTAAAAACTTTGCAGCAAAAAGTGGCGGTGAAGTAATTTTTTTAAAACAAATCCCAAAAACAGAATTAAACTTCAGTAAGATAAAACGCAATGGAACCTCAAAATGTTAATTGTTGAGTAAAGACATTCATTGCTCCCATGAAGGACCAAACGCAAGCATCCTTCGAATTAAATGTACTGCCATGTTGTGAAGAGGAAATGGATGAGATAATGAATTCAAATATTTGCCCAAACTCACGAGAATGAAGGTGCGGTTTGTTGGGTGATTCAAGCATGCTCTTTTTTGGAGAAGTTATACGAAGAGAACTTCAATCCTCACATACCTCTTGACTTGAACATAGAAGGTACGTGTGATGGTGATGATGGCGATGATGTTTCACTCCCTAACTTGAATGAAATCCAAATGATCGGTGATGATGGTGTTCCCTTACTAGAGTTGAACGAAGTTCCAATGGAGTTTAAGGAGGAACAGAGCATATATACAGAGATAGCTGAACGTAGCAAAGACTACTCTAACACTTCACCGAGAGGTGTGATAATTTACAAGTAAACAACCTACTGATATGAAACACCTTTGCTTGACGTACGTATTGCTAGCACGTTTGCTTTCTGGTAGTATATATAAGACGTACCTTTGCTTTAATGAAGTGATAATAGGTGTCCCAATTATAATACCTTTGCTTTATTAAAGGTGTAGTTTTTGTATAAGACGTACTTCCGGGAAAGTGATAATAGATGTCCCAATTATAATACCTTTGCTTTATTAAAGGTGTAGTATTTGTATAAGACGTACTCCCTGGGAAAGTGATAATAGATGTCCCAATTATAATACCTTTGCTTTATTAAAGGTGTAGTTTTTGTATAAGACGTACTTCCTGGGAAAGTGATAATAGATGTCCCAATTATAATACCTTTGCTTTATTAAAGGAGTAGTTTATGTATAAGACGTACTTCTTGGGAGTAGGTTAAGTTTTAATTAATAAAGTTAGGGAATTATTAGTTTCTGTATAATTGTAAGGAAAAAAAATTTGGACTGTTCATGATTTTGTGCTAGTTTGAGTCTAAACATGTTTGTGTTAACTGTCATGATCATGAAAGAAAAAAAAACATCTGTACAAATGAACTACTATTATCATGTGTTTCATAAACTATCATGTCATTCATGTATTTGTGTTATTAATGGGACAGGAGAACATGGAAATGGAAATTCAAGTCCACCACCATGCAGAAAATTTTTAACTAATGAAGAACGAAAAAGCATAGGCCATATTTTGGTGAACTCAATAAGAGATGGGATGCTAATGCCGGGTACAACAAAGACACTAGCTTCAATGTATCGTGTTTCTAGCTAGAAGAATTATTCAACGAATTTGGCAACAAATAAAGGAAACAAGAGAAGCATCTCATAGGAAGACTAAAAATTGTGGACGTAAGAGAGTTCAATTCAATGAGGAATGCTTACATGAGGTTCCTCTTGAAGAGGACCACATTGAGATCTCTATCATTTGCATTGAATATCAACAAAACTTCCCTTGTGAGATTGATGAAGGCCAATGTTATACGAAGGCACACCAATACACTAAATCCCTTCTTAACAAATGAAAACATGGTTGTTCGGTTGCGGTCTTGCTTATCAATGCTTGAAGATCATAGCATACCGAATTCTCCAACATTTAAATCTATGCATAACATAATACATATTGATGAGAAATGGTTCTACATGACAAAAAAGAAGGAGAACTATTACTTGGGAGCTAGTGAGGAAGACCCACATCGGACATGCAAAAATAAGAACTTTATTACTAAAGTTATGTTCTTGGTTGCTCTGGCAAGACCTAGATTTGACAACAAAGGTAATGAAACTTTTTCAAGTAAGATTGGAGTTTTTCCTCTTGTGACTTATGAGCACACTAAGAGAAGGAGTATTAATAAAGAGGTAGGCACTTTGATAGTAAAGCTGATTTCTTCAATTAACAAAGAAGTCTGCAGAAATTTTCTTTGCAACTTGGTGTTACCGGCAATAAAAGCCAAATGGCTAAGGGATACAGTAGGGGAAAGCATTATCATACAACAAGATAATGCTACATGTCATGTAAATGATAATGATGAAGAGCTTCGTCAAGCTGCTTGTGAGAGTGGATTTGACATTCATGTGATGTCTCAACCTCCAAACTCTCCTGATTTAAATGTGCTAGATCTAGGTTATTTTAATGCAATACAAGCACTACAACACAAAGAAGCACCCAAGACTATTGATGATCTCATTAGTGCTGTGAAGAAGTCTTATGACAATCTCTCATCATTTGAAACAAATAAAATCTTCTTAACTTTACAAGCAACTATGGTAGATGTTATGAAGGTTGGAGGTTCAAATAAGTATAAACTCCCACATTGGTACAAAAATGTGCCACAAAGAGAAGGAGGGCTACCAAGTCAATTGCAATATGATGCATCCATAGTAGAGGCCGTGTTAGCACACTTAAGAGAAGTTGATGTGTGATTGTATTAGGAGATTTTAAAGCATTATGCTATCTTACCATTTGCAATTACACTTTTTATTAATCATTCTCAATAGAAGTTAATGTTTATGGTCCTTAATTTGTGCCTTCAAACCTTGATATTTGCCTTGTTTTAATATGTTTTGAGAAACTCTTTCTAATCTACAACTGGTGCAATTTGCTTTACTTTCAAAGAAGCTAGCTTTGATGCATGTCTTTTCCTTGAGGTGAATGAAACATGATAAAATGCAAACTTGCTCCACGATATTTAATTCCACCATGTCTTTTCCTTAAGGTGAATGAAACATGATAAAATAGTCATGACTCTTTTATTATTATCATCAACAAAAGGCTCAACCTAAGAAGCTTTAATCTCTGAACAATTGATTGAGTTAAACTAACGTTCTAATAGAAGCAATAGTCTAGTCATTACGTTCTAATGCGCAGCTTTAATCATTCATTGTTATCCTTCATTTCTAGCAATGAAAACCCGCCCCCTGTCAGATTTTTTCAATCAAAATGATAATCTAGAATGAAAAAGAATTCAAACACTGAAACACATATTATGCCATTGCACTACGTGATCACTTCAACAAAGGAAAATAAAGAACATCCAGCACCAAACTGCATCCGCATGTACCAAAAACCATTTATCTAATTCTTAATTCCAACATAGACATACATACAATAAAAATCAGGAAAAAAAAGTTTAAACATAGACCTTATGAATCTCTTTCGCTCTTTTTCTGTATTGCTATCCTCATCACATTCATCATCTGGAAATTTGTTAAGGTCAAACTAAGAGTGGTCTTTCCTATCTAAAATGGCTTCACTAGAACTATCAACCATATCCGTCATCTTCTTCGACTCCACTTCCTCTTCCTCCAATAAATGGTTCAAGTCAAATGGACGAGTTCGGTGCTCTTCACGCTCAAGAGAGTCTTCCACAACCAAATTAAACAGGTCACCATTACAGACATCAGCTTCAGCTTTTTTCTCCTCTGTTTTTTGAGAAGTGAGAGTCTTAGCAGTACCTTCATGAAGTTCAACATTTTCCATCGTAAAATTCAGATGAGAAATGAGTACAAAGAGACAGATAGGCGAGAAATAAAAAATGCAAAACAAGAGGCGAGTCGAAACGTTGGAAGAGGGAGGGGAAGAGAAACATTGGAAGATATGGAGGGAGTCGAAACATTGACACCACCAGAGGAATGAGAGAAATGAAAATTTTATTTTGGTTGTGGAGAGAGAAGATTGACTATTGGGAGTGAAAAAGGCTCAACCCGAAAATATATTACTGCAGGTGAGGAGGTTCGATGCTTTTTTTTTGGGGGGGGGGGGGAGAGAAGTATGATGATTGGGGATGAAAAAGTAAATGAACACATTTTCCAGCGTGAGTAGGTTCTAATGGCTATGGGGGAGAGAGAAATATGCTTTAGAGTGAAGCAGATGATGCCTAATGAGGGTAAAATAGGAAATACTCATATTTAAAAGCAGATGGTGCCTTATAATAAGGACCAAAATATGTTAGCAGTTGGTGCCTTATAATAAGGATAAGAGGGAGTATATTATAATGGTGGCGGCTCGCGACTATTATAGTATAAGCTGCCCCCTTCCTTTTATATTATAATTATAATATATATATATATATATATATAAGGGGCAGCCTTCCTTTTACCTTCCTTTTATATTATAATATACACTATTGTATTAGAATATATATATATATATATATATAAATATAAATAAGGGGCAACCTTCCTTTTATATATACACACACCTAGGTTAAATGTCATTTTTGTTATGGGGGTTTAGTCTAAGGAAAATTGGTCATCGAAAAGTTTTTTTAGTCTTATTTTTGCCCTGGGCCTAAATAAAATGAAGCAAATATGCTCCGGAAGTTTTTTTTAGGAGCAAATTTGCCTTCAAAGTTTTTTTAGAAGCAATTTTGCCCTTAGAAGTTTACAAAGAAGAGCAACAATTCAACAATCGGGATCAACAAATGGGCAAGATTGCTATGTTTTTAAACTTTCCGGACAAAAATTAGGGGAAAAAAAAACTTTCAGGTGGCCAATGCTTCTTAGGCTAAACTTCCATGGCGAAAATAATATTTGACTCTCTATATATATAAGGAAGTGGGGATCAGATTTAGGAGGGGGACAACTAATTTTTTTTTTTTTTTTTTTTAAATTAAGTAGGCAAGCAGCCTATGCTTGTTTTAATAAGGAGGGGGTGTATTATTAATAAACGCCTATGGATTTGTCGGTGCAAGGGTCCGGTTTCTCTCACATGCAACCCCCTTCTCATCCCTCCCAGGCGCATCTGGGCCGTCCAAATCCGATCCAACGGTCCAGATTAAAAAAAAAAAAAAAAAAATTTGTTGTTTTGTCTTTTTTCGAAAAAAGACAAAAAACAAAAATTTCGTTTTTTTTTTAAATCTGGACCGTTGAATCAAGATTTGGACGGCCCAGATCTGACTGTGAGAGATGGGCAGAAAAAATGAAAATGAGAGAATCCGGTTCCGTCAGTGCAATCCCTTACACTTTTAAGTACATACGCGCCACAAGAGTCCCTGCAAATATCATGACCATAACAACAAACTAGGAACCAAATCAGGCAAGTCACAATATGATAAAATTAACAAATTAAAGTACAAGGCAATATGCTAATCATAGGAACACCGTTTTCTACATGCAAATCAAGAGACCAGGGAACTTTAGTCTCTTCCATTTTAGCAGCGAGAGACAATTAACAGCCATGGTAGCTTTGATGTTTGATCAATGCCCTCTCGCAATTCTGATTAACAGCCAAACATCATGAATTGTACCTCAGCACACTTAGTTATTGGAAAGCAATTTTAAGCCGTTCAACTGCATGGTATAAGAATCGTGCTAAGTATTGCTATCCAAATTGAATCTTTCAAATTGTAGAAATTATGTTTGGAGCATTGATATGAACTATAGAAGCCTTAGGCACAAAAACTCATGAAAAGGAAATTTCGCCCAACTAAAGATTCTCCCAGAACCCGATATTGGTTATATGGGTTACTAGAAGTTAAAGAAAAAGTATTCCCATAAATGACAAACATCCACAAGTGTGAGCAGTGTGTACCATTAAGCTGATAAAGATTCTCCCGGAACCTGATATTAACTCATTAAGCTCGTTTCAAATATTAATTCTTCTAGTTATGCTTTGAGTGAGATACGCTGTGTATGCCGAAAAGAATGATATGATCACTTCTTAATTCCCCAAGTTATGTTGGATGTCAACAATTACCTACTTCCATAATTGTCATTTTGTGATGGGGGCTGTTTTTGGAATCTGTAAAGTTTATCCTTTTTAAATGTATTGAATTCTGAGTGTTGGAAAAAATTTGGAATGTCACAGTCAATATGTTTCTAAATATAGGGTAAGCCATCGTCACTAACTCGTGATGAAGATTACTCTTGGGATGAACGAAGCTCAGGGAAAAGACTATATCCTTTCACTCTATTTTTAGAGGACGCCATGGTAGTCCTTAGCCTCCTTCTCCTGGCAAGTCCAAGCTGACTGATAAAAACCTAGAACCTAGTGAGCCACTGGGGCTTTCGGGGAGAGAACAAAGAATTGGGGGTTTGATTTTGTCCCCTTTTTCTTTGTTTCAAGAAGGGTATTTCAGGCTTTTCACAAATGTATTATATTACCCAAATGTCCTATGGGACTCGTTAGTAAATTGGATATTTTAAGAGACCTTTGGGGTTATTTTTCTCTAGCTTGGGACCTGAATGCAATTTTCCTAAAAAATTATGTTGTTAACAAAAAAAAAAAAGGTCATATACTAATTTATTTATGTAATGTCATAATGATGATTTAATACAATTTATGCAAGAAACATTCAAAATGCTTACGGCATGTCGCTAAGAGATACTTAGAGATGCATGAAGACTAAGAATTAGGGGATATGATGGCAGAGGACACTTGGATGAATTTGAACCTTATGTTTAGAGAGAAAAATACAAGACGTGTGTTTATTTATTAGTATTATACATCAATACATACCGATATCAAGCTAATACATACCTCGCTTGACGTCTCTTTTTTATCCATAGAGATGATGAGCAAGACGTGGCTTGAGAAGGACTTGGAGTGGTGAGGCTTTCATGTTGGTCTGCCCAACTTGTTCTTGCATGTCCACTGGCTGGTTACCAGGAGTTGTAATATCAAAGCAATGCAAGAGACTAGCAAGTGTGAGTTGCATTGTTAGGAGAGCAAATGAGATTCCAGGGCAGATTCTTCTGCCAGCTCCAAAGGGAATGAATTCAAAATTCTGGCCTCTTAATTCTAAACCACTGTGGGTAGTGAGGAACCTCTCAGGCTTAAACTCCAAGGGATCTTCATACACACGTGGATCTCGATGAAGCTTTGAGAGATTGGTCAAAAGACGCGTACCCGAGGGTACGTGGTAGCCAGCCACAGTGCAATCTTCCACAGACTCGTGCACCACACTTAGTGGGGCAGCTGGGTACAGACGCATGGTTTCCTTGAGGATTGCTTGAAGATAAGGAAGGTTCTTCAAGTCTGATTCCAATACTATCCTTTCTCTCCCGACTTTAGTGTCTAATTCATGGACCGCGTTCATTAGGACTTGAGGATTGTTGAGAAGTGAAGATAGAGCCCAAGTCAGTGTCACTGTTGTTGTGTCCGTCCCACCTAGAATCAGGGCCTGCATGTGCAAGTTTCCCATTCAACTTTCAATAATGCAAGATTATTAATAGTCCTAACTTAAAACCAGCACGCATGAGCTCATACGTACATTTCGATCACATGCCTATTTCCTGTTTTGTGATGTAGCCTTCGAAATACACAATTCAATGAGTGGGCAAATTTGAAATCAGTATTAATTACACGAACAAAGCCTAAATATGAGTATTAATTATTTTACAAATGACTTATATTTTAGACTAATTATTTTTCTTCAAGCAACCTATATTGTGGCTTGAAGCGAGCGATAGCATTTATTTTTATCTTCTCACTATACCTATAATCAGGGGTAGTTATAAGGGGGCCAGTGGCAGGAAGGGACCACAGCTCCCTGAATTGAAAATGTTTCCTTTAATTATAATTATACAGGTACTATATAAAGTATGTCTGCCCTCCAAGGATGTGTATAAACTTTATTATGTATTGACCATTCTTATTTTTAAAGTCCAACTCTCCTCTCTGCCTAAAATTGTGGTAAAACTCAATTCATTACTCATACCCTCTCCCCTCCTTATTGTAAGATATTAACTAGAAGTAATGTTTTGTTTCAAATACAAAACACCAACTGCCACTGCCATATTAATGACTTTTCCCCACTCCACCCTTACCCTTATTATAAGACATCATCGAAAAACATTTTTTGTTCTCAAATACAAGGTACCAAGTACCAACTATCACATTAATTACTTTTTGAAAGTTAGAAAAATTAACTGATGGAGTATCATTTCAAGAGGAGCAGAATTGTAAGAAAATAATTAAGGGAAAAGTATAATATACAACCTAGGATAAATAATATTTATTAAGAAGCATTATAAAAATAGTAATTTCTTTGAAGGACCAGAAATTAAAATATTAAAATAGAAAGACTAAATTGCCTTGAATTAGATTTTCTATCTTCTCTCTAACAGAATCTAGAGTGATTTTTTTTTTAACAAGGATATGCCCTTCATCATCTTCTTCTTCCTTAATCTGATTCACTTAGATATATAGAGTTTCAGACTTCAAGGTTCAAAACGCTAGTTGTTGCAAAACAGTGATATCTACTGGGCTGTGTGTTGTGAGCCGGATACCATGCGAGAGCAAGAATGAGTACGTATTTTGGGATGGCTTTCATCCCAGAGGCTATGAATGCAATATTTGTAGAGTTTGTATATAATGGAACAAATTTAGATTTCGCTTATTCTAAATTTTAGTCACTGAAACGATGGCCGCCTTATGCCGTCAATCTATATACAGTGGATCAAATCTAGATTTGACTTATTATCTAACTAAGGACAATTTAGTCTTTCTATTTCAATATTTTAATTTATGGTCTTTTAAAATAATTACTATTTTTATGGACCTTCTTAATAAATATTGTTTATTCTAAACCCTTTATTATAATTCTTCCAATAATTAATTATGACAAATTTAATCACTTAACTGTCATTTACTCGTTTATGAAAATTAGTAGTTGGTAGCTTCATGTGTTATAACAAAGATGGAAAGAGTACCCACTATAGACAGTTTTTTCTTTCTACCCCACCTAGAAGTTTGCTTCTAGACAGAGCATTATTAAATATCTGGACGCCTCTAGAGGGATCTTCAACGAGATGAGTAGAAAATTAAATATCAAATATAAACAAAAACGAAAAAAGGATTAGAGGAATAAGAGGAGGACTGACCAGGCTTGTAGATTTAATGATAGTATTAGCATCGTGGCCATCAATAATTTCATTTTCATCAACGATGTTAAGAAGCACGTCCATGAAGTCGCTGTGCTCTGGCTTGGCTTGTCCTGAATCAGCATCTCTGTTGCGTCTGTGTTCATCCACCCAAAACTGAATAAACTGGTCCAGCTCTTTGGCTGTCTTCTTCATGGCCTTCTCTTTGCCGCCCAAATCCAACCACCTCAAATACGGCAACGCATCTGATATCACAAACGCTCCCGTCAGATCGAAGAAATCCCTCAGTGGTTTCAGTCTCGTTCTGTTCTCTTCACTTTCATCCAAGTGTTTCCCTGCCACAATTCTGAGCACGACACTGAAGCTTAGGTCTCCAAACCATTTCTTCATCTCAAGCAAAAGAGGCACTGATTCTGAATTCTGACCACTAGAATTATTGTTCTGTAACTCTACCCAACGGTGATAGGTATCTTTCATGGCCGACCTAACCTCCGACTCTCGCAAATGTTTGAGTATCTCTAGGCGGTGGTTGGAGAGGACCTCGAGGGTGGCGATCTTGCGGATGTGACGCCAGTAGGGTCCGTAGGGACTGGTGCCGAACATGCCGAAGTTGTAACCCATGATTTTGAAGGCTAAGATTTTGGGCCGGCCCGCGAAGGCTAGGTCGTTCACGGTGAAGCACTCCTTAGTGATCTCCCAACTGCTCACAATCAAGGTGGAGTGAACCCCGAGCCTGATGGAGAAGATTGGTCCGTATTTGTCGGCCATCTTGGCTAAGGCTATGTGCGGTGGTTCTGGGCCTCCTAAGAGGTGGAGGTGCCCAATCAAAGGCCATGCACCTCCTGCTTCCGGTGGTGGCTTTCTGGGTGCGGTTTTGTTTTTGAAGCTTCTTGATAGGGAGAAGATAGCATAGAGAAAAATGAAGAATCCAAGGATGATAAACGGAACAGTTGATTGATCGGAGATTATGAGGTCCATGGCCATTGTTTCTGTTGCTCTGCTTAGGGTTGGTTATCCGGCTCCTTGCAAAGGATAAGACGCTGCTTAAAATGGTGGCATGCTTTTGGGGCCAAGCTCTTTTAAATAAATAAGGAAAAATTACGTGTAGGTCCCAAGGAACAAAAAATTTATAAAAAAGTCCCTTGAAATAACCAAATTACACAGAAGTTTCAATGGTATTTTTTTGATATTATTTGTATGGAAATAAAATCTAGGTTTTTAAATTTTGTTGTAAATATAGACATTTCCTGTTGTAAATATGGCTTTTCTGTTGTAAATGACTAGATTTTAAATTTTTTGTAAATGCAGCACTTCCTATTGTAAATATAGGCTTTTTCTATTGTAAATGACATCTGTACGTTCAAAATCCAGGTGTTTAAATGTTGTTGTAAATATAGGCATTTTTGTTGTAAATATGACTTTTTTTGTTGTAAATGGCTAGATTTTAAATTTTTTTGTAAATACAAAGACACTTCTTATTGTAAATCTAGCCTTTTTCTGTTGTAAATGTACTCTCTACGTTCAAAATCCAGGTGTTTAAATGTTGGTTTAAATATGGGCATTTCCTGTTGTAAATATGATTTTTTCTGTTGTAAATGGTCAAGTGTTTAAATGTTTTTTTGTAAATATGACATTTTCTGTTGTAAATATGGCATTTCCTGTTGTTAATATAAATAATATTAAAAAATCCCTTGAGACATTTGTGTAATTTGATAATTTTAAGGGGATTTTTTATAATTTTTTTGTTCCTTAGGACCTACGCGTAAGTTTCTCAATAAATAACTAAGGTACTGGACAAAATATGGCACGTTAATTTTCAGTTGTTTCTGATCTCATAAATGATGACCAACTGTCCAAAGAAAATGGAGAAAAATTCACTGTAATTCCCTCTACAGCAAATTATTTTCAAATGGCACCCAAAATTTGCTGAAACTTTGCTGCACCAGTGGATCAAACTGAAAATAAAATTTATAAATAAAAAGACAATTGTACCTTACCTTTTTCAACCTTGTACAAAATAATAAACATATTCATAAGAATACATATATATTATTTAGTAGACATATGTAAGAATTTATAAGTTAAATATGTGTATTTACAAGACACATATGGGAATTTACAAAATTGTTCCAACCATTTGTAAGATAAGGGCATAAATGTCTTTTCAATAAAAAAATTAATTTCAGTTTAAACCTACGGGTGTTTGAGAATAATTTAATGCAGAGAAAATTTTCAATATATTGTTTAATTTATAATATGACACATCCTTGCAGATTCGTGTGGGCCCCTGTTAAATCTCACTTTATTTCTAGATTGAACAATCGGTGGGTTGGACCGCTGTAATTAAACCCATAACTTGCTCATTTAATTTTTATATTTGATCCTCGCACATTCGCGTGGGCATTGGGTTTTATAGTTTGCTCCCATACCTTAACTCATTTAAACTCATTTAAACGTGTAAATAAGTTAGCATATAAATAAGCAAGCTAATTGGGTCTGGTGTAACCCATTTACATTTGACCTTTTTAAAAAAAAAAATCATACATAAGCATTAAGTATCTATCATTCCATCCAAATCTATCATTCTAAATTGTGAAATCTAAATCTTCAAAGTTCAATAATCACAATTCACACAAAAGAAAATAAATTTAGACAAGTACCATCATAACATAATTTTGATGTTCAAACTCTAACTTTTAAATTAAAAGTCAGAGTCACAGAGAAAAGACAAAACAAAAGAGAGTAAGAGACTGAGTTGGGCTGCCGAGGAAAAATGAGTATTACATTATTACTTACTGTTATCTATCCATTTATTTATTTATTTATTTAAAAAAGTAACTAAATGGGTGGTTCTAGGCGGCCCAAAAGTGTGCCAATAAACTTAAATGGGCGGGTTTTAACTAACCATATAGGCCTCTTTAAGCAAGTTTAAAATGACCCAATTACACCGAGTTACGGACGGGCTCACTGGATTGAAGGTTGCTTGCGCTCTACCCTACTTTATTCTTTCAATTTTCTTGGGACAAATAGTTTTGCATGTAACTTTTTTATTTTAAAATACAAATCATGGTATATTTAATTATTTATTTAAATCAAAAATTTTCTCCATATATTATTTACATGATATTTTAGGTCATGATTTTTATTTCCTTTTTCATTTAAAAATAAAATATCATTGATCTCATAAAAATATGAAAATACTTCTAAGTAATACATTCTGATCACCAAAGGGTTAAGCGTAGTATAAAAGAGATGAGTTTTCAAATTATTTTGTCCTCTGCATTTTTTTTTTTTCCCAATTTCATCAAGATGTCACTGAAGGGACATTTTTATTATTTTATATAACTGAAATTCATCTATCAATGAAGGAAAAAAATTAACATGTCGATTAATTTCCGTAAATTTTGGACTAGTAATAGTAATCATTCATTGATCTCATATAACATAATTGAAATTAATGGGGATAAAAGAAAGCGGAGGGATATTCAAACCGGTGTTGGAAGCAAAGTGACAAACAAGTACGACAACTTACGCCTAGAAAGGAAAGGAAGAAAGCCGATTGCCTCGCCCTTTGGGTATAATTAGTAACACCCGCAAAAAAAATACACCTATCAATACAAGACCACATGTCCTTATTTATTTATTTATTTATTAAGGAACAATTTAACTAACGAATTATTACCTAAGAAAGTACTTAGCACAAATAACTTTTAAGTGGACCAAAAATACTAAAAAAATTTTAAAAATATGTAGTCAGCACAAAAAACTTTTACTTCATAAACACTCAAGACAAAAAAGTTTTATTTCAGGAGCGCCTAACATAAAAAAGTTTTACTCTATTTTTTGTGTGCGGACTGCACATTTTTAAATTTTTTTAGTATTTTTGGTCCTCTTAAAAGTTATTTATGTTGGGCGCTTCTATGATAATAGTTCATTAGCTAAATTATTCCTTAACTCCTTTTTTTAATGTTATTTTTTAAAGGCACATATATGTATCTTTCTTTTGGAAGTAATTATGTAATCTTTCAGCCGATATTCAAATTTTTATGTATCACGTTGTGATGAACTAACCCTTTCAAGTAAGACTCAATTTATGTTAGAACTGATAAATATAAAATAAAATATAGATAGAGAAAAAAAATAAAAGAATGAAATTGGATGATTTTTATTTATTGAGAGGGGCCTATAAAGAGGTAAATACATTATAAATTAAATAATAAAATAATCACACACTACTAAAGTAAATAGGACACGATTAATGTAACATCCCAAGCTTTTTATTTATTTCTAGAACTATTGCTTTTGGAAAGATTAATTTATGGAAACTAACAATTGTCTTCTAATTACAGTATGGGAGTACATTTTTGTAGTATGAGTTAAAGTTGTTAAAAATATATATAATTTTATTATTATCATATCATAATATTATAATATAATATAATATTATAATTGTGTGTGTGTTTGTGTGTTGTACATATATTTAATATAAGGAAGGAAGTGGGCGGCTTGGGTGGGGGGACGTCGTTCCCCACTGAAAAAATATATATATTATAAGTGGGCAAGCAGCCTACGTTTTTTTAATAGGGTAGGGGTCAGGTGTAACAATCACCCCCTTCTCTTCTATTTATTATTGGGTTAAGGTCCATTTTTGCCAACAAACTATTACTGAAGGAGCATCCAACACAAATATTAATTAAGAGTACCTTAAATACAAATAAACAATTAAAATGTTTAAAATTACACAATCACGTTAGCTCCGTTTTGTAACGCCCGTTTAGGTGACTCTCAACATGTCCAGGTGGTTGAAGATGTTGACGTGGCTGGTGGAGAGCTGAGGATATGAATGTGAATTTGAAGACCATGGCATCTGGAAGAGGAATGCAAGAGTCCGTGTGGAACAGTGAAAACGCGAGAGTTTGTGGAACAGTGAAAACGCGGTCTCGGAGGTAAAGGCGACGCCGATTTGCAAACACGGGCTTGAATGGCATCATTTTCTTCATCGTCGAGGCAAGATGCAGGCGGAGGGTGGTGCTTCTTGGACAACCCAGTCACCACCATCTTCATTCACCTCTGTTCCTTCCTCCAACTCCGCGACCTTCTCTTTCCCATTCTCGATGGTGACAACGGCGAGAGACAGAGTCGCGGACTGAGAGAAGAGTGCGGCGATTTTAGACCAGATCGAGCAAGACCTTCATTCTCCACCATCTAACCTTCGATCCTCCGTCGTCCATCCTCTCTAACTCGGTGATCTTCTTTCTTTTCTCCACCTTCACCTTTCTCCTTCGCCAAGCACTGATAGCTTAGTCTCGTCGTTTCTCTGTGGTTTCCGTCGAGATTCTGCATTTCCGGTGATATCTCCAATTTCCAGTAATTCTTTGCAATTTCTGGCAATATTTCCAGATTTCGGCGAGTGTTTTGAAAAGCTACTGTGTTGGGTATGTTTTGAAAACTATGCTTTTTCCCCTTTTCTTCCTTGGTTATCGGCGCCATAGTATTACTTCCAGTTCATTCACCTCTGTGGCTATGCCAAAGTCGATAGCTTCTTCGATTTGTCTTTCTCTTCATTTTGTGGTTCTTATGTCAGCATCTGAACTCAAATAAACCACAATTTTTCCTGACACGTTACTGCCACATCAATTTTTTTTCTCTTCGCCACATCATCACTCCAGTCAAACTATTCCTCCCCAATTTAATTAAACGACGGTTACAAACGGCATTGTGTAATTTGAAACATTTTAATTGTTTTTTGGTATTTAAGGTACCATTAATTAATATTTGTGTTGGATGCTCTTTCAGTAATAGTTTGTTGCCAAAAATGGACCTTAACCCTTTATTATTTAAGGATCCGGTTAGGACTAACGAGAGAGGACCTCGAGTCTAATTTGTTTTACTTTTTATTTTTTTAATAAAAAATAATAATAATAAATATAAAATATGAAATAAAGATAATCTTTAAATAAACATTTTTTTAAGAGATGATTTTTCATTAAAAATAAAAAGGATAAGATTGGAACCATCTAGATCTTATCTAGACAGGTCCGTAAATCGTTTGTACGGACAAGCTCTCCCCAAAGAAACCAACTCCCCATTAGAAGGTGCAATTGGGGGGGGGGGGGTTAGAAGAAGTGGTGGAAATTATTTGATGCTAGTAAATTGAGAGCATTCAACTATTAGTAAAAATAAATTTGAAATAGAGGTAACCCTGGTTTTTTTTAAAATATACTTATCAATTATATATATATATATATATATATAGGCGTCTTGAGATTTGTTTTGCTATGAGGGCTTGATTTGTATATTTGAATAGAATTGTATTGATGAAATTGGACATTTTTAGAGCCCTTGATATTGCCTTTCCTGTGACCGAGTTAAGGGTAACATTGACACTTCCTTGGTTGTATTTTTAAAGGAGGGAAGTTATAGTCCAATCATGACAAGCTGTGGACCTTTGTTGGGTGACTCCTTATGATTTAGAATTATGTGTGATGGATGTATTTCTATTGAATTATGTGTTAGTTATGTCTCCAGATAATGGTTATAAGAGGTGATCAGGGTAATAAGGATGGTTTATGCATTAATATTTGTGAAAGATATTTGAAAAATGAAATGACTTATGATGTTTTGGAACCCTTTTTTGGAGAGATTTTAGTAACTAAATAAAGAACTAATTTGTGAAAGGTTTCATATAAAGTAATATAATTATTGTGAGTTTGAACTATATATTCTCGATGATCTTGATTGGCATGTATATTTCTGAATAACCAATAGTTATTGAGATCCTTGGATCTTATGATGATTACCATTTTTATATTTTTCAGGTGATTATTTTAGTAGGGAACAAGGGAGAGGCACATATAGAGAGTTTTAAGGCTCTTTTATAACCTTGGAGCTCATATTATATTATTTGTATTTGTCATGATTCTAAAACTTCCACATTTTATTAACTTTAAAATATTTTGGGGAATTAATTTGGACTTGTAAAATTGGGTTTTTTGTTGATTGACTATATTATAAATATGTATTTGAAGGTTGGATTTAAGATGTTACAATTAGCATTAATCAATGGAACTACATAACGTTATTGAGAGTAGGGAGAGAAAATCAAGCCAACAAAAATAAACATGTGATAATAGAGTTTTAAAACTCAAACTAAAGATATTTTAAGCTCTCGCTCTCACTGGAACTGAAACCTTGCTTGTTCCTCCGTCTACAGAGGAGGAGGATTTACTTATGAGAAGCTCCAAGAAGATGAAAAATGAGATTCCTGCCACAGAGATTTCGAAAGAGGAACAATGGCCTAAGCTGGGAGCTTAGATTCCCAAGTTCTCTAAAGGTTCTATGTCTTTTGCTGATAAGCTTAAAGGAATTTCTAAAGGAACAGAGGAAGTTCCTGCTGGCAACATTGAAGAAGTAGAGGATGCACTGTTCGACGATTCTATGTCTGACGATGAAGAAGGTTATCTTTGCAAGATAACTAAAGACCGTCAATGAAACTTTCCAACCTTTACGTTCTCCAACAAGATGAAAAAGAGAATGTATAAGGCATGGAACAATGCAGTCATTATTAAGTTATTGGGGAGGTTGATCGGATACAAAGCACTCGAATCCAGAGTTCAGTTTTTATGGGCTACAAAAGGAGTTACAAAACTCATCAACATTGGCCATGGCTATTATGTGGTGAAATTCACAAACAAATATGATCGTAACGATGCTATTACAGGAGGGCCCTAGATGATCTATGACCACTACTTAACTGTAAGACCCTGGGAACCAATGTTTAATTCAGCTACTGCAAAGATAGACAAGGTTGCTGTCTGGGTGCGGCTGCCCAGAATTTTTCTTGAATATTATTATAAGGATGCTTTAGCCTTCATAGGTGATAGAATAGGAGAGATAGTCAAGGTGGATATTAATACGTCGTGCCAACTTCATGGTCATTATGCGAGATTATGTGTTTTAGTGGACTTGACGAAGCAACTTATGGCCGGGTTCTCGTGGATGGGGAAGAGTATTTTGTCGAGTATGAAGGGTTGCATTTGCTTTGCTCTAACTGTGGCTTCTTTGGCCATCGACATGAACAATGTCCTCACAAAAAAACCAACCCTGAGCCGTCTGAAGCATCTCCTCAAGTTTTGGAGAGTGTTAAAAAAAGTTGTTCACAAGGAGCAGACAAAGGAAATTGTGACTGAAGATTGCTGGAGAGTAGTTCAAAAGCCCCGTCGTCCTCGTCAGAATAAAGAGAAATAGGGTGAAGAATCCAAGCAAGATGGGGGTGGTTCATGATTTGCAGTTTTGGCTGAGGGGGAGGCTGTAGATCAGCAACAGCAAAGAACAGAGGTTGGCGAGGTGTTTGTGCACCAGACGTCCCCTGCACCATGATTGCATTCGAAGGCCACTACTAAGGTACGGAAAGTCTCCGTGGATAAGGCAGAGGATCAATGTCAGGAAAATAGTGCGCTAGTGGGAGGGACAACGTCGTTGAAGGAAAAGGCGAATGAACCAATAAGGAATAAATGAGTGGATAAACGTACACATGTTCCAAACGAGATTATTCCAATTGGAAGTGGAGAAATATTGAGAATAACCATGGGTGAGCCAATTAATGAATCAGATATGGAGTGTGTCGATGAAGGCCATTCAATAGGCCCTTCGGATCCAAAAGTTGTGTCTTTTGATCCTGGCCTTCAAACCATGGTGCAAGACGCAACGAATCAGGAGAATGTTGGGCCAAGCTTGTCTAGCCCAATGGTTTGTGATAAAGACGATATTAATATCGTGAGCAGTGATGATACAATTGTCCTTGAAACCCAGGGGGCTTGTTGAGATCCATTCCAATATTTTAATCATGGTTTGTGAAACCGGACCGGACCGGCCGGTTCAGACCAGAAACCGGCCAACCGGCCGTGAAACTGGTCCGGTTTAGGGTAAAACTGGTCTGACCCGGTGAACCCAGTTCAACCCGGGGTAACCCGGATGGGTCACTGGGTCAGATCGTTTAAAAAAAAAAGTATTTCTCCCTCAATTTTTTTTAATTTTTTTTTAAGAATGCAATCTGATTCATATCAAATTTGAAACAACGTGTGTGTCATTTCTGACTCTTCCCACTGTCAAACTCAACTTCCTCAAACTTCTCGGTGCTCTCTGCTCCTCGATCGCCATTTTGTGGTTTCTTTGTTTTCGGTTGGCTCTGCTTAGTGGATGTCAAATGTAGGCTGTAAAGAAAATTGTTAAGAATATCTGAATATGTCACAAGTATTGGAGTATATGATTATTTTGTCACTGATCCAAAGTATTGAAATGATATATAGTATGTCAAATTTAGGTTGGTGTGATGAGAAATTAATTATTTTTCAATTTTTTATACCTCACCGGTCTAGGCCCGGGTTGATTCCGGGCTGACTCCGATCTGACCCACTAACCCTTAACCCAGTACCCCGATCGGTTCAGTGACCGGTCCGGGTTTCAGAACCTTGATTTTAATCTAGCTTTTTAATGGATTGTACATTATATTGGAATACAAGAGGGGCCTGTGGAAAAGGCCTACTCAGAAACCTTAAATTAATTTGTAGTGGGCCTAGACCCTGTATTTTGATTCTAGCAGAGACAAGGACATATATGGACTCTCGGTTTCAATGTCTATCATCCATGGGGTATGATTCAGTTCGAACCATACCAAGTGTAGGGAAGTCAGGAAGCTTAGCCGTTGCCTGGGTCAGTTCACGGATCACTGTTACTGTTCTTGAAGAGAATAGGCAATATTTCCATCTTCTATGCCGGATCGATCAAAGATTCCCTTTCCTATTGATAGCAGTTTATGCAATCCCCCATTTGAATCTCAGAGAAATTCTTTAGGCGAATATCCAAAGGCTATCAAAGCAAATTTCGAGTCCTTGGTGCGTGTTGGGCGACTTTAATGATATCCTCAGCGCGAGTGAACGAATTGGAGGAAGAGGGGGAAATCATCGACGCATGTTGTGGTTCCATGAACAAATCAGTGATTGCAGACTATCAGATATGGGGTCGATTGGACCTAGGATGACTTGGAAGGGTCCTTGTGTTACTGGTTGCGCGCGTTTGTATGGAAGATTGGACCGGGCTCTCTTAAATAGTCTATTCTTCAATTTTTTTCCAGATGCACATGTAAAGGTACTGCCTCGAACCAATTTTTCTAACCATAATCCTCTTCTTTTGTGTGTCGGATTTAAACAAGGACTTAGCAAGGCTTCTAAACCTTTTCGGTTTGAAGCTATGTGGTTAGCGCATGAATCATTCTCTGAGTTTTTGAAACGTAGCTGGTCTGTACAATTTAATCTACCTGAAAACTTGGAAGAATTTAAATGTAACGTTGGGCACTGGAATAGGGAGGTGTTTAGTTTCATCGAAAGAAAGAAGTCTGATATTTTGGCACACCTTAATGGCATACAGAAATCTCTGGCTTATCCTCGTTCTAAATTTCTATGTGATTTAGAATTGCAATTACAGAGTGATCTGAATGAAGTTTTAAAAGCTGAAGAGGTGAAATGGTTTCAAAAATCCAAATCAATTTGGATTTCCCAAGGGGACCGTAACACCCATTACTATCATCTCAAAACGACTATAAGAAGAATGAAGAATAGAGTCTTAGCTCTTAAGGATAGTAATGGCCATTGGGTGGATAGAGAAGAGGAGGTTAAGGGCATGGTAATTGATTTCTTTAAACAGCTTTACTGAGAAGATAATTCTCCAGAAGTTCAGATCCAATTGATGTCTAATTTCCCTATTTTAGACGAAGCAATTAGAAGCAATCTGGGTACTATTCCTTCAAGTGATGAAATCAAATCATCAATTTTCTCCATGGGACCTTACAAAGCCCCCGGAGTTAATGGGTTTTCACCAATTTTCTATCAGGCTAATTGGGATACGGTTGGCCCTTCTGTGTGTCATTTTGTAAAAGAGGTGTTCAAAGTATCCGTATCCTTCAAGGATTCCAATAGGACCTTAATTGCCCTAATTCCTAAAAGAGACAATCCTGAATATGTCTCCCATTTCAGGCCTATCTCATTATGCACTGTTCATTATAAGTGCATCACCAAGATCATAACCAGTCGCTTTCGAAATGTTATGGACTCTCTTATTTCCCCTTTTCAAGTGGGTTTCATCAAAGGGAGACAAATCCAAGACAATATAATTATTGGGCAGGAATTACTATATACGATGAAGAAATCCAAAGGAAAGAGAGGTTTTATGGCCTTGATAATTGCTTTAGAAAAGGCATATGATAGAATCAGCTGGTCTTTTCTGAAGCAAGTGTTGAAGGATGCAGGTTTTGACTCTGTTTTCTCTAGCTTAATTATGGATTGTGTTTCTACAATTGAATATAATGTTCTTTGGAATGGGGGTACTACTGAATTCGTCTCCCCAAAGTGTGGTTTGAGACAAGGAGATCCCATATCTCCCTATCTTTTTGTCCTTTGTATTGACCGTTTATCTCATATGATAAGTGATTCTGTCAGTAGTGGCTCTTGGAAGCCTATTCGTTCATCCAAAACAGGCCCTCAAATCTCATATCTAATGTTTGCGGATGACATTTTGTTGTTCGGAGAAGCCGCAACTAAACAAGCTTGTTGTGTTATGGATTGTCTCAATAAGTTTTGTGATGCCGCTGGAGAGAAAATCTGCTTTGAAAAGTCCTCTATGTACTTTTCCCCTAAAGTTTCACAGGGGCTGAAAAGGAGAATTAAAGGTGTCACCAAAATGAAGATATCTACAGAAGTAGGGAAGTACCTAGGCTTTCCCTTGGATAGGAAGCGGAAACAGAGAGACACTTTCCAATATATTGTAGATAAGGTTAAGTCAAAGATGGCTGTATGGAAATCAAATTCACTTTCTATGGTAGGACGTGCTACGCTAGCTAAGTCAGTAATTAGTTCCATCCCCTTTACCCTATGCAAGTAACCCAACTTCCTTTAAGCATTTGTAAGGAGGTGGAGCTTCTGCAGTGCAATTTCATTTGGGGAAGATCTTCCAATAGAGGTTTCCATAATGTGGGTTGGGGTACCATGCAGCTACCCAAAAGTTATGGAGGTTGTGGTTTTAAAAGTCTGGCAGTGATGAATCAAGCCTTTGGATGTAAATTGGCATGGAATCTTATAGCAGGGACAACAAGATTGTGGTCTGAAGTGCTTTTCAATAAGTACATCATTCGTGGGGAGAATGATCTGTTTAATGTCAGAACTGGTGACTCAGCCCTTTGGAGATTTATAAGTAGTCAAAAAGAATTAATTGAGGAAGGCTCGTCTTGGTGTATTCGCAATGGCCAATCAGTTAATTTCTTAAATGATAAATGGCTGTTTAAACAGGAGAGTATTAAGGAGTTCTGTCTCAGGGTCCCTACAGAAGAGGAAGCTTCGAGTTCTGTTTCAGATTGGATAGTTGACAGTACTTGGAATTTCAGTAGATTGAGTTCATTAGTTTCCAGTGAAGTCCTCCAGAAATTACTTTCGGCTGTACCTCCATTAGATGAAGCAGGGGAGGATGTTTTAATATGGAATAGAACCAACTCTGGAATCTTCTCAGTGAAGTCGGCTTATCAGTTAATAGTGAATTTGGACCCTGGTCTATTTCATCCTATTTATAAGCTAATATGGAAGTGGCCTGGAGCAGAAAGAATCAGGGTATTTCTGTGGCTTGTTTCACATAATCGTCTGCCAACGAATGTTTGACGTAGCAAATGGTTGGGAGCATCGGATGAATGTTCTTGGTGTAATTCACATGCTGAGACCACTATCCACATCTTAAGGGATTGTTCTTTTGCTATGGCTCTGTGGAAAGAGCTAGTCCATCCGTCTAAACAGGCTTTGTTCTTTCAAGTTCCACTTAGTGAGTGGTTGCATCTGAATTTGAAAGACGAGCTTGGGAAATCTGGTTTTCTTAATTGGCCATTGACGTTTGGAGTTGGTGTTTGGAAGCTATGGACTTGGCGAAATCAGGCAGTGTTTGAGGCTAACTTTGTCAAGCCTCGGAACCCGGCTCCATTGGTTTTACATTTACGTCAGTTTTTTGTGAATGAAGTGGCTCAGGTTGAGGAAGTGGCTCAGGTTGAGGAAGCAACAAAGTTATTTACTGATCCTGCATGGCTTAAACCTCCGGTAGATTGGTACAAACTTAATGTGGATGGTGCATTCTCTCATATTACCAACAAAGCAAGTTGTGGTGGTGTCATTAGAGATTGCCGTGGACAATGGGTAGCTGGTTTTTCGTCCAATCTGGGATCTGGTAGTGCACAGGATGCTGAGGAGTGGGGTCTTCTTAAGGGGTTACAAATGGCTCGAGACCTGGGATGCACTAACATTATTTGTGAATCTGACTCCAAACTTCTGGTGGATATCCTGATGAAGGAAGGTAGTCTTGGAAACCAGAGTTTGATAATCTTTCAGATCAAGCGGCTCATGATGCTTAACTGGAATGTGCAGCTAGTTCATATTTCTCGACAGCAAAATCAAGTAGCTGATAGATTAGCAAATGAAGGATTTCTTCAGTCATCCTTTCATGATTTATGTCCTACTTTTCTTAGGACCTTAATGCTTTCTGAGTGTATGGGACCTTTGTCCCCAACTTCTTTATTTTCATTTAATTGAATGATCGTTTATACCAAAAAAAAAAAAAAAAAAACACTGATTAGAATGGACGTCAACGTAACTAGGTGGCATCATCAGAATTTTCCCAACAAGAACCAACTATTTGGATAACAAGCATACGTCATAGGACCCATAGCCTGCTCTATGAAAGGAGATTTAAGGTACCACGTAAGCTATAAGTTCTACTCTTACAAAACTCTTCGGCCAGCTTACTAACAACACGTGCCCAGTGCCCACCGCCACCACGTACCGTGTTCGAATAGGATTCGAATTCAAGTTGTTAAGTTTGTTCATATCTTACCTCTAATCCAAACGTAGTTTTAATTACTCCCTCCTATCTTTTTCAAGCAATAATTAACATATCAATATTATAAAACATGACGGTCGAAATCAATCGCAGCTGAGGCTTGATTCAATTAAAATAAGGGTAGCCTCCCCACTAGAGTTTTCTTGTCATTTTAAATATGTTTGTATCATATATATGCAGGAAATATTATTTTATAAATAAGTTCTTCTAGTGCCCGCTTAATTAAACCTTTTTTATTAGGTTTTACCTCATTTAAAGTCACCCTCCACCGGCAAAATATTTCCTGGTTGAGCTCCTGATCTCAGCTGTGTTTTTAAATAAATTTAGATGGTTTATATTTAACCTTATATGTGTTATCTCTGTCTCAAGAATGTGATCGATACCCGTTTGATAAAGTCTCGTCAAGCACACAAATAATATAATTAAGGCAAGATCTTGTCAAGACCGCGGGCAAACGTCAGAGTCAAATAAAAGTGTAAAACTTTTGCTATATAGGTTTGGATGAGCTTTTAAAAAAAGGATTTTTTTTATTGTTTTTAAAAAAGTGCTTTAATTAAAAATTAAGCTATTTTATATTTGGATACACAATTTAAAAAGCACTTTTAAATAATAATAATAATAAAAAACTGTTTGGATGTTAAAATAGAGAATCACTTTTTTATTAGTAAAATTACTGAAATGAACATATAAAAGCATTTTTTTTTTTTTTTTTTTTTACATTCGTTTGGATAAGAAAGCACTTATGTTAAAATTTTAGAAATATTATATTCAATAATTGAATTTAAAATTATAATATAATTGAATATGGAATAATAAATTAACTTTTATAAAATTTAAATAAAAATCTTTAATCTTACTGTATTAATTTTACTTTAAAATTTAATAACTCTTTCGATTTTCTTATTTTTTTGATAAAAAATTTATTATTATTTAATATAAAATAATGAGTGAAATTTGAGGAGTATATTATTGTATAGTCACATAAAATAAATTTAATCATGTGACTTATATTAAGGACAATATAAAACCTAGTTGTTTAATTTGGGAAGATTAAGAAAAGTAAATAAGTTATCTTAAAAATTAATATTTACTATTTTTTTCTAAACTAATTTGTTTGACCTATAAACTTAATATAATCTAATAATATCATATGTATTTCAGAAAAATCATGTAACATGTACTATAATTAAACAATTTATTTAGTTTCTTTAATCTCCTTAAATTAGTTATTTGGGTCTTATGTTAAGGACATCGAGATACTCCCTCCGGTCCTAATTATACGAAAAAGTTTGTAGTGTAAATAATTAAAATATCCTCTTTTTTTTTTTTTTTTTTTTTTTTTTTTTTTGCGTGTGTGAAGCTAAGGCAAAAATATTTTTTACTGAAAATCAAAGTATTTAAAAATTATGAATAATATAGTTGTGAACATGAGATTCGATTACATCTAATTATACGCGTCAATATTATCAGTGTGATGGTGATGTGAATAATATAAAACGCTGTATGGCTTTTTTATTTTAAAAATTTATTAAATCTAATTTAGATAGCATAAATCAATTTCTATTTTGATATTTATATCATTATTCGTTGAGATGATAAATTAATTTTTTTAAAATAAAAATTAATATAAGAAACTTCCCAAATGATACAGAAGCATGTACTATCTATTTTGGGGATAGCCAGATCTTTGGCAATATGAGCTGTAGAGGAATTTCTATTTATTAAATATTCTATGAAATCAGGAATATAGGTTAAGTGTAAGAAAACATGGAGCGAACACGCGATGGAAGGAGAGGGAGTATATGGTGAGAAATTTCCAAGGCATTTGTGGTCATTTTCTCCACAAATCAAAATAGCCGGTCAATTGTTTTACTTTCTCTCTCATTTACCCCATGGACCTTTTTTTTTTTTACTTCAAATTGGAGCTTCAAAAAAACGGAGAAGTTTGAGCTTTTTTTTTTTTTTTTAAAGCCCCCATCCAAACACATAAAATAACCAAAAAAAAAAAAAATTTAAGAGAAAGAGGACTTTTTTTAAATTTTTTTTAAAAAAACCATCCAAATGCAGCCATATTCTTATTTGGGAGAAATATCAAAAAATAATTTCTTCTTTAATTTTAAAAAATATAATATAATTGAGTTTAAAATGAGCGTTTTTATGAGAGATTGATCTCACTTTCAGGTAAAAAAAGAAAGAGAGAGAGAGAGAGAGCTTGATCTCACTGGCCAGTGGGCTTAAAACATATAATAAACTATATATACTATATACAGTGGCGGAGCCACACTAGTGCCCATGTGGGTAAGTACATACACAAAAAGTTTAGAATATATATATTTAGAAGGAATTTTGTCACAACTTTTTGGGCAGTGTGGTTGGTTATCACGCTATACACACCTAGAGGTCCCCAGTTCGAACCTCCTCATCCCCCTTTTTTTATTTTTTATTTTTATATTTTTATTTTCACTTGTTCTCCAAATCCCTCGCCCTCGTTGCTCTCCAAACTCCAAATCCCTCGCTTTCATTTTCATTGCTCTCCAAATCCCTCGCTGCTCTCCAAATCTCTCACCCACGTTTTCCCTCCGTTCACCACTGCCGTCGTCGCTCTCTGTCCTTCAGCTCTGTCTTCCACTGCCTCGGTCTTGCTTCTTGCTTCTCAGCGAAGTTGAGTGTTTTTTCGAGGTAATTTTCATTTTTATGCTACTTCTTGTCTTTGTGTTTGTGTTGGTTTTTTGTTGGTTTGATGTGGATTTCTATGTTAGTTTTTTATTACTTGTGTTTTGCTGGTTCGATGTGGATTTTTGGTTTATCGTTGGTGGTTTTATTTAAAGGATGCAGTATTAGGATGCTTTTGTTTTCTGCATTTGTGCCACGTCATTCCCTCACACTTTTTGATGTAAAGAACGTAGCTAGCAAAAGTCAATAACAAGTAAAAGACACATTTTTTCATCAACTAATCAAACCAACGATTGCCAAGATTATTGTCTGATGGTATTGAAAATTGGATGTGATTGTTGCAGGATGGCCCAACTCATATTCGTGTATTTGTTCATGTTTTTCATGATATTTCTTGTAGGTAACTTGAGGGAAGTTTTTGTTGATGTAGTTGGCTCTTGCAAATTTTGAGAATCAAGTTACACTAGAAAATTAACTAATGCAATGTTGTTAAAGAAGTATTTTCAGGCACGTATGTAATCGGTTACACATATTTATATAGGCGTGATGCTGCTTTTGGGCTTTTCACTTGGGATTGCAACTTTCGTGGTAATTAATTATTTTGGGTTATATTTGCAAGTAAAGTATAGAGAATGGCGGTTCTTCTTTCTTTTTTTTTGATAAGATTGGGATACCTCAACTACCTCCTACTAGGGTATTACACCCGTTACAATCCTGACGGATGATAACTTCAAGAGCCTCTGAAGGGTGATACACTTCATGGAACCCCCATCCCGATTCTAGTCCCTTTAATGCTAGAAAGTCACTGCTTTGTTCTAGGACCGAGGCACATGCAACACCTTAGTTTCCCACTCCATCTGCAATAGTTGCTTCACCTCATCCAGAATGTCAGAGTCACAGTGAGAACCTCCCTGTGCATGCGAAAGTAATGTAATACACTCCATAGAATCAGATTCCAACCAAACCTTCCGAAAGCCCATCGCCTAAGCAGTTTTGAGGCCCAATAGGCAAGCCCACGCTTTAGCAGTCAACTCATCGCCCCTTTCAATAGAGTGAAAGAATCCCCTAAGAAAGGAGCCAAAAGAACTTCGAATGATCCCTCCACAGGCTCCCTTATTTGTAGTTCTAGAATAGGCACCATCCACATTCACCTTTACCCAACCGGCGGATGCCAAAACCCACGACTAGTAGTAAGAGTAATGCCGTTAAGTGGCATACCTGCTAGACGATTATTCATACTATTCCTACTCTCCAACATCGCATTCGTGCTAGCAATGATGTTACTATTAGGGGTGAATTGCTTCTCAAACACAAATAAGTTTCTCCGCTTCCCGGATCCACCAAAGCCATAGTATAGTGAATCGGGACGCCCATTCCTTATTCGCATTGCTTCTACCACCGATGTTCCACCATATCCACTCTAATAAAGGCTTGTTACGAATGTGCGCCACTTGTCTGGGGGCACCACTTTTCTCCATAAGGAACGTGAGTGCGTACAATCCCTAAATACATGAATAATATCTTCGCACCATGCACCACATAGGGCACAACTTTGGTCATTCTTCATTCTCCGTCTCATTCGATTTGCATTCGTGAGCAGGCACTTACGAGCTGGCAGCCAAAGGAGCATCTTATACCTGTGTGGCGCTCGAACCTTCCAAATGCGCTCCAAGTTGTATCCATGTTCCCTTCCCTTGTTAGAAACCACACTATATGCTGATTTCACTGTGAATTCACCATGCCTCTCCCACTTCCATCACACGCCGGGTGGATTAGTTGTACTCTCGATCCCCTTGAACTTTATCCCAAGTTCGCTTAATTCTGTCCATACATTTGAACCAGGTCGTGTAGCCTCAATGCGAGGAATTAAGTCATCCCCACATTTATACTTGTCCCGTACAACCTTAACCCATAGGTCCTCCCTATGCGTGACTAGTCTCCATCCCAACTTCATAAGGAAGGCTTGGTTTTGGTACTTTGCATGCCTCGACCCCAACCCGCCCTTTCGCTTCTCCATGCACACCTCATCCCAAGCAACCGGTGGCACTTTACGACTCGCTGTGCTACCCCACAAAAAGGATCTATTCGCTTGTCCGGGGCCTCACAAACCGTACTAGGTAGGTGGGATGTTTGCATTGTGTATGCCGGGATAGCGGAAGACACCGAGGAAACAAGTGTAGCTCTTCCAACTAAGGAGAAAGTCTTAGGGGTCCACCGCGCCAGCCGGTCCTTGACCTTATCAATGACCGCTTGAAACGAGTCAATCCCACTCTCTTATGATGCGGTTGCACCCCAAGATACTTCCCAAGATCCGCCGTTAGAGTGAAACCAAGTGCATCGCTGATTTCGCACTTCGATATGATTGATGTTCTTGGAAAAGAACACCCGAGTCTTCGAATCATTGAATTTAAGCCCCGAGCATTCACGAAATGATCCGGGCACTCTTTTACCATTCTGCTTGTTGGAGCGAGGCTTAGTAAACGGGATAATATCATCGCAAAGAACAAATGTGATATTGGTGGCCCGGTCTTAGTAAGGCATATAAGTTTCCACTTCTTCGCTGCCATACGTTCTTGTATCATGTGTGCCAACTTCTCAATGCATATTACAAATAGGTAGGGCGAGAGCGGATCACCCTGTCTAACCCCGCAGGAAGTGGTGAAGAAGTCCGCCTTACTACCATTCCACAAAAGTTGAAGATTAGCAGTGCTAATACATTGCTTCACCACCCTAAGGAGGTTGGTAGGAAGGTTGAGTTCATGCAAGCAACTAAGCAGGAACTTCCAGTTCACCCTGTCATACGCCTTCTCTAGATCGATCTTAATAGCCATAAATCCCTTTTTTCCACCCATTGTTCTCATGGATTGAATAACCTCTTGGGCCATGATAATGTTATCCGAGCTATGCCACGGGACAAAACTACATTGATTCGGGGATATAACTTGGGACATAAACCCCCTCATTCGGTTTGCCACGATCTTTGTAACCAGCTTGTAAATCACGTTACATAGGCTTATTGGTCTAAGATCCTTAAACGTCTCGGGGTGATCCGTCTTCGGGATTAAGACCAGTAATGTCTTATTTACTTCACATATCCTCTCTGGATGAAGAAATATTTGCTTCACAAAGTGAACCACGGACTCTCTGACAGTTTCCCATTGGTGTTGGAAAAATAAAGTATGGAAGCCATCCGGCCCTGGTGCCTTCAAAGCCCCCATACTATACAAGGCGTCCCGGATCTCCCCCTCTTCTACATCCCTTAGACAAACTCGTTTCTGTACTTCTGTTAATCCTGGGTAGCCAATATTACAGATGAGACTTGGGCGCTCCACTACTTCCTCCTTGAAGAGGTTGGAGAAGTATATCGTTGCATGATCTTTTATACTATCCTCCTCAAAACACCACTCCCCTTCATTCACACAAATCGCATCAATTCTATTTCGTTTCCGACGACCATTAGCTTGCGCATGAAACAGCCGTGTATTTCTATCACCATCAATAGCCCAATTAATCCTAGCTTTCGGGCCCATAGCAAGGCTTCTTGTGTTAGAGTCTCATCAAGCTCCAACCAGAGAGTCTTCTGGAGGTCTTCAAAAAACATGGTATTCCCACCTCTCGTGATTGCATGAGTAATCCCATCCAGTCTTCGTAGGAGTTGATTTTTGCGCCTCTGGATATTGCCGAACACTTCCTTGTTCCAACGTTGACAAGCAATTGTGAAGCTCTCAATGTTTACCGACCATTCTCTTGACGAGCACCACTTGTCCTTAACCAAACCATTAAATTCTTCATGAAGAAGCTAGGAAGCAA
The DNA here is from genome assembly GCA_019022655.1 of Acacia acuminata. Lineage (NCBI taxonomy): Eukaryota > Viridiplantae > Streptophyta > Magnoliopsida > Fabales > Fabaceae > Acacia > Acacia acuminata. The sequence goes on from JAFJYI010000015.1 coordinate 366,206, forward strand.
TAAACCGGAAAGGCCTCTGAGTTACACCTTTTGGCGAAGCCCCATCCATTCTTAGCAATAAAGGTCGATGGTCAGACTTATAATGCGGCAGATGAAGCACTTTCGAGTGTTGTTCCTCATACACCAGTCTTCATTAGCAAGAAAACGGTCCAACCGAGCCTCCGTATCACCATTTTTTTCCATGTAAAGGGTGGCCCATCAAATCCCAAATCAACCAGATCCATATCTTCAACCCATCTACGAACTCTCGGTCCGAAGATAATTTTGAAGATGCACACGAGCGTCTTTCCGTAGCTAGCAAGGTGGCGTTAAAATCACCGCCAAAACACCATGGTCCCCTGCACCGTAGTCTTGATCGGAAGAGCTCGGACCATAGCGTTCGGTCTTTGCATTAGGGTGGGACTCGCATACACTCTGCAAGGTCCCATGTTTGTCATTTTTCATCTGTGATGTTTAAGTGTATGAATTGCTTGTGTTGCTTTACTATCTCAACCTTCAGTGTCCCCTCATCCCATAGGCACCATATCCCTCCACTATATCCTTCCGCAACGATTGTACGAAAAATTATTGAATTCTAAAGTACAAATTCGTCGATCCGTCTTTAGAGCATTTGCCGTGTTTCTAAGATTGCAAGAAAATCCAACTTATAGTGTTTCTTTAGTTCCCGTACAAGGCTTGGAAATGACTACGTACTGTACCTCGTGAGTTCCAAATCATAACAATCATTAAGACCTTGGAGAAGTAGTAGGAGGGGCCAAAGCTGCTGCCCACACCATCAATTAATTTCCCATTAGCCTCCGTTTGTTCTGCGTCCCCGCTTCTCCATCGCCCATGTTACAGGCTGGTGAATTATTGACCAACTCACTTACCTGCCCATCATCCATCTGAGTATCCCCCTGCGCCAAACCATCCTTAAGGCTCATATCATGTAGGATTGCAAAACCATTTGTCATCACCATGCTACTTGGCTCTGCTTCCTTTAGTTTCATTTTGGGCCTTCCACCTGTCATATTTTCTTTCCCATATTTTTTGGGTTTTTCATCTTTTTCCTTTTGGAGCCCACAACAACCCACTCCCCCTTATTTCTCTCTTTTTCTTTTAATGGTAAATTGGGAGATCCCATTAAATCAGCCCCGCTACCTCATTTTTACGCAACCCATTACTCCCTTTACGCGTAATCTCACGATTCATGCCATCCTTCTTCATACCTTGCGAGATTGAAGGAGATCCACTTTTAATGCCAGGCGTCTTTAATGGTAATTGATTGTTCCTCCTCAAATCGCGCCGCAGATCATTTGAGGTCCCAAATGCTTGCTTCCACCGATCTCATCTGTGCCATATTCAGAATCTCATTAACTCTCGCATTCAATGTTGATTTTTCCAATCCCGCCGTGACTTGCTCCTTCCTCGGAATTCCACCGTCACCCTCACCGGCCCCCATGTTCGACCCTTCTTCCATCCCACGGACAACCAACCTCATCTTTTGATGCCCACTGCTTACTTCGACTCCCGCCGCTACGCTCTGTTCCTGCACCACTCGGTTATCCGCACCGTCGACCAGTGTTTGTGACGAGACACCCATGCGCTCACCCACTCCAACTCCCTTCTCCTGAGTCGGGTGAACACTTTTAACTAGATCACCAGCCACCTTTCGCTGAGGACAGTCCCCTCGTTCATGCCCATATACACCACATCGAAAACATACCAAGTGCAAGCCCTCATATACTAGTTGTTTATCCTCACCGAACGCCGTGAAAAGCCTGGTAGTAACGGTTGTTGCAAATCCACCTCGACGCAAATTCGAGTGAACTCTCCTTTGTCATAGATGGATGTTGACCGGTCTATTTTTATCATCTTCCCTATTATATTACCGATAATGCCTAGCGCCTCCACTGTACAAAATTCCATCGGCAAATCGGGAATCCTTACCCACACTGCGATCCTCCGTTGTGATCCGCTCTCTTTGGATTGAAGTTTGGACGCCACCCTCGGGACAAGAAGATAATGATCATCAATCATCCATGGACCTTCATACGGTGCATAGTCTGTCCTTCATGCTTGAGAATGAAACGATGTAATATTCATTGCTCGGTGGAACCACTTTCAGCGTACGCCTTGGTCTCCACATGCGCCGACCACGGTCAAACAATACGTGTTTAGGAACAGAGTGCCCTAACAACTTGATAACCAGCAAATTCATCCACGGGCGACACCACGAGGTATACTGCTCCGATGTGACAGACAGGACGGGATATCCACTTTTCGAACCACCCCCCAACTCCTCTTGCTTCTCTTGTTCCTCATCCTCAATCACGGTTGGCAACTCATCATTTTTCCGAGCAAAGTAGCCTCGCCATCCGCTGACAATATCATCCTCTTCAGCATGAGTAACCAAGTATCCAAGACCGCCTTTGGTGATAATAACTTTTCCTTATACGATAAGGAAATCGGACGCCTAGCATCCTAAGCCTTCTCCTTCTTGCACTAGCCTTACTAGGCCCGCTGGAATCAGTTCTCCCAAAGACAAACGGTTCCTGACGTACTCCCTTTCCCTTACTCCGGTCGCCGTCGTCTCCATCGCCTCTTTCTCTTCCGTCACCATCCTGGGTCACCTTCCTCTCGCTCTCGCTCACCTTCCTTGCGCTCTCGCTCTCGCTCACCTTCCTCTCGCTCATCTTTTTAAAATCTTGCATATGGCGGTTCTTCTTTCTTCTTTCGTATAAGCTTATATGCAGGGACAAATGATTTCATGTTTTTTCCCTTCATTACTCTGATATTGTTTATAACTTGCTGGACGTGGCAGAAACAGATGATGTCAGGCTGTATTTAATTACCAGGTATAGACAAGTGATTTTCACCAAACGTTGTTTTTCCCCCTTTTTATCAATGTGGTTTTCACTTTCCTTGCATGTTTTAATTTATTTTTCCTTTTCAATGGCGATCATAAGTGATTGTGTGTTTATGTTGAAGTATACTTTGCTGTTATTGTTTATATTCTTTTGTTTTTTTAATGCATTTAAAACTTTCCTTTATTTTTTTTTTTTTTTGGGGGCAGACCCCTGAATCCCACCACTAATTGTGCACCCACAAACATTAAATCTTTGTTCCGCCACTGACTATATATAAGACAACAAAACATAAATAAGGCAACTCATTCATATTTTGCGGGGAAAATGAGTTTGGGCGCTCATAAAAAATAATGAGTACCAAAACTCATCATATGTCAACCGTGAAGATCTGATTTGAATAGTTTGATTTTTTTTTTTTTAAAAAAGAAAATATTTATTGTGTATAGAATTTCAATTTAAGATAATATTTTAACTATCAATTTAAAATATTTTTCATTTAAAAATCACTAATTAAATGTTTTTATAATAAAATTTTAAGAAAGGGGTTGGGTTGACCCACGATCTAAGGCAGAGCGAAATCTCCCTTCCTCCTATTAATTAAATATTTTAAATTTGGACAATCTATATTAGATCTATGATAAATGTTTTATGCATTTATTGTAATTTTAGTTTTCACTAAAATAAAAACATATCGAAGACAGTCTCAATACATTTATTTTACTGTGTAAAGCCCTGGCAAGCATTAATAATTAGTAATTAATCATCAATAATATTGATGGACACAATGACTTAACCATAATTATTTTACATGTTATGATATTGGTTTTCTTACAAAATTTATTGTTAAAAATATACCAAAAATATATATTGTTAAAAAAGACAAAGAAGTTGAAAACAAAACCAGATTTATCTGCCAGCGTTAGTAAGCGTAGTGGCATGGGAACTTGGCTCCCTCCCCCATGTCCAGGGTTTGAATCCTGTCCCCCTCCCCTAATATGTGTATTAAAAAAAAAAAAAAAAAAACCAGATTTATCTGCCTTCAATTCGAAGGCAGGCAACGCACACACTCCGAGTAACATTACAACCATTAAATTTTGGATATATATATATGCGAGAGTACAATATAGTTTAATATAGAATTCAAATGTTTACAATCAAAGTATCAGATCGATGTTAGACATAACACGTGAACGAAATTAAATAAAAAGCTATGCCATGTCCGACAAACCTTAATTATAAAGAAATACAGTATATTATTAAAATCCTCACTTTTCTGATCTTACCCATAGAGATAAGTGGAGAGACGTGGGGTAAGAAGGACATGGAGTGGTGAGGCTTTGATATTGGTTAACCCAACCTGTTCTCTCATATCCACTGCTTGGTTATCAGGAGTTGCAACATCAAAGCCATGCAAGAGATTAGCAATTGTGAGTTGCATTATCTGGAGAGCAAATGAGAGACCAGGGCACATTCTTCTGCCAACCCCAAAAGGAATCAATTCAAAATGTTGGCCTCTCAAGTCTATATTCTTGTGGGTAGTAAGAAATCTCTCAGGCCTAAACTCTAAAGGATCTTCATATACCCGTGGGTCTCGATGGATTTTTGAGAGGTTGGTCAAGAGACGAGTGCCAGAGGGTATGTGGTAGCCAGCCACAGTGCAATCTTCCATAGACTCGTGAATCACACTCAATGGTGCAGCTGGGTACAGCCGCATGGCTTCCTTGATGATGGCTTGCAGATAATGAAGGTTCTTCAAGTCTGATTCCACTACTAACCTTTCTTTCCCGACTTGGCTGTCTAACTCATGCACTGCCTTCTTTAGGACTTCAGTATTGTTCATAAGTAGTGAGAGAGCCCAAGTTAGTGTCACTGTTGTTGTATCTGTCCCAGCTAAAATTAGGGCCTGCAAGTTTGAATACCAACTAAACAGAATATACATACGTACACACACATGTAAAAGAACATTGAACTTGGATCCGGCTACGGTCCACTGCCTTTTTTGCCTTTAATTTGCACCGCATGCGGTAATTATTAAAAAAATCCACACCGTCCAGATTTTCATCGAACGGCTTAAATGAGGAAGAGGATGGAAGATGATGGAGAGAGAAGAGGACTGAAGCCAGATCCATTGGACTTGACATCCTTAATTATTTCTTGTCACAGGCAGAGGCTAGCCTTCAAAATCATGTTTGTTGGTGGTGAGAATCAATTACGACATAAAACGGGATGCACAGTCGAACAAGCTTAATTAGGGAGTACTATTATTGGACGTGAAACAAAGTGCTTAGCAATGATAGCTAATTAGATTTGGACGATACGGATCTGATCTTCCAGATTTATTTTTTAAAAAGTTTATATTGGGGTGCGATCGACATAAAACTTGGGGCGGCAGTCTTGTCATTTTTCTTTAATATAGTAGTACTGGTGGACCAAACGGGTAATTAAGTGACGTGGATGGTCACACACAAACACACATTTTTTTGGTCAAAGGACACACACAGGTATAAATATATATGCATAGCATTTTTTTGTCCATCTAGCTAGGTAACCCGTTCTTGCCATTTTCAACAATAGGCTGCCTAATTTAGCTTTGCGGCTAAAGTCAAAACAGAGCATGGTATGTGAAAAGTAACAAGAACTCTGAGCAGCAAAGCAAGAAATTAGGAAGTTCTTATAACTTTGGAGTTTGAACATAAATAATAAAATAAAAAAGGATTAGAAATATGGGAAGGATCCACTGACCAGGCTTGTAGCTTTAATCGTAGTATCGGCGTCGTGGCCGTCAATCATTTCACCTTCGTCAACGCTGGAAACAAGCACGTCCATGAAGTCGCCGTGCTTAGGCTTGCGTCTGTGTTCGTCCACCCAAAACTGAATGAATTGGTCCAAATCTTTGGCTGTCTTCCTCATGGCCCTCTCCTGGCCACCCAAATCCAGCCACCTCAGATACGGCAACGCATCTGATATCACAAATGAACCGCTCAGATCGAACAAATCCCTCAGTGCTTTCTGTGTCGTGTCCTTCCCTTGAGTCTCAGCAAAACGTTTCCCCACCACCATTCTAAACACAACGTTTAGAATTATGTCTCCGAACCAGTTCTTCATCTCACAAGACAGTGGCTTTGCTTCTTCTATATTCTGACCACTATTAATGTTGTTCAACTCCAACCAACGATCGTAGGTATCTTTTATGGCTGACCTAACCTCGGACTCTCTCACATGTTTCAGCATCTCAAGGCGGTGGTTGGAGAGGACCTCCAGCGTGGCGATCTTCCTCACGTGACGCCAGTGGGCTCCGTAGGGACTGAACCCCATCATGGCAAAGTTGTAGCCCATGACCTCGAAGGCTACGAGTTTTGGACGGCTCGCAAAGGCTCTATCATTCACAGTGAAGCACTCCTTCGCGATCTCCCAACTGTTGACTATCAAGGTTTGGTGAACCCCGAGCCTTACGGTGAAGATTGGCCCGTATTTATCAGCCATGCTGCCTAAAGTTATGTGTGGTGGGTCTGGACCGCCTAAGAGGTGGAGGTGGCCAATCACAGGCCATGCGCCGCCGGCTTCCGGTGGTGGCTTTCTGGGCGTAGTCTTGTTTTCTCGGCTTCTTGATATGGAGAAAAGAGCGTAGACGAAGATTAGTAATCCGAGGATGGTGAACGGAATGGTGGATTGAGTGAAGATCGTCAGGTTCATGGCTCTGTAGTTTCTAGTGCTGTGTATGGCAGGAGCAGTATGGCTTCTTGCGCATGAGAAGTTACTATAATTTAAGGAACGGTGCAATATTCAATGCTTATCGAGAAGATGCGAAATTGAGGAACCAGTTTCTCATGAGTCTGGGGAGTTATCGTCCAGATAAGATGTCTAGAATTTTTTTTAAAAATTGTGGATTTTCAAATTAAAAAATATGTTGGTTAAGAGATTATTTTTATTTTAAATTTTATATATTTTAAAATAATTTTTGTTTGAAAAAAATAATAAAAAATTGAATCAAAACCTCCTAAATTCCATCTGAACGGATTAGAGGAGTAGTAGAGCTTCCCTTCTCAACCAAAAAAGTGCGGGGAAAGTGGTTCCGCGGAAACAGCTGTCGAGAAAATGCCTGTCAGCAAAAAGATAGGGACAATATTTAATGCTTTATCGACAAAGTGGGTACTTGTGAAAATAGCTGTCAAGAATCAAGATTTGCTGTTGAACAAATAAATGTAGGTCAGCTCAACATTTTATTTAATTTTTTTTAACGATTTTGTAGATTCTCAAAGTATTCACACCATGCATCTTTTGTTTTTCAATACTATCCTACAAAATTACAAAATGTAGACAATTCTATGTCACCCATTTTAGTAAGAGTCGGGATGCTTAAACCATTCACCCTAGTCATTGAGTTAATAAGAACATAACTCTCTTTCAATCATCTCACTAGAGATATTACTCATTAAATGTTTTACAATGGAAATGGGCTACATTTTAATATTGCTTGTCTAGATTTAGAAATAGGGAAAAAAATTATTTCTTATTTTTAAGTCATATTTTTTAATTTATTATACGAATATACAGTTTTTATTTTTATTGAAATTTTGTTCTCATGAGATATAATGTATATCAAATAGAGATTAAATTAAAAAATTATTAAATTTTAAGATAGAATTAATGAGGTATAATTTTTTTTTTTTGACAAGATATGTTGCAAGTGTTCGGCAAATAGAAACAAGGTGTAGTTACTGAGAAAAAATTTTAGCAAATGAGTACTAATTTACTCCTCAGGTCATCATCAAGTGATTTCTATTATGAATGTAAAAAATTTCTAGAAGGGACTTATATTTTGAACTAGGAGCATATATATGTTTTAAATCTTAAAAATCAGATTTGCATGCATGAGCCTTTATATAATTCAAGATAATGTTTTATATAGGTATTTTAATAACATTATTTTAGTATTTGTTATTTGTGTGCTATTCCAAGTAATAATTTTTGTTTCAAGCTTTTACAATTTAAAAGATAAGATATAGTTTAAGGTAAATAAATAAAAATAGTCTATAAATATTCTCAACTAATTAATTTATATTTTGAATATAATATTAAAAATTTTGAATTGACGGGATGATCGGTGCATTGTAGAGAAGTGTGAACTGGGAATTTGTTGATTGCGACAATTGAGAGGCGGCTCGCGGTGGCTCAGCCGCTCAGAATACTGAATCAGAATTTGGACTTATACATATCGTTTGATCACACGTTAGAAATAAAAAGTTATAAAGAGGGGTTCCCTTTCGGTCAAACTTGGAAACAATATTATACTATAAAAAAAGTCTCACCTATTGACTAATAAGATTAAAATCCAATCAGTGCTTTTCCGTGTCATTTGCTTGTCTTCCATCGAATCGCTTTCCTACGACAATTTTAAACGCGACATTATATTGAGGGAAAATTCTACAAAGATACAATTAAAAATGATAAAAAGATAAATTGGTGTGGTGAATTTATCATATCTCAGGTCAGAATATTAAAAAGGAATATGAAATTTTTAATTATGATCAAATGACCCTGAGTTAAGTTGTGAAACATGAAAATGAAATCGTTAATGTAAAATCTGATATTGTTAATATAGATATAGATGTTGTTATTGATCCATGAAATTTGTGTCTTCAAAATTATTTCTAGTTTTTGGGATATGAAATTGTAAAACATGAAAGTGAAGTTGTTAAGATAGATACATATGTTGTTATTAACCCTTGAAACTTGCACCCTCAAAAGTATCCTGGTTTTTGAGATATGAAGTTATAAAACAAGAAAATAAAGTTGTTAATGTAAAATAAACTTGCACCCTCAAGAAATTGTAAATTTAGGATACATCGTTCCTAAAAAAAGGACATCATAAGAGATTGACGGTCACTACTACAAAAAGCTAAAAAATGACCTAAATAAGGCCTAATTAACGTCCCTTTTCAGAGGGACGTCTCGTCAGGGGTAGTTGAAAATTCAAACTTTTGGCATCCTAAATAAATTTCAGGACGCCTTATCGTCTTGAATAAATTTCGACGCCATATTACATTTTTGTAAAAAAAAAAAAACACCCCAAACCTCAGGTTAGGGGAGCTAATGAGCGAAGCCAGCGTCTCGTCTCAGCAAGCAACGATTTGGGCAAACGAAGATCAGCATCTCGGCGCTCTCCACGATGGTGCAAACCTTGCTCTAGACCGGTAGCTCTCTAAGAACCAACCCAAAAAAACAAAAACAAAAGAACATGCTCAAGGATCGGAGGCTCCGTAAGAAGGTAATAAAAGCAAACACGAGAAAAATATAAAAAGCAAGAGAACAAACCTAGAAAAATCACAAATAAAAAACAATAAAGAAAACAAACTCGAGAAAACTAGATCGCAATGAAAGAGGAGCAGAGAGGAAACTCGATCTACAATGAAGGCGGTTTTCGGCATCGCGGGTCTCGATCTTGGCGCGAATGAGTAATGAGGTGGGAGAGCAACACGGGGAAGCGGCAAGGTGAAGGTGAAGGAGTTACCGAGAGAGAGAGGCACTGGAGCATAAAAGGTGAAGGAAAAATTTTTGAGAGGATTACGCATAGGCGATCGAGTGGGAGAATAAAAAGTCACAATTATTCAAATTTAGGTCGCTAAAATTTGAAATTTCTCTTTGGGGCCAAAAATTTCCTAAATCGCACCAAATAATTAATTCCTCAATTGGCGACATGAATTTAATTCAGTCGCCAAAATTCCTCAAATTAGCGACCGAATTTAATCTAGGTCGCCAAAATTCCTCAAATTGAAAATTCGTGTCGCCAAAATTCATGAAATTTCTCACCGGGAGCTAAAAATTCCTAAATCGCATCAAATAATTAATTTTGGCGTCCTAAAATCTCATTCGGGCGCCTTAATTCATGAAATTTCTCTTGGCAAAAAAAAAAAAAAAAAAAAATCTTAAATAGCGTCAAAATTCCTAAAATTTCTCAAATTGGCAACCTAAATAAAAATTCAGGTTGCTAAAATTCTTAAATTGGCGACTTGAATTTAATTAATTTTTTTAGACATCTTAAATTAATATTTGGGTTGTCTAAAGTCTCAAATTCAAGTAAATAATTACGACAATGCCACTGCCTTCATTTTTTACTTCCTTTTTTAAAATAAGGACGTCTTTTAAGGTAGTAGTATCCATATTTTGTAGTAGTGGGTGTCCCAAATTTATTTGGGACGACATAAGGATTTTTTTTTAACACCTGAAACGGGTGTTTGAAGACAGAGCCAGAACTCATTGTCGAACAAACAACTCGGCATTGCAAAAAGTGCTAAATAAGAGGATACACATGAAAAATGTCATACGCGTGACTACTGTACAGTCAAGATATTACAGATCTGATAAATTTCTATGAGCTCCGGAGAAATAGAAACAAAGAGACAATGGAGATGAGAGATAGACCCAGCATACCAGCGTTCTATAAACACTCATAGCAAAAATCACAAGCCAAAAATCAAAACAAAAAATCAGAGCGAAGATCTGAGACCTGAAACCGTCGTCAGAGCAAAGACCGAAGAAAATCAAAACCATCAGATTGAACGCGCGAACCGTCAGGGTGAAAGCAATCTACTGATCGTGGTTTGTCCATCACTGTCGGTGAGGGAGATTGGAGATCTAAGACCTGAAACCATCATCAGAGCGAAGACCAGAGATCTGAAACCATGATCGCAGATCGCCTTTGTCCATCATCATTCGCTGAAGCCAGATCCTGACAGAGAGTGAGGCGGCGGTAGAGTGAAGACCGGAGAGATGAGGTGAGTGAGGACTTGATGATGAGGGAGAAAAAGCCATGAACTTGTGTCGGAGAAAGACATGCCTGGGAATGGTTGAAGAACAACACGCTTGCACCTTTGGGGTTTGGGGAATGGTTGAAGGGTGTAAAAATTGAAAGCACCGGAAAAATGCTATTTTAAAAGTGTTTAGGCGTCCCAATTTTAAATTGGGACGCTAAAATACTTTTGGAGCCAAAAGGTCTACTTTTGCTGTCCCTTTTTTAGATTGGGATGCTAAAAAATAGACTTTTGGCGTTATTTTTTTTTAAAGTGGCAGCAAAAATCCTCCGCATAATTACAAAAATGGCAACGCTTTTATTTTTTACTTCTCTTTTTAAAAAAGAGACGTTTTTTAAGAAAATAAAATCCATTTATTGTAATAGTGTCTATAGCCAAGGTTGTCAAACTCACGAGTTTAAGCAAACTCGTGACAGTGACGTAAACTCGTATCGTGAACTCGAATCGTAAATTCGTAAGGATTTACTTTTATTATTAAATAGATATTACTAGTGTATAATTAAATAATTAAAATATAAAAATGACAATAATTTGATTTAATATATTTTAAATCCAAATAATTGAAATTAAATCCATCAACATTTATCATTTATCATATTTAAGAAGGAAATTTCTATAAAATGTCCATATAAAGCTATTGAATATGATCAAATAAAAAAAGTTAACACGAGTTTAAGAGTAAGCTAAGTTAACAATAAACGTAAAAACGGTAAAATCGGTGTATAAACTTGTGAGTTTAATTAAGTTTACAACTAGCATGAGTTTACCATCGACTCGACTCGTTTTTGCAAGATAGAAGCTTAAAAACGGTAAATTCGGAGAGTCAACTCACGAGTTTGATAACCATGTCTATTTCTATACATACTTTCTAAAACACGTTTGTTAGATCCCTTAATATGGCTATAGACGGGGCGGTACTACCTTATGGCCAGTTGCGGCCTTGGCCCCAGCTTACCTTCTAAAATCTTCTAAAATTTGTTAAAATATATGTACTTATTATATAATATTTTATTTTGGCTACTAATTTGACCCCAGTTAATTTCTTATCAAGGCTCTAATTGGCTTTCTAAATTTTTTTAAAATATATGTATTTATTATATAATATTTTATTATGGCCAATAATTTGGTATAATTAATCTCTTATCTTCTCTATAATTTCACTCTCTCTCACCCTGTTTTTTTTTTCCTTTTGTTTTTACATTTTCCCCATATCTCTAACTTTCCCCACACGCCACCGCCACTGCGTAGTTCAGTCCTTCACACTTCTAGACTTCCTCTTCTTCCTCCATGTCTCGCTCTACTTTGACTCTGAGTTGCTCTCCCCGATCCACCCTCAGCTCCCTCTTCCTCCAATTCGGCGAGTCTCCAACGTTCGAGTTCCGACCTGACTGGCTAACTTCACTCTGCTCTCAGTGCTCTGAGTGTTCTCCATCCTCAGTCTCCCTCTTCCAGTCTTCCTCTAAGGCTCCAAGTCTCCAATGTGGTGACGTCCGACCAGCAACCTACTGCAGTATCATTTTATATCTTTTTAGACGGTGTTTTTCCTTTTCTCCCTTCCATTTTGTCACTCTTCATGCTCTTTCTTCCTGAAATTCTTGTCTGAATTTTCGGTGTCGTGGAAAATTATCTCTTCCTATCAATTGGATCGGCTACATAATTCCTGCGCATATATTTTCCCTCATTCAATTGGGAAATTCCAAGACTTGTGTATGCTTATGATGGGGTTTTTATGTTGGTAGAATTGCTAGTTTTTTTTTTCTTTAAGGATCAGAATTGTTTGGCTTATTTTGTAGTTTCTGAAAATCAAAAGAATTTTGTGGTTTTCTCTAACGCAAAAGTTTTCTAAGTTATGCAACCGCGACCTACTACAGGTATCATTTTATAAATATGAGGTGAAAGTAAAATTCTTGTTTGAAATACCTACTGAAAATGTTAGTATCATTTTATATCTCGTTTTAATTTATAATTGTCGGTTATAATTTATTTGTATTTTTAATGTTATGTTATACTATTAATATGTTTATTTTTGGTCCGAGCTAAAAAAATTTCCTGATTCCGCCACTTGCTATAGATATACAGATTTGTCCGCAATTATTGAGGTTTGTGACTTGAAAAAAATATTTTATATCATACTTTATAATTAAAATTATTGACATCCCATTTCATTCAACAAAAATGAGACTAATATTCAAAAACCATACTCGGCCTAAATTCGCCACTCCTCCATTTTATGGACCATTTCTGAGCAACATTTAATTCTGAAAAAAAAAAAAAAAAAAAAAAAAAAAAAAAAAAAAAAAAAAGACGACTCACATGTATGAACTGACCTACCTATACACATCCAATATCAATAATAACCTCACGATGGGTATGAACTGACCAAATGCAAATTAAAAATCATATCACTTTCCAGAAAGTTTATACACATCCAATATCAATAATAACCTTACGATGGGTCGTGTCCTGACCAAATGCAAATTAAAAATCATATCACTTTCTCTCGAAATCTTACCTTCATAATTTGACAGCGACATGGAAGACAAGGATGATGGGCTTTGTTGGACTGAAGCAAATGTCTGTTATGGGAAGGATTTATCCCCTCCCTTTCTCTTTTTCCAGAGAAAAAACTCACAAAGACATGTCATGGGAACAAAATCATTCATATCCACAATACAACATTTCAGCTATCAGTATCAAAAGTGTTGGTTAAAAGGGAAAGGCTAAGGGCATATATACAAAAACAGTAAATTAGCGGCGAAATTTGATGATTGAATTGAATTCTATCGCTAAACTGGCATAGTGATATAACTCCGTGGTTAATCAATTAGTAATTTTTATTTTACGATGGAATCATCAATATTCTATTGCTAATCCACTTTTTTTTTTTTTTTTTTTTTTTTTTTGGTAAATAAGTTTAACAGTTTAGAACAATACAAAACTATTGAGATTTAGGGGAGACCCAAGTTACCTCCCTTTCTTTGGTGAAGATTCCACATCCACACTTTCAACATTTCACATTAGGCTCTTTTATATAGAACCTATTTCAACTAGTTAATGACACTTTTTAACCCTGTCTAACAATACATAATTAAAAGGCTCACTTATATGACCATTTGTGCATAAAGATTGGGGGAAGACGTGGCAGGAGAAGGACTTGGAGTGTTAAGTCTTTGGCGTTGGCGAGCCCGATCTGTCCTCTCATATCCACAGGTTGATTTTGAGGGGTTTCAATATCAAAGTCATGCAAGAGAGATTATGGGCCGGCCCGCGAAGGCTAGGTCGTTCACGGTGTAGCACTCCGTAGCAATCTCCCAACTTTCACAATCAGACTGGGCGCCAAGCGCCTGTCCTTGGACTGTGGGTGAACCTAACCCCTTTCCTAAAATTCTTCTAAAAAAAAAAAAAAAACTTTCTCAATCAAGGTAGGTAAGGGAGAAGATTAGCCTGTATTTGTGAGCCACCTTGGCTAAGGCTATGTGCGGCGGCTCCGGGCCACCTAAGAGGTGGAGGTGCCCAATCACACAGGCCATGCACCGCCTGCTTCCGGTGCTTTCTGGGCGTTGTTTTGTTTTTAAGGCTTCTTGATAGGGAGAAGATAGCATAAAGAGAAAGAGAAGGAATCCAAGGATGGTAAAGGGGATGGTTGAGTGGCTGAAGATTATGAGTTCAGTGACCATTGTATCAGGTGGTCGTTAATTACTGGTTGATTATACGGCTCCTTGCAAAGGAGAAGATGCCGCTTAAAAAGCGTGGCATGCTTATCGGAAAAAGCTCTTTTAATTAAATAAAATAACCAAGGTTCTGACAAAATGATAGACTTCATAGTTGGGGCACCTTAATTTTTAATTGTTTCTGATCTCATAATTGAGGACCAACAGTCCAAAGAAACAAACATGATTATTACTATATTGTTTATGTATAGTATATGTAAATTCTCACAGATTTGTTTCCCTTTGTTGTGTGCACCATCAAATCTCACCGTTTTCCAGTCGTAATGGCTAAATTATATTCTCTCAACGTTCATAGGAAAAATAGTTATACACTAAGTTTTTTTTTTTAAATATTAAAATACAAATCATTGCATATTTAATTAAATCAATGCTTTTGTACATATATTATTTACTTGATATTTTTAGGTCATGTTGTGTATTTCCTTTTTTAGTTAAAGAATAAAATATCATTCTCATAAAAAAAATGGAAATATTTTTCAGTACTACTTTTTTTTAAAAATAATAGTCATGTATTGTCAAATATAATACCTCTATATGACACATATATACCTAATTTGATTAAATTAATGAAGTTAGTTAATATAACATGTATTTTTAAAACACTTTAATGACCTTTTTTATTCTCTCATTCCCTCTCATCTTTAATTATTGCTGAGGAAGCCTGAATAGAAATAAATTAAGAAATGATTGAAAAATACGTAAATTACATCTTATAAAACTAAGATTAACTCTCTAAATATGTCATATATCCACTAGTTGATTATTTAATGCTTATCGAGAAAGTATGAACTTACCAAATGAATGGCTGGAATAGAAGTTATTTGTTTTGAAGTCATTAAACAGCTTCATGCTGAAAGACAATTCTATTTCTTTTTTATACTGAAATGTTATTTTCTATTGGGTATATATGTGTGTGTATTTCACCTATGAGAAAATGAAAATTCAGTGCCAGCTTAATAAGATTACATTGATAATTTTGTCCTGAGAATTAGATAAACTGCGGGGTGCGGCAGCTTTGTCATTTTCGTTTTACATAATAGGATCATTGAACCCGGACAACCAGGGGCGAAGGCAAGGGGTGCTAGGGGTGGCCCCCACCCCCTAAAATTATAGAAAAAAAACTCATATATTTTAGAAAATTATATTTCAGTCTTATATAAATTTCAATATTTTCATTTTGTCCCTACTATTTGTTGTGTAACTGTAAAGGGTTAAAATGAAAATATTAAAATTTTTTGGGACTGAAATATAATTTTATAAACATTTAGGTTCTATTTTATAATATTCGCCGGATAGTTGTAATTTCAGGCTCCGCCTCTCCTGACAACGGTGAAGTAACGGTGGATTGGCTTACATACATGCATGGAATTTTTTGGTCCATATACGTACGTACCCACGTGTTACCATTTCCAACAACAGGCTGTCTAGTTTAATTTTGCATCTGAAGTCTAAAGAGAACATATCATAAAGCAAGAAATTAGGATTATACCGAAAGATTGAGCATAAATAATGATAATACTACCATGAATCCATGATAAAGGACTGGTGATATATGTGAAGGACTGACCAGGCTGGTAGCTTTAATGGTACGATCGGCAGCAAGGCGGATCCAGGAATTTATGGGAGGGGGCACGCCCCGAATTTTTTTTTTACAAGTAAATCTTTAAATCACTACAAAAAAGCGGCGGAATTGCCACGGAATTCCGTGGCAAATAGCTTTTGCCACGGATTTCCCACGGAATATAATCCGTCAAAAAAAAAAACCGTGACAAAGGCTCTTACCCACGGAATACATTTCCGTGGCAAAAAGTTGACACGGAATTTTCCGTGGGAAATTTGCCACGGAATATTCCGTGTCAACTTTTGCCACGGAATTTTCCGTGGCAAATTTACCACGCAAATATTCCGTGGCAAATTTCGTGTCAACATACCCACAGATATTTGCCACCGAAATTCCGTGGTATATTTGCCACGCAAACATTCCGTGGCAAATTCCGTGTTAAGATACCCACGGATATTTGCCACCGAAATTCCGTGGTAAAGTTGCCACGCAAATATTCCGTGGCAAATTTCCGTGTTAAAACACCCACGGATATTTGCCACCGAAATTCCGTGGCAAAATTTGCCACGCAAATGTTCCGTGGCAAACATCCGTGGGAAATTTCACACGGAAATTTCCGTGGCAATTATGTCAATTGACCACAGAATTTTCCACAAAACTTCATTGGGAAAGATTTGCCACGAAACATAAATTTCGTGGCAAACTATACTAATTTCTTAAGTTCTTTCCTTAACCATTTTTTTACCAATTTCTTGCTATATGTTCTCAAGTTCTAAGTATTATATTAAATCACATATATAGCTAGAGAAATCAACAAATTCCAAATAACTAATATATTACATAGAGATAAATACCACACAAGTTCAAAGTACAAAAGAACTTAAAAAAGGGAAAATATATATTCTCAGTACAAGTATCATAAACAATAAAAATTGTTAATGTTCATTCTCGCGTCTTCATTGGCGGGGAGCGCCTTGATTAGCAGTGGTTAGATAAAGTGGGTAACCTAATCCCCAATCCTTGCAATGTCATAATTAAATCGGTTGATGCTTTCGGTTGAGCATTCTCTTGCATAATTAAATCGGTTGATTGTTTAAGTTGTGCATTCTCTTGTACAAGGTGGTCATATTTTTCTGACATTTGTGTCATCTTCGTTTGCATTTCTTGAACGTTAAAATCCCGCGAAGAATTAATGGAAGAAGTTGTGGTAGAAGAGACAACATGATGAGTTTCAGATCCAAGGCCATAGATTCGGCCTTTCTTGGTCTTACCACCAGTAACTTCTAACCATAAATTGAGTTCTTCTTCATTAGATTGGACACTGCCTCCCTCAGAAGTGATTGCTGACTTTCGCCTCAAAAATTCATCCGCAAAACAATACATAAAATAAGAACCCAAAAATAAAAAAACAGACCAACATGCAAATTGAGTCGCCGAGAAATAGAGGCGGGATAGCCAAACCAAACATGCTACCGAGACTATACTTGATGGGATTTCGACAAACAAGTCTAACAGATCCCAATAGGAACTTCAAGAGCCCAATTCCCCCCATCCCACATTCACAACCAATTTCATCACATGATGGAATTTCGAAATGCCACAGTCAAATTGATTACCATGATTCCATGTCGAATTCCCAAAGAAAAACCATGCGATCCACGTTTAATTATTCGATTCAGACTAAAACTATAACAACTTGAACAAGTAGAACATGAGAAAGCCCTTAATTCTCCCCTACGACACCAATAAATTGATTACTATATTAAAAAAATTAGCAACATTATATTTTCCTTCGACAAAATTTCCATAACCCTGAGTGACATTTTTAATATATATATATATATATATATTCAAATCGAAACATTTCGTATTAAATGTGCCAATTATCAATTATGCTCCATGAACTTATTACAACAAGAATACTCCTTTTCTTTAACATCAAAAATCAAATAAGATGCCAATTTATGCAGTTTCAAACAACACTCAGGTATCAAAGCATCATCTCTAACAATACTAAGACCAAACTATCGGATTCTTATGTCAAAATAAACCGACAACAAAACTCACATATCTATAACAATACAAATAAGTATTTCACGCATAATTACAACCAAACTAGGAACTTTTTATGTTGTAATTAAAATAATAATTACACCATATTATTATAAATCTTCATGGTGATCATAACCAAACAAGCACCTTTCAAGGCCAAACCCACCATAAAGTTTTATGAATAAATCACCAATTTAAGTCAACCTCCTAACAATTAGGTGCCATAAGGCACCTATCAAAGTTTCTTTTTTTTTTCCCCCCTCCTTCAAATGTTTCAGTCATAATTCCTTCCTTGGTAAAATTTCATAATGTAGTAAAGTTTCAGCCTAACGCACAGAGATTGGAATTTGCAGCATGATGACTAGTACTAAATCAAGCAAGACCGTAAATATGTGTGCACACGTTCAGGGTGCTTCGCTAGCAAAAATCAATCTTAATCTTAGCAGAAGACCAATTCAGTAGATGTGAGAGCTATATGGCAGCAAGGCATGCAATAAGGATCCAGCAAACACAAATCAAATTTTTATTTATTTATTTATTTTTTCACGGTTCAAAATCAGCAATCGCCCTTAGCACAATTCAGCAATTACAATGAATCTCGTCACTCACCATGAAAAGCTAGTCTAAATACAACCTCAAAAATTTTTCTGGCAGCCACATTTAGACAATTTAACTAGTATTCACACAATATGCACTACGCTAAAGATGAAACTAGATTTAAGCAGAACCAATACACTCAACAAGCTGGTCAACCTTTGTTTTCCCCCTTGAAATTTCCAAGTCTAATTTTAAGGCTAGCTAACCATGGCGGGCAAAAATTTGGTAACACTTGGTATTGTCATTTTCATAAAAATTCAGATTTTCACACTTCAATATACCTCATACAAACAAATCCCGTAAACAAGGCACATTGAAGTTCCAAAGCGTAGCGGCAATTAACCAACAACTTCGGGATTAAAATTCCCAAACTTCTTTAACCACAATGATTATGTATGACAACAATGAATTCCACTCTCCAAAACCCACAATCTTAATGCTTCAATTACTTGCTTATGAGAGGGACCAAATCATTCATAATTCAACATAGCACAAGATAGTAGCTATCTTAGAATTAATTCAATTTCTCAAAATCATCCGTATACGTAATTTGAAAGCAATCACTACACGATTCAGCTACAAATAATTACTCAAACTCATCAACAATTCAATTTTTAGCTCCCAATTCTCTCGCAACAACAGAATTCTCATAGCCAACAATTAAAATGTAATTTCAAGAGTCAATGACAAAGACAAAATCACAGCAACCAAGACCTCAATTGTTACCTAACCAAAGCGGTGCATGGAAATATCACAACAAAAGATTCGTTTTCATAAAATGACTCAAAATTTCAAAATTTCCTTCAAACTCGCGAACACATTTGTTGTGCACATGTTCATAAATGCAAGAGAAATTCATAGGGGAAAGTATTAGTTAGAATATATGGTTTTAGTATATTAGATGTATTAATATGTCAACCTTTGCAATAAAAACAATCCGATTGCAGAATTTCCTAGAGATTGGGTAACCCTTGAGTTTAGAACATAACATTGAATATCTAATTGTTTTGAAACAAATTTTGTGTACTTTAAAGATACTAATAAAATCAATCTCAGATTTTCACCTAAGGTTTAGATTGGGATGAAAAAGATCATTAATTATTTATCATCATATCCCGATTCATAACCTTTTATGTCCAAGTAACCCATGGTTGGAAATTTGCCACTTCCCACCTTTCTATTAAAATTTAAATCCAACACCAAGTGTGGAAACCTAGTATTTTCTTAGACTTGTCCAAAACATTTGTGTATAAAAAAGCATGATATAATTTCAAGTTTACAAGATTTTGATAGAACTTTCTTCTCTATGCCAAAAAGTTTGCTAGGTCACAATACTTCAAGAATTTCACATTAGGATCTCATGACTCACAATTATTTCTATTATATTTATCTAAGGTTAAATACTATTTGAAGATCATTAACTTGTAAGAATCAGAATCTCTCAAAATAATACCAGCGTTAATTATGTCCTCCAAGAATCCCATCAGGGATCAACAAAGTGAGGAAAGCGCAATTTATAAGCCCACATCTAACCTCATGACAAGGAGAAGATATTACTTTTCCAAGATCGGGAATGGCATAGCAAGCAAACATATAAAGTTTCACCGCTTAAGTTCAATGACTATATGCAAAAATTGGACTATGCAAGGCACTCAATGTTTCAAAGTATGAGTGTTTCAAAGCATGCAAAGTCAAAGCGAGAGAGAATGCAAAAATTTGCACTTGATGTAGAACGGATTTTGTTATGTTAAGTAATCAAAAATCAGAATTTCAATGACTCAATCAAATGACGCAATTCAAGTCTAGAGAAAGCTCATTCGAGAATACTTTCAAGAAAAGTTCAAATGAATGAGATTCATTTCAACATAGTAAGTACTCACTCAAATCAGATTGCAACACATAGAAAGTGAGATTTTGATTTAGCAGCTCAAAGGCTTAGTAACAATAAAATTTCACTATCAAAACAATTTTGCATGGAGCTCTATAATTTATGGACAGCAACAGGATGTATCCTCATTGAGCAATTTCATAGCTTGAGATGAATAAAGTTGAAAAAGAAAAATTTACTGACAAATGTGATGTAGAAACAATTTAAAAAAAACAACGAAATTTAGGATAGTAAAATGACAAGTTGCCAAAGAACTTATAGTGCAGCTGATCAGCAAGGTTCAGTCCAAGAGTTCGCTCACTTGCTACAACATATATCAAGTCTCATTCATATTTGTTCAAAATTCTTGGCACTTCCAGAAAAGCAACATGAGTTTCAGCAATGTTAAGAAAAGGAAGCTCAAGAAGGTGTCTAATAAAAAATTTGGCTTAGAAACTGGAATCCCGTGAATGTACTACCCATAATTGTCTTCAAGCAAAAATAGTGAACAAACGTAGCCAGGGGAATTTTCAAATTTCAGAAACTTCAGAGTGTTTCACAACCAGCTACAAGAAATTCCACTGAGAAAGGCTATGCAAGACCGTCAATGGTTAGGCAATCGGGTGTTTCTGATAACAAGCCAAGAAACAATAGAAATGTGCAACTTCATCTTAAAATTCCATCCCTTAAGGTCAAACCTCCAGAAAGTCAGCAGTTAAAATTTTCTTGTATGGTGCAGTAGCAAAAATGTTTACCAAAATTTTCTGGAATACATCAAAGTGCTTGCTGAAATTGATAATGCAAATTCCAAAAAAAAAAAAAAACAGAACCAAAGTTGCAGCAAACGAAAAATGTCTCAGCTGAACAGTAGTTAACAAAGTTCTGAATCAGATTTCACAGTATCAACTTTAAAAATTATGTGCAGCTCAAAGTTCAACTTCAGGAAGTTACTTGCATCTTCCAGAAGCAGGAACAAAATTAATGTATTCCAAAACAACAATTAGATTCACAAAAGAGCCAGCAAAAAAATCACTTAAGAAACTTGATTTCATAACAGTTCCACTTAGGAAATTCGGGCGAAATTGCCGAAGATCAAAAGTTCAATCACAAAGATCAAGCAATTAATTCAAAACAATGGCAAATCACATAACGAGAGAAAAAGAAGAGGGGTTCGAGCATACATACACAATCTTAGCACTTGAAGAACGGGGTTTAATCTTTGCATACCAACGCACAAAGGGAAGCATCGTACAAAGCAAAGGAAAAAGACTCAACTATTCCGGCACAATAGCGGTAGATAAAAGAGTTAACACAAGCAAATTCTTCCACACACGGATGTCAGCAAGAAAGGACGAAGAAGAGCTGCAACAGACAGAATCTTGGACGCTTATATCCACAATGGATAAAGAAGAGTAGCAACCATGCTAAGCAAGGAGGACCAAACACACTTAAGGACTTCCGAAATTTCCTCCGCCTTTCCTCAATCCTCACTTCCTCCTTTCTACACCTCTTAGAGAATATATTCCCTCAAGTTTCATTTTACCCAATTGCGTGCCCAAGGAAAATAATAAACAAACTAATAGTTTTGTAGAGCTATAGCACCAAACATGCTTTTAAGTAATTCATGCACAAACATCTACTTGACACTCGACATTTTCAAATCATACTAGTTATATAAGGATATAGAAGAATTTTATTATTATTATTATTATTTATATATACTACAAATAAATATGAAACCTGCCTAGCCTAGAGGAGAAAACACAACTAGACAACCTATAAGGCCTTCAATGATGCCTCAATTATAATTATGCCCGGGTTCATAATGATAATTGAGACCCCACTGAAGTATCCTCGCTCCACGTAACAAGGCAACCACAGAAGCTCAAATGACCAAGAATATACAACATTCAAGAAATCCATGATTCCATGAAATGCTCAAATATGGTTCAATGATGGTAAAATTATTGACCTATGAAACGCTCTTCATCTTTATTGAATGACCAATCCTATTTTCAAAGCAATGAAACCAATATAACTACAATATGAATGAAGAACAGGAAGTTCAAATAAATGAAACATATGCTTACATGAGTTGCGGCCGCACGGTGGTCCGCAAATTTTATGACATGTTACGTGCCGCACAACGGTTGTTGTGCGGCACGTAACATGTCATAAAATTCTCTTGCATTAGTATTTGGCATCTCGTGAACACCCTCATTATAGTTATCCCTAAAACTCGGCCCTTTGCATCCATCACCATCATCTCATATTGACTTAGATGGTTTCCAAGTGCCCTATGGGAGGCATGTAGGTCACTTGCTATTGGAGACATAGACGGATGATTTTCTACTCGTCTTTCACCATGACTAGTCCATACATAATAGTCCGGCATGAAACCCTTACTATAAAGGTGCACATTCACCTCATCAAAAGGTAGATAATACCTACTTTTACATTTCACACATGGACACCTAAGCTCTCCCCATTTTTGAGAATAAGGTGATTGATATACATATGCAAGAAACCCATCAACACCTTGCTCGAACTCTATCGTCACCCATTTAGTACTCGGATTAATTCTATTATACATCCATCTTCGATGTTCGGGACTTCCATTCTATGAAACATGAACTCTATTTTAGGTTGAAGCTATTTGAAGGAAAGCTCGCTATATCTATGATTAACCAATTAAAAGCATCAAAATTTAAAACTATCTCAAACATGAATTTAACAAAACAAGCAATGATTTACAGAAAAATCCTAGGATTTTAATTCTCAATCAATTTCAATGAAATGATGCAGAGGTATAAGATTATAATGTAACAATAAATCCATACACAAGAAATACAAGACATGCACAAGTCACGGTTCAGCATATACAGCAATGACCAATTCTGGCAAAGTCAAGAGATAACCATTTTAGCAAGTGTAAATCATATTTAGGTGACTGAATCTAGTCCCAACACAGCAAGTGAAATCCCATTATGATGGCAATTTCAGGTTTGACAACAAAAATCCCCAAGTCACAGCAAAATGATGCCATATGCACAATAATTACTCTCAATAGTTTAAGCTTAGCAATAACGATAGCAAGTCTAAAATCAAAGAGTTACGTACCAGCTTTTTCAAAGTAAAGTCCAAAAATCTTGACCAAAAATAAGTTGAGTTTATGCATTTTGCTAAATGACAAACACAATGTAACTAAAATTCCCAAACAACTCTCAATGAGTCACTAACAGCAACAATACTCGTGGCAACAACCTAAATCACCTAAAATAGCAACAAGAGTCAGGAAATTTGCATTAAAGATTAGCTAGGCTTTGAACAAAAGTATATTCAGTTTAATTCAACAAAATCAAGTAATTTCACAACTTGCAACTTAAATCCCAAAGACAAGAAAGCAACTAGGCAGACCAAACAACAAGTATAGTTTTAGAAAACATCGGGTACATATAGCACAAACTAGCAAGATAGCTATTATAAAACAAAGGCAAAAATTCAAAAAAAAAAAATTCTCTAGAATTTCAAAAGTTACCATCCATGGTTCAACAAAAACTTCTATAACACATTTGAATGCACAACAAATTTTATCTCCAAGCTCAATCTTTCAAATATTTCATGAAAATATGGATTAAAATTTTAAATTGCTTAAACTATAAATATTGAGTTGCAATGAGTAAAAATTAGAGTTGAGTTTCAATTGAATCATTTATAAGTTGCACCAAATTAAATTTTAAAAATTGTGATCACAAGCTTGTATGAAGTGAAAGATTAATCTTTCTTTTAAAAAAATACCTATGAGCTATGTCATTTATAATGAAATAATATATCAAGAGGTTGAGTCTACAAAAGTTCACACTTGGAACATCATTTGGCACTTTAACTGTTTGATTTAGCAGAGCTGCATCTAGGTACCAAATGCTCATAGCAAAATAGCACCATTTTCATGTTCATGGCACTATCCACTTGTAAATTTGCTGCTTACATTTTTACTTTAATTTCATATTATTTGAGAAATTCAAATCCCCTAGAGAAATAGAACCAAAAAGAAAACGCAAGTGAGGAACGAATACTTGCCACCAAACACATCGAAATATAATAAATCAAAACAAGGAAACCATAATTCAAATATCATGGACCTCGATAAATTTAAATAGTCACACATCCACCTTTCATGATTTTAATTAGCTTCAATTACAATGAAATAATATTGGCCAAAGTTTAATTCGGCCACGGCCTTCTTGCATCATTCCTTGGGTCATCCTAATTCGTAATACTAGTCTCTTCTTAAACCTTGTGTATATGCTTCTATAATATATATTAACAAAAATAATGATCTACAATATAATTCAAGCATCCGTCATTGACGTGCATAGGACAAGAACTTTTTAGAGGGTATAGAATTGGAAACCACAAAGAGGGGTCCCATGTGGTGTAATGCTAGAGCGGAAATGATGTTTTGGTCGGCCCAAAGCTGTATTGTGAGGCTGATGTGTATAAAAATGGTGCTTTTATTCAAACCCTTTTTAATTATTTCCTCAATTTTCTTTTTTCAACCATGCAACTTATTGAACCTTGTGGTCTCTGCTTATACATCACACCCCAATATCTCTTCAACCACCAACAACATTAATCAACCTTCACATCATAACACATGTTTATATATTAGTGTTTTATACGCTAATATTACCTAGGAACTTCACAATCAATCATGTTTCTGAATTATATTCCTTACTCGAGCTTAATTTCAAGGTTTGTGTTGGTGATTATTTCTTTTTACAGAGACTCTACCTCTCTAAGCGAGTCTTTCTTCATCCCCTCAAAATATAACTCCTGCTTTTATGTTTTTGTTTTTTTTAAAAAAAAAAATTAATGACCAAATGTATTAATAAAACATTAGTTCAACTTAAAAAGACGCATACATATACAACACATAAGACAACTTCGCTTTGGACACCGCCTAAAAGGAAAGCATACAAGATTTACCCTAAAAGCTTTCGGCACAAATATTACAACCACTTAAATGCGAGAAGATGAAAACCATGTCGACCCATAGACATAGAAGATGAATTATCGTGAGAACATGAACAAGTAGAACATACATTTGCTACAAAATATTCATTTTGAAATGCCACATAATGGAAGATTCATCAACAAGAGGTTGGTGAAGAAGCTTGTGCTTTCTTTTATGTTGATCTCCAGGCAAAAAAAGAAAAAAAGGTCAAGAGACTTGGGTTTCATGAAACTGACATGTACATGAAAGTTAAAAAACATGTGTCATTAGATTGACAAAATGTTAAAGTGAAAAAAGAAGCCATGTACAAATATGTTATTACTGTCACCACTGATATTGAAATAACCTGTATGCACCACCATCTTTCTGGAAAAGAAAAAACCAAACAATATATCATCATTTAAGTGTACGCGCTCACTAAAAACTATGTGTGTGTGTGGCTATGTGTGTCCCAGAGTGATATAGCAGTGTCTTTCTAGAGATATATCTTAGTGCATGAGCAGAAGATATTTCAACACACAATGTCTAATTAAAGTTTCGACAATAATTTATGATCATTGATAGGAAATAACGGGTATGCTTTCATTTTAGGGTTTAATGACTCTTGATCACGATATTATAATATTATAATTATCATGTATTTATGCTTGGTCTATACTTTAAGCAACACAAATTTTGAATGAAGATGTTACATATTAAAAAATAAATTATTCATGAAATATAGCAGTATTACTCATTGCTTTATAACATCAAATCTTATAAGCTGAAGTAGTATCATTGAGAATTTCATTCATATCTTTTTCCATGTTCCATTATTGAAATAATATAAACATAATAAATTTCTTCAAATCTTTAAAAGAAAGTTAAGCGAATCCACCAACTAATAGTTAATCGATTGGTAAATAATTTATCAATCCCACCAAGAGTTTCAAGATTTACAAGCAACCTATAAAGCTTAAAAAACAAGGAGCATATAAAGGGGTTGACTTCAACATCATTCCCTCATTAAATCTAAGGAAAAAGTTTTTTTTCTTGGGAAAATACCTTCAACACAATGCTAATTACAGCAACAAGAAGAATTTCAATAGAAAACACGAACCAAACCTAGAAATGATGAATACCTAAATAAACTTTTTTCCAATTGAATCTGATCATTATGTACAATATTCTAGAAGTGTTGACTCAAACCACAAGTAAAAAAACAGTAACAGAGGAGCATCACAATTCAAGAAAATGTGTTCAAAGCAGGATATAGTTTTGACATACAACAAACCTCTATTGCTTAAAGTGAAATTTGCGAATTATAGTTGAACAAAGAAATTATTAGAAAAACGAGTTGTACAAATAACCTCTAAAATTTAAGTGTGTCATGTAAAGATGAGATAGTAGATGCAAAGACCGGGTTTTGGTTAAAATAAAAGATTAAACAATTTTTCTTTATGTGTCAGTTTAACTTTTGGAAAACAACTAGAACAGATCCTAGATTGGATCACCATACATCCTTTCGTGACAATTTTTATAGGGTGAATCCTTTAAAACATAGAACAACCTGATCACTAATTAAGTAGGTTACATCTCCTTACGTATTTCTTCTTTAATTATTAGGTTCCTAAACAGCTAATCTTTCTTCTACAAAGACAATAAGTATATGTCTATTCATTTCCTTTAAAGATTATTCTCTCCTAGAAAACGAGAGAATTTCTGATTTAAGACTAAGCAACTGATTAAGTTTAATTATTGAAACTAAATAATTGATATAAGATTAAAGCTATGATAAATTAAAAAATTCAATTCAAAAGATGTATAGCAACACTTAAAACTTATGAAAAGAGCACGCCAGGAATGATTTTACAGATTTTTTACGGTAACAAAAAATTTCTCGAGAAAACCAATCATGCAACATTCTCTCCACTTCACAAGAAAAGGGGAAGAACGAATTCATTTATGAGTACCTTCACAGCAACTATAATTTGATTGGATAGTTGACCTTTGAAGACAGATCCTCCTTCTCCTATTCTATCCTTGAAATGGTTTGTAATTCGTTTGATATCAGCATACGAAAACCTTGCAGGCTTCAGAACAGTATATTCAGTTCAATCTAACATCTCCCGTATTTCGATATATTAGTAGAAGGAACACAAAGTGTGACACTGACAAAATCGAACCTGCTTAGTTACAGGGCACATCAATCTAACATTTAATTTCAATCCTAAGCGAATCCTAAAACTAAAATGGGAAAGAAGGAAGGTGATGAAGCAAAGTGAACTATTTCCTTATAGTGTTAAACCTAAGACTTGCGTTGGCCTCGCCACCATTATGCCGAGTTTGAACCGAAGATGAAGATTTAGGGAAAATGTTATTCGATTTTACCCTAATTTTCATTTTACCCTGAATTTAAAAAATATATATATATATATATATATACGAAAATTGGGGGGCAAATACCTTACACCTCGGTCCGCCTCTGGTCGTCGGACAAGGTGTGGAAAAGAATCAAAGGAGAACTATAGAGAGAGAGCGACAAAGTCAGGCTGAATCTCCGGTGAAAAATCTGTCGTATCGTCGGAATCAGATAGCCGCGCTAGCTAGGGCTCCGGGTTTATCGCTCCCGGGTTTGTCGCTCGCGTCTCTCGGATCCGGGGTTTTCTCCAATTAAAAATGGGTGATCACCGGGCCGTGCGACTTCTTCATATTGATTTAGCCACGGAACCACTAGCCACGGATCATATCCGTGTGAAATTTCCGTCTCAAATTAGCCAAAACGACGGACTACGCCATGAAAAGACTCGTTGAAAATTTGCCACGCCTTTACGTGGCAAATTCCGTGTGTAAATTTTGCCACGGAATTTCCGTGGCAAATGCGACACAAATTAGACACGGAATAAATTCCGTGGCTAATTCCGTGGCAATTTCACCTTTTTTTTGTAGTGAATGCATTAAAAAATAAAACAATATAAAGGGAAAATCAAAACTAAGTACTGTTAAAAATAGCAAGGCTGGATACTATATATTTTAATAACAAAAGTATATTACAATAAAAACAATTACAATGTCATCTTTCTAGGCCTTATTTTTTGGAATTTCATCATAATTGCCTCATTATCAATACTATCAAATATATCTTTTTCAAAATGAGATATATAGGCAGAACATGAAGGGCACCACCACTCACTATACAAGTCAAACCCCAAGCAGCATAATTGGAATGAGGGTAAAGGAGCAATTTTACACATGTAATTTGGCCCAGGGAGCGCTCAGCACCACGTAAAATTTTCTGGACCAATTTTACACATGTGGTTAGCTTTTGGGAGCAAAAGTCACATGGGGGGTTAGTTGACCAGACGGTCAACGTCCATTTGGATGGACATGAACAGTGACGCTGATGTGGCGACCAAATTGGAGAGAGAACATGCCAAATGGACCAAAAAATGCTGACTGGGAATGACAAGTTAATTTAAAAAGAAAAAAAAAACTTAAACACAAAAAAAAAAGCAACTCCATCGGATTCCTCTCCTCTAATAGAAGATCAAATTGGGAAATCTGAAACCCTAATTCACAGCCTTCATCATCTCCGATTCTCATCACGTGCAGTCGCTAAGCTTGGAACCACACACTTTGATGGCACCGGAGACGCCGACCTCTTTCCTTTTCCCGCGGTGAAGGGTCTCTCTCCACCACGGAGACTTTCTTCTTTCTTGCGAGATGCCGATCTTTTGGCCGTCGCGGGAGATGAAAACCTTTGAGGCTTTTCCGGAACCTTAATTTCATCCGAATTTCCTGATGGCAAATTATCTCGAGGTGCTAGGGGTGTCCTTGTTTTAACTTTTTCAACCTTATTTTCCGTCTTCGATTCCTTGCTTTCACCTCGCGCCTGCTCAGGTTTCTTGCTGTAAAGGTACATGGCAATGGAGTCGACGGACGGATCTGAATCCGAAACTGGTTGAATCACGAATTCCCGTTTGGAAGCAGAGATTCGCGCAATGAGTGGTTCGGGACTTCCCAAAAATGGGTGGCGGCCAACAATGATCGAATCCCGAGACACAAGGAAGAGGAGAATCGAATTCAAAACGGTCAACATACACAAATTGTCCGAGCTATAAACGATTGGTGAGGATGAGAATCGAATCCCAGAGATTCTTTTTTTCTCGGTTGAATGTTCATTTCTGGGTTCGATTTTGTAGACAACGTTTGATATCTGGGTTCGACTTCTGGGTTGAATGTTCATTTCTGGGTTCGACTTTTTAGACAACGTTTGATATCTGGGTTCGACTTCTCGGTTGAATGTTCATTTCTGGGTTCGATTTTTTAGACAACGTTTGATATCTGGGTTCAATTTCTGGGTTGAATGTTCATTTCTGGGTTCGAATGAATCCCGATGGAGATGTTTTTTTTTTTTGTGTGTTTAAGTTTTTTCTTTCTTTTTAAATTAACTTGTCATTCCCAGTCAGCATTTTTTGGTTCATTTGGCATGTTCTCTCTCCAATTTGGTCGCCACATCATCAATCCGTTCATGTCCATCCAAATGGACGCGTTGACCGTCTGGTCAACTAACCCCCATGTGACTTTTGCTCCCAAAAGCTAACCAAATGTGTAAAATTGGTCCAGAAAATTTTACGTGGTGCTGAGCGCTCCCTGGGCCAAATCACATGTGTAAAATTGTTCCTTTACCCTTGGAATGATAAAATTTGAAAGTCCTTAAGAAAAGTATCATTTAATAAAAGGATAATCACACACAGTAGACGCTATGAAAATTCAATATGAAACAGCTTGCACAATGTTGATGACAACTATAATATCTAATAAAAAGTATCAACTGTCTCCAGAGTGCAGTGAATTAGTAACAATTCAAGTGGTTATCAAGAGTACTTTAGGAATTACATCCTCTAGGGACAAGGAAACAGAACAATCAGTTTTACTACACAGGTATTCTTTACATAAAAGCTAAAAGCATAGCATATTGATAAATAAAGTTGAGACACCTATAATATTATGAATAACAGAAATTTAAGTAGTCTGATCTGAATATTTTTTCACTCTCATAGGATATTATGGCCACCAGGGTATCACATGATAGAAGGGCTTTATAAAAAAAAAAAAGGAAATTTCGAAGGGGGGGGACGTGGCAATGTTCAGCTCCATCGTCGCTGGAAAGAAGCATGTCCCTGAACCATGCATCGTTGTCCCTGTTGGCTGTTGCGTCTATATATGTTCATCATCCACCCAGAAATGAATAAATTGAATCAACTCTAAAAATCGTTGTCAAATAGCTAAATCTAGCTTCGTAATTGAAATCCAGCCAGCTGGCTTTTCAACATAGAATTCAAATGATTACGATCAAAGTATCAGATGGATATCTCATAACACGTGAAAGAAATTATAAAAAACTTTCCCTAGCTTGTCCGAAAAATTAAACCTTAATTATAAACAAATACATTATTAAAATCCTCACTTATGTCTCCTCTTACTCATAGAGATGAGAGGAGAGACGTGGGGTGAGAAGGAGTTGGAGTGGCGAGGCTTTGATATTGGTCAGCCCAACCTGTTCTCTCATATCCACTGCTTGGTTATCAACAGTTGAAACATCAAAGCCATGCAACAGACTAGCTAGTGTGAGTTGCGATATATGGAGAGCAAATGAGATTCCAGGGCAAATTCTTCTGCCAGCCCCAAAAGGAATCAGTTCAAAATGTTGGCCTCTCAAGTCTATATTCTTGTGGGTAGTGAGAAATCTCTCAGGCTTAAACTCCAAAGGATCTTCATATACACGTGGGTCTCGATGGATTTTTGAGAGGTTCGTCAAGAGACGAGTGCCAGAGGGTATGTGGTAGGCAGCCACAGTGCAATCTTCCATAGACTCATGAATCACACTCAATGGTGCAGCTGGGTACAGCCGCATGGCTTCCTTGATGATGGCTTGCAGATAATGAAGGTTGTTCAAGTCTGATTCCACTACTAACCTTTCTTTCCCGACTTGACTGTCTAACTCATGCACTGCCTTCTTTAGGACTTCAGGATTGTTCATAAGTAGTGAGAGCGCCCAAGTTAGTGTCCCTGTTGTTGTATCTGTCGCAGGTAAAATTAAGGCCTGCAAGTTTGAATACCAACTAAGCAGGAGATACATACATACATATAAATGAACATTTAACTTGACATCCTTAATTATATATTTCTCGTCACAGGCAGAGGCTAGCCTTCAAAATCATGTTTGTTGGTAGTGAGAATCAATTACGACATAAAACGGGATGCACAGTCGAATAAGCTTAATTAGGGAGTACTATTATTATTGGACATGAAACATGCCGCAACTTAATTTAAGATTTGGTTTCCTTATCAAACAAAGTGCTTAGCTGAGAGAACTAATTAATCAGATTTGGACGTTCTAAATCTGATCTAAGGGTTCAAATTTATTTTTTTAAAAGTTTATATTGGGGTGTGACATAAAACGTGGGGGGCAGTTTTGTCATTTTCCTTTAACATAGGAGAGTACTGGTGGACCAAAGAGGTAATTAAGTTACGTGGATGATCATATATATACATGCATAGCATTTTTTTGTCCATATACGTACCCCGGTGTTGCCATTTTCACCAATAGGCTGCCTAATTTAATTTTGCGTCTAAAGTCTAAACAGAGCATGGTATGTGAAAAGTAAGAAGGACTCTGAGCAGGAAAGCAAGAAATGCCCATGTGGTGCAAAAAGTTAAGTATGGGGGAGTTTGATAAGTTGTATTTCTACTATATATTTTCATTGTGTTATGATTATTTTACTTGATGATTTTGAACTCGAATGTGTTTTTACATGATAAAATATAACAGAATTCATACATATGTGGAAATAGGGATCACATAAAGTGAACTGTTATATTTTAGAAATTATCCATCATGTAGGCATAAGAAAAGGCATCAATTTGATGTATTTTGAAATCACATGACAATGCCGATGTGATGCTACATCATCGTGGGTGTTTGTCTGAACTAGCTAGCATCACAATGCTACCCCAATGCTCTAACATCATAAGTGATAACCTGTGATATACTATTATACGCTGATCTTTTCTCGAGAATATTTTAGAAGATAATTGCAGGAAGTTGAGCTGAACGTCTAGACGACGGTTGACTTGACAAAGACAGAAATAAAGAGCGCGGAGAATCAAATGAAAGATCTACAGAATCTCGCGGAATTAAAAGAGAATCAATCAACCAAATCTAGAGAGTCGGGCCTAACAAAATTGGAAACCCAACCCACTGGACGTACAACGTGAAGGTCTTAACTATAAAAGAAAAAGACGGCTAGACCTAGAAGGCTTGTAGTATCATATTCACAGAGAATATATTAGAATTCTGCCGAGAGCTGCAGAGAACCAAATTGTGATAGAAGATAGGTGGAATTGAAGAAGATGCAATAGCGTTGTGTGACAGACGTTTCCTGTGCCATCAAACCTTCGACGATCTTCTTTGTTTTAGCCTTTCTTTTCTGCTTTCCATGGATTATCTTTTATTTGTTTTAATTGTGTTTCCCTCATCAGCCATGATCCAAATTCTGTTGGCTGAGCGAGGATGGATTCTTAAATTGTGGTATGAACCTATATTGTTAGTTTTAATTCAATAAATTTAGTTTGCTTAATTGTGATTGCAACATTGGTCTTGTTTGTTAGTTGACTGTTAATAGACAAGAGCAGTGACCTTAGCTTACTGGAAAGGAGTTAAGGTTAGATTTCTGTTAAGCAGTGTGTGCTAGGCGAGTTTGTGCAAAACTATATCTAAATTGTAGGTTACATGAATGAGTTTACCTCACATAACCAATACACATAGGTTATATTGACGTTCTAAGCCTGAAAATCCGCATAGGAATATGAGAGAAGTACGACAAGAAATGTACTTACAAAATTGCGGAAGCTTCTGTATACATAAGTGATGGGTTAACTAAATAACATTGCGATAGGTAGTTTGCTGCAGCATTGCGGAAGCTGTGCAACAGATTGCTATAGGAATGCGATAGAGGCAATATGGAGAATTAATGCTACTTAAGATGAAATCTGAGCTTTGCCTATTTTAAATTTGATTTTCTCAAACGTATTCTCGATCATTTGTTTTATTGCGTTTATTAGTAGTGATAGTCAATCCAATCACTCATTTGATAACATCGAGCAACTTTCAATCATTAATTGGTAGCATAATCGGTATTCTAGTCTCTATGGGATGATACTCTACTCTTTACTTCATTACTTGTTCAACTGATTCACTTACCACAATTTGTCATTTTTCTTTAACATAGGAATACTATTGGACCAACGGGGGAAGTGGG
Source organism: Acacia acuminata (assembly GCA_019022655.1). Taxonomy (NCBI): domain Eukaryota; kingdom Viridiplantae; phylum Streptophyta; class Magnoliopsida; order Fabales; family Fabaceae; genus Acacia; species Acacia acuminata. The sequence goes on from JAFJYI010000015.1 coordinate 399,994, forward strand.
TGGATGGTTGAAATCAGTTATGGTATGGCACCATGGTCGTCCCATCTGATTGTCCACATGATATTTGGAAGATTTAGATTTAATATTTTTTAAAAGATATTTTTTGAAAAAAATGTTAGTTAAAAGAATATCTTTACTTTATATTTTGTAATCAAAAAGTGGAAAAATTTTTTTTAAAAAAAATTAAAAAAATATTAAATATGGATTAAAATCAAGACAATTTTCTTCTAAATAATAGTATTTTGAAATATATTTATAAACATTTGTCTTATAATTAATATATTTATTATTTCTATATATTTTCGTTTTTACCATTGAATCAAATAAATATAACAATGTATGACATATTTTGTAAAGATGTAAATTAATAAAAACTTCATAAGAAATATATCGAAATTTTGAAATCACATGATTAAAAATATTTAAGGGATGCAATGCAAAATCAACATTAATAACATGAAAAAGCCAAAAAGGCGAGGAAAGAGTGGAAGATGGCCATTTGACGAAGATGGGATCGATGAACAATCCCTCAAAATGAAAATTTACTTATATAAAAAGACAAATAAATAAGGAATTATCTTAGTTAATTTATCTCGGGAATTTGAATCCCTATATTATCTCTAACTACATCTCATATATTTGTTTTATGAAATAAATTTATATATATATATATATATATATCCAAATTTAAATTAAGGGTAATACTATCTTTTGGTCCTTCAAAATTAAAATTTACTTATATAAGAAGATGGGACTATCTAATTTATTTGGAATTTGAAGATGGTGTCTATCTTAAGATGTACTTAAGGATTAGGATTATAAGGCACCATAGAGCTCTATAAGGTTATTTTTCAGTTGTGCTCTCTCACCTTTATGTTCCTTTCAGGTTAGATTTAAAAAATAATATTCAGTATGTATATGCCCTCCTCCCATAGGTAACTACAACTCCAACTATTAAAAAAATAGAGTCATTTTAGAGAATATATGAGGAAGATCTCGTAAATAATTGGATAAAATTATTTATAAAATGTAAAAAATATTTATTTTTAAGTATGCTTTAAAGGTAAGAATATTAAAAACTCCATAGATCTTCAATTTTTTTGAAGTACAATTAATAGATTTAAGTATGCATTTGCTCCCCGGAAAAGCATCGATTTCCTAGATGGATTCTTTTTCCTTGTCCATGTATTAAACGATGCATATAATCATGTAGTTATATTCAGATTAGGACACTCGATAATTTTTTGTGCAAGTTTACTTGAGTGTCCGGATCATTACTTGTTGCTATATGTTGGGATTATATATGGTGGGTTTTATAGCATTTCAAGGAATCTGGTTTGCCAATTCCCTCTTCTAGTTTGTATAAGTAGTATTCACTTACCATTACAATTTGTCATTTTTCTTTGGCCATTTTTCCACATTTATGATATTTGGAAGATTTAGATTTAATACGCCTTCTTTTTTAAAAGATATTTTTTGAAAAAAATGTTAGTTTAAAAGTCTTGAGCCATCTCTTTAAAAAAAAAAAAAAAAATATCATAAATTTTACTAGGAGTTTATATTTTGTTGGAATTACTAGATTCTTTACAAGTAACAAGGACCAAAAATATTTTTTTAAAAAAAATTATGGAAAAAAAATATTAAATATGGACGAATGAGTTAAATATGGGCTAAAGCAAGCCAAGCCTAATGTCAAGTTTAAATCATCTCGTGTTAAGTGAGCTTCATTTCAAGTGCCAACAGGGAGGATTTTGACCATGACCGGCTCATAACAATTATGATTGTTGCAAAATTTTTTAATGATATACAAGTTTTTTTATTTTCTAATTTTTAATATATTTTTATTTAATTATTTTATTTATTATTATTTTTCATATATTTTTTAAAAAAATTAATTGGATTTTGCGAGGGAAAAGGTTTTTTTTCCTTGTCCATGTACGTATCACCGTGTGGCCATTTTTAACAATAGGGATGCCTAATTTAATTTTACATCTAAAGCCTAAAAGCAGATACATCATATGTGAAAATTAATGAGAACTGTTGAGCAAAGCAAGAAATTAGGAAGTTATTTTAATTTGGCATATAAATAATAAAATAAAAAAGGATTGGAAATATGGGAAGGACACACTAACCATGCTTGTAGCTTTAATCGTAATATCGGCATCGTAGCCGTCAATCATTTCAGCTTCATCTACGCTGGAAACAAGCACGTCCATGAAGTCACTGTGCTTAGGCTTGGCTTCCCCTGAACCAGCGTCGTCCTTCTTGTGTCTGTGTTCATCCACCCAAAACTGAATGAATTGGTCCAAATCTTCGGCTGTCTTCCTCATGGCCCTCTCCTGGCCACCCAGATCCAGCCACCTCAAATACGGCAACGCATCTGATATCACAAATGAACCGCTCAGATCGAAAAAATCCCTCAGTGTTTTCAGTGTCGTGTCCTTCCCTTGAGTGTCAGCAAAACGTTTCCCCACCACCATTCTAAACACAACGTTTAAAGTTATCTTGCCGAACCATTTCTTCATCTCACAAGACAGTGGCTTTGCTTCTTCTATATTCTGACCCCTATTAATGTTGTTCGACTCCAACCAACGATCGTAGGTATCTTTCATGGCTGATCTAACCTCGGACTCTCTCACATGTTTCAGCATCTCAAGGCGGTGGTTGGAGAGGACCTCCAGCGTGGCGATCTTCCTCACATGACGCCAGTAGGCTTCGTAGGGACTGAAGCCGATCATGCCAAAGTTGTAGCCCATGACCTCGAAAGCTACGAGTTTTGGACGGCTCGCAAAGGCCCTATCATTCACAGTGAAGCACTCCTTCGCAATCTCCCAACTGTTGACTATCAAGGTTTGGTGAACCCCGAGCCTTACGGTGAAGATTGGCCCGTATTTATCGGCCATGTTGCCTAAAGTTATGTGTGGTGGCTCTGGACCGCCTAAGAGGTGTAGGTGGCCAATCACGGGCCATGCACCGCCGCCTTCCGTGGTGGCCGGGCGTAGTCCTTTTTTCTCGGCTTCTTGATATGGAGAAAAGAGCGTAGACGAAGATTAGTAATCCGAGGATGGTGAACGGAATGGTGGATTCAGTGAAAATCGTCAGGTCCATGGCTCTGTAGTTTCTAGTGGCTGCTTAGGGCTTCTTGCCCATGAGAAGTTGAGGAAAGGTACTATATTTAGAAAATCCATGACGGCCCAGATGGGAAATGATGAGGATGAGAGAAGTGCCATATCCCTTATTGACTAAATGAAAGGCAGCAGTGAGTTTCAAAAAAAAAAAAAATATCTATAATTAAAAAAAGTCTGGTCAGCAAAAAGGTAGGTCAATTCTTAAGATAATAAATTGAATGATTACTATGGTTGCATCCTTATCCGCCTATTCAAGGATTAGGGGTTCACGTTTTTCAAAACTTGGCAAATTCTTATTGAAGCTCATATTTCAATGGGTCATGTTATTTTTTTTGGGCTGTAAATGCTGGCCTATATTTGCGGGCATGGTTCCAACTGCAGCCCAAATTCGTTTTGAACCCTGCACTACTGAAGCTCAATATTGTTTGTATTTTAGCAACAAAAAAATAAAAATTATTTGTAAGCTCTATATCAGAAAAAGATTTATATCGACATTAATTTACGTGGACGTTCTACTCAGATACATCCACTGTTCAAAGATCGTACTTCAATATTATTACGATATTTTAAAATATAGTATTCAAAATGTTCAAGCAATTTTGAAGGAATAAACAATTAACCGAGTGAGGTAGGCGCCTCTGTGGGGAACCACGGTAGGGGTGGACATGGGTAAGGTCAAGGCGTGGCGAGACCCTTGCCCGAAGAATGAACGGACTGCATTTTGCAACCTGATGTCCGGCCCCCGCGAGATAAAAGCCCTTACCATTTTTAATTTGGGCAAAGGTGGGCTGGGCAGGGTGGGCTTCCCTTGCCCAAGTAGTGACGCCTTACCCTGCTCCCTGAGGATTCTAGTTGACAGCTAACAGAATTTCAAAGCTTTGGAGATACCTAAAGTATCATATAATATATTTATAATATATTTAGACATAATAATATAATATATTTTAAATAAAATAATATATGTAGAAAAATATTTATTTAATATATATTTAATTTTCCGGTAGGCCCAAATGGGCGGGCGGGACCCCCGCCCGATGCCCGCCCCGCCAGCTTATTAGCCGGCCCAAATGACCCAAAATTGCCCAAATTTTTTTTTCGGGCCACTTTTTTAGGGTGGGGGGCATTTTTTACCGGCCTTGGGCGGGCGTCGGGCACCATGCTCACCCCTAGGAACCGGTGGACGAGTAGGGTACGGATAAGCTCCCGGTACCGTCGGATCTAGATTTAGATAGCCCGAGATCTTATTTTTTTTTTACTTTTTTTATTTTTAATAAAAAATAATTTTAATGACTAGAGAACCTAAAATAAAATAAATCTCTGAACTAATATTTTTTTAAAAAAATGATTTTTTATGTAAAAAAATAAAAAACGAAAAAAAAAAGATCTGGGTTAGATCTGGACGGCTGGGAGCTCATCTGTGAAAACTAAACCCCCTCTGTGGTGCATTATGGTGACTTTCTTGGCGCTTTCCTGTGTCGTGCGCCGCATTCCAGTCTTGCTAGTTGCTGCCTTTCTTGCTTGGAGGTCTGTTGCTCTAGCTCCTTCTTTTCCCATCGCCATTAATTTCCTTCACCTTTCTTCCTTTGCTTTGTTCCACCTTCTTTGCTTGGAGGTTTGTTAGCTTATCTCCATTGTTCCTCTCTTCTCATCTTCATCATTGCCCCCTCTGTTAGAAATATAAGGTAATTAGTTGAAATGTTGGTTAAGGCCTAATCTATAGTATTAATAGAGGGTCTTAACAATATTGAGATGGGTGAGTTAGATGAGAGATCCTCACCATATTAGAGAGAGGTTAACTTGAGTTTCTACTCTCTAGAGAGGGAAGTCCCTCTTAGATCCCTAGAGTTAGGGTTTGTTTGAGTTTGAGCATATTGCTCCTCTTATATGAATAATACATTATTCTTCCTCTTGATTCTTTCTCCTTATTTTCCTCTCTAATCATATTAGTTAACACCCTCTTCCACCAACCACTATGCCTTCCAATTTCCACTGACTTCAAAAAAAAAAAAAATCCGGCCTTCTCATTCCCTGTGTCTTCCTTTCTTTTGACCCTTATGTGGTCTTTGGTTTTTGAGATTCTCTATTCTAAACCCGCCTCCCCAGGGGTGGAACTTGGAGGAAAAGTTTGGGGGGGCCAAATAGTGGTGGGGGATTCGGGGTTCGGGGGCGCTCCGAATTTTTTTTTTTTTAAGGAAAGTTTTAAATGCATTAAAAATGAAAAAAATAAAAAAAAATATTCATGAAATCAAGTCAATTAACTTCATCTACAAGTGTAGTGTAGAATGGGTAAAAGCATAGTAAGGGATACACCACAAAAGTAAATTTCACTGATAAGCTAAAAATTTCAAGTAATTAGAATGAAATATAGAAAAGAATGATAAGATTAACATAAATCAGACAAGACCCCACATGGAACAAAGATTGAATTACACTACAAAAATGTTCCTATAATTAGGATCGGAGGGAGTATTACACTACGTTGGGGGCCAAGAAAAAGAAGAAGAAGTTGGGGGCCAAAAAGTTATATTCACTATGTTGGGGGGGCCAAAGTTGTATTATTACACAAAAAAAAAAAAAAAATAAAAAGTCCTATTAAAAAAATGTAAACAATTTTTTTTTTTTTTTTTTTTTTTTTGGGGGCCATGCATAACTATGTTCCGTCTCGGGCGGTGTAATACCCGAATAATTATCTATCTCGGAATACTATATTTTAGCAAATAATACCTATTTGGAAATAGGTGAATATGTGGTTTTAAAACCTTGTAGGATACTTATTCTATTGTCTAGGGAAATTTCTAATGAAATTAGAGGGATTAAAGTGTCAAAATCCCTAAATGCAATTATGGGCCATGAAATGCCCCGAAAATATTATGATAAATCCCAAGAGGCAATAAAATATTCATTGAAAATTAGAAAGTATATTGTCTCTAATTTTAGGAATTTTTGGGATTATTTCCCTTGAAAAATAATGAGGCAAAATTAAATATAATTTTGGGGAGCATAACTTGCCCTATGATTTTTAATATTTTACATGGAGCATAAAATACCAATATCAGTAAAATGGTTGTGAGATAATGATTAATCCTAATTAAGAAAATTATCAACAATTAGAAAGTGATTAGTTAAGTAATTAATGGCTAATTGTTTAAGCACGAACAAGAGAATATTTAAGGTAGATTATGGAAAATCCTTTAATTAAGTGTTTATGGCTACTATTAGCATAAAGTGTGCTTGCTAATCAATTAGAAAAGATTAAGAAAAATTGGTGAGATTAAGAACATGAAAACCCTAAATCCTAAAAGATTGCTAATCATGGGATTAAGGCTCTAATTAAGCTTCTAGCTAATTTAGATAAATTAAAGAAAAAATAATAATAATAAAGGGAAGAGAAAAACCAAAATTTGAGTGTGAAAAGGGTTGTGGGTTTTTCAAAGATAATATCATGATATTTTGTTAATTAAATAATAATATAATTAAGATATTTGTGGAAGAACCAGTTAGATAAAGGGGAACCGATAGAAATTAAATCCTACCTAGAAAACCGTGAACTAAGTTTCTTAGGTCAGGACATATTACAAACAAGTGAATTTTTGTCCAGAAGTTGGTGTTAGCGGAAGTCATTTCGTAGAACGGCGGGGCGAATAAGGGATCGATGAAAAGATATTTTGTAAACAAATGGCGATAAGAAAAGTGAGAACCAATGGAAAATAAATCAAAACTTAAAATCCTTGAACTAAGTAGAAAACAACTGGACATATTATAAATCGGTGGATTTTTGTCCCGAAATTAGCATTACCCGAAGTAATTTCTCAGAATCGATAGCGTCTGGTCTCGAAAATGTTCAATGGACAACGGAATACCCTTAATGGGATCAAAAATTTAGTTAACTCAGATATTTCCAAAGAGGAAGAATAGAACTTCAAGGTTGTGTTCCGGATTTTTGAGATTTTCTAAGATTACGCGATTAGAACACCGATCGGGGATTTTATCGGGTAAATGCATAAAGTAAGGGGACATTTTTGTGGTGGAGAGAAGAGGAAAATGAGTGATGCTCATAAGGCCACATCTTCATCATCCTAGCCCTTGATGCAAAGGTTGATCCAAGGATGAGATCCTTTGGCTTTTGCTATAAATAGCCTTTCACATTTCTCTTCAAACTCACCAATTCACAAAGGAATCCTAGAGAGAGGTTAGAGAGAAGTGAGAGCAAGGAGGAGCTCGGAAAAGGAGTAGCGAAGTGCTGGGTAAGTTCTTCGGTCCCTAGTCTTAAGCTTTGGTAGTTCCTTCGGTACTTATAGTAGAGATGCTAGATTAATATTTAATCTTCCAAGTTAGTTTAGATATCATGTTTTAGGGATAAATATGATATTTATTTCAAAAATATATTGGAGATGGAGATATGTCAAAATTTTGGAAGATTAGAGTTAAAGTAACGAAGTTCGGCGAAATTCCGCCAATTAGTAGAGTTAGGGGCAAAAATGGTAATTTGTACCTAAAATGCCTATTATGATGTTGGGCCTTGAAAATATGATATTATCCTTATAGGATATCTGTAATCACATACCGCTGTTGCACCGTTGTCGTACCACTGTCAAAAAGTATCGTTTTCCATCAACGAAGGTACGTTCGCGTCTTCGTAACACTAACTCGATGCTTATTGTATGCTTACATGTGATAGACTATTTCATAGAGTCATGGATGGACTTTGTCTTGGGTCATGCACCGTGTCTAAGACTCTGTCTTAGTTCACTGCGTTTATACATTCGGCTTTATTTATACGGGTTACGTCTTGGTAATGCCGTTGAGTTTTCCTAGCGCCGAGGACACGAGGATTGTCGTGGCACCGGGTTAGTGCAAACATGGTTGATCGTGCATGTGCTTGTGTGCTATGTACTGTTGTTGTGATTGACATTACATCTCGCCTTGTGTGCTTATGTATTGTTGTAACCTTACATCTCGCCGTGTGCTATGTATTGGTTAATCCGTAATGTTATGAATATCTCGTCATACATATTTTGTCACACATAAGCATGAGGTTAATCGTTACCCGAGGTTCAATGGCCATTGAACCTCAGCTCTTAACATAGCGTCGTGGTCGGGAGGACCGAGGATCGAGGAGAAAGGCAAGCGGCACGCATAGGGACTCACCAAGACTTTCTTCTTTTGTTATTTACTTTGAAAACACTCGGTATAACGTACGGTACTATAATCACCGGACTTACGGCATTTTGAATATAAATATCAGTTACTCAATCGCTCCGATGCTCTACTCGATGAAAAAATTTATATACCGCTTTTGAAAATGGGATGTTACAGGCGGCCTCCCTATTTTTTCTAGGTTGGAATCCTTAATTTTTGGGTGTTGGATTAGGTATGTGAAGCCTAACTTGGGTTTCCTAGCTCATCTAAACCCCCTCCTTCTTCTATTTGATGACCTTTTGCTTTTTTGGATCTATAATCATGGAGTGGGCAATGCCATGGTTATTTTTTTGGCTTCTAGGCTGTTACGCTGCTTTCACTCTGGCTTTGGTTTGGTCTTTGTTTGTGTGTTCTTGCGGGTTTATCGTTTGGGTCTTCAATCCCTCCTTATGCGTCATATGGAGCTAGGGAATGCTCATATTTCTCTATTTTTGGCAATTGGACTTGTCTAACTGCCTCCCCTTTCTTCCTACGGGAAGCCTTGAACCACGCTGGTTAGACTAGGTGGCCCATGTCCTCCAAGAGAGGTGCTGCAACACCCGTCATTTTGTTCTCGCGCAGTTCTTCCTTGTTTTGTTGGCGCTGCTGGTAGCATTTGTTGACTCTTTTTGATGGCTGCAAATCTGGTTCAAAGACGAAGTTGTTTGCTATTATGTTGTTTAGTTTTTTTCTTGTGTGTTTGTAGTTGTCTGTTTGTTTCCCTTGTTGTCTTGTGTTGTTATCTTGGGCTGCTTGGTTGGCTTCTGCCTCTCATGTAATGCTGCCCAAGTTTAATGTAATCATTTTATCGTGTGTCTAATGCATTTTGACCTTTCATAAGAAAACAATTAAGCATGTGGTGTCCTTTTTTAACAAAAGAAAGAGAGATTTGATTAAACAAAACAAAGGAGGTCGGTGGAGAGGGTTGTTCTCTCTCTTTTGGCGGTGAAGTTTTCTTCTGCTGCTTGGTTCATGTTCATTGGATCTGATTCATCTCCTTTGGCCTTCGTAAGTTTGTTCATTTTATCGCTTCTTGTTTGCTTCATCGCTAGTTTGGTATTGGCTCGTTTTGGATTGAAGATGCAGGGCTCTTCAAGATGGTCCTTTCCTGCTTGTTCACCATCGCGCCTGAGCTACTGTTTCTCTCATTTTCTATTTGCAAAGGTATTTTCTTTCCATATGATTCACATAAAGTAGATTCAATCGCTTATTTCCTTGCACTTGGATCTTATTGGTAGTGTGTCTGTTGTTCATCATCATGGTGCTTATTATGTCTTGCACTTTTCACATACTGAGGATTGCCAATATATCCTAGCAGATCATGATATTGGGATCTTACAAGGTATCTCACTGGCAGTTTACTTTTGGTCTCCCAATATCCCGATCGATCAGCTAGTTCTTAATCATTTCTCTGTTTGAATCCAAGTATTTAATCTTCCTGTTGAATATTATAGGGAGGAGCTCGCTCAGATTATAGCTTCTCAATTTGGATCTTTATTATGTGTGGATTATTCATCTCAACATCACCTTGGTGGATTTCATTTCAAAGTTGCATGCCATGGTTTGAGATGGTTGCAGCTTGCCTCTATTACTGCTCCCTTCTGGTAAGGCGATTCTGATAGTTGTTGTTTGTCGTTTAGCTTACCGCAAGCACATGGGTCGCAAGAAATAATATAGTGATTGATAAGTATATATTTTATAATTAAATAGGTGTATATTTTATTATATAATTAGTGGATTTATTAATATTATATGCCTATTTCATTATCTTTTATATGCTTTACTATCATTTAATTAATTATAGAATAAAAAGATATTTCGATATAAAATCTACTTATATCCTATTATATTTTGCAAGAAATATTAGCTGATTTAGAAGAATATATATATATATATATATCCTATTATATTCTTCTTAATTAATTATAGGATATAAAGATATTTTGATATAAAATCTACTTATATCCTATTATATTTTGTAGGAAATATTAGTGATTTAGAAGAATATATATATATATATATATATAATATAAGAGAAGGGAAGCACTAGCCAAAAATCGTGGAGGACCACGCCAATTAAATGAAAAGATTGTACAAGCATCATGCGTGAGGTGGAAAGCTGATATATATATTGTTATAATATATCCCTGATCCTAATTATAAGATAGTTGACTTTTTTGGAGAGATTAAGGAAGCTAATTAAATTACTTTAAAGTATTTTTATTTTTATTTTTTTCTTCAAACTTATTAGTTTGACTAATAAACTAATATATAATCTAACAATATTTAACATATGAAATGATTAAGTAACTTATTTAGCTTCCTTAATCTCTCAAAAGAAAGTCAACTAGCTCTTATAATTAGGATAGGGAGGTAGTATATGACAATATATCATATCTATCTGAGAAAAAAAAAAAAGATATCAGAACCATAAGTAATATATATTAAAAGGGACGCATAGACGCAGCGGGGAGGAGAACGCCGCGAACGAGAACTAACGCAGGGTGAGCGGCGAACATCAAGACTGGACAATAGCGGTCAAGAACAGACGGAGAGCAAGATAGTAGCAATAGGCTTCTTCTTCGCAACAATGGAGAATATTTCCATTTTGCTTTCTTCTTCTCCCCTTTTGTTCTTGTCTAATGTTGGATTTTAGTATAGCCATGTGTGGCTAATTTTTCTTTTCAACCTAGAGAATTTATGAATTTGTTTGGGTTCTAGATATTATTTCCACGGATTTATTTTACTTAATTTTAATTCAGTTTATTTAATTTTATCTTATTTATTATTGCTTATTGATTGACCATCATTAAGCGTGTTTTGGGGATTTAGAATTGAACTTGGAAGAGGGAATCTTAAATTGACCTTGGGATTAAATAATGTGGAATTAGGTTTTAATCTAATTTGCGTCTAGGATAGACAAATACCTAGAAGCTCCACATAATCAAATTAGAGTGAGCCCGATCTAAAACGAATCTTATTTAATTGTGTGAGGCGTTACATAATTAATTAAGGTAAGTATATAAATGGACCAGAAGGCATTTATAGATATTAATACTCTAAATTAGTTGATTAAGTTAAGTCAAAATTAATTTAGTAGGGATAAAATCTAAGAAACCAACAAGAGACTTGTTTAGTGGCTCTAGGTTGCTTGTTCGATTAGTGTGGTAGTTTAATTATTTTAATTTTAGTTTTAATTTCTTTTCTCTTAATTAAATTCACTTTGATTTGCTCAACTTAAATGAAAGTATAAAGTTAATGCTTAAATGAAGTTTGTGATACTAGGTCCACGTGGGAACGATACTTTTCTTGTCACTTTATTATTTGGTACGGCCCGTATACTTACGGAGTTATAGGCTATAAAGTTTTGCCCTATCATTGATAAAAATAGTGTTATTCCACAAGGACCGTGATAGAACTTAAAGACTACCTTGTTGATAGAACTTAAAGAAAGTAAGAGAGAAGTAGAAAAAGGGAAATCTAAAGCCAGAATCTGTAACTCTAGCCAAACACTCTAGAGATAGAATCTATATTCTAGCCAAGACATAGTAATTTCCATATAATATTCTTCACATCCCTTATGAAACAGAATACATGTATATATAAAGTTTGGACATAATAGCTGCTTATGAAAACAGATAACACACAGTAACTACCTAATCTGATAATAAACTGATAAACTACTCTTTCTTATCCTAACTGACTGATAAACTACCCTTTCTTATCTATATATTTATATTCTTTCTTCTAGAATAAACCAAAAGAGGAAGAGGACAGTTAGAATTTCCAATATCCCTATCAATACCCTCCCTTAGAAAAACAGCCTTGTCCTCAAGGTAGAAATAAGGAAATTTCGGCCAAATTGGCAGTGACAAGTTGCTCATCTTTCAAGAATTCAGGCATCTTCCCTGTATCTTTGGTAATGTCTATTATTTGCAAAGTCGATGATCTACAACGATGTCCAGGCGTGAATCGGTCCCGACATCGGACATAGAGGCCCTTCTCCCGTTGATATTGACATTGCTGGCCGTTCATGATCAAAGGATGAGGAACCGAGGGATGCGTCTGTAATTGATGGTACTGATCAGAAACGGCCGAATTGTGCGTGCTTGCATGAGGATTATGCGAAACCGTCGGCTATAATGGATTCACTAAGGAAACTGAGGAATTTGAATTAAAGTTAGAATCCCAGTGGTGACATGGTGGAAATTCCTTATTTTCTTGATAATAATAATTATTTTTCGGACCACGTTGACGCAGATTTGGTCGTTGGTATTGTTGCGATTGTGATTTTGCTTCAAACTCCATGGCCAAAGTCACGGCTTTATAAAATGTGCGTGGTTTTTGAATCTTAACGTCCGCCTGAAATTCTTCCTTTAGCCTATTGATGAAAACTCCTAAAAGACAATGTTCTGGCCATCCTTGCACACGAGATTGTCGACGCACAAATTCTTGCTTATATTCACCCACACTACCAGTCTGCTTAATCCTACAAAGATGACGTCTGGATTCTGAAACTCCACAAGACCAAATTGTCCTTGGAAAACCTGCACCAATTCTTCCCAATATCTTATAGTCCTTCCCGAAGAAACCCAGGGAAAAGTGTCTAAGGCGTCACCCTCCAAATTCATTGCTAATACATCAACTTTCAAATCCTCGAGTGTTTGGTAATATCAAAAATATTTTTCTTCTTTTAAAACCCAGCCTCGAGGATCGCCGCCTTCGTACTTTGGGAATTCAATTTTTGAATAAGGACGTCTTGATTGATTTCTGTGCCACCAAGAATTATCTCCTTCATCATGCTCGTTGTATGTGTCCCTGTTGACATGACTTGACTCTCCCTGAGCGAATATTGGTGCCTTCTGTCTCTTCAGAGTATTGAGTTTTGCATTCATTTGACTCAATTGCGCCATAATGGCTGTCAATTGCAGATTATTGTTGGCTTCAAGATGCGTATGAGGAGGGGGCTGAAGCGAGATTATTGCTGGGTCATTATGAGGATTGGAATCTAGTGGTATTTTTGGGTTATGGCCTATGGGTTGAAGGTAATGGAGAATTATTCTCATATAAGGAATTTTGAGTATTAACCATGGTATCTAACAGGCTCTAAGACTCACCGATTTGATACCAAATGATAGAACTTAAAGAATACCTTGTTGATAGAACTTAAAGAGTAAAAGAGAAGTAGAAAAAAGGGAAATCTAGAGTCAGAATCTGTAACTCTAGCCAAACACTCTAGAGACAGAATCTATTCTCTAGCCAAGACACAATAATTTCCATATAATATTCTTTAAATCCCTTATAAAATAGAATACATGTATATGTAAAATCTGGACATAATAATTGTCTACTATGAAAACAGATAACACATAGTAACTACCTAAATTGATAATAAACTGATAAACTATTCTTTCATATCCTATCTGACTGATAAACTACCCTTTCTTATCTATATCTTTATCTTCTTTCTTCTGGAATAAACCAAAAGAGGAAGAGGACAATTAGAATTCCCAATATCCCTATCAGACTATGATGAAAGTGAGCTAATTTTTGTAACCATCTTTTTAACTAGATTGAATGAAATTATTTAAAATTGAGTAAATCAAATAAAGAATTTTGATGAAAACAATAAAGTTGAGAAATGAAAAATTGATTCTCAACTTCAAGCGATTAAACAAATACATTATTAAAATCCTTAGTTATGTCTCCTCTTACCCATAGAGATGAGGGGAGAGACGTGGTCAACCCATCCTGTTCTCTCATATCCACTGCTTGGTTTTTGAGAGTTGAAACATCAAAGTCATGCAACAGACTAGCTAGTGTGAGTTGCTTTATTTGGAGAGCAAATGAGATTCAGGGCACATTCTTCTGCCAGCCCCAAAATGTTGGCCTCTCTCAAGTCTATATTCTTGTGGGTAGTGAGAAATCTCTCATGCCTAAACTCCAAAGGATCTTCATATACACGTGGATCTCGATGGATTTTTGAGAGGTTGGTCAAGAGACGAGTGCCTCATATTGGGTAGCCAGCCACAATGCTATCTTCCTTAGACTCGTGAATCACACCCAGACCTAGTGGTTTCCTTGACGATAGCTTGCACATAATGAAGCTTCTTCAAGTCCAATTCCTCTAATGCCCTTTGAACTTAATGAAGCTTAATCACCAAGAGGGGGTGAATTGGGGATTTTAAAAACTTTACAAATTAGCTCTGTTTTGGGCAGCGAAAACAAGGTAAATAGAGAGTGAAGAAGAAGAGGGAAAACACAAGAGGTTATACTGGTTCGGTCTAAGTCCTTGACCTACCTCCAGTCCCCAGACTCTCTGGTTTTTTCACTACCACAATTGATTACACACTCTGCACTCAAGAGTAGTTCTCTCACTAGAACTCACTCCCCCTTACAAGTTGTAATCAATGAACTCCCAAATCACCAAGTCCCCTTGACTTGTGATTCTTTACAATAAATGATTTGCAAGTAAGAACTCTCTCTAAGAGTAGATAATGATAAACACTGAAGCTTATGTATCAAAAGATACTACACAGTTGAAAATAGAGAGAATAAATGCAAGACTTGAATGATTTTCGTTTTCAGCAGTTGTAGTTGTGAGAAGAATTGAATGCAACTCTATTTATACTAAGAGTGCATTAAATGACCGTTGTAATCTTGATTATAACCGTTGCCTTCATTAGACAAGGTTCTTGTTCAGTTTAGGTCTTCTTCTCTCTCTAAACTTCACTTAATCCACAGGGAGAAGTTCGAGTTGACTCTTTGTGAATTTGTCCATTGGAATAACATTCTTGGATGTGGAAAACATTCTTTAATGCTCGTAAACGTGTGCAGATGGATTACCCAAAAGTATGCAACTTTTCGGGTTTTGCATTTAATGTCGACATCACTTTTTGCTTTTGCTTTAAACCTTCAATAAACATTCTCAAATCTATCCGAAACTCACTAACAAAGTGGTTAAACATAACTAGGAATGTATAACAATAATTATAGGAAGTATTGAAATCAAACATGAAGGTTTTACAAATTTGTGATTTGAATTTTGTCATCGCGATGGAAACTCGAGTTTGTTCTTCTAAACTCAAGTTTTCAACCGAGCACTTAAGGCGGGACTCAGTTTCAATATCAAGACTCAAGTTTCCTCCATCCATAGAGGAAAATCGCGATTTGAGCTTTTGGACATAATTTTGGCTAAAACTCAAAACTCGAGTTTTCAAAATAAAACTCGAGTTTTGGACTTTTAATGAAAACAAGACACTTAAGTCCAAAACATCAAAATTGGAGTTTTCAAAACAATGAAAAGGTTCAAAGCTCTCGGCTTGGCCAAAACTCGAGTTTTCAATCAAATCAAAACTCGAGTTTCCATTTAAGTATGAAAACATTGAGAAATCGAGCCGAGGCCAAAACTTGAGTTTCCGTTGGAAACTTGAGTTTTCAAATCTTAGAAAGATGCATTGCTCTGCTTGGCTCAAAACTCGAGTTTTGGGCTCAAAACTCGAGTTTTGGAATCAAAACTCGATTTTTCATATATTTATGAAAACGTTGAGAAATTGTGCCAAGTCAAAACTTGAGTTTTCTCCGAAGACTCGAGTTTTCAAAGACTAAGTGAAAACGTGAAAACTCTGTCAAGTCAAAACTCGAGTTTTGAAACCAAAACTCGAGTTTTCTCTTAACTTAGAGAAAACTCACGAAAGCTCAGAGCAAAGCAAGATTCTGTGCTTGTAGCGCGAAACCTGGTTCAAAAAGTTCAACACTCTCTGTCTGACCAAAACTCAAGTTTTGAAATCAAAACTCAAGTTTTGTCTTTAAGTGAAAACTGAGTGCTCTCTCGTAAGTTCCAAAACTCAAGTTTTCATCGAAAACTCAAGTTTTGCTTTGATCATTGAAAAAGAACAACTCTCTCGCCAAGTCCAAAACTCAAGTTTTGAAACCAAAACTCGAGTTTTATCTTGACAGTAAGTTTTCAATTTACCAAAGACAAAACTACATCTTTTGTTTACAATTGTCAGTTATCATCAAAACACATAGAGAACTGACACCTTTCTCTCCCAACTTGCGTGTCTATTTCATGTACAGCCTTTTTAAGGACCTCAGGATTGTTCATAAGGAGAGTGAGAGCCCAAGGAAGTGTCACTGTTGTTGTATCCGTCAACATTAGGGCCTGCGAGTTTTCAAAATCGGCTTCTATGAAACCCAGGCAGTATATATTACAACATCAAACTTGAAATCCTTAATTATTTATTTCCGACACAGGCGGCTCACAATTAGGTTCTTCAAAATTAATTCATTTGTTTGTTGCTACTGATAATCAATATTCACGGCATAAAAAATATATACAAGGCTAGCTGGTTAATAGACATATATACAAAGCACACAAATGCATGCCAGAACATTATAAATATTAATAATAGACCAGTGGCGGGGTGCCGAAGCGTAGAGGTAGTAATGTGGGTCAGCCCAAAGGGTATGGGTTGGCCTGCGGCATATTGGAAAAGCCCGCAACCCATCATTCCTACCTCTTTTTTTTTTTCTTTTTCTTTTTAAAAAAATTATTTTACATTTTCAAAGATTTTAATTTAGTTTTAGAAATAAATTACAAATTTTTATAGACTAAATCCAAGTTACTTCTATATTTTCACGAATTTTCATTATTATTTTACATAATTATTATATTAATATAAACTTGTTAAATCATTAAAGAAAATGAGAAACCAAACATATAATCATGTTGCTAACATAAAATAAGGCTACATTTAAATTAAGTATAAAACAATAAATTGTTTTCATTTAAGCTTAGTCTCAACGTTAAAATTTTCAACTAGTTTTTAAAGTAAAAATTTTTAAAAAAATAACAGTAAGAGCTTGTCTTTAATTTAAGTTTTGTAGACATTAATATAATATATTAAAAGAATATGATAAAAAAATAAATCCACACTTTAATTTTGGATGGTTTACATTTTTTCTGGAGAATGATAAAAAAATAACTTTGAAATTGTAAAATCCTAAATCATATATTTCACAAACAAAAATTGAAAAAATTAGTTGTGAATTGTCTATCACTTCTTGTCATTTTCTTATCAACTCTTGATAATAAATTTGATTTTAAATTTTTTTAATTTTAAAGTCCCTATGTCATTTTTCTTTTTTAGATTTTTTTAAACTGATTCCTAGTATGGTCGTCCTCATGCACGGCGTTTTTTCGTCCATCAAGTCATACACAACATTTTGCCATTTTCAACTATACGCTGCCGCTGCTTAATTGAGAAAAAGATAAATAAATATCTTTTGAACTTACAAAAATATGAATCTTCAAAAATAATCGTTGAATTTGTAAAAAGAATAAGAGTATCAAAGACCTATGAGGGATATATAAATTGGGTTAAATTACCTTTTTGCCCTTAGTTTTAAATAAATTAAAAAAAGGGGGAAAATGCCCTCACCAATATATATAAGCTAAATAGGCGGATATAGGCGGCCCAAAGGGCCGGCCCCATTTAAGTGGTGATGGTGAGGGCATTTTCTTTTTTAAAAAAAATTTATTTAAAACTAAGGGCAAAAAGGTAATTTGACCCGAATTTGCATATATCCTTCATAGGTCCTTAGTCATTTTTCTTAGATTTTTTACAAATTCAATGGTCATCCTCATGGGGTTTTGTCCATAAGTTCAAAAGGTATTTATTTATCTTTTTCCCTATTTTAATTTTGCACCTAAAGTTTAAACAGAACATGATATGCGAAAAGTAATAGGAATTATGAGAAAAGCAATGAATTAAGAAGTCATTATAACTTTCAACATACTCCATTTGAGCCACAACATAAATATGTTTTTAGAAATATTTTTAACTTATAATGGTAAGTCACTAGTAGAATAATTAATAGTTATTTAGTAATTTCATTCTTATAATTAATATTTAAATATAATTTCAAGAAATTACCCCAAAAAAATAATTTCATGATTTTTTTCCCATTTAAAACATCATTTAATAAAGGTGAAATTAGAAAAAAAAATCAAATTTTGAAACAAATTGAATGAGTTATATAATTGTTATTTTTTACTTTTGGTAAATTATTTAAAAGTGAGTATATAATTTACAACTATAAAAAAGATTAGAGAAATATGTGAAAGATTGACCACGCAAGGAACCAGTTTCCCTACCTATCCCAAGATAGGAAGGAAGAGCTCCTCCAAATCCTGGGATTTGTCTATATTTGATTTTTTTTTAATTGTCAATTTTTAAATAAAAAAAAATCATTTTTTAAAAATATGTTAATTGAAAAATTATCTTTATTTTAGATTCTCTACGCATTAAAATAATTTTTTTAAAAAATAAAAAGTAAGAAAAATTAAATTTGGACCGTCCAAATCCTATCTGGACGGTCCAAATGCGAGGATCTCTCCTTACCTATCTTTGGATAGGTAGGAAAACTAGTTCCCCTAGCTTTAATCACATTGTCAGCACCATGGCCGTCAATCATTTCATCTTCATCAACGCTTGTATGAAGCAAGTCCATCAAGTTACTGTGCTTGGGCTTGCCTTGCCCTGAACCAGCGTCCTTGTTGTGTCTGTGTTCATCCAACCAAAACTGAATGAATTGGTCCAAGTTTTTACTTGTCTTCCTCATGGCCCTCTCCTTGCCACCCAGATCCAGCCACCTCAAATACGGCAACACATCTGATTTCACAAATGAATCGCTCAGATCGAACAAATCCCTCAGTGTTTCCTATTTTAATTTAGACTGGAACAGTTCTAGCATCAGGACCAGCGGTGGTAGTAGAATTCTCTTCCTCAGCTTCACCAGACATGTCTTCAAGTGATCTTCCTCTAGATACTGGCATAAGAACGTAAACAACAACCCCAAGAGATTAACCACACCCAAGGCTATAAGAGTATTTCTCACACCAATGTCCTTGACTGCATAAATAAAGCCAAAAGCACCCACTATAGCCCCGGTCTTGCCGACCGCGCTGAGATGCGTGGTAGGTTGACGTAAGCCTCACCGGGAAAATCTCGGCTGGGACAATGAACGTGGTGGCGTTGGGACTGAAATTGGCGAAGAAAAAGGTCAATGAGTACCTCACAACAAAACCAATATTGTTCTTCTTCAAGTGATGAGAAGGAATGGCCAGTGCAAACATGAACACAGTCATGAAGAAAAACCCTGCAATTAACCTGCCAATCTTGTCGATTAACGCCACCTTGACCAGTAACCAGGGACACTGCTGCAAAGAGCTATCAGAGTCTGAGTTCTGCCAATTCACCGGTGAGGGCAAATGGGGGTGCCAGCGGCGCTGGTGGAGAGGGTGAAGGCCACCGGCGACTATGGAGAAGGGCGAAGGTGGAGATGGAAGAGGATCGATCTGGCCCTCTCTGGTTCTCGTCGCGCGTCGCCTCTCTGTGATCTCTATGAAGAAGGGCGAATATATATCATTTCCTTTCCCTCTGTCTCAGCAAAATGCTTTCCCATCACCATTCTAAACCCAACGTTTAAGGCTATCTCCCAAAACCAGTTCTTCATCTCACACGACAGAGGCACTACTTCTATATTCTCTCCATTCTTGTTCAACTCTAACCAACGATCATAGGTATCTTTCATCTCAGACTTAAGCTCGGCCTCTCTCACATGCTTCAGGATCTCTAGGCGATGGTTGGAGAGGAACTCCAGCGTGGCAATCTTCCGCACGTGACGCCAATAGGCTTCGCAGGAGCCCATCATGCCAAAGTTGTTGCCTATGACCTCTAAGGCCACGAGTTTTGGACGGCTGGCAAAGGCTCTGTCGTTCACAGTGAAGCATTCCTTTGCAATCTCCCAACTATTCACTATCAATGTTTTGTGAACCCTGAACCTTACGGTGAAGATTGGTCCGTATTTGTCGACCATGTTGCCTACAGTGATATGTGGCGGCTCTGGACCGCCTAAGAGGTGTAGGTGACCAATCACAGGCCATGCGCCGCCAGCTTCCGGTGGTGGCTTTCTTGGTAGTTTTTGTTTCTGCGGCTTCTTGATATACATGGAGAAAATAGCATAGACAAAGATTAATAATCCGAGCCTGCTGAACGGGATGGTGGGTTGCCTGAAGATCATCAAGTCCATGGCTCTGTAGTTTCTAGTGTTGTACGGCAGCATGGCTTCTTGCAGAAGAGAAGTTATAATTTGAGGAAAGGTACAATATCTGATGCTTATTGAGAAAGTGTGAACTTGCAGAAATAGCCGTCAAGATATTTGTTGTTGACCAAATGAATGGCTCGAGTTGGTCGGCTCAATATTTTACTTAAATCCTTTAATGATATTATAGTTTCTGCAAGTTTCTCATTTTTAATACTCCAACAAAATTACAAAATGCAGACAACTAAATGTGACTCATCTGCCATAGCCTATTGAGCTCAGTATAGGCAGACCAAAACTCCTTTCAATGGGAGTTTTGTGAATTCTAAGCTAAAGGTGGGAAATTAGCAATATAGCGAGTGTGTGTTCGTTTCTCTTCCTTACGTTGGAGGACTAGGCTAGGGGCATACTTTTTTTTTCCCTTAAAAAAATGTCACCCATTTTAATCAGGGTTATTTAAATCACTCCTTCAAGTTCTTGAGTTAAGAATATAACTCCCTTTCAACCATTTTAGTGGAATATAAGTCATTAAATTTGTTTTGAAGGGCAGAGAAATAAGAGAAGACAGATTTAAACACTACTCTTCAAGTCCTATTTAGGCCTAGAAAAAACGTTTTTTTGTCCTATTTATAAAGTATATAATTAAATATTTCATATCAATATATAATTCTATCTTTCGAGTTCACGTATTATTATGTAGAGTTGTAGACTAAGTTGTTAATTAAAGTCCCCTGCCTGGAAATTTTTTTCAGGTTCTGTCCCTGTCTAAGCCATGCTTTTAAATAAATTTCGAAGGTTTATATTTGATCCCTTCTATTTATTATCTCAATCTCAAGAATGTAATGCCCGATTAATAAGTCCAAAGGTAATCTCATCACGAGCACAAATAATATAATTAAGGACAGATCTTATCAAGATTCAAGATACTCCCTCTGGTCCTTATTATTATATAAAGATAACAACTAACAATTCTCACAAATAAATAATAATAATTCAAGTCAATAAAGTTGCCCTATAATTTAAGTAATTTCCAATGTTATCCCTACTAATTGCACTAAATTCTAATATTATATTAATTATCACTTTTACCTACTACCCTTATTAATTTATGGGTATACATGAAAAAAAAAAAAAAAAACAATTACTACTCCTTAGAAACAAGCAAAAGTATCTTATAAAAAGAATCAAATACATTTGCTAATTGGTGTCTTATAATAACGGCCAGAGAGAGTAACCTTCTAAGTCTAATAAGTGCATGTTTGGATAAGTGATAGAAATTATTTTTTCAATATGATTTACGGTATGCAAGTTTGTGAGATCAATTTTGTTTTGACTTATGTGAATGTATTTTTCTAACGCCAACTCAAACCGACCTTAAAAAATTTATTAGAAATTAAATTTCTTGTTTAATTTAAAAATCCAAATATAATTGAGTGCAAGATTACCGTTTTTTAGAGCTTGATCTGGCTAGTGGCTACAAAGATAATACTCTTATTTAATATACTTCTTTGATTCTATTTATAAGGTAAAGGTAGGGAGGAAAAAAACATTGCTCCAAACTAAAGGGAAGAGGAAAAAAATTCATATGAATTTAAAATTTTACGTTCAAAGTATCATATAGATTTATTATACATAACATACGTGTCCGAAATTATAAAATGCTTTCCTTGTCCTACAAAGCTTAATCATAAAGAAATACAGTACATTATTAAAATCGTAACTTATCTGATTTTACCCATAGAGATAAGTGGAGAGTCGGGGGGTAAGAAGGACATTGAGTGGTGAGGCTTTGATATTGGTCAACCCAACCTGTTCTCCCATATCCACAGGTTGGCTATCAGGAGTTGCAGCCTCAAAGCCATGCAAGAGAGTAGCAAGTGTGAGTTGCGTTATCTGGAGAGCAAATGAGACACCAGGGCATATTCTTCTCCCAGCTCCAAAAGGAATCAATTCAAAATGTTTGCCTCTCAAGTCTACATTCTTGTGGGTAGTGAGGAATCTCTCAGGCTTAAACTCTAATGGGTCTTCATAGACACGTGGGTCACGATGGAGCTTTGAGAGGTTGGTCAAGAGACGAGTGCCAGAGGGTATGTGGTAGCCAGCCACAGTGCAATCTTCCATAGACTCGTGAATCGCACTCAATGGTGCAGCTGGGTACAGGCGCATTGCTTCCTTGATGATGGCTTGCAGATAATGAAGGTTCTGCAAGTCTGATTCCACTACTAACCTTTCTTTCCCGACTTGACTGTCTAACTCATGCACTGCCTTCTTTAGGACTTCAGGATTGTTCATAAGTAGTGAGAGAGCCCAAGTTAGTGTCACTGTTGTCGTGTCTGCCCCACCTAGAATCATGACCTGCAGGTTTGTAAAATTGGCTTCAATGTGGTAAAACCCAAGCAGCATCAGTATGTATATACAAGAACATTAAACTTGACACATGTGTACGGTAGAATAAGCTTAATTAGGGAAGCTTTATATAGTCAAAAAGGAGTAATACGAGTATTATATTGGAGATGTCATTGAGGCTTTGAGAGTTTCGCCTTGGGAGATTGTTAGGGGTTTTGACAGACAAGGTTTTTTAAAGCGTCTTGAGAAGATATCTCACCTATGATAAGAGTATAAAAAGGAATATCTAGTGACGGCTAAAGAGGATTTTGATAATTCAGTCCCAAGAACTGGATAAATTGTAGAAAAAAACTTTGAGATATGGGAGTCATTTGTAGAGCTATGAATCAAGGCTGGCTCTTGAAGGGTCAGGACCCTTTTAGGCCTAGGGTAAAAAAAAAAAAAAATGTCTTTCAAAGCCCGGAAGCACTAGGGCCAGAAGTTATTATTTCAAATTGTAACTATTTTTCCTCGTTTTATTTTTAAAGAAATATAATTAGTAAATTATGAAAATTAAAGTTCTAAATTATCAAATAAATGTTGTCCACTTTAATATCCAAACAAAATAAATCATTCAACAAACAAACACAAACTGTTGGCACCTAGGCGAAGTGGCGCCCTTCAAACTTCAACCGAACAGATCCGACACCGTGTCTATGACAAACCTCGTAACCTTTGAAAGCCAGTCGGCCTCTCCTTCAAAGCCTGAGTCGTCATCATACTGATTCAGTGATTCATGAGAGGGAGTGATAGACTGAGATTGAGAGTTGAGACACTGATAGAAAGTGATAGGAGAGCTGGAGAAGGCGAGGAAAATGGTGATTGAATATTTTGAATTCCTTCACCCACAACACTCTCGGTCTCGGTCAAGGTAATTGGAAAATAATAATAATTAAAGGGCTTAATGGGCTGGCCCTTTTATACCCGCGGCCTTATAGGGCCAAATACATTTAGCATCTGCATTATTTTACAAGCCCAGCCCTTGAAGGGCTAGGGCTGGGTTTAAACAGGCAGGCCCGATTTCCCGGCTCTAGTCATTTACAAGATAATTTTAAAATCGCATTCTCGTGATAATTAATTATATATCTCTTCTTCAAAATTAACAAGTCAAGTTAATATTGAAACTTACAAGTATCAACAAGTTATGGATTGAAGTGATAAGTGATTTCACACCAGTAAAAAGAAGAACACAAGTTTAAATTATGAGAAGCACACTTGTCGAGAGTGTTAAAAACTCTTTACAGTCTAAACTAAAAAAAATGATCGTATCCTTGACCAAATAAAAAAGTATTGAAACTAATTATACCTTTGACCAAATTAAAAAAAAAAATTAAAATTGTAAGTAATTTATTAAGAAGAAAAATTGATAAAGGAAGAATTGTAAAAAAAAGTTTAAAGAATTTATATATTTTTGAGTAGCATGTACTTAACTTGATCAATGAAATTTGAAGAATCTACTTAAAGTGTGTGCGTATATATGTGTGAATGATGAGTTGTAAATTTTAAAATTAAAACGCAAATTTAGAAAGACTCATAAATCAGAAGACAAATGCATGTTAATTAAAATATTTCAATATTAAAAATAGGCGGGTTGGGGTGAGTGTCATTTTTCTAAAAATGATTAATTAATAGATTATTTTTATTTTAAATTCTGTCATCTGAAAAAAATTTAAATAAAAGTAAAAAATGTTAAATATAAACGATGCAGATGAGATCAGATAGTCCCTTGTCCATATACATGCGGATTCCCGGGTGGCCATTTTCAACAATAGGGATGCCTAATTTAATTTTTCATCTAAAGTCTAAAAGCAGAAACATCATACGTGAAAACTGAAAAGTAATAAGAACTATTGAGCAAAGCAAGAAATTAGGAAGTTATTTTAACTCTGAATATAAATAATAAAATAAAAAAGGATTAGAAATATGGGAAATAAGGTTGTTAAACTCGCGAGTTTAAACAAACATGTAACATGGACATAAACTCGTATCTTGAATTCGTTAAATAATTAAAATATAAAAATGACAATAATTTGATTTAAATATATTTTAAATCTAAATAATTGAAATTAAATCCATCAACATTCATCATTCATCATATTTAATAAAGAAATTTCTACAAAATTTCTATATAGAGCTTTTGAGCATGATCAAATCAAAAAAATTAATATAAATTTAAGAGTAAGTTAACACATTTTTATAAACGTAAAAACGGTAAATTTGGTGTATAAACTTGTGAGTTTAACTGAGTTTATGACTAACACGAGTTTACTACTAACTCGACTTATTTTTATAAAGTAGAAACGTAAAAATGGTAAACTCGAATCAACTCGCGAGTTTGACAACAATGATGGGAAGGACAGACTAACCAGGCTTGTAGCTTTAATCGTACTATCGGCATCGTGGCCGTCAATCATTTCAGCTTCATCTACGCTGGAAACAAGCACGTCCATGAAGTCACCGTGCTTGGGCTTGGCTTCCCCTGAACCAGCGTCGTCCCTGTTCTGTCTGTGTTCATCCAACCAAAACTGAATGAATTGGTCCAAATCTTTGGCTGTCTTCCTCATGGCCCTCTCCTGGCCATCCAGATCCAGCCACCTCAAATACGGCAACGCATCTGATATCACAAATGAACCGCTCAGATCGGACCAATCCCTCAGTGCTTTCTGTGTCGTTTCCTTCCCTTGAGTCTCAGCAAAACGTTTCCCCACCACCATTCTAAACACAACGTTTAAAGTTATCTCTCCGAACCAGTTCTTCATCTCACAAGACAGTGGCTTTGCTTCTTCTATATTCTGACCACTATTAATGTTGTTCAACGCCAACCAACGATCGTAGGTTTCTTTCATGGCTGACCTAACCTCGGACTCTCTCACATGTTTCAGCATCTCAAGGCGGTGGTTGGAGAGGAGCTCCAGCGTGGCGACCTTCCTCACGTGACGCCAGTAGGCTCCGTAGGGACTGAAGCCCATAATGCCAAAGTTGTAGCCGATGACCTCGAAGGCTACGAGTTTTGGACGGCTCGCAAAGGCTCTATCATTCACAGTGAAGCACTCCTTCGCGATCTCCCAACTATTGACTATCAATGTTTGGTGAACCCCGAGCCTTACAGTGAAGATTGGCCCGTATTTATCGGCCATGTTGCCTAAAGTTATGTGTGGTGGCTCTGGACCGCCTAAGAGGTGTAGGTGGCCAAGCACAGGCCATGCGCCGCCAGCTTCCGGGGGTGGCTTTCTGGGCGTAGTCTTGTTTTCTCGTCTTCTTGATATGGAGAAAAGAGCGTAAACGAAGATTAGTAATCCGAGGACGGTGAACGGAATGGTCGATTGGGTGAAGATCGTCAGGTCCATGGCTCTGTAGTTTCTAGTGGCTGTGTATGGCAGTAGCAGTAGGGCTTCTTGCCCATTAGAAGTTAATTAGGAAAGGTACATATTCAATGCTTATCGACAAAATATGAACTTGCGGAAATAGCTGTCAAGAATCAAGATATTTGTTGTTGGCTTATTAATGAATGGCAGGAGTGAGTTTAAAAAAAAAAATCTATAATTAGGACAAAAAAAGTCTGGTCAGCAAAAAGGTTGGTCAAGTCTCAAGATAATAAATTGAATGATTACTATGGTTGCATCCTTATCCAAGTATTAGGGGTTCACGTTATTCATAACTTGACAAATTCTTATTGAAGCTCATATTTCGATGGCTCATGTTATTTTTTGGGCTGTCAATGCTGGCCTATATTTGCGAGCATGGTTCCAACTGCAGCCCAAATTCGTTTAGAACCCTGCAGTACTGAAGCTCAGTATTCATTGTAATTTGTAAGCTCTATATCAGAAAAAGATTTATATTGACATTAATTTACGAGGACGTTCTACTTAGATACATCCACTGTTCAAAGATCGTACTTCAATATTATAACAATATTTTAAAATATATTATTCAAAATATTCATGCAATTTTGAAGGAATAAACAATTAACCAAGTGAATTAGGCGCCTCTGTGGTGCTTTATGGTGACTCTCTTGGCACTTTCCAGCGCTTTCCGGTATCGTGCGACGCTTTCCGGTCTTGCAAGTTGCTGCCTTTCTTGCTTGGAGGTCTGTTGCTATAGCTCCTTCTTCTCCCACCGCCGTTAATTTCCTTCACGTTTCTTCCTTTGCTTTGTTCCACCTTGTTTGCTTGGAGGTTCGTTAGCTTATCTCCATTATTGTTCCTCTCTTCTCAACTTCATCCACTATAAAAAAAAATTGATGTTTTGTAACGGCTAAAATTATGTATTTGTAGCGGACAGTAGCGGAGGTTCAAAAGAACCGCTACAAAGTACACAGTTGCAAGATGTTTTGAAGACCACTATTGTATTGGTAGCGGTTTTAAGTTACCGCTACAAGTTGTGATCAAAATGACAAATTTCAAAAAAAAAAAAAAAAAAAATTGGCGCCAAAATTTTGTAGCAGTTTTAAATATTGGATAAATTTCATAAATTGCTTCAAATATTTAAGCCAAATTTAAATTAAAATTTGTAGCTGTTGTATATTGCAAAATTGGAAAAAAAAATCATAATTTGAGTCCATTGTTACAATATTATGCTGAATATTTTTATTATTTAAGTGACAAATTAAATGATATTAGTTAATATTTAAAAAAAAGATTAAATTAAGTTAAATAAATATAAATATTATGTATGTACAATATTGAGAATGTGTAGAGATAATAAAGACTTCTTGTGTTGTCCACCTCTAAGCAAAAAAATCATGTTATCCATCAGAAGATATTTGATTATGGAAAGAATGTTGATAATGATAGAAGGAATATTGATAAAATATCCTAGATAAGAAAATAAATTACTATCAATATTATAAGAAGAAAAAAATAATAAAACATTCAAATCAAAGATTTTGTAAGGGGTGGGAAGAAATGAGAGAAAACGAGAAAGAAGCGGGTGGGAAGAAATGAATGAGAGTGTGTGAAATGAGGTGTAGTAGGGTATTTATAGGGATATGCGTATGTAGCGGTTGATGTGACGGTTTAACGTTTGTAGCAGTTTTTCGGTTTGTAGCAATTCGCTACAAAAATTTATTCGTATTTTTAAAAAATAAATGAATTTCCAAATATCACATTTTGTAGTAGTTATACTACATACTACTACAAATTAATGAACGTTGGTGGGATTCGAAATATTCAAATTTCAAAACTACACACTTTATAGCAGTTTATCTACTAAAACGCTACAAACTTCATGATCGTTAGCGGGATACGAAATATTCAAATTTTAATATTACACACTTTATAACGGTTGATATGACGGTTTTTATAGTGTTTTCTTTTTTCCGTTTTGTAGAGGTTACAAAACCTCCACAAAAATTCATTAGTATTTTTTTAAAAATAAATAAATTTTAAAATATCACATTTTGTAGTGGTTATACTAAAAATCACTCTAAATTAATGAACGTTAGCGGGATTTAAAATATTCAAAATTACACACATTGTAGTGGTTTATCTCCTAAACCGCTACAAACTTCATAATCTTTGACGGGATATGAAATATTTAAATTTCAATATTACACATTTTGCGGTTTATGTGACAGTTTTTTGTAGTAGTTACAAAACCGTTACAAAAATTCTTTTTTTAGAAAAAAATAATTTAAAATATCACAATTTGTAGTGGTTTAGCTAAATAATAGTTACAAATATAAACGTATTTTTTTAAAAAATATTTTTTTGGTATAACTTCTATTTGCGACGTGTTTGAGGACTTCACATTTATAGTGGTTTAACTAAAAAAATTGCTACAAATTGTTCATCGCTACCCCAACTGCTACAAATGAAAAAACACTACCTCATGCGTCCTGAAACTTTGAAGCAGTTTTCTATAACCGCTACAAAAGTTTAAACTCTTGGCATTATGTAGCGGGTTTTTGATATAAACCGCTTCAAATAAATCGTTACTAATGGTGCGCCATATTTGTAGTGGTTTGAATAAATAAACCGCTAAAAAATAACCGTCACAAATTTAGCGTCATATTTTGTAGCGGTTAGTTTATGATAACGCTACAAATGTCGTTAACGAACTAGAGCTCCACTTGACGCGAGTCATATATACTGCTACAAATTTGTAGCCGTTTTGGGATAAACTGCTACAAATTTGCATATTTGTAGCGGTTTATTATAACCGCTACAGATTGACATTTTTTTTTGTAATGTCCCCTCTTCCATCTACCACTATGCCTTCCAATTTCCATTGATTTCAAAAACAAAAAAAAATCTGGCCTTCTCATTCCCTGTGTCTTCCCTTCTTTTGATCCTTATGTGGTCTTTGGTTTATGAGATTCTCTATTCTAAACCCATCTCCCTTTTTTTTTTTTTTTTTGGAACACTACAAAAAAAAAAAAAAACAATTTTTTGCGGCGGAAAAATTCCCTCGCAAAAAAGCTGTTTTTCGTCGCAAACCCGATTTGCGGCGGAAAAAGTTCTGTCGCAAAAAACGCCCTCGCAAACCAATTTTCCATTGTAAAAATGTTTCTTTCCCTCGCAAATTCTGAATTTGTGAGGGAACATTTTTCCTCGCAAAATCTTGGATTTTGCGAGGAAAGTAGTTTCCCTTGCAAAATTGAGGAGTTTGCGAGGGAAACACTTTTCCCTAGCAAAATGCCAATTAATTTTTTTTAAAAAAATATAAAAAATCATAAAAAATAAAATAATTACATAAAAAATATTAAAAATTAGAAAATAAAAAGACTTGTATATCATAAAAATAAATTATAACAATCGTAAGAGTTTACATAGCAAAAAAGAAAAATATATACTACAAATTATAATGTTGAAGGAAAAAGAAGATTTTAAAACATATATGTGCAAATATTCTTTTGTCTTGGTTATTGAATGTCCGCAGTTTGCCATGCCTCCAGAAAAATCAAGCAGAATGTAATCAATGTTGAAGTCGTTTGAACTTTTTTTTGCTGAAGTTCATGAAGGCCTATACTCATTCATAACACAATCTGTTAACACCATATGGATACATGAATAAAGAACCAAATACAAATTAGAACGAATTCTTCCTTGAAGGGAAATGAAGCAACAAGACAATATATAAATTTTAACCTGGCGTATATATTTTATTACTGTCATACATACTTGGATAGTGCTGCAACATCATCAATTTTATGACTAAGTTAGAAAGGACCTAATTCACAAATTTTTTATGAATCCGATATTTTACATTAATTTAAAATCTTTCTGCATAAAAGCACACAGATACAAGTAAGCAGAAAGCAGAGTAAACAAACTTGAAGGTGGACTCAAGCCAAAGCCAGGAGTGTGTAGGCAATGCTATGAAGAAACACATTGCAGCAGTAAGCCAAGCCACAGAGACAATTCCAATAGCAAGTTTGGAGACTTTCTAACTCCCATTCTATATGGACAAGTTACTACATTCAGGGCAATTCCGAATTCAACTGATAAATCAAAAACAACAATAATAAACATTCCACTACTTACTTCAAAGATCACAACTTGAAACAAGATAATTACATTGAACAACACAGAATGGGTTGAGAAAGCATCATTTGCCGCCACAGGGATCATCTAAAATCAACAGACATAAAAATTCTACCTACAATTTTAGCTAAATTATCTAAGCTTGACAACACCATCCATCATCATTCTTAGTTTTTTTAGCTACATGTTGCCTCGAGTAAGAAACACTTTTCAGCTAAATGAATTAATGAACTTGGGTGGTTGACTGTATCATCTAACTGGATTTCCATAAGCATATACTTAAAAAAAATCATGACAGATAACTTTGAAAAGACTTCAATATCATGTTGGACAATTGTTTCAAAATAAAAGAGAAAGAACTCAATTAATTTTGTGATACTTTGGTCCAGCAGACATTGTCCGGCAATTCTCAATTAATTTTACTGACAACATTTATGGTTCCTTTGGAAAAATCCACTAATAATGCACATTTGCACCTATGCTATTCCTTAAAATTATTATACAGATTAGAAGCAATTTGATATGGAAATATAATAAGAGTATTCAACCATTATTCTGATAGGTTGTTAGTGTTCTGTTAGTCAGCTGTAGGATTCAAGTTGGAGAATTAGAGGCAATCATTATTACCCAAAACTTAATCCTACTTACACTTGGATTTTTTCTAAGCAAAATCCTCAACCTAGATAAAATTGACAAGAAGAGAGCCAGGGACTAGGAGGTAATAATTACTTCCTAAAATTGTATCCTTGCAAAGAGAGCATGTCTAGAAAACATAAATATAATATAAGGAAGTTGTCTGCTATTTGAAATGCTAGTGCCTGTCATTAGAACCAATCTCTAACTATTAAATCATCATAGATCTAAGTGTAATTATTGATCACGTAACTGATCTGATCACCTTGAGCAAGTCAAAACTCAAAAATAGAGAGTCCAGCTTGTATTACTAAAAGCAATTTAAGAATAAACCATGTGATGCCTACCCATTCTAGCTAAAGTGTAATTTCTGAAAGGGATTACTAAAACTTGTCCAACAACAATGATTAGTGACATGAGACATACTAAAAGGACACTTAACATAGAAAAATTGAGCATCTTACCCTCTCAGCATTTACATTTGTACAAATCAAATGTAAAAAATGGTAACTACGATGTATAAACAAAGGTATTACAAAAAGAATAGGAACAGTAAGCAAAAAGAAAATTGATAAAGGGCAAAAAGGAGCAGGACAAAAGAAACAAACCTCTTGAACAACAACTCTAATTTCACTTTGCCAATTATTTGGTTCTGCATTTATGGTAAGGGTGGTCACAGTACATCCTTCCCTTCCAGAATCACTATGATCCAATTCAACTAAAGTGAACGGTGGATTTGAACTCTGGAAATTTATTTGCGTTAAACACACATTTGAACCATGGAATGGACCATTTTTCCACAAGTAAATAAATTAAGAAAGCAGTGATTTAAACTTTGAGAAACCAAAGAATATATAAACTGAAGAAATGAAGTCCCAAAAAAGTCACTAAGCAACAGTATAACAGGAAAAAGGCTCTCTATCACCTTGGGCAATGTCACCCTTAAGTCCTGGATCCATGTCAACTACAGAGATTTTAATTGTGATAGGAAGTTTGAGATCAATAACCTGTAACATCAAAGAGTTATTTAACTAAAAAGAGTAATAGCAGTTACAATAGTTTTCTTACCCACCTTTATACGTAACATTGGGAAGAAAAAAAGCCATTGTTGAATCTATGCATAAGGAAAGAGAACCTATTAGTCAAGTTTTTGACCGCTTATTTGTATTGATCAATTACTTATCAATTCTCGTCATTTCCTTATCAAACTCTTGATAATAAATCTGATTTTATATTTTTGTAATTTTAAAGTCCCTAACTCCCTGTCATTTTTCTTAGATTTTTTTAAACTGAATCCTAGTGTGGTCATCCTCATGCACGGCGTTTTTTCGTCCATACAGTCATACACAACATGTTGCCATTTCAACCATAGACTGCCGCTGCCTAATTTAATTTTGCACCTAAAGTTTAAACAGAACATAATCATATGCGAAAAGTAATAGGAATTATGAGAAAAGCAAGGAATTAAGGAGTCATTATAACTTTCAACATACTCCATTTGAGCCACAACATAAATATGTTTTTAAAAATATTTTTAATTTATAATGGTAAGTCACTAGTAGAATAATTAATGCTTATTTAGTAATTTCATTCTTATAATTAATATTTAAATATAATTTCAAGAAATTACCCCAAAAAATATAATTTCATGATTTTTCATCATTTAAAGCATCATTTAATATAGGTGAAATTACAAAAAAATTCAAATTTTGAAACAAATTGAATGAGTTATATAATTGTTCTTTTTTAATTTTGGTAAATTAATTAAAAGTGAGTGTATAATTTACAACTATAAAAAAGATTAGAGAAATAAGTGAAAGACTGACCAGGCAAGCAGCTTTAATCACACTGTCAGCACTCAGCACTCAGCACCATGGCCGTCAACCATTTCAACTTCATCAACGCTTGTATGAAGCAAGTCCATGAAGTCACTGTGCTTGGGCTTCCCTTGCCCTGAACCAGCATCCTTGTTGTGTCTGTGTTTATCCAACCAAAACTGAGTGAATTGGTCCGACTCTTTAGTTGTCTTCCTCATGGCCCTCTCCTGGCCACTCAGATTCAGCCACCTCATCAAATACGGCAACACATCTGATTTCACGAATGAACCGCTCAGATCGAACAAATCCCTCAGTGTTTTCTATTTTAATTTAGACTAGAACAGTTCTAGCATCAGGACCAGTGGTGGTAGTAGAATTCTCTTCCTCAGCTTCACCAGACATGTCTTCAAGTGATCTTCCTTTAGATACTGGCATAAGAACGTAAACAACAACCCCAAGAGATTACCCACACCCAAGGCTATAAGAGTATTTCTCGCCCCAAAGTCCTTGACTGCATAAACAAAGCCAAAAGCACCCATTATAGCCCCGGCCTTGCCGACTGCCGCCGAGATGCGTGGTAGGTTGACCTAAGCCTCACCGGGAAAATCTCGGCCGGGACAACGAACGCGGTGGCGTTGGGACCGAAATTGGCGAAGAAAAAGGTCAATGAGTACATCACAACAAAACCAATATTGTTCTTCTTCAAGTGATGAGAAGGAATGGCCAGTGCAAACATGAACACAGTCATGAAGAAAAAACCCTGCAATTAACCTGCCAATCTTGTCGATTAACGCCACCTTGACCAGTAACCAGGGACACTGCTGCAAAGAGCTATCAGAGTCTGAGTTCTGCCAATTCACCGGTGAGGGCAAATGGGGGTCGCCAGCGGCGCTGGTGGAGAGGGTGAAGGCCACCGGCGACTATGGAGAAGGGCGAAGGTGGAGATGGAAGAGGATCGATCTGGCCCTCTCTGGTTCTCGTCGCGCGTCGCCTCTCTGTGATCTCTATGAAGAAGGGCGAATATATATCATTTCCTTTCCCTCTGTCTCAGCAAAATGCTTTCCCATCACCATTCTAAACCCAACGTTTAAGGCTATCTCCCAAAACCAGCTCTTCATCTCACACGATAGAGGCACTGCTTCTATATTCTCTCCATTCTTGTTCAACTCTAACCAACGAGCATAGGTATCTTTCATCTCAGACTTAAGCTCGGCATCTCTCACATGCTTCAGCATATCTAGGCGATGGTTGGAGAGGAGCTCCAGCGTGGCAATCTTCCGCACGTGACGCCAATAGGCTTTGTAGGACCCGATCATGCCAAAGTTGTAGCCCATGACCTCGAAGGCCACGAGTTTTGGCGGCTCGCAAAGTCTCTGTCGTTCACAGTAAAGCATTCCTTTGCAATCTCCCAACTGTTCACTATCAATGTTTTGTGAACCCCGAACCTTGCGGTGAAGATTGGTCCGTATTTGTCGGCCATGTTGCCTACAGTGAAATGTGGCTGCTCTGGACCTCCTAAGAGGTGTAGGTGACCAATCACAGACCACCGCCGCCAGCTTCCGGTGCTGGATTTCTTGGCGTAGTTTGTGCTTCTGCAGCTTCTTGATATGGAGAAAATAGCATAGACAAAGATTAATAATCCGAGGCTGCTGAACGGGATGGTGGGTTGCCTGAAGATCATCAAGTCCATGGCTCTGTAGTTTCTAATGTTGTATGGCAGTATGGCTTCTTGCAGAAGAGAAGTTATAATTTAAGAAAAGGTACAATATTTAATGCTTATTGAGAAAGTGTGAACTTGCAGAAATAGCTGTCAAGATATTTGTACGTAGTTGACCAAATGAATCGATCGAGGTGGTCGGCTCAACATTTTACTTTAAATCTTTTAATGATATTATAGTCTCTGAAAGTTTTCTCATTTTTAATACTCCAGCAAAATTACAAAATGCAGACAACTCAATGTGACCCATCTGCCGTAGCCTATTGAGCTCAATATAGGCAAACCAAAACTCTTTTCAATGGGAGGTTTGTGAGTTCTAAGCTAAAGGTGGGCAATTAGCAATGTGGCGATTGTGTATTCGTTTCTCTTCCTTACGTTGGAGGACTAGATTAAATTAAAATATAACTCCCTTTCAACCATTTTAGTGGAATATAAGTCATTAAATTTGTTTTGAAGGGCAGAGAAATAAGAGAAGACAGATTTAAACACTACTCTTCAAGTTCTATTTAGGCATAGAAAAAAGTTTTTGTGTCCTATTTATAAATTATATAATTAAATATTTCGTATGAATATATAATTCTATCTTTCATGTATTATCATGTAGACTATGTTCTGGTGATGTAATGTATATTAGTTAAATCAAATAAGAGTGAAGTTATAAAATTATTAAATTTAAGGTAGAATAAATAGGGAACGAAATCTCTCTACTTTCCTCTACTTATTTATCTTCACCATTAGATTAACTTTGAATGGTTAAGTTAAAGTCCTCTGTCTGGAAATTTTTTCCAGGTTCTGTCCCTTATCTAAGCCATGCTTTTAAATAAATTTAGAAGGTTTATATTTGACCCTCTATTTATTATGTCAATCTCAAGAATGTAATACCCGATTAAAAAGTCCAAAAGTACTCTAGTCATGCGCACAAATAATACAATTAAGAACAGATTTTATCAAGATTCAAGTCTAATAAGTGCCTAAGTTACTTTTTCAATGTGATTTAGGGTATACGAGGTAACTTTGTAAGAGTAGTTTTGTTTTGACTTGCATAAACATACTTTTGCAATGTGATAGGGCAAAATGTTATGGCCTAAAAAACTCCGCAAGTGCACGGGCCGTATCAAGTAATAAAGAGTAAGTAAGATATCGTTCCCACGAGGATTTAGTACCCACAACTTCGGTTAGTTAAGCATTAATCTCACAATTTCGTTTAGGTTGAGCAAATCGATTGAATTTAATTAATAAAAGAAATTAAAACTAAAATTAAAATAAACAAACTACCACACTAATTGAACGAAAGCAACCTAGAGTCACTAATATCTTATTTGTTTCCTAGATTTAATCACCACTAAATTAACTTTGACTTAACCTAATCGGCTAATCTAGAGTATTAATGTTCTATAAATGCCTTAGGTCCATTTATATACCTACCTTAATTAATTATGTAATGCCTCACACACCAAAAAAGATGCGTTAAAATCGGGTCCACTCTAATTTGATTATGCGGAGCTTCTAGGTATATTTTATCCTAGACGCAAATCGATTAAAACTTAATTCCCCATTATTTTTAAACCTAATTCCACATTATTTAATCCTAAGGTCAATTTAGGATTCCCTCTTCCAAGTTCAACCCTAAATTCCCAAAACATGCTTAATAGTGATCAATTACTAAGCAATAGCAATAAAAGCAAGAATAAATAAACCGAATAAAATTAATCAAAACTAACCGTAGGAATAATTTCTAGAATCCAAACAATTTCATGGGTTCTCTAGGTTGAAAAGAAAAATTAGCCACACATGGCTCTAATAAAATCCATAATAAAAAGATAAAAATAAGAATTCAAGTTCAAAGAATAAAAAAGAGCTAAAAAAGAAAGCTTCTCCACTACCTCCACAGTCCTTCCATCCTTCCGTAGAGATGATGAAGACTTGCTCAGCCGCTGCCCCTCGTCCCTCCTATGCGACTCGACCTGCGTCCATTTAATATAGAGCATTTAGGTTATGCTTGTTGGTCATTCCGTGTGATCTCTGATTTCCTTCTAAAAGATATATGATATCTTTTTAAATATACATTTGAAGACACATGCAGCACATTGTGGGGTCACGTGGCAATCCAATATCCCTTTTGTGAATTGCATTCTGATAGCTATTCCTTTTATCCTGTGGGGTCCACGCCATTTATTTACCTTTTCTCTTTAATATATATATATATATATATATATGATTCTTTTTTATCTCTTCCTTATATAATATCTCCCGCATAATAAAATAGGATATCAATAGATTTTCGTTATAATATTTTTTTATCATATATTTAATTAAAAGATAGATAAATATAAAAGATAATTAAATAAGTATAAGATATTAATAAATTTAATCCAATATATCTCGTAATCTATACTTATTTAATTATAAAATATCTATTTATCAAACTCCCCCACACTTAAACATTTGCTTGTCCTCAAGCAAAAGAAAGAACATTGCTCATGAAATCCCTAAACGTAAAGCAATAAACTACCATACTTAGATTATATCATCAAATTTGATTCATGTTAATGTCTTATAAGGATAGAACAGTAAGCCAATAGTCTTAAACAATTGTAACAATCTTTTAACATCCCATGATCAAAAGATCGGCACGCAATAAGTTCAACAATAAGATTAGTAAAAGAATATTACGCTACTTAATTTCTTCAGAAAAATTCAAATTCCCCTACTAAACCAAGCTTTTCATTTAATTTAATAAGGATTCTCAGGTAGAAAGTAACTCAATTTTTTTTTCCTCTTTTTTTCCTTAGGCCGTTGTAAGTCCCCTTTTTACGTGACCCCGCACATGGGTGATGCAAAGACCGGCGGTTACTTAGTTACTCCAATAAAGGCACCTCAAGAGGCTTTTAGCCTAACTCATAACCCTCTTTGACTTTATTACCGTTTGACGCGAGTGCCAACATTGATGATGAAGTGCCCCCGGTTACTAAGTAAGGTCTAGAGAAGTCATTGGAGTTGTGTGCATGTGTGCGTGTGTGATTCTTTTGTTTTTTGTTTTTTTTAACTTGAGTCATTTCCCAAACAACTGTTTTACTTAGCTAGCAAAGGTCATCATCTAATTTTCTAAAGAAATCATGTAGCAAAATATTCATAAACTAATAATCTATTGATCACATTACAAACTAATTTC
The DNA here is from genome assembly GCA_019022655.1 of Acacia acuminata. Taxonomy (NCBI): domain Eukaryota; kingdom Viridiplantae; phylum Streptophyta; class Magnoliopsida; order Fabales; family Fabaceae; genus Acacia; species Acacia acuminata. The sequence continues at coordinate 437,616 of JAFJYI010000015.1, forward strand.
TATTCTCATAGTCAATCTCAAGATTGGAAAAAAAAAAACGCAAGACTTTAGAGTCTTAATTAGAACATTTTTTTCTTTTTTTTTTTTTTTTTTTTGACTTGATAATATTTTTCTAAGATGGGGAAAGCTCAAAGTTAAGGTCAATCCTAAACAATGCAAAAATCTCAAATAATAAAAAAATCTTTTCAATTGCATAAGGACAAGTATAACTAAAGAAATTATATCTCCCCCACACTTAAATCAAACATTGTCCTCAATGTTGCAAAAATATAAAGAAGGAAAAGAACTAGTACTCCCCGGTTTAGGCTTCTAATTCGATGTGGAGTGCTTCCTTTGGTACCATCCACGAGGTTTCAAATTTTGAGAGATAAAAGAGTGCACAAGCAAGACTTTGCAGCCTACAAGAGGAGGGATCATCTTCAAACCTGAATAAAACTGAAAGAAAGAAAAAATAATAATAATAAAATATGCAAGCAAAAGCCTTGGGTTGCCTCCCAAAAAGCGCTAAATTTATAGTCTTCAATGACTTCTTAAAACAAACCACTAATCATAAGTATCAAACACCTCAATTACCTTGTCTTCATTCCTTTTTAAGCAACAAGGTTTCAAATACAAAAATTGATCATTCCAGTTAATTATTTGTACTTCCTCAATCATAGACAATCTTAGAGTACAAGTATTCACCTGAATTCAAATGAAGCACAACATGCATATCTTTGAAAATAAAGATAGGCACTTTCAAGAATTTAGAGCATCCAATAAAATCAACTTGACTCTCATCAAGAAGAGTCAACACTTTAATAGGAGAGTCATTAGCAACAACTCTAGGGACATTCATATCAAATTGATCATCGAAATCACAAACTTTAGGCTCTACAGCTGGAACCTCTTCTAGACATCCACTATTCTCATCTAAATCAATTTCAAGCTCACACTCATTTTTTACATTATCCATAGTCTCATGTAATTCCACACCTTCAACTTTCTCACAATAATCACTATCAAGTAGAATTAGTGGTCAACAAGCTTAAGGAATTATCTTGCTCCATAGTCTCAAGGGTTGAAACAATTTGACTCGCATATACCTCAATATTTTGGACACTTGACTTAAGATCTCTCTAATGCTTCCTCATACTCCTCAAATAATCTTTCCAAATTAGATTTTTCCCTATACTCAATGGTGTGTTCTTCAATAGGTGGATAAGAGTAAAAATGAGGGGTATTTTCATGAGAACAATAGACATGTGGATCTCTAAAATTTTGTTGCTCAAAACTTTCACTAGGACAAAAGAATGATCAAAATAAGCTTGGTTCTTAGAAAAATCATCTCTCGCAAAATGACTAGTTGTACTATATGGACAATGCTCAAATAAATGATTCCCTCCACAATAAACACAAGACATGCACACATATTGAGAAGAATCAACATATGGAGTACAACTCTCATTTATGCTCCTTTTATATTGCCTAGATTCATTCAAAGAATTTAACATAGCAATCAATCCATCTTGTATAGAAGACAAAGAATTCATCTCCTTCTTAATATTAAGACCAGTTGGTTGCCAATTGAAATCCATTTTTTAAAAAAAAAAATCCAAAAAAAAATAAAATAAAATATTTATGAACTCAAACTCAAACTACTAATGCTCAATCAATTTTAACCAAGACAGTTGTGGTACACAAGTCCCCAGAAGCAGCGCCAAAAACTTGATAGGGCAAAATGTTATGGCCTAAAAAACTCCGCAAGTGCACGGGCCGTATCAAGTAAGTAAGATATCGTTCCCACGAAGACTTAGTACCCACAACTTCAGTTAAGCATTAATCTCACAATTTCGTTTAGGTTGAGCAAATCGATTGAATTTAATTAATAAAAGAAATTAAAACTAAAATTAAAATAAACAAACTACCACACTAATCGAACGAGCAACCTAGAGTCACTAATCTCTTATTTGTTTCCTAGATTTAATCACCACTAAATTAACTTTGACTTAACCTAATCAGCTAATCTAGAGTATTAATGTTCTATAAATGCCTTCCGGTCCATTTATATACCTACCTTAATTAATTATGTAATGCCTCACACACCAAAAAAGATGCGTTTAAAATCGGGTCCACTCTAATTTGATTATGCGGAGCTTTAGGTATATTCCTATCCTAGACGCAAATCATATTAAAACTTAATTCCCCATTAAATTTAAACATAATTCCACATTATTCAATCCCAAGGTCAATTTAGGATTCCCTCTTCCAAGTTCGACCCTAAATTCCCAAAACATGCTTAATAGTGATCAATTACTAAGTAATAGCAATAAAAGCAAGAATAAATAAACTGAATAAAATTAATCAAAACTAACCGTAGGAATAATTTCTAGAATCCAAACAATTTCATAGGTTCTCTAGGTTGAAAAGAAAAATTAGCCACACATGGCTCTAATAAAATCCATAATAAAAAGATAAAAATAAAATTCAGGTTGAAAAGAAAAAAGAGTTAGGAAAGAAAGCTTCTCCATCGCTCCACACAGTCCTTCCATCCTTCCGTAGAGATGATGAAGACTTGCTCAGCCGCTGCTCCTCGTCCCTCCTATGCGACTCGACCTGCGTCCATTTAATATAGAGCATTTAGGTTATGCTTGTTGGTAATTCCGTGTGATCTCTGATTTCCTTCTAAAAGATATATGATATCTTTTTAAATATACATTTGAAGACACATGCAGCACATTGTGGGGTCACGTGGCAATCCAATATCCCTTTTGTGAATTGCATTCTGATAGCTATTCCTTTTATCCTGTGGGGTCCACGCCATTTATTTACCTTTTCTCTTTAATATATATATATATATATATGATTCCTTTTTATCTCTTCCTTATATAATATCTCATGTACAATGAAATAAGATATCAATAGATTTTCTATTATAATATTCTTTTATCCTATATTTAATTAAAAGATAGATAAATATATAAAAGATAATTAAATAAGTATAAGATATTAATAAATTTAATTCAATATATCTCAGAATCTATACTTATTTAATTATAAAATATCTACTTATCACAATGTCAACTCAAAACGGCCCTAAAATATTTATTTGAAATTTAATTTATTTTTTAATTTAAAAATTCAAATATAGTTGAGTGAAAAATTACCGTTTTTGAGAGCTTGATCTGGCTAGTGGCTACAAAGATAATACTCTTATTTAATATACTTCTTTAGTCTTATTTATAAGGCAGGGATGAAAAAAAAAAAATTGATCCTAGTTATTTCAAGGGAATTGAAGAGAAAACAAATTCATATCAATTTACAATTTTACTTTCAAATTATCACATAGATATATTATACATTAGACACGTGACTGAAATGATAAAAAGCTCTCCCTTGTCCGACAAACCTTAATTATAAAGAAATACAGTATATTATTAAAATCCTCACTTATCTGCTCTTACCCATAGAGATGAGTGGAGAGACGTGGGGTAAGAAGGACATGGAGTGGTGAGGCTTTCATATTGGTCAACCCAACCTGTTCTCTCATATCCACTGCTTGGTTATCAGGAGTTGCAACATCAAAGCCATGCAAGAGAGTAGCAATTGTGAGTTGCATTATCTGGAGAGCAAATGAGACACCAGCGCACATTCTTCTGCCAGCCCCAAAAGGAATCAGTTCAGGATTTTGGCCTCTCAAGTCTATGTTCTTGTGGGTAGTAAGAAATCTCTCAGGCCTAAACTCCAAAGGATCTTCATATACACGTGGATCTCGATGGATTTTTGATAGGTTGGTCAAGAGACGAGTGCCAGAGGGTATGTGGTAGCCAGCCACAGTGCAATCTTCCATAGACTCGTGAATCATACTCAATGGTGTAGCTGGGTACAGCCGCATGGCTTCCTTGATGATGGCTTGCAGATAATGAAGGTTCGTCAAGTCTGATTCCGATACTAACCTTTCTTTCCCGACTTCACTGTCTAACTCATGCACTGCCTTCTTTAGGACTTCAGGATTGTTCAAAAGTAGTGAGAGAGCCCAAGTTAGTGTCACTGTTGTTGTGTCTGTCGCAGCTAAAATTAGGGTCTGCAAGTTTGTAAAATTTGCTTCAATATGTTAAAACCCAAGCATCATGTATATACAAGAACATTAAACTTGACACACGTACGCGCAATGGCGGAGTTAGGATTTAATATTTGAGGGTAGTGCCCCAAATTTTTTTTAAGGAAAATTTTAAATGCATTAAAAAACAAAAAAAAAAATATAAACAATAAAAGAAAAGAAAATTTCAACTTAATTAAAAGGCAACCCACTCCTTCGTAAAGTTTAGGATCGAAATGAGATTCGATTGAAAAGTATTTGAGGAAATCAATTAAAACATAACAATATACTTTAATCTCATGGCCTATAGATACTGGGATGTTACACAATCAACTTCCAAAACAACATGCAAGAAAAAATTATTATGGTTTGGCATATGAGATAGGATATTAAAAAGTCAAATATCAACAATGGAGCAAAGGAGCATAAGGAGGAAAAACTTGGAGAAAAAAAAAAAGAAATGTTGGGAAAAAAATAAATGAGTTTTCATAAAGAGGAAAAACTTGGAGAGAAAAAAAAAAAGAAATGTTGGAAAAAAAAAAAGAAATGAGTTTTCATAAGGAGGAAAAATTTGGAGGGGAAAAAAATAAGCTGCATGTGTTTCTCATAAGGAGTTTGGAAGGGAAAAAAAAAAAAAAAAAGAAGAAGAAATGAAAAAGGGCATGTGTTTCTCATAAGAAGTTTGGAAGGGGGAAAAGGGGGAAAAAAAAACAAAAGAAATGAAAAGGGAACACACTGGTTCGAGGCCTCTTTCTGTTTAGAGAGTTGCTCTACCACTGAGCTATGGACCTATTCATTATTGTAGGTTTACGCTAAATAATATACATATCTTAAAATCTTCTGTCTGCAGTTGCAGACACCTGCCCCAACGTGGCTCCGCCACTGCATACGAGTATTATATTGAGATGTTATTGAGATGTCATTGAGGCTTTGAGAGTTTCGCCTTGGGAGATTGTTAGGGGTTTTGACAGACAAGGTTTTTGAAAGCGTCTTGAGAAGATATTTCACCTATGATAAGAGTGTAAAAGGAATATCTAGTGACGGCTAAAGAAGATTTTGATAATTTAGTCCCAAGAACTGGATAAATTGTAGAAGAAAACTTTGAGATATGGGTGTCATTTGCAAGATTATTTCAAAATCGCATTCTCGTGATAAATAATTATCTCTTCTTCAAAATTAACAAGTCAAATTAATATTGAAACTTATAAGTACCAACAAGCTGTGGATTAAAGTGGTAGTGGTTTCATACTAATAAGGAGAAAAATACAAATTTAAATCATGGGAAACATACTTGTCGAGAGAGCTAAAAACCCTTTACGTTCTAAACTTAAAAAAGGACCGTACCCTTAACCAAATAAAAAAAAATATTGAAATCGATTATACCTTTGACCAAATAAAAAAAAAATAAGAAATAAAGATTGTAAGTAATTTATTAAGAAGAAAAATGATAAGGGAAGAATTGCAAAAGTTTTTAAAAAAAATATATATATTTAGGAGTAGCATGTACTTAACTTGACCAATGAAATTTGAAGAATCTACTTTTAAATTGTGTGCGTATATATGTGTGTAAGATGAGTTGTAAATTTTAAAAATTAAAACGCAAATTTTAGAAAGACTCATAAATCAGAAGACAATGCATGTTATTTCAATATTAAAAATAGGCGGGTTGGTGGGGGCCCTTTGTCATTTTTCTTTAACATACGAATACTATTGGACCAACGCGGAAGTGGGTGGATGGTCGGAATCAGTTATGGAATGGCACCATCTGGTGGTGGTTGCATCTAGACTGTACACTTGATATATAAACGATTCAGATTTAATATTTCTAAAATGAAAAAATTATTTTTTTAAAAAAAATATTAGTTAAAATATTATCTTTATTTTTTATTCTGTAATTAGAAAAATAATTTTCTTAAAAAAATAAAAGAAACAAATGTTAAATAGAAACAGCTTAGATGGGACTAGCAGATGCTGCCATCCAAAAGGATAGATGCCATAAGCGGTTCCTGTCCATATACGTACGTATCCTAGGGTGGCCATTTTCAACAATAGAGATGCCTAATTTAATTTTGCATCTAGAGTGTAAAAGCAGAAACATCCTATGTGAAAAGTAATAAGAACTGTTGAGCAAAGCAAGAAATTAGGAAGTTATTTTAACTCTGAATATAAATAATAAAATAAAAAAGGATTAGAAATATGGGAAGGACACATGCACTAACCAGGCTTGTAGCTTTAATCATACTATCGGCATCGTGGCCGTCAATCATTTCAGCTTCATCTATGCTGGAAACAAGCACGTCCATGAAGTCACTGTGCTTGGGCTTGGCTTCCCTGAACCAGCGTCGTCCCTGCTTTGTCTGTGTTCATCCAACCAAAACTGAATGAATTGGTCCAAATCTTTGGCTTTCTTCCTCATGGCCCTCTCCTGGCCACCCAGATCCAGCCACCTCAAATACGGCAACGCATCTGATATCACAAATGAACCGATCAGATCTAACCAATCCCTCAGTGTTTTCCGTGTCGCGTCCTTCCCTTGAGTCTCAGCAAAACGTTTCCCCACCACCATCCTAAACACAACGTTTAAAGTTATCTCTCCGAACCAGTTCTTCATCTCACAAGACAGTGGCTTTGCTTCTTCTATATTCTCGACCACTATTAATGTTGTTCAACCCCAACCAACGATCGTAGGTATCTTTCATGGCGACCTAACCTCGGACTCTCTCACATGTTTCAGCATCTCAAGGCGGTGGTTGGAGAGGACCTCCAGCGTGGCGACCTTCCTCATGTAACGCCAGTGGGCTCCGTAGGGACTGAAGCCGATCATGCCGGAGTTGTAGCCCATGACCTCGAAGGCTACGAGTTTTGGACGGCTCGCAAAGGCTCTATCATTCACAGTGAAGCACTCCTTCGCGATCTCCCAACTGTTGACTATCAAGGTTTGGTGAGCCCCGAGCCTTATGGTGAAGATCGGCCCGTATTTATCGGCCATGTTGCCTAAAGTTATGTGTGCTGGTTCTGGACCGCCTAAGAGGTGGAGGTGGCCCATCACAGGCCATGCGCCGCCAGCTTCCGGTGGTTGTTTTCTGGGCGTAGTCTTGTTTTCTCGGCTTCTTGATATGGAGAAAAGAGCGTAGACGAAGATTAGTAATCCGAGGATGGTCAACGGAATGGTGGATTGGGTGAAGATCGTCAGGTCCATGTCTCTGGTTTCTAGTGCCGCGTAAGTATGGCTTCTTGCACATGATCATTACTATATGGTTTAATTTATAATATGACAGATCCGCGCATATTCGTGTGCGCCCCGTTAAATCTCACCCTTTTTCAGTCCTAATGCGTAAATGTTATTCTTTCAATTTTCTTGGGACAAATAGTTTTGCACGCAACTTTTTTATATTAAAATACAAATCATGGTATATTTAATTATTTATTTACATGATATTTTAGGTCACGAGTTTTATTTCCTTTTTTATTTAAAAATAAAATATCATTGATCTCATAAGAATATGAAAATAATTTTAAGTAATATCATTTTCGTCCTATTTATAGGTCCTCTTTTAGGTAATAAATGAGATTGTGACAATTTTTCCCATATTAATTATACTAGAGAGAGAAAAAAGAGTTGAAAGATGCACATTGATAAATGAGGACAAAATTAAAAATTTACCTCATAATGACGAGTTAACTACTTCTCCTTAATAAATAATAGACTTAGTAAAATAAACTTATAAATAAGACCCAAGTGGTATATTATGATCTTTCCGTCCCCTTCCAACCCAAAAAGGGGTTTTCCCCCCTTACCTTGAACCAAACAAAGGGTTAAGCATAATGTAGAAGAGATGAGTTTTGAAATTATTTTGTCCTCAATATTTTTTGGTTATTTCCAATTTCATCAAAATGTCACTGAAGGAAGGTCAACAAATTAAAATATGTCACTGAAGGGACATTTTCATTATTTTATTATGAGGTAAAAAACAATTAACATGTCGATTATTCTCCGTTGACTTTGGATTAGTAATAGTAATCGTTCATTGATTTCATATAACATAATTGAAATTAATGGGGATAAAAGAAAACGGAGGGATATACAAACTGATTCTTGTTCACAAACTGGTGTTGGAAACAAAGTTACAAACAAGTACAAAACCTATGCCTGGAAAGGGAGAAATCCGATTGCCTTGCCATTCGGCATGCGCGGGGAGCCAGGATTTCGAAAATTAGGGGTAAATTCTTAATTATGAAGCTAAAATATAATTTGCTAAACCTTTAGGTCGAATTATATAATTTTAAGGGGGTGGGGCCACCCGGTAGCCCGCCCTAATTCTGCCCTTGCCCTTCGGCTATTGTTAACAACACCCAGTGGCGGAATCCGGATTTTATGTTTGTGTTCGCACAATTAGTAGAGGGATTCAGGGGACCCAAAATTTTTTTAAATGAAAGTTTTAAATGCATTAAAAAAACAAAATAATATAGAAAAGAAAAGAAAAGAAAACTTCAATTTAACATAGAAAAATAATAATCAAGAGTCAACTAAACTATTACAACAAAACGATTACAAAAGCATTCTTCGATTCTTCATTCCTTGAAAATATTGCATTATATCTTCATCATCAATCTTATCAAATATATCACATTCAACATAAGTTCGCATACATGAATTTTTTATTTTGGGTAAAGGAGCAAAAATACACATGTGCTTTACCTTCTGGAGCGCCTAGCACCATATGTTTTTTTCATGAGAAAAAATACACATGTGGTTACATTTTAGGAACAAAAATCACACAACCCTTAAAATCCAACTTAAAGGTGTATTTGCAACAGAAAATGTCATATTTACAACAGAAAATGCCATATTTACAACAACATTTAAACACCTGGATTTTGTATATAGAAAAGTCATTTACAAAAAAAAAAAAAAAACTATATTTACTGAGGAAGTATTTATTTACAACAAAATTTAAAATTTGGTCATATTTACAACGAAAATACCATATTTACAACAACATTTAAACACCTAGATTTTGAACATAGAAAAGTCATTTACAACAGACAAAGGCTATATTTACAATAGGAAATCTTTGTATTTACAACAAAATTTAAAATCCGGCAATTTACAACGAGAAAAATTCATATTTACAATAGGCTAAATCTACAACAAGAAGTGTTGTATTTACAACAAAATTTTAACGGTGGTGTGATTTTTGCTCCTAAAATGTAATCACATGTGTATTTTTGCTCCAAAAAAAAAGCATATGATGCTAGGCGCTCATAAGGATAAAGCACATGTGTATTTTTGCTCCTAAACCCTTTTATTTTTTATAAAAATTTGCTCAGTGTAGTTGTACTTTTGTCAAATATCTATAATTAGGACCCCCAACAAATGTCTGGTCAGTAAAAGGATAGTTCAAGTCTTAAAATAATAAATTCAAGGGGAATTCCTTTAACGTCCTAAAGAACTAAGAAAATGTCAAAAAAATCTTAGAGAAAATTCTGATGTTAAAAATGTCTCAATGAATTGTTAAAACCCACAGATAGAGTTGTTAATACCCTACTGAAAGAATTATTAATGAGACATTTTTTATATCAAGATTTTTTATGAGACTTTTTTGATGTTTTCTTGCTCTTTAGTTCCCTAAATTCAATGATGACTATGGTTGCATCCTTATCCAAGTATTAGTGGTTCACGTTATTCAAAACTTGACAAATTCTTGTTGAAGCTCGTATTTCGATGGGTCATGTTATTTTCTTGGGCTGTAAATGCTGGCCTATATTGGAGGGCATGGTTCCAACTGCAGCCCAAATTCGTTATGAACCCTACACTGAAGCTCGATATTCATTGTATCAAAATATTCATTGTAAGCTCTTTATTAGAAAAAGTTTTATAGTTAAAAAAAAGAAAGATTTATAGTGACATTAATTTACGTACTTAGATACATCCACTGTTCAAAGATCGTACTTCATGATTATTACGATATTTTTAAATATATTATTCAAAGTTTTCATGTAATTTTGAAGGAATAAACAATTAACCAAGTGAAGCCGGCGCCTCTGTGTGGTGCCTTATGGAGCCTTTCTTGGCACTTTCCAGTGCCTTTCAGTGTCGTGCGAAGCTTTCTCGCTTTTTTATGTCGTGAGACGCTTTCCTTATGCGTCATATGGAGTTGGGGATTGTTCGTATTTTTCTGTTTTTGGCAACTGGACTTGTCTGGCTTCCTCCCCTTTCTTCCTAAGGGAAGCCTTGAACCACGTTGGTTAGACTGGGTGGCCCATGTCCTCCAGGAGAGGTGCTGCAACACCCGTCGGTTTGTTCTCCCTCGGTTCTTCCTTGTTCTGATGGCGCTGCTGGTAGCATTTGTCATTGTTGACTCTCTTTTGATGGCTGCAAATCTTGTTCGAAGTCGAAGTTGTTTGCTGTTATGTTGTTTAGTGTATTTCATGTGTGTTTGTCGTTGTCTATTTGTTTCCCTTATTGTTTTCTGTTGTTATCTTGGGTTGCTTGCTTGGCTTCTGCCCTCTCATGTAATGCCGCCTAATTTTAATATAATCCTTTTATCATGTGTTTAATGCATTTGGATCTTTCATTAAAAAAACAATTAACCAAGTGTTGTCCTTTTTTAAATTAAAAAAGAGAGAGAGAGAGATTTGATTAAACAAAACAAAGGAATCAGTTCAAAACGTAGGCCTCTCAAGCCTATATTCTTGTGGGTAGTGAGAAATCACTCAGGCCTAGACTCCAAAGGATATTCATATACAAGTGGATCTTGATGGATTTTTGAGAGGTTGGTCAAGAGACGAGTGCCAGAGGGTATGTGCATGGTAGCCAGCCACAATGCAATATTCCATAGACTCGTGAATCATACTTGTTCTGGTATAGAACACAGATGTCCAGCCCAGGGCTGATATATTGATCTTGGATGGTTAGGCCCTGTCTGAGTATCTATGGTGGAGATAATCAGGAGAGCTTGGGATCACCGTACACGACAAGGGGGTGGTGTGTGTGCACAGTGAGACTGTATGTAAATAGTCTAGGTTAGAATGTGTGCACCTTGTTACCTGTCCTCTGTATTTATAGAGATGTCTGGTGCGATATCCGGGGCACGCCATTAATGGGGCGAATATCCGGGGTATGCCATTAATGGGCACACTATTAATGGGGCGAGTATCTCGGTAGGCCATTATGATATGGGTGGATCTTGCCTAGCCGAGATTTCCGGATCTCCCCCATGATTAGCGGATCACGCCTCCTGGCTCCGTTTGGGCCGTGCTATGGACTTGGGGCTTTTGGGCCGGTCCGTGAGTTGCCCCGGCTTTGGCCGTTCGGAGCTTCGGGCGGCCGAGGTGTGTAATGCCCCGGTCCGGTTTAGGTCCGGGGGCCTATGCTTCATCCGACCGGCTTTTAACGCCGTGGCCTATCCCTATTATGACAGTCTGGGTGGTGCCCGGGTTATGCCTGACCGGGGCGTTTCGATCGGCCTCGGTCTTACATAATTAGCCCCCTGTTCGCAGGTAAGCCGTTTGGCCTTCTTTCCATAGGCGTCATTATTGTTGCTTTACACCTGGTTTGCCCTGATTGGAAAGAGTCTGTAGCCATCGCGCCCCTCCGAGTGCCGATTTGCATGCACATTTAATGCTCCTACGTCATTCTGTGCATTTCCCATCGTGTCTGGGTTCAAAGACCGAATTGCCCCCGGCGTTCCCTTCACTTATATGAAGTATTTATTTCATTTTTGCCTCTTCACTTTTTCCCGCTATAACTTCTCTGTGAACTTGCTCTGGGTTTATAGGATTATCTCCTCTGCCAAAAACTCCACTGTTCTCCATTTCCATCGTTCGAGTTTCCCTCTTCTTACTCATACAGGTATTTTCCTTATTCTTCTTTACTCTTTTACGGCATACTTCTTACCGATTATATATCCTATGGTCTCTTATCTACATTTCCCACTCCTTTTTCTTTCTGGTTTTCTGAGTATCCATTTGAGACCATTTTCTGGGTTTTGCCTGCTTTTGACACATACGCGTCTGTGCTTGCCTCTCTTTCGAATAAGACCTTTAGTTCTTAGGTTCTAGTTCCTTCCTGATGGATAGAAATAGGCATTTTCCTAAGCCCGATCAATGCTAACCCCTGAGGAAGAGGAGTTTCTTCGCACTCGCTACCCGCGAGCTTCTTATTGGGTTCTCGGAACCGAGCTTCCGGAAGCAGAAAGGTCAGCCCCTTTACTCCGAGGCGAGTTCGGTTACTCTGGACGAATCGGGCCCCAACCCGTACCTGCTAGAGTTTTGTCTCCTTCTCCTGTCCGAGCTTCTACACACAACGTTCCTGTCTTATCGCCCGTACAGGCCGGGGTTGGCTCCTTTACTGGCTCCATGTCTCCAGCCTTATTGGCCCAACCGCTCAACTTCTGTGAAGGTTCACCCTCTGTGAGCTCGGATCCTTATCCCGATGATTATCTCGGCCCCTGCTGGGACTGCTTGGCCGAGGGTGCATTCCACATTGCGCACGGCGGAGACTCTATAGCCTCCTCGATTCTTGGTTCTTGACGACATCGGCAACCTTCAAGCCCCTCTTCTGGCATACCCTTTCGTCCGAGGCTGCCATCTGTTTTGCCTTCTAACATTCTTTTACCAAGTATTTCCAACTCTGCTAATTTCATTTTATGTTGCATATAGGTTAATGGCTCCAAAATCTCTGCCCTCCAAGAAAAGGACCGAGGCTGAGGAATCGGACTCTTCTAGTCCACCCGAGGCTCTGTGTTGTAGGTTTCCCTGGGTGTCCCATGAGGTCTTAAAGACCCGGTCCTTGATGTCGGATACAGATATTGCCCGTTTGGATCTACCCGCCATGGAAGGGTGCGTCATACGCCGCCCAGAGGCCGACGAGCCTATTTGTGCGGAACGGGAAGTAGGCAGTCCCAATTTCTTTTTCTTTTACGGGATTATCTTACTCGCCTCGGTGTTTGCTTCCCTTTCACCCATTTCCAGATCGGCCCCGCTGTATTCGAGACTTGCCCCGTCTCAACTTCATCCGAACGGGTGGGCTTATCTTGTTGCGTTTGAGCAACTGTGTCACTCCTTCCCGGTTCCGATTCCCTGCTCAACCAATCTTTTCTTTTATTACTTCGGCCCCTTTACCCCCGGCTCTCCTAAAGAAAGCGACAAGCTAAAAGGGTTGGTATCTCTCCGCGTTAATCCCGACCGGAAGCTCATGAAGCCCTTCTCCGATTCGCTTAAGCGGTTCAAGAGTGCGTTCTTCAAGGTTGTCGCCGTGCCTGGCAAGCAAACCTGGTTTTGAAGGGGGTTAAGGCTGCCGACGTGGAGTGGCGTTTCCCTCTATATTGGATGGAGAATCACCATAAAGCTACTCCCTCATCCTTCCAAATTTCGAAAGATGAGCTTCTGCCAGAGACGGCCCCTGATGTCCCTAGGTTGGACGCCTACGTGGAGAAGTATGGCATCCAGAGTGCAGCCTTTTTCATTTTCGGGGAAGGATCTAGGCCAGTCCCCTATACTTGTAGGAGTCCCTCCTTCGCCATGTTATTTGTCTTTCGGTAAACTTTTGTATGTTGTTGGAGTAATTTGTGTTTATTCCTGAGTTCCCTTTACCTGTCCTTTTCAGCTCAAGACATGAGGGCTCTTCCAGGCTACTTGACGAAAGTGAATCCGCCGCGACATCACCGAATCGTCGGGCTCGAAACGGCCGTCCCGTCAACAATCGCGCCCGAGGCTAATGCCTGTTGTGACAAAGAAGACTAAGGTCTCGGGCGGCGAAGGGTCGGCTCCATCCATCCCCTCCGGGCCATCGTAGGAAGTTGTTTCCGAAACTCCGAAGGGGAAACAGGTCGTTGTCTCTGTGGGCGAAACTGTGTCTACGGTTATCGCGACTACTCCTTCGGCATCGGTTCTCCCGACACCTTTGCCAACTCCGCCTCCTCCACCTCCTTCTACCGGGTCATCCCGTCCTTCTTCCGTGCTTCCTCGCAGCTTCATATGGGACAAGGGGTGACCAGTGAACCGGACGTCGCGTTCCTCCCCCCGGAATTTATGGAGAGCCGCCCCGTCCCCGCCTAGCGTTGAGGAGGTGTATGCGGCGCAATAATATTTATGCAAATCTGTTGGCTGCTTCAAGCTTATATTCTCGTGAGGGAGAAGTATGCTTTGGTGGATGCAGAGAATAAACGCCTGAGAGCGTCTCAGGAAGAGGTGGCAGCCAAGCGAAAAGTTCTGGAGGAGGCCGTGTCAACGAAAAAGGCCTTGGCCGAGTCTGAGGCCAAGCTGCATATTTTGGAGGAGGAGCGGGATGCCGCCCGGATCGAGCGGGATGCTTCTAAGGCCGGGGTCGTGAAGATGGATAAAGATCTTCTACTGGCGCGGTAAGGGGCGGAGAAGTCAGCCTCCGAGTGTGCCCAGGCCCAGAAAGCGCTGGGCGAGAGTCTTGAGGCGGTGAAAGCCCTTCAGAAGCAACGTGATATGCTGTCCTCTAAGCTTACAACAGCTGAGGAGGCCCTCACCGTAGCGCAGCAGGCGCGCTTGGAGTCCGATGAGCTCTTAAAGCAGACTGCCAAAGATTGCTTTGACAATGCTCTGGAGCAGATCCAGTTCTTGAATCCGACAACGAAGCTTAACGTGGACGGCTATGATTTTTGTGCCTTTGTCGAGGACGAAGTCTTAGTTCCATATCAATCTCCTTCCGCCAATGCATCCCGATCCGAAGAAGAGGGAGGAGAGTCGGACGCGAGAGCGAGGCAACCAAGGGCTCTCGAGGCCGGCCCGTCTAGTTAACTTTGACTTCGTTCTTTGGTGGGCGTCGTGCCCCTTTATTTTGACCATTTCCGGCCTTTGTGCCATTCTGTACATATTTGTATGACTATGGATGAATTATTTATTCGCCCTTCTGCCATTTTTTTTAAATTCCATAATTGAAATTTCTTGACCGTAGTAGATACGAGTCGTTTACTCGACCAACACTAATGTGTGGGAGGATGGGGCAGGGTTGTATGTTTTAACCTCTAGGGGTGTTAACTTAACCACACTACCTCGTTCCGGCTTGACTAGTCAGAAAAGTTGATAGGAACCGAATTAAGGGCGAGGCCGTCACATGCCAACCGAGGTGTCTATTACCGCAAATTTGACATTTTGACTTGATCAGGGTCGGAATGACAGCCGCTTTCTTAATCGGGCGAGCATTGACGTCAATTTTGCGAAGGCCACGTATGGCATTTTCGCCGAGCTCTTACCAATGCACGTCGGAGTACAACGACCGGTGTCATACATCTAGATGTTTTTATGTTAATGACCTAGTGTAAGTACCTCGGTGTCGGGTTTTGGACCGGGCTTAATGGCCTCGGTTTCACGCTTAAGCAAGTAATCGATGCATTGCCGTGGTGACCCCCGTGTCCGAGGCGCCGTGATTGCCTCACGAAGGTCATCCGAGTCCTGATCCACGTCATGGTCTCGGTCTTCATAACTGTCACGAGTTCGGTCTTTACGACCGTCTTGGCGGTCTTCTCGGCCTCGGTCTTCCGATCCCGGATCCGCATTGCCTCTCCTCCTCCGTGTAGGGTCGGTGGCGTTCTCGCTCCTTTCTCACTTCCCCGTTTTTCCTTCGCGGGCCCGCGATTTGACTCGGGCGCTACGCGGACACCGTTATCCGTGCATACAACTTCCTTTCCCTTCCGAGAGCTTCTCCGAGTTCCTCGTTGAAACATGTTTTGAGCTTTTCCTCGATCATTAACTCCGCAGCATGAAAATCCTCTTGCCGTTGGAGATGATCTCGTTTTTTTCTTTGTTTTCGAACCTCCGAAGCATCGACTCTTGGGTTCTCCTTAAAATGTGGACGTCGGTGTCTAATACCGTCGAGCGCCGGAGCCGGCTTTCGGGGCTTGGACCCTTCGCTCCTCTTGCGAAGGTTCGTCGGCCGAAGGAGATGTGCTCGCCGTGTCGATTACGTAACCCTCCGAGTCTTACCTCGTGGAGGTTGATCATGAGTTTGCGGTTGACTCGGTCCGGCCTGAGGTTGATTTGGTCGTAAATTGCTTTCATCGTGCGGCCGGTCTAACTACTGGCTTTGCCTGTGGCTTCTGGTATTTGCCATTAGTGGTCACGGGGATAGAAATTTAAGGTGCCCCACCGTGGGCGCCAATGTTCGTATAGAACACATGTCCGGCTGTGGTCGGTATATTGATCTTGGATGGTTAGGCCCTGCCTGAGTATCTATGGAGGAGATAATCAGGAGAGCTTGGGATCATCGTACACGATAAGGGGGTGGTGTGTGTGCACAGTGAGATTGTATGTAAATAGTCTAGGTTAGAATGTGTGCACCTTGTTACCTGTCCTCTGTATTTATAAAGGTGTCTGGTGAGATAACCGGGGCACGCCATTAATGGGGCGAATATCCGGGGTACGCCATTAATGGGGCACGCTATTAATGGGGCGAGTATCTCGATAGGCCATTACGATATAGGTGGATCTTGCCTAGCCGAGATTTCTGGATCTCCCCCTATGATTAGCGGATCACGCCTCCTGGCTCCGTTTGGGCCGTGCTATGGACTTGGGGCTTTTGGGCTGGTTCATAACAATACTCAATGGTGCAGCTGAGTACAACCGCATGGTTTCCTTGATGATGGGTTGTAGATAATGAAGGTTTTTTAAGTCTGATTCCACTATTACTATTCTTTCCTTCCCGACTCGACTGTCTAACTCATGCACTTCAAGTCAATGTCATTGTCGTTGTATCCATCACAGCTAACGTTAGGGCCTGCGAATTTGCAAAATTGGCTTCAATGAAACCCAGGCAGTGTATATAACAACATCAAACTTGACATCCTTAATTATTTATTTTCCACCTACACTGGCAGCTCGCAATTAGCTAGACTTCAAAATTAACTCATTTGTTTGTTGCTACTGATAATCAATGTTCACGGCATACAAAATATATGCAAGGCTAGCTGGTTAATAGACTTATATACAAAGCATACAAATGCATGCCAAAACATTATAAATATTAATAATAGACCAGTGGTGGGGTGCGACAGCGTAGAGGTAGTAATGTGGGTCAACCCGTAGGGAATGGGTTGGCCCGCGGCATATTTTAAAAGATTGCAACCCGTCATCCTAACCTCTTTTTTTTTTCCAAATTATAAGTGAAGTAGCAAATCCACCTTAGAAAAATATAAAAATGAAGCCACTTCTCTTTTAATCGCCATCTAAATTGAACGTTAATTTTGGTTAAGGATGTCCAAAAAACCCGACAGTCTAAGTGACCAGGTCCGACCCGATCTGTCTAAAAAAATGGTCTGGGACAATATCTTTAGACCAGACTAGACCTCTTTGCTTGGGCTGGACTAGACCTCGAGCCAGGGGCTGAGACCACTTTTCTGGCCTGGTCTGGTCTGATATATATATATATATATACATTAAAAAAACTAACTTAACTTGTTAAGTGTTAAGTGTTAACCTAACTAGCTCTATCGGACTGTCCCTCTTTACTTCAACTTCAGCGACATCTCAGCGACTCAGCCTCAAGTCTTCATCACTCAATGAGTCTTCTTCACTCAGTTCGTCTCGCATCGGCGCATCCCCATCCTTGTCTTCCGTCTCCGACTCTCCGTCTCTCGTCCCTCGACCTGCAAAGCAATATATTCTCAAGAGTCGGACCGTCTCTTGTCTCTCGTCCGTCTCTCAATCTAGGACATTCTCAGACCGCAGACCAAGAGAATCTCAATACATCTCTCGTCCCTCGACCTCAGTCTTCCGTAAGTTTTCTTCCTTCGATTTAAATCTCAGAAACCCCTAGTCATTTTGCCTTTTGCCTTGCTTCGATTTTTTGGATTTAGATCTCTCCATCTCTCGTCCCTTGTTTTGATTTACTGGATACTAATTTTATTTGTGGGGATTAGTGTGAATGTTGTGGTTATAATGTTATGTACAGAGTATTATGCTTCTCCCAAGCTTGCGATTTACTTGTTGAACAGAGTATTAGTGTGAATGTTGTGGTTATACTAATCTCGATTTACTTGTTGAACGAAAGAAATTTGTGGTTGAACAGAGTCATTTTTGTGGTTGAACGAAAGAAATAGTCAATTTGAAGGAAAGAAATAGGGACGCACTAGCTAATTAGAATGTTGTTGTTATGCCTTTTTTTGTTTTTACAAGAATCAAAGAAGAAATCAAAACAATGGTTATTTCCATGGTATTCTGAAAGCTGTAATTCCCTTTACGAGACAGAGCGTGTTAGAGAGGTTACTACTTGTGATCAATATCTTCCCAGCTTCAGCGAGAGAGCATGTAATATGATTAGATATTACCTTTAGTTTTAAGATTCATATTTTCTGTTATTATCTTTGATTCTCTTGTTATATTATCTTTGTCATTATCTCCAGTTATATTATCTTAGTTATATTATAGTTTGATTCATAGTTTTATCTCCAGTTATATTATCTTTGTCATTATCATGTTGGTTATTTCTGTTTAGATATATTATTAATTTTCTATTTGAAATTTAATTAGATTCATATTTTATATTATTAATAATATATCTGTTTAATTTTCTATTTCTAGTTATATTATCTCTCGATAAAATTTTCTATTGAGTATTGATGAATACTTTCTTTTCATTTTGGTCCAGTCATAGAAGAAGAGCAAACTTCAAGTGCTAACCTATCTTAGTCTTCCAATATTGAAAGATGCCTTTGAATCAATTCGAAATGCTGTGAGGCATGTTCATTCCTCCCAGCTCGACTCAAAAAATTTAAAGATGTATGTGCATTGGAAATGTTAGATGCCAACAATATATGTGTCTTAAATGTTAGCACTAGATAGAATTCTACATATTTAATGTTGGATGTCGCTTTGAAATTCCAAAGGGCATTTGAAAGAATGGGGGACGAAGATAGAGATTATGTAGCATACCTTAAAAATTGTCAGAGCGTGATAACACATACTTTCTCTACCCAAGATGTTGATGATAACATGGATTCTCCTAATGGCCCACATAACAGACAAACTTGGAATAAGGTAAATGTCTTTCCTAAGTTCTTAAAAGTGTTTTATGATGTGACCGTGCAATTTTCTAGCTCCCTCATAGTTACTGCAAACACATGTTTCCATCAAATTGCATTGATTCAAGAGTTGATAAATGAGCCTATTGTGTCCGAGGACCTTCTTCTTAGAGAGATGTCCTCAAGCATGAAGATGAAGTTTGATAAATATTGGGGAGCAGCAGAAAATATGAATCCTTTGTTTATTATTGCTGTGATTTTAGATCCTCGATACAAGCTTGCCTACATCAATGATGTATTTGACCAGCTTTTTCCTAATTATCAACTTTGTATGTTTATGAAAAACAAGGCAAGAAACACTTTGTATCGCATGTTTGAAGAGTATTCTGTAAAGATTGGTGTTCAAATAGGCATGTCAAATAGTGCAAACTCTTTGAAGTCTTCTGCTAGTAGCAACACTTTGAATCCTTTTGGGAATGCCATCACTTTCACTGCAATTGCTAGTAAAAAAGACCCTGCTGGTCGTAGATGGTTGGCATCCCAAAAAGAAAAGATCTCATCAGTAAATCCTCAATCTGAATTGGATAGATACCTTTCAGCTAATACAGTTGAAGACACTCCTATTGATGATGATGATTTTGACATATTGACATGGTGGAAGGTTAATTCAACCAAATATAGAGTGCTTGCGATGATAGCACGTGATTTATTGGCTATGCCAGTATCTACAGTTGCATCTGAAGCAGCTTTTAGCACTAGAGGATGTGTTGTTGTTGATTATAGGAGTAATCTATCTCCTAAAATGACTGAAGCCCTCATTTGTGCCCAAAATTGGCTATTGGTTACGCAATCTATCTCAGATTTAGCTAAATATGACAATTTTCAAGAGACTGATAATGTTGTTAATATTCCAGGTAATATTTCCAATTTTATGCTCATTATTCAAGTTTACATATTTCATTATTACTAATTTCTTAACACAAACAATTTGTTTTCTTAGATGGATCGAGTACCATTCAAGGTGGAGGAAAGAAATGAATGACAATGGATGCTCAAGAAAACTAAATTATATCTCAATCATTTGTTTTCCACTTGTGTAATGTGATAGACTTGTTACTTATTAGGTTTTAAGTGTTTCATTGATTGTTATGGATGTAAAAGTTCATTGGTCCTGTTAATGCTTTTCTGTCATTCAATAAACCATGAATCAGAACATAGTAGCAGTAAAAAAAACAACCATGGCCGACGCCGGCCTGGTCTACGAGCCAAGAAAGAGCACTAAAGAATTGCAGATTTGATGAGTGTTTTGGTGGTCATTGCGCATTCGAGGAAGCAAAAGAAGTAACTTGAATGTTGTTATTTTATTTTGTAGTCTTATTCAATGACATGTTGTTGAAGATTATTATGGGTTTAAGATTGAATTTAAGATGTTTTCATGTTTATTTACTGTCCCGCAGGTGGTTCATTGATTTAATTATTGTTTTGGAAGTGGCAAAAAAAAAAAGGTCACCGGTCAAGTCCAGCCTGAGCTCGGGCTGGTGTTGGACCGGACCAGACTTCAGGATGGATTGTCCAACCCGAGGTCCCTCCAGGACCAGATCTTGGGTTGACCCCCAACCATGTCTAATCTGGTCCATGGACATGCCTAATTTTGGTTATAAATGTTTGCATGACAGCCCCATCTTTTCCACCTCATCGCACACCATCCTCTCTCTCCCCATTTCTCTCTCCCTCATTCGATCTTTCCTCAGCAATAATGTCGTTTGCCAACAGGAACTCTCCATGAATCTCTAACTCGCCCAGGAATCCGTAACTCCGCCCACCATCCCCCGTCCTTAGCCTCTTCTTCATGACTGAATCAATGCGACCACTGCGCACCTCCATCATTCTTAGCTGCAACGGCCACATAAAGCTTGAGCGTTGCACCCATTTCAACCTCTCTCAGTGGACCTAGTTTCTTTTGCGATTTGAGATAGAGGTGTTATGGAGGGTCTAATTCTCAAATCAAAATTTATGTCATTAGACGAAATTTTATGGAGGCTCAGAATCCATCTTTGGAGCTCTTCGATTCTGGAAATTTTTTGGTGAGAGATGTAAATGAAGCAAACCCTCAGTTGTCACCTATATCGCTCTCTCTTCCACCTCCAAACACGTTCCCTTCGTAGTCACCTGCATCGCTCTCTCTCTCTCTCTTTCCCCTCCAAATGCTTCATACGCGTTCCCTCTGTCGTCACCTTGAAATTTCTACAGTTTTTGATTTTAGATCTACTTTTTGTTGTGGATTTGTGAATCTTTTTCCCAGGTATAAATTGTTGTCACTTAATTCAAGATTTTCTTTTGGATCCTTAGAAACAAAGTTTTTTTTTTTCGGTTCCATGGCTATAGATTTGTGCTCTGAGATTTCCAGCACCGAAATCAGCCTACAAATCTCCTTCTCGCATGATCTGAATATTACTAAGGATGACGACGACGGTGATGACCTACTTGAAGATTACTATCACTGGCGACTGGACTTGTGCCTGTTGGATTCCAGATCCAATTTTGTCTTCTACATTTCCAATAATGTGTTGTATCAAGAACTGTCTTCCGCCGATGAGCTTTCTCCACTTGCAAGAGTGTGCCAACGAAAATAAGAAATCAAAATCTTCAAATGTTCCTTCTTCTTTTTCTTCTTCTTACAATGAGATTCATCCATTTTCAAAGTTTGGTGTTTGTTGTTGTTCTAATTAAAACTTTGAGCACTAGATTTATAGAAAATCTTTCTGGATATAAAAATAGGCTCCTTCCCTTTACTTCTTCTTCTTTGATTGTCAGGTTCCATCTTATTGTTTCCATTAAAGTTGCAATTTTTTTGTGTTGAAAAAACAAAAGATTTCAAACTCAAATGATTAAAGCTAGCACCAGAGCAATGGTTGAAGGAGGGCTCCAGATTCTCTCATAATCCCATCTCTTCTCATCCCTCAGTATTTTTTCATCTTAGCCGTCCGAAAATCTATCAAAGTGTCTAGAGAGAGGCACATTATCTATTTCAAAAAACCGCATGCGGTAAAAACTATTGCATGCAGTAAATATAAAAATTTTGAAAGTAGATGACGTGTTTCTCTTTGAACCTTTAGATCAATTTTTAGACGGCTAAAATAAAAAGATACTGAGAGATGAGGAGAGAAGAGATTCCGAGATAATTCGCTCCGTTAAAGGAGGGAGAGAGAAAGAGGGGGGAAGGGAGGATGGTGTGTGATGATGGGGTGGAAAAGATGTAGCGCCATGCAAGCAATTATAATCAAAATTAACAGTCAACTTAAATGGTGGTTAAAAGAGTGGTTACATTGCTACATCTTTTTACTTTTGGGGTAATATTGAGGCCAAAAATACTTCCAAAGGAACATTGCTCTTGAACGGATTTGCTACTCAACTCTTTAATTATTTTACATTTTCAAAGATTTTAATTTAGTTTTAAAAATTAAATTACAAATTTTTATAGACTGAATTCAAGTTACTTCTATATTTTCACGAATTTACATTATTATTTTACATAATTATTATATTAATATAAACATGATAAATCATTAAATAAAATGAGAAACCAAACATATAATAATGTCGCTAATACAAAAAAAGTCTACATTTAAATTAAATATAAAACAATGAATTGTTTTTGTTTAAGCTTAGTCTCAACGTTAAAATTTTCAACTAGTTTTTAAAATAATTAAAAAAAAAATAACAGTAAGAGCTTGATTTTAATTCAAGTTTTGTACACATTAATGTAATATTTTAAAATAATATAATAAAATTAGAATATAAATTTGCACTTTAATTTTGGATGGTTTAGACTTTTGAAAAAAATGACAGAAAAATATTTTTAAAATTGTAAAATATTAAATTATGTATTTCACACAAGAAAATTAAAAAAAAATTAAGTTGTGAATTAATTAACAAGTTTCGTTTTTTTTTATCAATTTTTAATAACATTCTGTTTAAAATCCTTTTTTTATGTCATTTTTACCAGATTTTTTTTAAACTGAATCCTAGTACTATCGGAGTGACGTGCATGCATATGTCATTTTCGTTTGACATAGAGGACGGACCCGCCAACGGGGAAGGGACGTGCGTCCTTGGTCATCCTTAGGGCCGAGCAACAAGGTGGGCGGGCCGCCGTGGCCTAACCCGTAGCCCGCCCGTTTATAATACACGGTGCGGTTACGGTGCCCCGCACCATAACCCGTTTAAACCCGTGCTAAACGGGTAGGAGAAAACGGGCTACTTTGACGGGTACGGTGAACCCGTTTTATGTTTCAATTTTTTTAAAAGAATGGGACGGATGACCTCCCCAAAGAAAATCGAAAACACAGAAAAAAATCAAAAAACAAAGCCAGATCCGAGATTATAAGGTAAAATGAAAAGAACAGATCCAAGATGGAAGAAAAGATCAGAGAAAAATCTAAGACGGAGGAAATCTGAGATGCTCGGAGTCAATGGTGAGGCGTTAAAAGACGACAACAGATGCTTGATCGCGAGAGATTGACGACGTGAAGATCGGAGAGCCGGTTTCCGACGTGGCCGGGGGGAGACACCGGGAGGGTGAGAATCTAAGACGATGAGATTTGAGCGAGTGATTGAACCGCAAGCTTTCTTGCGCCGCTCACCACAATCAAGGCGAAGTTAGACAAGTTAGACTTTTAGGGTTAGTAATGGATTATGTTTGTAACAACAAAAAAAAAAAAGGAAAACATGGAAATTTCACGTGGGTGTCTTTGCGGGAATCGAACAAGCATTCAAAAGGCAAGTCAAACTCCGCCTTTGCCACTGAACCAAGTGGAGATTTGTAGCTAGTGGTGAAATATTATTACTATATTTAAAACTTACACATATGGAAATATATATATATATATATATACAAACGGGTAACGGGTTAGCACGGGTGCCCCGTGGCCTAACCCGTAGCCCGCCCGTTTTATTATAAACGGGTACGGGTAGCCCGTTACCCGTTACGGGTCCAATATGGGCGGGTTTAAAACGGGTAAAATAGCACGGTCGCAGCGGACGGGTGGGTTGCGGGTCCTTTGCTCACCTCATCCTCATGCACGGCGTTTTTTTGTCCATACAGTCAAACACAACGTTTTGCCATTTTCAACGTTGTAATAGGAATTATGAGAAAATCAAGGAATTAAGAAGTCATTATAACTTTCAACATACTCCATTTGAGCCACAACATAAATATGTTTTCAGAAATATTTTTAATTTATAATAGTAATTCGCTAGCAGAATAACTAATACTTATTTAGTAATTTCATTCTTATAATTAATATTAGCAAAAAAAATATAATTTCATGATTTTTTTCTCCCATTTAAGACATACTTTAATATAGGTGAAATTAGAAAAAAGAATTCAACTTTTGAAACAAATTGAATGAGTTATACAATTGTTATTTTTAAATTTTGGTAAATGAATTAAAAATGACTTACACTATGAATTAAAAAGATTAAAGTATATAATTTACGACTATAAAAAAGATTAGAGAAATATGTGAAAAACTGACCAGACAAGTAGCTTTAATCACACTGTCAGCACCATGGCCGTGAATCATTTCAACGTCATCAACGCTTGAGGGAAGCAAGTCCATGAAGTCGCTGGGCTTGGGGAAATTTACCAAAATAAGTTTTTTTTTTTTTTTTTTTTTTTTTTTTAAACAAAAAAATTACGGATTGGAGCAGTTGGGAAAACAAATTATCAAAGTAATCTGATCAAAGCGTCAGTTGACTAACGCGATGATGGCGTCAGTTACTTACGTAGAGTGGCGTGAATCACCAGTCGATCAGTGGTGGCGTGAATTAATAATTGACACCTCAGGCGTCAATTTTTGACACATTTTTTTTTAAAAAAATATAATTTTATAATTATATTTAAAATTATAAATAATAATTATACATAATTATAAATAATGATTTCAGTTAATAATTATGAAAATCAAAATATTCAAAATTTATTATAAATCTTAGGATACAAAACTAATAATTAGTAAATTAATGAATTTATTATAAACCATAAGATAGATGACTAATTATTTAATATTTTGTACATTAATAATTTGATACATAAATTGTAAAATATTATTAGCTAAATTTAATTAAAGAAATTTGTGAGAATAATAATTAGTGAATTAATAAAAATATTTTTTGAAATATGTTGTATATTATTTTACCCAAAGATAGATATGATAAGCTTAGTTAGAGAATAATTAATTAATATCTAAGTAATTAATTAATTATTCTATAATTAATTAATTAATATTAATTAATTATTCTCTAATTAATTAATTAGTTAGATATTAATTAATTATTCTCTAATTAGGCTTATCCTATCTATCTTAGGGTAAAATAATATACAACATATTTCAAAAAATATTTTTATTAATTCACTAATTATTATTCTCACAAATTTCTTTAAATAAATTTAGCTAATAATATTTTACAATTTATATATCAAATTATTAATGTGTAAAATATTAAATAATTAGTCATCTATCTTATAGTTTATAATAAATTCACTAATTAATTAATTTACTAATTATTAGTCTTATATCCTAAGATTTATAATAAATTTTGAATATTTTAATTTTCATAATTATTAATTAAATTATTATTTATAATTATTATTTATAATTTTAAATAAAATTATATTTTAAAAAAAAATTGACGGTGGGCGTCAAGAATTGACGCCCAACGTCAATTATAATTCACGATGGACGTGGATGGAATTCATGCCACTCGCATTCCGCGAGTGGCGCATCAATCTTTGATAACTTGTTTCTCAATTGCTCCAATCCGGTAATTTTTTTTTTTTTTAAAAAAAAAAAATCTTATTTTGGTAAATTTCCCCGTGCTTGGGCTTGCCTTGCCTTGAACCAGCGTCCTTGTTCGTTTGTGTTCATCCGACCAAAAGCTGTATGAATTGGTCCAACTCTTGAGTTGTCTTCCTCATGGCCCTCTCCGGCCACCTAGATCCGACCACCTCAAATACGGAAAGTCGGCAACGCATCGATATCGCGAATGAACCGTTCGGATCGAACAAATCCCTCAGTATTTTCTATATCATTTCCTTCCCCTCTATCTCAGCAAAACGCTTTCCCACCACCATTCTAAACCCGACGTTTAAGGTTATCTCCCAAAACCAGTTCTTCATCTCACACGACAGAGGCACTGCTTCTATATTCTCTCCATTCTTGTTCAACTGTAACCCACAACCGTAGGGGAACCACTTTCGCTACCTATCTACCTATCGATCGGGCCATCTAGATCAGATCTGGGATTAGACGATCTAGATTTGATTTTTTTAACGGTTTCTTTTTTAAATAAAAAAAAATTTTAAAAAATATTAGTTGAGAGATTATCTTTATTTTAGATTCTCTATCTATTAAAATAATTTTTTAAAAAATATATAAAATAAAAAAAAATCAGATCTGGACCATCCAAATCTGATCTAAACGGTCCAGAAAAGAAGAGCTCTCCCTACCTATCCTTTGGATAGGCAGGGAAAGTGATTCCCAATCGTAGGTATCTTTCATGGCAGACTTAACCTCGGACTCTCTCACATGCTTGAGCATCTCTAGCCGATGGTTGGAGATCAGAGCTCCAGCGTGGCAATATAATCTTCCGCACGTGATGCCAAGAGGCTCCGTAGGGACTGAAGCCGATCATGCCAAAGTTACGTTGTAGCCCAAGACCTCGAAGGCCACGAGTTTTGGACGGCTCGCAAAGGGTCTGTCGTTCACAGTGAAGCATTCCTTTGCCATCTCCCAACTGTTCACCTTCAATGTTTTGTGAACCCCGAACCTTACGGTGAAGATTGGTCCGTATTTGTCGGCCATGTTGCCTACAGTGATATGTGGCGGCTCTGGACCGCCTAAGAGGTGTAGGTGACCAATCACAGGCCACGCGCCGCCAGCTTCCGGTGGTGGCTTTCTTGGCGTAGTTTTGTTTCTGCGGCTTGTTGATATGGACAAAATAGCATAGACAAAGATTAATAATCCGAGGCTGCTGAACGGGATGGTGGGTTGCCTGAAAATCATCAAGTCCATGGCTCTGTAGTTTCTAATGTTGTACGGCAGTATGGCTTCTTGCAGAAGATCGAAGTTATAATTTAAGAAAAGGTACAATATTTGAAGCTTATCGAGAAAGTGTGAACTTGCAGAAATAGCTGTCAGGATATTTGTTGTTGACCAAATGAATGGCTCGAGTTGGTCGGCTCAACATTTTACTTAAATCTTTTAATGATATTATAGTGTCTGAAAGTTTTCTTATTTTTAATACTCCACCCAAATTACAAAATGCAGACAACTAAATGTGACTCATCTGCCATAGCCTATTGAGCTCAGTATAGGCAAACCAAAACTCCTTTCAATGGGAGGTTCGTGACTTCTAAGCTAAAGGTGGGCAATTAGCAATGTAGCGAGTGTGTGTTCGTTTCTCTTCGTTACTTTACGTTGGAGGACTAGGTTAGGGGCATACTTTTTTTTTTCCTTAAAAAAAAATGTCACCCATTTTAATCAGGGTTATTTAAATCACTCCTTCAATTTCTTGAGTTAAAAATATAACTCCCTTTCAACCATTTTACTGGAATATAAGTCATTAAATTTGTTTTGAAGGGCAGAGAAATAAGAGAAGACAGATTTAAACACTACTCTTCAAGTCCTATTTAGGCCTAGGAAAAAATGTTTTTTTGTCCTATTCATAAATTATATAATTAAATATTTCATATGAATATATAATTCTATCTTTCGAGTTCATGTATTATTATGTAGACTATGTTGTTAAACTTAAAGTCCCCCGCCTGGAATTTTTTTTCATGTTCTGTCACTTGTCTAAGCCATGCTTTTCAATAAATTTAGAAGGTTTATATTTGATCCCTTCTATTTATTATCTCAATCTCAAGAATGTAATGCCCGATTAACAAGTCCAAATGTAATCTCACCACGAGCACAATTAATATAATTAAGGACAGATCTTATCAAGATTCAAGATAACATCTAAGTCTAATAAGTGCATGCTTAGATAAGTGATAGAAATTATTTTTTCAACATAATTTACGGTATACGAGGTAAGTTTGTGAGATCAGTTTTGTTTCGACTTATATGAATATGTTTTTCCAACGTCAACTCAAACAAACCTTAAAACATTTATAAGAAATAAAATTTCTTGTTTAATTTAAAAATTCAAATATAATCAATCGAGTGCAAAATTACCGTTTTTTAGAGCTTGATCTAGCTAGTGGCTACAAAGATAATACTCTTATTTAATATACTTCTTTGGTTCTATTTATAAGGTAAAGGTAGGGAGGAAAAAAAATTGCTCCAATTTCAAGGGAAGAGGAAAAAAATTCATATGAATTTAAAATTTTACTTTCAAAGTGTTAACTAGGGTGATTAAAGAGGATAATTAGGAGAAAGTAGATGAAGAATCTCATTGTATTATTAAGAAGAGAGCATAATGCTCTTACAAAGGAGTAATTGTGAGACTCTCAATGCTCAACACTCACATTTATTGATTATTATTAGCTAGACCCTTTATATAGACTAGGACCCCTAACTAACTCATTAACCCTCACTAACTAACCAATTACACCCTTATATTCTAACACAAAGTATCATATAGATATATTATACATAACACACGTGTCCGAAATTATAAAATGCTTTCCCTTGTCCGACAAACCTTAATTATAAAGAAATACAGTACATTATTAAAATCCTAACTTATCTGATCTTACCCATAGAGATCAGTGGAGAGTCGTGGGGTAAGAAGGACATTGAGTGGTGAGGCTTTGATATTGGTCAACCCAACCTGTTCTCCCATATCCACTGGTTGGCTATCAGGAGTTGCAGCATCAAAGCCATGCAAGAGAGTAGCAAGTGTGAGTTGCGTTATCTGCAGAGCAAATGAGACACCAGGGCATATTCTTCTGCCAGCTCGAAAAGGAATCAATTCAATATGTTTGCCTCTCAAGTCTACATTCTTATGGGTAGTGAGGAATCTCTCAGGCCTAAACTCTAATGGGTCTTCATAGACACGTGGGTCACGATGGAGCTTTGAGAGGTTGGTCAAGAGACGAGTGCCAGAGGGTATGTGGTAGCCAGCCACAGTGCAATCTTCCATAGACTCGTGAATCACACTCAATGGTGCAGCTGGGTACAGGCGCATTGCTTCCTTGATGATGGCTTGCAGATAATGAAGGTTCTTCAAGTCTGATTCCACTACTAACCTTTCTTTCCCGACTTGACTGTCTAACTCATGCACTGCCTTCTTTAGGACTACAGGATTGTTCAAAAGTAGTGAGAGAGCCCACGTTAGTGTCACTGTTGTCGTGTCTGTCCCACCTAGAATCATGACCTGCAGGTTTGTAAAATTGGCTTCAATATGGTAAAACCCAAGCAGCATCAGTATGTATATACAAGAACATTAAACATGACACACGTACGGTAGAATAAGCTTAATTAGGGAAGCTTTCTATAGTCAAAAAGGAGTAATACGAGTATTATATTGGAGATATGTCATTGAGGCTTTGAGAGTTTCGCCTTGGGAGATTGTTAGGGGTTTTGACAGACAAGGTTTTTTAAAGCGTCTTGAGAAGATATCTCACCTATGATAAAGAGTATAAAGAAGGCCTAAGAAGATTTTTATAATTTAGTCCCAAGAACTGGATAAATTGTAGAAAAAAACTTTGAGATATGGGTGTCATTTGTAGAGCTATGAATCAAGGCCGGCTCTTGAAAGATCCAGAAGCTTTTAGGCCTAGGGTAAAAAAAAATATATCTGTTTTTCAAAGCCTCGCACGGAAGCACTAGGTCGGAAGTTATTATTTCAAATTGTAACTATTTTTCCTCAGTTTTTTTTTCAAAGAAATATAATTAATAAATTACGAAAATTAAAGTTCTAAATTATCAAATAAATGTTGTCCACATTAATATTCAAACAAAATGCATCATTCAACAAACAAACACAGCCTGTTGGCACCTCGGCGAAGTGGCGCCCTTCGAACTTCAACCGAACAGATCCGACACTGTATTGTGACGAACCTTGTAACCTTTGAAAGCCAGTCGGCCTCTCCTTCAAAGCATGACTCATCATATTGATTCAGTGATTCTTTAGTGAGTGAGAGGGAGTGATAGACTGAGATTGAGAGTTGAGACACTGGTAGAAAGTGATAGGAGAGCTGGAGAAGGTGAGGAAAATGGTGATTGAATTTTTTGAATTCCTTCACCCTCAACACTCTCGGTCAAGGTAATTGGAAAATAATAATAATAAAGAGCCTAATGGGCTGGCTCTTTTAAACCTACAGCCTTACAGGGCCAAATACATTTAGCATCTCCATTATTTTACAAGTCCGGCCCTTGAAGGGCTAGGGCTGGGCTTAAACAGGCAGGCCCAATTCCCGGCTTTAGTAATTTGCAAGATTATTTTAAAATTGCATTCTCGTGATAATTAATTATATATCTCTTCTTCAAAATTAACAAGTCAAATTAATATTGAAACTTACAAGTACCAACAAGTTGTGGATTGAAGTGGTAAGTGGTTTCACACCAGTAAAAAGAAGAGCACAAGTTTAAATCATGGGAAGAACATTTAAACTAAAAAAAAATGATCGATCCTTGACTTAAAAATATCTTTACAATCTAAAAAAAAAAAAATGATCGTATCCTTGACCAAAAAAAAAAGTATTGAAACTGACTATATATGTGCGTATATATGTGTGAATGATGAGTTGTAAATTTTAAAATTAAAACGCAAATTTAGAAAGACTCATAAATCAGAAGACAAATGCATGTTAAAATATTTCAGTATTAAAAATAGGCGGGTTGGGGGGGGGGGGCGTGTCATTTTTCTAAAATTTATTAATTAATAGATTATCTTTAAAAAAATTAAATAAAATAAAAAAATGTTAAATGTAAACGATTCAGATGAGATCTAAATAGTCTAAATGAGACCAGCATATCCTGATTCCTGGATAGATACTTTTTTTCCTTGTCCATATACGTGGTGGCCATTTTCAACAATAGGGATGCCTAATTTAATTTTTCATCTAAAGTCTAAAAGCAGAAACATCATACGAGAAAACTGAAAAGTAATAAGAACCGTTGAGCAAAGCAAGAAATTAGGAAGTTATTTTAACTCTGAATATAAATAATAAAATAAAAAAGGATTAGAAATATGGGAAGGACCGAAGGACACACTAACCAAGCTTGTAGCTTTAATCGTACTATCGGCATCGTGGCCGTCAATCATTTCAGCTTCATCTACGCTGGAAACAAGCACGTCCATGAAGTCACCGTGCTTGGGCTTGGCTTCCTCTGAACCAGCATCGTCCCTGTTGTGTCTGTGTTCATCCAACCAAAACTGAATGAATTGGTCCAAATCTTTGGCTGTCTTCCTCATGGCCCTCTCCTGGCCATCCAGATCCAGCCACCTCAAATACGGCAACGCGTCTGATATCACAAATGAACCGGTCAGATCGAACCAATCCCTCAGTGCTTTTTGTGTCGTGTCCTTCCCTTGAGTCTCAGCAAAACGTTTCCCCACCACCATTCTAAACACAACGTTTGAAGTTATCTCTCCGAACCAGTTCTTCATCTCACAAGACAGTGGCTTTGCTTCTTCTGTATTCTGACCACTATTAATGTTGTTCAACGCCAACCAACGATCGTAGGTTTCTTTCATGGCTGACCTAACCTCGGACTCTTTCACATGTTTCAGCATCTCAAGGCGGTGGTTGGAGAGGAGCTCCAGCGTGGCGACCTTCCTCACGTGACGCCAGTAGGCTCCGTAGGGACTGAAGCTCATAGTGCCAAAGGTGTAGCCCATGACCTCGAAGGCTACGAGTTTTGGACGGCTCGCAAAGGCTCTATCATTCACAGTGAAGCACTCCTTCGCGATCTCCCAACTATTGACTATCAAGGTTTGGTGAACCCCGAGCCTTACGGTGAAGATTGGCCCGTATTTATCGGCCATGTTGCCTAAAGTTATGTGTGGTGGCTCTGGACCGCCTAAGAGGTGTAGGTGGCCAAGCACAGGCCATGCGCCGCCAGCTTCCGGTGGTGGCTTTCTTTGCGTAGTCTTGTTTTCTCGGCTTCTTGATATGGAGAAAAGAGCGTAGACGAAGATTAGCAATCCGAGGATGGTGAACGGAATGGTCGATTCGGTGAAGATCGTCAGGTCCATGGCTCTGTAGTTTCTAGTGGCTGTGTATGGCAGTAGCAGTAGGGCTTCTTGCCCATGAGAAGTTAAGGAAAGGTACATATTCAATGCTTATCGACAAAATATGAACTTGTGGAAAATAGCTGTCAGGAATCAAGATATTTGTTGTTGGCTTATTAATGAATGACAGGAGTGAGTTTCAAAAAAAAATATCTATAAATTGAATTATTACTATGATTGCATCCTTATCCAAGTATTAGGCGAGGAAATTTTTTTCAAAGACAGAATTTTAAATGCATTAAAAAAAAATAAAAGAATATAAAGGAAAAAATAAGACCAAGTATGTTACAATAAAAATAATTACAATGTCATTCTTCTAGGCCTAATTTTTTGGAATTCTATCATAATTGTCTCATTATCAATGTTATCAAATACATCTTTTTCAATATAAGGCACTAGACAATCATTCAATCATTCATCTCCTATCCTATTACAATACAGTCTTAATGTATTTCATATTGAAAATGCTATTTCCACATGAGATGTAGTTTGCTATAGGCAAAGTTAATGCTAACTTTACAAGTAAATAAACCAAAGGATACACAATATGTTTTTTTCTTTTCAACCATCCTCTTGGCAAGGTTAGCTATTCCTTGTAAATTCAAAAAATCAGGATCAAGTTGCATATCAATAGTTGGGAATTTGGGTCTGAGGCGTCCGACGTGTGAGACGGAAGGCATAGAAGGGAATTTCAATCACTAGGTCAAAAAAAGAAGGAAGAAGAAGAGTGAGCTATTTGTGAGACGGAAGGCATAGAATGGATTTTTTAAAATAAAATGTAAAAATAAATAATTTTTTTTTAAAAAA
This sequence comes from Acacia acuminata, assembly GCA_019022655.1. Classification (NCBI taxonomy): domain Eukaryota; kingdom Viridiplantae; phylum Streptophyta; class Magnoliopsida; order Fabales; family Fabaceae; genus Acacia; species Acacia acuminata. The sequence goes on from JAFJYI010000015.1 coordinate 470,736, forward strand.
AAGTAATTTCAGGGGGGGGCACGTGCCCCCTTCTTTAATACCTCGGTCCATCTCTGGCCACACACCTAGAAAGACTAATTGTGTTGCTGATGCTCTGGTCAAATGAGGTCTTTCCAAGTCTTGTTTTTTCAGTGAGTGCCCTCTGTCTTTGTACGTAGGGTTTAGCTGATAAGGATGTTATGGGATTTATTCCCTTTTCTTTGTACTCTGGTTAATGTATCTTGGCTTTTAGCCTCTTTCATTATCAAAAAAAAATATTCATTGTAATTTGTAAGCTCTATATTAAAAAAAAATATTCATTGTAATTTGTAAGCTCTATATCAGAAAAAGATTTATATTGGCATTAATTTACGAGGACGTTCTACTTAGATACATCCACTGTTCAAAGATCGTACTTCAATATTATTTCAATATTTTAAAATATATTATTCAAAATGTTCATTCAATTTTGAAGGAATAAACAATTAACCAAGTGAAGTAGTGATATGACCACAATAACTTGAAGAACGTGGCAAACCTCCTCCTAATTTGTAGCTTGTTATTCTTTCCCTATTTTGTAGCCGTTTGTTATTCATTTGTTATTTAAATTGCAAATTTTTATTATCATTTATTTTATTCAATTAATGTTGTCTGCTAGTGGTCCTAGTTTCTAGCCATGAGTTATCACGTGGTGCAAGTAGAGTCTTAGTGGAGTCCTAGATTTATGTTAGTGGCGTCAGTTGTATTCCTCCTATTTATGGAGCATATTTTGCTTAATGAAGGGAGAGAAATATCAGTTTGAAAAAAAAAAAATTGGCACCAAAATTTTTTGGTTTTAAATATTGGATAAATTTCATAAATTGTGTCAAATATTTAAGATGAATTTGAATTAAAATTTGTAGTTGTTACAAAATATTGCAAAATTGAAAAAAAAAATTCGTAATTTGAGTCCATTGTTACAATATTATGTTGAATATTTTTATTATTTAAGTGACAAATTAAACGATAATAGTTAATATTTTAAAAAAATGATTAACTTAAGTTAGATAAGTATAAATATTATATAGGTTTAATACCGAGAATGTGTAAATAATAAGGACTTATTGTGTTGTCCACCTCTAAGCAAAAAAATTATGTTATCCATTTGATGATATTTGATTATGGAAAGAATGTTGATGATGATAGAAGAAATATTAAGAAAATATCCTTAAAGTTCTAGATAAAAAAAAATAGTATCAATATTATAAGAAGGAAAAAAATAAAATATTGAAATCAAAGATTTTATAAGGGGTGGGAAGAAATTGAAAGAAAAGCATAAGAGAAGGGAGTGGGAAGAAATGAATGAGAGTGTGTGAAATGAGGTGTAGTGCAAGTATTTATAGGGATATCCGGATATGCGTAACTTTTGTAATGGTTGATGTGACGGTTTTTGTAACGGTTTAACGTTTGCAGGGTTTTTTTCAATTTTATAGCGATTCGCTACAAAAAAAATTATTTGTATTTTTTAAAAATAAATAAATTTCAAAATATCACATTTTGTAGGGGTTATACTAAGCTAAAAACCACTACAAATTAATGAATGTTAACGGGATTCAAAATATTCAAATTTCAAAATTACACACTTTATAGCAGTTTATCTACTAAAACTGCTACAAACTTATGATCTTTGGCAGGATATGAAATATTCAAATTTCAATATTACACACTCTATAGCGGTTGATATGACGGTTTTTGTAGCGGTTTAACGTTTGTAATGGTTTTTGTTTTTCGTTTTGTAGTGGTTACAAAACCTCTACAAAAATTCATTAGTATTTTTTAAAAAATAAATAAATTTCAAAATTATCACATTTTATAGCGGTTTATACTAAAACCATTACAAACTTAATGATCTTTGGCGGGATACGAAATATTCAAATTTCAAAATTGCACACTTTGTAGTGGTTTATCTACTAAAACCGCTACAAACTTCATGATCTTTGGTGGGATACGAAATATTCAAATTTTAAAATTACACACTTTGTAGCGGTTTATCTACTAAAACCACTACAAACTTCATGATCTTTAGCGGGATCACGAAATATTAAAATTTCAATATTACACATTTTTTTTGTTTTGTTTTGTAGAGGTTACAAAACCACTACAAAAATTCATTCGTTTTTTAAAAAAAAAAATTTTAAAATATCACAATTTGTAGCGGTTTAGCTAAATATCCACTACAAATATGAAGTTATTTTTTTTTTAAAAGTATTTTTTTGTATACTTCTATTTGTGAAGTGTTTAAGGACTTCACAGTTGTAGCAGTTTAACTAAAAAAATCGCTACAAACTGTTCATTTCTACCCCAACTACTACAAATGAAGAAACCTTACCTCGTACGTCGTGAAACTTTGTAGCGGTTTTCTATAATTGCTACAAAAGTTCAGACTCTTGGCATTCTGTAGCCGGTTTTTGATATAAACCGCTACAAATAAACTGCCACTAATTGTGCGCCATAAGGTGCCAAACTGGCTTCATATTTGTGGTGGTTTGTATAAATAAACCGTTATAAAATAACCGCCACAAATTGGGCGCTAACTAGGCGTCATATTTTGTAGTGGTTAGTTTATGATAACCGCTACAAATGTTGTTCATGAACCAGCGGACCACTTGGAGTGAGTCATACCGCTTCTTCCACCTACTATGCCTTCCAATTTCCATCGATTTAGCCTTCTCATTCCCGTGTTTTGATCCTTATGTGGTTCTTCATTTCACACGACATAGGCACTACTTCTATATTCTTTCCATTCTTGTTCAACTCTAACCAACGATCATAGGTATCTTTCATCTCAGACTTAAGCTCGGCCTCTCTCACATGCTTCAGCATCTCTAGGCGATGGTTGGAAAGGAGCTCCAACGTGGCAATCTTTCGCACGTGACGCCAATAAGCTTCGTAGGAGCTGATCATGCCAAAGTTGTAGCCCATGCCCTTGAAGGCTACGAGTTTTGGACGGCTCGCAAAGGCTCTTTCATTCACAGTGAAGCATTCCTTTGCAATCTCCCAACTGTTCACTATCAATGTTTTGTGAACCCCGAACCTGACGGTGAAGATTGGTTTGTATTTGTCGACCATGTTGCCTACTAGAAATCAGAGTATTAAGCAGAGAGATTGAAAATGAAAAAAAGTATTGGATCTTGTATTGATGAATAGTCAAGTCAGTCAATATATAGACTCTAATAGTAATAGCGGTGTAGGTGATGAGCTGTACACGTGTACCAGAATTCAACAACTCTAAAACAGATACTAACTGGTCAAACAGATAAGTGCCAGCTAAGCTTAATGGCTACAGTGTAAAGACTTCTAGAATATTCGAATATTCCTTATGCTACTTGTTTTTGTTTCAAAGGGAAAACATTTAACCGATCTCTAAAAGGGAGGAACATGGTTTTTTTCCAGTGGCTTTGTTTGTTAATGAAGCATTCGATTTGAGGCAAGTGCAATCGCTCCTAAGTTATCACACCAGACAACAGGAACTTCAACAATTGGAACATGCATTTCTTGCAATAGCTTCATAACCTATACCACATCAGATGAAGCATCAGCAAGGCTTCTATATTCTGCTTCGGTGGCTGACCTGGGACAACAGGTTGACATTTGGACACCCAAATGACTAGATCATTGCCTAAATATGTACAATATCCACTCACAGATCGCCTATCTTCCTTATTTGCGGCCCAATCTGAGTCTGCAAAAGCCTGAAAATGAATCCGAGCTAATGGCTAAATGAGAAGTCCATAATCGACAATTCCTACAAGATACCATAATATTCTCTTCACTCCAATCGAGTGTGGTACAAGAGGGTTTTGTAGAAACCAACTGAGCTTATTTATAGAGAAGGCTATTTCTGGCCGTGTGTAGCACAGATATTAGAGCTTGCCAAGTACACTCCTGTAGAGTTTGGAGTCTAGATAGCAATTGCCATCTGTAGAGGCAAGTTGAAGATTGGTTGCCATAGGAGTATCCTGTGGTTTTGCATTTAGAAAATTGACATCATGAAGCAGGGCAAGCATATATTTTCATTGAGACATGAGCAAACCAGCTTCAGTAGAGTGAAATTCAATACCCAAAAAATAAGAGAGAGTGCTAAGGTCTTTTAGAAAGAAAAGGTACTCATGGTAGCAATTAGATGTTGTACTTCCTTATCATTGGATCCAGTTATGACAATGTCATCGACATATAGAATCAAATAAACTACATGTTGCTAATCTTTTCTAATAAAGAAGCATAGGTTAGACTTTGAGGCAACAAATCCTAAGGTGTAAAGTGCTGAGTGTAATTTCTGGAACCAAGCTTGAGGAGCTTGTTTTAGGCTGTAGATTGCTTTTCTTAGTTTACATACCAGGGGTCTTTCATTTAAAGATGAACCAAGTGAGAAACCGAGTGGTGCTTCCATGTATACTTCCTCTGTAAGATCTCAATTCGAAAAGGCATTGTTGAAGTCCAGTTGACGAAACTACCAATGAGAAGAAACAGTCACAGTCAATAGAATTCGATGGTGGCAGCTTTCACCACAGGACCGAAGGTATCAAGATAATCAATCCCAACCGCTTGAGAAAACCCCTTAGCTACTAACCTTGCTTTTCTTTTTGGCAAGGAACCATCAACATTTGTTTTTGCCTTCCAAATCCATTTACACCAAATAGGTTGTCTGTGAGGAGGTAAAGGAACTACATCCGAGGTGTGAAACTTTTGAAGAGCATTGTACTCATCAAAAGTAGCCTGTTTCCATGAAGGATCAGCTAGAGCCTCTGTAATGGTACTAGGGGGAGTGATTTCAGTTGTTACTGAGTATACCTTAGGCTTATGAATTCCAGCTTTGCTCCTGGTAATCATGGGGTAAGCATTTTTAGGTAAGGAAGGACTGGATGAAATTGAATTCTAAGGTAAGGAAGGGCTGGATGATGTAAAGGTGGAAGGAGAATTAGAGGATCTGGTTGGTATATGGGAAGAAGATGAAGTAGGTGACACTATACAGAGTGATGAGATGATGGTAAGGAGTTGGCAGTAGTAGCTGAAAAGGAGGTATTAGCTGAAGGAGTGGACACAGGTATGATGAATGAGTTGTGAGTATGGTTAGAACTTAGAAGGGTAAGGTTGAAGGGAGGAGACTACTGAGGAATAGGTACGTGACTGACCTTCAATTGTGCCCTTGACACGATGTTGAGATCCTGTAGCATGGAAAGTGGATTCATCAAAGTGCACATGACGTGAGATATAAATCCTTCCAGTGGTCATATCAATGCATTTGTATCCCTAGTATTGTGAGCTATAACCCAGGAAAACACAAGTAGCTTATCTAAACTCCAGTTTATGAGCATTATATGGTCTTTTACAAGGATAACAGATACATCCAACAAGTCGCAGGATAGAGTAATTGGGTCAAACTCTGCAATTTCTCATAAGGTGTGACATGACCATCAAGAGCCTTAGAAGGTAGTCTATTGAGAAGGAATACAGCAGTAGCAAAGGCATCCTTCCAGTAAAACATGGACAAGGAGGCATGAGCAAGGAGAGTCAAACCTGTTTCAACAATTAAGCGATGTTGCCGCTCGACAAGACCATTTTGTTCAGAGGTATGTGGACAAGAAAATTTGTGCTCGATGCCACAATTAGCTAGATAGGATTTGAATGCTAAAAAATCTCCTCCATTATCAAATTGAACCTGTTGGATCTGAGAGTGATATATATTCTCAACAAACTGTTTAAACTCCTTGAACTTAAAAGGGCGTCAGATTTTTTATGTAAGAAATATATCCAAGTAAATCTACTATACGTATCAACAAAAGCCAAATAATAAGCATAACCATACGACTGAATAGGGGAAGGACCCCAAACATGCATTACTATTAATTCCAAAGGTTGTTGATACACAGTGGTGGAAGCATGAAATGGAAGTTTATGACTTTTCCCATATTGACAAGCCAAACAGAGGCTATTATTATAAGAAGTAAACGAAATGGAATTATACTTGAGAACATCTTTAACAGTACTAAAAGATGAATGTCCTAATCTCCTGATACCAGACAGATAAATTGGCAGAAGAACAATTGAAAACTTGTGAAGTCTGTGTTGTAGAAGATGCTGATGATGAAGGATGCTCAGTAGACGTATAACTAGTGGCAGAAGCAACATTTTCTAGTAGAGGATACATGCCATGTCGTTCAACTCCACACATCAAGGGTTGACCAGTCCTCATATCCTTGACAACACATTTATGAGGAAAAAATTCAACAGAGACGTTATTCTCAAGAGTGAATTTTGAAAGTGGAACTATATACCCAAGAAGGGGGTGAATTGGGTATTTTAAAAATTTCTCTAACTGCTCTATTTTTAGACAGTGAAAACAGAGATAAACAGAGTAGAAAGAAGAGTAGCTGGATACAGAGATTTATACTGGTTCGGTCCTAGCAAACTTGACCTACATCCAGTCCCCAGACTCTCTGAGTTTTTCACTATCACAAAGATTACACACTTTGTACTCAAGAGTAGTTCTCTTACTAGAACTCACTCCCCCTTACAAGTTGTAATCAATGAACTCCCAAATCACCAAGTCCCCTTGACTTGTGATTCTTTACAATAAATGATTCTGAGATAAAAACTCTCTCTAAGAGTGGATAATAATAAACACTTGAAGCTTATAATGTCAAAAGACAAAATACAAGTGAAAACAGAAAGGTAGCTGAAGAACTTGAATGCTTGTGTGTTTTCAGATGTAGTTGTTGTTGGGAAGACTTGAATGCAGCTCTATTTATACTCAGAGATCATTAAATGATCGTTGCTATCCCAATAGATCCGTTGGAGAAATTCAGCCAAGGTTAGGAAGTGGTTTAGGCATCTTCTCTCTCTAATCTCAATTTAATCCAACTGTCCAAGTGTTCAGAGTTGACTTCCTCTGAATTAATCTGTTGGAGAAGCGGTTTCTTGTTGTAGTAATCATTCATTAATGCTCGCAATCGTGTGCGAGATGGATTACCCAAAAGTATGCAACTTTACGGACATAGCATTTAATGAGTGAACTACTTTTTGCCTTTTCCTTTAACCTTTCAAAAACATTCTCTAAACCATCGAGATTCACTAATAAAGTCATTAAACATAGTTAGGAATATCGAGAGAATAGCATTACGAGTATTAAGATCAAACAAGAATGTTTTCCAAATTTGTCGATTTGAATTTACGGATCGGCGTCACGAACTCGAGTTCGGTTCATACGGACTCGAGCTTGAAGCTTCAAAGTGTAAAAGCGTTTTAAGTTCAAAACTTCTAAAGCGGAGGTTTGCAAAACGAGAACGAGGTTTTAAGGCATTAAAACTTCTTTGCTCTCGGCTTGGTTTAAACTCGAGTTTGGACATAGTGAACTCGAGTTTCCTCCATCCAGAAAGGAAGTCGCGATTTTGGCTTTTTGAAAAACTTTAAGCAAAAGCATGAACTCGAGTCTATTAGTAGGTAGGCTCGAGTTTGACACTGTTTAAACTAAAACTTAGTTTTTGTTTTCAAGGGCAAACCTGAGGTTCTCAATCCAAAGTCTAGAGTTTTTCTCAAGTTAAAAAGTCATTGCTCTCTGTAAGGTTTAAACTCGAGTTCACAGTCTTAGGCTCGAGTTCGTTCTACTTAGAAAAACTCTGAATGCTCTCGACCTGAAATAAACCTAAGGTTTAAGAAAGACAGGCTCGAGTTTAGTTTGATTAGAAGTCCTTAAGAACTTTTCAAATTTGAAAAGCTTTACTTGCAATGAAACAATTATAGAGTATGTAAAAGCCTTAGATTTTTGAAAAGTCTTCCCGCCAGAGGTAAACTCGAGTTTGTCATAACAGGCTCGAGTTTAATGGTTATGTAAATCAATGAAGATTTTCTCTGGAGGTCCAAACCTGAGGTTTAAAACTAATAGGCTCGAGTTTAAAAGTATTTTAAGATCGAATGCTCTCGGCTTCTTGCAAACCTAAGGTTTCCATGTGTAAACTCGAGTTTACACAAAATATGAAAAGACTTAGAGCGACGCTCAAAAACAAACCTCTGGTTTGGTGTAAAGTTTAAAGTGCCAATTGGCAAGTTTGGCCCTTGGTTAGTGGCAAACCTTGGGTTTGAAAATCTAGGCTCGAGTTTGGCGATGTCAGAGTATTTTGGATTGAAATCAACAAGTTCCAACTATATTTAATCTTGTTTACAATTGTTAGTTATCATCAAAACACTTAGAGAACTAACAAATTTTGCAACAAATAACAAGTTTTTCTTCATTTGAGGAACATACAACACTTTATTTAATGTAAATTGAGTATTGGAATCTGAGATAGAAACTTTACCAATGGACTTGATGGATGACAATTCTCCAGTTCCAACTTGAACAATGCCAACTCCAAGAAGAACAGATGTAGGAGCAAAACACAAATTTTCATTGGTAATGTGTTCGGTGGCTCCGGAGTCAGGATACAAGGCTGAGTCAGTAACAGTAGCAGGTGTTACAAGGAATGCCTGAGCAGTAGGAGCATTAGAAGTAGGGACCTCAGATTGAGAAAGGTTAGGTGCAGCAGAAGCATGAGTAACATAAACAGTATTTGTCGTAACAAGCTTCACTGATGTAGTGGATGCAAACAATTCAGCTGAGATAGGATAGTATTTGAAAGGCGAATAGAAATCAGGCATGCCAAATTCTTTAGCATAGTGTGCTTGAGCCTTAGAGGATGAACCGGAAGTAGGATACTCATACCGATAATAGCATCGATCAGCAGAGTGGCCAATCTTGCTACATATTTGGCAGAGGATACACCAGTTGGTGAAACGGCCACAACCATGACCATAAGCACGTCCTCCTCTGTGAGAAAAACTTGAAGGACGATAATCTCTATTACTATGTCCAGTATTTGGACCTTAAGTGTGACAAATAACCGCAAACAAATCATCACCAAGAGAATCTTCAAAATACATATCAACTTAAGGAGTTGGAGAATTGTTCACAACAGAAGATGGTTTTTAAGTAACTAGATTGATAGAGTGTGTATTATAGGTTGTAAGAAACACTTTGTGGCAAGCTTCTGAGTCAAGTAGCATGGTTGAAATTGTCTCAAAACCAAAACGAGGTCGAGAAGCATTGATAACAACAATAACTGCTTCATATTTAGCAGTAAGACCATTGAGAATATTGAGACGTGCGTAGCTTCGTCCACTTTTTCTCCTACCATGGCTAAGTGATCGCAGATAGATTTGAGATTTTCTAGATATCACGCATGGACAAATCACCCTTGTGTTGATATGCCAACTGATTACGATACCACAGGATCTTAGCATCAAACTTGTTGGAGAATTCTTGATTCAGTTTTCCCCAAATTTGTGCAGCAGTGGTGAGTCCGACTAGATCCGGAAGATTTTCGAGGCCACCGACACAAGTAACCAGGAAGCAAGGGCTGAATCAGCAAATTCAAACTCATCAAGTGCAGGATTTGCTACTTCAACGCTATCATCGCCACAGATCATCGCTGGTGGGGGATAAGCAGTGCCGTCGAGGAATGAATAGACACAATGTTGTTTGACCATAAAATAGACCTGTTGCTTCCACAACAGAAAATTGTTATCATCAAGCTTGATTGTGATTTTTTTTATTGGAAAAAACATGGCTTGATTCAGTCGCTGGAACTGACAAAGAGATTGAGGCTGTTGATCCAGATGTCGACATTTTTGCTTTATGTAATTGATTTGAAGAACAACAGAACAGAGTTCTGAAGAAAACAGAGATCACAAAGCGGCAACGTCATGAAGAATTCTAGTCGTTGAGATCGGAGCCGATGGTGGTCTTATAGATCTGATACCATACTAGAAATTAGAGTATTAAGCAGAGAGATTAGAGATGAAAAAGAGTATTGGATCTTGTATTGATGAATAGTCGAGTCTGTCAATATATAGACTATAATAGAAATAGCAGTATAGGTGATGAGTTGTACACGTGTAACAGAATTCAACAACTCTAACATAGATACTAACTGTCAAACAGATAAGTGCCAGATAAGTTTAATGGCTACAGTGTAAAGACTTCTAGGATATTCTAATGGGAAAATGGCAGTACGCCAAGTCCCAGGTCCATAAAAAATAACAAAAAAATCCCTGAAATTCACATAGGGACTTTTTTGATATTATTTATATTGAAACAAAATCCAGGTTTTAAAATTTTGTTGTGAATATAACACTTTCTGCTGTGAATCTAACATTTTTCTGTTGTGAATGACCTTTGTACGCTTAAGAACTTGAGTTTGAAACAAAATCCTGGTCTTTAAATATTGTTGTGAATATAGCACTTCTTGTTGTGAATATAGTTTTTTCTGTTATGAATGGCCAGGTTTTTAAATTTTGTTGTGAATATAGTACTTCTTGTTATAAATATAGCACTTCATGTTGTCAATACATATAATATCAAAGATATGTGAATTTATGTTGGGATTTTTTTGCTATTTTTTATGGTCTTTGGGACCTAACTGTCATTTTCCCTATTCTAATATTGCCTACGGTGATATGTGGCCGCTCTCGACCACCTAAGAGGTGTAGGTGACCAATCACAGAACACGCGCCGCCACCTTCTGGCGGTGGTTTTCTTGGCGTAGTTTTGTTTCTGCGGCTTCTTGATATGGAGAAAATAGCATAGACAAAGATTAATAATCCGAGGCTGCTGAACGGGATGGTGGGTTGCCTGAAGATCATCAAGTCTATGGCTGGCTCTGTAGTTTCTAATGTTGTATGGCAGCATGGCTTCTTGCAGAAGAGAAGTTATAATTTAAGAAAAGGTACAATATTTAATGCTTATTGAGAAAGTGTGAACTTGCAGAAATAGCTGTCAAGATAATTGTTGTTGTCCAAATGAATGGATCGAGTTGGTCGGCTCAACATTTTACTTAAAATCTTTTAATGATATTATAGTTTCTGAAAGTTTTTTCATTTTTAATACTCCGGCAAAATTACAAAATGCAGACAACTAAATGTGACCCATCTGCCATAGCCTATTGAGCTCAATATGGGCAAACCAAAACTCCTTTCAATTCTTTTTTTTTTTTTTTTTTTTTTTGGTCGAAAAACTCCTTTCAATTCGAGGTCTGTGAGTTCTAAGCTAAAGGTGGGCAATTAGCAATGTGGCGAGTGTGTGTTCGTTTCTCTTCCTTACGTTGGAGGATTAGGTTAGGGGCATACTTTTTTTCCCCTTAAAAAAAATCACCCATTTTAATCAGGGTTATTTAAATCACTCCTTCAATTTCTTGAGTTAAAAATATAACTCCCTTTCAACCATTTTAGTGGGATATAAGTCATTAAATTTGTTTTGAAGGGCAGAGAAATAAGAGAAGATAGATTTAAACACTACTCTTCAAGTTCTATTTAGGCATAGAAAAAAAAAATTTGTCCTATTTATAAATTATATAATTAAATATTTCGTATGAATATATAATTCTATCTTTCATGTATTATCATGTAGACTATGTTCTCCTGATGTAATTGTTGGAATTTTAGGAGAAAATCCCATGGGTTATGAATAAGAAGAAGGATGGAAAAGAAGAGGAAAAAGTAAGAAGGAATGTGTGTGTGTGAGAATAGTCCCACATTACTTAGTTGGAGAGAGAAGTTGGAGGGTATATAAGCCCTAACTTGCTACTAATTGGGCCCTTAGGCCAACCCGGTTTTGTGGGGGGGTGAGGACTTAGGTGACCCTTGGTCCACCACACACACGCGTGCACGTCGCCGCAGTCTGTCCGGCTCGGTTACGCGCGCCGCCCGGTCCAGTCCGCTCGTGTGAAATAAAAAATTAATTTTTTTATTAAATTATTTTTTGGATTAAAAAAAATTATTAAATTATTTTTTGAATTTCCGAACGTTTAAATAATTCCATTGTGCCTCTCCGTGTTTTCCAACCAAGACCCGCGTTTTCCGATCCGTTCGGATCGTTCTTTCCGTTTCCGGTGCGTACGTTCGTGAGACGCACCCGGTTAAGCCCATGAACAGACGCGGTCGCCTCGTCGTTGCTCCGTCGGGTGCCTCCGTCGCACAACGCACCAGTTCACAGCAGCAGACAAGTCTGTCTGATCGTGTTTTTTCAGAGTCTATCACATGTGAAGCACTCCTTCGCAGTGAAGCACTCCTTCGCTAACTCCCAACTGTTGACTATCAAGGTTTGGTGAACCCGAGCCTTACGGTGAAGATTGGCCGTATTTATCGGCCATGTTGCCTAAAGTTATGTGTGGTGGCTCGGACCGCCTAAGAGGTGTAGGTGGCCAAGCATAGGCCATGCGCGCCCTTCCGGTGGTTGTTTTAAGGCGTTGTCTTGTTTTTCGGCTTCTTGATATGGAGAAAAGAGCGTAGACGAAGATTAGTACTAATCCGAGGATGGTGAACGGAATGGTGGATTGGGTGAAGATCGTCAGGTCCATGGCTCTGTAGTTTCTAGTGGCTGTGTATGGCAGGAGCAGTATGGCTTCTTGCACATGATTATTACTATATTGTTTAATTTATAATATGACAGATCCTTGCAGATTCGTGTGCGCCTAGTTAAAAATCTCATCTTTTTCGGTCGTAATCGTAAATTGTATTCTTTCAATTTTCTTGGGACAAATAATTTTGCACGTAATTGTTTATATTAAAATACAAATGATGATATATTTATTTAAATCAAATTTTTCCTGCATATATTATTTACATGATATTTTAGGTCATGAGTTTTATTTCCTTTTTTTATTTAAAAATAAAATATCATTGATCTTATAAAAATATGAAAATACTTTTAAGTAATATATTACGATCTCTCCGTCCCCTTCAAACCAAAAAAAGTTTTTTCTCCCTTACCTTGAACCAACCAAAGGGTTAAGCGTAGTATAAAAGAGATGAGTTTTGAAATTATTTTGTCCTCTGCATTTTTTGGTTTTTTAAATTTCATCAATATGTCACTGAAGGAAGGTGAACAAAAAAAAGTCACTGATCAGGGACATTATTTTATTATTTTATATAACTGAAATTCATCTATCGGCGATGAGGTAAAAAGAAAAATTAACATGTCGATTAATTTCCGTTGACTTTGGACTAGTAATAGACTAATAGTAATCGTTCATTGATTTCATATAACATAATTGAAATTAATGGGGATAAGAGAAAACGGAGGGATATGCAAACTGATTCTTGTTTACAAACTGGTGGTGGAAGCAAAGTTACAAACAAGTACGAAAACTTACGCCTGGAAAGGAAGAAAGTCGGTTAGTAACACACACACACACAAATACACCCATCATAGAAGCCGGCATGCTAATTTTTGTAGGTATATGTATTTTTCTATCGAAGTAATTTTGTCATCTTTCAATGAGGATTCGAATATTGATTTAACAGGTTGTAAGAAACTAACATCATCGCTTGACCCAACCTCTGTTTATGATAAATATAAAATAATATAACAGAGAGAAAATAAAAGAATGAAATTGGATTATTTTATTCACTAAGAGAAAGCCTATAAATAGACAAATACATTACAAATTAAATAATAAAATAATAACACGCCCCTAAAATAAATAGGATATGATTAACATCAATCAACGGAACTACATAATGTTCTTAAGAGTGGGGAGAGAAAATCAAGCCAGAATTAAGCCAAAATAAATAAACATGGGATAATAGAATTTCAAAATTCAAACCGAAAATATTTTAGGTGACCGATTAGAGTGTACACTAAAGCAACCAAGTGGCATCAATAGAAGTTTTACAACAAGAACCACTATATATCTTGATAACAAGGGATATGCCATAGGACCCATAGTCTACTCTATGAAAGGAGATTTAAGGTACCATGTGTAAGCTAGCTATAAGCTCTACACTTACAAAACTCTTCGGCCAGCTTACTAACAACACATGTGCACACCACCGTGTTCTAATAGGACTCGAATTTAACTTGATAAGTTTGTTCATAGCGTACGCCTAATCCAAACCCTTTTTTTTATCCATCTTCCTATTACTCCCTCCTATATTTTTCAAGCTATAATTAACATATCAGTATAATAAAACATATATGACGGTAGAAATCAATCGCAGCTGAGGCTTGATTAAATTAAAATAAGGGGGTAGCCTCCCCACTAGAGTTTTCTTTCATTTTAAATATGCATGTTTGTATCATATATGCAGAAAATATTATTTTATAAATAAATTCTTCGCCCTCCCCCTTAATTAAACTTTTTTGTTATGTCTTACCTCATTTAAAGTCACCCTCCCCCGGCAAAATATTTTCTGGTTGAGTTCCTGATCTCAGCTGTGTTTTTAAATAATTTAGAAGGTTTATATTTAACCTTCTATTTATTATCTCAGTCTCAAGAATGTGATACCCGATTAGTAATTCCAGAGGCACTCACTATCTTGATAAAGTCTCGTCATGCACACAAATAATATATAATGAAGGAAAGATATATATCCTGTCAAGATCGCGGGCAAACGTCAAAGTCAGATAAAAGTACAAAACATTTACTATACATTCTTGTTTGGGAGAAATGTCAAAAAATAATTTTTTTCTTTAATTTAAAAAATCAAATATAATTGACTGCAAAATTAGCGGCTCTAAGAGCTTGATCTCACTTTCAGGTTAAAAAAAAAAAAAAAGGAAAAATCCATCTTAGGGCCCAAATTAGTAAAAAATTGTCAAAAAATGCCTAAGAAAAAGTCACATGTCAAAAACGCCCTGAGGACTTTTTCAGTATTATTTCATAAAACGTTAGTTATTAACGATATCGATATAGTTGTTAATGGGTTGATTTAATTGTTAGGATATTGTTGTTAGTGTCTATTGATTTAGTTGTTAATGTTCTACTTGATATAGTTGTTAACGTTTATGAAATAATACAGGAAAATGCCCTTGGGCCTTTTGTGGTATGTGACTTTTCTTGGGTCATTGTTGACAAATTTTTGCTAATTTGGGCCCCGAGGGGGGGGTTTTTCCCTTAAAAAAAAAAAAGAGCTTGATCTCACTGGCTTGTGGGCTTAAAACATATAATAAATTATACTATAGGATTTGTTGATTAAAATACTTTAGAATTGGAATATATCTAATTTCATAATCTGTGTATTCAATATAGAAGAATTGATAAACATACAACAATTTTGAGAAAGATAGAAAAAAACGGAAAAACTCATGGTACTAAAGAATCAAATGCAAAAAATAACAAACAATAAAATCCGAGCACAACAAAAATTGTCTCCTAAAGATAATTTGTTCCCTCTATACTGATACTGAAGGTTAACAAACAATTGTCTCATAAGATAGAACAGATTACGTCTCTAGAATGATGGCACTATCTATCAGGAGGCCCCTTGAACACAACTGAATGCCAGAGAAAATCGCACCGTGTATGAAATTATGGCAGAATGCAGAAGACTATATGTATGGGAGCGGAGTGACAGAAATCAAGTTAATTTTCTATCACTCACACGACTTATTTATAAATGACGAAACTGTCATATGAACAATTGATTTGACGGATCGGCGTTGGCGAACCAGCACCGGGTGAGACTTAATGGATCGGGTGAACCGTACGTACTGGTTCAGTTGCAGCATTTCGGTTTCGAAAAATGATGATTTGTTTCAAGCACTGGTTGGGAGAAACATGGAGGGGTGGATAAGGAATTAGTAAAAAATTCAAGGACTGTTTGGACGAAAGCAAATAAAATTATTTAATAAAATATTCATTTTAATATCACGCACATGCGCAAACCAAATTGCGCCGGCCCAAACGGCGATGGCTCGCGCGTGTGTGTGGTGGACCAAGGCCCACCTACGTCCTTTCTCCTCTACAAAAGTGGGGTGCTCAAGGGGGCCAATTTAGAGGGTTGAAGTGGAGGCTTATATACCCTTTCACTTCTCATGTTTTGTCCAATTTGAGACTTCTCCCCACAGACCTCTTTCACCTTCCCTTTTCCTCTTCTTTTCCAACCCACTTTTTATTCATAACCCATGGGATTTAGACTCAAAATCCAACAATCCCCCACATGGATAAGAAGTCAGTCCATCGTGACCAAATGCAAATGAACATGAATGCAAATTGTGATTCCTCTATGAGAACCAACTACATCGAGATAGGTAGGGGTGACCTTTGGACCTTCTCTAGTATAAACCTATCGGGTGTACTCAGTCAATTGGTAGACATGATGTCTTGAACCGTCAACCTTTAGTCTACACCAAGACAATAGGAATCACATAGTTGCTCCTCTAGCATTGCTAGTTCTCATTGTTGTGTCCATTTTGGCCATGGACACCTGCCTAGTTCTGCGAGTGTTCCAGAGAATAGGCCTTTACAAATTCTCATAGAAGTGGCCCCCACTTCATACTCACATAGGTGATTCCTTGTTATGTAACTCAACATACATAATCTGAACACATCAGATTGAGAAACCATTAAAACCCAAATGCTTACCCTCATATATGCACTTTCTTTTCATAGGAATGAGTAGGAGTTTAAAACTCCACAGTGCTCACAATCTATCATCACTTAGTTGTCTCTTTGAACCTAGTTTGTGGGATCTCCACTCATCTAGGTAGAGTTACCGCAATAATCAACAATTGATAGGCCTTAAACACATTCCTTTTGACAAATTCTCAACCAACTCTTTAAAAATCCCTTTAGTCAATGGATGCGCTATATTTTCTCTTGACTTCACCTAGTCAATTGAGATGTTTCAAGTAGAAAGAAGTTGTCTAACGGTGTCGTGTCTACGATGTATATGTCTAGACTTACCGTTATACATGACATTCTTGGATCTACTGATAGCTGCTAAATTATCACAATATATACATACTGTCGGTACTGGCTTTAGCCAATTAGGAATGCCCTCAAGAAAATTACAAAGTCACTCAGCTTCCTCACCAGCTTTATCTAAAGCAATACATTATGCTTCCTTGGTTGATCTTGCAATGCAAGTCTGCTTGAATGACTTCCAAGACACAGCATCACCACCAAGGGTGAACACATATCCACTTATGGATCTTGTGTTGTTAAAGCTAGTGATCCAATTTGCATCACAATACCCTTCTAGCATTGTAGGGTACTTCTCGTAATGCAAAGCAAAGTTTTGAGTATGCTTCAAGTAACCCAAAACTCTTACCATAGTTTTGGATACTTGTAAAGCGACTCAACAAGCTCACTACATAAGTAATATCTAGTCTAGTGCAGTCCATAACATACATAAGATTGCCTAGCACTTGAGCATACTCCTTTTGTGCTTCAACTTTGCTAGTATTTTTTTAGTCAAAGACTAGAATCTCTAGGGTTCTTCACGGGAGTTATATTCAAACTCTTGAATTTCTCAATAATTTTAGCAATATAGTATGCTTGTGATAAATCTAATCTTTCATATGTTCTATGGATTTTAATACGCAGAATAACGTCTGCTAAACCCATATATTTCATGTCAAACTTATTGGTAAACAATTGCTTAGTAGCTTTAATCATTTGATTATTACAACTCATTATCAACATGTCGTTTACATAAAGACAGATTATGACAAACATGTTTTCAGTATTCCAAATATAGACACACCTGTCACATTCATTAATATTAAAACCATTTGACAACATAACTTCATTGAATTTCGCATGCCATTGTTTCGGAGCTTGCTTAAGTCCATAAAGGGACTTTATCAAGAGACAAACTTTTTGTTCATATCCTAAGACAACAAATCCCTCAGGTTGTTCTATATAGATCTCTTCCTTTGAGTCACCATTCAAGAAAGTTGTTTTCACATCCATTTGATGTAACTCCAACCCATTCAACGCTACTAACGCAATTAACAACCTAATAGATGTAATCCTTGTAACAAGTAAATAGGTATCAAAGTAGTCTAGACCTTCACCTTGTCTATAGCTTTTTACTACCAATCTGGATTTGTGTTTTATCAATAGTGTCATCTGCTTTCATTTTCTTTTTGAAGACCCACTTAGTTCCTATAGGCTTATTGCCATAAGGAAGATGAACCATTTCCTAGGTGTAGTTTGACAGAATAGATTCAACTTCATTATTGATAGTCTCTTTCCAGAATGATGCTTTACGAGAGCCCATAACCTCTCCATATGTTCGAGGCTCATTTTCCTACCAAAAAAAAAAGTCAAAAAATCAAGCCCAAAAGATGTTGTGGTCCTTCGCCTTGTACTACGTCTAGGTTCCTCCTCTACAATATCATCATTAGTTGTAGTATCCTAAGGTATCACAGTATTCTTATCATCATTTCCTTTGTTATACGAGAATACATTCTGAAATAACTTAGCATCCCTTGACTCAATAACCATATTAACATGAATATATGATAATTGGACTTATAAACTAAAAATCGATATGCATTATTATTAAGTGCATAGCCAAAAAACACACAATCCACTGTCTTAGATTTGATTTTTAACCTTTTGGGTTTAGGAATCGCAACCTTAGCCAAGCACCCCCACACTTTCAAATATTTCAAAGAAGGTTTCTTTCCTTTCCATATTTTGTATGAAATGCTTTGTATCCTTTTGTGGGGCATTCCTTTAGTAAATGGCTTCCACCCACAAATTTTGTGGTAAATCGGACATAATTAACATTGCATTCATCATTTCTTTCAATGTCTAATTTTTCCTCTCTGCAATCTCATTTGATTGCGGAGCATAAGGAGCTATCGTCTGGTGTATAATACCATATTCATACAGAATTTCTCGAATGGGCCTTCATATTCTCCCCCACGATCGCTCTTAACTACTTTAATTTTCTTATTAAGTTGATTTTCAACTTCATTTTTATATTGTCTAAAAGCAATAATGGCTTCATCTATACTGTTAAGCAAATAAACATAACAATATTTACTGCAATCATCAATAAATGTAATAAAATATTTCTTATTACCCCTAGATGACATAGATTTCATATCACATATATCAGTATGTATTAAATCTAATAATTCAGTTGATCTTTCAACATAAGGAAACGGTAATTTAGAAGATTTTGATTCAATATATACTAGACATTCATTATTATTTGAACAATCAATTTTAGGCAATAAATCTAAATGAATTAAAATTTTAATTGATATAAAATTAACATGTCCTAATCTTTGATGCCATAAATCAAAAGACTCGAGCAAATAAACAGAAGTAACATTATTATTATTATTATTATTATTATTATTATTATTATTAACACCATTATTGGTTACGGTCATTACATTGAGTTTAAAAAAGCCCTAACTAAGGTAACACTTTCTTATGTACATATCATTCTTAGAAAGTACAAACTTATTAGAAACAAACACAAGCTTGAAACTATTCTTGCTCAAAAAGGATCCAGACACTAAATTACTGTGAATGTCAAGCACATGAAGCACATCATTAAGGGTATGTTTGGTTGGGGGGAGGGCGGGGAAGGGAAGGGGAGAGAAAATGAAGAGAGAGAAAAGTTATTTGTGGTGGGGCCCACAAAATTTTTTTCCCCTTTTAATATTTTCCCTCCATTTTCCTCCCCCTTCCCCTCCCCTCCCCTCCCCCCCCAACCAAACATACCCTAAGTGTCACAACTTTTCCGAAGGCATGTAACATCCCAATTTTTCTAATAGTAATTAAGTGGTATTAGGATATGATTTATTGAGTAATATGGGGTTAGGGAAGATCTAGAAATATAAGATTAAGAGTTGAAAATAATAATAATAATAAATAAATAAATAAATTATCAATTTTTTTTTTTTAAAAGTTGATTAATTAACAATAACAAATGATATTGATAAGAGTACCAACAGGGGTTGGTACAAGTGGTAAGCGGCTTGTGTCACTTAAGCAAGGTCTCGAGTTCGAGCCTTGTGAATGCAAAAAAATCCCCGTTGGGAGACTCACCCACTTACATTGGTAGGTGCCCGACCTAGGTCGGATCAAGATTAGTCGGGCGAAGCCCGTGAACCGAGTGGGCAACCAAAAAAAAATGATATTGATAAGAATAATAAGGAAAAGAAAATATGTAGGAGAAACATCTCAATGAAATAATCTATCTATATCTAAATAAAAAGAAAGGGATAAGAGAGAAAATAATTATATATTATTATATCTTCTAAAATAATATTATTTTAATAAAAGAGTCAAACCCTAAACCTATCTTTTAAAACCCTCTTTTCTTCTCACACATCTCATGCACTCTCGGCGCCGCAGACAAGAGGTGCATTTTTCGTCCTCTCTGGCTCGCTTCTATGTCTCCTTTGCTCCTCCTAATTTTCTTGTGGTCTCTTTTTCCTTTGTTTCCTGTTTCAACCTCATGTGTCTTGTCTTTCACTTTATCTCACCGAGGTATACGGTAGAGGTGAATTCAAATCATGCTTTTTGACCCACGCATTGTCCTACTCTGCTGTACATCTCAAGTTATTCCTTTTAAAACTCATTTTAATTTGTTTCTTCTACTACATTCTCATATCAACGAATTTGTTTAGGCTTTATATATATATAACTTTATATAAGCTCATTCAATGCTTTTAGTATTTCTGTGGGGCTTTCTTCCAACTGTCACACAACCAAAATATAACTTGTTTGTCCTTTATTGCGTGTGTGTGTATTTATTTCAGATCAACCATTTGACCATAATCCTACTATGTGTGTCGATTTTTTTTTTTTAAACTAATTCTCTCATTTAAAAACCATTTTACAAAAGAAAGTTTTGTTTCTTTCAAATATATATTTTAGGGACTCCTTATACATCAATGCTTCCAAAAATTTCTTTTTCCCTCCTACTGAACAGTTATGACAAACACGTCTTGCCCTACATATTAAAACTTCTATATTGTATATGATTTTTATTCTAAATTTTAACTAATATAAAGCCTCTCCATATAAGAGTTGATATGTGGGAACTAATAAATATGTGTGTGTACGTAATAATATTAATTTTTGGAGGGTAGCTCAAGGTTTTAGAATAATTCGAACAATATGTTAATAGAAATTTATGTGTGTGCTTTTGTAGACTCTCATTAAGAGTTTTGGAGTAGCACTTGTGTAATTATCTGTAAACTTGGAGTAAAGGTAACCCTGGTTATTCTTTTATATTATTGTCAACTGTATATATATGTATATATTAAACTGTTTTGGGATTTGTTGTGCCCATGGAGGGCTTGATTTGGAGTTATATGTTTGACTAAAATTATATTTGATGAGGTGAGAAACTTTTCAAGCATGCTTGTTGTATATCAGAACTCATGGTTATGTACTCTAGAAACTTTTTTAAGCATGCTTATGTGTTATGATGGAAATATTATTTATTTTATTATGATGGTTTGTCATTGATGCATATGAATGGTGGTACATTTGTGATGGGTTGGAGTTAGGAGGAATTTTTATGATGAGATTTCTTTATGCCATCACTCGGTGCACAGTGTATGGTACTTGTCAGGGCTCCTTCTTCCATATTTTCCTTTGGCCGGGATTGCATTGGAGCCGTGGGACATGTGACACCTCCTTAGTTGTGTTCAAGGAGGGGAGCCATAGTCTAGACTTAAGCTCTATATCTTTGGCCAGGTGTATCTTAAGAACTGGTGAGCTTGGAACAATCCAGTTAAATGGATGGGTTTCTATTGGACTATGTGTTAGCCTATGGCTCCAGTCAACAATTAAGGATGGACGGTGATATAAGGGAGACATATTGCATACTGCATACTGCATATTTGTATAATATATTATATGGTATCTCTTCTGAAAGATGTTTGAAAAAAAAATGAAATGACGTTCTGGAACCCTTTTTGGGAAGGGATTTTGTTAACCAAATCGAGAACTAATTTGTGAAAGGTTTTATGTTGATAATATTAATAAATTATTGTGAGCTGAACTTTATTTTTGAACCATATGTTCTTGATCTTGGTTTGCATGTATATTTCTGAATAACCAATGGTTACTGAGATCCTTGGATCTTACGGTTATTTTTATTTTTTATTTTTTTTTCAGGATATTATTTTAGTAGGGAGCAAGGGAAGGCACTTATAGGAGTGAGTCTTGGAGGCTCTTTTATACTATTAGAGTATGTTATGTTATTTCCATTTGCTAATGACTATAAGACTTCCGTATTTTATAAACTACGAACTAATTTTGGGAAATTAATTTTACCGTAAAAATGAGTTTTGCTTATTGGAAATATTTTAAATACTTTGGTTAAGTATTCGGTTGTTAAAAATGTGGGTGTTACAAGGCATCTTTAAGGCATCTTCCCAATACCTTCCACCTTTGAAGTAGAAGAATCGCCCATGTAGAGTTTTTCATCTAACTTCGTAGGGGTGTAGGAAGAGAACATCCACCTAGCTATTGGCACACACGTGCCTAATGGCACTAGTGGCGGTATTTTCAACCAAGTTACACTCAACACAAGCTCTTGAAAGGTTCATGTTTTCAATCAAGTCGGTAGCAATTTCAACCATGTTGGCTTGAGTGTTCTTTTTCTTTTTGAAGTTATTTACCTTTTTACAATCTTAAACATGGTAACCAGGCTTCCTACAATTATAACAATTACCTTTGAACTTTTGGTTTTTGCTTTGGCCTTCCGAGATGATCACTCGTCAAATTGGTTCCGTTTCTTGAACTTTGAACCTTCTTCAACAACATTGGCCCTTGAGACCACTTGATTGCTGCCAAATTTATTTTTAGAAAACTTATTATCTTCTTCTATTCCAAATCTCACAATCAGAACTTCAAGTGACATCTGCTTGCGCTTATGCTTAAGATAATTCTTGAAATCCTTCCAAAATGATGTCAATTTTTATATAAATGCAGCAACTTGGAAAGACTCACTAGGGGTCATCCCTTTGGCATGAATTTCTTGTACAGTCACTTGAAGTTCTTCAACTTGACTTATCGTGATTTAGAGTCAAGCATTTTGAAGTCCAAAATCTGCCAACTATAAATTTCTTTAAGCCGACTTCCTCGTTTTGTACTTCTTGTCTAGACTTTCCCATAATTCCTTGATTGTTTTCAAAGTACTATACACGGTGTATAACGTGTTTTCTAGACTATTGAGAATATAATTCTTACATAGGAAATCAAAATGCTTCCAAGCATCAATTACAAAAACATTTTTCTTGTCTAATGGTTGTCTTCTTCCAATTTCGGAGCATCTTTAGTAAGAAACCGTGCCAAGTTCAAGGTAGTTAAATAAAAAGCATTTTCTGTTGTCATCTCTTAAAATTATTCCCGTTGAACTTTTCTGGTTTCTTACCATGGAGTAGAGCCATTTGGGTTCACTAGATTTTACTTGTACTAGCATTTGCCATTTTTGTTACACAAACAGAAATTGATCACACAAATTAATCTAAAACATTTGGACAATATCATTATCGCAAATTTAAAAACTGAACACAAATCCAAACAAATTGTCTTAAGATTGTTGATTAAAATACTCTAGATTTTTTTTTTTTTTTTTTTCGGGGAAGGGGGGGGGGCCATGGCCCCCATTGTCCGTAGGGGCAATACGAGTATTATATTGGAGATGTCATTGAGGCTTTGAGAGTTTCGCCTTGGGAGATTGTGAGGGGGTTTTACAGAGACAAGCTTTTTGAAAGCGTCTTGAGAAGATATTTCACCTATGATAAGAGTATAAGAGGAATATCTAGTGACGGCTAAAGAAGATTTTGATAATTTAGTCCCAAGGATAAATTGTAGGAAAAAACTTTGAGATATGGGTGTCATTTGCAAGATTATTTCAAAGTCGCATTCTCATGATAATTAATTATATATCTCTTCTTCAAAATTAACAAGTCAAATTAATATTGAAACTTACAAGTACCAACAAGTTATAGATTGACGTAGTAAGTGGTCTCACACCAATAAGAAGAAGAGCACAAATTTAAATTATAAGAAGCACACTTATTGAGGAATTAAAAACCATTTGCGTTCTAAAATTGAAAAAAGATCGTGTCCTTGACCAAATAAAAAAGTATTGAAATTAATTATACCTTTGACTAAATAAAAAAATAAGAAATAAAAATTGTAAGCAATTTATTAAGAAGAAAAATAATAACGGGAGAATTGTAAGAAAAAAATAAAATAAAAATTATATATTTTTGAGTAGCATGTACTTGATCAATAAAATTTGAAGAATCTACTTAAAGTGTGTGCTATGTGGGTAAGATGAGTTGTATATTTTTTAAAATTAAAACGAAAATTTTAGAAAGACTCATAAATCAGAAGACAAATGCATGTTAAAATATTTCAATATTAATAATAGGCGGGTTGGGGGGGCCTTCGTGATTTTTCTTTAACACAGGAATACTATTGGACCAACGGGGAAGGGGGTGGATTGGTCGCAATCAGTTATTCATAAAAAAGCATTAGAAATACGGGAAGGACACACTAACCAGGCTTGTAGCTTTAATCGTACTATCGGCATCGTGGCCGTCAATCATTTCAGCTTCATCTACGCTGGAAACAAGCAGGTCCATGAAGTCACCGTGCTTAGGCTTGGCTTCCCCTGAACCAGCGTCGTCCCTGTTCTGTCTGTGTTCATCCAAACAAAACTGAAGGAATTGGTCCAAATCTTTGGCTGTCTTCCTCATGGCCCTCTCCTGGCCACCCAGATCCAGCCACCTCAAATACGGCAACGCATCTGATATCACAAATGAACCGCTCAGATCGAACTAATCCCTCAGTGTTTTCTGTATCGTGTCCTTCCCTTGAGTCTCAGCAAAACGTTTCCCCACCACCATTCTAAACACAACGTTTGAAGTTATCTCTCCGAACCAGTTCTTCATCTCACAAGACAGTGGCTTTGCTTCTTCTGTATTCTGACCACTATTAATGTTGTTCAACCCCAACCAACGATCGTAGGTATCTTTCATGGCTGACCTAACCTCGGACTCTCTCACATGTTCCAGCATCTCAAGGCGGTGGTTGGAGAGGACCTCCAGCGTGGCGACCTTCCTCACGTGACGCCAGTGGGCTCCGTAGGGACTGAAGCCGATCATGCCACAGTTGTAGCCCATGACCTCGAAGGCTACGAGTTTTGGACGGCTCGCAGAGGCTCTATAATTCACAGTGAAGCACTCCTTCGCTAACTCCCAACTGTTGACTATCAAGGTTTGGTGAACCCCGAGCCTTACGGTGAAGATTGGCCCGTATTTATCGGCCATGTTGCCTAAAGTTATGTGTGGTGGCTCTGGACCGCCTAAGAGGTGGAGGTGGCCCATCACAGGCCATGCGCCGCCAGCTTCCGGTGGTGGCTTTCTGGGCGTAGTCTTGTTTTCTCGGCTTCTTGATATGGAGAAAAGAGCGTAGACGAAGATTAGTAATCCGAGGATGGTGAACGGAATGATGGATTGGGTGAAGATCGTCAGGTCCATGTTTCTGTAGTTTCTAGTGCTGTGTAATTATGGCTTCTTCAACATGATTATTACTATATGGTTTAATTTATAATATGACAGATCCTCGCAGATTCGTGTGCGCCCCGTTAAATCTCACCCTTTTTCAGTAGTAATACGTAAATTTTATTCTTTCAATTTTCTTGGGACAAATAGTTTTGCACGGAGCTTTTTTATATTAAAATACAAATCATGGTATATTTATTTAAATCAAAATTTTCCTATATTCAAATGATATTTTAGGTTACGAGTTTTATTTCCTTTTTTATTTAAAAATAAAATATCATTGATGTCATAAGAATATGAAAATAGTCAAAATACTTTTAAATAATATCACCCTCGTCCTATTTATAAATCATCTTTCAGGTAATAAATAAGATTGTGACAATTTTGTCGATATTAATTGTACCAATAAAAATAGAGAGAGAAGAAAGAGTTGAAAAATACTCATTCATAAATGAGAGCAAAGTTAAAAATTTACACCATAATCATTGAACTAACTACCTCTCCTTAGTAAATAAATTTAGAAAAATAGACTAATAAATAAGATCCGAGTGATATATTCTAATCTCTCCATCCCCTTCCAACCCAAAAAGGGTTTTTTCCCCCTACCTTGAACCAAACAAAAGCATGGTATAAAAGATCGAGATGAGTTTTGAAATTATTTTGTCCTCAATATTTTTTGGTTATTTCCAATTTCATCAAAATGTCACTGAAGGAAGGTCAACAAAAAGATGTCACTGAAGGGACATTTTCATTATTTTATTATGAGGTAAAAAACAATTAAGATGTCGATTATTTTCCGTTGACTTTGAACTAGTAATAGTAATCGTTTATTGATTTCATATAACATAATTGAAATTAATGGGGATAAAAGAAAACGGAGGGATATACAAACTGATTCTTGTTCACAAACTGGTGTTGGAAGCTAAGTTACAAACAAGTACGACAACGACTTACGCCTGGAAAGGAAGAAAGCCGATGGCCTTGCCCTTCGACTACGATTAGTAACACTAACACCCAACAAAAAATACACGCATCATACAAGCCCGCGTGGCTTTTTTGTTTTTGGTTTAAAGACTTATGCAACTTTTTATTAGAAGTAATTATGTTAGTTTTCAGCAGAGATTCTAATCTGGATTTATCACATTGTGACGACAGTTAGACCTTGTTTATGTTAGAATTGATAAATAAAAAATAATATTAAAAAAATGAAATTGGATGATTTTATTTACTTAGAGAAGCTTAGAAATAGATAAATACGTTACAAATTAAACAATAAAATAAGAACTCACTACTAACATAAACATAACATGATTAATGTAACATTCCAAATTTTTTATTTATTTCTTCAACAATTATTTTAGGAAAAAATAATTTATCAAAATTAAAATTTATCTTGCAATTATTGTTACTACCATTTTATTTTACCGTTACATCAGAATCTCATTGACCTCTATCATTTCTCTCTCCTATTGAGATTCTGATCTAACGGTGAAACAAACTAGTGGTAACGTATCTTATCCCTTACAGTATCACAATAACTTTTTTGGTAAGAGTTAAAGTTGTTAAAAATATATGTATAATATTATTATTATATTATAATAGTGGCGGCTAGCTACTATTATAGTATAATATATTATTATATTATAATATATATATATATATATATATATATATAAGGAAGTGTGCAGCAAGCCGCCCCTTATTTATTTATATATATACACACACATACATACATATATAGGGTTAAATATTATTTTTATCATGAAAGTTTAGTCTGAAGAGCATTGGTCACTTAGAAGGTTTTTTAGTCTCATTTTTCTCTCGGACGTTAACAAAACGAAGCAAATATACTCGGAAGTTTTTTAGGAGCAAATTTGTTCAGAAAGTCTTTTTTAGGAACAATTTTGTCCCTGGAAGTTTACAAAGAAGACCAACAATTCAACGGTCAAGATCAATGGATGGGCAAGATTGCTACAACTCTGATTCTATTTATAAATCCATCTTGACTAAAACATTTGGTCCTATTTGTAAGCCTAGTTTCATGTAATAAATAAGATTGTGACAACTTTACCCATATTAATTATACTCATGAAGATAAAGAGAGAAGAAACAGTTGAAAAATACCCAATCATAAATGAGGGCAAAGATGAAAATTTAACTCCATAATCATTGAGTTAACTATCTTTCCTTGGTATGTGAGATTTGGTCAAAATGGACTTATAAATAAAACCAAAGTGGTATGTTTTTAAACTTCCGAAGCAAAAATGAGATCAAAAAAACTTTCGGGTGGTTGGTGTTCTTTAGACTGAATTTCCATGACAAAAACAGTATTTAACTCTATATATATAAAAGGAAGTGGGGATTTGGGAGGGGGACAACTAATTTTTTTTCTTAAGTGGTCAAGCAGCCTATGCTTTTTTTTAAAGGGAGGGGGTGTATTATTACACACCAATCATCTCCTTTTTTTTTTTTTTTTTATAAATGACTGATCAACACCGATCAAATAGCAAAATCTCGCTTGTCCAATAGCCCCAGCATCCTCATGTAGAAGAAGTTGCAGGTCATTCGGTAGGTCTTCTAATATATGGTGCCCCATTTCTAAACTCAGAGCATATGTAACTAGAAAATCTGCACATCGATTGCCCTCACGATAGAGATGAGTAACTGTTACCTGCCAACCTTAAGTCAATAGATGTTTAATCTTTCGGATCAGACTCATATTCGCATTTGTTCCCCCCTTCCTCGCTACAAACTAGGCACGGTATAACCAAACAATCTAGTTGAACCAGCACTTCTCTAAATCCTTTGGCCCATGTTAGTGAGAATTTACAAATCAAATATATTTATTTACAAGACAAATAAATGAAATTATAAGCCTTTTTCTCTGTCATGTACAAGACAATGAGCATATTCACAAGAATACATGTTATTTATCATACATATGTAAGAATTTACAAGTCAAATATATGTATTCACAAGATACATGTGTGAATTTACAAAACCATTTCGGCCATTTGTAAGATAAGGGTATAAATGTCTTTTGGGAAAAAAAAACTTAATTTCAGTTTAATCCTAATGGGTATAGTGAAGTTTCAAAAAAATTTAGGCACTATTTAACAATAATTTAATGCAGTGAAATTTTCTAAGAAACAAACATGATTATTACTATATTGTTTAATTTATAATATAACAGATCCTCGCAGATTCGTGTGCGGCCCGTTAAATCTCACCCTTTTTCGTCGTAATGCGTAAATTTTATTCTTTCAATTTTCTTGAGACAAATAGTTTTGCCGTAACTTTTTTTTTTTTTTTTATTAAAATACAAATCATGGTATATTTATTTAAATCAAAATTTTTCTGCATATATTATTTACATGATATTTTGGGTCATGATTTTTATTTCCTTTTTTATTTAAAAATAAAATATCATTGATCTCATAAAAATATGAAAATACTTTTAAGTACTATATTCTGATCTCTCTGTCCCCTTCCAACCAAAAAAGGGTTTCTTTTTTTCCCCCTTACCTTGAACCAAACAAAGGGTTAAGCATAATGTAGAAGAGATGAGTTTTGAAATTATTTTGTCCTCAATATTTTTTGGTTATTTCCAATTTCATCAAAATGTCACTGAAGGAAGGTCAACAAAAAGATGTCACTGAAGGGACATTTACATTATTTTATTATGAGGTAAAAAACAATTAACATGTTGATTATTTTCCGTTGACTTTGGACTAGTAATAGTAATCGTTCATTGATTTCATATAACATAATTGAAATTAATGGGGATAAGAAAAAACGGAGGGATATACAAACTGATTCTTGTTCACAAACTGGTGTTGGAAGCAAATTAAAGTTACACACAAGTACAAAACTTATGCCTAGAAAGGAAGAAAGCCGATTACCTCGCCCTTCGGCATCGGCAAAGCGAGGATTTGAAAATTGGGGTAAAAATTATATAAT
Organism: Acacia acuminata; assembly: GCA_019022655.1. Classification (NCBI taxonomy): domain Eukaryota; kingdom Viridiplantae; phylum Streptophyta; class Magnoliopsida; order Fabales; family Fabaceae; genus Acacia; species Acacia acuminata. The sequence continues at coordinate 500,035 of JAFJYI010000015.1, forward strand.
AGAACTCAACTCTATAAATATTTCAATATTTTTATTTTAGTCCCTACATAAAACTTTTAGTGGGGACTAATAAAGGGAAAAATTTGAAATTTTTATGAAGCTAAAATATAATTTCCTAAACTTCTAGATCTAATTCTGTAATTTTTTTTTTGGGGGGGGGTGTTGGGGGCCATCCTAAGCCCCCTAATTCTGCCCCACCCTTCGGCTATTTGTTAGTAACACCCATCATACAAGCCGTCATTGCTATTTTTTTAGCCACATGCATCTTCTTATTAGGAGTAATTATGTTATCTTTCAGCGCATATTCGAATTTTGATTTATCATCTTGTAAAGAGCTAATCCCTTTCGCGAAACCCAACCTCTGTTAGGACTAGGGTCAAGGTGCAGATTTGCCAACCAACTATTACCCGAGTAGCGCCTGACACAAATAACTATTGAGGGGACCAAAATGGCCAATCAACAATTAAAAAGTGAAAAAAAAAAAAACACAATTTGGAGCAGATTCGCCAACGAACTATTACCCCGTCACTGTCTTAGTGTCTCCGTCTTCCATTGACTGTCACAGTGTCGGCGACGTCGGCATTTCCAAAGCTTCTATTGTTGCTGGGTGTTCCACTCACCCTCTTGAACTCATCCAGTAGTCCACAACATTTGACTAGTACGCACCTTGCACCCTGGTTCCATCCCTCCGATGCCACAAGCAGCAACCGCTGCTGCCACAATGCCTACTCCTATGGGTCCCATCTCTGTTGGTATTTTCTTTTTCCATCAAAGAATGCTTAACCACTCTTTTCTTCAGCGTTTCCGCCACCGTCCTACGCCAGTGCCTCATATTTTAACTTAATTATTTGATGTTTTTTTTTGTTATTTGGTGTTTTTTTTTTTTAATAGTTATTTGGTGTTTTTTTCACGTTTTAATTGTTGATTGGCAATTTTGGTCCCCTCAATAGTCATTTGTGCCAGGCGCTCCTCGGGTAATAGTTGGTTGGCAAATTTGCACCTTCACCCCTTTAATAAAACATGTTCAACTATCACACCTAGGCAATTGAAGAAAGAATTTCAGTCTATGCTCAAGTACCAATTGAAAATGGAGAGCCTATTCAAATTTTGAGGTAGGATATGACTTTATTTCCTCCATTCTTTCAAACAAAAAGGAGTGATTTTCTTGGTACCAAGGCTAACATCTCGAGAATCACGGGTATGAGAAGAATCGGTATTACGTACCCCATAACGACTGTTTCACTGATACTGTGAGTTTTATTCCTTCCTTGCTGTCTTTTCCATTTTGTAATGATAAAAATTGCCTTGCAGTGGTTTTAATCAAACAATTTGCTCTTTTTTTAAAAAAAAAAACAACAACAATTCTTCTTCCACAACAAGTACAACTTGAAACATGGTGGGCAGCGAATAGCGACAATGCTTATGTATCTAAGTGACAATATTGAGGGTGGTGAAACATATTTCCTAGTGGTAAACTTCTTGCTTGCTGAAGTCAACCATTTAGATTATTTTACCTCATTATTAGGTGATAGATATAAAGCAGATGTGTAGATCATCTCCATAGGGTCACAAATATGGGTTCCTTTCTATATGAGATAAGGAGTCATGTTTGATTTAAAACAAATAATGGTGTGTTTCGGTTTCTATTCTAAGTACTATAACTCTCCTAACTTTATAGGGAGACCAGGAGTTACATGTTGAATGAAACATAGATATAGAGATGACACTGCATAGACAGGAATGATTATCATTTAGAATTTTGCTTAGTGATTTCTGGTTGATAGGATCATCATCATAAATGTTGGGTTGACTGCTTAAATCTATGTTTATATACATAATATAAAATCTAGATGAAGCCGCACTATTAGCTCACCTTAGATTCCATCCAAACTGGACCCATAATCTGGTTCTTACTTAAATTTAGGGAATTCATGTGAATGTTGTTGTCAACCTTTTTTTTTTTTTTTTTGATATGTTTTTGTTGTAAGGTTATGATATCCTATCCTGTAGTTACAAAATTGTTGTTCTTTTAATCATGTCCTGAATGAATTATGGATTCAATATTTACCCGTCTCAGTAAATCATCTCTTTATAGTTCAAATTAGTTATGTTAATGAAACATTTTTTTTATTAAGATATTACTCGTATTATTGTTGTTGTTATTAGTATTTTATCTATACTCCACCTTTTACTTGAAACATACAATGATCTGGTAAGATAACTGTTGTAATTTGCCGAATTGCCTAAAATTTTGATTGGAATCTCTTGTAAGGAGATCCCTGGCTGTTATTGATATACAAAAATGCATTGCAAGGTGGTTTGGGTGAGTTTAACTATGGTGGGAAAATTGTTGAAGGGCTCTCTGTGAGACCTATTAAAGGAAATGCAGTACTTTTCTGGAGTATGGTTAGTATTCATTTTTGCTTTTATAAGAGCAACTAGGCACATTTTTCTGTGCAATTCTGATAAATGAGTTCCACTTTTCATGCTTATAAATAATGTGATTTTCTCTTGATTTTACTCCCTCTAGTCCTTATTATAAGGACCTCTCTCATGGTCCTTAATATAAAATCCTTTTGTAGAAATTTCCCCCCTCTAAAATGCCAATTGCTTTGATATTCATTGACTAATTAAACAATCTCATAACTCATAGCTAACATCTTCTAATTGATGAACTTCACTAAGGATAATTTTACTGGTTGAAAAGCATGAACTAATTTGAACCGAATTCCTTTATCTATGTAAAAAAAGTTGTTAATAGGTCCTTGTATTAAGAACTGGAGGGAGTGGTATATAAGACATTACATAATGACTAACAATCATACAAGTTTTATATGCTAATTTTAAATGATACTTCTGGTCTTTATTATAAAAGCGAGTTAGGGAGTTGGATTTATGATTTATATAATAATAAGACTTGTTAGAATGTTTATTGAGCGATATCTCCTTGTCAAACAATTTATCTTTAGATTTAGTTTTTGGTTGAGCTCAATGGCGTCATTTGATCCATGTAGCTGATCCCACCTAGTGGGATGAGGCTATGTTATTGTTGTAATAAGGGTCAGGGGGAGTATAATCTAATGTCATATGGGGTTATTTTAGGAAGATCATATTACATTACATTTGTTCTAATTTACAAAATTATCTGATTTTCTTAATCTACTCAAATGAGTTAAACAAGGTAGTGATCATTTTTGTAATAGTTTAAGGGAATTTTGTGTTATGCATTAAACTTTTACCAAGTGCAGTTAGACTATAATGTAAGAGAAATGTATGTATGTTCTCAAATTGGTTGAACAAGCAATATGGAGTCCTTTTTAATGAGATAGAGGAAGATAAGAGAAAACATTCAATAAATTTATTGAGCGAAATATTTTGGTTAATGATCTATCCAAATATTTGGTTGTTGATAGCACAAAATGGTGTTATTCAATTTATATAGCCGATCCCACTTAATAGAATAAGGCTTTGTTGTTGTTATAGTATGTATGTTCTCAACTTATGTAAACTTCATGAGTGAAAATAAGTGACATTTTTTTAAAATGTTTTGGTTTGTTACTTCAGGGACTAAATGGAGAATCAGATCCGAAAAGTCTTCATGGAGCATGTGAGGTACTTTCTGGGGAAAAATGGTCCGTGAGTAAAGTGGATGAGACAGGATTTCCTTTGGCTTTCCTTTGACTTATATGTTCACCATCTCCTATAAATATAAATTAATTATAAAAGGGTTCTCCATTTATGGAATTTTCCCTTATACAATAAATTAATGATTGTGATTTATTCTTGACAAATACTAATAGAGCTATTGTAGAGATGGGATATCATTAATCCAAACGATTTCTTGAGATGTTTCATTTCACTGTAAAATTACATCCAACCTAATTTACATTTTTTTTGAAAAAGAAATAAAAAATTATATAATCTATTTTTAAAAAAAAAAATATTGGAAGCATTTAAATATCTTACTTCAACTTGCATCCTACCATTGTTATTCAGTTAGCCCCAAGTGGCCTATATTTATTTTCATTTTAAAAATTGGATAACTTATTATTCAAGAATCACTAGTACTATTTCAGTATTTTGTTGTTTTTTCTCTCCCTACTTTGATATAACATTAATGCTAACAAATGCACAACTGGATCATCCTTCAGGTCTTAAATAAAAGATAAATTTAACTTTTTTGGAGAGATTAAGGAAGCTAATTAAATTACTTTAGAATGTTTTTTCCCTAACTAATTAGTTTGACTAATAAAATGATATATAATATAAGGATACATAATAGATGATATAAGTAATTAATTCATTTAGTTTTCTTAATCTCTCCCCAAAAAAATTAACTTTTTCTCATATTTAGAATTGGAGGGAGTATAATATATGGAATATAAACATTCTAACAAGTCATATTATTATATAAATCATAAAGAATATCAGGCATATTTCAGACTATGCAACAAAACCCCAATTTTATATCAAAATGTACGAGTTAATAGCAAATATCACCATGAAAGTTTAAATGTTAGATTGTCATCTAATAAGAAAATAAAATAAATCTCTGAAATAGAAAGAACACTTAAAGCAAACGAAATCACTCACCCACTCCCTAAAATTTCACATAATTATTGACCCAAGACATGGACTCAACTTGATTATTATTATTGTTATTGTTATTATTATTATTATAACATGTACTAGTTGACACCAACTAATCAAATCAAAACGTCTTCTTCATCATCATTTGATTTTTACTATCATGCATCTTCTTCTTTAGCCGAGCACGCCGGTTCAGGAACCAATTGTACACATTTGCATCGAAACCTGGCCATCGGCTCAACACCCTTGATAATCTCCTTAATCTTCTGCTTGTTTGGATGAGTTCCGTTGCCTTCCTTTAGTAAACTCTCTAGAATCTCAATCTGTTCTTTAGTTGGAGTCCATCGCCTTCTTTGGCAACTCTCTAGAATCTCAATTTGTTCTTTAGTTGGAGTCCATCGCCTTCTTTGGCCACCATACAACATCAAGGGCTCTTTCTGTTGTGTGTTTTCCACTTTAACTTCTGGAACCAAAAAAAAAAAAATCTAATTATAATTAGCAATTTTGTTTATTAGAAGTTATTTACAAAATACTGAACTAACAAAATAGAAAATTTCTGACATCACTGTAAAATTCCGTTGCAAAAAAATTGTGAAAAAACCTTGTGTTGGATTTTGCAAAAGAAGACAAAAAAAAAAAAAAAAAAAAAACAACAACAACAACACACTTGTTACCTTTCTTCTCCATTATAAGCATATAACCTACATAACTAATTTATAAAGATTAAGAAAATTATTTAAATTATTTGCAGAAGAGGCATTGCTTTATCTAAAATACCCCATTGACCTATTCACATTGAAAACTACTTTTGATTAAAACCTGTTTAATGTATGTAAGAAATAGGGAATAGCTAATTTTGTGGGGGAAAAAATATAAATTTGAAAGATAAAATGGATAAAGATATTACATTTCGGAAAAAAAAAATAATAATAACCCACTAACTAATAGAAGAGGAGAAACTAGTTACGAAACAATCTAGTACATGGGTGTGTGTGTGTATATATATATATATAAAGATGAACAATGCAAAAAGCTTTGTAATGTATACATGCAAGTTTGTTTTAACTTTTTAAGAGTGATTGTAAGTATAGAAGAAGAGTTTTATCTCAACTTTCGAAAAAAAAAAAGGGGTTCAAAAACACTTTTTTTTTTGCTTCCTAAAGAAGCATCTAGTTGTTTACTAACACCAACACCCTCAAAGTTACTGGTTCAATTCTACTTGTCCATATGTAATAAAAAAAGGGTTAAGTAGCAAATTTGTTCCGGAAGTTTTCACTGAGAAGCAATACCCTTTTCTTGTCTTAATCTTGACTCGGAAGTTTCAAAACGTAGCAATGTTGCTTATTTCCTTTAAAAAGTTAACAGTCAACGTTAAAATTTTAACAGAATAGGGCAACATTGCTACGTTTTAAAACATACGGGTCAACATAAGACAAGAAAAAATTTCAAGAAAAAATTTCAGGGCAACACTGCTCCTAGATCTATACTTCTGAGATAGATTTACTAGTTAACCCTAAAAAAAAAGTTACAATAATAGAAGAGAAACCAAGCGTACGTGTAGGGAATAAGAAAGAAACCTGGTAGTGGAAGATCTAGCAGTGATGGCTGAAGGGTGAGGGAGCAGATGTGTAAATCAGTAAGCATATCACATATGTAGTTATAGACTGCTATTTGCATCCTTAGTGTCTCTATTTGTTCATCACTCATCACCTTCTTCTTCTTATTATTTTCCATCTTCTTTATTTTCCCCTGATTTCTGATTTTTCTCTCTCGTTTTGTTTTTCAGTTCTTCTTCTTTGGAATGGCATGTATATATAGCAAGGGAGACAAAGACTAAAGAAGAACCCTAATCAGAGAAAACTTTCCTATTTTCATTTGATGGCTTGCGGTTCAAGTTTAGGAAACATATCTAAGATTGATTTTGTTTATCTTTTTTACCGCAAAATTAAAGATCCCATATAATCTTTTTAACGATTCAATATCGGACCATGTTTGAAAGTCGTACTATTATTAAATTGTCATATTTTTTGGTGATAATCAAAATTAAATATAGTAGGAGTACTCCTAGTAGGTTTAGTAAAATTAAAAGCGCTATGTTTATCGTATAAAGACAGGTTTTGTTTAGGGCTTGTTTGGTACGAGGGATTTAGAAGAAAAGGAAAGGGATGGAAAATTTTTAATAGTTGAATTTAAAAAATTAATGAAGTGGGGTTAAAGATTTTTAATTAATTGTTTATAACTTTTTTATTTTTTTAATTAATTATTTATACTTTTTGTTTATGTTACATCTTTTCTTTATTAAAATTTCACACCCCCAATTCTCCAATTTTTTTAAATTCAACTCAAATTTTTTATTTTTCCTCCCCTCTCTTTTTGTACCAAACAGCCCCTTAATCAAAGATACGATAAAAAAGAAATACAAGATAAGGTTGAGATTTGTGATGCATGAATTAATTTGCAATATTAATCAATTAGTCACTAATCACTCTACTCCTATATTTAAGCAATTATCCATATATAATTTAAAATGTTTATAAATAAAAAATTCATTTTTTAAAAAATTAGGAGTAGTTGAATAAAGTACTTTAACTCGCTTACATGTTGCGTTAATTACATGGACCCCTCTCCTTCTTAAAATCATAACCTCAATTTCATTATTTTTTTAAAAATAAGTAATAAGTAAGCTTTAAATATAACAGTTTGATGTATCTAAATTTTGATAAAATTTAAATCATAATTTATGTAATTTCTTTTTATTTTTATAAAAAGGTTATACTCCTATAAAAATTAAGAATAAAACCCAAAAAAAATTCTTCAACCAAAACCGAAAAAAAAAAAAAAAAATGAATTTTAGTTCTCTAACTTTATATAATATTTTGGGAAAATCCATATGGGGGCCTAAATAACAAAGAAAAATTAGAAAAGGCCCCAAAATTATGAAAATCTCAGAAAAGGCCCTGGGGCCTTTTCTGGGATAAATTCATTAAAACGTGAGTTGTTAATGGGGCTGATATAGTTGTTAACGGGTAGGTCATTAACAACTAAATCAGCCCCATTAATAACAATTTTTTAACAACTAAATCAGTCACATTAAGAACTATATCAGTACCTCGTTAACAACTATATCAGCCCTATTAACAACTCATGTTTTAATGAATTTATACCAGAAAAGGTTCTGGGGCTTTTTCTAGGATTTTCAGAATTTTGGGGTTTTCTTTGTTATTTGGGCCCCCATATGGATTTTCCCTAATATTTTTCCTTAAATAAGTACTGACACTACAAAAAAAAGGTCAATTTGTTCATTAGCGGTTTAAAATAAACCGAAATTGCTACAAATTTGTGGCGGTATGACTTGCGCCAAGTGGCACGCTAGTTCATGACGATATTTGTAGCGGTTATCATAAACTACTACAAAATATGGCACCAAGTGGTGCGCTAGTTCATCTCACAAGACAGTGGCTTTGCTTCTTCTATATTCTGACCAATAGTAATGTTGTTCAACGCCAACCAACGATCGTAGATTTCTTTCATGGCTGACCTAACCTCGGACTCTCTCACATGTTTCAGCATCTCAAGGCGGTGGTTGGAGAGGACCTCCAGCATGGCGATCTTCCTCACGTGACGCCAGTGGGCTCCGTAGGGACTGAAGCCGATCATGCCAAAGTTGTAGCCCATGACCTCGAAGGCTACGAGTTTTGGATGGCTCGCAAAGGATCTATCATTCACAGTGAAGCACTCCTTCGCGATCTCCCAACTGTTGACTATCAAGGTTTGGTGAACCCCAAGCCTTACGGTGAAGATTGGCCGTATTTATCGGCCATGTTGCCTAAAGTTATGTGTGGTGGCTCGGACCGCCTAAGAGGTGTAGGTGGCCAAGCACGGGCCATGCGCCGACTTCGGTGGTGGCTTTCGGGCGTAGTCTTGTTTTCTCGGCTTCTTGATATGGAGAAAAGAGCGTAGACGAAGATTAGTAATCCGAGGATGGTGAACGGAATGGTGGATTGGGTGAAGATCGTCGGGTCCATGGCTCGTAGTTTCTAGTTCTTTGTGTATGGCGGGAGCAGTATGGCTTCTTGCACATGATTATTACTATATTTTTTAATTTATAATATGAAAGATCCTCTTGATTCGTTTGCGCCCGTTAAAAATCTCATCTTTTTCAGTCGTAATACGTAAATTTTATTCTTTCAATTTTCTTGGGACAAATAATTTTGCACGTAATTGTTTATGGGAAAAGTATTTCTCCAATTATTGGAGATAAGTTTATCTCCAATAACCCTAAAACTACGTCGTTTTAAATTAATGAAAGACGTGTTTGTAATTTTAGGTGAATTAATGAAGGGTGTTTCAGTAAAATTCATATAAGAAAAAAAAATAAACAAAATTACGAAAGCACCTTTCATTAATTCAAAACGACATAGTTTTAGGGTCACTGGAGATAAACTTATCTCTAGTGGCCCGGAGAAATACTTTACCCATTGTTTATATTAAAATACAAATGATGGTATATTTTTTAAATCAAATTTTTCCTGCATATATTATTTACATGATATTTTAGGTCATGAGTTTTATTTCCTTTTTTATTTAAAAATAAAACATCATTGATCTCATAAAAATATGAAAATACTTTTAAGTAATATATTCGATCTCTCCGTCCCCTTCAAACCAAAAAAAAATTTTTTTTTCCCCTTACCTTGAACAAACAAAGGATTTAGCATAGTATAAAAGAGATGAGTTTTGAAATTATTTTGTCCTCTGCATTTTTTGGTTTTTTCCAATTTCATCAACATGTCACTGAAGGAAGGTGAACAAAAAAATGTCACTGATCAGGGACATTATTTTATTATTTTATATAACTGAAATTCATCTATCGGCGATGAGGTAAAAAAGAAAAATTAAAATGTCGATTAATTTCCGTTCACTTTGGACTAGTAATAGACTAATAGTAATCGTTCATTGATTTCATATAACATAATTGAAATTAATGGGGATAAAAGAAAACGGAGGGATATGCAAACTGATTCTTGTTTACACACTGGTGGTGGAAGCAAAGTTTCAAACAAGCAAGAAAACTTACGCCTGGAAAGGAAGAAAGCCGGTTAGTAACACACACACACACACACTCAAAAATACACCCATCATAGAAGCCGGCATGCTAATTTTTGTAGGTACATGTATTTTTCTATCAGAAGTAATTTTGTCATCTTTCAATGAGGATTCGAATATTGATTTAACACGTTGTAAGAAACTAACATCATCGGCTTGACCCCACCTCTGTTAGAACTGATAAATATAAAATAATATAATAGAGAGAAAATAGAAGAATGAAATTGGATGATTTTATTCACTAAGAGAGAGCCTATAAATAGACAAATACATTACAAATTAAATAATAAAATAATAATGTAACGCACCAATAAAATAAATATGATATGATTAACATTAATCAACGGAATTACATAACATTCTTAAAGTGGAGAGAGAAAATCAAGCCAAAATAAATAAACTTGAGATAATAGAATTTTAAAATTCAAACCAAAAATATTTTAGATAACCGATTAGAGTGGATACTAAAGCAACCAAGTGGCATCAACAGACAAACCACTTTATATTTTGATAACAAGGGATATGCCATGGGACCCATAGCCTACTCTATGAAAGGGGATTTAAGGCACCATGTGTAACCTAAGAGATAAGCACTACACTTACAAAACTCTTCGGCCAGCTTACTAACAACACATCTGCACACCACCGTGTTCTCATAGGACTCGAATTTAACTTGTTACGTTTGTTAGCTTATCCCTAATCCAAACCTTTTTTTTTTTTTCAATCTGCCAATTATTCCCTCCTATATTTTTCAAGCTATAATTAACATATCACTATGATAAAATATATATGACGGTAGAAATCAATAGCAGCTGAGGCTTGATTAAATTAAAATAAGGGTAGCCTCCCCACTAGAGTTTCTTTCATTTTAAATATGTTTGTATCATATATGCAGAAAATATTATTTTATAAATAAATTCTTCGTCCTCCCCCTTAATTAAACCTTTTTGTTATGTCTTACCTCATTTAAAGTCACCCTCCCCCGGCAAAATATTTTCTGGTTGATACCCGATTAGTAATTCCAGGGGCACTCACTAATCACTATCTTGAGAAAGTCTCGTCATGCACACAAATAATATATAATGAAGGAAAGATATATATCCTGTCAAGATCGCGGGCAAACGTCAGAGTCAGATAAAAGTACAAAACATTTACTGTACATTCTTGTTTGGGAGAAATGTCAAATAATAATTTTTTCTTTAATTTAAAAAATCAAATATAATTTTTTTATTACAGAGAAGGTTAGTAAACCAGTGTTACATACAGAAACTGAACCAAATTAATTCCCAGGGGAAATAAATCCCATAGCATCTTGATCCAGCCACGTTATCAAACGCGCTGGGCAACTTCCCAGAACTGCAGACCTTGAAATCCCGAGCTTGGCTAGAGCATCTGCCACTCGGTTTATCTTGCGTGGAATGTGCCTCAAATTAACTTGCCACTCTCTGCGCAATATCTCTTTGATCTGATGAAATAGCAAGCTCCCCGACTGGAAACCTGTATCATTAATTCTAACGATCAAATCCTGAGCGTCAGATTCTAGGATAACGTTCTTCACCCCATAGTCCCAAGCCAGCTTCAACCCCTCCAAGACTGCCCACTCTTCAGCTGTAAATGCATCACAGACGCCAATGTCTTTAGTAAACCCGATAATCCATTCTCCTCTGCAATTTCTGAGGACTCCACCACAGCCCGCTTTTGAGGTACCAATAACCATTGCGCCATCCACATTCATTTTATACCACCCTTCAGGGGGTTTCTGCCACCTCCGCCGAAAAAGAGAAGAAGTCTCATCATCCGCTGGACCACAAAAGTAGCTCAAATCCTGATGATACACAAATTTTTTCCAGCTTTGAATAATAGCACGTTCAGGATTATGGGGCTTCACAAAATCTGGATCAAAAATAATAGCGTTTCTCCACCTCCATAAATGCCAAATAGAAACACCAAACACCAAATTCCAGCAAAAATCAGGTCTAATTCCTAAGTCACGTTTCATGTTCATAGCAAACCAGTCTTTCATTTCAGCAGCAAAAAAATCTGAAACATACCTGGGTTGGATTAATTTCAGCCACATGTTTCTTGCAAAACAGCAATCCCTCAGGACATGGATTACATCTTCGTGACCATTAAAGCAAACGTCACATACCGGCGATGCATCCGACCACTTACTCCTCCACACCTTCGTTTGAAGCTTGTTTAGACACGCCATCCACATGAACACCTTGACTCTTTCCAAACCATGCCATTTCCATATAGACTTAAATAAATTATTCCTCAAAGAGATAGAAGGTTCTTCAATCAAAAAATATGCACTTCTCACCGAAAATTGTCCACTGCTATTTGCCCCCCATACCAGGAAATCAGCTCCAGCATTAGGTCTGGGAGGTAAACATGCCACCAGTCTGTCCAGAGCTTCAGATTGCAAAATATCTTGCAGTCGCTCCCAATCCCAATCATAGCCTCGTACCCAGTCAGCCACCACAGAGGTTTTTTCTTCCATGGTAAGGATTCTTTTGCAGGAATTAGATAATTTAACTCCATTAGCCAGCCAGCTATCACCAAAGAATTCCACCAATCGTCCATCTCTCAATTGCCATTTGGATCCCATATCAGTGATAGTTTTCTGGGAACAAATAAATTTCCAGACCTTTGAATCGCCCTTTTTAAAAGATATAAGGGAGTTTTCATCCCGAAGCATGTATCTATGAAGAAAGATATCAACCCATAAACCCTTCGATCCAATGAGCAGCTTCCAAGTCAATTTTGCACCGCAAGCTTTATTAAGAGATACAAGCTTTCTAAATCCAAGCCCGCCATATTCTTTGGGTCTTGTAATGATATCCCAACCGATGGTGTGAACTCGCCTATAAGTGTCATCATGGCCCCAGATAAAATTCCTCTGCAATCTCTCTACTTCCCGACATACACTAGTGGGGATAGTAGCCACCTGCATTGGGTACAGCGGAATGGAGCTGAGAACCGACTTGGCCAAAGTAATTCTTCCAGCCATAGATAAAGAATTTGCCTTCCAAGCTAAAAGTTTGTTCCGGACCCTCTCGACGACATAGTGAAAAGTATCTCTTAACCTCCTACTTTGTGACAATGGGAAGCCTAGATACTTACCAATTTCCCCTGAATTTTGCATATGAGTTATGTCTTTGATTTTCTGTTTGATCCGCGGGGGGACTTGTGGCGAAAAGAAAACTGAAGACTTTGAAGTATTCACCTTCCCCCCCGGACGCCTTAGTGAAAACCTCCAGACATTGCATCATGCATCTAGCTTGTGCTTCAGACGCAACACCAAATAAAAGTAAGTCATCCGCGAAGATCAAATGAGATACCTTAGGCCCATGTTTAGATGTAGTGATGGGTTTCCACTGACCTTCATCCACTGCGTCACAGATTAAGTGAGACAATTTATCCATACAAAGCACAAATAAAAGGGGGCATATAAGGTCCCCTTGGTGGAAGCCCCTACTAGGAAAAAAAATTCAGTTTGCACTCCATTCCAAATGACATTATAAGACACTGTAGACACACATTCCATAATCAGATTAATAAATCCCAATTCAAATCCAACATCCATAAGTACTTGTCTTAGGAACTCCCATCGGACCCTATCATATGCCTTCTCCAGATCAACCTTTACTGCCATCAGCCCATTCTTGTTGCGAGTTTTACTCATGATATGAAGCAACTCTTGCCCAACAATAATGTTATCTTGGATATTTCGCCCTTTGATGAAGCTGGCTTGGAAGGGTGATACTAAATTATCCATTACACTGCGCAGCCTGAGGGTAATAACTTTTGTAATAACTTTATAGTGGACCGTACACAGGGATATGGGTCTAAAATGTGTCACAAATTCAGGTATTTCCCTCTTAGGAATTAAGGACAACAATGTCTTATTGGCTGTCTGTACAGATCTTAGCCCCATGAATACTTCCTTCACAAAAGTGCATAGAGAAGGACCCACCTTATTCCAATTACTTTTGTAGAAGATAGGAGGAAATCCATCTATACCCGGCGCTTTAAAACAGCTCATAGAGAAGATAGCTGCTTTTATCTCCTCATCCGAAGGGACATTGCCCAACCCCCCCACTATGGAAAGCTCCAAGGCGGGGAAACGTGTTGTTAGTTGGGAGAGATGCAGGCTCATTGTTATCATCGCTGTATAAAGCCCGAAAATAACTCATGACAAGGTTTTTTAGCTCCTCCTCACCACAAACCCAGCTACCACTGTTATCTTTGAGAGCTAGAATCCTGTTCCTCCTCCTCCTCATTTTTGTCTTCAAATGATAATATCTAGTGTTTCGGTCACCTTTCTCAATCCACTCTGTTCTAGATTTCTGGAACCACTTAATTTCTTCTAGCATCAAAATCCTATTTAACTCATCCTGAAGTTGTAATTCTAACGAACATAGAAAATCAGAATGAGGGTAGGCAGTTGACTTTTGGATACCCTCTAATCTGGCAAGAATTTGTTGTTTTTGGTGTTCCACAATTCCAAACACGTCTTTGTTCCAGGGCCCAATAAATTCTTGCAACTTATGCAGGGCTTCGTCTAAATTATCATCCTCCATCCAATGACTATCCAGGAATGGCTTAAAATCATCATGCTTGAGCCACATAGCCTCAAAACGAAAGGGCCTATTGCCTACACGCTCTCTAGAAACATGTCCAAAGTTCAGCAAAATAGGATTGTGATCTGAGAATTTAGTGCGAGGGAGAACTTGGATGAAGCACGAGGAGAATTGTAGCAAGAAAGAATTATTTGCCAATGCTCTATCCAGTCTTTCAAATAGGCGATCACGGTTGGTCACCTTAGGGCCACGCCAGGTAAACCTCGGTCAAAGTGAACCCTAGGTCGTTAAATTGCACGCTTGCATTCGTGTCTTGAAAATCACGTAATTTTGACAAAACGGGTAGTGAACCCCCGACTCTCTCATTCAAGGATGCAATATCATTAAAATCCCCTGCAACAACCCACGGCTCTGATAAATTGCAAGAGATGGAGTAAAGATTTTCCCAAAGTTCCTGCTTATGAATTGATAAAGGGATAGCATAAATAGCTGTCAACATAAATGACAGCAATTACCTAACCTTACAGCGCAAATGGATGAACTGTCTCTCTCGTCTTATCACTTCAACTTCGATGAAATCCTTCTTCCAAGCAGCCATCAAACCTCCAGATCTTCCGGTGCTCGGAACAAATGTGAAATCATCAAAGCCCAGCGTTCCCAAACGTCTGAATTGCGAATCAGACTCACACTTGGTCTCGGACAGAAACAGTAAAGCTGGTTTCATTTTTTTACAGACCATTCTCAAGTTCTGTATCAGGTTCTTGTTACACGCGCCTCTAGAGTTCCAAAACATAATATTAGACATTGGATGGAAATAATTAATAAGTGAAGGCCCAAGTAGATAGGCCCAGCAACCCACATATGAAGCTTGCACCTCAATTGTGATTGACCCCCTCAAGGGTATCCTCCACAATATCGTCATCCCCTTCAGGATCTAGGTCCGTGTGTGAGGGCCCAGCCCAAAATCTGCCCATTAAGCCATTCGTCGGGATACTTTCCCCAGGATCCAACGGATTAGTAGAAAAAACCCCCCTCTCCGAATTTACCTCAAAGGTGGGGTCCACCTGTGTCTCATCATCTTTCCCCATCACTGCCAAGTCCTCTCCTGTAGTACCCTCATCATTTGACTTTGCACAAGTATTTCCCAGCGTGTCAAACCTCTCAGATCCAGGTTGTACTAATCCCCTTGGCCTCTTCTCATTTCTCAACCCATTGTTTCCTCCCAATTGTCCTTGTTCACCGCCAATCGCCCCTGAAGACTTATTCAGTCTTTTCTTAGAACTTTTCTGTCTCTCCCTGACTTGTATCACTGGCACTAAATCTTCCTGCTCCCTTAATCCCTCACCAACGCTTTGTACGAATTTAGGATCTCGAGATCCTTCCTCCCCACGCTCCTCCTGCTCGCCGGAAAGAACCTCGTACTTGGAGCCCCCCACACTCCGCCGTGAGCTTTCCGATTGTTTCTCTTTATTTCCCTTCTTCTGCCGTCTCGATTTCTGCACCACTTTCCAAATATCCTGATCTACCTGGTTACTTGGCATCGACTCCTTGCGAGGGTTAGTTTGAACACCATCAACCTCATCCATTTTTCCTGATCATTGCGAAACAGCCTCTATTTTACAATCATCAGCCTTATGCCCATATTTTCCACATCTT
The DNA here is from genome assembly GCA_019022655.1 of Acacia acuminata. Classification (NCBI taxonomy): domain Eukaryota; kingdom Viridiplantae; phylum Streptophyta; class Magnoliopsida; order Fabales; family Fabaceae; genus Acacia; species Acacia acuminata. Next base: position 515,973 of record JAFJYI010000015.1, read on the forward strand.
AAACATAGCCAATGTAAACCCTCATACTCTACATAATAGTCTTCTCCATCCAAAGAAAAGCCTGACATCAATTGCTTCTGTAGATCCACCAACACACAGATGCGAGCATAATGCCCCTAAGATGCCCGGAAGTGTTCGTATCAATTTTTATAAGATCTCCTATTCTGTTGCCAATCCATTCTAGCGCCCCTCTATCATAGTATTCTAAGAAAACATTTGGTATTCTAACCCATACAACCACTTTGTCAATGGTAGCCTTCCAAGGTTTAAACTTAGGCTCCCAAGGTCTGACTGTTAAATAATGATCAAAAATCATCCAAGGGCCACCAGTCAAAGCGTGGAGATGATCCTCTCTGTTAGTTAATTTAACAACAAAAAACCCATTCCCTATATTGATTACATTGATCACTCCTCTTTTAGCCCAAAGGGATTGAAGAATGGATAACAACAGCTTGTATCCTATGTTTCTCCCCAGAAGCTTTACTATCACTGCACATTTCCAAGCCTTATACAATCGTTTTTTCATCCTATCAGAGAAGGTGAAAGTAGGAAAGTTTCTAGTAGGGTGTTCACTGATGGTACAAAGAGGCTCACAATCCTCCTTGTCTGACTCACTTTCCGACATTATATCCTCTAATGAAGCGTTCTTGCTAGCCATTTTCTCAGTTACTTCAGCCTCTTTGTTTATACCTTGCAAAGTATCTGCAAAAGATTTCCCAGCTATCCTCTGCTTCTTGGGATCCTCCCCAAGTTTAGGCCACTCCGTTGCATAATCACTGACCTTGCCATTCTTAATTTTTTTTTAGCTACGACGCAACAAATCTTCTTCTTCATTGGACCATGAGAGAACTGCAGAGGTTTTCTTTGAGAGAATGAGCGCCATTTTTCACTGTTGTCGTCTGTTCGGTGGGAGTTTGTAATTGGATCTTATTAAAAAAAAATCAAATATAATTGACTGCAAAATTAGCGGTTCTAAGAGCTTGATCTCACTTTCAGGGTTTAAAAAAAAAAAAAGGAAAATCCATCTTAGGGCCCAAATTAGTAAAAAAAAATTGTCAAAAAATGCCAAAGAAAAAGTCACATGTCAAAAAATGCCCCAAGGCTTTTTCTGGTATTATTTCATAAAACGTTAGTTAGTAACGTATACTGATATAGTTGTTAATGGGTTCTGATTTAATTGTTAGGATATTGTTGTTAGTGTCTATTGATTTAGTTGTTAATGTTCTACTGATATAGTTGTTAACGTTTATGAAATAATACTAGAAAAGACCCTTGGGCCTTTTGTGGTATGTGACTTTTTCTTGGGTCTTTTTTGACAAATTTTTGCTAATTTGGGTCCTGAGGGGGGGTTTTCCCTAAAAAAAGAGCTTGATCTCACTGGCTTGTGGGCTTAAAACATATAATAAATTATACTATAGGACTGTTGATTAAAATACTTTAGAATTGGAATATATCTAATTTCATAATTTGTGTATTCAATATAGAAGAATTGATAAACATACAACAATTCTGAGAAAGATAGAAAAAAAACGTAAAAACTCACGGTACTAAAGAATCAAATGCAAAAAATAAAAAACAATAAAATCCGAGCACAATAGAAATTGTCTCCTAAAGACAATTTGTTCCCTCTATACCGATATTGAAGGTTAACAAACAATTGTCTCCTAAGATAGAACAGATTACATCTCTAGAATGATGGCACTATCTATCAGGAGGTCCCTTGAACACAACTGAATGCCAGAGAAAATCACACCGTGTATGAAATTATGGCAGAATGCAGAAGACTATATGTATGGGAGCAAAGTGACAGAAATCAAGTTAATTTTCTGTCACTCGTATGACTTATTTATAAATGAAGAAACAGTCAGATGAACAATCGATTTGATGGATCGGCGTTGGCGAAGCAGCACCGGGTGAGACTTAATGGACCGGGTGAACCGTACGTACTGGTTCAGTTGCAGCATTTCGGTTTCAAAAAATGATGATTTGTTTCAGGCACTGGTTGGGAGAAACACGGAGGGGTGGATAAGGAATTAGTAAAAAATTCAGGGACTGTTTGGACGAAAGCAAATAAAATTATTTAATAAAATATTCATTTTAATATCACGCACATGCGCGAACCAAATCGCGGCCCAAACTGCGATGGCTCGCGCGTGTGTGTGGTGGACCAAGGCCCACCTAAGTCCTCTCTCCTCTACAAAAGTGGGGTGCTCGAGGGGGCCAATTTATAAGGTTGAAGTGGAGGCTTATATACCCTTTCACTTCTCATGTTTTGTCCAATGTGAGACTTCTCCCCACACACCTCTTTCACCTTCCCTTTTCCTCTTCTTTTCCAACCCACTTTTTATTCATAACCCATGGGATTTAGACTCAAAATCCAACAATCCCCCACATGGATAAGAAGTCAGTCCATCGTGACCAAATGCAAATGAACTGAATGCAAATTGTGATTCCTCTATGAGAACCAACTACATCGAGATAGGTAGGGGTGACCTTTGGACCTTCTCTAGTATAAACCTATCGGGTGTACTCGGTCAATTGGTAGACATGATGTCTTGAACCGTCAACCTTTAATCTACACCAAGACAATAGGAGTCACATAGTTGCTCCTCTAGCATTGCTAGTTTTCATTGTTGTGTCCTTTTTGGCCATGGACACCTGCCTAGTTCTGCGAGTGTTCCAAAGAATAGGCCTTTACAAATTCTTATAGAAGTGGCCCCCACTTCATACTCACAGGTGATTCCTTGTTGTGTAACTCAACATACATAATCTGAACACATCAGATTGAGAAACCATTAAAACCCCAAATGCTTACCCTCATATATGCACTTTCTTTTCATAGGAATGAGTATGAGTTTAAAACTTCACAGTGCTCACAGTCGATCATCACTTAGTTGTCTCTTTGTACCTAGTTTGTGGGATCTCCACTCATCTAGGTAGAGTTACCGCAATGATCAACAATTGATAGGCCTTAAACACATTCCTTTTGACAAATTCTCAACCAACTCTTTAAAAATCCCTTTAGTCAATGGATGCACTATATTTTCTCTTGACTTCACCTAGTCAATTGAGATGTTTCCAATAGAAAGAAATTGTCTAATGGTGTCGTGTCTACGACGTATATGTCTAGACTTACCGTTATACATGACATTCTTGGATCTACTGATAGCTACTAAATTATCACAGTATATACATACTGCCGATACTGGCTTTAGCTAATTAGGAATGTCCTCAAGAAAATTACAAAGTCACTCAGCTTCCTCACCAGCTTTATCTAAAGCAATACATTATGCTTCCTTGGTTGATCTTGCAATGCAAGTCTGCTTGAATGACTTCCAAGACATAGCACCGCCACCAAGGGTGAACACATATCCACTTATGGATCTTGTGTTGTTAAAGCTAGTGATCCAATTTGCATCACAATACCCTTCTAGCATTGTAGGGGACTTCTCGTAATACAAAGCAAAGTTTTGAGTATGCTTCAAGTAACCCAAAACTCTTACGTACCATGGTTTTGGATACTTGTAAAGTGACTCAACAAGCTCACTACATAAGTAATATCTGGTCTAGTGCAGTTCATAACATACATAAGATTGCCTAGCACTTGAGCATACTCCTTTTGTGCTTCAACTTTGCTAGTATTTTTTAGCAGTCAAAGACTAGAATCTCTAGGGTTCTTCACAGGAGTTATATTCAAACTCTTGAATTTCTCAATAATTTTAGCAATATAGTATGCTTGTGATAAATCTAACCCTTCACATGTTCTATGGATTTTAATACACAGAATAACGTCTGCTAGACCCATATATTTCATGTCAAACTTATTGGTAAGCAATCGCTTAGTAGCTTTAATCATTTGATTATTACAACCAATTATCAACATGTCGTTTACATAAAGACAGATTATGACAAACATGTTTTCAGTATTCCAAATATAGACACACCTGTCACATTCATTAATACTAAAATCATTTGACAACATAACTTCATTGAATTTCGCATGCCATTGTTTCGGAGCTTGCTTAAGTCCATAAAGGGACTTTATCAAGAGACAAACTTTTGGTTCATATCCTAAGACAACAAACCCTCAGGTTGTTCTATATAGATCTCTTCTTTTGAGTCACCATTCAAGAAAGTTGTTTTCACATCCATTTGATGTAACTCCAACCCATTCAACGCTGCTAACGTAATTAACAACCTAATAGATGTAATCCTTGTAACAAGTAAATAGGTATCAAAGTAGTCTAGACGTTTACCTTGTCTATAGGCTTTTACTACCAATCTGGATTTGTGTTTTATCAATAGTGTCATCTGCTTTCATTTTCTTTTTGAAGACCCACTTCGTTCCTAGAGGCTTATTACCATAAGGAAGATGAACCATTTCCTAGGTGTACTTTGACAGAATAGATTCAACTTCATTATTGATAGTCTCTTTCCAGAATGATGCTTTACGGGAGTCCATAACCTCTCCATATGTTCGAGGCTCATTTTCCTACCAAAAAAAAAAAGTCAGAAAATCAAGCCCAAAAGATGTTGTGGTCCTTCGCCTTGTACTACGTCTAGGTTCCTCCTCTACAGGATCATTATTAGTCGTAGTATCCTAAGGTATCACAGTATTGTTATCATCATTTCCTTTGTTATACGAAAATACATTCTCAAATAACTTAGCATCTCTTGACTCAATAACCATATTAACATGAATATATGATAATTGGACTTATAAACCAAAAACCGATATGCACTATTATTAAGTGCATAGCCAAAAAACACACAATCCACTGTCTTAGATTTGATTTTTAACCTTTTGGGTTTAGGAATCGCAACCTTAGCCAAGCACCTCCACACTTTCAAATATTTCAAAGAATGTTTCTTTCCTTTCCATATTTTGTATGAAATGCTTTGTATCCTTTTGTGGGGCATTCCTTTAGTAAATGGCTTCCACCCACAAATTTTGTGGTAAATCGGACATAATTAACATTGCATTCATCATTTCTTTCAATGTCTAATTTTTCCTCTCTACATTCCTATTTGATTGCGGAGCATAAGGAGCTATCGTCTGGTGTATAATACCACATTCATACAGAATTTCTCGAATAGGCCTTCATATTCTCTCCCACGATCGCTCTTAACTACTTTAATTTTCTTATTAAGTTGATTTTCAACTTCATTTTTATATTGTCTAAAAAGCAATAATGGCTTCATCTATACTGTTAAGCAAATAAACATAACAATATTTACTGCAATCATCAATAAATGTAATAAAATATTTCTTATTACCCCTAGATAACATAGATTTCATATCACATATATCGGTATGTATTAAATCTAATAATTCAGTTGATCTTTCAACATAAGGAAACGGTAATTTAGAAGATTTTGATTCAATATATACTTGACATTCATTATTATTTGAACAATCAATTTTAGGCAATAAATCTAAATGAATTAAACTTTTAATTGATATAAAATTAACATGTCCTAATCTTTGATGCCATAAATCAAAAGACTCAAGCAAATAAACAGAAGTAACATTATTATTATTATTATTATTATTATTATTATTATTATTAACACCATCATTGGTTATAGTCATTACATTGAGTTTAAAAAAGCCCTCACTAAGGTAACACTTTCTTATGTACATATCATTCTTAGAAAGTACAAACTTATTAGAAACAAACACGAGCTTGAAACTATTCTTGCTCAAAAAGGATCCAGACACTAAATTACTATGAATGTCAAGCACATGAAGCACATCATTAAGTGTCACAACTTTTCCGAAGAAGGCATCTTCCCAATACCTTCCACCTTTGAAGTAGAAGAATTGCCCATGTAGAGTTTTTCATCTAACTTCGCAAGGGTGTAAGAAGAGAACATCCACCTAGCTATTGGCACACACGTGCCTGATGGCACCAGTAGCTACCCACCACTCCTTGGTATTTCCAACCAAATTGCACTCAACACAACTGCTGAAAGGTTCATGTTTTCAATCAAGTCAGTAGCAATTTCAACCATGTTGGCTTGAGTGGTCTTTTTCTTTTTGAAGTTATTTGCCTTCTTACAATCTTTAACATGGTAACCAAGCTTCCTACAATTATAACAATTAGCTTTGAACTTTTGGTTTTTGCTTTGGCCTTGCTTAGATGATCACTCGTCAAATTGGTTCCGTTTCTTGAACTTTGAACCTTCTTCAACAACATTGGCCCTTGAGACCACTTGATTGCTGCCAAATTTATTTTTAGAAATCTTATTATCTTCTTCTATTCTCAATCTCATAATCAGAATTTCAAGTGACATCTGCTTGCGCTTATGCTTAAGATAATTCTTGAAATCCTTCCAAAATGATGTCACTTTTTTTATAAATGCAGCAACTTGGAAAGACTCACTAAGGGTCATCCCTTTGGCATGAATTTCTTGTACAATCACTTCAAGTTCTTCAACTTGACTCATCGCAGATTTAGAGTCAAGCATTTTGTAGTCCAAAAATATGCCAACTATAAATTTCTTTAAGCCAACTTCTTCAGTTTTGTACTTCTTGTCTAGACTTTCCCATAATTCCTTGGTTGTTTTCAAAGTACTATACACGAGTGTATAACGTGTTTTCTAGACTATTGAGAATATAATCTTAGATAGGAAATCAAAATGCTTCCAAGCATCAATTACAAAAACATTTTTCTTGTCTAATGGTTGTCTTCTTCCAATTTCGGAGCATCTTTAGTAAGAAACCGTACCAAGTTCAAGGTAGTTAAATAAAAAGCATTTTTCGTTGTCATCTCTTAAAATTATTCCCGTTGAACTTTTCTGGTTTCTTACCATAGAGTAGAGCCATTTGGGTTCACCAGATTTGTACTTGTACAAGCACTTGCCATTTTTGTTACACAAACAGAAATTCTGATTGATGACACAAATTAATCTAAAACATTTGGACAATATCATTATCGCAAATTTAAAAACTGAACACAAATCCAAACAAATTGTCTTAAGATTGTTGATTAAAATACTCTAGAATTGGAATATATCTAATTTCAAAATCTGTGTATTCAATATAGAACAGTCGATAAACATACAACAATTTGGCAAAAGCTAGGAAAAACATGAAAAAATCACAGTACTGGAGAATCAAATGCAAAGATTAACAAACGATTAAATCCGAGTCCAACAAAATTTGTCTCTTTAAGACAATTTGTTCTCTCTATACTGATGCCAAAGGTTAACCAACAAGTGTCTCCTAGGATAAATGGATTACGTCTCCAGAATGATGGCACTATCTATCAGGAGCCCCCTTGAACACAGCCGAATGCCAAAGAAAATCACACACGTATGAAATTAATATAGAAAATTGTATGAGAGCGAATTAACGAAAATCAAGTTAATTTTCTGTCACTTGCACTACTTATTTATAGATAACGAAACAATCAGATGGATAATCAATCCAACAGATCAGCATTGGCGAAGAAGCATCAAATGCGACTTAACAGACTAGTGAACCAGTATGTACTGGTTTGGTTGCAGTGTTTCGGTTCTGAAAAATGACGATCCGTTTCAAGCACTAGTTGGGAGAAACACAAAGGGGTGGATGAGGAATTAGTAAAAAAATTTAGGGACGTTTGGACAAAGACAAAATAAAAAATTTAATATCACACACACACATGCAAACTGAACCAATCGTGCCAAATGGACAGCGGCGCATGTGTGTGGTGGACCAAGGCCTATCTACATCCTCTCTCCTCCACAAAAGTGAGGTACCACAAGAGGTCAATTTAGAGGAGTCAAGTGGAGGCTTATATACTCTTTCACTCCTCATGTTTTGTCCAATATGGGACTTCTCCCCACACACCTTTTTCACCTTTCCTTTTCTTTTTCTTCTCCAACCCACTTTTTATTCATAACTCATGGGATTTAGACTCAAAATCCAACAAAGACAACAAAATATAAATAAGGCAACTCATTCATATTTTGTGGGGAAATGAGTTTGGGTGCTCATAAAAAATAATGAGTACCAAAACTCAACATATATCAATCGTCAAGATTTGATCTGAATAGTCTAGTTTTTTTATATAAAAAAATGTATATATATTTAAGGGTAAAGGAGCACTCAGCACCACGAAGTTTGGTCCCAGGAGCGCCCAGCACCACAAAGTTACGTTTTGGGAGTGCCCAGTACCACGATCGTTAGTTGACCGTCAATTTGGATGGAACGTTGACGTGGAATAAAAATTTCAAAAAATTAGGAAAAAATTCAAAAAAATTAGGAAAAAAAAAAATTATTAAAATAATTTATTATTAAAAATGAGGAAAAAATTCAAAAAATTAGGGAAAAAATTAAAATAATTTTTTCGTCATTTTTTGAATTTTTTTCCTAATTTTTTATCATTATTTTAATTTTTTCCCCTCATTTTTTTTATTTTTTTAATTATTTTAATTTTTTCCTAATTATTTTAATTTTTTTCCTCATTTTTTAATAAATTATTTTAATTTTTTCCTAATTTTTTATCATTATTTTAATTTTTTCCCCTCATTTTTTTATTTTTTTCTAATTATTTTAATTTTTTCCTAATTATTTTAATTTTTTTCCTCATTTTTTAATAAATTATTTTAATTTTTTTCCTAATTTTTTTAATTTTTTCCTAATTTTTTATCATTATTTTAATTTTTTTCCCCTCATTTTTTTATTTTTTCTAATTATTTTAATTTTTTTCCTCATTTTTTAATTCGTTTCCTATTTTTTTCTAATTTTTTAAAAAAATTTCTAATTTTATTTTTTTATTTTTTAAATTTTATTAAAAAAATTCCTTATTTTTTGAATTTTTTCCCTAATTTTTTGAAATTTTTATTCCACGTGTTCCATCCAAATTGACGGCCAACTAACGGCCGTAGGAGTCTTGGTGCTCCCAAAATGTAACTTCGTGGTCTTTGAGTGCTCCAAAAACAACTTCATGGTCTTTGGGCACTCCTAGGAGCAAACTTCGTGGTCTTTGGCGCTCCTTTACCATATATTTAATGTGTATGGAATTTAAATTTAAGATAATCTTTTGCCTATCAATTTTTTAAAATAATTTTTGTTTTTAAAATAATTAATTAAATATTTTAAATATGAACAATATAATATAGATTAAATCGGAACGGTTTATATCATCTAATAATAAGTTTGGGTGCTTATCTCCCCTCATTAGCACACAAACATGTGGAAGTACCCAAATCAGATAACAAAGTCTTCCTTCTATTTGTTGTCACTGGTCACCACGAATATGAATATGATAAATGTTTTATGTATTTATTGTAATTTTAGTTTTCACTAAAATAAAAACACATCGAAGACAGTCAAAATACATTTATTTTTACTGTGTAAATCCCTGGCAAGCATAAATAATTAGTAATTAATCATCAATAATATTGATGGACACAATGGCTTAACCATCATGCTTTTACGAGTTGTGATATTGTTTTTCTTACAAATTTTTTTATTAAAAATATACCAAAAAATATATTGTAAAAAATAACAAAGAAGTTGAAAACAAAACCAGATTTATCTGCCTTCAATTCGAAGGCAGGTAAACAACGCACACATTCCGAGTAACATTACAACCGTTAAATTTTGGATAGATGCAACAATACAATAGAGTTTCTTATAACTGAAATCTAGCTGGCTTTCTAAAATATAGAATTCAAGTGTTTACAATCAAAGTATCAGATCGATGTTACACATAACACGTGAACGAAATAAAATAAAACGCTATGCCATGTCTGACAAACCTTAATTATAAAGAAATACAGTACATTACTAAAATTCTCACTTATCTGATCTTACCCATAGAGATAAGTGGAGAGACGTGGGGTAAGAAGGACGTGGAGTGGTGAGGCTTTGATATTGGTCAACCCAACCTGTTCTCTCATATCCACTGCTTGGTTATCAGGAGTTGTAACATCAAAGCCATGCAAGAGAGTAGCAAGTGTGAGTTGCGTTATCTGCAGAGCAAATGAGACACCAGGGCACATTCTTCTGCCAGGTCCAAAAGGAATTAATTCAAAATGTTTGCCTCTCAAGTCTACATTCTTGTGGGTAGTGAGGAATCTCTCAGGCTTAAACTCTAATGGATCCTCATAGACACGCGGGTCACGATGGAGCGTTGAGAGGTTGGTCAAGAGACGAGTGCCAGAGGGTATGTGGTAGCCAGCCACAGTGCAATCTTCCATAGACTCGTGAATCAAACTCAATGGTCCAGCTGGGTATAGCCGCATGGCTTCTTTGATGATGACTTGCAGATAATGAAGGTTCTTCAAGTCTGATTCCACTACTAACCTTTCTTTCCCGACTTGACTGTCTAACTCATTTACTGCCTTCTTTAGGACTTCAGGATTGTTCAAAAGTAGTGAGAGAGCCCAAGTTAGTGTCACTGTTGTCGTGTCTGTCCCACCTAGAATCATGACCTGCAGGTTTGTAAAATTGGCTTCAATATGGTAAAACCCAAGCAGCATCAGTATGTATATACAAGAACATTAAACATGACACACGTACGGTAGAATAAGCTTAATTAGGGAAGCTTTCATGGCTGACCAAACCAACGATCGTAGGTATCTTTCATGGCTGACCAAACCTCGGACTCTCTCACATGTTCCAGCATCTCAAGGCGGTGGTTGGAGAGGACCTCCAGCGTGGCGACCTTCCTCACGTGACGCCAGTGGGCTCCGTAGGGACTGAAGCCGATCATGCCAAAGTTGTAGCCCATGACCTCGAAGGCTACGAGTTTTGGACGGCTCGCAAAGGCTCTATCATTCACAGTGAAGCACTCCTTCGCTAACTCCCAACTGTTGACTATCAAGGTTTGGTGAACCCCGAGCCTTACGGTGAAGATTGGCCCGTCTTTATCGGCCATGTTGCCTAAAGTTATGTGTGGTGGCTCTGGACCGCCTAAGAAGTGGAGGTGGCCCATCACAGGCCATGCGCCGCCAGCTTCCGGTGGTGACTTTCTGGGCGTAGTCTTGTTTCCTCGGCTTCTTGATATGGAGAAAAGAGCGTAGACGAAGATTAGTAATCCGAGGATGGTGAACGGAATGATGGATTGGGTGAAGATCGTCAGGTCCATGTTTCTGTAGTTTCTAGTGCTGCGTAATTATGGCTTCTTCAACATGATTATTACTATATGGTTTAATTTATAATATGACAGATCCTCGCAGATTCGTGTGCGCCCCGTTAAATCTCACCCTTTTTCAGTAGTAATACGTAAATTTTATTCTTTCAATTTTCTTGGGACAAATAGTTTTGCACGGAGCTTTTTTATATTAAATACAAATCATGGTATATTTATTTAAATCAATATTTTTTGGTTATTTCCAATTTCATCAAAATGTCACTGAAGGAAGGTCAACAAAAAGATGTCACTGAAGGGACATTTTCATTATTTTATTATGAGGTAAAAAACAATTAAGATGTCGATTATTTTCCGTTGACTTTGAACTAGTAATAGTAATCGTTTATTGATTTCATATAACATAATTGAAATTAATGGGGATAAAAGAAAACGGAGGGATATACAAACTGATTCTTGTTCACAAACTGGTGTTGGAAGCTAAGTTACAAACAAGTACGACAACGACTTACGCCTGGAAAGGAAGAAAGCCGATGGCCTTGCCCTTCGACTACGATTAGTAACACTAACACCCAACAAAAAATACACGCATCATACAAGCCCGCGTGGCTTTTTTGTTTTTGGTTTAAAGACTTATGCAACTTTTTATTAGAAGTAATTATGTTAGTTTTCAGCAGAGATTCTAATCTGGATTTATCACATTGTGACGACAGTTAGACCTTGTTTATGTTAGAATTGATAAATAAAAAATAATATTAAAAAAATGAAATTGGATGATTTTATTTACTTAGAGGAAGCTTAGAAATAGATAAATACGTTACAAATTAAACAATAAAATAAGAACTCACTACTAACATAAACATAACAAAATTAATGTAACATTCCAAATTTTTTATTTATTTCTTGAACAATTATTTTAGGAAAAAATAATTTATCAAAATTAAAATTTATCCTACAATTACGGTATGGGATAAGATATTGTTCTGCAATTAGTGTTACTACCAATTTGTCTCACCGTTACATCAAAATCTCATTCACCTCTATCATTTTCTCTCCTATTAAGATTTTGATGTAAGCGGTGAAACAAACTAGTGGTAACGTTAGCAATAACTAATAACAATATCTTATCTCTTACACTATCACAATAACTTTGTTTTTGGTAAGAGTTAAAGTTGTTAAAAATATACGTATAATATTATTATTATATTATAATAGTGGCGGCTCACTACTATTATAGTATAATATATTATTATATTATAATATATATATATATATATATATATAAAAGGAAGTGTGCAGCAAGCCGCCTCTTATTTATTTATATATATACACACACATACATACATATACAGGGTTAAATATTATTTTTATTATGAAAGTTTAGTCTGAAGAGTATTGGTCACTTAAAAGGTTTTTTGTCTCATTTTTGTTTCGGACGTTAACAAAACGAAGCAAATATGCCTGGAAGTTTTTTAAGAGCAAATTTGTTCGAGAAAGGTTTTTTAGGAACAATTTTGTCCCGAAAGTTTACAAAGAAGAGCAACAATTCAACAGTCAAGATCAATGGATGGGCAAGATTGCTACCACTCTGGTTCTATTTATAAATCCATTTTGACTAAAACATTTGGTCCTATTTATAAATCTAATTTCATGTAATAAATAAGATTGTGACAACTTTACCTATATTAGTTGTACTCATGAAGATAAAGAGAGAAGAAACAGTTGAAAAATATCCAATTATAAATGAGGGCGAGAGATAAAAATTTAACCCATAATCATTGAGTTAACTACCTTTCTTTGATATGTGAGATTTGGTCAAAATCGACTTATAAATAGAACCAAAGTGGTATGTTTTTAAACTTCCGAGGAAAAAATGAGATCAAAAAAACTTTCGGGTGGTTGGTGTTCTTTAGACTAAATTTCCATGACAAAAACAATATTTAACTCTATATATATAAAAGGAAGTGGGGATTTGGGAGGGGGACAACTAATTTTTTTTCTTAATTGGTCAAGCAGCCTATGCTTTTTTTTTAAAGGGAGGGGGTGCATTATTACACACCAATCATCTCCTTCCCTTTTTCTTTTTCTTTTTTGATAAATGAGACTGATCAACACTGATCAAATAGCAAAATCTCGCTTGTCCAATAGCCCCAGCATCCTCATGTAGAAGAAGTTGCAGGTCATTCGGTAGGTCTAATATATGGTGCCCCATTTCTAAACTCAGAGCATCTGTAACTAGAAAATTTGCACATCGATTGCCCTCACGATAGACATGAGTAACATTGTATTGCCAACCTTAAGTCAATAGATGTTTAATCTTTCGGATCGACTCATATTCGCATTTGTTCCCCCTTCCTCGCTACAAACTAGGCACGGTATAACCAAACAATCTAGTTGAACCAAAGACTTCTCTAAATCCTTTGGCCCATGTTAGTGAGAATTTACAAATCAAATATATTTATTTATAAGACAAATAAATGAAATTATAAGCCCCTTTTTCTGTCATGTACAAGACAATGAGCATATTCACAAGAATACATGTTATTTATCATACATATGTAAGAATTTACAAGTCAAATATATGCATTCACAAGATACATGTGTGAATTTATAAAACCGTTTCGGCCATTTGTAAGATAAGGGCATAAATGTCTTTTGGGAAAAAAAAAACTTAATTTCAGTTTAATCCTAACGGGTATAGTGAAGTTTCAAAAAAAAATTAGGCACTATTTAACAATAATTTAATGCAGTGAAATTTTCTAAGAAACAAACATAATTATTACTATATTATTTAATTTATAATATAACAGATCCTCACAGATTCGTGTGCGGCCCGTTAAATCTCACCCTTTTTCAGTCGTAATGCGTAAATTTTATTCTTTCAATTTTCTTGAGACAAATAGTTTTGCCGTAACTTTTTTTTTTTATTAAAATACAAATCATGGTATATTTATTTAAATCAAAATTTTTCTGCATATATTATTTAAATGATATTTTGGGTCATGATTTTTATTTCCTTTTTTATTTAAAAATAAAATATCATTGATCTCATAAAAATATGAAAATACTTTTAAGTACTATATTCTGATCTCTCTGTCCCCTTCCAACCAAAAAAGGGTTTTTTTTCCCCTTACCTTGAACCAAACAAAGGGTTAAGCATAGTATAAAAGAGATGAGTTTTGAAATTATTTTGTCCTCAAGATTTTTTGGTTATTTCCAATTTCATCAAAATGTCACTGAAGGAAGGTCAACAAAAAGATGTCACTGAAGGGACATTTTCATTATTTTATTATGAGGTAAAAAACAATTAACATGTTGATTATTTTCGGTTGACTTTGGACTAGTAATAGTAATCGTTCATTGATTTCATATAACATAATTGAAATTAATGGGGATAAAAAAAAACGGAGGGATATACAAAATGATTCTTGTTCACAAACTGGTGTTGGAAGCAAATTAAAGTTACACACAAGTACAAAACTTATGCCTAGAAAGGAAGAAAGCCGATTACCTCGCCCATCGGCATCGGCAAAGTGAGGATTTGAAAATTGGGGGTAAAAAATACTCGGCCTTATAAATATTTCAATATTTTTATTTTAGTCCCTACATAAAACTTTTAGTGGGGACTAATAAAGGAAAAAATTCGAAATTTTTATGAAACTAAAATATAATTTCCTAAACTTCTAGATCCAATTTTGTAATCTTGGAGGGGGGTTGGGGGCCATCCTAAGCCCCCCTAATTCTGCCCTACCCTTCGGCTATTTGTTAGTAACACCCATCATACAAGCCGTCATTGCTATTTTTTTAGCCACATGCATCTTCTTATTAGGAGTAATTATGTTATCTTTCAGCGCATATTCGAATTTTGATTTATCATCTTGCAAAGAGCTAATCCCTTTCGCGAAACCCAACCTCTCGTTAGAACTAGGGTCAAGGTGCAGATTTACCAACCAACTATTACCCGAGGAGCGCCTGACACAAATAACTATTGAGAGGACCAAAATGGCCAATCAACAATTTAAAAGTGAAAAAAAAAACACAATTTGGAGCAGATTTGCCAACGAACTATTACCCCGTCACTGTCTTAGTGTCTCCGTCTTCCATTGACTGTCACAGTGTCGGCGACGTCAGCATGTCCAAAGCTTCTATTGTTGCTGGTGTTCCACTCACCCTCTTGAACTCATCCAGTAGTCCACAACATTTGACTGGTACGCACCTTGCACCCTGGTTCCATCCCTCCGATGCCACAAGCAGCAACCGCTGCTGCCACAATGCCTGCTCCTATGGGTCCCATCTCTGTTGGTATTTTCTTTTTCCAACAAGAAGGCTTAACCACTCTTTTCTCCAGCGTTTCCGCCACCGTCCTACGCCAGTGCCTCATATTTTAACTTAATTATTTGGTGTTTTTTTTTCACGTTTTAATTGTTGATTGGCAATTTTGGTCCCCTCAATAGTTATTTGTGCCAAACGCTCCTCGAGTAATAGTTGGTTGGCAAATTTGCACCTTCACCCCTTTAATAAAACATGTTCAACTATCACACCCAGGCAATTGAAGAAAGAATTTCAGTCTATGCTCAAGTACCGATTGAAAATGGAGAGCCTATTCAAATTTTGAGGTAGGATATGACTTTATTTCCTCCATTCTTTCAAACAAAAAGGAGTGATTTTCTTGGTACCAAGGCTAACATCTGCAGAATCACAGGTATGAGAAGAATCAGTATTACGTACCCCATAACGACTATTTCACTGATACTGTGAGTTTTATGCCCTCCTTGCTGTCTTTTCCATTTTGTAATGATAAAAAATGCCTTGCAGTGGTTTTAATCAAACAATTTGCTCTTTTTTTTTTAACAATTCTTCTTCCACAATAGTACAACTTGAAACATGGTGGGCAGTGAATAGCGACAATGCTTATGTATCTAAGTGACAATGTTGAGGGCGGTGAAACATATTTCCCAGTGGTAAACTTATTGCTTCCTGAAGTCTACCATTTAGATTATTTTACCTCATTATTAGGTGATAGATATAAAGCAGATGTGTAGATCATCTCCATAGGGTCACAAATATGGGTTCCTTTCTATATGAGATAAGGAGTCATGTTTGATTTAAAACAAATAATGGTGTGTTTCAGTTTCTATTCTAAGTACTATAACTCTCCTAACTTTATAGGGAGACCAGCAGTTACATGTTGAATGAAACATAGATATAGAGATGATCTGCATAGACAGGAATGATTATCATTTAGAATTTTGCTTAGTGATTTCTGGTTGATAGGATCATCATCATAAATGTTGGGTTGACTGCTTAAATCTATGTTTATATACATAATATAAAATCTAGATGAAGCCGCACTATCAGCTCACCTTAGATTCCATCCAAACTGGACCCATAATCTGGTTCTTACTTAAATTTAGGGAATTCATGTGAATGTTGTTGTCAACCTTTTTTTTTTTTTTGATATGTTTTTGTTGTAAGGTTATGATATCCTATCCTGTAGTTACAAAATTGTTGTTCTTTTAATCCTGTCCTGAATGAATTATGGATTCAATATTTACCCGTCTCAGTAAATCAGCTCTTTATAGTTCAAACCAGTTATGTTAATGAAACATTTTTTTTATTAAGATATTACTCGTATTATTGTTGTTGTTATTAGTATTTTATCTATACTCCACCTTTTACTTGAAACATACAATGATCTGGTAAGATAACTGTTGTAATTTGCCAGAATTGCCTAAAATTTTGATTGGAATCTCTTGTAAGGAGATCCTCTGGCTGTTATTGATATACAAAAACGCATTGCAGGGTGGTTTGGGTGAGTTTAACTGTGGTGGGAAAATTGTTGAAGGGCTCTCTATGAAACCTATTAAAGGAAATGCAAGTATTTTTCGGAGTATGGTTAGTATTCATTTTTGCTTTTAAAAGAGCAACTAGGCACATTTTTCGGGATTTTAACCAAAATAAGAACAAAAAATTAAAAAAATACCTGACTGGAGCACCTCTGAAAATATTTCCCAGAGTAATGCAGTCAAACCTACACTTTGACGGACGCCACATGTCGCGTCAAGACTGCTAACGCCACTACGCACTCACGTCAAACAAGTCGACGCCAGATTGACAGTGGCGTCACTGCTTGTGACCCCACTAGTGGCGTCACAAAGAGGTGACGCCACTTCATTCAATTCAATTGAATTGAATTGAATGGACCGGCGTCCATTGAATTCAATTGAATTGAATGAATGGGCGCCATGTGGCGTCCATTTAAAAAAATAATAATTATTATATATAAAATTATAAATAATAATTGTTATTAATTATAAATAATTAAAAGAATAAATTTTAATTTAAAATTATAAATAATAATTCTAATTAATTATAAATGATAAAAAGAATCAATAATAATTTTAATTAATAATAAATGAATTCAAATATTTAAAATTTATTATAAACTTCAGATATAAGATTAATTAGTAAATTAATTAATTAGTGAATTTACTATAAACCTTGAGAATTATTATTAAAATTATTTTTTGTTCACTAATTAATTCACTAAATTCTAAGGTTTATAGTAAATTCACTAATTAATTAATTTATTAATTAGTCTTATATCTGAAGTTTATAATAAATTTTAAATATTTTAATTTATTTAATTATTAATTAAAATTATTATTTATTCTTTTTATCATTTATAATTAATTAGAATTATTATTTATAATTTTAAATTAAAATTATTATTTATTCTTTTAATTATTTATAATTAATAACAATTATTATTTATAATTTTATATATAATTATTATTATTTTTTTAAATGGACGCCACATGGCGTCCATTCATTCAATTCAATTGAATGGACGCCGGTCCATTCAATTCAATTGAATTGAATGAAGTGGCGTCACTTTCTTTGTGACGCCACTAGTGGGGTCACGGCCCAGTGACGCCACCTGTCAATCAGTGTCGAGGCTGTCCCGATGCGAGTGCGCAGTGGCGTCAGCAGTCTTGATGCGACACGTGGCGTCAGTCAAAGTGTAGGTTTGACTGCATTACTCTGGGAAATACTTTCAGAGGTGCTCCAATCAGTTTTTTTTTTTTTTTGTTCTTATTTTGGTCAAAATCCCCTCATTTTTATGTGCAATTCTGATAAATGAGTTCCACTTTTCATGCTTATAAATAATGTGATTTTCTCTTGATTTTACTCCCCCTAGTCCTTATTATAAGGACCTTTCTCATGGTCCTTAAT
The DNA here is from genome assembly GCA_019022655.1 of Acacia acuminata. Lineage (NCBI taxonomy): Eukaryota > Viridiplantae > Streptophyta > Magnoliopsida > Fabales > Fabaceae > Acacia > Acacia acuminata. The sequence continues at coordinate 534,296 of JAFJYI010000015.1, forward strand.
ATAAAACCCTTTTGTAGAAAGTCTAAAATGCCAATTGCTTTGATATTCATTGCCAATTAAACAATCTCATAACTCATAGCTAACATCTTCTAATTGATGAACTTCACTGAGGATAATTTTACTAGTTGAAAAGCATGAACTAATTTGAACCGAATTCCTTTATCTATGTAAAAAAAGTTGTTAATAGGTCCTTGTATTAAGAACTGTAGGGAGTGGTATATAAGACATTACATAATGACTAAAAAACATACAAGTTTTATATGCTAATTTTAAATGATACTTTTGGTCTTTATTATAAAAGCGAGTTAGGGAGTTGGATTTATGATTTATATAATAATATGACTTGTTAGAATGTTTATTGAGCGATATCTCCTTGTCAAACAATTTATCTTTAGATTTAGTTTTTGGTTGAGCTCAATGGCGTCATTTGATCCATATAGCTGATCCCACCTAGTGGGATGAGGCTATATTATTGTTGTAATAAGGGTCAGGGGGAGTATAATCTAATGTCATATAGGGTTATTTTAGGAAGATCATATTACATTACATTTGTTCTAATTTATGAAATTATCTGATTTTCTTAATCTACTCAAATGAGTTAAACAAGGTAGTGATCATTTTTGTAATAGTTTAAGGGAATTTTGTGTTATGCATTAAACTTTTACCAAGTGCAGTTAGACTATAATTTAAGAGAAATGTATGTATGTTCTCAACTTGGTTGAACAAGCAATATGGAGTCCTTTTTAATGAGATAGAGGAAGATAAGAGAAAACATTCAATAAATTTATTGAGCGAAATATTTTGGTTAACGATCTATCCAAATATTTGGTTGTTGATAGCACAAAATGGTGTTATTCAATTTATATAGCCGATCCCACTTAATAGAATAAGGCTTTGTTGTTGTTATAGTATGTATGTTCTCAACTTATGTAAACTTCATGAGAAAATAAGTGACATTTTTTTAAAATGTTTTGGTTTGTTACTTCGGGGACTAAATGGAGAATCAGATCCGAAAAGTCTTCAAGGAGCATGTGAGGTACTTTCTGGAGAAAAATGGTCCGCAGTAAATTGGAAGAGATAGAGGGCTTTCCTTTGACTTATATGTTCACCATCTCCTATAAATATAAATTAATTATAAAAGGGTTCTCCATTTATGGAATTTTCCCTTATACAATAAATTAATGATTGTGATTTATTCTTGACAAATACTAATAGAGCTATTGTAGAGATGGGATATCATTAATCCAAACGATTTCTTGAGATGTTTCATTTCACTGTAAAATTACATCCAACCTAATTTACATTTTTTAAAAAAATAAAAAATTATATAATCTTTTTTTTTTTAACTATTGGAAGCATCTAAATATCTTACTTCAACTTGCATCCTACCATTGTTATTCAGTTAGCCCCAAGTGGCCTATATTTATTTTCATTTTAAAAATTGGATAACTTATTATTCAGGAATCACTAGTACTATTTCAGTATTTTGTTGTTTTTTCTCTCCCTACTTTGATATAACATTAATGCTAACAAATGCACAACTGGATCATCCTTTAGGTCTTAAATAAAAGAAAATTTAACTTTTTTTGGAGAGATTAAGGAAGCTAATTAAATTATTTTAGAATGTTTTTTCCCTAACTAATTAGTTTGACTAATAAAATAATATATAATATAAGGATACATAATAGATGATATGAGTAATTAATTAATTTAGTTTTCTTAATCTCTCCCCAAAAAAATTAACTTTTTCTCATATTTAGAATTGGAGGGAGTATAATATATGGAATATAAACATTCTAACAAGTCATATTATTATATAAATCATAAAGAATATCATGCATATTTCAGACTATGCAACAAAACCCCAGTTTTATATCAAAATGTACGAGTTAATAGAAAATATCACCATGAAAGTTTAAATGTTAGATTGTCATCTAACAAGAAAATAAAATAAATCTCTGAAATAGAAAGAACACTTAAAGCAAACGAAATCATTCACCCACTCCCTAAAATTTCACATAATTATTGACCCAAGACATGGACTCAACTTGATTATTATTATTGTTACTATTATTATTATAACATGTACTAGTTGACACCAACTAATCAAATCGAAACGTCTTCTTCATCATCATTTGACTTTTACTATCATGCATCTTCTTCTTTAGCCGAGCATGTCGGTTCTGGAACCAATTGTACACATTTGCCTCAGAAACCTGGCCATGCTGGCTCAACACCACAGTAATCTCCTTAATATTCTGCTTGTTTGGATGAGTTTCGTTGCCTTCCTTTAGTAAACTCTCTAGAATCTCAATCTGTTCTTTTGTTGGAGTCCATCGCCTTCTTTGGCCACCATACAACATCAAGGGCTCTTTTGTTGTGTGTTTTCCACTTTAACCACGGAACCAAAAAAAAAAAAAAATCTAATTATAATTAGCAATTTTGTTTATTAGAAGTTATTTACAAAATACTGAACTAACAAAATAGAAAATTTCTGACATCACTGTAAAATTCCGTTGCAAAAAAATTGTGAAAAAACCTTGTGTTGGATTTTGCAAAAGAAGACCAAAAAAAAAAAACAACAACAACACACTTGTTACCTTTCTTCTCCATTATAAGTATATAACCTACATAACTAATTTATAAAGATTAAGAAAATTATTTAAATTATTTGCAGAAGAGGCATTGCTTTATCTAAAATACCCCATTGACCCATTCACATTGAAAACTACTTTTGATTAAAACCTGTTTAATGTATGTAAGAAATAGGGAATAGCTAATTTTCTGGGAAAAAAATATAAATTTGAAAGATAAAATGGATAAAGATATTACATTTCGGGGAAAAAAAAAATAACCCACTAACTAATAGAAGAGGAGAAAGTAGTTACGAAACAATCTAGTACATGGGTGTGTATATATATATATATATATATAAAGATGAACAATGCAAAAAGCTTTGTAATGTATACATGCAAGTTTGTTTTAACTTTTTAAGAGTGATTGTAAGTATAGAAGAAGAGTTTTATCTCAACTTTCGAGAAAAAAAGGGGTTCAAAAACACTTTTTTTTGCTTCCTAAAGAAGCATCTAGTTGTTTACTAACACCAACACCCTCAAAGTTACTGGTTCAATTCTACTTGTCCGTATGTAATAAAAAAAGGGTTAATTAGCAAATTTGTCCCGGAAGTTTTCACTAAGGAGCAATACCCTGAAAGTTTTTCTTGTCTTAATATTGACTCGGAAATTTCAAAACGTAGCAATGTTATAAAAAAAATTTCAGGGCAACACTGCTCCTAGATCTATACTTCTGAGATAGATTTAGTAGTTAACACTAAAAAAAAAGTTACAATAATAGAAGAGAAACCAAGCGTACGTGTAGGGAATAAGAAAGAAACCTGGTAGTGGAAGATCTAGCAGTGATGGCTGAAGGGTGAGGGAGCAGATGTGTAAATCAGTAAGCATATCACATATGTAGTTATAGACTGCTATTTGTATCCTTAGTGTCTCTATTTGTTCATCACTCATCACCTTCTTCTTATTATTTTCCATCTTCTTTATTTTCCCCTGATTTCTGATTTTCTCTCTCGTTTTGTTTTTCAGTTCTTCTTCTTTGGAATGGCATGTATATATAGCAAGGGAGGCAAAGGCTAAAGAAGAACCCTAATCAGAAACAAAGAAAACTTTCCTATTTTCATTTGATGGCTTGCGGTTCAAGTTTAGGAAACATATCTAAGATTGATTTTGTTTTATCTTTTTTACCGCAAAATTAAAGATCCCATAAAATCTTTTTAACGATTCAATATCGGACCATGTTTGAAAGTCGTACTATTATTAAATTGTCATATTTTTTGGTGATAATCAAAAGGGATTAATATATCTGCTTTTATGGCAGATATCAACTCTGCAGCAGCCCTATACGATATAGTTTCAGCTTTATTTTCTTCCCTCTTTCAAGTTTCTCCACTAATTTCCGGGGTTTCCAATGGGCATGCTCACTCTGGTTTGATTCAAGCTATCCGCTTCATGCTCTAAGTCACGGCTCCTCTTCTCCAACCTTCTCGTTCTTCGATGTTGCTGTCAGCAATGGCAGCTTGAGTTTTTTTTTTTTGGAAGGACGTTTCGGGTGACAATGAATAGAAAAGGTCAGCGATGATGGCGAGGTTCTCTTCCTTGTCCATCTCTGCCTTCGAAGTCCTTCTTCGAACCACAGTCCTCCGGTCTCAAGCTCTCACTCTTATCGTTCGATCTTCTCTTCTTCTCTGGTTTGAAAGCCTCGGCCTCCTCCGATGGTGGTGATAATGTGATCTTCGATGCCGGCGAGATTCTGAACTGTTCAGCGAAATCTGTTAATTTCAGCGAGCTTCTCCAGTTTTTCCGGCCAGCTCAGAGTTTTTTTTTTTTTTTTTTTTTTTTTTTTTTTCCGGTGAGATCTCCAGATTTGATACTGCAATCTCTCCTCTGGTTTCTCTGTCACAATTGATAATGAAGAAAGAGAAGGTCGCTAGAGTTTGAGGAACAAATGCAGGTGAGTATCTGATGCTCTCAGTCCGCGGCTGTCTCTTACCGCTGTGTAGATAATGATAAACTCTTCTCCCCCTTTGTTGCGACGTTGGCGGTGTTGGTTGGGGCGGCCAAAAAGACCCACGATGAATCTTGTTGCACCGTCTCTCCGTTTCTGAATCTCTCCCAGGTCACCGGCGCTGGTTCGCGAGTTAGACCATTGCCTTGAAGACGACTATGGCGTCCGGTAGAACATCACTGAGGGGCAGTGGTGGAGGTCGTCCCAGCCCACGATGCTTAGCTTGGCGAAGGTGCTGGTTCAGTCAGTCCCGCGGCACTACAACTTGTTTCTCTGGTCTGTATTGAATCCGTGGGGTGGGATTAACAGCGGGATTGACGTGGTTGCTGTTTTGAGGGAAAAAAATAAAGCTAAAACTGTGTCGTTTAGGGCTGCTGCAGAGTTGATATCTACCGTAAAAGCAGATATATTAATCCGTAATCAAAATTAAAAATAGTAGGAGTACTCGTAGTAGGTTTAGTAAAATTAAAAGCGCTATGTTTATCGTATAAAGACAAGTTTTGTTTAGGGTTTGTTTGGTAAGAGGGATTTAGAAGAAAAGGAGAGGGATGGAAAATTTTTAATAGTTAAATTTAAAAAATTAATGAAGTGGGGTTAAGGATTTTTAATTAATTGTTTATAACTTTTTATTTTTTAATTAATTATTTATACTTTTTGTTTATGTTACATCTTTTCTTTATTAAAATTTCACACCCCCAATTCTCCAATTTTTTTTAAATTCAACTCAATTTTTTTATTTTTCCTCCCCTCTCTTTTTGTACCAAACAGCCCCTTAATCAAAGACACGATAAAAAAGAAATACAAGATAAGGTTGAGATTTGTGATGCATGAATTAATTTGCAATATTAATCAATTAGTCACTAATCACTCTACTCCTATATTTAAGCAATTATCCATATATAATTTTAAATGTTTATAAATAAAAAATTCATTTTTAAAAATTTATAGGAGTAGTTGAATAAAGTACTTTAACTCGCTTACATGTTGCGTTAATTACATGGACCCTTCTCCTTCTTAAAATCATAACCTCAATTTCATTATTTTTTAAAAATAAGTAATAAGTAAGCTTTAAATATAACAGTTAGATCTATCTAAATTTAAATCATAATTTATGTAATTTCTTTTTATTTTTATAAAAGGTTATACTCCTATAAAAATTAAGAATAAAACCAAAAAAAAAATTCTTCAACCAAAACCGAAAAATGAAAAAAAAAGAAAATGAATTTTAGTTCTCTAACTTTATATAATATTTTGGGAAAATCCATATGGGGGCCCAAATAACAAAGAAAAATTAGAAAAGGCCCCAAAATTGAAAATCTCGAGAAAAGACCCTGGGGCCTTTTCTCGGGATAAATTCATTAAAAAACGTGGGTTGTTAATGTAATGATATAGTTGTTAACGGGTAGGTCATTAACAACTAAATCAACCCCATTAACAACAATTTTTTAACAACTAAATCAGTCACATTAACAATTATATCAATACCTCGTTAACAACTATATCAGCCCTATTAACAACTCACGTTTTAATGAATTTATACCAGAAAAGGTTCTGGGGCCTTTTCTGGGATTTTCATAATTTTGGGGTTTTCTTTGTTATTTGGGCCCCCATATAGATTTTGCCTAATATTTTTCCTTGAATAAGTACTGAATTCATTCCCCACCAAAAAATTACATGATCAACCACACCAAACTTCCATTATATATATATAAACACCTAACTTCCTTCATAAAACTCCAACTCTTGTCTTAAAAGTGGAGTTTGATCAAGAATATAAAAGTTCTTTATCATACATACCATGCAAATACTTTGTTAAATAATTAGCATAATGAAGTTCCTCTTTGCATCTGTCTGAATAATACCTGTCAATCTGTATGACTAAATCTCCTAATCTCATCAATGATGTCTATTAAAGGATGGTTATATACGGGTTGAGTTTCTCTCATCTTTTTCTCATCAACCCTCATAATCTTTAAATCATATCCGTCTAATCAATACAATGCTACTTTAACTTTTCTATCATTTTCTCAATCAATGGCCCAGATGGGCTTACCAATAGCCCTCACAAGACCTTACCAATAGCCTCTACATAATCATAATAAACGTCTATAAACTTATATGTATGTTTGTAATCACTTTTGGGGTCTTAAAAGTGTTTATTCATATAAATCGAGATAAAACACTTTTCACATACTTACTTCATATATTGTCACATGTTTACTTCATATATTATTAATTACGATTGAAAATATACTTTTATATGTTCAAATTGCTATTCCAAAGTTGTTTTATTTCAAAACAAGTGAACCTTTTTCAGAATTTTTCAAACCTTAAGACTGATTATATAGAAAATTCATTATAAAATATTATATAAACTAAAAAACAAAAGTAAACTAATTAAAATCAACTATTAATCATCTTCTATATTTTTATAGTCATCTATTAATAAAACTCAAAACTTGCTTAAAATTATAACCCTAAAATATTCTTTAATCAGTATAAAAGTAATATCATTAAAAAGATAAAATCTCGTAGAATAACTTTTTATGAAGGAAATTTAATGAAAAGAAATGATTTTGAGTGCCTATTGATTCTCAAAATTTGCCTAAGTTCTAAAAAAAACATGGCGGACAAACGAGAGGAAGAAGATGTCGGTTAAGGGAAAATGATATATTAAAGAGTTAAGGTGCAGATTCACCAACAAAATATTATGCTATGAGCATCAAACATAAAAATGTTTTGAAAGGAGCAAAAATATCAATTAACAATTGAAAATGCGCAAAAATACAAATGAAGAATTTAAAACTTCAGCGAATAGACCAAAACGAGCATCGTGCTACTTGCCCCATTTTTAAATTCCTCATTGGCATTTTTGCCATTTTCAATTATTGATTGGTATTTTTGATCCCTTCATAACATTTTTTATCCGGTGCTCCTAGCATAACACTTTATTGACCAATATGCACCTTAACCTTATATTAATGGACGTAGGCCCACATCTTTATTATTATATTATTATTATTGAAAGAAAACGAGGAAGGAGCAAGAAGTCAATGGAGGAGAAGGGGAAAAAAGTGTGGACCCCACACATATTATTATTTATATAAATTCATTTGTCTTTAAAATATAGATAAAACTCTTAATTTTATACTTCTAGACCTTCTCTAAACCCCATATTACTTAATAAATCACATCCTAATAACACTTAATTACTAAAAAGATTAGGATGTTACAACTTATGCTTGTTGAATGAGTCTATATGCTAGCCAAAGATTCTAAAATCATCAACCAAACTCTCTCAAGTCAAGATTGATTTGTAATCTTCATTAAAAATAGTCAATCTCTTGCATATAATTAATGAAAAACCATATTTCACTACAAAAAAACTTCGTATTACCCACGGAAAAATTCCATGGGTAATTTCCCATGGAATTCCGTGGGTAATCAAATTTCCACGGAAAATTTTCGTCCCAAAAAAAAATTGTGGGAAAAAAAGGCCATGTCTTTTTTTGGGACGGAAATTTTCCGTGGGTAACGACGAAAATACTACATGTCGTGGGTGTCCACGGAATTCCATGGGTAATTTTTACCCACATAAATTTCTTACGGAATTCCGTGGGAAATTACCCACGAAATTTTTTTGGGTAATACGAAGTTTTTTTGTAGTGTTTCCAAAACAAGTATTCATTAGACCAAGCTAAGTTGTTAGATATATCTCTATTATAACAACAAACTATCCATTTTAATCTCATGATTTTTCTTAAGTTCTACAACTAAAATAGCTCTCTCATGCATCATTCAATTGAACTACTCTAATCATGTAGTGATCAAGCATAAGATAGTCATTAAGCATAAAGAAAAATCAGCATATCTTATTAATAACTAGCAAAAGTAAGAAAATTTAGTAGTTCCAATCTATAGAATGGGTAAACATATTTAGCTTGACATAATGTGAAATGAACTAAAGATAACAATAAAACTTATGTCCATAGCAAGATTCAGCAGAAAAATAAAGAAGAATATGGAGGAAACCAAAGAAAGCTTTTAAAATCTTTAAGATTATTCCTCCAAGCTCTCTTCCAAGGGGAAATTTTACAAAATAACGTTTTTTTAAAAAATAATTATCATATTAGAGCGTGTCAGAAAGTATTTATCGAAGTAAAGCGTCAATGGCATCCCCGACCGACGCCATGAACCGTCGGATGGCGGACGCCACGGGCGTGGCGTCGTGGATCGGACGCCACCTTGCGGGGGTGGTGTCCATTGACCGACGCCACTGCGGCGCGTCTCGTCGACGCCACTAATGTAAAATATTGCGGTGGTTGGGGGTCACGGGCTAGAAGGGGTTCGACGCCTTAATGGCGTCAGCAGACCGACGCCGCAGTGGCGTCGCCGTGGACGCCACCCCGCAAGGTGGCGTCCGATCACGTACGCCATCGCCACGTGGCCTCCCCATCCTGTGTTCAATGGTGTCGGTCAAAGGACGCCTTTGACTGCCTTATTTCGGTAAATACTTTCTGACATGCTCTAATCTGATAATTATTTTTTTAAAAAACGTTATGTTGCTAAATTTCCCCTCTTCCAAGATGTTTTATCTTGTGCCCAGCCTCACTTGAGTCCATAATGAGCAATTTCGGCACCCCTTCTTAGGTTAAAAGGCCCCAGATTATACCAAAAAGGGGGAAAGAGAGAGAGAGAGAGAGGCCCCAGATTCGTCACTTTTTTAAAAACACACAGCATTAGCTTCACAACTCTTCGCTTTTGCTTCACTATAGCGAGGCAACAGTGAACACACACGGGAAGTTCCATTTTTGGGGTGTTTTCGCTTTTGTGTTGCTCTATTGAAGCAAACATGACTAGGAGTATCTTCAAGCTACTTTTTTTTTTTTATCTTCCTTTTGAATTTTGTTCTTCTTCACCCTACTTCTAATAATCATTGTATGCTTCTACATCATGTCCTCATCTTCTTATAAAGAGAGGGGATTTATAAGCTTTCTAATTTTTTCAATTTAATCAAAACTTCTATATATTTAGCTCAAAATTTGATAATTGTCAAAACATTTTTATCACATTACATTTTTATATGTATAAATTTTATGGAAAATTTGAGTTCAAAACCAACATATGTATTTAAAAAAATATAAGAATTTCTAAAGAATAACAGTTTTTTTTTTTAATATATATATAAAAAGAATAACAGTTGTTTGAAGTTTGAACATGTGTCGTTTATCTCCCGGAGATGTGGTGGCATGGGCTTGCCACCTCATCATTGCTCTGAATCGGTGTCTTCGTTGTTTCAATGCTTTATGGGTCCACGCTAGGCCCATGTTCCCCGTCATGGACCCTCCCTTTCTGTGAGATTAGACTTGGATTGCAAGATATGGGCTTCTTATGTGACCTCAGATCCTGCTACCTCAATGGACTCTGATTCATTCAATACAAGCCCAGTCTCTTCCTCGGTCTCGATTATCCCCTGCAAACGTAAAGGACCTCATCTCGTCCCTCCTCTGGTTAAACGAACTAAGCTTGTTAGTGCATCTTTTAAGATATTAATTGCGCTTCAAAAGGATGGATTTGACAGGGTTTAGATAATGATGATATCTTCTTCCCTTTCGCGTTACGGCGGTGTCAACCCCCTGTTCCTTCCTTCCATATACCTCTGTCCCTTCGTGAGCCCCTGTCTTGCCACGACAATGGAACTTAATCCTTCTTTGTGGCTTTTTTTTCACTCTCTCCAGAGGACGTTGTAAGCGAGTTCTTCATTGCTCTATGAGACATTCTGTGTTTGCTTCAAGTCCTCTTGGGGCTATATCTAGGCAAACATGGGAGTTGCTTCTTCACAATCGTTCTCTCAATCTCAACTCAATGGATCGCCGTCAGCCCGTCACTTCTCGTTCTTCTCTGAAACTATGTTTTATACCTGCGTATCTCTGTGGGAGATATCTTCTTCTTCGTCGACCCTGAGCTCGGCGAGAGTGCTGTGCTTGTAGCAATGGAACGTACGGTCATTCGAGCTGGTTCTGCTGCTTGGTTTGACGCCCCATATGAGTGGTTCCGCTGTATTTATGGCTTGATGCGTGTGCATGGATTTCAAGAGCCTAGGTGGGCGATGCTCATGCGTGCTGGATTATCGGTTGTTCTTCCCACTGTATCCTTCATTGAACCGCTGCGTGCTTTGTACCCGCAACTCCGAGTTTCACATCCAAGGGAGCTTGACTAGTCTTTGCTGATACGTAATAGGGGTAACTCAACTTATATGCGCATCAAAGCTTATACAGGTGAGGAGGCCTCTGCGTTGGACGACTCTAGTCCTACTAGTCCACTGCATACTTCTTTCGAGTGCCGTGCTCATGATTCTTTGGAGCTCTGGCAACCACGGAATGGGCAGTGCCATGGTTGCTTAATTGCTTTGGTGTCTGCTAGGCTGCTCGATACATACCTTCTAGCTTTGGTTTGTTTCCTTTTTGTGCTTTCATACAGGATTGTTGCTTTGCTCTCTTCCGCGCTTCATGGAGTTCGGGAATTCATAAAGTTGCTCTGTTCTTGGTCTTGGATCCTGTTCGAGTGCCCTTTCTCTCTTCCCAAGGGAAGCTTTGAACCTCGTTGGTTTGTCAAGTGGCCCATGTCCTTCGAGAGATGTGCTGCAACACTCGCCTTCATGCTCTCGCACGATTTCCCCTCGCTCTGTTGGGCTGTTGGCACTACTACAGAAATTGTATATTACTTCCTTAAAAAACGTCCTTATTAAAAAATAGGTAGTAAAAATTGAAGTCGGTGGCATTCTTGTAATTATATTCAAGGAAGTTGAGCATTGAACGTCCCGAATTTTTGTTCAGTGGCGCCTAACATCTGGGTATATTTTCGCGCCAAGGGAAATATGAGGATTTTTTGTTTGGCGCCATGGGATTTAATTTTTTTGTTTAAAATTGGCGACTTCGAATATATTTCAGGTCGCCTATTTTAAAATATAGGAAATATATTGTTTTGGCGTCGTGGTTATTTTTGTTAATGTTTTTTTTTTTTTTTTTTTTTGGTTTAAAAGTGGCGACTGAATATATATCGATCGCCTATTTTAAAAATTGGCGACCGAAATGTATTAAAGTCGCCACTATTTTAAAAGAGGCGACGGAAATGGATTCAGTCGCCTCTTTTATATTCGAAAAGGCGACCCGAATCCCTTTCCGGCCGCCTATTTTATGGTTATTTTTGTTAATGTTTTTTTCCTTTGGTTTAAAAGTGGCGACTCGAATATATATCGTCGCCTATTTTAAAAAAGTGGCGACTGAAATGAATTCGTGTCGCCACTATTTTAAAAGAGGCGACCGGAAAACGGATTCAGGTCGCCTATTTTAGACCTGAAAGGCGACTTGAATCCATTTCCGGTCGCCTATTTTAAAATAGTGGCGACCTGAAATGGATTCAGGTCGCCACTTTTCTAAAATAAGCGACCTGAACTCCAATCAGGTCGCTTCTATTTTCGATAAACCTAATCGACACACACGCACACTCCCTCCTATTCAGTTCCAATACACACTCCTCCTCTCATGCCAAATAGCTCACCTGCGTCCTTTCGCTTTCTGACCCACTCTTAATTTCTCAGCTATTCCCTCTGGTTCCCTCATCAGTCTCCTCAGTCGAACCTTATCGAACACTCAGTCCCCTCCCTTGCTCGATTCACGCCGAACAACCTACCCAAGCCTTAATCGCGATCACCCTCACTCTCCCCTACCTCACATTGTGAACGACAGATTGTCTCCCTCGTCTTCCCTCTTCGTGGCGTCCATCGGCTCTCATTCTCTGTTTCCGGCGCGTTCCCCACCTTCTCCGACGATCTCTAATGGTACGAGCCCTTGCTTTCATGGTTCTTCGATCTTCTGCCATTTAAACTATTCAAAGTATTTCTTGGGTTTCCTTATATTGTCTGGATATTAATAAGTGGAGGAGTGCAAATTTGAAGAATCATAGTGTAAAGGATTTTGATTGAGTACCCGATGTTTTGCCTTAGTTTCCTTAATTGATATGGGTAGCATGTGGATTAAGTCAAGTCCAATATGGTTTCTTGTCATTAAGCTATTAGCCCCGTAGTCCCGAACCCTTTGCGAGTGAATGCCTAACCCCCCGAGCAAGATAAAGTTAATCCCCTCACTCAGTGATTGCTTTTTCCCTTAGCCTTAGACACAAATTCCATCATACCCTCTTAACTCCCATGACCAATAAGAGCCTTTGACCCTTTCGAAATAGAAATTCTATTGAGCATAATGTTGTTATACCTTCTTTTGATTAAAAGGATGCCTAAGATTCCAAGTGCTTAGTAGGAACGTAACTAAAGAGCTTCAAACTTTGATTTAGACTAGGAATTTCGGAATCAATTAGAGAAACATGTTACACTAAAAACAATTTTTAAGAGCTTCAAACTTTGAATGAAGTGGAGAAGTCAGAAACAGAGGCCACTACAAAAGCAAAGAGGATATGGAATGAACTTGTTGATTAATTTTGATTTATTATATTGACATGTTTATTGAAAATTAGAAACTTTATTCAAAATTTGTACTTTAAGGTGATGAATAGAGGTTGAAAAAGCATAAATTGGGTAATAGTACATTCATTCATCATGTTAATTTGTTTATAAAAGATTCCACCCGATAGAAATCCTCGGTTCCCTCTCTCTATCACGCCTCCGTCTCCACCTTGCCGAGCCTTCTATTCGGTTGGTCATTCACTCGCGGCCTCCTTCTTCCCAAACCCTAAAACCCAAATCATCCGCTACCTCCTCCACTCACGGCGTCGCCATCGCGGCATCGCTGATTCACCTGTCGCCGTCGTGCTCCCTACTTACCCAGACCAAAACTCGTTTCTCGTCGGCCGATCGTTCTCTCTACTCGTGGGCGAGGTGAGAACCCTTAGCCCTCTAATCCTTGAGGGGGGGAACCCATGATCAAATGAAAAAAAAAAAACTCGAGTTGCTATCATTATTGTTGACTATCTTTGTCACACTGGGAATTTTTCTTTGTCAAATTTGAACTTTGCTATCATAAATTGTTGTTTGCGGTCAAATTTAGTTTTGCTTGTTGGATTTAATTATTTAGCATCTCGAGCTATTTGGTTGTTTAGGATATGAAGGCATTGAACTAACGATACAACTGTGTTCATTAAAACTGATTTTTGTACCCTATGGTCGTTGTTATTGGTTGAAATATCTTGGAAATTGAGGTCCGAACACCTAAATATGGTTTAAACATGTCTTTTACGTGGTGTGATGGATTTTTGAACTCAAAGGATTGAATTAGACTTGGTTAAAATATTTTGGGCACTTTCTATTGGATTCATAAGTTCTTGGAACCAATTGTTTTATTGCTAAAATTTTGAGATAAGTTTGAGAAGTTTTGGAAATTCTAGAGTTCCTCTCCATGGATTGTTTACACTGGGATTTTTCGACAAAGTTTTGGCACTTCTTATGTGATTTCTATCCACTCGGTGATGTCTTAATTGTTTCTTTAAGTTTGTAAGATTTGTACTTCCTCTTGAGATCACTCAAGCCTCTTGATCCAGTAAATTGCAAAATCTTACTATGAACTGGTTAAACACTCATTGACTAGTTTCTTGCTTAGAGAACTTACATTGTTAACAAGATTTCCTATTACCGCTTGCAAATAAGTTTCGTGCTTGGTTCTTAATAGAACAACCATATGTTGATAATGCGAGATATAGACGAGAAGAGATTAAAGGATAGTCATCTTCGTCTTTTTTGACTACCCTCGAGAAATCTTGGTCAAAGGTTTGAAGCAAACGGTTGCGCTCCCAAATTAGGTCGTTGCTTTCATTTTATGCACACACACATATATTGTCCTTATATGATACCTTCTTCTTGAGAGAGAACAATTCCAATGTTTCGTTAGTTGATGAAATTGTTGGATTTAATAGTTGATATTGTTCTGAATTGTTTTAGTTAGTAAGTTTTGTTGAATTAAGCTGAAATTGGTTGTTATTGAAATTTTGGGATGTCTTACTTTTAAGGGGAAATCTTCCGAAATTTTCTTAAAAGAAAGCATGTCGTTATTGAAATTGTTATGAACTTGTTGTTGTTGGAAATGTCTTAGGTGATAAGAAAATGGGTCATAGTTGGATGAATGCTTTGAGAACTAGTGAAGAATATGAGAATGGGGTGGAAGAGTTTATTGAATTTGCTAGAAGGAATGTGGCTACAAAAAATGGGATGTACTATTGTCCATGTGTTAATTGTTTAAATGGGGTTCGAAGGGATATTCTTGATATAAGGGACCACCTAATTTGTGATGGAATAAACCTTCGATACACAACGTGGATATGGCATGGTGAGGAGGTAACTCCCAAAGTGCATCCTACGAAAATGAAGTTGAGGTAGATGATGATGGAATGGAGAGAATGATTCATGATGTTGAGGTCGAATCCTTTGCACAACCGCATGAATATGATAGCGTGCGGAGTGATGCAGAGACACCTTTATTCCTCGGGTGTACTAAGTATACACGGTTGGATCGGGACCTTACATTTGGTCAACTTAAAGGCAACATGTGGGTGGTGATAGCGGTTTCACGTCGTTGCTTGAATTGTTGTGTGATATGTTGCCGATAATAATGTACTTCCAAATCGTATGTATGAGGCCAAGAAAATCTTATCTACGATGGGTATGGAGTATAAAAAAAGATACACGGTTGCCCTAATGACTCGCATATTGTACAGAAATGAGTATGAAGGCCTTAGTAATTGTCCGAAGTGTAAAACTTCACGATACAAAGTGAAGAAAGGTGGTGGTTCGGAGATCACACAAAAAAAAGGCAACCTTTGAAGGCCTTGTGGTATCTTCCCATAATTCCTCGGTTTAAGCGTCGTTTACTAGTGAAGCAACAAAGAAAGAAGTTGAGATGGCATTCGATGAGAGAATATCCGATGGAAAATATCTACGGCACCGGCGACTCTCTCCAATGGAAGAAAATAGACGAAATGTTCCGCAATTTGGCATTGAGCCAAGAAACCTTCTACGGGGCTTTGTACAGATGGCTTCAATCCGTATCGAACTCGAGCGGTACCCATAGTGCATGGCCGGTTCTCCTTGTAATATACAACTTACCTCCCGGCTATGTATGAAACGCAAGTATGTGATGCTTTCTATGATGATTTCGGACCAAAAAAGCACTGGTAACAATATCGATGTGTACTTGGCGCCTTTGGTTGAGGATTTGAAGAAGTTGTGGGAGGAAGGCATAGATGTGTTTGATGCATATAAGAAGGATTCCTTCAAGTTGCGTGCAATGATTTTTACCACGATCAACGACTTTCCGCATACGGAAATTTGTCTGGGTACAACAGTGTGAAGGGGCATAAAGCATGTCCAATATGTGAATCGACACAAACTTCCAAAGCAATTAAAGCATGGAAAAAAACGGTCTACCTCGGTCACAGGAGGTTTCTTGATCGGTCCCACCCATATCGTAAGTTAAGAAAGCGTTTTAACGGCTTACGGAGCATAGAACGGCTCCAAAGGCATTAACCTAGGAGAGGAAGTCTATAGTCGGGTGATGCATATCAATGTCACATTGGGTAAACGAAAAGGATTGCGGGTGAGAAGAATATATGGAAGAAGAGATCAATTTTCTTTGATCTTCCATATTGGCGTAGTCTTGATGTGAGACACGATCTTGATGTGATGCATGTGGAAAAAAATGTTTGCGATAGCCTTGTCAAGTACTCTTTTGCACATACCGGGGAAGACTAAGGATGGAATTAGTGCGAGACTAGACCTGGTTAATATGGGAATAAGAGAACGGTTACATCCACGAGTAATGAGAAGATGGTAAGAGGGCATACATGGAGCCGGCGGCTCATACACTATCAAAAGCGGAGAAAAAAGTTTGTGTGGGTGTCTATATGACATTAAGGTTCCACAAGGATATTCTTCAAATTTGAGAAGGTGTGTTTCAATGGACGATTTGAAGTTAGTGGGAATGAAGTCTCATGATTATCATGTGTTGATGCAACAACTATTACCGTAGCTATTAGGGGCATTATGAAATATGAAGTGCGGACCACTATAACAAAATTGTGTATTTTCTTTAATGCTATATGTAACAAAGTCATTGACATTGAAAAGTTGGATGAATTGGAAAACGAGGGTTATATTATTTTGTCCCAACTAGAGATGCATTTTCCTCCCGCATTTTTCGATATAATGGTGCACCCGATAGCGCACTTGGTAAGGGAGGTAAGGCTCGCGGTCCGCTTTACCTAAGGTGGATGTACCCTTTCGAGCGATACATGAAGATCTTAAAAGGGTATTCTAAAAATCCTTATCCGGAAGCCTCAATCGTTGAGAGATATGTAGTGGAAGAGGCTATGGAGTTCGTAAAGATTATCTATCGGGGGCGACGTTACAATCTCGGCATGATAAGGGGATAAGTGAGGGAACTCGAGGAATCAAACTGAAGAATATGCTTCGTGCGAGAGGTGTTGCAAGCACACCGTACATCTTGAATAATACGGAAGAAGTTCAACCATACATTGATGAACACGAAAGAGTTTGAAGAATATGAATCCAAGGAAGAATGACATGCGAGATAGCTAATGAGCAAAAGAAGACATTTATAAAGTGGTTCGAGGAGAAGGTATTGCTCGAGACCGGTGTGTCGGCTACAATCGAGTGGTTAGCCTGGGGGCCTTCTTATCGTGTCATCACTTGGACAAAGTTATGATATCAACGGATATTCTTTCTACACAAAAGACCAAGATGACAGGAGTTACGTGCAAAAAAAAGTGGGGTGATGGTTGAAGCTGAATCCATGCACTTTTCGAGTTCGAAAGACAAAAACCCGGTGTTAGCATCTATGGCCTATTATGGAGTTATTGAAGAAATATGGGAGATGAGCTACACCAAGTTCAAAGTTGCTTTATTTAAATGTAAGTGGGTTAACAATAATCTTGTTGTAATAGATCCTAAATTTGGATTTGTCTCAGTTGATCTTCAAAGACTTGGTCATAGAGACGAGCCATTCATTCTAGCGAGCCAAAGCGAAACAAGTGTTTTATGTTACGAGACCCCGCAAATAACAAAATGTCCATTGTACTTCAAAGTAAAAAACAGACGTATGGTGAAGAATCCTTGAACCCGGACGATACACTCCCTTTCACAACAAATCCACCGACAACACGTGAAGTAGAATTGGTAGATGATGAAGAATATGCTCCAAGGAAGGATCATTCGAAGGAATATGGGAAACCATATAAAGTAAGATCTTAAGTTATGAGAAAGTCCTATGTTATTTTTGTACAGGTTTAACATGTTAGTTCATTTTATTCATTCGTTTATTATTTAATAATAACCCTATCTAACATTATTCATTTGTCTTTGATGAACAGGGAATATGTCTAGCTCGACGAGTCATCGGGTGATGGTGGGAATGATGTACCCGGTGGTGAGAAGGGGTAGAGGTAGCACACATATGGGTGCGTTAATTGCACGTCGTGGCGGTCGAGAAAAAGAGGCTGCATGTGGAGTTCGATGCCAATATGAAACCAATTGGTCCAGAGGAAGACAATTTCATTAGCTACGTAGGCTATCCGCTCGAAGCAAAGTTCGCATTGTATTCTCTCATTGGAAGTTGGTTCCCGCTAAAACGAAGGAGTTGATCTGGGCACAACTTTTGGTATCTCACTTTCGATATCTTATGCATTTGTATCTTTAGTTTTATCACTTGATTTCTTTCATATCTTCTCTTTTACCTTGCAAAGAAACGTATGATGTGCCTAACAATAAGGCCATGAACAAGCATTGGATGGGCGAGGTTCGTATACGTTGGAAAGACTTTAAGAACAAGCTCACTAGAAAGTATATTCGAGGGGCAAAGAGGGACAAGGACCCATGTCGGGACTATGATTACATTAGTCCCAGGACTCGGAGGGAGTTTGTGGCGTCACGCGTAATCCCGAATTTCTTGTAAAATTTCTTTCATATCTTATCTTTTATTTGAATCTATTTGACATCGAAGGCTCAGTTTTATTTGTTTTCGTGTCACGGGGAAAAAGTCGGCCAATAGGGAGAGGCAAGCGAGAAATAAGTATCCGCATTGCATGTCTAGGGGTGGCTATAAGAAGCTTGAACGGAGGCCGATGGAAGAAGAGTTGCGAGAAAATGAAGGAAGCTGCTCAATCCGATCCCTCCACCGTTATCCAGGCCCTCGAGCGTCCTCCTCGCCACAAAAAATGGATAGCTGCGAGGATGAAGGGCGAGAAATACATAGATGAAGATGTGGGTGAGGTTGCTTCAAAGATTGTAAGTAGTTAAATTAGAAGTATTAAATAGCTTCAGTTGTTTCATATTTTTAGAGTTTAATTAGTTAATATTTATGAAAAATCCTATGATACGGGATGTGCTTGAGCAGCAAAGAAAGCCAAGGTTCATTCACGCCGGTACACGGATGGACATTTTGTCCACGGCGATTGGGAAGCCCGATTACCTTGATCTTTCGTTCGTGGGGAGCCGAGGGGAGTTAGTGTCGCGAAATACTTTGGACGGCGTTCGAGTTGTTCGCATGACGATGACAACCCTAGTCCTCGCCTTGTAGCCAAAATTCGAGCGTCCTCGTAGATGAGGTTATGGCACAACTACGGGGTGAAATGAGGGAGATGATACAAGGGAAGGTAAATACGCAACCTTCAAACGAGGAATCCCCGGCCTTCCCAAGCAGAAGGAAAGTTTTCACGCTCCAGATGTACCTATTGGCGAACCTTCTCATCACTCTCTAGATGTACTTATTGACGAGCCTGGCGAGCCTTCTCACACTCCACAGGGGGGACAACCCTGCCGCCTATATTTGGATGACCCACACCGGCGGATTGTTGCAGATGGTGTTGTTTACCCAGAACAAACCACACACCACAATATGCAAATTCCACAAGACCAACGTAGGGTGACTCTGACAAGTGTGCGAGAGGGGAAAGAAAAGACAGCCATCCCGATTGTTGATGAGGAGGTTCCCACGCTAGACGCGCCACCACATCGTTCATCCTTTGGCCGCATCATCTTATTGAGGTGGGGACGACGACACCTCCAATGGTAAGAAATACATTACCGATTGACGATGAGTAGGGTTTAAGATTGATTTTCATTGCTAACCCACTCATAATTTGTTTATTATGTTTTCATAGCATGAACAAGCTGCGCAGATTTCCATACCTATCAACGCCGCGAGAGCTCTACCGGGACATCGTCTCTATCGGCTTGCAGATGCCTCCGGCATTGTCGGTGCGTAAAAGACATATCCGATATCAATTGACGGGAAAGATTTGACGAGTTTATGCATATGGACCGTTTAGATATACAAAGGGCTTCAACTTGCAATCTTGTAAGTTTTTTTTACCCTTTAATTATGTCAATACTCTTTTTTTGTTTAATATATTCAACAACACTTATCATTTTATTTCGATCGTAGTGTCGCCACGACATCCGCAAAAAGGGAGACCTATTGGATTCGTATGGATTCTTATGTCCTGGATCCACAGCTTCGGCTCGCAATATCTTAGCCAGGAGGGCCATTTATGTTGGTTTAACAATGGGCGACATAAAATCGTCTTGTTATCTAGCGCCAATACATGAAGGGTGCGTATTTTTTTTTGTCTATATAAGATTTTTAAGGAAAAAATGCTTTTTTATCTTAGTTTAATATTAATATGTATATGTTGTAGTGCTCATTGGACCCGTGCGTTGTTTGTCCCGCCAAGAACGCATGTTATTGGTTCGATTCCATAGGTGGTGCCAACCGAGGATATCAAAACCATGTTTGCCGAGTAAGTAAATTTTTGTCTAAATCATCGATTCTTTTTTTAAATGAATTGTTTTCATGTCTGTTAATTTCCATTTTAATGATAGTGGTCTTAGGACATATAGATGATTGCCTGGAGCACGGGAGCGGGGTGGACCGAAGTGGTTTTATCCGAAGGTAAGTAGTTTCAATTCAAGTTTTTTTCGAGACACGTAGCTTTTGTTTAACAATTTGTTTTTTATTTATAGTGCCACCACCAACCAGGGAACACCGAGTGTGGATACTACGTTATCAATTGGATGCAATCTATCGTTTCCACGGACGTACTACCGGCTTGCAAAACGTACGTAATGCTCCGTTATCCTCAAATGATGATATTTTTTGTTGTGGTACTTGAGTTGTTAATTATACCTTGTTTTCCAATTTACGCTTTTTTCGCATCGAGGATCCGTACTCACAGGATGACATCGATTCGATTCGAGACATGATGGCTAGATATCTTCTTGAACATGGCTCAATGTGAATATATAGGCAAGTCATTACTTGTTAGGGTGATTGTCATTGTGAAACTTATTAAGTTTGTGATGACATCGGTTTCGTAAATTATTTGTGCTTTGCTCTTGAATTTGCCACTTTAATTGTTGTGAATATGAGGTTAGATCACTTGTTTAATTCTGGAAATAGATCACTTGTCATATGAGGTTTGATTTTGCCATTACACCTTCGCATTTGATTTTCCAATAACCAAGACTTGAGAATTTTGTTGAATCATACCATCATAACCGATTTGCTTTGAAAGTTTTATGTGTGCTTTTTGCTTGGGAGGTGTTTGATTTGCTTGTGTGGTACTTGTGATTATTACTAGGTGGCTCTCATTCACTTTATTTGAAACCTTGAAATTTCGTTAAGCTTCGTGTTCAAAAGTCATTTCGCTATATATATTTGCCTCTTGTCGCATATCGGTGTTATTTGCCAATTGAAGGGAATGTTGATGCTATCTAATTGCTGCATTAAATTGTGAAAGGTTTGTTGTGAAATTTTGGAGATTAATTGCCTCCAAATGTGAGAAAAATTTGTTGTCATGGTGGTGCTTTGTTTGTTGTTTTTGGTCTAGTTTTAGTAACCAAAATCTAGGTCATACATTCTTTCTTTTGTTGTTGAAGTTGCTTGAAAGTTTCGATCGCCTTCTTAAGTGACTTTCCCGAACTTGCCTTCTTACATTCTTGCATCCTCATGGTTATGTTGGAAGCTAAGTTGTGAATTTGATTGATTTTGTTGACCGATTAGAACATATATATTGTCTATGTGTAGCCAATTCTTTTGTTGAAGTCACTTTTACAATTTTCTTATTGAACCGTGGTATTCTTGATGGAATGCACATACATAATATATAGTCGATATGCGCTTAATTAGTTTGTGAAGCATTTGCAAAGCAAATTGGCCAAACAAAACAAAGCAAGCACATTTTTTATAAAAAAAAATACGTTAAGGCGACGAAAAGAGTTCGGGCGTCTTTGGATCATAATAGGCGACTGAAATGGTTTGGTCGCCTCATATGAGCAATGAGGCGACTGAAATGGTTTTGGTCGCCTCATATGGGCAAATAAGGCGACTGAAATGGGTATGAGGCGACCTAAACCCCTTTCATGTCGCCTCATATGAGGCGACCGAACCCCTTTCAGTCGCCTCATATGAGGCGACTCCGAACCCATTTCAGTCTCCTCATATGGAAATATACTACTACACTCTCCCCAACGTCCCTAAGAATAAGGACGTTAATTGGGTCTTTTTTAGGTCGTCTTTTAAGTATTTTGTAGTAGTGTGGCGCAGTTGATAGCAATGGTTGGCTCTCTTTTGGTGGCTCCAATCCTTTTACGAAGCCAAGGCCCTTTCTTGCGTTATGTTGTTTGCTTTCTGTATGATGACTTCCTATTTTTAATTGATTTAAGATATATTTTGATATATTTTGGAAGTCATCAATACTAAATTAAAGAGATTTTATTGAGATATTAAGAGATATCAATTTGGATGCATTATTTAGGGGATTTCAACTTAAAATACAAGTTTTTGAGTTCAGGAAATAAATCATAGTAATGAGAGGTTTTGAATAAATTCAGTTTTATTATTATTATTATTAACATATAATTTCCTTTTCTTTCTCATTGGCATAAGGAGCGGGGAAGGTGATTTTTGGGAACAGATTAAATGTTGTGGACCGTGGGAATTAATGGCATTAGAATTAATGGCATTGGGTCCCACGAAATTGAATAGAATTGAAGAAGATTGATTCCATTGAACTAAAGGGGGCCACGAATTGAATGGAAATTGGGAACCTAAAATCTATATATTAAAGAGAGCGCGCATCTGAGAAGAAAAAAGAAGGAGACGCAAGATTCAAGAGAGCAAAGACGCACGGCACGGTGAAAACGTGGAGCGCAGAGATTTTGCTGGAGACAAAAAGAAGAAGCAGAGCGTGATATTAATTCAAGAAGTAGAGTTGTTCTGGGATCTCTTCTTCTTCTTCTCTTCATGTTGGGATTTGAATTTCTTATTTGGATTTTCTTAATTATAGCCATGTGTGGCTAATTTTCTTTTCAACCTAGAGTACTATGAACTTGTTTGAGACTTAGAAATTGTTCTCATCCATTAGCTTTGCTTAATTTTAATCGCCTTTTATTTAATCTTGTTTTTACTATTTATTGCTTAGTGATTGGCCACTTGTTTGAGTTAAGCATGTTTTGGGGATTTAGGATTGAACTTGACACCGTTAAGCATGAAGGGAATCCTAAATTGACCTTGGATTAAATAATGTAGAATTAGGTTTAAATTTAACGTGAAGTTAGGTTTTAATCTAATTTGCGTCTAGGATAGACATATACCTAAGCTCTGCATAATCAAATTAAAGTGAGCCCGATTTGAATTGCATCTTAATTAATTATGTGAGACATTGCATAATTATTTGAGGTAGGTGTATAAGTGGACCAACAGGCACTTATAAACATTAATACTCTAGATTAACTGATGAAGTTAAGTTAGAACTAATTTAGTGGGAATAAAATCTAAGAAACAAACAAGGGATTAGTATCTCTAGGTTGTCCTCCTTGATATTTG
Source organism: Acacia acuminata (assembly GCA_019022655.1). Taxonomy (NCBI): domain Eukaryota; kingdom Viridiplantae; phylum Streptophyta; class Magnoliopsida; order Fabales; family Fabaceae; genus Acacia; species Acacia acuminata. The sequence continues at coordinate 557,776 of JAFJYI010000015.1, forward strand.
AATTCTCTCTCTCTCGAAAGTGCTTGTTTTTATCGATTCTTTTGTTTTTGTTATATTGAAAACAATTCTTATTTGCTCAACTTAAATGAAAAAAGGAAATTTGATACCTAATCACCAATTTGATCGAGTCCTCGTGGGAACGATACTTTTCTTATCACTCTATTACTTGATACGGCCCGTACACTTGCGGAGTCTAAAGGTTATAAGGTTTTTCCCTATCAATGTACTTTGGTTCTTTTGTTTCCCTTGTTTGTGTTTTCGTTGCTATGGTATGTTTGTTTTTCTCTTGGGCCACTGGTTTTGCATTTCTAACCTTGTATAGTGGCCTTTTTTATGTGATTGTTTTATTATGTGTTAATGCATGTTGATCTTTAAGAGAGAGAGAGAGAGATTGGAGAAACATTGATATTGATAATATCGAAGCATATATATGCTCCTTTGCCTTTTTTTTTTTTTTTTTTTTTTTAAAAAAAAAAAAAAAAAAAATTGCTCAACAAAACCAAATTAACAATAACTGCAATTAACTAACAAGTTTGGTTGAACTGCTATAGGGTCTCACCATCGTATGGATGACAACACAAGTTGAAATCCTAAAAAACATATTAAAAACATATTTATTGGAAGAAGTGAAAACTCAGGTAAAAAAACCAATAGCTGCAATTAGCCTCTAGTTGAGAAGCTAGGAAAACAAAATACACAGAAACACTACAACTAATTAAAAGAATGCAGACATAGAGATTATGACACTTGATTTACGAGAAATGTGAGACATGAACAGATCATAGAGGTGAACATTTATAAATGAGAAGGCAATTCTTGCATGTGACCTATGAATGAAAGAGATGATGAAATGGATCAGAGGTCTGACCAGAACTGAGAAGATAACAAGCTAAGTGCGTGGTGGAGCCTCCTTCCTCCCACATGAATTAATACAATAAGAGTGAACCCACACACCAGAGCTTTTGGCTGCAGAAATTATGAACGAACCAACGTATGGTACATGAATTTCAGATATACATGTCAGGGATATGGATCCTCTGAAACAAAGAGGATTTTGTAAAACGGTGAAAAATACAGTTGTACTGTTGTCCGTATCATAGTTAAATCTAGTTTTTTAACTGTACCTCTCACTAGCTAGATTTGTTTCCTTCTGAATGAAATGAAAATTAAAGAGTTGAAGTATCATAATGTATGTCATGTAAATTATTAGATCTATACGAAGTACCAGCTAGTAGTAATTAATGCTGTTGAAATGAGAAAAGAAACAAATTAAATTTGCGGCTTCGATATTTGAAAAGATTGGATTAAGAGTGATGATTATTGGATGAATTAAAGAAGACATATGGAAGCATTGAGAAAAGGACAAGGCGAAGCAGTTAGCAGACAGCAATGATGAAGCCTTCCATTAACTTGAAAGGCCCAGACACCTTCAAATGTATATATATCTATGTGTGTGTCTATACACACACACACAAACATATGTTTCATCAGCAGCAGCAAATTAAGGACTTTGTCGTACCAAAACTTTCGCCTCTCGGCTTACAGCCCCAAGATACGGATCCGGCTACAGTCCACTGTAGTGGACTTTGTGTCTTTTTTACCTTTAATTTAAACTTTCGCCGATAATTATTAAAAATCTACACCGTCAGATTTTCATCCAGCCCAAACAAGATCCCCAAAATACACCACGTTTCATCCTTGTATTTACTTGCTTATACGATCTTTACTTTGCCTACATCAATACAAATAATAGGCTTCTCATTAATTTCTTTGCTTGTCCTATACAAACAACGTACGGTGGCTTCAAAGCGCTTCATAATAATTATGATACCTGCCATAATGTTGAGAGGCTTTTTAAGATCCTTTCTGCTTCGTCTTTTGATTCTATGTATGATTTAAACTTGAACTTGTCCATTATTATGCCTCTTCTCTTAACTTTCGTTTTATTTTAATTTTATTCTTCTTCTGTTTATCGTTCTTCCATTTCCCTGGACTTGTGTGTTGTACTTAAGTCATTCATTCCATTCATCTTCCTCCCTCTCTCTTCTTTAGAAATTTGAATTTATATTTAGGCTTTTGTTTTGACTTGTCCATTAACTTAATAACTTAAGCCACTTGTTCCAGATTTACCACACAAGCTTATATATATTTTCTTTTGGCACGTTAATGTCGATGGGACTTTTAGACTCTTCTTCTCTGATCATCCTTTTCTTTCTTTCACTTTGTTTACTGTCTTGAGGTTTGAGTGGGAAGTACGTGTGTGTTTATGTTATATTTTATGACTATATAGGTAGTTTATTCACTGTATCTGTTTTCGTTTTCAATTGTGTTTAACAGGGTTATTATAAAAAGCATACCCCTTAAAAATTATATATTGCCAATAACATGATATTTTAATAAATAATTAATTTTAAAATAATAACTCATTTAGTAATTAAAAAATTTCAATTTTTAATCTACGTTTTGCTTGATTGATTAGTATACTTAATTGTGAGAAATAAATCCATTTCAATGAACAAAAATAGACTGTTATTCAAAAACCATGCTCGGCCTAAATTTGCCACTTCTTCATTTTATGGACCATTCTGAGCATCACTTAGTTTAACTCTAAAAAAGACGACGACTCACCTTTACATCTCCAATATCAATCAATATATTGCCGAATGGGTCGTGTCCCGACCAATTAATGCAACTTATTAAAAAATCATCACTTTCTCAAAATCTTACCTTCATAATAATTTGACAGCGACGTGAAAGACATACCAGGATAATGGACTAGCTTAGTTGGACAGAAGCAAAAGTCCGTTAGGAAGGATTTATCCCATTCCTTTCTCTTTTTTCCAGACAAAAACTCACTCACAAAGACATGTCATGGGAACAAAATCATTCATATCCACAATACAACAGTTGAGCTTTCGGTATCAAAAGTTTTGGGTGACAGGGAAAGCTAAGGCCTTATATATAGTGTAATAAGTTTAACTATTGAGAAGAGTCAAGTCTGTTGATGATTGAGGCTGCTGTGTGTTCCAACTGGGTCTTCCAAGGGTGAATTCTAGGTTAAGCGTCTCATCTGAAGAATCTGACAATGACCCTCCAACCACCTGTTTCAAAACCTCGCACAAATTAATACTGTAAATATATAACTTTAGAACAATTATCATTACATGCACACCGAAGACTAGAAAATAATATGTGTGCCGGGGTTTGTTTCTGCTGTGACTCTTTATATAGCTTTAGCTTACCATTCTTTCATTTGCCTTCACTTGAGGATACGTCAAACTCGTTCCTGGTTTTTGTCTACTCTCGTTTGTCCCTGTCTCCGTTGATGATTGCCTTGATTCCTTGTTGCTGTGGGAATCAAGCAACACCATATCATAAGAAACTAGTTCCAGCTGAAGCCAAACATTATATTATCCGCAAAACTTTCTTAATCAAACCATCCAATATATATATAGTAGCAGCACAAATCAACTACGGTAACATCCAAATCCTTTAATGGGTAATGTACTCCATCCATCAGAAAGACATATTTAATGAATTAATCTTTATCCTAATTATAATATGTAATTTTATATTTTTCAATTTTTTTCCCTAATTTATCCCAATTGACCAACAATAATTAAGAAGGAGAGGCAATGCGATAATTAATAAAGATGGTTGTAGTGTTTTAGAAAATACTTATCATATTAACTAACTAAATTAACTTTCTTAACCTAATTAAATTAGATAAATATGTCTAATATTTATGATTAGAGAGAGGAATTACTAATTATGTGAACTAAGAGTTACCGTTGGAGATCCAACTTCGGCAATCTAAACTTGACGACCTAGCTAACTATATATTCCCCACTATTACATTAATATAGGTTAGGGATGATCATTTGGGGCATGCCGATCGATCTCGTAGAAATATCGTACATATTGTCTATTATTATTCGATTGACATTGAAGTCACCCAGAGCAACTTTTTAGTGTGTAGAGTACAAGACATTGAAATGTGCACCAAATGTATGACTTTGTACGTACTACTTGGTGGGATCAATAAGTGCATCGGTGGACACCTGACGGGCGGAGAATAAACCTCCGGTGATTAATATAGGGGTTGGGGTACACATCACAATGACCATTGACCACCAACATACCTAATGAAACCCTAGGTTTTGTTCTTCAAAATCTATGTACCCGGTAATCAAAAAGACAGGCAAAAAGCCAGAGAGGTAGATACACGAGGGCATTTCTGAGTATCCGTGCTTGGACGTTAGCATATATCGTCAAATTAAACAATGAATAGAGTCAATTGCCATATTAAGTTCATACTACCTGGATCCAAAAGAAAAGTTCACACTGCTAGAGCAGACAATATTCTCCATCTATATGGCTGAACAAAATTTAGATTTCAGATTTTTGTTATGAACGTTTTTTCTGGCACAAAAATATTACCAATAATTTTTTATTATATGATTTTCTTAAACTTTTTTAATTAGTATATGTTTATTAATTGAAGAATATAATATGATAACAAATATATAGGGAATTTTTTATTTGTAAGAAAAGGAACAAGCCACGAAAACTTAAAAAAACAAGAGTAAAGAGTCAGAAAAAGGATTTACCTCTGAGATTTTTGAAGAGGCGGAGTAAGATGGGTTCTCTCACGAGCTTCGGCTCCATGTTCATCGGCAACGGCTAAGCCCATATCAGTGTGGCCATGACCTGCAACAACATTAATCGCCCATGGAGGCATTGCTCTATCTTTATCAGACACACCAAGGTTAATAATTCACTCGAAGACTTTGAAGTCAGAAGACAGTACTACAATCCAACCACAACTTTTGTTTTTATTTAATAATGGGGAACAGTGCTACACCTAATCATAGAGTTTCTGCTGCCTCACTAGAATCACCACCAAGATCTCAACACAAAGAATATAAATAATAATACTATGGCATCATTACATTGAGAGGGGGAAAAAGTCCAATCCATTTTACCTGTACATTTGGAAGTGCTCTTCACTGTTCTATACATCTGCATGAACATTGAACAATCTTATCATCAGCAGATAAGCAATTCGAAATTCAAAATTCAAATGAGAAATTTTTTTTTTTTTTAAAAAAAGTCCAATAAGTCTAGGATGACTCTCTGATTCTCCCGCGCCCCACTATCGCACTAGTGGAGGCAACTCGGAAACAGAAACTGAGTTATATGCATGTGTGTGTGTGTGTCTGTATATATGTATGTATGTATATATAGATATATATGCATGCCCCACCCACCTGTAAATGACTCTTAACGTGGGCTAGGGTTAAATCTTTTACATTCATCAACTCTAACACCGACTTTGGAGTTGCCCCTGCCAGTATATATATTAAAACACAAAATTAGCCATAAATTAAATATACAAACTTTGAAATAGAAGAGAAAGCATAAACTTTTAACTATATGAATATTAAACCAAATGATGTGTAGTTATTTACTTTCATGGCCGCCAAGAAGCTGAACGGCGTGAACAAAATGGGCATGTAGGGTTGTAGTCCATCGCATTCTAGGAGCTCTGATGCTTCTTTTAACACCACCACCAGAGAGGACTTTGGTTGTGTTTCGTTTAAAGTCGCGGCCATAGATGTGAGGTTTGGGGTTGTGAAAGTGACTAATCACGTTTCTTGCTGGGAGAGGATTACTAAGGGGATTCAAATCTGCCGTTTTGATGCCTAAGCTCAAAGTAGGCTCGCGATTATGATGATGATAGCCAAGGTGTGAGAAGGCATTTTCATGGCTTAAATCACTCTCACTGCTTCCAGAATCGGAGGTGGAACACATTTCGCTGTGATGATGATGAGGCGTTTTAGTGTAACTCTCAACAACTTGTTTGGCTTCACAATCTGGAGGGCTAATGTTCAAGGAAAGGTCTGGAAATGGTGTTAAGCTTCTCATTACTGGGTGTGATTGAGAGGCAGTGAACATGGTAGGAGAAACTGTATGTAGATCTGGGCTCAGTAATACACACCAGGACGCATGAAGTAGTTAAATAAACAAGAAAATGGCAAAGAATATAGGATCAGAGTTCAATAAATGGTGTGAAAATGATGTAGTAGTGTAGCAGAAATAGTAAGAATTAATAAAAAGATGAAAGGAAGAAGGAAGAGGAGATAAAGTTGTGATTATATCATGAGTGCCTTATGATTTGTATTAACTTCGAGAGATGACATATAGCTAGGCTTTTCTACGTAGGATTCGGTAGGACTGAGAGTAAAAGTTTAAAGCAGTGAGGATGAAGAGTAATTAAATGGAGAGAGTAGGAGTGACTAGTCAGATATAAAAGAAAGGAACACAGGGGAAAGGGGAAGAAAAGAGAAAAGTTTTTCAGAATTCTGGGGATGGTAGTTTGAACGAAAAGTAAGTGAAAAGGGCAAGTATTTATGTAATGGAGCTGTGAGAGAGAGAGAGAGAGAGAGAGAGAGAGAGGATGGAGCAGAGTTTGGTTGGTTTCTCTTTTTAGTACTTGTACAGGAACTCAGAGAATAAGAGAGAATAGTGCAGTGCAGAGAGGGGTTTGTGCAAGCTAGGATTATTAATTAATTGAAAATGGAGGAAAGAAGAGAAAAACAAAAATTAAAATTAAAAAGGGACACTGTTACAAGGGAGATTGATGGAGAGATGGCGACCCAATACGAGTGAAAATAGCACAGTTACTGTTTTTGTAAGTGTTTCAAAACCATTTTCTTGAATAGGAATATTCCCATTTTATTTAAGAACGAGGATTTGTTGTTTGGCTTAAATATCCCTGCACCCTCATGCCCTGCCTTCCTGATTAATGCTCTGTTCCATGCAGATTTCAGACGTCTCATTAGTCATTATACCTCATGCTGACCCTTTCCCTATTTTCTCGTTTATCTCCAAAAAAACAAAAATGAAACATGAACTTTGTAAAACCTCAATAAGTCTTTGGTCATATGATAATTAAAACGGTGTATGCATGTTAATTATGTTGTGAGATCATTATTATAAAGTATTGACTGACAATTTTGCAAACCAATAAAAACAGTTAAAATAAATAAAATTCTATAATTTAAATAACTTCCAATATCACTCATAGTAATTAAACTAAACTCTAATATTATATTAATTATTATTCTCACCCACCACCCTTATTAATTATAGGCATACATGAAAATAATAATAATTAATGCACTTTGAAAACAAAAAGTACCTTATAAAAAAGATCAAATAAAATTACTAGTTAGTGCTTTATAATAAGCATAAGAGGGAATATGTGATAATATTATAGGGAAGCACGTATGGCCAATAAAACGTCGAGCTGGACACGTGCGAAACCCCACAACAAGTATAAATTTGTATTCAAACTAAAATTGTAGTTTCGTGAGAAATAAGAATATTGAGAAAAAAGGGATGATAATAATAATAAGAGTGTGTCAGAATGGCTATGATGTCCGGCGACACCACCCCCCACCCTCACATGCATTTCCTTACTTACTCCCTGTTCCTGTTTTTCTTCCCTTTCAAATGTGAAAAAATAAAATTAATTTTAAGTACATATATCTTAGAATTCGTTACATTTACATATATATCTGAAAGTTTTCTGTGATAACTCTCTTAAGTTAACTTGAAGGATCAAAGGAATGTAAATCACACAGAAACATATTTATATTGGGGATTTTGCGGGTGAGACCGATGATGTTATATTTGAAAGTGGCTACGGTCCTCTGCCCTTAACATCCACTGCGGTTCACTTCGACTTATACGTCGACGGATAAGCTGAAGTGGACGCGATAGTCCCTTTTTCTTACCAAAAAAAGGTGAAAAAGAGACCATGACGTCCAGTTTGGCTTATACGTCGATGTATATGTAACTAGAAATAAAGTGGACGTTAAGAGAGAGGACTAAGACAAAGGACTATATTTAGTCCCGTGTGTAACATTTCCAACGTCAAACAAGAAGTCGAAGGTTTCATTGAAGTGTTGGTATAATATGATTAGCTTGGAGACTACAAACTCAAATATTCCCTCACCGTGTCCGTATAAACCATGTCCAAACGCCCCTGAAACCCCACGCGCGCGTGAACGCCATATTGCTCGGCGTCAACATGGTTCCGTCACGTGACTCACCGGCGTCACACCTGTATGTCTATCCCTTTCCTTTAGTTTTTTACTTTCTTTCCCACTCTCTCTCATGTATTCGTTGGCAACTCCACTTGTTTTTATTTTCCTCGAGCTTGGTTCGACTAATTCGGATTCACTTTAATTGGGCTCATGGTTGTAGGGGAAAAGCTTCCCAACGCCATTTTTTTCATTTATATGACTCAATCCGATGACTAGGTTAAAAGAGAACAAGTTTATTTCCAATTCCAATTGCTCTCAACAGATATTGGTGCACCTCCACTTTTTTATACAGACAATATTAAGATCGCAGCAAGTAGACACACACTTTAGCGTATTTGTGTTACAAAGTATCGGGGTGTGGCTTAATTAATCATGCTCGCACCCCTATGCTGAGTCGACCCTCTTTGTTTATTCCCTGGTTTTTGTTGGTTTTATTATTGATTAGGTGATGAAGATCAGCATTAATAAACAATAACGGGGTTTAATATATTAGTTTTGGAAGGTAAGGGTCAGCGCTTGATGCGCTCTAGATTCTCCGGGAAACGAAATTGTGCTTCCTTCATATATATATATGCATTTGTTTAGAGCGTGGCATCTATATATTCTCCATCTATCGTTTGTTTTGGACTATATCGGACGATCGATAAGGTTTGTGATCACATAATATCCGGTCAACATGTCGTTCTTTATGCCTCATTTGCCATGCATGCTGTCAAAATGCTTTCCCTATATATTCCTTATTCCATGTGCTTGTCTGATCTTCCTTCTACTCCATAACTTCATATTTCATTACCGTATTATTTTATTCAACAAAATATATGTGGAATTTAGTCACTCTCTACTTCATCAAAGAGCGTTTATATTGTCGCTTTAATTCTTGTTTTTTTTCATTAATTCTCTCGTATTATTATAATCTTTTCTGATTCAACGAGGTGTGTGTATACCACTTCAGTGGACCTCAAGCAAGAACAGAGACATATTGTGTGTATAGTGGAACTATATATATATTGATCGATCACCGACACTTGTTTTACTATTGATGACCAATCTCGCTCATATGGTGTTAGAAAGTTGGTGCTAAAGCCTAAACCCAGTCCCATAAATGGGCGAAGAGTAGTGGAAAATATCACATGTTAAATTAGAACATCAAGCTTCACACTCGTACAATATAAATCTAAAAGAACCTGATCCTCAACATATGTGTACAAAACGTTTCACATCCAACTAGACGTGTACAATTAATGGTGCGCCACTAGCTAGCTACTACTAGCTTGCCCAGTTCTAGAAATCCAGATTTTGATTGAACTTCTATTCACCTTGAGGGGATTAGGTAATGATTAATATATAATATGAACTCAAACTGCGCGCGGGCCATATATATTCTCCATGACAGCAACATAAGTTTGACATATATAAATGAAATCAGTGTTCCTATCAAAGCGGGTCAATTCATCAAGCAGTGAAATGTAACGATCTAATTAGAAGAGTAAACGTTTTTTAAACAAGGTGGGAGGAATCTGTTGGGTTCAGCCAAACAATAGTTACTAGAGAGAGCTAGCTCGAGGTTTGAGCTTTGATTGTGATCCATATATATATATATATATATATATCTGTTGTGTGCAGCTTCAGGATTTGATGCTTTTGCTAAATAACAAAATGAGTAAAGAAACAAATACTATTATATAAACATTAATATTGGGGGGAGAATAGGAAGGGTGATGATGGGTTAATTATTCGGGAGATGAGAATACAGCCATACACAAGCATGTGTTGCTTTGAAAACAGAGTTTCACCTTCTCCCTTGCTCTTATATCAAGTAAACGACAAACAAGAAAAAAGAAAAAAGGAATCGCCGAAATCAACGCCGTTTAGGCTGATGTGCCTTAAAGTTATTATAATGCATGCATCAAGGAATATCGTGTCGCTGCTTCAACTCTAAATTAATGTCTAAATATATTATTGAACAAAGAGTATATAATAGCCTTTTGCCTTTATGTAAAGAGGGACACAGCTTTTAGGGAAGACCGATGCTGCCAATCCTTATTCAGCATTAATCATGAGATAATAATGCCTTAATGAGTGAACACTAAGGTCAAAACTCCCTTCCTCGGAGGAAGAACCTCTGTGGCATTGGAAGTTGAGAATTAAGGTGACATCCGTCAGATGGGAGCGCTCGGGAAGTAAACAAGCGATTGGGAGGCAGCCCAATAAGTTTTTCTTGCAATTATTAGTATTTTTCTTTTTCTTTTTCTTTTTCTTTCATTTTTCTAGGTTTAAAGATGATCACTCCTCTTGTGGTGCCAAGTCTTGCTAGGGCACTCTTTCCTCTCTTAAAATTTGAAACATCATGGATGGTACCCAGGAAGACTTGTAAGTTGCAGCTTCAGGATTTGATGCTTTTGCTAAATAACAAAATGAGTAAAGAAACAAATACTATTATATAAACATTAATATTGGGGGAGAATAGGAAGGGTGATGATGGGTTAATTATTCGGGAGATGAGAATACAGCCATACACAAGCATGTGTTGCTTTGAAAACAGAGTTTCACCTTCTCCCTTGCTCTTATATCAAGTAAACGACAAACAAGAAAAAAGAAAAAAGGAATCGCCGAAATCAACGCCGTTTAGGCTGATGTGCCTTAAAGTTATTATAATGCATGCATCAAGGAATATCGTGTCGCTGCTTCAACTCTAAATTAATGTCTAAATATATTATTGAACAAAGAGTATATAATAGCCTTTTGCCTTTATGTAAAGAGGGACACAGCTTTTAGGGAAGACCGATGCTGCCGTGAGAATAATAATCCTTATTCAGCATTAATCATGAGATAAGGTTGTTCTTTGCCAAAACTCCCTTCCTTTTCAAAACATAATCATCCCTCTCTCCCTATAGGCTCTCTTCTCTTTCACATCTATCTCTCTTACACTTGATAGCGATGTTATATTTGCATTTAATTAAAAACAATACTACAACACATATCTCTATAGACAGACAGTGAGAGGAGGCTGATGCTTGCACAGCTTACAAAGTGTTAGAGAGGTGTCACGGTTCATTAAGAGATGTGGTGTCATTGAGAATAATAACAATAATAATGTTATTCGACCATCCGTAAACCTAACCCACCGCCTTTTTATTAAATTTCTTGTGATTAGTAAAGCATATATATTGTTGAAATCTGGAAGCTTTCTCGGCACATTTGTTCTTATTCGCTGACTAGGCACCTTTCAACGTCAGAATCATTAGACATCACTATATTCATAGCTTACAGTGTACCTCTCCGTGAATGAACGAATGAATGAATGAATGCATATCCGAACGTTCCATCATCACATCGATATTGTACTATATTTTTCTTTGTTATAATAATAACAAGCGAGCTGTGTTCAGACATATCAGAATTATTAGTGAATTACGTAGGGCTAAAATATAATCGGGGCGTGGACTATAGAGAAGAAAAAAACAAAGAGAGAGGTGAAAGACTACCCCACAGAGAAATGCAGAAGAGCATGTGGGAGGAATCAGTATTTGTTGGACAGTTCCGAGTGTCCACTAAGTATAACTGCTCTTATTCTCAGACCCCTCCTCTCTGCTGCTATTCTTCCCCACCAATACCCCTCCACGCAACCTCCTCCTTACTCTTATCAAATATTAGACAAATGTCACTCCAATATCTGCTTCATTATTATTCTTCACGTGCCTCCATATCCCATCCATATCTATTCAAACTATTATTATATGAGTCTTTTATCAGACAACCTCACAAGAAAAGTGAGATTTATAAGTTCAAAAAGCTCTCTCAGCCAACAAAATAATCTTCTTGAATGCGTTACATTCTTCTTTTGAATATGTACTCATAAGATTGTTATTGTTATTGTTATTAAGAAGCCAGTGACATGGGGAGGGCTACCCACAAAAATTTTGATTTGTAAGAAGCCGAGTGAAGTGACATGCATTAACCAACTAAATAGGCTAGTCTTTCAAGACGACTTTTAACATAACGTACCCACTCACCTTTTAAACCTCTCATTTTCTTTTTGGCTATCATATTTCCCCGACTCTTCGCATGCATATATATCTCAATGTGTACGGGTGATGGATTCCAAAATGTTATTCAAGTTTGAATTAACCAGGTCGATGTAATAGAAATTAGGAAGAAAAGGTTTAACATGCATGATGCAGCAGAAGTGATATCGTATTCATTTTAAGACGACAACAGAGTATTTCAAACCTACCTTTTATAATTCCTAGTTGGCCGAAAAGATAACATTATATTTCTCTTTTAGACTTGTGTTAGATTAGTGGCCCTCCCATTGTCGATCGTTTTATTATATTGTCATTTTTGTCAGGCCGTTGCTTAATTAGTCCACATGTTACTAAATAAATCGTTGTCCCTTTCAATGCCAGCCCCTTCAATTCATATAATTATTAGAGATTCTTTTTTCCGGGTATCGCTTCAAAACTAAGCTAGCCGCGAAGGTCAGAGAAAAGGCAAGAGACAAGAGGAATAATGGTTCGTTAATATATTTTTTTTATAAAAATACAAAATAATATTAATAAACAACGATTATGTCCTACAAAGTTCCAAAGCGTAGAGAACATACGTAATTATCAAAATACTGGGAGAAAGATTGTAAGAAATAAGTTGAATTGGAGATAAGGCGAAATCATATAGACAGAGCTAGTATTGATCTTTTGCCCACTGTGATGGGCGGTTGAAGCTGAGGACCTGTGAAAAAATTGGTGAAATGTTACGTTTTCCAACACATAAGATTGACAAAGCAGGATGCATTTCACGTTCAAGAATATTAGAGTTGGAGATCCATAACACTCTCAAGCAACTCATCATGGAAACTAGAATGCCTGGTCCGATTTGAAATATGGTCAGCATTAAGGACAAGGCTTTTTGTGTGGTCAGTTCTACCTTGTGATCCGACTTTTTAAAAAAAAATAAAAGAGGGGAAAAAGAAGAAGATAAACCGGGTTGACATCCTGCCTTACATAGTGTTTGGTATAAATTTAATAGAAGAGAAGGAATTTTATGAAGGGAAGGAGAAAGATTTTAATGATCTCTGTAAAATACTACTATTTAGAAAGGAGGGTTAAAAAGAGAAGGGAGGGAAAATTCATTAATAAAAAAAAATTGATATAAATAATTTTTTTTATATAAAAATAAAAAATTGATTAGAGATACAAGGGGAGAAAAATATCTCTCCTGGAAAAGGGGCCTGGGGCCTAGACGCAGAGCAGCCGTTAACCACAGTCTCGTGGGTTTTAAAGCCCATACATAATTATGCAAAGGGCCTGGTTTAAAGCCGTTACGCATCATCGAGTTGTACCTCAAGGGCCTGGCAAGAGCCCAGGACTTAATTATCTCTATTTTCTCTCAATTTCACTTAAATTTTCAGCCATGAAAATTAACACAGTTGGTTAAGGTGTTGGCGTTCATCTTAAAAAGAAGGAGGTTCAATACACGCCCCTCAATGTGAGGTTGATGTGCTTGTTGATATTCAACCTGAATGCAGCTGCAGTGGAATACCCCCACCTAAACTATTTTTATCGAAAAAAAAATTTATACTCCTAAAGTCCCTTATTATAGCGCACTAACTAACTTTTCTCATAAATCAATAAAAGTAGTTAAAGTCAATAAAGTAGTCAACTAGAATCTAAGTAATTTTCAATATTACCCCTACTAATTGCATTAAACTCTAATATTATATTAATTATTACTCTCACATTACCTTTATTAATTAGGGGCAGACATGGAAAAAAATAATCGTTGTTCATTGGGACAAGTCAAGTCTTATCTACCCCCACCTAATCTATTTTTTATCGAAAAAAAAATTACATAATTAAACAAGACTCATCATCCAGGAACATCTCATTACTCAAACATTGGGGTGTGTTTTGGAATCACATGAATGAGAACGTTTGGAGGCTCAAATGTGCCTCTCAACAACCAAAAGCCACTTTTTGTGATGTTTATATAAGCTTTTTTTTTTCAATCGGAGTACTTGAAACTAAAAGTTAAAATTTCATGTTTTGGACTTTTTCACCGGGAAAAGAGAAAGAGTTTCTATCATAAAAAACAAAGAAATTAAATACTTGTAACTCATGAATAAAAAATGCTAAATCCCACTTGTTTCAAAAGTTAATCCAGACATAAATCATATTATACAATCTAACTTTTATTAAACCTTATATTTATAAAAATCAAATTGAAAAAAGTCACTTCAGCTGCAACTAATCTGCTAATTAAAGACCAAACACACCCAATTTAACCCCAAAAACAACAACAAAAACTATGCTAAACGCACTTGTAAATCCAGAAACCCATTTAAAGGAGGTCATAAATGAGCTACAATCTGCAGAGAAGTTCAAATCGCTCATTAACGTGCACCCTGTGTCACTCACTTGCTGCTCCAAGTGCTTAGCTGCCATGGTTCTTCAAGTTTTAGCTGGTTACCTTGTATCATTAACGAATTCTTAAGAGACTTTGATTTAGTCAACACACATTTATGTTTCTTGTGATGTAATATTGATCGCAATTCGCTGTCCCTCCCGAGTTCAATGAATGATGTATAGCAATCAAGTCGTCGAGAGTTGAAACCACTTAGGAAACTAATTCTTGACTAGAAAACTCCATTCTTAAGAGAAATATCACTTTGTTTTTAAAAAAAAGGCTATAGGCTTAGTTTTAAGCTTGAATTTATTTTATTTATTTAATATTTTTTGGCCAATAGTTTTAAGCTTGAATTAGATGAAGTATGTTCATAACTATCTTCACCGGTGAAGGACTAGAACAATACAGGTATTTGTTAGAACTCAATTCCCAAGTCCACTGAATTAGACCGTAGAGTTGTAATTAAACAAAACTGAGTTTAGGGTAGGCGGCATTGGAGCAACAGAGGCTCTCCAGTACAGAATTCAACGATTATTAAGAACCAAATTGAACATCACAAATCCAAAATACAGTTATAATTATGAGTCATAATGCTTAAAATAAGGGTAAAGCAATTCAATTATACAGTAAAATACAAGTTGCTAACCATGATGGATGATTCTACTAAGCCTCGGATTCCTCCACCCAAGCTTCAATTCGTAGAAGAACAAAGCCAACGGCAACTCCGACGAGGACGAGACCGTTCATGATAGCAGCAATTCGGAAAATCTCACCGGCGGCATTGCAGGTTGCTGAGAAAGCTCCTCCTCCTCGCTTGCCTTTTCCTTTTCCACTCAAAGCAGCGACTCTCATGGAGTTCACCATCTTGGCAAAACACTGGTCAGCGCTCAGAGAACGTCCTAACGAGACGATGCGGTTATGTGCCTTTAGACCGTCAAATGAATTGAAGCCTCCGACGGATACCTTCGTCTTCATTCTCCGGTGGGTCTTGGTGGCGGAGCATGCCGTGAGGCTGGGAAGCGAGAGGGTAGCTGATGCCATAGCCATTTTTTTTTTATTTGATCTTGATGGCTCTCCCACACACAAGAACCAAACAAGAAGATGAAAGGGCTGGCTCGCCAATCACTATTGAAGAAGATGAAATGGAAGTGTGGTGTTCACAGGTTGAGAGAATTTGGATAAGCGGACTCGGATTCTCGATGGATGACATGAAGAGCGGGAATCATGACACGTCATCAAAACCCGATAAGGCGGGTAGTGGGCCTCCTCCTCTACCAATTTGGCCCACACAAATCCTCCCAATCCTTACAGCAACTGTTAATCACTACTTAGCATATAGAAAGTTCTCCATCTTTGTTGAATCTCAGATCCAAGCTCAATACCAACATTAAAGGGATTTGTTCTCCCTCAACTACTTCTTCGATTTGAAGTGTGAAAATGGAGAAAATAGTGTTGGAAACTCTTCTCCTATGTCCGTGGGCTTGACTCAGAACGAATCCAGATTAGTCAGAACGAAAAGTTCTAGTGAACCAGATGGGCAACTAAAAAAAAAAAAAAATCCAAGCTCATTAAAATGAGTTTTTTCGTTAAGGACAAGTGATATTTAAAGACCAAGATACAACCAACGAGGGTTGACATAAGTGGTAAACAGTTTGTGAAAGCAGAAAAGCCTCATTGGGAGACTCACCCACCATAGTCAAGTGCACGACCCGGATCAAATCTCCCACCCATCATACTCAGGTGCGCACTCATCCACCATAGTCAGACGTGCGACCCGGGTCGGATCTCTCACCCATCATAGTCAGATGCGCGACCTGGGTCGGATCTAGATTTGTCAGGGTGAAGCTCTAGATACCGGATAGGCAACAACAACAACAAAAAACCAACATACATTTTTAAATACATACACATCTCAATGGAACCGGCTATCCTCCTATGCAAATTGTCATCCGCTGGCCTCCGCTGCGGTCAAACGTTGCCGTTTTGCCTAAAAAAGCTGAACATGTGGCCTTTTAAAAACAAAAAAAATTAAGGTACTGATCGATACTAAAAATATATTTTAGAATACTAAATTGTACTTAAAAAATACTTGATGATCTTGAAAAATTATTCTAGGATTGTGAAAAATATTTTGAAGTATATTTTTAGTACCATTCAGTACCCTAAAATACCAGTTAGTACCTGTCAGTGCCTTGAAAAAATATCCTGAAATATTTTTTCAGTATCTTGAAATATCCTTTGTGTCATTTGGTACCCTAAAATATTTTTTCAAGATCTTAAAATAATTTTTTAAGATCCTGAAGTATTTTTTCGATCTTAGTCGATTATAATAAAAATATAATTTTTAGTATCAGTCAAGTATTTAAAATGTTTTTTTCAAAATCCTAAAATAATTTTTAAGATTATGAAATATTTTTTTTAGGACTCTTCAAGATTATCTTTGAAGTATATTTTTAATCTGGTAAGATCTTTTTTTTTTTTTTTTTTTTAAGGGGCCACATGTTCAGCTTTTTTAGGCAAAACAGCAACGTTTGACCGCAACGGATGGCAGCAGATGGCAATTTCATAGGAGGAAAGCCGATTCCCATTTCAATATTAGTAAATACTCTTCCATGTCCTACATTTACGGGAGGTAGTCGCATAATTTATTACACATTTTATTATATATAATTATGTTGTTATATTGATTTGAGTCCTCTCTAGCTATTGCCCCTCTTCGTTTCTCTAAAAGGAGAATTCGGATACGCTGGTTGATGTAAAATCTTGGTCTGACATGATGATTGGGTATATTTGCATTTTGTTTGATGGTTTAAACCTTTTAAGAGCTTAAACTAATGGACAATTAATTTCTCCTTAAAGTTATAGAATTCATCCGGATATGCTGTTTGAGGCAAATGGGTTTTTACCTTCCAACAATATAATATAATTAAAGACATCAGCTTCTCTTTTCCATCTAAAGTCATGCTTACATTTGTGCATGTGAAAAGAAAACGAATGATAATGGAAGACAAGGCAACGCTGCACTAGTTGCTACGGGGAAGGCGGAACCAGTACTTGTCCTTTCCATTAAACTAATAATAACTTGTTAAGTCCAGCTTGCCATACCAGTCTCTACAAACATGGACTTGCAAAAGTTTACATCTTTCCACATATCATACAAGAATCCTTCTTTTTGTTGTAAAAGAAGACGATTTAGAAGGGAGATCAAGAAATTCAAGTGGGCTTGAAAAATTTGAACTTGAGTCCACTGTTGACCATGCTCCAGACACCACCAATCGAAAAGGCTAAACTAAAAGCAATCCCCATCCAACCCAGAATCCAGTTGAAATACCAATTGAAGCTGTATTTAGTTGGTTTCTTTATGAGGACCCACATGAAGCAAGGATAAGCAAAGGTGACTGGAAGAGTAAGTCCTCCTAGCAAACCAGCCAGGCTTGAAAGAAAGGGAAGAGCTACTCCTATGAAGAAGTTCACAAATCCATAGAACACTCGGAATCCTGATCTCACCCATATGGAACATGGGCGATTTGTTCTACTTGTGTACCCTGCTTCAAAACTGTCAAACACCGGCATTGAGTATATTTGAAAACTGCTCAAGCAATTAAACACCACCAGAAGGAACGTCAACGCAAGTAGCGCTCTTGGAATGTCATGACTGTGAAAAGCATATAAAGCACTCAGCATCCCTCCTGAAGGCATCTGCCACCCAATAAGAGAAATCTCAAAACTGGTTATACTTATTATTAATATACTAGTGAGCAAAATCAGATTTAGTTGACTTACAAGATTACCATAGGCCCAAAAGCCACCTATAGCAACAGGAAAGAGGCACGTTGCGATGAGGAAATAAGCAACCTTGGCTCCTTTCCACATTGGCACGTGAGCTGGATGCTTAAAGGTTGATGGCATTGTTGCCTGAAGTTAATTAAGAAGCCAGAGACGAAGTCAGTTTTAAAAGTTGGAAGAAAAAATTAGAGAAATGAGATGATGAGAGCTTGTTTTATTACCTGAATTTCTAGGACTAAATTGTGACCTCTGAAAGCAAAGGCTACAATTCCAAGAGCATTCAAGACAGAAAAAGCAGAAGCAGAAGCAGATGATAAAGTAAGGGGTTGATAAGAGACAGATGGTGGCCTTGGCTGGCTCACAGAGAGAAGCCAGACCATGGACGAGTAAGTGATGGCAGTGACAGCCCCAACGAGGGAAAGGCCTGCGATTGAATTGAGGTTTGGAAGCTGAGACAGAACAATGGCCAGAGAAGTGAAAACGAGGTACCACTCCACTGTAGTCAAAGGATTAGAGGAACAAGCGGGACCACAAACTATTTGGAAGAACAGTTTCATGGTCTCCCCACCTATCAGAATTAAAGCAGTGGCTGTTCCAGCTGATAGATAAACAGTAGGGAAGAGTGCAAGCCACACTCCTAACTTTTCCCCTGCCAAACACAGCTTGTCTATTAGGTCACTTCTTGTAGTATTCACTATTCAAATGCACAAACTTTCTTTGATAGGGTTCATGATTGATCGTTCTAGTTTTAGACCAACTTAAAACAGTTTGAATAACCAGCTTGCCCTATTACTGCAAGGAGGTCTTCACAACCAAAAACTCAAGCTTCTTTAATACTTCCTCCCCTCCCCGTCCTTATTTCAAATATAAGATAAGATATTTTGTTTAAAGCATTAATTTTCTCCACCAAATAAAGGGTGCTGCAGAACCAGCTACATATAGAAAGAGTAATTGCTTGGAGAGAGATGTACCAAATGCTGCTTGAGCAAGCTCCAGATATCTGTTGTACCTTTTTCCTGGAACTGCTTCGTGTAGCTGTATCAAAATCCACAACGTGTAAAGCTGCCAACAATACGCAATCGATAAGGTAAGAATTCCCCAACTCCTGCAATAAATTTGGACAACATTAGTTCCATGTGAGCCTCGTATGCTTCCATGAAGCACAACTTAACTACACCGATGCCAACCCACGTAGGTTCTCTGACTTGTATCAAGTATTTGGAAACAAAAAAAATTGTCTTTGGTAAATATCGTTAAAAACATACTACGGCATTATACCAGTATTAACTTTCGGAGTGTTTTATTTAACTTCTGATTTGTTGCTTTATATAATTAATAGTTGTCAAAGTACAGGCAAAAAAAGATGAAGCTAGGTGCAAAGACCAGCAACGGGGACCTTTTGTCCATTTGCAAAAGGAGGAATGTTGACGGCATTACGAATCTCGAGGGGATCCAAGAGCAAGCTGGCCTTAACCTCAAAATTATTGTACTTTGGAAAGAGCAAATGATAAAGGTGCAGAAGAATCACTTGTCTCAATGTGACTCTCTCTCTCTCTCTCTGTTTTTTTGGGAGAAAAAACAATGTGCTCTCTTTCTTTCTTCCACTCAAACCCATGATGAACCTCGATATTTGGAAAAAAAGTCGACCTCCCTTAGAACCGAATCTTAGCTTTTCTCTAAGCTTTATATTTCGTACTTCTAATCCTATGATGTCCGGTAAGGCGGTGGGACGGCCGAACTTGTTGAAATATGAAAATGAAACGAAAGTTTCGGGCCATATACCATATGCCATTTTAAAAAAGGTTGCTGGAATTAAGAGGAAAAGGGAAACAAATAAACTTCAAATGCGATTGACAACAAAAGTATTAGACATTCACCGAAATAAACACAACTTCTAGCAACCCCGTAGTTCTTGCAAGATCATGATATGAAATTTAGAACATAGACGACTGAAGAAAAGAGTAGCAAGGATAATACTATGTGACGAGGTAAGATGATAAAGAGAAATGCAAATACAAGGGAGATGAAAGTCACTTACCTCAGATTAATTTAATATAAGAGATATTCTTGTAAAGGAAGTTTAGTATCCCCTCCGGTAACAACAGTAAAGTATTTCAGGCGATTAGAGAGCAGAGAAAGACGAAACATGTCAGGGATGAAGTGAAGAAAGGGAAGGAATCTAGACGTACCAGCCGAGATAAGCGAAAGCAACGGGCAAAACCAAGGCTTGGAAGCCAACACCAGCATTAAGGTTGTGAAACGCAGCATAATGAGCATTTCCATTGCGTGACTCGGTGATGGGAAGCCACGCGTCTTGAGGGTTCAGCTTCGTGAGGTGGCCGACCTCCTCCAAGTAACCCTTCATGTTTATCAGCACCCTCTTCATCGGCGTCCCTATGGGGCTCAAGAACCTCGGCGATATCAGAGACGTCGGAGTCCAGGCGTTCGACGACTTCGCCTCCTTTGACATCGGCCTCGGTGACCTTTGCCCCGACGGCGTCTGTGTCTCCGGCGTAGCCGGAATAGATATCAACTCCGTCTCCGGCCTCTCGTCCATTGCACTCTACCCGTTTGAGTTCCCACTTCTCTGATTTAGATCGTCTCAAACTATAGCTACAGATAAAATGTACTGCGAGAGCTAATAATGGTCTGACTGTGGAAGAAGGACAGCGTCAGAGAGCTAATAAAAAAACTAAGTGAGCTATGAAACGAAGTGCCATAACGTGAGTTGGCTGGTCAGAAGGTCAAATATGAATCAGAGGAGAAGTGACTAGGAGCACTGTGGTCATTTTCAGTGGTGGGTCCGACGAATGGGTCTTGTTCCGGGCTTTTGGATTTCCACTGCAACTTGGCCCTGCTTCTAACATGGCGCGTTGCGATTATGGCTTTCCCATTTGGATGCTCCCACCAATTTCTCTCCTCAAATTTAATCATTTATTTATTTTTTGGGTTAACCAACGAATTTGCTAATAAACTATTATTCTAGAACCGTCCAACACAAACAACTACTTCTTCTAGTCTTTATTATAAGACACCAACTAGTAAATCTATTTGATCCTTTTTATAAGGCTGACTTGCTTGTTTAAATGGCATTAATTATTTGTTTTAATACCGTAATTAATGAGGGTAGTGTGTGAGAGTAATAATTAATATAATATTAGAGTTTAGTGGAATTAGTAGGGGTAATACTGGAAGTTACTTAAATTGTAGGGTAACTTTATTGACTTTAACTGTTTTTATTAGTTTGTGAGAAAAGTTAGTTGGTGCCTTATAATAAGAACCAGAGGGAGTATTAAATACACCTTAAATATAAAAAAAAATTAAAAAAGTGAAGTTAGCACTAAGTTTCTAATTCATCATTAACGTCCGTTTGATCGTTAATGGAGTGCAAAAAATCAGCTTCTACCTCTTAATAACGCAAGAACAGAAGAAAGAAAACGACAAGGGAAAAAAGAAGAAGAAACAGTCAAGCTAAATCAACAAAAATATCACAAAATTCTACAAGTTAAATCTAGTCGCCTCAACAAAAAGCCTGCGAATTTTCTTTGAGCTGTAATTCAATCGCGTTGCACTCCAGGCTCCAAAGGTGATTTGCATTTGGTATATGATGATGAAATTTGTGTGTGAGAAAAAAGTGTGCTTATTATGTGCAGGGAGCAAGTGTGAGCGATTTAGAGAGAGAGGGTTGAGAACGCTGAGTGTTGAGCTGAGAGAGAAGGTGGAGAGAAATTTTTCTGTTTTTTTATGTTTTAGGGATTTCTCTCCCTGCGGCCATTGGTTCCCTTTCCTTGCATCTTGTCAAAGTTCCTCATGGAGCAGCATAAACTTGTGATTAGTCTTTGTCATTCAATTTGTCTGCAATTATTTCTTTTCCTTGTTACCCATAAATTACAATGATAAACCTTTTCATATATTTACCCTTTTTAATTCTCTTCTCTTGATCAGTTAATCCTTTCTTGTAATCACATAACTGCATCTTAGGTTTTGGGTATTCCATGGGATGTCGATACTGAGGGGTTGAAAGATTATATGAGCACATTTGGTGAATTGGAAGATTGTATTGTCATGAAGGTCAGTCAGAGGAGGAAGACGAAGCGAGGGAAGAAAGAAAAACAAAAGCAAATGGAGACTGCGTAAATGAAGGTTAACGGATGTTGATGATGAAATAAGATTTTGTGCTAACTTCACTTTTAAAAAAGTTCTTTCGTATTTAAGGTTTACTTAATTATTGTTTGTCTTTGGACGTTCTTACGATAACAGTTTGTTAGCAAATTCGCTGTTTCACCCTTTATTTTTCCTGTTAAAGTTTCCAATTATGAAAATAGTGCTTAGCAAAAAAAAAATATATATATATGAAAATAGTGCGGGATTTAAAGGAATCAAACTCCGAGTAATGGGAGGAGAAGTAGGAGTTAAAGGGCAAGCACCTGGAAGTTGCAGGAAACACGACATCGGAAAATGGGAGGGTGGGAAAAGCAAGATGGCGACGCAAATGTCAGGCTTAGCAGGCCCCCAGCACGTGCCTCCATCCCTTAGTTATGGGGCATTTACTTATTTTTAAAATGCATGATTCTGCGCCTCGCCTCCCTCCTTCCAACCTACTTATTTTTAGTCATATGGCATTTATGTATATGCATAATTAATAAAGAAAGTAAATGGAAATAATAATTATTACTCCTTAAGTCTTTATTATTAGGCACTAACTAATAATGCTCATAAACTAATAAAAATAATTAAAGTCAATAAAGTTATCCTACAATTTAAGTAACTTTCAATATTACCCCCTATTAATTTCACTAAACTTTAATATTATATTAATTATTACTCTAGCCCACTACATTTATTAATTATAGGGATACATTAAAAAAAAATTAATGCGTTTTGGAAAAAGTAAATGACCTATAAAAATGACCAATTACAATTGTTATTTATACTTTATAATAAAGAATCAAAAGAGTATAATATTATAATTAGTGCATATTAGAATTTATTTAAATTATAGGGTAATTTCATTCATTTTAACTATTTTTATTGGTTTATAAGAATTATTAGTTGGTGTCTTATAATAAAAATGAGAAGAGTGTCTTTTCTTACCAACAATTTTAGCTTTTTACTATATTTACGTTACAGATCATATAATCATTGTTCTTCTTGGTTATAAAACACTACCTCTCTTACTTAATATAAGATCCAATTTATAATATAAAGTACACTATAAACTAAATCTTATTCTTTCGATTCTTAATATAATATATATTTATCTAATTTGATCAAATTAATGAAGTTAATTAGGTTAGTTAATATTATATGTGTTTTCTACAAGATTGACCCTCCTCATTTTCTCTCCTTTTTTATTGTTGTTGAAAAAACATCAATAAAGGTAAATAAAGAGAAAATTAACAAATATGAAAATTGCATCTTATATTTAGGTGAAAATCAACTCCTCAAATATATCTCATTAACGATTTGAAGGTAGCATATATCATAAATGTTAAAGTGATTAGTAGCTAGGTTGTTGGCCTAGAGCATACATATACATACATACGTACACAGGCCTAGGTTGTTGATTTTCACGCGCGGGGGGGGGGGGGGGCGCCCAACCTTAAATTGAGGATTTAAAAAAAAAAAAAATTAATACATGTTTGAATGATTATCCGCCTTTAGATTAAATGGCCACCCTTAATACATCAAGACCGCACTTCGTAATCGGATGGGAGATGAATAGTTGAATGATTGTTTAGTGTGTTATATTGAAAGAAATGTATTTGATAGCATTGATAATGAGACAATTATGATAGAATTCTACAAAATAAGGCATAAAAGGATGACATTGTAATTATATTTATTGTAATATACTTTTTTTATTAAAATATATGTACTTAAACTCATTGAGTGCCCACCCTTCATTATAATTTATGTAGCTGCATTTCTAACAACACTTAGCCTTGTTTTTCTAAATGACGGGTTTATAAAATAATTGTATCTCTTATTACATTATCAGTATTCACTTGATTTCATGAATATTTTTTTGATATTGTTTTTTTTCTTGTTTATATTCTTTTGTTTTTTAATGCATTTAAAATTTTCCTTAAAAAAAAAAAATCGCAGGCGTTGCCCCGAATCGCCTACCAATGGTGTCCCCTTCAATAATTTTTTGGATCTACCTATATATGTGTGTGTTATGGTTTGGTGCATGGAATAATATAATCCTAACCACAAGAGGGGGTTTACTTGGCTCTCCCACGGCCTCGAGAATTCCCACAAGTTGAGGGGTTTGTTCATCACCCTTGTATAAAGATTAATTAGTGTCAAACTACATTTCTGTATAAGCTCATTGCTCTACAAGTCAATGAAGATGTTCTCATTTTCTTATTTCTCTCTATAAGGCTGTTTTTTTTCCCCCACTTCGGCAAACTAGTTTTGTTTTGATTGAAATTTGTTGTAGAATCATTATAGGTTCACTCAATTATAAGAGCAAGATGGTGTGAAAATTCTTCATTCCTTCGAAGTGAAGCTTTATAAATCAAGTTTCATCTGCAAAATCCTTAAACTACCTCAACCCCAAAAAGAGGTTTTAAAAGCAGAAAACCCTTGAAGACTGCTTCATCGACCGCATGCAGACTCAGTTACTGGTGGCTTGTGGAGTTGAAGATTCAAAAGAAAACAAATAGAAAACAGCTTGTTTAGATTGGAGTCTTCTAAATTAATTATGGTATGTAAATATAATTTATATATTGAAAAACATTTTTTAAATTGTAATTTACAATATATGTCACTCGATCCTATTTATAAATTTATTTTAACAAAAAATTTTGGTCATGTTTATAAGTTCAGTTTCATAAACTAAATGAGATTATGACAATTTTACTCATATTAATTGTATTTATAAAGATAGAAAGAAAAGAAACAATTGAAAATTACTCAATCATAAATGAAGGCAAAGTTAAAAATTTACCTCATAATCATTAAGTTAACTACTTATTCTTAGTATGTGAAATTTGATCAAAATGGATTTATAAATAGGATAAAAGTAGTATGAGATAAGTGTGTGAAATGAGTTTTATTTGACATATGTAAACAAACACTTATTTTACACAAACGTGATCCTAAACAAGCGAGACTATTACGAAAACGTACCAATCATGCCACAAACAAAAAACGGAGAGAGATATGGATTTGCACTCGATTAAGCTTGTTTGGGGCATTCAAAACCTAGGTTTTGTTACAAGTCTACCAAATACTTATTACGTAATAAACCTAGATTTTGCAAAAGTTTTCCAAACATCTATTATCCAAAAATCATTTTTACCTTGTAAATCCCAAAAGTTATTCCTTAAAAGTTATTTTTACTTCGTAAAATGTGAAAATCATTTTTTTAGTACTATTCAGTATCCTGAAATATTTCATGATCTTAAAAATTTATTTTAGGATATTAAAAAATATTTCATGGTAACAACTGATCTTTAAAAAAATTTCGGTGTAAACGGGTACTAAAAAGATACTTAATGCTAACTTATCTTGAAAAGATATTTCCCATGGTCTTAAAAATTTGTTTTAGGATATTGAAAAAATATTTCAGGGTAACAACTGATCTTGAAAAAATATTTCAGAAAACTGATAATCTTGAAAAGAAATTCATGGTACTA
The DNA here is from genome assembly GCA_019022655.1 of Acacia acuminata. Taxonomy (NCBI): domain Eukaryota; kingdom Viridiplantae; phylum Streptophyta; class Magnoliopsida; order Fabales; family Fabaceae; genus Acacia; species Acacia acuminata. Next base: position 583,724 of record JAFJYI010000015.1, read on the forward strand.
ACGAGATACTAAAAAGATATTGAAAAATATTTCCCGATCTTGCAAAAAGAAATTAGGATATTGAAAAAAAAATCAGTGTGACGACTAATCTTGAAAAAGTATTTCAGGTACAAAAAGGTACTAAAAAAATATCTTAAAAGATCGATCAAGCATATTGAAAAAATCTTGATAATGATGGTAAAGGAGAAAGAAAAAAAGTTGAAAAAGAATAGTTTTTTACAAAACCTGGGTTTTGGCCTCAAAACTTAGGTTTTGATGAAGAATAGATTTTTAAAAAATATAGGTGTTTGGTAAGGTTATGACAAAACCTAAGTTTTGATGCTTGGAAATATCCAAAAGTTATTCTTTAAAAACCATTTTTACCTCATAAATTCTAACAGTTATTCTCCAAAATCCATTCTTAACTTATAAATCCTAAAAGTTATTCTCTAAAATTCATTTTTAACTTATAAATCTCAAAAACTATTCTCGTTCCAAACCCAAGATATAAATCATAAATGATCATCTGCGAGAGGATTCTGAAATCGAGTCTTGGAACACGCTGATAAAGGGCTACCTAAACCCAAGAGACAGCCAATATGGGGCATAAATAAACCCGCCAGAATTCTTGTTTTTGGCATCAAACTAAGCGAATATTGGACTATGAACTAAACTGTTACTAGGCTTTGCAAATTACAATAAACCCTTATGTATTCTCTCTGCCAAATTTTAGTAATTTGACTCACTCCTTAAACCTTCTAGCATCATGTGATACGAGTTTCACTCTATATTTTAAATTGCCAATATTAAAAAAGCACATCTACTAGTATAACCGTAGATAAATTAGGACAGGCCGGATGATAAAAATTTACATATACACAGTACTCTTTCTCGATCTTAATTATAAGACAAAGTATATAGTATAATCTGCACTGTAAATTTTATTCTTCCTTCAGTTTTAATTATAGGAACATGTTTTGGAGTTGGTTTTGATCCTAATTATAAGAATATAATTTAACTTTTGTCACTTTTTTCCTATAATACCCCTATTTATACTTTTTTAATAATAATTTAATAATACACCTATATATTTTATAAAGTAAATAATATTTGCAACTCATTAATGTTATATACACCTCAATTATAATTTTTTTTATAAAATAATCGAGCAATTTTGGTCTTATTTTTCCTTTATCGCCCCTACTAATACTTATTCCACCATATTTATAAGTAACAACACACTTATATTCTATCAAGTGAAAGATTCTACTTTATTTTTTATTTTTAAATAAAATAATTGTAATAGTCCTTTAAAAATATTTGTGATAAAAAGAATAAATTTGCATTTGTATTATGCCCAACTAAATACATACTCTCTTGATAGAAAAAAAAAAAAATCTTTGAATATGACTACCAATTGCACGGTACCAATTTTTATTATCCATAAGTTTTTCTTGCATTTGTACCAATTGTGTAGGGCTATAGATTTAGCTAATTTTGTTTTGAGGTAATTTTCAATTTTAAGTAGGGTATTTTTGAAAAATAATTATAATTAACTAATTTAATTTTGTTCCTTAATCTTTTTAAATTTTGGTAAATAGTTCATATAATTAAGATCAGAGGGAGTACTATAATTAAAATCAGAGGGACTGTAAAGATAGATATATTGCCTCCGTTTTAAAGCAACCATTGTTTATCATTACGGAAACAATTACATAGCCTGAATTGCAGTGGTGGAACCAGGAAAAAAATTTAGCTCGGGCCAAAAAATAAACATATTGAATTATTCCCTTTAATTCTTATTATAAGGCACTAACTAACAAATATATTTAGTCCTTTTTATAAAACACTTGCTTGTTTCCAAATAGTATTAAATATTTTTTTCCATGTATACCCATAATTAAAAAGGTAGTGAGTAAGAGTAATAATTAATAAAACTTAATTATTATTCTCTTTTTTAGCCAAAAAAAAAAAAGAGAGTAATAATTAATATGATGTTAGAGTTTAGTATAATTAATAAGGATAATATTGAAAATTACTTAAATTTTAGGACAAATTTAATGAATTTAACTGTTTTTATTGACTTGAGAATTGTTAGTTGGTTCATTAAATAAAGACCAGGAGGACTATTTACTAAATAGTATCAAATAACCGAAAAATACAAACAAATAATAACCGATAATTATAAATCAAAACAATATATAAAATGATATTAATCTTTTTAGGTATCTCACACAAGAATTTTACTTTTCTCTCATAGCCCAATGAGTAATGAAACAAATATTATCCTTATAGATAAGATAAAAAATTATCAGGGCAAAATTTGTGTACTAAATAAAATATCATATAATAAATACATATATACTCTAATAAATTTTATAAGATCAGTCGGGGCCAGCTGGGATCAAGACCCCAACTGACCATTGAATGCTTCGCCACTGCTGAATTGGTTACACACATACGTATACAGTGACGACTGATCAAAGCATTCTAAGGTTATCGTGTTATTTTGTACTAAAAATGTACCTTTGACTCGAGTATAATTGGGTTATATTCGTTATCCAGTGAAAATTTAGCCCGATGACTATTTTGAAAAAAATAAAATAAAATGAGAATTGTTTTGCAAATATATGCGACACGTTATTATCTGGTCCAAGGGCATTGCATTAAAATAAATATATTAAAGTCGATCCAGCTGGATATGAGAATCATCGCCTTCCACGTTCGTTGACTTGTTCATAACATTACATTCGAACAAAAACTGAGTAACTGATTATTGTCAAAAGGTATAAATACTACTATTAATATGGTTTTGGTCCTAATTATAAGAATAAATTTTAACTTTTGTTAATTTTTTCCTATAATGCCCTTATTTATAAACTTTATACTAAACCATTAATTTCATTATCTTTTATTAAATACAGGGGACGGATCCAGGAATTTCAAATACGGGGGGTGAAAATAAAAAATGCTACTTCATAGATAAAGTACTTAAAATACTATAAAGACTTAATATACAAAAAATTGAAAGAAATATATTACAAAAATTAAGTTTATTTTATTTGACTTTTCCTCTACTATATGTTTTTATATTGTTAACTTTATTTATAATTGAATTCATCCAAAACTCAAAACTTATTCAAAATATTCTAAAAATATTCTCTTATCAATATAAAAGTAAAATCATTAAAAAGATAAAATTATGTATAATAAATTTTATAAAAAAAAATTAATAGGAAGAAGTGATTTTAACTACCTGATTCCCAAAATTTAACATAACCTATCTAAAAAAACGCTATCCTAGCCACCCGAAAATTGGGAATTTCCCTACAAAACCAAACGAAAATTGCAAAACAAGTCAGGCTTGAAATCTATATTAAAGGTGTGGGCCCCACCTATTTACTTTTTCTAAATATATATGAAAGCAAACTGTGTCCGTGAGTGAATTTATATGGAGCAAAACGAACGTGTGGCCCCACCTCAGTGAATTTATATGATAGCAATAACTAAGTCATGTTTATATTTTTTTAAAAAAAAAATTTAGGGGGGGCGGGGGCCACCCCTAACCCCCGGGTCCGTCCTTGTATTTGTAGATATTATAAGCTATGCCAGCAATTATTGAGGGAGCACAATTACAATAAAAGTTCCATCAGAGAGCGTGAGATAATATTATTTGCTTGATCGGAGCGTGGTTTAGGAAAATAAATTTGTATTTGTATTACTTAGTTCCCTCCAATTTCTGGTAAATAGCTCCTATAATTAGGATCGGAGGGAGTTTTTTTTAGCCTAAAGAATATTAGTCACCTGAAAGTTTTTCATCTCATTTTTGAATATGAAGTTAACAAAATTGAGCAACTTTGCCTTAAAAGTTGTTTTTAGGAGCAATTTTGCCATGAATTTTTTTTATGTGCAATTATGTCCTTGAAAGTTCATAAATTGGAGCAACAATTTAATGATTAAGATTAATTTAAGAGTAAAATTACCACGTTTTAAGTTTTTCGAAGCAATTTTGATATAAACAAATTTCCAAACTACTAGTACTCCTTAAGTTAAATTTCTTTGGCAAATTGTCAAAATTTAAGATGAGTGCTATCAGACGGATCAGATAAGGAACCCAAAGTCCAAAAATGGGTCAAAACGCGAGCCTGAAAAAATACTCAGTTAAACGAAGACGACTAGATGGAAAATAGGTTAAGTCAATATTAAAAGTGATTTAAAAAAAAAAAATTAACCAGCAATTTTAAGACATAACTTAAATCCCTTTGCTTACATTCATTATACTTAATACTGCAATTCCTCAATCAAACATTTTCATGCAAACTTTTTTTAATAACAAACATTCACATTTACAGAATTTTAAAATTTTGCTAGACCGTTTTTAATGACAAAAATCACAGGTGACAATTACTTAGTTGTGGAATTTGATATAATGAGTATAAAAAATGACTTAAAGGTAATATTACTTCCATCTTTTTATTTGTTTTCCTTAAATGTGTGTGTGATGCTTTATTGATGGTTCTTCTTTTTTATTTTTTATTTTTTTTTGTCCATCTAATATCTAAAGTTTCACCTTGACTAATCCGGATTCAAACAGGAACGCTCTATGTCAATGCTCAAATTGGAGATTATGGTGGGAGAATATCCCGTCGTTAGTTTTGGTTTTTTTAATCATGACAGTTTTTCCGATTTAGTTAGGTAATAATTAATCCAGTGTATTTGGTATTTTTAATGATTTTTGTATAGACTAAAAATATTATTATTACCACTCTATACCAATCTTAATTAGAATATTTTTATAATTAGAATCGAAATCTATAATTTGCTATTAATTTGTTATGCATCGCAAATAGAGTGAGTTGAGATGGATCCTAAAAAGTCCACTAAAATGTTAATAGTTTTGGTCATCAGCGATGGCCAGGTGCATCCACCTTTGGACTTGTTCGTGATCAGGGGTGAGGGTCCACTGAAAAGTTAGTCAACGAAATCATGTCCATTTACCACGTGCTGATATGAAACCGGTTTTTTAAGGCGATGATCACCACCTACTGTCCACATAGCACAAACTCACTATCGATCGAGTATCTCCACTCGTGACTAATTTAAACCCAAATTTCTGTTATACCCAAAGCAATGAAAACTCTCTCAGAAACTTGAGTGGCATATTAAAGATCTTATGTTTTGTAATTTATACCCCTCCCTCTCAATGGAATCACAAAATTATAAAAATAATTAAATGTAATAATTATATAAAAAATTAATTTTTTTTTTTTTTTTTTAAAAATGACTCTATTTATAAATGGGTGTGAGATAATAATAATGAAAAAATATAAAAGAGAATGTACGTATTATAATAGTTAATTAAAAGAAGAAATGCATTAATTATCAAAACAAATTTAAAAGGAATCTTACTTTTAGGGACAAATCCATTAAAAAAAATTTTATTTATATAGGAACAGAGGGAATATTACATTTACTCTTGAAAGACCTAAAAATGGAGGACAAAATAAAAAAGGTTAATGGGTAATTTTATCTTGACGAGTTATCTCGATTAATTTTAACTTTCATTAATCAAATATGTTGGCTGGCAAACGACGAGTCCATACCCTTATTCACATCATTTTTGTTAAGCTACAAATGTTCTCAAAAACTCTTAAATCTAACTTTAAAAAAAAAAGTAAAGTAGATAACAAACGGACTTTTAGAACAAATTTAACATTAATAAAATGACATGGATAATATATATACAACTAGTTTAATATATTTGATCAATTAAATGTTAAAATTAACTAAGAGAACAGTTCCATTTTCCTTCCGCAAAATTACTCTATTTTTAAAACTTTTAGAATAAAATTGTCCCAAAAAATTCCAAAATAAAATTATTTTTTGGTATAAACTTCTAAAAATAATGAAAACGCGGTATTTTTGTTTTTTGTTTTTTTTTCCCTCCAACCACCCACTGCTTCGAGGCAATGTGTCGCTTCCCCATTAAGGATGCTGAATTTGGTCAAAGTTTTGGCATCAATAAATAAATACAGTCAAATCCAATTTTGCGAAAAAGTTGCCTGCGGTGGAGTTGGTTTCGCATTTCTCATATGTGACGTGTGCCCTTACGTCATAGGTGCTCGGTGCCTCCCACTTCGGATGCAACGCACATCTATAGGGCTAATATCGTCATTTAATTAATTAAAGGGAAGCTGCCACGTCTTTAAGAATTTGAAAATAATCGTATGTGGGTGCCCTCTTAATTTTTTAATCCTCCAAAATCATTTCAAGGATTTGAACGTATAAAAATCACATACAAATATAACATAAAACAATTTAATTTTAACCATAAATTATGGAATACATTTTATGTATTAACACTCTTCTCATTTTCATTTTCATTTTCATTTTGTTTCAATTCCAACAGGTATACCAAATTCACGTATATAAACCCTAATACTTCTTTCGATCTTAATTATAAGCGCTAATTGATTTTTTTAGAGAAATTAAAGAAACTAATTAAATTATTTTAAAGTATTTTAATTTTTTTCTTCAAATCAATTAGTTTGGTTAATAAACTAAGAGTTTAATGTTTACGCTTTTGATGCGAAATATTTTTTTTGTCACACTCATACAAAAGTAAGTCGATCCTACTCATATTTTATCTCTCTTCTCTTTACAATGAGACCTACTCGTTTTTATGTAAGTGTGACCGAAAAAATATTTTTACGGTAAAAATAAAAACAAAAACCCATAAATTAAAATATAATCTAAGGGTACATAACCTATGAAATGATTTAGTATTTCATTTAGCTTTTCAATCTCTCTAAAAAAATTAATTACGATCTTATAATTAAGACCTATGTAATAATTCTTTGTGCTACATTTTTGGTAATTTGAAAAATGAAAAATCCGCCAAGAGGCGGGGACTGGGAAGGTTGGTTTAGGCAATATCGTAATATTGTACGAACCAACGTATGGAAATGTAAATCAGCTCGCAGCCGCCTAAAATAAATAAACCCCAACCAGCTAAGCCTCTGTTTGACTCTTGGCATCTCCATTCCGGCTTCTGAGTTTTTGGCCTTCTGAGGAAGAGCACCGGAACGCCGTTCCTGCTTCTCCTCTCGTCTCCTGAGTTTTTGGCCTTCCAAGTTTTTGCCCTCTCTAACTTCTTTTCTCCTTTCTGGGATCATCGGTGATTCCCGCCCTTGCTGCTAGTTTCGCCTAGCGTCAATTCAACCTTTCCGTCTCCGATTCACTGGTTTCTTCGGTGAAAATGGCTCAGATCATCTGCTAGGGTCTCCTAGATCCCATTGTTCACTTTCCGGAATCACTCTGTATCTTTACTTCTTCAAGCTTATACAATTTGTAGTTATGGCTATCCGAGTTACTCTATCCTACTCCGGCTACTTTGCCCAGGGCCTGGCTTCCGCCGGTTGTCGTGCTGGTAATTCGCGTGCCGTCCACGAATGCTGGGTCCGATCTCGTTTGTTCGGCCCTTGCCAGAAACTTGATCGTGATCCCTCCGGAGGCGTGCGTAATTACCGTTCCGATTACGGGCGGCCTAAACCTAATTGCTGGGCTAAGGATTCAGCCTCTTTGTATTCTACCATCTCCAAAGAATTTCTGGGAGATAATTCTGATAATCCGATCATATTGGGTTTGATTTCGCTATTGAAGCCAACCGGCTCGGTATCGGCGTCTATGGCTGTTTCTGGTGTTTCCCCGATTAACGCCTCTTCGATTGTCCCCTTTTTAAGGGGATCGAAGAGCCTTCCTAGTAACGAGTCAACTCCCGTTCCTGCAACTCTTGAGGTCGATAAAGGAGGGACGCTATGTTACAATGGCAGTGATGATGCGAATTCAGGGTACAATCCCGAAGGTCTTGTGAAGTCAAGCTGGCTATCGCGCTTGTCAGAGGATGCGAAGGCTGTGTTTACTGCTGTGACTGTTAGTGTGCTCTTTAAGTCGTTCTTGGCTGAGCCGAGATCGATCCCTTCGGCTTCTATGTACCCAACTCTGGACGTGGGTGACCGAATTTTAGCAGAGAAGGTTAGTTTTTTTTTTTTTTGATAAATCAAGGTTTTTTATAATCTTTACTGCTCTTCGTAGCCCTAATTGTGATGTACAAAGAAATTCTGTATTATCAATTGTTATGTCGAGAATTTTGGTATGCTCAGTTAAGCATGTTTAGCCGAAGAGAAAGATGCTGACCCAATTCTTTAGCTGCTGCGACTCTTAAAGAGAAAATCAATGGATCAATGTCAACTCCTTTCTTTCTTGATGCATTCTAGATTTGAGCCTTAAACACTAACTACCTCCGAATTAAGATTATTGATGTGGGTATTTAAATTTTGGAAAGAAGAGATTGAGGTCTGTTATATGTGTCCCTATACAGTAGCTGGGTTTCGTCATCTTCTTTTGTAAACGATGCTTTCTTTATCTAGGCATGAATAAAGATTAGCCCGTGATTTGATTATGGAAAATAAGTCTTTATGTTCACTTTAATAACTGCAATCTAGGGGTGAATATAGAGGCGTCTAAATTTAATAAATCAAATTTAGAGCAGACGTTGTCATATATTTGTGTGTGTATTTGTAAACTAATTGCATTTGGTTTTGATAATGATGTAACAGGTTTCATTCCTTTTCCGAAAGCCTGATGTTTCAGATATTGTCATTTTTAAAGCACCTCCAAGTTTACAGGTATCTTGCACAGCTTCAGTTTCATTACCGTTGCTTCTGGTTTTCTCTGCCAGTGAGATGCTAAAGATATGTCTTCCTTGATATCTTGGCGTCATATAGGAGAAAGGTTTTAGTTCGGCTGATGCATTTATTAAGAGAATTGTGGCAAAAGCTGGGGACTGTGTGGAGGTGAGTTTTATAGTTGAGCAATAATGGGTCTCATTCGATTGTTGCACTTGTCTTTGGCAAATACTTGTTTCTCCTCTCTACCATGTTGGCCCCTTAACTTTGTGAGTTTCTTGTAGGTTCGTGATGGAAAACTGCTGGTGAATGGTGTCGCTCAGGAAGAAGAATTCGTTTTAGAGCCCCTTTCTTATGAGATGGATCCAGTGGTAATGTCTTATCATTTGCCATGGGGTTGAATATATTTAATATTTTCCCTCGTAACGCTTCTTCAATAGTTGATCCTGGCTTTTGCAGCATTTTAATCTTGTTCTTTTTTTGGTTGCAGCTTGTGCCAGAAGGTTATGTCTTTGTGTTGGGTGACAATCGTAATAATAGCTATGACTCTCATAACTGGTAATTCCTCAGTCTTCTTGTTAGTACTGATTTTCTGTTGCTATTTGGATGATAAGTTGGTTTAGGTGGGAGATTCACCTTGGCCCCTTCATAGATAAAGCTCTTCTCGAAACATGTTTATGTAAACATTCTATCCGAGATTAATCTGTCTGGACTCTGGAGTTTGTCACGATACATAATAATTGATGTCACAAGTTCACACACGTATATAAGATCACATTTATGAAGTATATAACCAATTTGTTGCAATCTTTTGTTTCAGGGGTCCACTTCCTATAAAGAACATTGTGGGTAGATCCATGTTTCGGTACTGGCCTCCTTCTAAAGTATCTGACACCCTTTATAAATCACCAAGTGCAAACAATTCTCTGGCTATTTCTTGACACGTCCTCTGCTGTCAAAAGGTGATCATGAAGGTTTTTAAGATGACGATTATTTAATTCAACGGCTATTGTTGACATTCAACGATCTTCCAAGATGATGGGACCTACTGTCGTGAATTCTGTGGGGGGTCAAATATCTTATTCGTTGTTGTAATTGATGTAAATTCTGTACATGACCTTAGAGCGAACGCCGACGCATTCTTTGCTGGCAAGTTTTGCTCCACGGTGAAGCTCGGGGTTGAAAATAAAAGAAAAACGAAAGAAACAATGGGGTTGATTTGGGTAGTATTGGGTGTTTTAAGTTTCCTGGGTCTGGATCCGTGAAAAGCGTTCATGGGGATGGCGCAAAGTCTAAGGTCCATGGTCAAGCCTGCAGAACTTTGTTGGTGCAGAAGTCAACGATTAAATTGCAAGGGCATGATTATGCTCATGTGTCTTGTAAACATTTACAAACTGATGTTCAATTTCAGAATAAATTCCTGAATCAGTTGTTTTCCTTGTTTTTCGTCTTTCAGAATCCTTAGTTTACACTTTACACGAGGTAGACTCTGCTTTTTATCAATGTCACACTAGCTATTATGAGATTTTTTTTTTGGAACTAGAAATCTTTACAATAGCTATTGCGAGAAAATTTAATAGAAACTGCTTTATCTTAGGTTGCTTTTGACTATCACTTTACCATCACCATTCTCGGATCTAACGATCAACAAGCCAGTGTTCTCACCAGAGCTCTTCCGTCTCCTCGCATTATTGCCCTTCTTTCAAGCCGAGCTGTTACATCATATTAGCCAAATCACCCATAACATGACAGAGGTGGCAAAAGTGGTTTTATTGCAATTTAACTTTTACAAACTTAAGATTAGGTAAAAATCAGATTGTGTAATGCGATTTATGTTTGGTTTAGCGGCTAATATAAGTGACTTTTATGAAACTAAAACTTGTTTCAGTGATTATTTTAAAAAGCAAGTTTAGATAGATAATGACTGAAAAAGATGTAAATCTTATTAAATAATATATGTATATATATTATGATCATTATAAAGAGAAAAATTAAAATTAAAATTATAAACAAGCGAAAAAAGTTAACTTTGTCAATTTGGCAATGCTAAAATACATAATTGAATATAGTTAATGAATAAACATTTATATAAATTAGAAATGATACAGATATAAATTTTTTTATCAAATAATATTATATAATTAACGGTCATGAACTGAAAAAGAGTTTCATGAACATAGATCATTAAACAATAAACACAACCTTTCACGTTCAACAACAGAGACCAAATGAACCACTAAAGCATAATTTGAAAATTTGTTAAGTAATTCTTACCAATTAAATTTTTATGACTCAAATCGAGAGTATTGTTATAAAAAATTTACCACTCTAGTCCTTATTATAAGTTTACTTTAACTAATTCCCTTACATATTTCTCATCTTTCTCTATTTCAAATGAGAATTAATTCGAATTTTGGAAATCAACAAAATTCGAATTCTCCAAGACAATTCCAGTCGACCCACTCTCGTATTTTACTTGGCATCTTCGCAAGGTCCCAGATTTTTCGAAACCAAAAAACAATATAGACGTGATAAAGGCCTCTGTTTTTTTTGTGGAGAGAAGTTTACACCTGGCCATCGTTGTTCAACATCAACATTGAAATTAATGGAAATTTCTGATATGGCGGATGATGCAAAAATATTTTCGGAAGATGAGCAACTTACCCGCCCAAATTTGGTTGAAATTTCTTTCTTTCCCCCGCCTTGAGGACAAGGCTGATTTTCAAGGGGAGGGTATTGTTAGGATATTAGCGATAATAACCGGTCCATACCTTTTCTGGTTTATTCCAAGAAAAAGAAAATAAAGATATAGGATAAGTCGAGTAGTTGGGCCCGTTTGGATGAGTTTTTTTTTGAGAAAAAAGCACTTTTTAATGCAAAAAGAATCTTTGTTTTTATTAATTTATGTGTTTAGATGATATTTTTTCTTAAAAGCAAAAGACACAAAAAAAGCAAAAATGCTGATTTTTTAAAAAGCTTCAATTTGGAGCTTTAAAAAAAAACACTTTTTTAAAAGCCTATCCAAAAAGTATGGATAAAAATGAAAAACAATTATTGTTAAATTTGAAGTGAATTTATATTTAGGACAAAAAAATTCATCTATAAAGATTTATAATAAGTACTATAATAGTATTTTAATTAAAAAAATAGGACCCAACATCTTTCTTTTATAAATTGTTTTTCTCTCTCTACCGTGAAAAAAACCAAAAGCAAGAATTTTACGGCTCAAGTTGTTGTTCTTTTTTTTTTTTCCCCAAAAGCCCATTTGAAAAAAAAAACTTTCCTAAACACCAGAAAAAAAAACATCCAGAAGCACCCAATCTGACTGGTGCCCCCTCAATAGTGTTTTTGGGCTCTAAAAGCAATCCCAAATACACCTCTAAACGTGGTCTTTCTGTTACTCCACTTGTGCTTAATTTTGAGATAATATTGTGTTAAATATAAGACAATTTTATATATGTCACTCTTTTGCTAATTTAACCCTATTAATCCTTCCTTAATTATAATAATTAAGAGGAGAGAGAATGACAGAATTAAAGAAGCTGACTATAATGTTTCAAAAAATATGTCATATTAAGTAATTTACTCAGTTTTTTTTTTAATATAATCAAATTAGATAATTATATATTATATCAGGGATTAGAGGGAATACTTCCAAAACCCAATTGACTTTTTTTTTTTTTTTTAAAGATCAAGTAAGCTCAATAAATTAATTTATAGTATTTTATTTGTTATCAAACTAATTTTCCTAACTTACTTATAAATTAATATATAATACTCTATCCGGTCCTTAGTATAAAAGCCAGTTGAATTTCTTAAATAAATTAAGGAGGCTAAATAAACTACTTAATTATAATATATGTTGTTTATTATTAAATTATATACCAGGTTACAAGTCGAGACAAATTAGTTTGAAGAAAAAAATAAATATAAATATTTTAAAGTAATTTATTTAACTTCCTCAATCTCTAAAAAAAAAAAAACTTAGTCTTATATTAAAGAATGAAAATAGTATAATGATACATAATATATAATATGATTAGATAATTTATTTAACTTTTCTATAAAATCAACTACTGATCTTTTTTTCATGTGCATGCATCAAGATCATTGTACTCAAGTCTCTCGCTATATATCTGTAAATATTCTCAATGATTAAATGAGCAAGAGATTAGATTGTTCCTTCAACTTTGATTACCCTGTCAACATCCTCAAAGGATTTCATTTCCAAACACTAATGGAAAGATATCCGAGTTCAAATGCTTAAAGTGAAGAGTTTCTGTTCAACGGCCAGGTGGCACTCTGCAGAGTTTTTATTCTGCATCTTTTTCTTTTTATGGGAAGGCTAAAATATACTTTTAGTTCTTTAAGTTTTACATAAAAGGGTTTAAACTTCTAATGTTGCATGAGAAGAAGAAGATTCCTACACACACATGAAATGGTGGGACCCACACATATATATAATTAGCATTATATATATATGTGGGTCTCATATTTCATGTGTGTGTAACATGAGAATACACTTCTCCTACAACATGAGAAGTATTTTTCCCATACATAAATCATACTTTTGATCCCTTAACTTTATATAGTATACTTTTAATCCTAAAATTTTAACACCGTTAATGTTCTAATTTAAAAACGCCGACATAGTGAACTTAAGTGATGACTAATAACATTTAATTACACAAATTTTATATATTTTTCAATTTATCCATATTTTAAATTTAAGTGTAATAGCATTTAATTGCATAGTCATCACTTAAATTTAAACCGTTATCATTTAACTTTACATTTTAGTTAGCAAAATTAATGGTATTAAATTATAGGACTAAAAATATACTTTATAAATTTAAGATATTAAAAATATACCTCAAGTAAACTTAAAACCTAAAAGTAATCTAAGGGAATATAAACTCATCTCGGTAATTCTGTATTTAATATTAAGAACTTCAAGATTATGTTATTCATTTTTTGCTAACCAAGACAAATGTTCGTATTCATTTTTGGGAAAATGCTTCTGAGGGCCCTTTTTAGCAAAAACAATCTAAAAAGGGTCCTAATTTTCTGACAGTTTCAGAAAGGGCCCTTGGGCCCTACAGGATTATCGATTATCTTGGTGAGTTGTAAATGAAGGCCGATATAGTTGTTAATCGGGTGATATTATTGTAAATCGACTGATTTAGTTGTAAAAAAATTATTGTAAATGTGACTGATTTAGTTGTAAGCGAGTAAAAAAATTGTTGTAAATGAGATGATTTAGTTGTTAAATTTTAACGCATTAAAGTTGGGCCCTTTTTGGATTCTTTTTGCCAAAAAGGCCCTATAAGGATTTTCCCTTCATTTTTCAAGTCACCGAACGGTAATTAGTTTTACAATTTTTCTTTTTTCAAAAATCGCAATGTGAAACCCACTGGATATTTACGCACACCACCTTGCCTCCACGCTAGGTACAGAGATACAGACGACGATGATAATTGGTTGCGTCTCTGCCTTCTTGATTCTTCTTCTCCAAATCCTTGCGATTCGTCCTCCTCCTGTTACGTCCTCTCCTTCTTACCACAACGCTTCCTACATTTTGCAGGTTCCTTTCATCAAATCCCACATCCGATTTTTCTTCCATCACGTTCTTGTTCTCAAATTTATATTTATACTCTACAAATCATAATAAAAGCCTTGAATTATATGAGTTGTCCCTTTATTGATTCATTGAAATTAGGATGTTGTAAAGGCGATTTCGGCCAAACAGAAGTGGGATTTTGACGACGTCAGAGTTTCCAAGTTCGATGTTGGCAAGGTACGATTTAGCTCCTCCCTCAAATATGATTTTCGAGTCGGGTTGGGCAGGCATCATTTGCTCCTCAGATCTTCGGAACAAGTTGGGTCTTGGAACAAGTTTAGAAAGCCCAAATCTGACCTAGGGTCTCTGATTCGTCAAGTTAGCTCACTTGCTGTACTTCATACCTTCAAATTGGAGGGTCCGTTTGAGTTAGGGGTCGATGGACATCATCAAATGACTCTATCCTTGCCGGTATGCTCTGTTTCTGGTTTTCGTTTCTGTGTAGATAATGCAATTGTTTTATTCCTATTTGGCTCAGATCTAAACGTTGAAGTCTCTCCAGTTGGGGCCTCGAGCAAGTGCTAATAGCAAACTGCTGAGAAAAATTTATCTCCTGTCTAGTGGATATGCATTTTGTTTTTTGTTACTGCCTAGAATTTATAAACAAAATTAAAATTCTTTCCCAGGAACTATAACTGGAAAGATCCGCGAGAGTCAAAATGTTAATATTAGTTGGTTAGTTTTAAGTAGATAAACATGTGAGAAGCACACGATAATGGAGAGTGTAAGAACTGTCACCTACAGTTGACTGAAAATCAAGCCTCGTGGAGTTAAGGAATATAACTATTGATGACTTGGGAGACAGAAAAGAGGACCTTCTTGAGCCCTGATATATCATCTGTACGCGACGATGGTTTAAAACTGTTTTTCATTGATGTATTATTAATTACAACCTAAGAAGTGATGTCAATTGGGTGCCCCGCTAGTATGTACATCCTTTCTTATGTTGCAAATGATAACCTAGAGATTGCTTCCATTTATTCTGTTATTCTCACGGCTTAGTCAGAAAATCTGACATTTATGATCCCATGAATCAGGTTTTTGTTCTCTGATATGCATGGCAATTCATATTCGTGTAGACTATTGCTCTGTAACTGGCAGTTTCAATGTTTTTTTAGTTCCTGCCCTTGTTATGCAGATGAATATCTCGTATACTGGTTTGAAACACGTTCTTGTTGGTGAAGGCATCACATTAGAAGTGAGAGGAGCTCAGGAAGTGTCCCTTTTTCATTCATCAGATCTTGATCTGCAAACAAATGGAAGCACTACCAGTGGTTTTTGGCCCCTTATGCAATCAGTGTGCATGAGTTTAATTCCTATACGAATATTAGGCTCTGCATCATTAGTTGCCTACAGATCTCGGAATCCTGATGTGTACATAGAAAATACATATATCTCAGGGGACACAATTGAGCTACTCCCAGAAAAATGTTACCATGGTCTTGTGTACAGAAAGCGAGCATGCCCCATTAATTCCTTCAGGTTGAGATTAAGTATGTTGGAAAAAGTTTTGAGGAGCCTTCTGGGTCGTAAGGTCCTTCGAAATCAGGTTTCTGGTTTGGTCAAAGCTAATGTCAAAGCGTCATCTAATATCAGATTCCCCATAGAGTTGGAAAGAGTAGTTGGGAGCAACATCACTGTCAATGGTACACTGCCCAAGTGGAGAACAAGGCCCGGTGTAGAAAGAGATTGGTTTCAGATATGGGCCAGAGTCGAGGCTGACACACTAAAACCTCTCATGATCAAGAAATCAAAGCCTTTTATCGAATCAGATTCAGTCTCCTGGGGTAATTTGATGTCCAATATGTCTTTTACAAAATTGCGCTCTGTACTTGTTCCTCCAGAGGCCCTTACATTGGATGTGAAATGGTAGGAGATGCTCTTGTAAACATTTACATATTTTTCGTTTCGTATAAAAATGGGCTACGTTTGTATTTTTTCTTGTTCCTCGTCTTGTGTTATAGGTTTTGACTTTTGACACCTTTAAAAGAAGGCTCATATTTGATCTTGTAAATACCAAGGAAAAATGGAGGGGAACATCTTGCTTCTCTTTTACTCGCCCTTGTAGGCTTCTACTTTTGGTTTGGAGCATTTAAACATAATTCTTCCCCACTGGTTATGGTTTAATATAAGGTGCTGTTGCTTATAAACTTTTCTTTTTAAACCCCTAAACCTTAATGAAATATACCAAATTCAGGTTTGAACGCGTGGTCTGCTAGTTAGGAATCCTTATAGTAAATACCTGTTCATGCGTTCCTTAATTTGCATTAGGCTGGAAGTTCTCCCATAACCGGCTAGTCCCTTGATTTGTCCTTCACAGTGCTAATGAACAATTGAATATAAATAAACACATTTTACATTAGCAATACTCTACACTGGCGGGTTACACTTACATTCACTTCCACATCATGCAAATTGATAGAGAAACCAAAAGCGAGCAAGTAAACATGCACTAGAGATCTACACTAAACCCTGGTCATCTCAAGGGCATCTTTGGGATGGCTCTGCCTATCTTCCACCTTTTTGTATCGATACCAAGAAGCACAAACCAAGTAAAACCCAAAATTGAGAACGCTTAGCCCAGACAACAGCCAATAGAAGTAGTTAAGCTTGTCCCTGTTCAAGTTATTACTTGCCAGCCATCCTCCACTCACTTTGTTAACCACTTCAACCACCACGGTACTTGTAAAATAACCCAATGCCACAGAACTCCAGGATATGGCCGTGCTTAGTGCCTTCATTCCTGATGAACTTTCTGCATAGAAAAACTCCAGAAGCCCAATCAAGCTAAACATATCTGCTGCTCCAAATATAGCATACTGGAAACCCAGCCAAAACAGACTCATAGGCAAAGGCTCTTTACTATCCACCATGTTGTGATGGATGGCCACTGACTTCCGGTGAGTTTCAACAACTCCGGAGACTGCCATGGAAACTGCTGACAGAACCAATCCAACCCCAATGCGTTGAAGGGGTCGAATTCCTGTGGGAATTCCTGTGATTCTTCGAGCAAGTGGGACGAAAATGCGGTCGTATAAAGGGATTAGGATGAACATGCAGAGCAGGGGGATGACTGGGATAGATGGACCGGGCACTTTAAATCCGTTGATGTTGGTATTCAAGGTGGTGCTTTGCTGTACAGAGAAAGTCTGAAGCTGAGCCAAACATGTGTTCATGAATATGGTGCTACATATAATTGGTAGCATGCGGATCAAGATTTTTGTTTCTTCTACTTGTGTCACCGTGCACAGATTCCATGGTCCTGAGCTTATGGATGTTGCTGCATCAGTATTGCTCCTTATAATTGCTGCTCGGTCCAAGAATCTGGGAAATCAGTTTTCCAACGAAAATATGAGAAAGGGCTTGTGCAATATCTGCTTCTATAGAATTTAAAACCTCTTGTCGTCATATGTTATATATGATCATCGTCTTAGGAAAACATATGCATATATAAAGACAAAAGCTCGAACTTAGACTGAACATGCATATGAGAGTGTTCAAATCTGTTTCTTCTAATGTAAGTATTACCTGAATTGATTTGTCCTTTTGATGATTTCATGATTGTCCCCTCCTTCAGTTTCATGAATCTCATGTAGTTCCTCATCAGTCTCTGGAATTTGCAGTTTTCTGTTTCTGAGGGCCACCACAAAAACCTACCAGTTCAACGAACATACATGAGTCAGATCTGTATAACAATTTGGAACATAATTCCTACATATTAATGTCATGTACCTGTATGATCCGCACAAGGGGCTTCCCTTTGGAACATTCATCCGATATAATGATTTGCCCATGATTATAAAGATGGCTGCGAATAAGACAGCAATGGTGCATATGATAAAACTCCATTGCCAGCCTAAGTTGACACTAATCCAAACGATGAAGGTAACGCCCACTATAGATCCAATGGTGAGGCTAAACAAGAACCAGTTGAAGAAGCTAGATAATTGAGCTGCCTCTTTGGGATCTTTATCATCAAATTGGTCAGCCCCTAAGGCCGGCAAAGCCGCCTTAATACCGCCGGTTCCTAATGCAACAAGGTAGAGTCCAGTAAAGAGTATTGCAACTTGGCCTCCACTTGCGGCCTCGCATTGACTTGCCTGAGTTGTTGCTGCGCCCTTGCAAGGGGTTGGTCTTAATTGGTGGAAGTGTGCTTGTGCTGCTAGGATACCATAGCCCTGTAACCAAACACAAATTGAAAATGTTCAACTGGTATGTTGTTACTCTGAGAAGCCTATATGGTGTAATTTTCCGACATTCTGAGTTATACATCAGAAGCTAGTGTTTTGTTGCTTTGTGACCTCTCTTTTTAAGGTTGATTTGATATTTGTGTCAATAAAGACTTACATTATATGGTGATACTTTACAGACTAGAACAATTAGTTGCTTCAGAATTAATTTATCAGTGATAAAGGAGAAGGATCTTAGAGAGCTTGGAATTAAAATCTATTTGGCAAATCATGTTGTTTCTTATTGGACCAATATGACTAACCAAGGTGAACCGTTGACCTCCAATAGTACGGTAGGTTTGCTTAATCGTGAATAGTCAATTCGTTTATGGGATGGAACATAAAATAATGATGACAAAGTTTATTTTATATTAATAATTATCATTAGCTAAATAATTAACGGATTAGTGTCCCCTAACTACTGTGCAAATCACACTATTCTTGCTAAAATGATTTTGAGCCATGACTGTCACCAACAAAATATTGTTAGTTGCCAATGAGGATTGAAACATAGTTGGCTAAGGCGTCGGATTTCACTCCAAAAGAGAGGAGGTTCGACACCCGCGGGTTGATGTTAGGGCCTCGTTGGTGGGTGATCTGTAAGTACCTTTATAAGTCTTCTTTGAGTCGAAGCGCTTGGCCGAGCCACGATAAGGTACCGGTGTGTACCCCCATCTAAACTTTTTGTCATAAAAAAAAGAAAAGAAATATTGCTACTCACTTCTCATTATTTCCTCCATAATCCATGGCTAAAATCACGATTCTGGTCCTTAATGTAAAACTTAATTAGAGTGTTATGGCTTAAAAATGTAAGACATATTTTCTATATCCATCAGTCTTTGGCCAATTTACCCTATTGATACTCCAAAAAAAATAATCAAGTATGGAATAGATTGGAGGAATTAACTAACTTCCTTAATTTAATCAAATTAGGTAAATAAATCTTACCTTAAAGATGAGATGGAGTACTTTATAATAGAATGAGAATCGAATATATGTGTGAGGTTGATGGGGAAAGAAACAAAAACAGGTAGTTACCAAGATTTCCATGGAGACGAAGAGGACACAAGTCTTGAACCTTGAGAGATAAGTATCTGAGATGAAACCTCCAAAGAGAGCTAGCAGAAACGCAGTCCCCAAGAAGTTGGTGAGAGTGGTTGCAGACTTTGTTAAGCTGAAGTTCATGTAGCCAAAGAAATAAGTCACCAAGCTTATTGCTGTGGAAACGAAGGCCATATTCTCTAGCCCCTCCATTGCTGCGTTCACAATCACACAAACTCACAACACATTCTATAGCATCATATATTAAAAAAAAAAAACTCCACAGAACGAGGATTCTCTAATCTGTTAATTACCATACACAAACAGTGCAGCCCTGTTTCCTCCTAGCCTTCTTTCTGCCTTTGGTCGAGTTCCCATATCTCTGCAAATTCCCTGAGATGAGTCATCAAACAACAAATTGATTAGCCTTAGCCTAAGAAGAACTTGTTTGGTCTGATACAAGACCATTAAACCATAAATGACAAGAGAACTTGGAGGTGAATTGATTACCATGGTTTAGTTCCTTGTCTTCTGCGACCAAAGAGAGAGGCTTGTTTACTCTGAGGCAGGTAGTGGTGTTGGATATAGTATATATAGAGACCAAGACCATGGCTCTGAATACTATTTATTTGCCTCCAAGTTGCCTGATAATAATAACACTAATAATGCATCAAACTACCGAGAAATGAAATGGCATCTTGGCTTTACAATAATCTTATCTGTCATAACTTGTTCGTAGAGTTGCATTTCTTACGTAGGCATTCTTGGCATTATTGATCGCCTTAATCATTTGTTTCGACGCTAAGGGGTTCGTAAAGGGAAAAAGAAGAATAAAGAAAAAGGAGACTATATGCCTATATGGTACGATTCCAAATTCTTTAATGAAAATTGTCTGGTGTATAAATATCTCATTCACGTTCATGTATATTCCATTATTCCTCCTGTTGACCTTCATGTAACGCCAAGCCAACCATGAAAAATTTGTTGTCTTGATTACGGATTTAGCTTTTGATTATTCCTATGTAGTTTAATGTCTCTTAGATAAGCTCTGTTCCAGATTATGAGCAGCTATTGTCCTGAAATGCTCAACGTTTCCTTTTAATTTCATAGCCATATGCACTTGAAGCTGATCAGATGTGGTTAGACTTGAGTTGGGACAAGTTCATGGCATATTTAAATCATTAAAGCCATCATTTTCAGCCCAACCATATTACAACAATTGGATGCATTATCAAAATTGCAAGAAACCTGAACTAATTGTTCTCAAAGGTCCTTTTTATTATAAAATAATAAGAACGTGACGAAGACCTACAATGATGACGATCAAAGTTTATGAAACAACCAACGGACAGGGATTAATCAAGTGCTATAAAAACAAATGTCATTGAGATAGCACAATCCCCATTTGCATATTTACCATTTAACAGTAATGAAGTTACAGAAAAAATTTCACCTGCTTTATATATATAGATATACATATTTTGTTATATAAGGAGAATTCAGACTAACTTGTTTTCCATATTATAATGCTGACGAGATAGCCATAAAGAATAAAGAATTGCCCAATAGTACTTACAAAACTGATCTATATAATGCATGCTTATATATTTGGAGCCGCAAACAAGGAAAAATGCATGCCAAGATTACTCGTAAAAGTCAGAGTTTTGCTTGAGTGAGAGAAGGATGGATTGTGTGACAACGAATCTAGTTAAGAATTTAGAAAATGACCTTACTTAACAGAGATGGATAGGACAACTAACTTTTAAAAAACAAATACTCAGTTCAAGTTGTAAGTTAAATAAGCAGGTTTGTTGCTTATATAGATGGTTATTGAAGGACTAGTTTAGACAAGAGTTCATTTTAAAATACAAATAAGAAAGCAGACAGAGAAATTACAGGTAGCATATAGTAGGCTCTAGTAATGCATGTGGAGGCTAAGAGATATAAAAAATTTCGAGGTGTTGAGGAAGTAAGCATCAAAGTATAGTTGGAGATGTGAGATATGAAGTGCGCAAAATTGGCGAGTTTCGAAGTGGACAAAATATGAAACAATAAAATACCAAGTAGTTTGTTAAAAGGGACTTGTCTTGGGACTTTGCTGACGAAAATGGGGTTTTTGGCGCATCTCATATTTCTTCTTCGACGCATACAAGTATGATCTTTTTTGCCAGCGTCACTGTCTTCAGCCGGCCTTCTCTCGGATTCCTCATAAAAGAAAGGAAAGTTTTCAGTTTTATTTGTTTTACAGGAATATAGGACAAAATGGTTGTTTGCAGTTGAAAAAATACATTGACGTAAGTAGAAATAAAACTCTTCTCACAAACTTACCTCGTATATCGTAAATCACAATGAAAAAAATAGCTTATATTACTAATCCAAATAAGCACGAAGTGTCTACTACTTGCCGCAAGAATCATCAGCATCATTGATATATATAAAATTCATATGATGTCTTACGGTTATAACATCAATTCAAGACTCGGCATCTAACTAGTAGTATATTATCACTTTGATCCTATTTATAAGTCCATTTTGATTAAAAAATTTGGTTCTATTTATAAGTCCCATTTAACCAAATAAATGAGATTGTGACAATCTTGCCCATATTATTGTACCAATGAAAATAGAGAGAGAATAAAGAGTTACTCCCTCTGGTCTTTATTATAAGGCACCAACTAACAAGCTTATTTGGTCCTTTTTATAATGCACTTGCTTGTTCCCAATGAGAATTAATTATTTGTTTCCATGTCTACCCATAATTAATGAGGGTATGGGTGAGAGTAATAATTAATATAATATTAGAGTTTAGTGCAATTAGTAGGGGTAATATTAGAAGTTACTTAAATTGTAGAGTAACTTTATTGACTTTAACTGTTTTTATTGGTTTGTGAGATTTGTTAGTTGGTGCCTTATAATAAGGACCAGAGGGAGTAAAAGATACCCATTCATAAATAAAGATAAAGTTGAAAATGTACCCCATAATCATTGAGCTACCTATCTTTCCTTAGTATGTGTGATTTGGTCAAAAAGAATTTATAAGTAAGAGCAGACTGGTATATTCATTAATTGAAAGCAATGACTTATTTGTAGCTGAGCAATATCAGGGACCTATATCTTGCGCTTCGTCACTGTTTAGCACTTTAGCAGCCTTTTGCTTGTTCCTCATTTCATATATCATAATCAATAATGCGAAGTGAGAATAGAAGGGAAATTGACGAATTAGCTACTATAATTGTAGTTTATTTTATACACCCTCTGACCTAAAAGTTGGTTGACTTTTTTAAAAAAGATCAAGAATATAAAATATATTACTTAATTATATTATATGATATGTATCATTAGATTATATATTAGTTTATCAGATAGATAAATTAGTTTTTTTAAAAATGATAAATATAAAATATTTTAAGTTAATTTATTAATTTTTTAAAGAAAAATTGAACTAGCTCATTAACAATTATATTAAAGGCAAGAGGTTGTGTGACTTTTGATAGCTATTCGTTCATGATGACTAAGATTAAAAGGCGATTGCGAGTGCGACAAAAGTAAATTAACATTCATAATTGATCGGTTGAACCGAAAAATTGGTGAACTGATGATTGACATGATTTAAAATGGGGAAAATTTTATTAAAATACTATTTAAATTTGTAAAACTCTCAATGATCTCCGAATTTGTAAAAGAGGCGAGAGATACTAAGAATATATGAGGATATACAAATTCGGACGAAATTACCCTTAGTTTTTAAATAAAAAAATAAAAAATAAAAATACCCTCACTGGAGGATCACCGGCGAGGGGGTGGGTTTTTTTTTGGAAAAAATTTATTCATTGAAGTGTAAGGGGTGGGGTTCGAACCCCCTACCTCTCACACATGCATGGGACCAAGTGGTCCACCAGTTGGGCCACTTGGTTCCTTTAATATATATATATATATATATACACTAACAAAAATATATATATATTTTTTAACATTTTTTCAACAGTAATTACAAAATTTTTATCGCTATTTACAACTTTTTTTTTTTTTTTTTTTTTTTTTTTTTTAGGTTTTCCTTTCTTGCCTTTGAGGAAAAAATAAAAAAAAATGCATAATTACAAAATTTTCATCGGTATTTACAAATCAACCATTCGCTATTTACAACTTTTTCTTTTAGGTTTCCCTTTCAGCTTTTGAGAAAAAAAAAAAAAAAAGTAATGCATAATTACAAAAAAAGTTGTAAATAGAGATGGAAATTTTGTAATTATGCATTATTATTTTTTTGTTTTTTCCTCGAGAGGCAAGAAAGGGAAACCTAAAAAAGTTGTAAATAGTAATAGTTGATTTGTAAATACCGATGAAAATTTTGTAGTTATGCATTTTTTTCCCCGGAGGCAAGAAAGGGAAACCTAAAAAAGAAGTTGTAAATAACAATGAAATTTTTGTGAATAGTGATGGTTGATTTATAAATAGCGATGAAAATTTTGTAATTACCATTGAAAAAATGTTAAGAAGAATATATATATTTGTTAATGTATATATATATATATATATATATTAAAGGAACCAAGTGGCTCAACTGGTGGAACACTTGGTCCCATGCGGATCTGGATCCTCTCCTTATCACTTTTCTCCTCATCCCTCCCCATCAAGACATCCTACTTGTTCAAATCCGGATCCAAGGGCCCGGAATTTTTTAAAAAAACATACTCGCTAATCGGCTTTCTCCCCATCCCTCCCCATCATCGAGATCGACCGTCGAAATCCCGATCCAAGGGCCCGAAAGGCGATTAGTAGAGTATGTTTTTTTAAAAAATTTCGGGCCCTGGATCTCAATTTGACTACGGGATGTGTTGATGGGGAGGGATGAGGAGAAAAGTAATAAGGAGAGGATCCGATCCTGTCCCATGCATGTATGAGGGGTGGGGGGTTCAAACCCCACCTCCCTATACTTTAATGAATAAAATTTTTTCCAAAAAAAAAAAAAAAAAATCCACTCCCAAAAAAAAACCCCACCCCTCTCCTAGGTGGCGGGCGGCCTACGGCCGTCGCCGGTTGACCCTCCGGGCGGGTATTTTTATTTTTATTTAAAATTAAGGGTAAAAGGATAATTTCACCCGAATTTGCATATCCCTCATAGGTCCTTGGTACCTCTTAGTCTTTTTATAAATTCGGGAGACTTTTGAGGGTTTTGCAAATTCAAATGGTATTTTAATAGAATTTTCCCTTTAAAAAATGACATAAAGCGGCTTAAGAAAAAAAAGACGGTAGAAAGCATGAGTTTTAAGCTTTTATAAAGGGAGTGTAAAATCTAAAAATATATAAATAATCACTAAAGTATTCTATGACTTCAAAAAAAAGAGTATGCTATTTTTTTTTTTTTTTTAAAAAAAAAGATTAGGGTGTAGTGCAATGTAGAATGTTAAATTGATGGGAAAAAATGTAGATTGTTAAATTAATCCAGGTGATATACAATAATGAGTCAGTATTTCTAGTAATAATCATAAAAGTCTTTTACCAAGCTCTTAGATGAGTTAGAAACAAATAACATATAATAGTGGGGGAGATAGTACTTAAGAAAAATTAAATTGTAATTTTCGAATACTAAAAACTATGCAAAATTACGAAAAATACCAAATTAGATAAAGGAATGAAAATTCACAAACCTTTTTTTTTTTTTTTTTTTTTTTTTTTTTTTTTTTTTTTGTGTGAACATATTCACAAACTTTTATTCTATCAACACTTGGCATTTTAAATGGTACATAAATATCTCAAGGGAATTTTTTTAGGCGCAAATTAATAAACACCGTTGGATTAAGAATATGTCCAGATGATCGTCTTTGCGGTTCCCAACTCTTCCCCAACAGAAATCAGTTGCCCCAATTCCTTCGGTCTCCTGCTCTCTGCATCGCCGGCGTCCTCCGTGTGCATCACTGTGTCATTTTCGTGAATTATAGGTAGGCACGCAACTGCTAGTCGGTATGATTAGACTGCAAGCTTTTCAGTTTGTAATGTTTACCTCTTTTCGATTCGGCCAAATAATCTAATCTTGATTTAATTGATCCCACTCACCGTGATTTTCCCCTTATATCAAAGAGTACATATGGTTCGTATCTTGTCTTTTTCATGAATTTTCCTGAACTTAGATGGATCGTAACTTGTTTAAACAGTTACGGTAGTTGGTCGCAGTTTGTGATGATGATTATTAGTGACTGTTTATTCATACATCTTAAAAACTTTTAGTGATCTGTTAGTGAAAACTAATTACTCGTATTAGTGAAGATTGGTAATGATCTAAATGAAATGGTTTTATCGGTCATGTTTTCTTCTTTACTTCTTTGTTGTTCCAAAGCTAAGCGCCTTCGAAACCCACTTTGGGAAATCTATTCCTGAAACTGGAACGCATAGCCCATAGAGACCCCCCGAGACATAAACTGCTATGTAGCACACATGTCCTCCGAAGTCCTTCATTGTGTTTAGGTTTAAGTAGCAATTTTGCCCGGGAAGTACACCAACAGGAGCGATGTTACTCTAGAAGTTTTTTTGGACTCAATTTTGCCATGGAAGTCTAAAAACGTAGCAATGTTGCCCTCCACTAATGAGAATGATGGAGTTAGCACACTTGAGTCGAGTGTCTATGATCGTTTTTTTTTTTTTTTTTTTTTTTTTTTTTTTTTTTTTTTTTTTTTTTTTGCAAGGGCACGCTCATTTTGAGTGTGCACATTGATTTTGCTCCGGAAGTACACCAATAGGAGTAATGTCACTCTACAAGTTTTTTTGGGCTTAATTTTACCGTGTAAGTCTAAAAACGTAGCAATGTTGCCCTCCACTAATGAGAATGATGGAGTTAGCACAATCGAGTCGAGTGTGTACATCGTTTTTTTTTTTTTTTTTTTTTTTGCAAGGGCACACTCAAATGAGTGTACACAAATGTGCACACTCAAAATGAGCGTGCACTTGAAAAAAAAAAAAAAAAAAAAAAAAAAAACTGTACACACTCGAGTGTGCTAACTCTATCAATGTCTGTCTGTTAGTGGAGAGCAACATTGCTATGTTTCTAGACTTCCGAGTAAAATTGAGCCCAAAAAAACTTCCAGGGCAACATTGCTCCTGAGAGTGTACTTCCGAGGCAAAATTGCTACTTAACCCTTGTGTTTACTATTCTTATATTTTTCTAATTATTGTATTTTAAATTAAATAATATTCTAACTAAAATAAAGTTGAACAAAAACACTTCTATTGAAGTTAACTGCAAAGTTTTCTTCTGAAGGAAGCTTGGAAGTTTGAAATCATAGAGAAGCAAATTGGCAACTTCAGAAACATTGTGTGAATTGCAATCAGCTTGAGGAAAATGGACTTGCGAGAAGCAATCAGTAATCAAACAGATGTCTCATTGAGCTTTGCCAAGCATCTATTGTTGAAGGGAGGTGAGAACGATAACTTGGTGCTTTCACCCTTGTCCATCCACGTGGTGCTTAGCCTCATTGCTGCTGGCTCCAAGGGTTCCACACGCGATCAACTTCTCTCATTCCTTAAGTCTGACTCCACCGATCATCTCAACTCCTTGGCCTCTCAGCTCGTCGCTGTTGTCTTCACTGACAGTAGTCTGAGTGGTGGCCCCCGCTTATGTTTCTCTAATGGTATCTGGCTTGATCAATCTATTTCTCTCAAACCTTCTTTCAAACAGATTGTCAACTCTGATTATAAGGCTGCTTTATCTCAAGTGGACTTCCAAACCAAGGTGCAACCCTGTCTTTCTTTATAAGGTTAACCAATGATCACACTTGTGAATGCTATTTTGATTATTTTGTTTGCAGTTTCTTGATTTGGCTTTATTTATTTATTTATTTTTTAATTGGCATGCAACTGGGAGGTTTCTTTTGGGCAAACAAGGAAAGAAGATTTAGATTCTTAATGCATGTTACTGTAAGTGAAAGTAGATTATGTGAGTTGAAACACTAAGTGATATCCCTGACCTTTTAGATTAATTTACCCTTATTGCTTGGGGTAGATATATTAATAAGGAATATACTTGAAATAGCTATACATTATTTAGGAATCAACTTGTAGCTTGTGGTTTGCGCATATTGTTTTAACACCTTACTCAGAGAACAACATCAGATTTTGTCGTGAGTGGAAATTGAGTATTGAGTCCTTGCTTGCCTTACAAATTACAATCTATCCATATTGCCCTTTTTTCTCTTGAACAGATCATATTTTCAATCCCCATCTTCACAAAGTAAAGAATTCAGGGCATAGTGTAGTTATTATAATTGATTTTCCGTTTATGTAGCCTACCTATGTTCTTCTTAAAGGTGTAATCAATCCAAATTGGTTGTAAATCAGATGTTGTATGATTGCTTTATTCCTTATCATAGAAAGCTTGTGGCACTAATAAACTAATCTCAAAGTTTCTTGCAAATTGAAAAAAGGCAACTTACTTGATCCTTTAGCATGCAACTAATGCTTCTACAGCATGGCCAAAAAAAACCTATTTCATTTGCGTGTCTAGTTGTTAAACGCTTCTAGAGTATTTTTTCCTGCTCCTGATGTAAAGTATTATTTTTCATCTAATTAAGCTAGGAAATTAAGAGAACCAAGAACAACAGCATATAGTGGTTTTTAAGTACTTAAAAATCATTAACTAATAAGATGGTGGTTATGATTTATGTAGGCTGTTCAAGTGACACAAGAAATTAATTCTTGGGCAGAAAAGGAGACAAGTGGCCTTATTAAAGATGTTCTTCCTGTGGGATCTCTTGACAACTCAGCCAGGCTCGTTTTTGCCAATGCCTTATACTTTAAAGGAGCGTGGAATGAGAAGTTTGATGCATCGGCAACCAAGGAATATGATTTTCACCTTGGAAACGGGAGCTCAGTGAAGGCTCCCTTCATGACCAGCAAGAAAAAGCAGTTTATTAGAGCATGTGATGGATTCAAAATCCTTGGTCTTCCTTATAAGCAAGGTGAAGATAAACGTCTTTTCACCATGTATTTCCTTCTTCCAGATGCAAATGATGGCCTGCCAGCTTTGGTTGAGAGGGTGGGTTCAGAATCTGGGTTCTTGGATCGCCATCTTCCTCAAACCAAAGTGGAAGTAGGTGACTTTAGGATCCCAAAATTCAAGATTTCTTACGGGGTTGAAATATCCAGTGTGCTTAAGGAATTGGGGGTAACATTGCCATTCTCTGGGGGAGAATTGACGGAAATAGTGGATTCTTCGGCTGGTCAAAATCTATTCGTTTCCAACATATTCCATAAGGCATTCATTGAAGTCAATGAAGAAGGAACTGAAGCTGCTGCTGCTAGTGCTGCTGTTATAAAACTGAGGTCTTTGCGATCTAAGATAGACTTTGTAGCAGACCACCCTTTCCTCTTTATCGTCAGAGAAGATATGACTGGGACGCTGCTGTTTGTTGGAAAGATTCTCCATCCCCTGGCTGGCTGAATCAGTCTGACATGTTAATTCTGCTATCTATTCCAATTATCCCATGTAACGTTACTATATGTTGTTGGTGCTGGTACACGGTAGTCTAAGTGACTTGCTCTTCGTTGTACTTAAAATGAAACATTATGGCTATAATAATTTTAGTTAATGAAACATTATGGCTATAATAATGCAAGATGGAGAGGGGAAACAATCCATAACGAGTGGCATGATTTAATTGAAGGACGCCAGTTGAAAACTATCCAAACTGATTCATTAAAATTATAGTATTTCGAAAGTTTCTAAGCTGTCATGTATTAATCAATTATGTAAATCACATAACGGATTTGGCGTAAGAATGAAAACAGGTAACTGGGAAAGTTTACAGTATGAAAAAGTTCTTGTTCTCAAATTTGTATTTATACTCTACAAATCGTAATAAAAGCCTTGACTTATCTGAGTTGTGCCTTTCTTGATCCATTGAAATTAGGATGTTGTAAAGGCGATTTCGGCCAAACAGAAGTGGGATTTCGACGATGTCAGAGTTTCCAAGTTCAAGGTTCGATTCAGCTCCTCCCTCAAATATGAGTTGAGTCGGGCTGGGCTGAAAATCTGACATTTATGATGCCATGAATCAGGTTTTTGTTCTCTGATATGCATGGTAATTCATATTCGGGTAACCTATTGCTCTGTAACTGGCAGTCTCGATGTTTTTTTAATTCCTGCCCTTGTTATGCAGATGAATATCTCGTATACTGGTTTGAAACACATCCTTGTTGGTGAAGGCATCACATTAGAAGTGAGAGGAGCTCAGGAAGTGTCCCTTTTTCATTCACCAGATCTTGATCTGCAAACAAATGGAAGCACTTTGTTTAACAAGGGGACGAGTGGTTTTTGGCCCCTTATGCAATCAATGCGCATGAGTCTAATTTCTATACGCATATTACGCTCTGCATCATTAGTTGCCTACAGATCTCGGAATCCAGATTTGTACATAAAATATGCATATATTTCAGGGGACAGTGGGACACAATTGAGCTCCTCTCAGAAAATTTTTACCATGGTCTTGTGCACGGAAAGCGAGCATGGCCCATTAATTCCTTCAGGTTGAGATTAAGTATGTCGGAAAAAGTTTTGAGGAGCCTTCTGGGTCGTAAGGTCCTTCGAAATCAGGATTCTGGTTTGGTCAAAGACTCAAAGCTAATGTCAAAGCATCATCTCATGTCAGGTTCCCCATTGAGTTGGAAAGAGTAGTTGGGAGCAATATCACTCTCAATGGTACACTGCCCAAGTGGAGAACAAGGCCCAGTGTAGAAAGAGATTGGTTTCAGATATGGGCTAGAGTCGAGGCTCACACACTAAAACCTCTTATGATCAAGAAATCAAAGCCTTTTATCGAATCAGATTCAGTTTCCTGGGGTAATTTGATGTTCAACGTGTCCTTTACAAAGGTGCGCTCTTTACTTGTTCCTCCAGAGGCCATTACATTGGATGTGAAATGGTAGGAGATGCTCTTGTAAATTTTTACGTATTTTACGTTTCGTATAAATGGGCTACGTTTTTTGTTTTTTTTGTTCCTCGTCTTGTATTTGGTTTGGAGCATTTAAACCCAATTCTTTCTCAGTGGTTATGGTTTAACATAAGGAGCTCTTGTTGCTAATAAACTTTTCTTTTTAAAATAACACCTAAACCTTAATAAATAAACCTAATCCAGGTTTGTACGCGTGGTCTGCTAGTTAGGAATCCTTATCATAAACACCTGTTCATGTGTTTCTTAATTTTCCCTTAATTTACACTTGGTTGGAAGTTCTCCCATAACCAATGTCTAGTTCCTTAATTTGTCCTTCACAGTGCTAATGAACAATTGAATATAAATGAACACGTTTTTATATTAGTAAACCTCTATACTAG
This sequence comes from Acacia acuminata, assembly GCA_019022655.1. Classification (NCBI taxonomy): domain Eukaryota; kingdom Viridiplantae; phylum Streptophyta; class Magnoliopsida; order Fabales; family Fabaceae; genus Acacia; species Acacia acuminata. The sequence goes on from JAFJYI010000015.1 coordinate 614,597, forward strand.
AGGGTTACACTTACATTCACTTTCACGTCATGCAAATTGATGGAGAAACCGAAAGCAAGCAAGTAAACATGCACTAGAGATCTAAACTAAACGTTACTCATCTCAAGAGCATCTTGGGGATGGATCTGCCTATCTTCCACCTTTTTGTATCGATACCAAGAAGCACAAACCAAGTAAAACCCAAAATTGAGAACGCTTAACCCAGACAACAGCCAATAGAAGTAGTTAAGTTTGTCCCTGTTCAAGTTATTACTTGCCAGCCATCCTCCACTCACTTTGTTAACCACTTCAACCACCACGGTACTTGTAAAATAACCAAATGCCACAGAACTCCAGGATATGGCCGTACCTAGTGCCTTCATTCCTGATGAACTTTCAGCATAGAAAAACTCCAGAAGCCCAATCAAGGTAAACATATCTGCTGCTCCAAATATAGAAAATTGGAAACCCAGCCAAAACACACTCATAGGCAAAGGCTCTTTACTATCCACCATGTTGTGATGGATGGCCACTGACTTCCGGTGAGTTTCAACAACTCCGGAGACTGCCATGGAAACTGCTGACAGAACCAATCCAACCCCAATGCGTTGAAGTGGTCGAATTCCTGTGGGAATTCCTGTGATTCTTCGAGCAAGTGGGATGAAAATGCGGTCGTATAAAGGGATTAGGATGAACATGAAGAGCAGAGGGATGACTGGGATAGACGGACCAGGCACTTTAAATCCGTTGATGTTGCGATTCATGGTGGTGCTTTGCTGTATAGAGAAAGTTTGAAGCTGAGCCAAACATGTGTTCAGGAATATGGTGCTACATATAATTGGTAGCATGCGGATCAAGATTTTTGTTTCTTCTACTTGTGTCACCGTGCACAGATTCCATGGTCCTGAGGTTATGGATGTTGCTGGATCATTATTGCTCCTTATAATTGCTGCTCGGTCCAAGAATCTGGGAAATCAGTTTTCCAACGGAAATATGAGTATGGGCTTGTGTAATTTAAAACCTCTTGTCGTGAGGTTATGTCCTGAGGTTATGTTACATATGACCATCATCTTAGGAAAACATATGTATATATAAAGACCAAAGCTCGAACCTTAGACTGAACATGCACATGAGAGTGTTCAAATCTGTTTCTTCTAATGTATATATTACCTGAATTGATTTGTCCTTTTGATGATTTCATGATTGTCCCTTCCTTCTGTTTCATGAATCTCATGTAGTTCTTCATCATTCTGTGGAATTTGCAGTTTTCTGTTTCCGAGGGCCACCACAAAAACCTACCAGTTCAACGAAGATACATGAGTCAGATCTGTATAACAATTTGGAACGTAATTCCTACATATTAATGTCATGTACCTGTATGATCCGCACAAGGGGGCTTCCCTTTGGAACATTCATCCGATAAAATGATTTGCCCATGATTATAAGGATGGCTGCGATTAAGACAGCAATGGTGCATATGATAAAACTCCATTGCCAGCCTACGTTGGTACTAATCCAAACAATGAAGGTAACACCCATTATAGATCCAATGGTGTGGCTAAACAAGAACCAGTTGAAGAAGCTAGATAATTGAGCCGCCTCTTTGGGATCTTTATCATCAAATTGGTCAGCCCCTAAGGCCGGCAAAGCTGCCTTAACGCCGCCAGTTCCTAATGCAACAAGGTAAAGTCCAGTATAGAGTATTGCAGCTTGGCCTCCACTTGCAGCCTCGCATTGACTTGCCTGCGTTGTTGCTGCGCCCTTGCAAGGGGTTGGTCTTAATTGGTGGAAGTGCGCTTGTGCTGCTAGGATACCATACCCCTGTAACCAAACACAAATTAAAAATGTTCAACTTGTATGTTGTTACTTGTTATGAGAAGCCTATACAGTGTAATTTTCAGACATTCTTGAGTTATACATCAGAAGCTAGCGTTTTGCTGCTTTGTGAACTCTCTTTTTAAGGGTGATTTGATATTTGTGTCAGTAAATATTTCCTTCGGTCCTAATTATAAGATAAAGTTGACTTTGTTTGGAGAAATTAAGGAAACTAAATAAATTACTTAATCATATCATATGTTATATATCCTAAGATTATATATTAGTTTATTAGTTAAACTAGTTAGCTTAGAGAAAAAAAAGAAACACAAATACTCTAAAGTAATTTAATTAGTTTCATTAATCTCAACAAAAAAGTCAACTTTATCTTATAATTAGGACCAGAAGTAATACTTACATTACATGCTGATACTTTACAGACTAGAACAATTAGTAGCTTTAGAATTAATTTATCTGTGATAAAGGAGAAGGATCTTAGAGAGCTTGGAATTAAAATCTATAGGATTTTAAGCAGTTGTGACAAACCAAGTTGTTTCTTATTGAACCAATATGACTAACCAAGGTGAACCGTTGACCTCTAATGGTACCGTAGGTTTGGTTAATCGTGAATAGTCAATGCGTTTATGGGATGGAAAATAAAATAATGTTGACAAAGGTTATTTTATATTAATAATTACCATTAGTCAAATAATTGACTTATTGACGTGTTGACGTGCCCAAACAACTGTGCAAATCACACTATTCTTGCTAAAATGATTTGGAGCAATGATTGTCATCAACAGAATATTGCTTTACTCATTTCCCATTATTTCCTCCATAATCCATGTCTAAAATTACAACTACTCATCCGATCCTTAATGTAAAACTTAATTAGAGAGTTGTTATTGCTTCTAAATATAAGACATATTTCCTATATTTGTCAATTTTTTGCTAATTTACTCGTATTGATACTCCTTCAACAATAATCAAATAGGAAATAGATTGACAGAATGAACTAACTTCCTTAATTTAATCAAATTATATAAATAGATCCTACATTAAAGATCGGATGGAGTACTTTATAATAAAAGGAGAGTTGAATCTGTGTGTGAGGTTGGAGGGGAAAGAAACAAAAAAGGGGAGTTACCAAGATTTGCATGGAGACGAAGAGGACACAAGTCTTGAACCTTGAGAGATAAGTATCAGAGATGAAACCTCCAACGAGAGCAAGCAGAAACGCAGTCCCCATAAAGTTGGTGAGAGTGGTAGCAGACTTTGTTAAGCTGAAGTTCATGTAGCCAAAGAAATAAGTCACCAAGCTTATTCCTATGGAAACGAAGGCCATATTCTCTAGCCCCTCCATTCCTGCGTTCACAATCGCACAAACTCACAACACATTCTATAGCATCATATATTAAAAAAAAAAAAAAAAAAAAAAAAAAAAAACTCCACAGAACGAGGATTCTCTAATCTGTTAATTTACCATAAACAAACAGTGCAGCCCTGTTTCCTCCTACCCTTCTTTCTGCCTTTGGTTGAGTTCCCATATCCCTACAAATTTCCTGAGATAAGTCATCAAAAACAAATTGATTAGCCTTGGCCTAAGAAGAACTTGTTTGGTCTGATACAACACCACTAAACCATAAATGACAAGAGAACTTGGAGGTGAATTGATTACCATGGTTCCTTGTCTTCTGCGACCAAAGAGAGAGGCTTGTTTACTCTGAGGCAGGTAGGGGTGTTGATATAGTATATATAGAGACCAAGACCATGGCTCTGAATACAATTTATTTGCCCCCAAGTTGCCTGATAATAGCGGAGTTGAATTGCTTTGTATATATATAATTTGTTATATAACGAGAATCAGACTAACTTGTTTTCCATATTATAGTGCTGACGAGATAGCCATAAAGAATTGCCCAGCAGTACTTACAAAACTGATCTATATAATGCATGTTTAATTAATTGGAGCCCAAACAAGGAAGGAAATATGCATGCCAAGATTTACTCGTAAAAATCAGAGTTTTGCTTGAGTGAGAGAAGTATGGATTGTGTGACAATGAATCTAATTTAGAATTTAGAAAAACATATCCTCAGTTCAAGTTGTAAGTTAAATAAGCAGGTTTGTTGCTTGTATGGATGGCTATTAAAGGACTAGTTTAAACAGGAGTTCATTTTGAAATACAAACAAGAAAGCAGCAAGAGAAATTATGGGTTGAATAATAGGCTTTAATAATGCTCTAATAACGGTCAAAATTGGCAAGGTTCAGAGTGGACCAAATATGCAACAATAAAATACCAAGAGGTTTGTTAACGAAAATGGCGTTCTTGGCACATTTCATATTTCTTCTTTGAGGTGAACAAGTATTGATCTCTTGCCATTGTCAATGTCTTAAGCCGCCGTTCTCTTGATTTTTCCTCATAAAAGAAAGGAAAGTTTTGACTTTTATTTATTTTACAGGAATATGTCTACTACTTGCAGCAAGAATCATCATCATCATTGATATATAAAATTTATATGACGTCTTACAACTATAACATCAATCATCCAAGACTCGCATCTAACTAGCAGTATATTATATCCATTAATAGAATATGGGTCAAATGTTTGAGAAGTCAATATGCAAATGGGAATAATTTACTTCTCCAAGTTTTCAAAAAACAATCTCAATCTCTAACTTGGAGATCCCTAGTCTATGTCTCAGATACTTTTCTTTAAGGTGTGGGAAAGAAAATTAGTAATAACAAAAATACCTACTTCTAATGGGACATGTGGACTCCACTTAATGACCCCCTCATTGGCTATGTCCAATAAAACTTAGAGGAGGTTAAGTTAGGGATAAAGTTGTAGATTTTGTTTTACCAAATAGAAGGTGGAATATGTTTAAATGGAGAAAATTCTTTCTTGGATGGGTGGTGATTCACCTCTGAAGGTATTATAGAGGATTGTGTAACTTAGAGAAATGTTTATGACGGGAAATTCTCAGTCAAAGCAACCTACAATTTCCTTTCTCAAAAGGAGGAGTCATATGATTCACAGGTTTGGAAATTTTTTTGGCCCTGGTAGATGCTTGAAAAGATAAAAAATTTTCTTCTGGCATGTTGCGTATGAGAGAGTAATCATTAATTCACTAAGAGCTAAAAGAGGGATATCGAAAACACCAAATTACCTTTTAGGCTGTCATTGTGAGGAGAGTGTTGTTCACATGTTGTGGGATTGTAAGAGAGCGAAAGAAGTGTGGAAACAATTTATTATTTTTATCCAATATACTGCTTTCTTTAACTATGATTTGCAGGTTAGCTTAATTGGAACTTCAATCATATCCCGGAAAAAAATAGATGCAATTGGTGGCCATGGTGTAAAAATTTCAGCAATATTTGTTAACTCATATGCAATGGCGGACGCGCCCCATTGGGGGTGGGGGGAGGTTGGGCCCCCGCCCCCCTCAAATTTAAAGAAAAGAAAGAATGGGAGAGCCCAAATGTAGGGATAGGACAAATATAGGATTTTAAATGACACAGTTAGCTTTAGCATAGGTACTTCATCAAGGCAATGACGTTGTGCCTATCCCTGGTGAGTGTCCTCTTTAAAAACTCACTAACAGAGGTGGTGTGTAAGAATATGTGCATTGTAAGGATCGGGTCAATGGCAGAGTTTTGCTTGTGTCAATTATCTGTATATATTGGGGTTATTATGCATATTTTTCGTTAACTTGTATGGATATTTGCAGGAACAACAAAGATTAGGCACTTGGATCAAAATGTGGGGGTCATAGGAGTGAAACTCTCAGACATGAGCTCAAAGAAATTTCTGAGATGGTTCCTATTGATGAAAAGGCAAGTGATCGTTACTTTGATTAAATGGACAAAATGGGATGGAGGGTTGCCAACACACCTCCAAAGAATTTTAGGATCTCAACTTGAAGTACTTGGAGAATGCTGCAGTTTGTGTATGCTGAATGCAACCGTATCAGCAAATATTGACGAGTTATTAATGGATGCTGCAAAATTCTGTGCGTTAAACTTCAATGTATTGGAATGATTCAAGATGAATAATGGCCTCAGTTGGATGAGGTCGTACTTTGTAACATACCAAATAGTATTTTTTAGTTTGGGCTAGATATTGTATTTTTTATTTTCGCTTCTCGTTATTAAAATTTCTGAGTCCGCCACTGCTCATATGGAAAGCACGTTGCAAACATATCTTTGAAAATTCTGAAGCGGCGTCTAAAGAAATTGCTCACCATAGAGAGAATCTACATAGAAGGCCGAATGGAAAACAAACAAGAAAAATTCGAAATTTTTCCCCGAGACATAAACTGCTATGTAGGCACGCATGTTCTCCAAAGTCCTTCATTGTCTTTACTATTCTTAATGTTTTTGTAATTATTGTATTTTTAATTAAAGAATATTCTAACTAAAATAAAGTTGAACAACAACACTTCCATTGAAGTTAATTGCAAAGTTTTCTTCTGAAGGAAGCTTGGAAGTTTGAAATTGCGGAGGAGCAAATTGGCAACTTCAGAAACATTGTGTGAATTGCAGTCAGCTTGAGGAAAATGGACTTGCGAGGAGCAATCAGTAATCAAACAGATGTCTGGTTGAGCTTTGCCAAGCATCTATTGTTGAAGGGAGGTGAGAACGATAACTTGGTGCTTTCACCCTTGTCCATCCACGTGGTGCTTAGCCTCATTGCTGCTGGCTCCAAGGGTTCCACACGTGATCAACTTCTCTCATTCCTGAAGTCTGACTCCACCGATCATCTCAACTCATTTGCCTCTCAGCTCGTCGCTGTTGTCTTCACTGACGGTAGTCTCGGTGGTGGCCCCCGCTTATGTTTCTCTAATGGTATCTGGCTTGATCAATCTCTCTCTCAAACCTTCTTTCAAACAGATTGTCAACTCTGATTATAAAGCTGCTTTATCTCAAGTGGACTTCCAAACCAAGGTGCAACCCTGTCTTTCTTTATAAGGTTAACCAATGATCACACTTGTGAAAGTAATTTTGATTATTTTGTTAGCAGCTTCTTGATTTGGCTTAATTTTTTTTTTTAATTGGCATGCAACTGGGAGGTTTCTTTTTTGAAAAGGTTGGGCAAACAAGGAAAGAAGAATTAGATTCTTAATGCATGTTACTGTAAGTGAAAGTAGTTTATATGAGTTGAAACACTAGGTGGTATCCTTGACCTTTTAGGTTAATTTACCCTTATTGCTTGGGGTAGATATATTATTAAGGAATATACTTGGAATAGCTATACATTATTTAGGAATCAACTTGTAGCTTGTGTGGTTTGCGCATATTGTTTCAACACCTTACTCAGAGAACATAATCAGATTTTGTTGTGAGTGGAAATTGAGTACTGAGTCCTTGCTTGCCTTACAAATTACAATCTATCCATATTGGCCTTTTTTCTCTTGAACAGATCATATTTTCAATCCCCATCTTCACAAAGTAAAGAATTCAGGGTATAGTGTAGTTCTTTTAATTGATTTTCGGTTATTCTTAAAGGTGTAATCAATTCAAATTGGTTGTAAATCAGATGTCGTATGATTGCTTTATTCCTTGTCATAGAAAGCTTGTGGCACTTATAAACTGATCTAAAATTTTCTTGCAAATTGAAAAAAGGCAACTTACTTGATCCTTTAGCATGCAACTATTGCTTCTACAGCCTGGCAAAAAAGAACCTATTTCATTTGTAATTGCTTCTAGGGTATTTTTTCTGCTCCTGATGTGAAGTATTAGTAATCATCTAATGTAAGCTAGGAAATTAAGAGAACCAAGAACAACAGCTTATAGTGGTTTTAAGTACTTCAAAATAATTAACTAATAAGATGATGGTTATGATTTATGTAGGCTGTTCAAGTGACGCAAGAAATTAATTCTTGGGCAGAAAAGGAGACAAGTGGCCTTATTAAAGAGGTTCTTCCTGTGGGATCTCTTGACAACTCAGCCAGGCTTGTTTTTGCCAATGCCTTATACTTCAAAGGAGCGTGGAATGAGAGGTTTGATGCATCGGCAACCAAAGAACATGATTTTCACCTTGGAAACGGGAGCTCAGTGAAGGCTCCCTTCATGACCAGCAAGAAAAAGCAGTTTATGAGAGCATGTGATGGATTCAAAGTCCTTGGTCTTCCTTATAAGCAAGGTGAAGATAAACGTCGTTTCACCATGTATTTCCTTCTTCCAGATGCAAATGATGGCCTGCCAGCTTTGGTTGAGAGGGTGGGTTCACAATCTGGGTTCTTAGATCGCCATCTTCCTCAAACCAAAGTGGAAGTAGGTGACTTTAGGATCCCAAAATTCAAGATTTCTTACGGGGTTGAAATATCCACTGTGCTTAAGGAATTGGGGGTAACATTGCCATTCTCGGGGGGAGAATTGACGGAAATAGTGGATTCTTTGGCTGGTCAAAATCTATTCGTTTCCAACATATTCCATATGGCATTCATTGAAGTCAATGAAGAAGGAACTGAAGCTGCTGCTGCTAGTGCTGTGGTTAGAAAACTGAGGTCTTTGCAATCTAAGATAGACTTTGTAGCAGACCACCCTTTCCTCTTTATAGTCAGAGAAGATATGACTGGAACACTTCTGTTTGTTGGAAAGATGCTCCATCCTCTGGCTGGCTGAATCAGTCTGACATGTTAATTCTGCTATCTATTCCAATTATCCCATGTAACGTTATTATATGCTGTTAGTGCTGGTACCCGTTTGTCTAAGTGGCTTGCTCGTCGTTGTCCTTAAAATGGATGTATATGAGAAAAATGTAATAAGGTAAAAGTAGACAAAGTTTGAGATAAATCATGACTATTTTAGGCATAATTTCAGTTAATGAAACATGTGAAACAAATATGTAGGCATAAGGCTATAATAATGCAAGATGGAGAGGGGAAACAATCCATAACGAGTGGCATGATTTAGTTGAAGGACGCCAGTTGAAAAGTATTCAAATTGATTCATTAAAATTATAGTATTTCTGAAGTTTCCAAACCGTCATATAATAATCAATTATGTAAATCACATGACGGATTTTGCGTAAGAAATGCAGTGGCTGGGAAAAGTGAAAACAGGTAACTGGTAATGTTTACAATATGAAAAAGTTCGGAAACTGCATATTTAGAATTGAAGGCAAGAGAGAGTCAATCTGGGATCTTCCATGTGAAATGACGCATTCTTTTCATATCCATGCCACACACTTTTAAGTGTTTAATGGTTTTATATGAAGGAGATCGAAGTTTCATTGAGGCAAGTTCAGGCTTCAGCTCAACGAAAACGGGATTTCGAAATGATTAACCAAACTCTTTCTTCGACAGCAGCCTATACCCTTTATGTGTAAAACACTATAAATTAGTGAATTAATCAAAATGAGATAACAAGCAATTGCATGGTCTATGGAAGGAGAAAGTTGGACAATCGCATGATGTACCAGCTTGTCCTTATCAGCACGAAAATGGAGAAATGGCTTTGGCACAAATTTGCTGACTCTTTCTTCTTTCATTTGACAGTGTCATTTTTGTCAATGTGCTTCACAATGTTCATTTCAGATTTGTTTGGGCCTAATTAAAAATTATGTAGCTATTGCAGTCCTATGATGAAATTCCCACAACCCCCCAAAAAAAAAAAATATATATATATATATATATAGGAATGGAAAACTTAATGATCAATAGGGACCGTTGCATAGGGATCATCTATTCAGACTTCAGAGAGGCACGTGATTTTTCAAGTAATTAATCTCATAAAGCAGAGGATGAAGCTGTAAAGATATAATATTGTTCGGTGGGTTGAACTTGAATCGGGAAATTAATAAATAGCTCAAATTAAAGGTTGACCTTCACCAGTTAATGGTCAGTTCGACCCAGCACTGCCGATGGCAACGGCATCCTCTTGTTACTGCACTCTCTGTAATTACCAAATATATCATTATTCATTATTATAACCAACTAATCAAGTACTAACACATGCAGAAAATGGTAGTATAACATAATGGAGTGTGTATATAATTCCACAGGCTCCGAAGATCACGTGGTCCTCACATGTAGGCGCGAGATTTTAAATCGTGGCTGTACTACTTGTTTCCTTTCGCTGGCCAGATCGCACTCTGTTAATTAATGCTTTTCCTCCAACAAGCTACTTGTAGTTAGTAGTAAGTTGAAGCTATTCTGGAATAATGCATGTCAAAGGAAAGAGAATGCAGTGCATGCATATAAAAAAATGGAAAATGGACAAACCAAGTTGCTGATTTGAATTCTTATTTCCTTTCCTTTCCTTTTCTTTCATCGATGGATGGAAAATCAATCTCAGATCAATTTTAGCGTTATGGGCGAGGGAGTAGTATCAGTATGGCAAGTTTGGGGACTGAAGAAGCGGATAAGCAAAGCGGCATTATTGTTATTAATAGCAAGTACGACCCTGTGAGCAGCTTTGACCACCTCGAACATTGCAGCCCATCCTCACAACTATACACTCCCATAACCATATCTCACTTCTCTCCCTCAGTCCCTCTTTTTTTGTATTATACGTAAAGGAGTAACTCTCTGATCTTCCCACTTCAATGACGCGCGCGCGCACATATATTAATTGAGTACAGTAGATATAACCAGACTTACTTTTGATTCATTCATTTATTTATTTCCTTCTTTAATGCAAGACCCCTCAAGCTTGCTTCTCGTTTCAAAATAGTTTGCGCCTAGTCTGCTTCCCAATACTCTCTCTGACACCTCGGAAATAAACAAGAGAATCGGAAGAACATCTAGTATCTACCATAGGTACCGAGCTGTGAAAACAAGATCAGAAGTAAGAATACAAACCAACAGTGTAGGAATAAGCAAGAAAATGGGGGAGACGGGGAACCACCAGCCACCGGTGCAGGCACCTCCGCCGGGACCACCACCGCCTAATCTTGCACTTTCGATGGGTCCCACTTGGACACCAGCCGAGCAACTCCATCAACTTGACTACTGCATTCACTCAAATCCTTCATGGCGTCAGTATCTCCCTTCCATTCTCCCCTTCTCTAGCTACTTTGATTTTCTTAGTCACTTCTTTCATAAATATCTTCTGTTTACACATAAAAAGCTGCTAAAGTTCGGGGTTACGTTAAAAGCTGTTAGAGATCTTTTTGTGGATCCCCTTTTAATATATAGAACTTGATCAATGAGTTACATTAGAGTATAACTATAAGTTAGTTGTTCTGCATTTAGTTAGGAAAGTTGTTGAATCATATGCCCTCAGTATACTGTGTATAAAGACTAAACATATCACACGATTCTCTTACTCTGCATTTTCTCTTAAATTAAACCTGATTAGTTAGTTGCAAACGGCTTTTTTCTGCCTTTTGATTCTATAAAAAAAAGGTTATATTTTTCATGTTATTAGAATCACAAGTCTTCAGGAGTTTATCTCTATCCCTTGTCCTTTGTGACTAATACCCCAAAATAACTGGCAGCGGAGGCGGTTTTGCTGGCTTTCCAACACTACATCGTGATGCTTGGGACAACGGTTCTGATTGCAACCATCCTCGTACCTCAAATGGGTGGGAATCATGTAAGTTCACAATTTTGTGATATAATTCATTTTGAGCCATATATGACTCATCTGAATATTCATAGATCTTACAAGTGTGGCATGTTTTTGAGCAGGGTGACAAAGCCCGAGTGATTCAAACCTTGTTGTTTATGTCTGGATTGAACACTCTGCTTCAGACCTTGATCGGGTCAAGGCTTCCTACAGTGATGCGTGGATCTCTCGCTTTCACTATCCCCATCATGACCATCATAAATAATTACACTGACCGAACATTTGAAACTGAGCACGAGGTTTGTGTTCTTCAAACACCTTTAAAATCTGAACTAAGCAAGTTCTCACCCAAGTTTTTAATCAGATCTCTTTCTTTAAGTTAAAACTTGAGGATAAAAAAAAAAAAAAAAAAAATTCGAAAACATTCTGATATGGTTGCTTGTACGTAGAGATTTACCTACACAATTAGAACAGTCCAAGGGTCCCTCATTGTTTCTTCTTTCATCAACATCTTCCTTGGCTATAGTACAGCATGGGGTAATTTAACAAGGTAATTCATATAATCTATGGTTTACATGTAATTAAAGCCCCATCAACAGTCACAGCCTTAGTTTTAATTTCCTTGTTTTTTTTTTTTTTTTTTTTTTTATCAGGTACTTCAGTCCGTTAACCATTGTACCATTGGTTTGCTTGGTGGGCCTTGGTCTATTCATGAGGGGCTTTCCAATGGTAAATAACGCTAATCCACTTTTCAAGATTGAATATAATGCATCTCGCTGGGTAATAACAATTAAAAAGGCAAAGAAGTTGACCAAATAACTTTTCTTGTTCTGTACACGTACAGCTCGCAAATTGCGTAGAGATTGGACTCCCGATGCTTATTCTACTGGTCATAACCCAGCAGGTTCTAAGTCTTGATCTGAAATTGAAAGAATATGTATTAGAGCTTTATAATCCTTTGCTTTTTATTTGACAACAACTTTATTCCGATATGATAGTATTTGAAGCGAATTCATGTCAGTACAAGTCATGTACTTGAGAGGTTTGCTTTACTTCTGTGCATCGGCATTATGTGGGCTTTTGCTGCTGTCCTCACCGTGTCTGGTGCTTACTCCACTGCTAAAGTACGTACCCAAGAAAGTTGCCGAACAGATCGCTCTGGCCTCCTTTCCTCTGCTCCTTGGTATGTTAATATATGCAGTAGTAACTTTATCAATTAGTCTAATTTTGAATGCCCCTCCTTTTTCTTTTTGCAAACTGGTATTAAGTTGTATATGCTTTTGTTATTGTAGGATAAGCATTCCTTATCCATTTCAGTGGGGTACCCCTATATTCAGAGCAAGCCCTGTCTTTGGGATGATGGGGGCTGCACTTGTCACCTCTGCAGAGGTCTAACAACTATTCCTTACTAAAACTGTCTCTGTGTTATTCTCATCTTTCAAGACACAGTGTTGAATTAAAACTGATCGATGAATCTGGTGAGGAGTTTGCTTTGTTGATGAAATTCTGAATTCTTTGATGCAGTCAACTGGCACTTTCTTTGCAGCAGCCAGGATTTCAGGTGCAACGCCCCCTCCTGCACATGTGCTCAGCCGAAGTATTGGGCTGCAGGTGATGGAATACTCTCATATGCTTGTAGAGAATTTATAATTCAAAACCTGTTGGTTTTCAAACTTCTGGTTCTATGCAGGGTATTGGCACGCTGGTCGAGGGAATTTTTGGTGCTCTTGTTGGTACTACCGCGTCTGTGTAAGAAACGAATGTTCCGAGAATTATATTACAGCTTCCTTTCACTACTATTCTTATTTATACTAATACTAGTTCATCTAATTGATATTGCAGAGAAAATGTTGGCCTGCTTGGACTAACTCATATAGGGAGCAGAAGAGTAGTGCAGGTTTCATGTGGTTTCATGATATTCTTCTCCATTTTCGGTATGCTAATGTACCTTGAATTACTTGAGGGGAATTTCCTTTCACTCACTCTTACATTTTCTCTGTGCAATTGACCTTACCATTTCTCCTAAACTTCAGGGAAATTTGGAGCTTTTTTCGCATCAATTCCCTTGCCAATATTTGCTGCTATATACTGTGTTTTATTTGGCATTGTGGGTAGGTGGTTTTGCTATTATTTATCCATGTTTTTACATATCAGAGTATCACTTATCTACATGACATTAAATTTTCCCTGTTTGGCTTCTTCTGGCAGCTGCTGTTGGGATCTCATTCACACAATTTGTGAATAATAACTCAATGAGGAACCTCTATGTTTTGGGACTAACCTTGTTTCTGGGGATTTCCATACCTCAATATTTTGTCACCGGCACAGCACCAGACGGTCACGGTCCAGTTAGAACAGCAGCTGGATGGGTAAGCGAACTCTTCTTTGCTCCAAGTGATTATTTAGGCACTTCATTGTTATTGGTCTTTGATCTATAGTATCCTGTTATTTATGTCTGATGAAGTTGATTTTGTGTGACACCAGTTCAATGACATTTTGAACACCATATTCTCTTCATCCCCTGCTGTGGCAATAATTGTGGGAACACTTGTAGACAACACACTGGAGGCGAAGCATACAGCTAACGATAGGGGAGTGCCATGGTGGGTGCCCTTCCAAAAGAGGAAGGGAGATGTTAGAAATGACGAGTTTTACAGTCTTCCTCTAAGGATAAATGAATTTATGCCCACCAGATTTCTTTAAGATGCAGCTCGAGCGTCCATGCAAATCAATGTCGTAAAATGCTGCCACTTTGACACTTAAATCCTCGTTTCAATTGCGTAAATGGATTCAAGTTTGATCGCAATGTACAAACATAGCTTGATGATGCTTTAAACAAGTCAATTATGACTTCTTCATGCATATGATGAAGCTGCAATTTATAAGTTAATCATGGCAAAACATTACACTACAGGTGATAAAGGTGAGATGAGATGGGAATAAAAATTGGAAGTTCAAGTCCTCCTAATGGAAAAAGAAAAAGAAGAAAACAAGTTCCATTGGTATTGAGGATTCTACAATGATATCATACACCAACTCCCATGACTTGCATATGCTTATATGTATATACATAATCCTGTCATACAAGCTTCACCATGTCCTGCAATACCAATCATAAAATAATTAGGGGGGGAAAAATAATGATCTATTGTCTTTTCAAATGGGAAACATAAGCACAAAGGTTCGTGCACCACGCCCCAAGACCATAATCGTATTCTTTCATTGCTTTTTTGCTTTGCTATTCATCGTAAACCCAAGTGGTGACTCTAGAACAAAGACCTACAAGTTTTCCTGCCATTTCGGAATCAAGCTTTTGAAGCTGTCTTTTAACCCATGGAGGATCGTCTTGACTCAGCCAGAGAGCTTCGCCAGTATCCTTGTGCTTAAAGTCAGGTGCCTTTGAATTTAACTTGCGCTTCCTGTTATCCCACCACTCATGAGGATTGGTAAAAAACACTTGCCACAAGTGAAGCCGGTTTTCATAATCTTGGGCGTGAGTTCTTTTCTCTGTCAAGTTTGAGAAGAACGGGTCAACATGACAAACACAAGAGACAGCAAGGGCCTAAGTCATAGTGATATGAAGCTAATGATTTGCAAGATTTCAGTCTTAATTAAAACCAACTTCATCAAGAATGGGAGATAAGCCAGTTCTGTGGTTTAAACTGCGACACTCTAGAGGGGTATGTTCATGTGAGGGGGTGGGGGAGATATTTTTATAACAAATGGTATACAGCATAAAGATTACATAAGAAATACATTCCCGGGAGCCCTTTCTAATTTGAAGTATTTTAGATTCACCTAGTCAACCGTTACCTTCACTTGCTCATCCTTAGGTTTGTCGAAAATATAGCCTCAAGCTCCATATTAATAGAACAAAAATTTGTGGCATTTCCAAACAAAAAGGATAGCTGAAATTTAACCGTCCTCTGTGTGTGGTGGGGGTGAGCGAGCGAGTGAGATGGAGAGCAACATACCTTCAGTAGATTCTAATGCCTTACGCCCTTGGTAACATGGCCTTTTAGCAACAAAATTTAACTCCTTCACAATTACCTTCGGAGGAAAAGAAGGGAATTGTTCACATTATTTTACACCCTGAGAAGGCTAAGATAAACTAGCAAAAATACCAAATTCTATTCTAATACAGAGAAAATAAAACAGCTCAAGCCGAGAATAGTTAGAAGAAAAATTATAGATCATTTATGCATGTACGTTATACCAAAAAAGAAATATAAACCTTTTTTTAGTGAGAAATAAGGACCTTGTATATCAATTTGATGTTTCCTCTCCCATCATCTTTTTCATAGGACGCTAAATGACCGGAAGCAAAAATAATATCATTTCGCTTTAAATGTTTAGAAGCAATTTCCGCCATACCGTCAGCGTCGCGCATCATCAGAAGGATCCTGGTCACAAAGTGGAAAACAAATGTTATATTAAAAACTATTCATCAAATCATGAATTCTGCAGTTCTGCTCGTAACAATTGTTTTAACTTGCATTTGTAAATTTTAACTACGGCACAGTGAATGGGACAGTTTAACGCTAGAAAGTAGAAACAACAGGCGAAAATGCATAAATTACTAAAATAGTTAAACCCCAAGCCAGTTTGAACCTGATCTCACATTGAACAGTTCTTGGAAGCAAACGCAAAGGATGCTATCCAGGCTTAACAAACTCATCAATTTAACCTAAAATATGAACTTAGTGAGTGACAAGTCTCACCAGAAGGACGATCCGTCGGAGTTTTTGACTCTTAGCGTAGTGTGCGCCGCAGAATCACCGGTCTTTCCAATAATAACCTGAGGATCGCGAGTGACGGAGCCAATTAAATTGACAGTATTATCGAGCCGTCTGCGCCACTCGATCATGGCGGGTGGACGGAATTTAAGAGCATGCTGATAAACCGTGCTACCAGCTCGAACGTCGTCGTCGAATGAGTTTCGTGAGCGATTGAGAGTCGAAGACGAAGAGAAGTGAGAAATTTTTTGCGGGGACGACAGTATAGCTCTGGCTAGATAGGAAATAACACCCCGCCACACCATCGACCGAGCCAGGTTGGTGAATCTCTCTAAACGCCGGTCACTCCAGCGCACCAGCGTCGCTGAGTGGTTCAAACTTTTCCCGCCGATGCTCTGTTTCGTGCCGGGTTTGTTTAGTAAAAGTAAAATACTTGGCTTTTATTTTAATTATGGAAATTAAATAAATTATTTTTAAATATTAATATTTATTCTTTTATAATATATTAATTATATTTGAACTATATATAATTATATAATATAAAATCAATTTTATCTTTAAAATATATAATATATTTATGATTAATTAATTTATTTAATTTTATTAATTTTTATAAAAAAAAAATGTCAACAGTCTTATATTAAAGAGATGAGGAGTATATTTTAATTAAAATATATTTTCTGACATGGAATTTGGTTTAATGGCTGATTAGGGCGTAAAGTTTGGGGATTTCATGGCCTAGGCTACAGCGCCTGTGAAGAGATCCATGGGCCTTTCAGTGGGCTCGAAAGCCAGGCCTATTATTGTAATTCTTTCCTTCTTTTTTGCCAAAGCCCATTATTGTAATTCAGATCAGAATCTCACCACCATCAACCAAAACCAAAACATTAATGGTTAAAACTATATCTTATATTTAGTTTATAAAAAAAAAATCTTATATTTAGGACTAGAATAGTATTAAATAAGCTGATGAGGAACTAGGACCAAGGGCCCATTTGAATGGGATTTTTTGAAGGAAAAAAAAAAGGCACTTTTTTAATACAAAAAAAAGTTTTTTTTTAATTAATTCATGTGTTTAAACTTTTTTTTTTAAAAAGTAAAAAAAAAAAAAAATCAAAAAACCAAAACATTAATACCTACAAACTATATCTTTTAGGACTAGAAGAGTATTAAATAAGCTGATGAGGAACTAGGACTAAGATCCTTCATTAAAAACACAACGATAAATACCATTAGGTTCATGTATAATTTTATACAAGACTAGGAAGACCAGCATTGATTACTTGACATATAGGAATGAAAAATAGCCAAAACAAAGTGTACGGATCAAAACTCATTATAGGCATAGGGAGCTAGGTGGGACCAGGGGCGGAGCCGGATCAAAACTCAATTATAAGCATAGGGAGTCCCTTTATGACACTTTAAAAGGTGGGACATTTTTTACTAAAGTATAATTTAAAAAAACTAATTATTTTTCACAGCTAAATCCGCCCCTGGGTGGGACATTACCCTTAATTTTAACCAAAAAAAAAAAAAAAAAAAAAAAAAAAAAAAAAGGACCTGAAGAAGATGAAGTATTTTTCTGTGGAGGAATCAGAGTGAATGGCATTCTAGAATCTAGACATTGATAGCCAACAACCCTCTAGGTTTTGAGCCTGGGGACCAGTAAATTATGGTTTTGTTGACTCAATGACAATTATGAAAGAGAAAAAAAGTTACTCACAGTGCTTTGAGGAGCACTGTGTTTGACAAAGTAAGGCGCCATTTTTAGGGATTTACGCAAGTGAACTTTTGACCCTACTTTTTATCATAGCTTTGTCACTTACAGCACATTGAAAATATGCAACGTTAGTTGGCAGTCTATAAAAAAAAATCCAAAAGTGACTCTATAAAGTCGGACACCATATATTCGTATGCATGTTTTCCCACTTTTTTTAAAAAAAGTGCTCGTATTATAGAGTATTTTAACCCTTTAAGTATGTTTACACATTTTAAAATGTTTTTCTAAAGTTTATGATACTCTAAAAAAATCTTTCAACGGTAAAAATCTCCCTTGACACTTTTTTTTTTTTTTTTTTTTTTTTTTTTTTTTTTTGTTCTTCGAAAAGCTATTCTATTTATTGGCTCTGTAGGGGTTTACAGTATTTTAAATTATTATGCTCACGTCTCAAGCTTCTGAAAAGGACTGCAACGCCGCGTTTTAATTATTATTCTTTCTACATCAGTTCCAATATTTGGCTCTTCATTTAATTATTTAATGACTATGAGTACATATAGAACATTATGTTCACTGATGATTTAATACAAGTGGCTCGCAGTCTTCGCATTGCAGACGAAATATTTTAGAATCATTTTTTTCTTTTTTAATTGTCTCCATAAGAAAACACGTAGATCAAGGAAAAAACAAATTTTCTACGCTATTTGAGAATTATTTTTAGTTTTTTTTTCTCCATTTAATACCACATTATTTTATATTTTAACTAACCACCATTTAATACTGTCCATTTCAAATGGATATTATTGAAATAAGTAGTGCCAGAACCAAAAAATATTTTTAGTACGGGCCAAAAAGATATATATTAAACTATTTACTAAATAGTATCACATAACATTTAAAATATAAATAAGTAATAATCAACAATTATAAATGAAAATAAGATATAAAATGATGTCAATATTAACATTTTTAGTAGGTATTCCAAACAAAAATTTAACTTTCCTCTCATAGCCAAATTTAATAATGGACCAGGCATTGGCCTTATAAAGAAGATAAGATACTAACTAGGACCAAATTATTGATCAAAATAAAATATTATATAATAAATACATAGGGATAAATATCATCTTTACCACAGAAGTTTTGGCTAAGCACTAGACACTTGAAAGTTTTTTTTGAGATCAAAATTGCACCAGAAGTTAACAAAATGTAGCAATTTTGCTATGGAAGTTTTTTTTAAAAACACTTTTGCCTCTGAAAATTTATAAATTGGAGTAACAATTTAATGGTCAAGATTAACGGAATGACAAAATTGCTACATTTTTTCTTTTGGGGCAATTTTGATTTTAAAAAAACTTCCAAGAAGTGTCAAAAATGATATTTATCCCTAAACACATATATATACTAACAAATTTTAAAGGGTCAGCTGGGGTCAAGGTGCCAGCTAGCCAGCAAATAGTTCCGCCATTGGAAATAAATAATTATATTTTAAAATTTGAAGCATGATGGGATATATCTGGGAGAAAAAGAAAATTTAAATTGAAACAGATAAATGGAGAGGATTAATAAAAACATATATATACTTTTCAAACAGTAGCAATTTGTGTGGATATCATTATCAAAAACAAAGCTAGCCAGTTAAAACCATATGCAAGCTGGCTTCGCATCATCTTCATTGAATGAAGTTTGAGATATTTATATGTAACACTCGATTACCAGAAGTAACGTTATTAGTAGTTCTCCAATGTTACTGATAAGGATAAACGTAACAAAAATCATTATCAATCGCTGGCAAAAAATAAAATAATAATAATTTTCGATCCGCGTCGTATATAGATGGCCATGAGTAGTGAAATCCAGTCAATATTACTATGAAACCCTACTAGTTAATTACTATCTACTAAAGTATTGATTGGCTAATAGTAGTAATTAATTAAATTAAATTGGATGATTATCTTCTTGAGCAAGTTAAGGAGACCAACAGCTTCTACTTCTAGAACTCTGGTTTTTCAAAATTCTTTCTCTGAGTTTGTCTATATTAGGTTGAACCGTAGGGTCCATCAAGATTCGAACAATTAAGTTCCAGATTCTACATTATCCCCTGCATACCTTAAAATCTTTAGCTATCTAGGGTAGCCATAATAAACCAAACACACTTTTTCTTACATTTTTACGAACCAACCATGCCATTAATTATTGATCCACATGTCTATTATATTCAGATTGAAGGAGAAGAAATTGTTCATATAAGTCCAAACAAAACTTATTTTATAAATTTACCTCGTATATTATAAACTACATTAAAAAAACGGATTCAACCGCTAATTTAAACAAACACTATACACATGATATCGAACAACATTATTGCAATATTTTTTAACGAGATTAATGCTGGGAAAAAAATGACAAATGATTCTCTATGTTTGTCCAATTATCGGTTAGGCCACCTTAATTAGGTCCAGTGAACTTGAAGTCCATATTGAAGCCGAAATCGGTCATATTTATAATCACTGTCCGAACAAGCTAGCACCATTTTTACCCAAACATGAACCAAGTGGAACGTAGTTGCTTTTTCATTTATGGTCAAACCCTACTAGATAACTGCCACTCTTACCTATAAACAGAAGTATATGTATTAGAATCCTCCATATTACTTTTGATATGTTGGCAAGTTTGCGATTCTGCCAGCTATAATACCACCAAAGCTATTATTGAAATCTAAAAACCAGTTTACTAAAGCGTGTCCTTCTATTTGCCAGCCTTTTTTATTTTATTTTATTGTTATTTTTCTACTCTTTAAACAAGCTTGAACTGATCGCTCCCAACTGTACAATTTGTTCATTCTTTAATAAGAAGGACTAAATCCATAAGTAATTAAGAAAAAATTAAAAATGCAATATAATTATTATTAATATGCAATACAAATTTTACAAGAAGTCTCGTTATTCACAGGCACTACTGCACTAGTTAATGTGACTTACGGGTTATTTCTCAAATCTAATATTTTTTACAGCATATAGAGGAATATTGTTTATATTTCATACACGGGTTTGGGTTTTTTCAGAATACTTTCTCTTATGTTTTTTTTTTTCCTCAGAATCTCATCTCCACCATCATGTTAAAAAAATAGATGGTTCAGATTTCATATTTCATAACATTATTATTTAAAATATTTTAAAAAAACGAAGGAAAGGACTATGAGAGTATATCATATTATATTCCTGTTGATATCATCAAAGAAACTGTTTACAATTTAGGTATTGCCTGAGGAAATTAAGATGAGAAGATAACGTTATGATAACTGGATGTGTTTTTAATTCGTAACATGTAAAAAATGATTTTTTTTTCCCTCTCTAAATTAAATGTGTTGCAAATGATTGAAGAAATTATATAAAATAAAAACTTACCTGCTCAACATTTGAGTTAAATGTATGGAATAAAATTAAATAGAATGCGTATATGAAGAAAAAACTATTGAATGGAATCAAAAGAAACTGTCTGTTTAATTTATTGGTTGACAAATAATATTTTATATGTGCTGGGGAGCTTAATGATTTGAACGAAGCTGAACCACAAAAGTTCCAGCTGTAAGTAATCCACAGGAACAGTGAAAAGCACGGGACAACTGGCTAAATTGAATGTTTGATTTAAATAAGAATAAAGATGAGTAAGTAACTAAGTACTGAGTGATTAAACGAAGGAAATTATAATTTATACGAGGTTATTGTTTGGTTATTTAAATCCAGGGTCTCTCTCCAGGGCTTCCACGAGACAAACCGACCAATTTTCCAGCCGTGGAAATAGAGACCAGACAGATCCACTTGATGATAACCAGATTTAACTTCATAGATAGCTAGATATTATAAAACACTATCTTTGCTCCAAAAACTAAATAGACTATTGTTTCTGTGTGTGCGCCTTGATGCATATTGCTAATTAAATATTTATATGTATAGAATCAAAGAGTGCACAGTTTCTATTGTTAATTGTCATTATAAGAGGAGGGAAAAAAATAATAATGAAATGAAAAGACAGCTTCAAGCTCAGCTTCAGATCGATTATGAGTTCACGCGGAGACATGTCTTCCTTAATGACCATCGCATCGAATACGCCGACGACTAACGTAAATTAAATACGAGGTGGACACTAAAATCTTGATATCTCGTAGGGCAATGTTGATATGAGCAATAGCGCTATACATTTGGTTTGAACAAGGAAGAAGTAGTGAAGTGAAACTGCGAATAAACTAGAATTGAAAAGAAAATACATTTTACCTATAAACTGAAAATTCATATATTCACATCAAAAGCGTAATTTCGATCCCAGAGACCAGGGTTACTAGTATTAATTCATCGAATGTCAATGGAATCTTTGGTTTTCAGAAAAAGTGGAAGAAACATAGTCTCTGACTTCTCTCGATATCACACCCCTCATCACATCCCAGAACCCCGCCGGCACATTCTCCGAACTCGGCTGGCGCTCAGCCACCACAGCCGTGTTAGCTCCAGGCGGCGCTAGAGTCAACGCCGTCAACGGGTCGTTTTCCATGTCGAATCCCATGCAGGGCTGCGCAGAAGATCCCGGAGAACTCTCGTGGGCAGTAGCAGCAGCAGCACCAGAAGCTCCACCGTCCGCCGCCTCCCGCTGCTCCCTCACCCTCCTCTTGAGCGTGGAATTCCAGTGGTTCTTGACGGCATTATCTGTCCGACCCGGGAGGAGGCGGGCGATAGTGGCCCACCTGTTACCGTACCGAGCATGAGCGTCAATGATGGTGTCGTCCTCTTGTTGGGAAAAGGGACGGTGCTCGACGGTGGGACTCAGCTGGTTACACCATCTGAGGCGGCATGACTTACCGGACCTTCCCTTAATGTGGCGGCTAATCAAGGACCAGTTTCGCGGCCCGTATCGTTCAACGAGTCGGGTAAGAATGCGGTCTTCTTCGGCACTCCAGGGACCTTTGATTCTGTCGGGCTTGTTGGTATGGGGGTTGCTGGAAAAGGAAGAGCCAGAAGTGGAAGAGTCAGAGGAAGAAGTGGAAGAGGAACATCCATTGTTGACTGGTTCCATTGAGAGTGGTGATGAGATCTTGGCAGTGTTATAGTGTTTAATTAGGAATTGAAATGAAACGAAGAATATCTGGTTGTGGTTTGTGGGGAAGAGTGCTAGTAGTAAAGGCAAAGGGAATAAGGTTGGAATGAGAGTATATATAAGAGATTGGTGCATGCACGAGTGGAAGGGAGGATACTTCCACGAAACAGTCTTGTGTACAGTGGGTGGGTGTACTTGTGCCTTCTTACCCTTCTTTTTTTTTTGGACAAAGCCTTCTTATACGTGTCATTCTATATACTATTACTACATATATATACTATTTGCCTAATTGCCTCTTGTATTTTGCTTTCATGATACTATTATAACTACTATATATATATATATACTATTTGCCTAATTGCCTTCTTGTATTTTGCTTTCATAATACTATTATATGGTTGGTGCCTCACTGCTAGCTATGCGAAATCAAACAGACAAACAAACACCCTCCTCCGATCCTTCTTTTCTACTCATTTATTGCTTTTACCATTTTTGTCCTTTTCGCTATTTCTTCTCCTCCCTCTAATTATGTCCAGCCAGGCAAGCCCGCAATGCCCACTATTTTTCCCACTATATTTATCTTCCTATTATCTTTTTAAATAGTAATTTTACTTTTTTAAAGCAGTTCAATCTATAATTTTATGAAAATGAGCAATAAATAATAGATTTGGGTGGGGATGAATACATTGTCACGCACATTAAGTATATGTAGAGTTGATTAAGAAAGTAAGAACTTGAATAAATTAAAAATCCATTACAAAGTGGGTCTTATATTAATTACTAATATAGAGTTTATTTAGCAGTGTAAGACCTCACTTAATCTCTAGGAATCTCAAGTACAATTTAAGTTTTATAAGAGATGCTTGTGTTGAGAGAGGTAGTTACGAATCTTGAGTTGGATATCGGATAATAATAAAAATAAAAGTGAATATTATATTAAGGGTAGTATAACAATATATACATATATATGAGGGCAAACACATACATAAACTACCATGTAAGTTTTCCTTTGTTTTTGGGTTGTTGTATGCAGAATTTTATAGAGGCATATATGCATGGTTTTATGTAGAAATTCGTGATTTTAATCAACAAGTAGTTTTGTTGACGTTATACGTACTTGTTAGCATTATCCATTATGTGGTGAGAAGGGTAACGAGTAGAGGGGGAGGGAATTGTTGTTTAGCCCAAAAAGAAATAAAAGGAAGGAAGGAGGAAGGAGGGGTAGAGATGGATGTTGACTAGTGTGAGGAAGGAGGATACAGCTGGAGTCAGGCCAAATTCAGAGGGAGAAGGAAACAGACAGTTTGAGAGAGATTCTGAGGAGTGATTTTTCGTTTAAATAAGGAGAGGCAGCAGGCGTTGTCTGACTTCAACAGCCCCCCTTCTCCACGTAGGATGGCCCCACCTCCAGCCTGGCCGAATCTCACGTGATCGGTGATTCACTCTCTCCCTTTGACTTTCCCTCTCCCTTCCTTCCTTCTCGATCCTCTCCCTTTTACCTCTTTTTCACTCCTCTCTACTCATTTCATGATTTCATTACCCACAACACCAAGGAACCCATTTCCCTGCCTTTGAAAAGGACAGACAATTCGATCCAGACGGTTTAAATTTATTTTTTTTTTAAAAAATTATTTCAATAAATAGAGAATTTAAAATAAAGATAATCTCTTAATTAATATGTTTCCAAAAAATATTTTTTTCATTTAAAAATAATGAAGTAAAAAAAATTAAATCTAAACCGTTCAGATCAAATGAACTCTTCCTAGCTATCCTTTAGATAGACAGGGAAATGGGTTCTCAATGGCAACTATATGTCCTCACTTCTTAGTTCTTACATTGCTCTCTCATCCTTTTACCAACACTTCGAAGACATATGTCATATGAATCACATGCGAAAAAAAATAAATAATAAATTAATAAACATCTTTACTAATAATAATAATAAAAAAGTAACGAGTTGCGAGGGGTAGTGATCTTGGTTTACTACACTACATTGGAAAAAGAAGAAGAAATAGGGTGGGGTGAGAATGAGGGAGGGTCACGTAGATTAGTTAAAAGATATTTGGAGGTTTGTGAGGGTGATGAAGCAGTTGGCCGGGCAGTTGATGGAGGACCAAGTAAAACAGCTGGCTCCAAATCCTAATCCACCGACTCTTCTCTCCTCTTCCTTCTTGTTCCTACCATAATAGTAATAATACCACACACTATCCAGACGGATTTCATGTTTTTCTTCATCTCTTCTCACACCCAACCCTCACAATAATTGTGCATGTTGTGCACTGTGCTGTGGGGCCCCTTCCTCCCTTCAGGTATATATATTCATGATTTTAGTCCAAGTGATTGGAATATTAATGAACCATCTTGATCATGTGTTTCCATTACCTGGGCCCCACCCTTGCCCCCTTCCAACCCTTTTGCCTCCCCCGCCTTGGCCCCGCGCCCCATTCAATCTCTACTCCGTGCAAGTGGCAACATACGAACCTTGTTCCTGTAATCTTCTTCGTTTGGCTTATTTTGTGCCCCTCCTGATCCTTCCTCTTCCTCCCCATTTTTCATTCATGCCACTATCGGGTACTAAATGTGAGCATCTCTCTCAATGGAGATTCAAATCTTAATTCGTTACGTTATGAGAGACTAGCTCATTCCGTTAGATCTAACTCATAGTTCATTATTTAACTCGTGTATTTAGAACACGAGAAAGTATAAAATTTGAAATGCATTTCAAGAGTACTTGTTTGGGCTAAAATGTGGGCAAGGACCCAATCGTCCCAATAAAGGAAAGATGCAGGATGGGTTATTACTTCTCAATATATCTAAAATTTGATTTATTTATTTTTGAATTTCCCATCTCAATTTACCAAAAAAAAAAAAAAAAAAATTCCCATCTCAAGGTTAAAAAAAAAGTGGGTTATCATGCCCCCAGGCCCCAAGGATTTATGGGCCCTTATTATGAAGCCCGAACCCGCTTAAGCCAACTAAATCTAAAGAAAAAGCGGGTCAGCTGTTGAGTCGGGAAAAACGGGTTTTCAGTCTATTCAAACTCGCTGCAATACTATTAACTGATGGGGCCCATTGCGTTCTTCCTATTATCTGATGGGGCCCATTGCTTTCTTCCTCTAGGAAGGAAGATACGAGTAGCGAGGAAATACAGTTGCTGAGTATGTCATCTCACCAGAAAAAATAAATGCGTACGTAAAGTTTCTCTGATCTTAAGGTTTCACCAACTCACCAATCTTGAAAGCTCAAGGCAGCGTGACCACTTATAGAAGCTTAAAAGCTTCTCTGCCATGCGCTTAACAGATCAATGTCGATCGTCGTCAGTTGAAGTACTAGGGCCCTGTCTTTATGATTTTATGAAATCGGTAAATAGTAAATTCTCCTGATCCATAGTTATTGACTACTGTTCACGTAATTACCAAACCTACATGCTCGTTTGATCCTCTTCAGAAAAAGCACCGGTTACAATGTTTCTGGCTTATGTCCATTTCATTTAACCGAAATTTGGTTACAAAATGACAGGAACTGGCAATAGGATCAGCGAAATCATGTAGGTTGAGAACTAGTTTATTTCTGGGAATTGAGTCATGCACATCTTAGAACACGATGAACAAAGAGAAGACCACCCACTTTTGAAGACTGGAGAGACAGATTCCTTTAATTAACATTTTACTACATTAATTTACCACTTTAGAGAAGATCGACATTAAGGACGGGACATGTTTACATGGATTGTAGTCCTTATCATTGAACTAATAACCTAATGAGCTCTAACAAAGAAAATGCTAAACTCAGGGCCTTGAGCACCATCTGGGTTGATCATGTACAAAGTTTCAGAATCCTTAGAACCTACCACCCTCTGAAACCTCGCCCTCATATACGTCAATTCCCCATCTGGACTTTCCTTCTCCGACGATGGACTCGGAATAACTCCGGCACCCATCGACACCCCTCTTAAATGCTGCATCACATACATCTCATCTTCACCCAACTGCTTCCTCCTTATCGAATAACCCACTTTTCTTCCATTGCAATACACCGCCCACACAAACTCCTCCATCAGCTTCTTCTTATGCGTCTTCGTCTCACTCTCCAACGCAATCCTCAATATGTCCGACGCCATTTCTTTGTTCAGAGCACTCGTGTACATTGGTAGCTCTATAAGGAAAAATGGCATGCAGTGAGGATCTTCTTGTATCGCCAGGCTTACTCTCCCTTTTCGGTGTCCAAAGATGGTGCCTGATGTTGCATTGTCCTTGATCATAGGCTTACGGGGTCTTCCCAGAAGTGCCACCATTTTGCAGCCAGATGTCAGCATAGGGAAGAGCTTGAACATCTTTAACAGGCCGCTGGTGGAGAACTTGCCACCGCCCCCGCCACGTTTCTCCCCGGACCTGTGATGGCTGTGGCGGAGCAGAGATTCTATCACTGGGTTTTCCATGGGGTAGCAGGGACTAGATTGAACAGATGACATTGTAATTATGGCATATCATAGATATCAAAATTTCAAAAGAGAAAACAAAGCTGGTTGTGGTCTCAAGGCTCAGAGTAGAGGGATACATATAGGGTTATTGAGATCACTTAATCAGGGTTGTGTCTCGGAATCTAATCTAGTGGGAAGTGGAAGAGGGCCTTTCAAATTACTTTAAGCGAAGAAAAAGAGATGTGATTAAAGTTTGACGTGACCAAGTTTCTGAAATAGAAAGGAGCTAGAATGTGATAAGGTATGGGGAGGCTGGACCACGAGGTGTGAATCACTGAATTGTGATTGTGGGGACGTTGAGTTAGAAAATTAATCAAAATCTTCTTAGAAAAAGGCAAGAGAGAGAATCAGAAAAGGATTATAGTTGGTTGAGTAGGCATGTGGCTCAACATCACTTGCTTTTATTTTTGCTTTTGGAAAAACCCATATCACTAATAATTATTGAGATGCAGCTCATCCCCCCCCCCCAAAAAAAAAAAAAAAAAAAAAAACATTTCTGCGCTGTGAACATGGGAAAGCACTTTTGCTTCCAAGTGACTCTCACTTTCCATTGTCCCCTTTAGTCACACCTTTTTAATGTGTCAGACCATAGGTCGTTCTCAATGAAGGTTGTGTTAGGCCCTCGAATTTGTCAAGGCCTCCAGTTGTACCAAGCACCCGCGATTCCTACCCCTCTTTCTCTGTTACTCTTTGTCCTGTTATTTCAATTTCAAACTCGTACTTCTTTGCCATCTACCCTATAATTCTTCTCGCAAAAACAGAGTTTCTTTACTTATGATAGAGTTAGAGATCCATCCTATCACATAGCTTCTTCAACGCCGTTTTGGATGACACGCATGCTTCCCAGTAATCCAAAACCAATCAACACCCCCCCCCCCCTTCCAGTGGGGACCTTTCATGCGACCTGTGAAAAAGTCAAGGAGCAGTGTCGGCATTCCCATGAAAGGTAGCTAGCATGTTTATTTATCACACTTTTTTTATAAAAGAAATACTGTGCTTGGTCAGGATCAGATTAAAACGTTGAGGTTTTGAGAGGTTGAAATGTTTGGAAGGGAGTGAAGGGCCTCAAGTAGTGGCTTTTTCTGGTTTTTGGTTTCTGATGAGTGGAAACATCAAGTTAGGCTGAACTTTGATAGCTTGTAAGATTGGAATCAATGAATGGTCTTAAGATCAATTACTTTCAAATCCAAATGCTTTTGTCTTTGCTTTTTCAATTATTGGTGTGGTGATTAGATCAATGATTTTAACCCGCCTTTATTAGCCGTTCAATGTGACAGATTCAATTGCCTGAGGCTTGTTTAGAAAGATATATTTGATCTAAAACCTCCATCTGGAGAAAGCAAGAAACTTGTATCTTAGCTGATTAAGATTTGACATACTTGGCTTCATACACAATCAAAACTCGTCACCCCATAATGAATAGCAAGAACTTATACTTTATAAAAAAGCTTGATGTTTCGTACTTGCCAACTTATCCGTGGGGTTACATCATCTGAAGCTCTTAAGAGAGAAAACAATAAAGCTAAAAATCACAGTGAAACAGTAAGGAGGGCAGACTCCGAAAATGATGATACCACCTAAAAAGCGGATATGGGTCATTGAAACAGTGATTCATTTTGCTTTTAAACCAAAAGTATGGTGAATGGAACGTGGTTCATGAACATGGCACCTAGAAAAAGTTTTAAAGCAGAGAGGCCGAACCCCACCCCAGTGATCTCATGGAAGAATTCTCGTCCGGCTTTTCATCTTTAGTTATGGCTACCACATAATTTTATCTATTGAATTAAAGCCTTTTTGTTTTTGTTTCTGATTGGCTCCAGAATCGCCAGGTTATGCATATCTTTTGTTCTGCTTCAAGCAGAGAGGCCGAACCCCATCGATTTTCATCTTTTCATGAGTTTTAGTATAGCCGTACGTGTGTCTAATTTTCTTTTTCAACCTAGAGAACCTATCTTGTTTGGGTTAAGGTATTATTTCATGTTTTGATTAATTTCAAGTTTATTTATTCTCGCTTTTCTTGCTATTGTTTATTAATTCGTAAGCATGTTTAGGGGATTTAGGGTTAAACGAAATCCTAAATAGACCTTGGGATTAAATAATGTGGAATTAGATTTAAATTTAATAAGGAATTAGGTTTTAATCTAATTTGCATCTAGGATAAGAATTATGCATAATCAAATTAGTGTGAGTTTGATCCATTTTAGTTAATTGTGTGAGGTATTACATAGTTAATTAAGATAGGTTTATAAATGGGGAAGCCATTTATAGACATTATACTCTAGGTTAGGCGAGTTAGTTAAATCAAAATTAATTTAGTGGGGATTAATTCTAAGAAACCAACAAGGGATTAGCGATTCTTTGTACTTCTTTGGAATTCGCCTTTTTTACTATTAGTTTTCTTATTAATTTTCCTTTTATTGAAAACAATTTTTGTCTCGCTCAATTTAAACGAAATAAAAGGAATTTAATAACCAAATCACTAGTTTGATTGAGTCCTCGTTGGAACGTTATTTTTCCTACTTATCACTTTTTCTTTTTTTTGGTTGCCCATCCGGGTATCGCTAATCCCAGGCTATGGTTATGCATATCTTTTGTTGGTTCCTACTTATCACTTTATTTCATATCTTTGCTTGTAGGAGCAGTTGGGTTTTCTAAAACGCTATATCCAATCTCAATGTGTTTGTAAATCGATCTACATATTTTCTCCATGCTTCGTACTAACATGTCTTGTGTTTTAATTCTGCATCTGGTTCGGTTCGGATTCAGGTTCAAATCACTCAACCTTGTTACCTTGAAATGAACAAAATGTTGAGTTAAACAGAGAATATAGATAGAGTAATTAAAAAGAGCTATAGTTGGATGCTTTAATACAGTCAGTGACTTGTATGATGCCGACTTTGGCGCGAACCGATGTCTGTTAGCTTTCTATTCCGAGAGAGTGGACAGGAATTTTTCATCAGTCTCACATGATTTATATTGTGGATTAGAAAGCGCGTGGTCTTTTGCCTTCTCATTGGAATTTATTGCTATAACCTTTGAATGAATCATGCATATTTTCTGCGATTGCTGAAGGTTTCCGTATCTGATTTTATACACTATCCAATGTATTTTTTAAACACTAGTTTCATTCTTTCTCCTCCTTAGTCATTGTTAATGGAGCATTAACATATGTAAATTAGGAAAAGACTGACAAATAAAAAAAATTATATTTTGGATTTAAGACTATAATCAACTTTACAAATATGTCTTATATTAAATATCGGAGGGATAATAATTTTATGATAATTAAGAAGGAAAATAGTCATTAAACATTATATTCATGCAATGAGTATATTTTAGCATTTGATGTCTAATTCTCTAATTGATGTATAAAGTTGGAGTAGTAGGATTCGGAAAAAATGCCTATGAAAAAATATATAAATAATTATATTTGAGTGTCTTACACCTAGTAG
This sequence comes from Acacia acuminata, assembly GCA_019022655.1. Lineage (NCBI taxonomy): Eukaryota > Viridiplantae > Streptophyta > Magnoliopsida > Fabales > Fabaceae > Acacia > Acacia acuminata. The sequence goes on from JAFJYI010000015.1 coordinate 645,380, forward strand.
GCTAGTAGTATGACTCCATTGTAGAGCTGTCAATCAGGGCTTAGAGTAAGAAAAACACCTGTTTTTCAAAGTCTACCGAGAGCACAGGTAGGGCTAATGACCGCAGGGCTCGGAAATTACTATTCCAAATTTTAACTATTTTTCCTCCACTTTTTTTAAAAAATATATAATTAGTAAATTACAACACGAATCATCCAATAAATAAGACAGTACTAATTCATAATCAAAAGCAAACTATGTTCACAAATAACTCACATAAAACATAAAAAGCATATCACTAAGCGACGTTAGTGACGATGACTATTATTGTCGTCATCTTCGCCACTATCATCAATTTTAACGACATTTGATTGTTCTTCACTTTGAGTAGTAGCCTCTGGCTCATGAGTAAGAATATCATGAAATTCTTCTCCCGCATCATGAACACATCCATAATCTTTATTTGCAACAAATAATAAATCAAATCATAAAATTAGAGTATATTATTATGTATTTGTAGTTAAATGGATAAATAACTTTATAACAAATAGAATATATATATATTAATAAATTTAAAAATAAAAAAAAAAAAAAGCTACTTGTGAAAAGGGCGCAGAAAATTTCGAGCGCCTCCAAAGCTAATTTTAAATATCTCGTCCATTTTTTAAGCCCGGTCAGGGCTTAACTCTGCTCCATTGGCAAAAAAGGGCCTATCTACTTCTGGGCCCTAATCATGGCATTCGGCCCTCTCTCATTTTTTCTTGGTCTTTTGTTTGGCCCCATGCAGAAAAATATCTTAGCTTAGCGGCATTCTTTAATTTCAGTGGATGACTACGTAAGCCGCAGGTAGAATCCTTCCTTGCTTATGCGCGTTCTACATTCCTCAATCGCAACAAATTCCACCGTTTCAGCTCAAGACTTGTCGCCTTTGTTGGCACCATAACTCAGTCGGAGCATCAGAGCTGCAAGGCAATGGCTACCGTACCAACACCACACAACAGGGATGCTGCTGCACAGCCAGCTCAGAAAGAACTAATCAGTGCTCCCTATGGCTCCTGGAAGTCTCCACTCACTGCCGATGTTGTCTCCGGTGCATCCAAGAGCCTCGGTGGCACCGCCGTTGACGGTCATGGTCGCCTCATTTGGCTGGAATCCCGCCCCACCGAGTCCGGGTATGAGTGTTATATGTTGTTCTGTTTCTTTATAACTTGCTCAAGTGAACATCGCTGGCCTAACTTTGTTATCTTTTGCAATTTAGAGTTATCGAAATAAATTGATTCAGTGATTGCGTTTCAGGAGGGCGGTCCTTGTTCGAGAGCCGGAAAAAGCAGGAGATGAGCCCACCGATATCACGCCTAAAGAGTTCGGAGTGCGAACAATTGCTCAGGAGTATGGAGGTGGTGCCTTCAGTGTTTCAGGAGATATTGTTATTTTTGCAAATTACAAGGATCAGAGACTGTACAAGCAATCTATAAGTTCTCAGGGTGAGCATCGTCGTCCCCCATTCTTCAAAGCGAAGTTATACCTTTTTTTCTTTTTTTTTTTTAAAAACTTCCAAATGGATTTCACTAGCAGGGCACTTGTGTCGTGTTTTTACTTTTTTTTTTTTTGGGTAGGTTTGACCTGTTGTGCAGTCTCATGTTTGTTTCAGTCATGTATTCCATTTCGTTTCTATTAACTTTTTCTTCGGCTTATAATGGGCTTGGTCTACTACGAATTTCATGTAACAACGTAATTGATACTGAAATTTCGCGGTTCGCCCCTTGCAGATGTTCCTCCCATCCCTCTCACACCAGATTATGGGGGGCCAGTTGTCAGCTATGCTGATGGAGTATTAGATGCACGCTTTAACCGTTATGTCTGCGTACGAGAAGGTAAGTTGAGAATAACTTAAGCCTTTGTCTCATACTGCTTATTTTAGAACGTTCCCACAAATGTAACCTATTAAACCACTCATTTGTTTGGGGATATATCTTTTTGGTAGATCGTCGGCAGAGCAACATAAATTCAACCACAACAATTGTATCAGTAGCTCTTGGCAACGAGGATGTTCAAGGTGGTAAATTCCATGATATCCAAGTTTGACCTCTGAACTGTGTAAAGTTGATTGAATACTGTGAATACGTTTCCATTATGATGTCCATAGGTTTTCAGTTGCTTTATGATGTTTCCATTCATTATCTGATCAAGATTTTGTTGTGACATTCAGAACCAGAAGTATTAGTTAGCGGAAGTGACTTCTATGCTTTCCCACGTTTCGATCCAAAGGCAGACCGAATGGCATGGATTCAGTGGAATCACCCTAACATGCCCTGGGATAAATCGGAACTATGGGTTGGTTATATTTCTGAAAATGGGTGAGCAGGAATTATATATCAGTTGGAAGAGTTCATTTGTTTACCGAGTTGGTTCTCTTATTGAACTGATGATTAAACGTACTTTCATTACATACTTCTATTTCATGATGTGCCTTGGTTATTATACTCCCTGTTTTGAAAGGAATAGCTGATATTTTTGCAGGCATTCGACTATTTTGTGAACCCTACAATCAAACACAAACCTGAAGATTACATCAAAACGAATTTTGCATTGGATATCTTTTGTTCTAGTCGGCCTAAAGAGTAAAAACTAATCACACAAGGGCTAGCATTTTGAAACTCAAGGAAACAAAATATTTCAAAATAAAAGACTCCACTTCACTTAATATGTGTTTAGAAGGCTTTTGAATCAAATGAGTTTTCTCTGAAAGGTTTTTCATTTGCTCATCGTGCCATTCCTTTTGCTTCTTCTTCTTCTTCTTCTTTTTTTTTTTTTTTGTTGGAATTGTCGTCTTCAAATTCTGTTTGACAGCTTTTTCAAATCCTTTATCACAGTTGGTGACAGTTTTCTATTCTATGCTTGTCATGTTTCAATTTGAAGGTTAATCATATTAAGATTCCATGCAGAGAGATCTACAAGCGCAGCTGCATTGCTGGTGCTGATACTTCTCTTGTGGAGTCAGCAACTGAACCCAAGTGGTCCCCTGATGGTATAGAAATTTGCCCCATTAACATAAATAATTAAGTATATAATTATGTTGGCTACCCACACATCCTCTTGATGCATATCTGCATGTCATTGTTTTTAGAGATGTGTGTTGCCCTCAATGGATGTTATGAATTTATGTATACAGTTACTGTGTTCTTAAGATTTTTGTTGACTCCAACTAGAAAATTTGCAATGATCTTAGCCTTCTAATTTTTAAGTCAAACAATTATTTAATAACTGTAATTATGCAGGGGAGTTATTTTTCATTACTGATAGGGGAAATGGCTTTTGGAATCTCCATAAATGGGTAAATTTCTTTATCTTATTATTTCTGCAACATTAACTATAAATATTAGCTTCCATTATGTTTCTCTTTTCGACAATTTTGGATGCGGATTAAAATTGTGATTTCAGTACTTGTACAGAAATAAAATGGTAAATTGAAAAGTAGTATACTTTTAGGCTTTTAACATAAAAATTTTAAAGCCAACCTTGTGTGCTTCCACTTACCGGCTATATTTATTGGTTTTGATCAAGTAGAGTTTCTAATAGGTTTATTTTATTCCTTGGAACAATCATAGTCAGTTTGGAACCTGCTAAATTAACATTTTATACATTATATTATTAATTACGTGCATGCTATGCTGTTCCTGTTACTGAGTTTGAGTACCTAATTGGTAAACAATACAGCTCCAAATGCTTCCTGTTGATAATTTGCTTTTCCAAGTATGATAATCTGTTTCGTTTTTGCTTATCTTAAATACCACATTGACTAGACAATTGTGGCAAAGATCGTGTGTATCAACGTACTCTCTGTTTGGACATACAATAACCATTAATGAATTTACGGATTCTTTCTGTTTTGGTTTTGTTTTAATTGGCCGCAGATTGAGTTTGAGCATAAGGTGGTGCCTGTTTATTCTTTGGATGCTGAGTTTTCAAGGCCATTATGGGTTTTTGGTATGAATTCTTATGAATTTATTCAGAGTGATAAACAGAGAAATTTAATTGCTTGCAGTTACAGGTGATTTCTAGATTGCCACTTTCTTGCCATTTTCTGTTCACCTTTTCTTTTTGTATTTGGTTGGCAAATGTTGTCAATTATAGCTCATTTGAGGTTTTTGGTTGTGTATATAGGCGACAGGGGAGGTCATATCTTGGAATCATTGAAAGCTCAAAAATTACCGTGCTTGATATCCCTTTCACGAGATATTGATAACATCGTAATTTAAAAAAAAAAAATCTTCGTTTTTTTGCTTCTTTTGGTTTGTCAAAGTGTTTTTTAAGGTGGTAACCCAAAAATAATATGACACATCGTTGCAGACTTCAGGAAAAGATGGCCTATATGTAGAGGGAGCATCTGCAGTTCATCCATCATCAGTGGCCAAGGTGCTGCCCCCTTGCCATCCTTTTCAATGTCTGAGTTATTTCAATGCCCCTTATACATCTTGCTTTTCAGGTAGCTTTGGATGATCAGAAGTCAAAAGTTGTCAACTTCAATATAGTCTGGTCCTCCTCCCCAGACAGTTTAAAGTATAGTTCATACTTCAGTAGGCCAGAGTTGATTGAATTCCCCACAGAAGTTCCTGGTCAAAATGCCTATGCCTACTTTTATCCACCTTGCAATCCTATTTATCAAGCCAGCCAACATGAAAAGCCTCCTTTGTTATTAGAGAGCCATGGTATTTACTCTTAGTCCTCTATCAGGATTAATCTTCAATTTCATAATCTCATTTATCACTGACATGTTATAGAGGCTAGAAGAGAACGTTTCTTCATGAACCACAGATCATTTGTAGTTTCATTTCACTTGATTACTTAAAAAGGATATAATATCCTCACTGATTTAATTGCAAAACTATGAATAATTATGTGCATTATGAGTTTCATGAGTGTAATATAAAGGGAAGTAGTAGTAGTGATGCATCACCCTTTTTTCTTGATATTGTTAAATATGGGTAGCTTTGGTTTATTACACATGCTCCTTTACTTCTCCCCCTAGTCAGTAATAACAGTTTTGCAGGCTTTGAGCAGATAAAATTTCTTTTTCTGGCTTCTCTTTACAATTACACCATAAATCTTCTCAGTGGATGATGTACTGGTATTGATGTCATTTTATGATTATTGTATTCCCAAGTTTTATTTAAATTTAAGGAATACAAACAATATGAACACTCTGATAAATTCATGGACTGAAGATATATCATATATGCCTAGAAACTTATTACAATTTGAATGTGATAAATATAGAGCTAGTGAACTTTTCTATGTGAATCAAATTCAATTGAAAAATATTAGATTACCTGATCATTATGCTTATTGCATTTTCCCACTGTTAGAGAACCTGCCAGGTGAGGTTCGTATAGTATTTTGACCGAGTACATAAGCCATAGTTATATGCATGATTTTTCATTGAATATTTTAGGAGGACCTACTGCTGAAACACGCGGTGTTTTAAATCTTAACATCCAGTACTGGACCAGTCGAGGTTGGGCATTTGCAGATGTTAATTATGGTGGAAGCACTGGTTTGTTTCCCTCCTTGGCTACAAAATTATATTCTTGACATGTTTGAGGCGCATGGTTTCTACAAGCCTTATCGCTTTTGGATTTTTCCCCTGATTGAGTTCGTATTACATATGACCCACTGAATGTCTTACGGAATATGTGTTTAGTCTGATAAGAATGTCATTTGGAAGGTTATGGCAGAGAATATCGAGATAGACTTTTGGGTCGCTGGGGAATAGTTGACGTTGATGACTGTTGCAACTGTGCTAAGTATTTGGTAAGCATGTTGTGCATTTAGGTCTTGCCTAGGTTCTGCTATATGGATTTTCTGGACGAGGACGAGTAGTCTTATCAGTGATTTTTCTCCAGGTGGACAGTGGAAAGGTAGATGGGAAACGACTTTGTATTACTGGGGGCTCTGCTGGTGGGTATACCACCTTAGCTGCTCTTGCTTTTAAAGACACATTTAAGGCTGGGGCTTCTTTGTATGGTGTAAGTTCTGTAAATAAGCTTATTTGTTTTAACTAATGATTTCAGTCTCTAATTTATTTTTTAAATATGGAAAACTAGCACATGCTATAGGTTTATGACTTTTCAGCGATTAACATTAGTTTGATGTTGAACAAGGTGTTGTTTTTTGTCATTAGTTAAGAAGGAATTCAACAACATTGGAAAATAACGATAAAAAAGGTTCTTCATATTCTTAATCTTATATGTTGGGCGGGCCTGTGACTGTAATTCAGAGTTAGCTTTCTGAGGAACGATTTTGCTGAAAATCATGGTTCAGAATGCCATAATAGTATAGTTAGCTTGCAAATTAGCAGTGGTATATCTATCTATCTTTCAATTTTCATGTACTATTAAGTGAATGTTTTTGTTTCCCTTTTCCATGGTTGTCTTAGTGTATGATAAATAAATCAAAAAACCTTACTCTTGAAAACAAAATTAGGAAAGGAAAATTTACAATGAATACAAGTAGACTTCATTGCAGCTTTGGAATTTTTTGTTGCTTTTATATGTGCACGCGCGTGTAAATTGGTTATGATTTAACAAAGTACTAGTCTTATTGTACTAAGGGATTAATGTCAATCTCTGAAACAGGTGGCGGATCTGAAAATGTTGACTGCAGAGACCCATAAATTTGAATCTCATTACATCGATAATCTTGTTGGTAAGTTTTAACAATATCATCTTAAGGTACCAATATGTGTTTCTTCTTACATACTCGTATTTAGCGTTTAGTTAATCGCTTAACCGATTGCAGGAGATGAAAAGCAACTCTTTGAGAGATCCCCGATCAACCATGTAGACAAATTTTCTTGTCCCATAATTTTATTTCAAGGATTGGAGGACAAGGTTAGCAACAACGCGTATTATTTCCTCCCTAGCAATGTCTAGAGATTAAGGTTGGCGCATTCGTAAATTTTATTCAATGACATTGAAAAATATATATTCTCCTTGTCGCAGGTGGTGCAGCCAGATCAAGCTCGGAAAATTTACCAGTCGTTGAAGGAAAAGGGAGTGCCTGTGGCTCTTGTTGAGTATGAAGGAGAACAACACGGTTTCCGAAAGGTAAATGCTGCTTTACTCATTAATTGTCTAATTATGTCAGAAACAATAGCTGTGTATGCATATAACAATGGGATGAATGCAGGCTGAAAACATAAAGTTTACACTTGAACAACAAATGGTGTTCTTTGCACGGTTGATTGGACACTTCGAGGTTGCCGATGATATTACACCTATTAAAGTTGATAACTTTGACCAATAATGGGTCTCCAAAAGGTGAAGGTGCATGCTGGCTTTCCTGAGTACTCGTTTATAGAAACAAGTATTGTATTGGATTTTATTGTTTGCTTCATGAATTTTTGGTCAGATAATTGACTGGGAGATGTCATACTTTGCTGAACCTATCCATCAGTGTTCGTTGCTATGAGGATGAACAATCTTTGTCACCGCTGAAATTAGTGTAATAAATAAGATATACTGTATACTTCTAAAGCTTTGACGTGGATGATGATAGGATTCCACGTCCCCTTTTAGTTTATTCTAGAAGGAAGACAAATGATTAGGATAAGTTAAAGTAGTTAATTATTCCTAATCTATTTGGTTGTTTTGTACAGCAGTTATAGGTAGTTATAGGAAGTTGGATTGACTGAATTATATAAATATTTGCACTATGTTTTATGAATCAGACAAGTATTATTATCTGGAATTATTGTTCAATGGCTAGAGTTTTCAGATCCTAACTCTAGATTTTCTTTTTCCCTTATTAATACTGCAAATCCTAACAGATGACTCCTACCAATAAATCGATTCATATTCACGGAATTTATGGTAAAAATAAAAAATAAAAAATCATACTAATAAAATTACGTAGCGTATACACAGGTGAATGGAAAGCGGCTCATGGGCATTTGCCATTGAAAATGGCCAATATCGAAAGGCTGAGCCCCACCCTACCGATACCTCAAAAGAATTCTCTTCCCTCCTTTTTTTTTTTTTTTTTTTTTTTTTGGTAAAAATCTTTAGCTTTGGGTACATGCCAACCGGCTCCAGAAATTTCCCGTGTTATGCACGTCTTTGGATCGGTTTCAAAGGGCAATTGGGTTTCCTAAAGCAGTGAACATTGGTTGAGCACTTGAGCCTGACATGGAAAGCAGAAAAGGAATAAAAATGAGTTTTTTCCTTTTGCTTAAATCTTAACCACGGCAATGACGCACAAGTTCTCTCTCACTCTCTCTCCCCACTTGTCAAATTCTCTATTAAGTTATTTAATATAGGGTTAAGTAGCAAATTTGTTTTAAAAGTACAAGCCCAGGAGTAATTTTGCCCTAGAAGTTCTTTTTGGCTCTATATAGCCCCGGAAGTACAAAAACGTAGCAATTTTACCCTTTTTCCGTTAAAAAATTAACGGTCAATGTTACTTTTTTTAATGGTTAGTTTTAGAAACTAGCTTGATGTGTCGTACTTGCTATTAGTGTATATAGTAGATTTAATTGTAATTGTTTTAGTTAGCTTTTTACTGTAATGTAATTAGTTGAATGTAAACAAAATTAGTTAGCTTTACTTGTTGTAATAAGAAGAGACTTAGTTTGATTTATTTATCTACTAAAGTGTATATATAGGAGGTACATATCTCCAGAATATTCAATTTCAATACATTCAGATTTTTCCTCTTCTTGCTTTCACATCATGGTATCAGAGCCTTGAGTCACGACCAACTCTGATTTTTTTTTTTTTTTTTTAGTTCTATACACTTTTTGTTTTCTCATCTGTCTTTTCTCTTTCCTTGTTTCTTCCGTCCATTTCCTCGATATTTTCGTCATTATTCATCTCTTCAGGTTCTTTCTAACTCTTTCTCTCTGCAACTTGTTATTTCTCAGTTCGTCTTCAAGATTCTTCAATGGCGACCGAACCACCGTCGTCTTCCTCTTCTCTTGCTAGTAATCCGAACGGCGATTCAAACCCTCACTCTCCCGATTTGATTTAGAATGTCAGTAATCCATATTACTTTAATCCAAATGAAAATCCTTCCCTCGTTCTTGTATCTAGAGTTTTATCTGGCCCTAATTACCATTCTTGGGCTCGCGCAATGAAGATGGCGCTTATGTCGAAGAATAAGACACGATTCATTGATCGGTCTTCTCCAATTCTGAATCCGGCTAATCCTGTATACCCTGCCTGGGAGCGTTGCAATATGATGGTCTTGTCTTGGCTCACCAGGTCTTTGTCTCCTACACTTGCTCAGAGTATTTTATGGATCGACAAAGCCTAGTGAAGTATGGGAGGATTTGCGTGCTCGGTTCTCCCAGAATGACATTTTCCGTTTGGCGAGATCTTCAGGAAGAGATTCAAAATTTTAAGCAAGGTGACTTTTTCTGTAAGTGATTATTTCACCAAGCTTAAGATACTTTAGGATGAATTTCTGGTTATTCGTCTTGTTATTTCTTGCTCATGTACTCCTCGTTGTCATTGTGGAATTGCTGAACTGTATAAAAGCCATTTGGATCAAGATTATGTAATTAGGTTTCTAAAAGGATTAAGTGATCGTTTTACCACTGTGAAATCACAAATTATGCTAGTTGATCCTCTACCTAATATCAATCGGGTATTTTCTTTGGTAACTCAACAAGAGCGGGAGCTAGGATTTCAGCCTGTTGAAGCTATTACTCTGTTTAATAAGTCTTTGTTCCACGGTTTGGGAATCAGAACCAATATAAGCCTAATTCATCTGCTATGGGAAAACAGTGTACTGATTGTGGAAAACCTAGACACACAAAGGCTACTTGCTATAGAAAGCATGGTTTCCCACCCGGTTTTAAGTTTCGGAATTCTTCTGTTAATTCTGTGATTGCTGCTAACTAATTCTGTTTACATTCAATTAAAGCTAACTAATTCTTCGGTATATTAAGGTTGCTCAGGTCGTGGTCTATTTTTTCCTGCTGCTTCTGTTGTCAAATTAAATGCTTTAGTGATTCTGATTGGGCTGGTTGTATTGACACTAGAAGATCTATTACTGGTTTTTGTGATTTCTTAGATCAGGCTTTAATTACTTAACGTTCTAAAAAGCAACAAATTGTCTCTACTTCTTCCTCTGAGGTTGAATACCGTGCTTTGGCTACTACTACTTGTGAGCTTCAGTGGTTGTCTTTTTTGCTTCGTGATTTTGGTCTTCCACTTACTTCCTCTGCTTCTTTGTACTGTGATAGTCAATCTGCTTGTCATATTGCTGCTAATCCTACTTTTCATGAACGGACGAAGCATCTTGACATTGATTGTCACATTGTTGTGAAAAATTGCAAAATGGGTTGATTCATTTACTTCCGATCAAGACTCAAGATCAATTGGCAGATATCTTTACCAAACCACTTGCTCCTTCTCCATTTCTTACACTCCTATCCAAGTTCGGAATGATAGATATCCACTCTCTAGCTTGAGAGGGGTATTACTATATATAGACATAGTAGATTTAATTGTAATTGTTTTAGTTAGCTTTTTACTGTAATGTAATTAGTTGAATGTAAATAGAATTAGTTAGCTTTACTTGTTGTAACAATAAGAGACTTGGTTATATTTTTTTATCTACTAAAGTATAGACTTGGTTGTAACAAGAAGAGATACATATCTCCAGAATATTCAATTTTAATACATTCAGATTTTTCCCCAACTTGCTTTCACATCACTTTCCAACTTATCCGTGGGGTTACATCATCTGAAGCTCTTAAGAGAGAAAAATATAAAGCTAAAAATTACGGTGAAAGCGAAGGAGACTAAAAATGATGATACCACCGAAAATGATGATACCATTCATTTTGCTTTTAAAAAAAGCGGATATGGGTCATTGATTCGGTGATTCATTTTGCTTTTAAACCAAAAGTATGGTGAATGGACGTGGTTCATGAACATGGCACACATGTGAGGAAAAAAGGTTTAAAGCGAAGAGGCCGAACCCCACCTCCAGTGATCTCATGGAAGAATTCTCGTCCGACTTTTCATCTTTAGTTATGGCTACCCCATAATTTTATTTATTGAATTAAACCCTTTTTGTTTTTGTTTCTGCTCATGGCTCCAGAATCGCCAGGGTTATGCATTTCTTTTGTTCTGCTTCAAAGAGCAGTTGGGTTTTCTAATACGCTATATCCAATCTCAATGTATTTGTAAACCGATCTGCATATTTTCTCCATGCTTCGTACTAACATGTCTTGTGTTTTAATTCTGCATCTGGTTCTGGTTTGGGTTCAGGTTCAGATCACTCAACCTTGTTACCTAGAAATGAACAACATGTTGAGTTAGACAGTGAATAAAGATAGAGTTATTAAAAAGAGCTATAGTTGGATACTTGTATGGTTGTATACAGTCAGTGACTTGTATGATGCCGACCTTGGCGGGAACCAATGTCAGGTAGCTTTCTATTCCAAGAGAGTGGACAGGAATTTTCATCAGTCTCACATGATTTATATTGTGGATTTTAACCTTTCAGAAGCTGCATGGTCTTTTGCCTTCTCATTGGAATTTATTGCTATCCTTTGAATGTATAGTGTATATTTCCGCGATTGCTGAAGGTCTCTGTATATGTTATTTATTTTTTTTTTTTAAGGGTTAAGGTGTAGGTTGGCCAACGAAATATTACGCTAAGAGCATTCGGCATAAAAATGTATTGAAGGTACCTTAAATACCAACCAACAATCAAAAATAAAAAAAAATTTACCAATCAACTATTAAAAATGAAAACTATCATAATAACGTTGAAATCAGTCAAATATCGTTTGGTTACTTGTGTTTAAAAGAAGCCCGAAGATGGCTTAGGGGCTTCCAGAGAGGATGGTCTTCGAAATGTCGCGACTTTGATTGTTTAATTTGGTCAAGTAAACGCCATTTCAACGCAGAATTGTTGTACAAGTTTTCAGATTGTTGTGTTTGGGGTTATGTCTGTGTTCTTCAACTTCGCCCCTGTTTTGGCATAGGTTTTGTTTCCAGATTTCAGCCATGGTTGGATCGAACTTTAATTGTAGGTGTGACCTGTTGACCTAGTTACTGGGTCCATCACTAGCTCAAGCAAACCAGGCATCCTTAGGGTTTAAGTCACTAATCATCTTCTTTGTACTACACCTTCCTTCTGAATCATCTGTGGGGTTGCTAGGATCATGAGTTTCAAATATCACTTCTCTGCAATAACTCAAGAATCCGATTAAACTAGAAGAGTAGCTTCACGCTCTTTGCATTCAGAGAACTGAAAATCCATCTTTTATGTAAGAGAAGTCCGAAGATTGTTGACATGACATGCTATAATATTATGACGAGCTGCAATTTGGCGTGATTCCGAGCTTATTCCTTTCTCGAAGACAAACAGAGTTTGCCTGATTTTAACGTCACGCTGATAGTTTCCATTTTTAATAGTTGATGAGTATTTTTCTTTTTCTTTTTTCATTTTAAATTGTTGGTTGATATTTAAGGTACCTTCAATACATTTTGTGCTAGATGCTCCTAGCGTAATATTTCGTTGGCCAATATGCACCTTAACCCTTTTTTTAACTACTCCAAGTGATTCTTAATATAAAATTTATTTATCTAACTTAATTGGATTAATTAAGTTAATTAACATTATGTGTATTTTTTAAACACTAAGTCATCTTCCTTAATCTTTTCATTCCTCCTCCTTGATTGTTGTTAAGGGGGTATTAACATAAGTAAATTATGAAAAGATTGATAAACATGAAAATTATGTCTTAGGTCCTGGGACTATAATCAAATTTCTAAATATATCTTATATTAAAGATAGGAGGAAGTAATACTTTTGTGTTAAGATGAAAGAGAGTTGACATTATATTCATTCAAGGAGTATATTTTAGCATTTGATGTCTAATTCCGGTTGATAGTATGAAAAAATATATAAATAATTATATTAGAGTGTCTTACACCTAGTAGGCTAGTACTTCCTTTTCGATCATAATTATAAGATATAGTTGATTTTTAAAAAAAAAAATTAAGGAAGTTAAATAAGTTACTTAAACATATCATATGTTATATATCCTTAAATTATATATTAGTTTATTAGTGAAATTAATTATTTTGTAGAAAAAAAAAAAATAAAAATACTCTAATTTAATTAGCTTCCTTAATCTCCTAAAAAAAATCAACTTTATCTTATATTTATGACTAATATGAATCCATTGGGAAAAAAGGGACTATTTACTTCTGGGCCCTAATCATGGGATTCGGCCCTCACTCATTTTTTCTTGGTCTGTTTTGTTTCTTTGGGTCTGTTTTCCGTTTTGTTTGCCACCTTGCAGAAAAATATGGAGACACTGGAAAAACTATCCTTAGCTCAGCGGCGTTCTTTAATTTCAGTGGATGACTACATTAGCCGCAGGCAGAATCCTTCCTTGGTATGCTTCTGCGCGTTCTACATTCCTAAATCGCAACAAATTCCACCTTTTCAGCACAAGACTTGTCGCCTTTGCTGGCGCCGTAACTCAGTCGCAGCATCAGAGCTGGAAGGCAATGGCTACCGTACCAACACCACACAACAAGGATGCTGCTGCACAGGCAACTCAGAAAGAACTAATCACTGCTCCCTATGGCTCCTGGAAGTCCCCTCTCACCGCCGATGTTGTCTCCGGTGCATCCAAGAGACTCGGTGGCACCGCCGTTGACGGTCATGGTCGCCTCATTTGGCTGGAATCCCGCCCCACCGAGTCTGGGTATGAGTGTTATATGTTGTTCTGTTTCTTTATCACTTGCTCAAGTAAACATCGCTGGCCTGACTTTGTTATTTAGAGTTATCGAAATAAATTGATTCAGTGATTGCGTTTCAGGAGGGCGGTCCTTGTTCGAGAGCCGGAAAAAGCAGGAGATGAGCCCACCGATATCACGCCTAAAGAGTTCGGAGTGCGAACAATTGCTCAAGAGTATGGAGGTGGTGCCTTCAGTGTTTCGGGAGATATTGTTATTTTTGCAAATTACAAGGATCAGAGACTGTACAAGCAATCTATAAGTTCTAAAGGTGAGCATCGTCGTCCCCCATTCTTCGAAGCGAAGTTATACCTTCTTTTTCTTTTCTTTTTTTTTAAAAAAACTTCCAAACGGATTTCATTAGCAGGGCACTTGTGTCGTGTTTTTTTACTTTTTTTAAAGTAGTCTTGACCTGTTGTGCAGTCTCATGTTTGCTTCAATCATGTATTCCATTTCGTTTCTATTTATCTTTTGTTCGGCTTATAATGGGCTTGGTCTACTAAGAATTTCATGTAACAACGTAATTTATACTGACATTTCGTGGTTCGCCCCTTGCAGATGTTCCTCCCATCCCTCTCACACCAGATTATGGGGGACCAGTTGTCAGCTATGCTGATGGAGTATTTGATGCACGCTTTAACCGTTATGTCTGTGTACGAGAAGGTAAGTTGAGAATAACTTAAGCCTTTGTCTCATACTGCTTATTTTAGAACGTTCCCACGACATGTACACCTATTAAACCACTCATTTGTTTGGCGATATATCTTTTTGATAGATCGTCGGCAGAGCAACATAAATTCAGCCACAACAATTGTATCAATAGCTCTTGGCAACGAGGATGTTCAAGGTAGTAAATTCCATGATATCCAAGTTTGACCTCTAAACTGTGTAAAGTTGATTGAATACTGTGAATTTCGTATTCCATTATGATGTCCATAGGTTTTCAGTTGCTTTATGATGTTTCCATTCATTATCTGATCAAGATTTTGTTGTGACATTCAGAACCAGAAGTGTTAGTTAGCGGAAGTGACTTCTATGCTTTCCCACGTTTTGATCCAAAGGCAGAACGAATGGCATGGATTCAGTGGAATCACCCTAACATGCCCTGGGATAACTCGGAACTATGGGTTGGTTATATTTCTGAAAATGGGTGAGCAAGAATTATTTATCAGTTGGAAGAGTTCATTTGTTTACCGAGTTGGTTCTCTTATTGAACTGATGATTAAACATACTTTCATTACATACTTCTATTTCATGATGTGCTTTGGTTATTATATTCCCTGTTTTGAAAGGAATAGCTGATATTTTTGCAGACATTCAACTGTTTTGTGAACCCTACAATCAAACACAAACCTGAAATTTTGTTGATTACATTGAAATGAATTTTGCATTGGATATATTTTGTTCTAGTTGGCCTAAAAAGTAAAAAACTAATCACAAAAGGGCTAGCATTTTGAAACTCAAGGAAACAAAAGATTTCAAAATAAAAGACCCACTTCACTTAATATGTCTTTAGAAGGCTCTTGAATCAAATGAGTTTTCTCTGAAAGGTTTTTCATTTGCTCATCGTGCCATTCCTTTTGCTTCTTCTTCTTCTTTTTTTTTTAATTGGAATTGTCATCTTCAAATTCTGTTTGACAGCTTTTTCAAATCCTTTATCACAGTTGTTGACAGTGTTCTATTCTATGCTTTTCATGTTTCAATTTGAAGGTTAATCATATTAAGATTCCATGCAGAGAGATCTACAAGCGCAGCTGCATTGCTGGTGCTGATCCTTCGCTTGTGGAGTCAGCAACTGAACCCAAGTGGTCCCCTGATGGTATAGAAATTTGCCCCATTAACATAAATAATTAAGTATATAATTATGTTGGCTACCCACACATCCTCTTGATGCATATATGCATGTCATTGTTTTTAGAGATGTGTGTTGCCCTCAATGGATGTTATGAATTTATGTATACTGTTACTGTGTTCTTAAGATTTTTGTTGACTCCAACTAGAAAATTTGCAATGATCTTAGCCTTCTAATTTTTAAGTCAAACAATTATTTAATTATTGTAATTATGCAGGGGAGCTATTTTTCATTACTGATAGGGGAAATGGCTTTTGGAATCTCCATAAATGGGTAAATTTCTTTATCTTATTATTTCTGCAATATTAACTATAAATATTAGCTTCCATTATGTTTCTCTTTTCGACAGTTTTGGATGTGGATTAAAATTGTGATTTTGAGTACTTGCATAGAGATAAAATGGTAAATTGAAAACTAGTATACTTTTAGGCTTTTAACATAAAATTTTTAAACCCAACCTTGTGTGCTTCCACTTACCGGCTATATTTATTGGTTTTGATCAAGTAGAGTTTCTAATAGGTTTATTTTATTCCTTTGAACAATCATAGTCAGTTTGGAATCTGCTAAATTAACATTTTATACATTATATTGTTAATTACGTGCATGCTATGTTGTACCTGTTACTGAGTTTGAGTATCTAATTGTTAAACAATACAGCTACAAAGACTCCCTGTTGATAATTTGTTTTTCCAAGTATGATAATCTGTTTCGTTTCTGCTTATCTTAGATACCACATTGACTAAACAATTGTGGCAAAAATCGGTGTGTATCAACATACTCTCTGGTTGGACATACAATAATCATTAATGAATTTACCGATTCTTTCTGTTTTGGTCTTGTTTTAATTGGCTGCAGACTGAGTCTGAGCATAAGGTGGTGCCTGTTTATTCTTTGGATGCTGAGTTTTCAAGGCCATTATGGGTTTTTGGTATAAATTCTTATGAATTTATTCAGAGTGATAAACAGAGAAATTTAATTGCTTGCAGTTATAGGTGATTTCTAGATTGCCATTTTCTTTTCATCTTTTCTTTTTGTAGTTGGTTGGCAAATGTTGTCAATTATAGCTCATTTGAGGTTTTTGGTTGTGTATATAGGAGACAGGGGAGGTCATATCTTGGAATCATTGATGATGTGGAAAGCTCAAAAATTACTGTGCTTGATATCCCTTTCACAGATATTGATAACATTGTAATTTTAAAATTTTTTCTTCGTTTTTTTGCTTCTTTTGGTTTGTCTAAGTTTTTTTTTTTTTAGGTGGTAACCCAAAAATAATATGACATGTCATTGTAGACTTCAGGAAAAGATGGCCTATATGTAGAGGGAGCATCTGCAGTTCATCCATCATCAGTGGCCAAGGTGCTTCCCCCTTGCCGTCCTTTTCAATGTCTGAGTTATTTCAATGCCCCTTATACATCTTGCTTTTCAGGTAGCTTTGGATGACCAAAAGTCAAAAGTTGTCAACTTCAATATAGTCTGGTCTTCCTCCCCAGACAGTTTAAAGTATAGTTCATACTTCAGTAAGCCAGAGTTGATTGAATTCCCCACAGAAGTTCCTGGTCAAAATGCCTATGCCTACTTTTATCCACCTTGCAATCCTAATTGTCAAGCCAGCCAACAGGAAAAGCCTCCTTTGTTATTGAAGAGCCATGGTATTTACTCTTAGTCCTCTATCAGGATTAATCTTCAATTTCATATTCTCATTTATTACTGACATGTTATAGAGGCTAGAAGAGAACGTTTCTTCATGAACCAAAGATCATTTGTAGTTTCGTTTCACTTGATTACTTAAAAAGGATATAATATCCTCACTGATTTAATTGCAAAACTATGAATAATTATGTGCATTATGAATTTCATGAGTGTATTATAAAGGGAAGTAGTAGTAGTGATGCATCACCCTTTTTTTCATATTGTTAAATATGTGGTAGCTTTGGTTTATTACACATGCTCCTTTACTTCTCCCCCTAGTCAGTAATAACAGTTTTGCAGGCTTTGAGCAGATAAAATTTCTTTTTCTGGCTTCTCTTTACAATTACACCATAAATCTTCTCAGTGGATGATGTACTGGTATTGATGTCATTTTATGATTATTGTGTTCCCAAGTTTTATTTAAATTTAAGAAATACAAACAATATGAACACTCTGATAAATTCATGGACTGAAGATATATCATATATGCCTTGAAACTTATTACAATTTGAACATGATAAATATAGAGCTAGTGAACTTTTGTATGTGAATCAAATTCAAGTGAAAAATATTAGATTACCTGATCATCATGCTTATTGCATTTTCCCACTGTTAGAGAACCTGCCAGGTGCGGTTCGTATAGTATTTTGACTGAGTACATAAGCCATAGTTATATGCTTGATATTTCATTGAATATTTTAGGAGGACCTACTGCTGAAACACGCGGTGTTTTAAATCTTAACATTCAGTACTGGACCAGTCGAGGTTGGGCATTTGCAGATGTTAATTATGGTGGAAGCACTGGTTTGTTTCCCTCCTTGGCTACAAAATTATATTCTTGACATGTTTGAGGCGCATGGTTTCTACAAGCCTTGTCACTTTTGGATTTTTCCCCTGATTGAGTTCGTATTACATATGACCCACTGAATGTCTTACGGAATATGTGTTTAGTCTGACAAGAATGTCATTTGGAAGGTTATGGAAGAGAATATCGAGATAGACTTTTGGGTCGCTGGGGAATAGTTGACGTTGATGACTGTTGCAACTGTGCTAAGTATTTGGTAAGTATGTTGTGCATTTAGGTTTTGCTATATGTATTTTCTGGACGAGTAGTCTTATCAGTGATTTCTTGTGCAGGTGGACAGTGGAAAGGTAGATGGGGAACGACTTTGTATTACTGGGGGCTCTGCTGGTGGGTATACCACCTTAGCTGCTCTTGCTTTTAAAGACACATTTAAGGCTGGGGCTTCTTTGTATGGTGTAAGTTCTGTAAATAAGCTTATTTGTTTTAACTAATGATTTCAGTCTCTAATTTATTTTTTAAATATGGAAAACTAGCACATGCTATAGGTTTATGACTTTTCAGCGATTAACATTAGTTTGATGTTGAACAAGGTGTTGTTTTTTGTCATTAGTTAAGAAGGAATTCAACAACATTGGAAAATAACGATAAAAAAGGTTCTTCATATTCTTAATCTTATATGTTGGGCGGGCCTGTGACTGTAATTCAGAGTTAGCTTTCTGAGGAACGATTTTGCTGAAAATCATGGTTCAGAATGCCATAATAGTATAGTTAGCTTGCAAATTAGCAGTGGTATATCTATCTATCTTTCAATTTTCATGTACTATTAAGTGAATGTTTTTGTTTCCCTTTTCCATGGTTGTCTTGGTGTATAATAAATAAATAAAAAACCTTACTCTTGGAAACAAAATTAGGAAAGGAAAATTTACAATGAATACAAGTAGACTTCATTGCAGCTTTGGAATTTTTTGTTGCTTTATATGTGTGCGTGCATGTAAATTTGTTATCATTTAACAAAGTACTAGTCTTATTGTAATGAGGGATTAATGTCAATCTCTGAAACAGGTGGCCGATCTAAAAATGTTGACTGCAGAGACCCATAAATTTGAATCTCATTACATCGATAATCTTGTTGGTAAGTTTTAACAATATCATCTTAAGGTACCAATATGTGTTTCTTCTTACATACTCGTATTTAGCGTTCAGTTAATCGCTTAACTGATTGCAGGAGATGAAAAGCAACTCTTTGAGAGATCCCCGATCAACCATGTAGAAAAATTTTCTTGTCCCATAATTTTATTTCAAGGATTGGAGGACAAGGTTAGCAACAACGCGTATTATTTCCTCCCTAGCAATGTCTAGAGATTAAGGTTGGCGCATTCGTAAATTTTATTCAATGACATTGAAAAATATATATTCTACTTGTCGCAGGTGGTGCCCCCAGATCAAGCTCGGAAAATTTACCAGGCGTTGAAGGAAAAGGGAGTGCCTGTGGCTCTTGTTGAGTATGAAGGAGAACAACACGGTTTCCGAAAGGTAAATGCTGATTTACTCATTAATTGTCTAATTATGTCAGAAACAATAGCTGTGTATGCATATAACAATGGGATGAGTGCAGGCTGAAAACATAAAGTTTACACTTGAACAACAAATGGTGTTCTTTGCACGGTTGATTGGACACTTCGAGGTTGCCGATGATATTACACCTATTAAAGTTGATAACTTTGACCAATAATGGGTCTCCAAAAGGTGAAGGTGCATGCTGGCTTTCCTGAGTACTCGTTTATAGAAACAAGTATTGTATTGGATTTTATGGTTTGCTTCATGAATTTTTGGTCAGATAATTGACTGGGAGATGTCATACTTTGCTGAACCTATCCATCAGTGTTCGTTGCTATGAGGATGAACAATCTTTGTCACTGCTGAAATTAGTGTAATAAATATGATATACTGTATACTTTTAAAGCTTTGACGACGTCCCCTTTTAGTTTATTCTAGAAGGAAGACAAATGATTAGGATAAGTTAAAGTAGTTATTCCTATCTTATCAGTAGTTATTCCCATCTATTTGGTAGTTTTATACAGCAGTTATAGGAAGTTGGATTGACTGAATTATATAAATATTTGTACTATGTTTTATGAATCAGAGAAGTATTATTATCTGGAATTATTGTTCAATGGCTAGAGTTTTCAGATCCCGGCTCTAGATTTCCCTTTTCCCTTATTAATTCTGCAAATCCTAACAGATGACTCCTACAAATAAATCGATTCATATTCACGGAATTTATGGCCCCAAAAAAAAAAATCATACTAATAAAGTTACGTAGTGTATTCACGGGTGAAAATGGAAAGCGGCTCATGGGCATGTGCCATTGAAAATGGCCAATAGCAGAAAGGCTGAGCCCCACCCTATTGATATCTCAAAAGAATTCTCTCCCCTCTTTTTTTGGGTTTTGGTAAAAATCTTTAGCTTTGACTGCATGTTAATCGGCTCCAGAAATTGCCAGAGTTATGCACGTCTTTGGATCTGTTTCAAAGGGCAATTGGGTTTCCTAAAGCGTTGAACATTGGTTGAGCCTGATATGGAAAGGAGAAAAGGAATAAAAATGATTTTTTTTTTCTCTTTTGCTTAAATCTTATCCATGGCAATGACACACAAGTTCTCTCTTTCACTCTCTCCCCACTTGTCAAATTCTCCTTCTGGTCCTTAATGTAAAACTTAATTCTTCTGTTTGAGTAAACTAAGGATGTTAGTTAATTATTTAATATATACCACCTCCAATCCTAAATATAGAGCTGTCAATTAGGGCCGGCCCGGCCCTCCAGGGTCAGCCCGTGAAGGGTCAGGGCCTAACAGGGCTGGCCCTCCAGGGCCCGGAGTAAGAAAAACACCTGTTTTTCAAAGCCCGACCCGAGAGCACAGTCGTGGAAGTCGGCCCAGGGCCCGAAAATTACTATTTCAAATTTTAATTATTTTCCCTCCGCTTTTTTTTAAAGAAATATAATTAGTAATCTATAACACGAATCATCCAATAAATAACTACAATCACTAATTTATAATCAAAAGCAAACTATCTTCACAAATAACTCACATAAAACATAAAAAAGCATATTATGAATTTCTTCTCCCGCATGAACACATCCATAATCTTTATTTGCAACAAATAATAAACCAAATCATAAAATTAGAGTATAGTTATTATATATTTGTAATTAAATGGATAAATAAATTTATAAAAAATACAAAATATATATGAATTAATAAATTTAAAAAGAAAAAAGAAAAAGCTATCGTGAAAAGGGCGCAGGCCGGCCGCCCGTGGCCCTCAGTGGCCGGCACGTCTAAGCCCGAGGCCCTTCGTGGCCGACCCTCCGGCCAATTTCAAATATTTCATCTAATTTTCAAGCCCGCCCTTGAAGGGCCAGGGGCTTAAATGGGCGCGGCCGATGGGCTCGACCCGCTTTTGACGCTCTACCTAAATATAATACCCAATTAATTTTTTTGAGGAGATTAAGAAAGCTAATTAAAGTTATTTTAAAATATTTATGTTTATCTTTTCTCCAAAATAATTTGTTTGGTTTATAAATTGATTTACAATTTAATTATACACAACATAATATATGATATGATTAAGTAACTTATTTAATTTTCTTAATATCTCTAAAAAAGTCAATTGAGTCGTATATTTAGGATAGATGTAGTATGTTTTTTTCTAAAATGGCTTAACAATTTTCTTAATTATCTTTCTCCCACTTACTTGATTCTTATTGAGGGAGTATCAATTTAGTTAATTTGAGAAATTTTGATAAATATTCAAAATATACGTTGTATTTAGGATTGAGAGTAATTCTTCAATTAAATCCTCCATTAAGGCTCAGATAAGTACTATTATGCTCGGTTCTAATTATAGGAACACTTTTTTTTTTAATCCCACCCGGTTCACTAGAATCTTCGGTTCTGATTAATTCGGATTCGGGTTCTGCAGTGGTAAGAACGACCATCCCAACAGTGATAACTTCATACAAGGTGGATTACAAGTGCGTTCGCCATGGTTTCAAACCCTAGACCCGGTTAAGGGAACCGGCCAGAAATCCGGTTTGGTGCAAAATCGACATTTGAAATCGGGTAAACCGGGTTACAAGGGTCAACTTTTTTTTTTTTTTTTTTTTTTTTTTTTATTTAATTTTTAATTTTTAATTTATTTTATAAAAGACAATTTAATTTGAATACATAATATGTCACATGGGAATATCTAAATATGTGAGTATTGAAGTATATGATTATTTTTTTATATATAAAGTATTGAAATGATATATAGTATGTGAAATTTAGGTTGATGTGAGTAGAAATTAATTATTTTCCAATTTTTTTATATCTCAGGGCATAGCCTGGGTTGACTCGGGCCGACTTCATGCCTCCCCACTAACCCTTAACCCAAGTTTCTTTCTAGGTTTTAACCTTGCCCCCGCAACTCAAACCTTAGACCCGTTCTTAAGGGAATCCAACCCCATATTCTCGCTAGACCAAGATGAGGTTATAGGAACACTTTTATTTACACAACAAAAGACGAGGGATAATTAAGATAACATAGTTATCACCTAACTTTAACCATGGGAAAAAGATGAGCTCCGACTCACCCACGTAACCCAAAGGCGATTTAGTGGATA
Organism: Acacia acuminata; assembly: GCA_019022655.1. NCBI lineage: Eukaryota > Viridiplantae > Streptophyta > Magnoliopsida > Fabales > Fabaceae > Acacia > Acacia acuminata. The sequence goes on from JAFJYI010000015.1 coordinate 668,138, forward strand.
ATGCGAGTATTAACATAGTTAGCCTACCTTTCTGTTAAAAAAAAATGGATGGATATTAACAATTTTTTTATATATTAAAATCCAGTCAGTGTGAGTTTGTGATTCCCTTCTTTTTTTATTTTTTCAGCCATGTATCAAAATAAAAAAAAAAAAAAAATCAGCCACGTAAGGACGTAAGGTCAACACGGAACAGTGAAGACTCAACAGATCATCTCTCTTGAAAGTTAAAAGGCTGCCGCTGGTGGACTTCTGCTAGTTTAGTTTCCTTAATCGCAACAAATTCCATCCTTTCAGAACAAGAGTTCTCGCCTTCATAACTCAGTCGTAGCTCGAAGTTGCGAGGCAATGGCGAATATACCAACCTCTGCGCACAGCAAGAATGCAGCTCAAGAAGAACCAATCACAGCTCCCTATGGCTCCTGGAAGTCTCCTCTCACCGCCGATGTGGTCTCCGGTGCCTCCAAGAAGCTCTGTGGCATGGCCGTTGACGGTCATGGCCGCCTCATTTGGCTGGAATCGCGCCCCACTGAGTCCGGGTAGGAGATTGTTATATACTGTTCTGTTTCTGGATCATCACTTGTTAATGTAAATCTCGCAGATCTAAGTGCGTTATCTTTTGCAGTGTAAAGTTGTAAAAATAAATGGATTCGAATTTCGATGATTGTGTTTCAGGAGGGTTGTTATAGTTCGAGAGGCGGAAAAATCAGGAGATGAGCCGATCGATATCACGCCTAAAGAGTTCCAAGTGAGAACATTGGCTCAGGAGTATGGTGGTGGCGATTTCACTGTTTCTGGAGATATTGTTATTTTCGCAAATTACTCTGATCAGAGACTCTACATGCAATCTTTAAGCTCTCTTGGGGAGCATCTTCTTCCTCATCCTTCAAACTCAAGTTATATTTTCATTTTTCTTTCGTTTTTTTCAAACAAAGTTTTCATCATGACGGCATTTTTCGCCGCTTTTGACCTGTTGCGAAGTCTTGGGGTTTGCAGTTTGCACCCTCTTTTTTGACACCAATATCTCACTCTAAGGGAAAAAAATTTAAAATTTTAATAAAATGTCTTCATTCCTTAATAATCATAATTATTACTAGGAAAAATAGGAAAAAAGTCCCTACTGTACACATGGAGTGCTAATATTTTGATTTAGGTGATTCTCACCAATAAAAATATTGTAAGGAGTAAATGTAAGTCTTTACCATAAACTTTTTCAATATTTCATGTTTATCCATCATTTATAATTGAGTTTGTGTGAATGCATTGAGAGTTTTTTTGGGAGAGTTTTTTTTAATTGGGTTCTACAATGCTTTAGTAATTTATAAGACTTACATTACTTACAAATTTTTCATATATTAACGTCAAATTTTGAAAAAAATTGTGAAATTCTTACATCCGTATGTATTTATTATTATTATTTTATGTAAAATTTTGGAAATTCAATTAGAATTTTTCACACATCAATATCAAATTTTTGGAGAAGTAAGCATGAAATGATAAAAGCTTGCAGAATTTGACGTTCTCCCACAATTTATTTATAGTTTTATAATAAATTGTGATTGATTTTTCAAAATTTAACATGAAAAAAATGATAATTTATAATTGTATATATTAATTCATGGGGAAAAGAAATAAAAGTACTAACAAAATTGTTAAAAGACAAATAAGTATGTTGAATTTTTAATAATCTCAGAGACTTTTAGAATTTTAAAATGTTGCAAAATTTGATAAATTACCTAACAATTCTTTATTTTTTTTAAATAAAAAATTCTCAACCCGTTCTTAGGGCCACTAGAGCTTTAGCACTAGTGACAACAATCGTCATTGGAGCTCCAAAGAACCTCCCGGAGCTCGAGGTATATATATATATATATATATTGTAATTTTCAAATAAAAGTTATCAATTTAAATACTTGAGTTATTAGTAACGATACTAAAGTTGTAAACGATGGCTTACTATATATTTTTTCAAATTTCTTAGAAAAAGTTGTTAATAACAATATTAAAGTTATATACATGAGTTGTTAATAGTGATATTAAAAGTGTACACTTGAATTGTTAATATTAATACTAAAGTTGTAGGTAAAACTTTTATATCACTATTAACAATTCAGGTATCCATATTAAAACCTTTTGCCCGATGAAATATATATATATATATATATTAACCCGTTGGAGTTTCGGTGAAAGTTATAAGGAAATATTCAACAAATACCCCGTTTACGACTTTAGTATTACTATTAATAATTCAAGTATCAATGTTGACAACTTTTTCTTAAGAAATTCAAGAAAAAATTTAGACCGTCGGAGGCGATCGTCGGAACCAGGAAAATTTTTTAGCCCGGGCCAAAAAATAAACATATTGAATTACTCTCTTTAATTTTTATTATAAGGCACCAATTAACAAGTATATTTGGTTTTTTTTATAAAACACTTGTTTGTTTCCAAATAGCATTACATATTTTTTTTTTCATGTATACTCATAATTAAAAAGGTAATGAGTGAGAGTAATAATTAATAAAAATTAATTTTTACTCTTTTTTGAGAAAAAAAAGAGAGAGTAATAATTAATATGATATTAGAGTTTAGTGTAATTAATAGGGATAATATTGAAAATTACTTAAATTTTAAGACAAATTTAATGACTTTCACTTGTGAGAATTATTAGTTGGTTCCTTAAATAAAGATCAGAGGGAGTATTTACTAAATAGTACTACTTCGGTCCCTAATTATAGGAACACTTTTGTAGTGCAATTTACACTACAAAAGTGTTCCTATAATTAGGACCGGAGGGAGTATCAAATAAACTGGAAAATACAAACAAATAATAATAGATAATTATAAATCAAAATAATATATAAGATGATACTAATATTTTAGTATCTCGACAAGAATTTACTTTCCTTTCACAAAATTTAATAAGTAATGAAACAAACATTATCCTTACAGAGAAGATAAAAAATTAACGGGGCCAAATTTGTGGTCAAATAAAATATCATATAATAAATACATATATATACTAACAAATTTTATAAGATCAATCGCTATTTGGGGCCTATGCCAAAGACTACGCTCGAGGTCGGAGGTTCGATAAAAGTTATTAGAATACTGAACAAATACTTCATCTACAATTTTAGTATTGCTATTAACAACTCAAGTATCAATATTGATAACTTTTAAATGAGAAATTTTTTTGAAAAAAAATATTAAGATGTTGTTTACAATTTTAGTATTGCTATTACTAATTAAAGTATCAATATTAAAAATTTTTACTTGAGAAATTAATATATATATATATATTTATTTGGCCTTCGGCTAGGTCACCGAAGCTCCAGCGCCCGATCGTTGGCCAAGCCACCGGTGCTGGAGCTCCAGCAACCAACAAGAGGGTTAATGATTTTTTATTTAAAAAATTAAGGTAGTTAGATAATTTTTCAAATTTTTCAACATTTTAAAATTCAACATATTAAAATCCATCTTTTTCTAATTTTGATGACATTTTCCTGTCTTTTTCCCTACTTCCTATCTATGACCTATTTTATAATTTAACATGAAAACTCAAATTTTGAAATTTTTTATCCAAATAACATGAAATTAATGTATTGATGTCAAAGTCTTATTGACTCATTAATCTTTTCGTTGGCAGATGTCCCTCCCATCCCTCTCACTCCAGATTATGGGGGACCCGTATTCAGCTATGCCGATGGAGTATTTGATGCCCGCTTTAACCGTTATGTCTGTGTTCGAGAAGGTACGCTGAGAATGAATTTAAAGAGCAGAAAAATCTTAGTCTCTACTGCTATTGAATGTTCCCACAACATATACACCTATTCATTAAATCACTCTTTTATTTGGTGATAAATATTCTTGGTAGATCGTCGGGAGAGCACTATAAATACAACCACAGCAATTGTATCAATATCTCTCGGCAGCAAGGATGTTCAAGGTAGTAAATTCCATTTCCGGTTGCTTTTTGATGTGTTTCCATTCATTATCTGATCAAGTTTTTGTTGCATGTGCATAACTTTGTTGTGACATTCAGAGCCAGAAGTGTTGGTTAGCGGAAGTGACTTCTATGCCTTCCCACGTCTTGATCCAAAAACAAATCGAATAGCATGGATTCAGTGGAATCACCCTAACATGCCATGGGATAGATCAGAACTCTGGGTTGGTTATATATCTGAAAATGGGTGAACAGGAATTTATATATTAGTTGGAAGAATTCAGTTTGTTTACCGTGTTGCTTCACTTATTGAACTGATGACGAAACATATTTTCACTCTGCAGAGGGATCCACAAGAGCAGGCGCATTGCTGGTGGTGATCCTTCGCTTGTGGAGTCTGTAACTGAACCCAAGTGGTCCCCTGATGGTATACAAACTTGCCTCGTTAAAATAAGTAATTAAGCATGTTGGCCACTCACACTTTCGGGGCAAAACTTCATATCATTGTTTTTAGAGATGATTGTTGCCCTTAATGAATTTAAGGATACCTTGTTCATAACATTGTGTTGACTCCAGCTAGAAAATTTGCTTTGATCTTAGCCTTCTAATTCTGAAGTCAATTTTTTATAATTTTGATTGCGCAGGGGAGCTCTTTTTCATTACTGATAGAGAAAATGGCTTTTGAAATCTTCTTAAATGGGTGAGTTACTAAATTTCTTTTTCCTATTACTTGTATAGGACATTAAATATTGGCTTCCATTACCTTATTCTTTTCAACTTTGATAAACACGCATCTATTACTTGAAGATTAATTTTATCTCATTAAGAGTGTAATGCTATTAGCATCCCCCCCCCCCCCCCCCTCTTTCCGAGGTTGATAACGGTGAAAATTGTGACCTTCCTACTCACAAAAATAGAACAGAACATTGAAATGTATTGTGTTTTTGCGTAAAATTTGGAAAGCCAATCTTGTGTGCTTCCAATTACCTACTAATTTTATTGGTTTTGACCAAGAAGAATTTCTAATTGGTTTGTTTTCTTCCTTTTAAAAATCTTACAGGTTTGAAATCTGACATATTAATGTCATACAATATCCTGTCAATTGTTTCCATCATATTTTGTTCCTATTACTTGGTTTGAGTACCAAGTTGTTTACCAATATAATGCTTCCTATTAATACTTTAGTCACCCTAATATGATCGTCTATTTCATTTCTGATTATCTTATAGTGTGAATAGACAATTGTGGCAAAAATTGGTTTGCATGAACATGTTCTCTAGTTGGACATACAAGTGCAACAATTGTTAAGGAATTTACTGATTCTTTCTGTTTTTGGTTTTCTTTTTATTGGCTACAGATTGAGTCCGAGAATAAGGTCATGCCTGTTTATCCTTTGAATGCTGAGTTTACAAGGCCATCATGGGTTTTTGGCTTGAATTCTTATGAATTTATTCAGAGTGGCAAGCAGAAAACCTTGATTGCTTGCAGTTATAGGTGATTTCTAGATTGTCACTTGCTTGCCATTGTTTTTTCATCTTTTCTTATATAGTTGGTTTGCAAAAGTTATCAATTATAGTTCATTTAAAGTTTTTGATTGTGTATTTAGGCAAAAGGGGAGGTCATATCTTGGAATTATTGATGATGTGGAAAGCTCAACATTCATTGTGCTTGATATCCCTTTCACAGATATTGATAACATTGTAATTTTTAAATTTGTTTCTCTTTTTTCCTCCTTCGTTTTGGTTTATCTAAAAACTGTTATGGTGGTAACCCAGTAACACTTTGAGACCTGCAATCATGCCAATGCAGACTTCTACAAAAAATGGCCTTTATGTAGGGGGAGCATCTACAGTTCATCCATCATCAGTGGCCAAGGTCTTGCCCCCTTGCCCTCCTTTTAAATGTTATTTCAATGCCTCTTATACCCACTTGCTTTTCAGGTAGCTTTGGATGATCAGAAGTCAAAAGTTGTTGACTTCAAAATCGTGTGGTCCTCCACACGGGATGGTTTAAAGTATAGTTCATACTTCAGTAAGCCAGAGTTAATTGAGTTCCCCACTGAAGTTCCTGGTCAAAATGCCTATGCCTATTTTTATCCACCACACAATCCTACTTATCAAGGCAGCCAAGGGGAGAAGCCTCCCTTGTTATTAAATAGCCATGGGATTTTCTCTTAGTCTTGTATCAAGAGTAATCTTATTCAATTTCATATTATTCTAATTTATCTAGAGAGGGTGTTTCCTCGGGAAACAGAAATTAATTTTGTTTCATATCATGTGCTTACTAAGAATAGATATAATATCCGCACTGATTTAGTAGTAAAACCATCATAAACTGTGTCACCAAAAAAAAATCATAAATTGTGTGTATTATGAAGTTCACGAGTGTATTATAAAGGGAAGTAGCAGTGCATCACAATTTGTATTTTCATTTGGTATTGATATTGTTAAATACATTATGTAGCTTTGGCTTATTGATGCTCTTTTATTTTCCCCTCTAGTTAGTACCAATGTCAGAGAACCTGCCAAGTGAGGTTCCTAAAACATTTTGACCGAGTACATCAGCCATATAAATGCAAGATATGTTATTGATTATTTTAGGAGGACCAACAGACGAAGCACGTGCAGTTTTAAATCTGGACATTCAATACTTCACCAGTCGAGGTTGGGCATATGCAGATGTTAATTATGGTGGAAGCACTGGTTTGTTTCATTCATTAACTACAAAATTATATTCTTAATTCTTAAATACATTATCTTTTGGATTTTCTCCATGTTCAAAGCTGATAGTTTTTCAAATTAGCCCTTTTGTTTTTTGTTTTTGTTTTTAAAATAAATTGAATTGCATTACAAATGACCTATTCAATTTTTTATGGAATTTAAGTTTGGTCTGATGAAATCATTATTTGGTAGGTTATGGGAGAGAGTACCGAGAAAGACTTTTGGGATCCTGGGGCATAGTGGACGTGGATGACTGTTGTAGCTGTGCTAAGTATTTGGTAATTACTTTGTGCATTTAGCTCTTGCCCTGATTCCATTGGATGAAGAGTTCTGATCTCTTTGATTTGTTCTGCAGGTGGACAGTGGAAAGGTCGATGGGGAACGAATGTGTATTACTGGGTGCTCTGCTGGTGGGTATACCACCTTAGCTACTCTTGCTTTTAAAGACACATTTAAGGCTGGATCTTCTTTGTTTGGTGTAAGTGCTGTGAATAAGTTTATTTATTCTAGCCAATGATTTCATTCTTCCAATTTATCTTTTAATTAAAGGGTACTTTTGCTCGTAAACTATTCTCCCAGGTGCACCTGGTATTCTAAATTATCAAGTTGTGTGATGTCATCCTTGAAATATTGCAAAGGTGCAATGTTGCTCTTTCATTGAACATCCAATATTTTGACCAGCAAAATTAAGGAAAGGGCCCCAAAAAATTATAAATAAGTATTCTATAAGAAAATTAATACCGGTTAAGTCCTCCAAAATACAAATAAATGCTAAGAGGTTAATGTTATTTTTTTTACCAATGATAACATTACCCAGGGCTGCCGCATATTCGCAAATACTGCATAATATGTTTGCTCCTTGACCCTATTAATATAATTTGGTTATAATTTCCAAAGTAGTAATATTGTTCTTATTGTAACATGGGATTAATGCCAACTGGTCTCTGAAACAGATTGGTGATCTGAACTCGTTGCAAGCAGAGGCTCCTAAATTTGAATCCCATTACAATGATAGTCTTGTTGGTAAGTTAAAAATACCGTCTTTAAGGTATAAGTCAATTTTTTTGGGCGTATTTAGTGTCAAGGCAATCCCTGAACTGATTGCAGGAGGTGATAAGGAATGCTTTGAAAGATCCCCAATCAACCATGTTGACAAATTTTCTTGCCCCGTAATTTTATTTCATGGTTTGGAGGATAAGGTGAGCAACAATGCAATCATTATTTACTCCCTTCAATATCTAAAGATCAAGGTTGGCATATTCATAAGTTTGCTCTAAATATTCAATAACAATGGAAATTATTTTCTATTTCTACGTCCACCTATGTTTCATAATCGGTTCTAAATCCAAGTAAACGAGGAAGGTTATGTTAGGCCCTCAGGCTTCAACGACCAATGTAAAACTTTGTCAGATCCTTTGGAAGCATGTACTAAAAAGCATATTGTGCTTGCTGTAGGTTGTGGCTCCAGATCAAGCTCGGAAAATTTACCAGGCACTGAAAGAAAAGGGTTTGCCTGTGGCCCTTGTTGAGTATGAAGGAGAACAACACGGTTTCCGAAAGGTAAATATGCCGATTTTACTTATTATCTATTTATGTGGGAAACAATAGCTATGTAATATTTCTAATTATAAGACATAGTTGACTTTGTTTGGAGAGATTAAAGTTTCTAGAGGAGTCTTGTCTTTGGGTCTAATTATAAGACTTAGTTGACTTTTTTGGAGAGGTTAAGGAAACTAAATAAGTTACTTAATCATTTCATATGTTGTGTATCATTAAATTATACATTAGTTTATTAGTCAAACTAATTAGTTTGAAGAGAAAAATAAAAATACTGCTAAAAAAGTCAATTGGGTCGGAGGGAGTAAGTATATAACATTGGGGTATGAATGCAGGCTGAAAACTTGAAGTTTACACTTGAACAATAAATGGTGTTCTTTGCACGGTTGATCGGACACTTCGAGGTTGCCGATGATATCACACCTATTAAAATTGATAACTTTGACCCTTAATGGGTCTCCTAAAAGTGATGATGCTTGCTGGCTGGGTTTACTTGATGAATTTTAGGTCAGATTATTGAATGGGAGATGTCATACTCTGCTTTTAATTTTATTGGAAGGCTTGGACTTTGGAGCGAAAATTTTTGTCAATCATTCAGATGATATTATAATAAATAAATATGATGGACCGTGCTGCATACTTCTAAAGCTTTAACGGGGATGACGCCTGCAAACGGATCAATTTATATATACGAAATTTATGGAGGGGAAAAAAAAACTCGCATTTATAAATTGGGTTAAGGTCCAATTTTGCCCTTAAAGTATGTACAGGAGCAATTTTGCCCCTAAGTTTTCGGCGTAGCGATGTTGCCCCTGAAATTTGAAAACGTAGCAATGTTGCCCCTCCGTTAATTGCCCTAGCGGTTAACTAACGGTCAACGTTAGGGTTTTTAACGGAGAGGCAAAATTGCTATGTTTTTAAACTTGAGGGGCAACATTGTTCCCAAAAATAGTAGCAATTTTGCCCCTAAAATTTAAAAACGTAGCAATGTTGCCCCTCCGTTAAAAACCCTAATGGTCAACTACCGTTAAGGTTTTTAACGGAGGGGTAAAATTGCTACGTTTTTAAACTTCATGGACAATATTGCTATGCCGAAAACTTCAGGGGCAAAATTGCTCCCGAGTGCATACTTTTAAGCGGCAAAATTGGACCTTAACCCTTACAAATTTACAAAAAAAAAAGCAAAATTGTAGTGGCGGTATGGCGTTTGCATAATTAACGAAAAGCGGCTAATAGGCATGGCCCGGCGCAGTGCAAAAGGCCGAGCCCCACTCGAGTTTTCCTAAAAAGATTCTTTGTACCTCCTCTTTCACACTTTGTTTGGTTGGAAGGGAGGGGAGGGGAGATAAAATTTTGACTAAATTGTCCATGAGAAATTTTAAAAATTACATAGCTTTTTGTATTCTTTTCCGCATATTAACTTTGGAAGCATGTCATATCAGGATCATATCTGATTTTTCATACTAGGGATGAGCACCTCCCCTCCCTCCAACCAAAATAGCCTCAAGGGACACTTAAATTGATATTTTATGGTTGGAATTGATTTCGATGGAAATTAATATAAAGATGGATTTAAAAATGAGATTTGAAAGATTGTTTAGTATGTTAGAGAAAGGAGACATATTTTTTTATATTAAAATATGCATAATTTTTGTTTAAAATCCACAATACCTTACATAATTTCAAAGTTTCATGGCCATTTAACAGTCTATCATAATTCAAAAGATGCCATAATCTGACTGTCTCCTGAAAACGAAATCTAACAACACTACTACTTTATCTTTAATGTTTGAGTTTTCAATTCAACCCTTCTAAAATCATGTTCACAATCAATTTCCAAAGAATTTTGTATGTAAAATCCATTTCTAACCTCAAAAATATCAAAAACATTTTTTTTCCTCCGAGCCTGGTTTTGGCGAAAATCGGGGTTCATTAGAACTCAACCAAATCTCGGAATATTCAGTTTAAATCAGAGCTTATATATACCTCTCTCGATTCCATAATCGGTTCTTGATTTTGGTAGCACCTCCACCTTGTAGATGGCGTCAAACACCTCGGATCAAGAATCCGGAATTGTAAAAATTTTGCTCTCAGTGAGAAGAGCAATGAAAATACCCTTTTCTCAATAAACAACAATTAACCATAATTATTCTTAAAATTAGATTAATAGGTGATTATGGAAAACCTTCCTTTTCAATACACGCTCCTCCTAGTCCAGGGCACAAATTTCGCCTACAAACCCACAATAGAAAATCCATAACTCTAGGCACAATTATCGAACATGAGAATTTATAGCCCACGAGTCTTACAACACTAACCCACAATAAAGGGTCTACACAAAACAGTTGTCACAAAAGATATAATTGTGGATCCACTATGATATGATAGTGTATAAAATAAGGCCTTCAGAAAATCAACAGTCGCCAAAATAGTCAATGTAGTATTTCAAAAATAGGAGGGCCCTATGATGGCAATATATAATTCAATACAACACTAGTACCAAAAAGAGGCCTACAAGTTTCACGATATCTATGCCTTTGGCTGCTTTCCTTGTCCTCTAGTAGGGTTAAAGGTCTCGCCTGAAAAATTTAATAATGAGGGGTGAGACATAAAGTCCCCGTAACCGAAATTAATTTATCAAATATGCAAGAAATGATTGTAAGTCGAGAAGCAAGTTTATTAACATAATTAAAATATCAATAATAATTAAATAACACATAATAATTAACCTTATTAAAAACCATCCCCACTCATCCATCCTGCTCCTCCTTATATCTTCTGGACGTGTTACAACCTATCGGTGCTAGTATACCCGCCAAGGTTAGCTAGTCACTTCAAGAATATTGTCCCCTCCTATGTCACCACCAATATACCGTAACAGGGAGGTGTCCACTCAAAACACCCAACTTAAATTCCGGGCCAGGAATGAGATAGCCGATGGGCACAATTTCACCTTCAATCTCTTCCACACAACCCAACATATCCCACAACAGAAGAAATAATATAATATTAAAATTTTCAACAACATTTTATTAAATTATTATTCCATATGCATCATCTCACAACAAACATTATAACCATCACAACAACAATAACCCCAATAATAATATTCCCTTAAATACACATGTTGGAAAATACACTCGCTTCATTGAAATAATTTCATATTTAGACATACACATAATTTTTTTCAAAACACATACAAATAGAATGTATGAAAGTTAGATTTAGAAAAACACCTTACAAAATTTCAAAACAAGATATAAAATAAATTAACCCCAGTTACCTCAATTCCAAGCTTAACCTTCGCTTGATGAGTACCACCCGCATAGTTAGGCCACAAAAAGGTTCTACATTATCATAAACATAACTTATAATTTCCTATAACTTAAAATAAAAATTCTAATAATAATATATATTATTATAACAAAAACTGAAAATGACATTTTGGTCCCACAAATTTCAGAAATGACATTTTAGTCCTAAAATTCCAAAAATTACAGTTTTACCCCCCAAAATTCCAGAAATTACGGTTTTGCCCCCAACACTCGAGAAATTACACTTTTACCCCAAAAATTACAGTTTTGCCCCATATATAAAAACTAAGTTAATTAAATTCCAATAATATCTCCCTAACCCAAATAAATTATTTTCATAACATTTAATCGGTAAAACATTTTATAGACATAAAATCCTAAATTTCTCAAATAGAAAAATCCATTTTAAATTTCTATAACAATCAAACAATAAATCTAAACCGATTAAAATTTACCGTTAATCATCTACTACATATATATAGTCTTCTATTGTCAAAATTCAAAACTTTCCCAAAATCTTAATCCCAAAATTTTCACTAACCAACATAATAATACCGCCATTAAAAAGATAAAAATATATAGAATAACTTTCATAAAGAAAATTTCTTGAAAAGAAGCTGGTTTAACTACCTAAATAATCTTATAAGATAAAAGACATACCTTAAAATACACCGAAAAGCCTCCAAACCTCTCTTTTTCCTTCCTTCCTCACTCTCACTCTCGCCTATCCTCTCTGATGGACGAGTGTGTGTGTGGGTGTGTTGTGTGTGTGGGGGTGGGGGTGGGGGTGGGGGTGGGGGTGGGGGTGGGTATAAATAAAAGGGGAGGGAAATGGGATGGAGGGGGTGGTTGAACTACCCCTCCATATAATCAAGTAAATGGGTATGGGGCACTTGCCCTATCCCATATCTCACGCTGCAATCTACAACATTTTTTTTTTCCGCTGATTCAGCTAATTTTTTTTTTTCCAATTTCTTTCTTTCTCATTATCTTCTCTCTCTTTTTCAATAAATACATAATAAATACATTTATCATGTATAATTACTTTATAATTTTATAATTAAATCCTAAATTAAAAATTAGGATGTTACAAGCAACATTAGAGAAGACTTCAAAAGCTAGAAAAGTCGAATCAAAGGTGAAATCGGCTCCGGAGCTCAAAAACTTTTACTATTCACCTACCTACTCTCCTATTTCATTTTCCTTCCATTCCCTCCTCTCTCTAGTGCTAGCCGAAATAAGGGCCTTGGAGAGGTTTAAACAATCTATAATTCTCATGTGATTAGCTCATATGTTGACATATGTTTAAGTAATCAAATCACAAGATTTCAAGTGTCCTTGTAGCACATTCTTTCCCTTCTTTCTCTCTTATGAGGCGCCACTTTATGTCAGGGTAGGGGTGGAAAAAGGCTAGGGGCCTGTGGCCTGGCCTGCTAAAAGCCTGATCAGGCCTGGCCTGTCAGGCTAACAAGCCAGGCCAAGGCCTAATTTCAGAACTGTTGCCTTAATGCGAGCCAGGCCCAGCCCGTGTGTAGGCCTGAAAAAGCCTGTCCGTCGCTGGTTAAGGAGTGTAGGCTGGTGAAAAAGCCCGTGGCCTGGCTGTTTAAGCAATTAGGCCTGTTTCTACCCGTAATTTAAGGAGGCCTGTTTTTGCCCGTCAAACGCAGGAGGCTGTTTTCTACTGGCTGTTTCCCTTGGGGCCTGTGGGCCTGTTAGCCTACATATGGAATTTTTAAAAATACAGCTTCTTAACAGCCACAGCCGCCAGGCTCACTACATGCCAGGTTCAGTTGCCTAAAAATAAGCTCCGTAAGAATGTGCCACAGCCAGGCTCAGGCCGCTTCCCCTTGCATAACAGCCAGGCGTAGGGCCTGGCCTGGCCTGGCCTGTTTCCACCCCTATGTCATGGAAAGGGAGGCCTGATGGATTCCTTTGACTTTGGGTTCGGTGTTCGGGAAAGTCAAGTACCCGATCGAACCAGAGTCCGGTGGAGTCCCCAAACTCAAGCGTTATGTGACGTGTTTTGGAGATGTCGACACAAAAGTGATATTGTACTTTATCATGATGAGAGGACACTTGTCATATTCCTATGGAATCAAAACAAAATTTGTGACATCATTAGCCATCATGACCTACTTTATTAAAACTACTTTATCAATGCTTACTTAGGATTGTGACACGCATACCGAGGCCAACCATATGACGTCAGGTTAGAGATTGTGTGTGGGGGCCCTCACATGGCGCCACATACCAGTATCTTTTTCAAAAAACACAGGGTACACATGTCTGCCCTGAAAATATCATATGCACACCTATACCGGCACATTTTACTCAACTAATCGTCTCATACCTCATGAATTAGATAGGTGGCATCTTTCTATTAACCCAATGGCATTGCATATGTGTCATGTGTCATTCTGCACCAACACTTTAATCCTATTGTGTAACATCCTAATTTTTTAATAGTAATTAAATGTTTTAGGATGCGGTTTACTACGTAATCTGACATTTAGAGAAGATCTAGAAGTAAATATTTTAGAATTGAATTTTATAAAAAAAATATTTAAAATTAAAATATTATTGTATTATTATAATATAATAATCTATATATTAGGTGCAGGCGGAAGCCAAAAAAAATTATTATATTATGTGTAATACCTCACAAATAAAACGACAAATACTTAATCAAAGTATTTGAATATATTGTGAATCAACAAAAACCCATTTTTACATGGAGCAATTAATTTCTCAAAATATTTACAAAATAATCTCTGTGTCAAAATAAATTTCTAAAATATTTTCAAGTTGATAAAATACGGCAGTCTTGTGATCATGACAAATACAAATGACATAATATACTTTAGGAGTACAAAAGAGCCTTCAAGACTCACTCTATAGGTGTCTTCCCTTGCTCCCTACTAATCTCCTAAAAAAAATATAGTAACCATGAGATCCAAAGATCTTTGTAACAATTCGTTATTCAGAAATATACATGCAAACCAAAATCGAGACATATGGTTTCAAAAATCAAATTCAGCTCATAATAATTTATTAATATTATCAATGTAAAAACCTTTCACAAACTCGTTCTTGATTTAGTTACCAAAATCCTCTCCCCAAAAAGGTTCCAAAACTATGGGGACATCATTTCATTTTTCCAAACATCTTTCACAAAAGATATCATATAATTTATTATACAATTATGCAGTATGTAATATGCCTCCTTTATATCACCGTCTACCATTTTACTATTAATTGGAGTCATAGGCTAATACATAGTTCAACCGAAACCCATCTATTTAATTGGATTATCCCAAGCTCACCAGATCTTAAGATACACTTGACTAAAAGTATAAAGCTTAAGTCTGGACTTTGGCTTCCCTCCTTAAAAAACACAACTAAGGAGGTGTCACATGTCCCACAGCTCCAATGCAATCCCGACCAAAGAAAGACATGGAAGAAGGGCTTTGACAAATACTATCCACTGTGCACCGAGTGATGATATAACACATCGTAAGAGATCTCATCATAAAAATTACTCATTTCTCAACCCATCACAAATGTATAACCATTCATATGCATCAATGACAAACAATCATAATATTGATGTGTATATACAAGTAAAACAAGATTTATCAAATAATTCATTATCAATCATCTTTAGGATGATAAATAACATCATCTAAAACAATAAAACATATAAAATTATTTTAAAATTATTTATAGTAAACAATATTTTTATCATAACACATAAGCATGCTTAAACAGTTTCTCACCCCATTAATATAATTTTAGTCAGATATACAATTATAAATCAAGCCCTCCCTAGGCACAATTTCCTAAAACAGTTTAATACACACACACACACACATACATGTGTGTGTGTGTACATATATACATATAGTTGATAAGTATATAAAAAAATAATTAGGGATACCTCTACTTTAAGCTTATAAAAAAAAATCATACAAGAGTTACTCCAAAACTCTTAATTAGAGTTTGTAACCGGAGTTACCAAAATGAGTCTCAAATACAACCCGGTGCTCAAGACTACCTAATTTAAGATTCAATCTAATGTAATGGTAGATGGTCTCGACGTTGGAAGAGGAAGGAGGAACTCACTAACGGGAAGATGAAAACGCTCTCTCTCTTCTCTCTCCCTCTTGTCACTGAATGAAAACCGTGTGTGCATGTTCGGTATTTTATGTAATTTGTTCCCTTCCTAAAGTAACATCACACCCATGAAACCGCCCACTAACACCATATTGTTTTAATTGTTCCCTAAACTAAACCAGACGACGTTGTGTACTATTCACTGGACAAATTGATCTATCTGGTCAGTTGACATATCGGTTATCCCCCCCACACACACACACATATATATAGGGTTTATCGTTTATCACGTTGACAAAAAGTTATGTCAGTCACCCTAAAACTACGTCATTTTGAAATTTCATTAATTCCTTTAACCCTAAAACGACGCCGTTTTAAGAGTTAGGGGAATTAATGAAGGGTGTTTTAGTAAAATTTATGTAATAAATACCAAAATAAAATACCAAAATATCTTTCATTAATTTTCATAACTCCCAAAACGACGTCGTTTTGGAGTTAGGAGAACTAATTGAACTCCCAAAATGACGTAGTTTTGGGGTGACTTGACATAACTTTATGTGGTATGACAAACGATAAACCTATATATATATAATGACATATTATTTTATTATCATAATTTTTTTTTTTCCTTCCGGCTGCGTTCGCTGCGCCTACTATATAGATTATTATATTATAACAATATTTTAATTTTAAATATATATTTTTTTGTACAATTCAATTCTAAAAAGTTTACTCCTAGATCTTTTCTAAACGCCAAATTACTTAATAAACTGCATCATAAAAACACTTAATTACTATTAAAAGATTAGGATGTTACACTATGTCTTTGCATACTGGGTCTTTTGTCCGAGCCGAATCACATAGTCCTAGATAATCTTTCTGTCTCTTTATATTTTTAGGATTTTTTTCAACTAGACTTACTCGTCTGCCTGATGCAAGTTTATCTTTAAATTTTTAGATCCAAAATTCAATATATTACACAGCACATGGGTTATGCTGGTGGTAGGGGTGAAGCTTTTCGACCATAAAAAGGAAGTGGCATGAAACTAGAGGATGATGGCCACATTTGGAGTGAAGAGGCCGCCGTCATCGCGGATGAGTGCGCATAGAGGAGGGTAATGGTGGGAAATGGGCTGATGGGGTTTAATGATTTAATTTGGGTAAAAGTGTAGACATTTTAGTCCAAAAATATGGCCTCCATAGAACCCATCTCATTTCCATGGGTCTTAAGTCTTAACATGGAACCCCGCCAGCTCATTCTGATGGAATTGATTTCAACATGAAAATCAATTCATGCAGACCAACCAAACATTTATCATGATTTTGATTCCAATTTCATTTACATTTCCATCCCTTCAATTCTAACATACTAAACTGGTATAAGAAAATCAGGTTTAATTTAGTAGAAGAGGCTGGTCTCTTGCAACGTGACGAAATGGATTCGAATTCCTTATAAAGGGATGTCCAGCAATGCCTCAAATAAGAAGATACAGAAATTCGTATCTTTTTTTTTTCAAAAAAAAAAATCTTTAGCCAAGGCTGCAAGATAGAGGAATTTTATTCCTTGAATTTAAGCGCTTTATTTTCTAGTTGGCTCCAAAATTGCCAAGAGGTATGCACTTCTTTGATCTGTTTCAGAGAGCAGTTGGGTTTTCTTAGCATTAAAAACTTGTTATCATGTTGATTTTAGATTTCATATGTATCAAAACAATCTTTCTAAACAAATAAAGTTTTAAATAAAAAAAAAAAAATTGGGACCCTCCAAATTGGTCCAGGGTGCTCATCGTTGGTTGTCATTTCAGCAAAGTAAGGTCAGCAGATCATCTCTCCTTCTCCGCTTTGCTCACGGAATTGCCTAAAGCTGCTGGTATGCTTCTGATAGTTTGGTGTCCTTAATCGCAACAAACTCCATCATTTCAGAACAAGACTTGTCGCCTTTCTCCGTACCATAGCTCGATCGTAGCATCAAAGCTGCGAGTCAATGGCTCACACACCAACCTCTGCAGCAGCTCAAGAACAACCAGTCACTGCTCCCTATGGCTCCTGGAAGTCTCCTCTCAACGCCGATATCGTCTCCGGTGCCACCAAGACGCTTGGTGGCATCGCCGTTGATGGTCAAGGCCGCCTCATTTGGCTGGAGCGGCGCCCCACTGAGTCCGGGTACAAGAGTGTTATATGTTAACTGTTCTGTTTCTGGATCATCATTTTGTTGATGTGAAACTCACATATCTAAGTTCTTCATCTTTTGCAATGTAAAGTTGCTCAAAATGAATGGATTGGATGATTGTGTTTCAGGAGGGGGGTGCTTGTTCGAGAGGCGGAAAAAGCAGGAGATGAACCGATCGATATCACGCCCAAAGAGTTCGGAGTGAGAACGGTAGCTCAGGAGTATGGTGGCGGGGACTTCACTGTTTTGGGAGATATTGTTATTTTCGCAAATTACTCTGATCAGAGACTCTACCAGCAATCTTTAAGCTCTCTTGGTGAGCATCTTCCTTCCCCATTCTTCAAACTCAAGTTATTTTTGTTTTTGAAAAAAACGGATTTTATCACGAGGGCATTTCACAATTGTGTCGCCTTTGACTTTTTGAGTCCTTTTCACCTGCTGCCAAGTCTTGTCTCTCTCAGGATTTTTGTGCGGCTTATAAATGGTAATCAATAATTGACACCAATATTTCGATTTCATTTCAGTTTAAGATTAAAAAAACATTAATAAAGCGCCTTTAGTCCTTGATAATCATATAATTAATTTGAAAATTAATTATAAATCATTATGTAATCAGTAATGAGTCGCGAAAAATGAGTGTTAAATCTTTATCCCAAAGTTGAAACTTTAGTTACAAGTTTTTAATACCAAAGTTATGTGGTTCGGTTCTGGCAGATGTCTCCCCATCCCTCTTACTCCAGATTATGGGGGGCCTGTAATCAGCTATGCCGATGGAGTATTTGATGCACGCAATAACCGTTATGTCTGTGTACGAGAAGGTACGCTAAGAATGAATTTAAATGAGCAGAAAAAACCTTTGTTTCTACTGCTTTAGAATGTTCCCACATATTAATTAAATCACTCATTTATTTGGTGATCAATATTATTGGTAGATCGTCGAGAGAGCAGTATAAATGCAACCACAACAATTGTATCAATAGGTCTCGGCAGCAAGGATGTCCAAGGTAGTAAATTCCAACTTATGTGTGACCATGAACTCTAATTTCTGTAGGGTTAATTGATTACTGCAAATAAGAATTCCATTATGATGTCCATAAATTTTCCGGTTGGTTTTTGATGTTTCCATTCTTATCTGATCAAGTTTTTGTTGCATGTGCCTAACTTTGTTGTCATATGCAGAACCAGAAGTATTCGTTAGTGGAAGTGACTTCTACGCTTTCCCACGTTTTGATCCAAAAGCAAATCGGATGGCATGGATTCAGTGGAATCACCCTAACATGCCATGGGATAGATCAGAACTCTGGGTTGGTTATATATCTGAAAATGGGTGAGCAGGAATTTATATGTTAGTTGAAGAATTCAGTTTTTTTATTATGTTGTTTCACTTATTCAACTGATGATGAAACATACTTTAACTGTGTACTTCCATTTTATAACGTGCTTGATTATTATATAACATGTTTTAAATAGAATTGCTGACATTTTTACTGGTATTTGATTGTTTTGTGAACCCTAAAACAAAACACTTAAGCCTAAAATTTTGTTGAAATTTACATTATGTATTGCTACCTTCTTGCGTAATCTTGGGAAAGAGAAAAGCGATTGCTTAATCTCCAACGCTCCACAAGTGTGCTATCACAAGGGAGATTTATGCAAATATGAAAAAATGTTTGGAACTGTTAAGTTGAAACTGGTTTTGCACAGCTATTCATGTTCAAATTGTCTTGTTTTTGGTTTAATTTAAAAAATGATCACACTAAAAAAATCTATGCAGTGTTGTCTCTTTTCTGATGCTATTTTCTGATTTTTGTTGAACATGGACTTGTCTTATGATGCAAGTGCTCGTAGTTTATGGGTTGGTATATTTTGGTAAATCATTTATGAAATTTCAAAATGCAGTAGAAAGATTGAAGGGAGAGAAATGAGGAAACTTCTAAATGTAATAAAAACTGTTCACATTAAAGCCAATTTTGTGTAGGATCTGTTTTGTTCCAGTTGACTTAAAAACTTATCACATGAGAACTAGAATTTTGAAACTTAAGGAAACAAAAAGATTTGAAAACTGACTCTACTTCACCTAGTTGTGTTTAGCAGGCTCTTCAATCAAATGAGTTTTCTCTTGGGTTTTTATTTGCTTATTGCTCTAGTCTTTTCATCTTCTTTTGTCTCGGGATTGTAGTTTTAAAATTCCGTATCTTGGTTGGAGACCGTTATCTATTCTATGAAAGTCGTGTTTGGATTCGAAGCTTAATCATCTTAAAATTCCATGCAGAGAAATCCACAAGAGCAGCCGCATTGCTGGTGGTGATCATTCGCTTGTGGAGTCTGTAACTGAACCCAAGTGGTCCCCTGATGGTACACAAACTTGCCTTATTATAAAATATGTTCATAACTGCATGTCATTGTTTTTAGAGATGTGTGTTTCCCTTATGTCATTGTTTTCTATGATTTTGATGTTGCAGGGGAGCTCTTTTTCATTACTGATAGAGAAAATGGCTTTTGGAATCTTCATAAATGGGTAATTTACTAAGTTTCTTTTTCCTATTACTTGAATACTTGTACAGTACATTAAATATTGTCTTGCACTACCTTTTTTCTTTTCAACATTGATAAACACCTATTTATCACTTCAAGATTAATTTTATTTCATTAAGAAGGTAATGATATTAGGTTTTTTCTTGTTTTGTCATTCTTCTCTCTTTTTGAGGTTGATAATGGTATATTAAAATTGCGGCCATATTACTTACGAAAATAGAATAGAACATTGAAAAGTATCATGTTTTCAGCATAATATTTGGAAAGCCAATCTTGTGTGCTTCCCAATCACCAACTATTTTTATTGGTTTCAACCAAGAATAGTTTCTAATTGGTTTGTTATCTTGTCAATTATGATGATATGTTGTTCCTGGGTTTGAATACCAAGTTGTTTACCAATACATCTATAATGCCCCCTTTTGATATTTTAGTCTTCCAAGTATGATCATCTATTTCATTTCTGATTATGTTATAGTGAATAGACTATTGTGGCAAAAGTTGATGTGCGTGAACATATTCTCTGGTTAGACATACAACAATTGTTAATGAATTTACTGATTCTTTCTGCTTCTTCTTTTTATTGGCCACAGATTGAGTCTGAGAACAAGGTCACGCCTGTTTATTCTTTGAATGCTGAGTTTACAAGGCCATTATGGGTTTATGGTGTGAATTCTTATGAATTTATTCAGAGTGATAAACACAAAAGCTTGATTGCTTGCAGTTACAGGTGATTTCTAGATTGTCACTTGCTTGTCATTGTTTTTTTTTCTCCATTTTGGTTTTATATAGTTGATTTGTGAATGTCATCAATTCTAGTTCATTAATTTAATGTTTTTGGTTGTGCATATAGGCAAAAGGGGAGGTCATATCTTGGAATTATTGATGATGTGGAAAGCTCAACAATCATATTGCTTGATATCCCTTTCACAGATATGCATGACATTGTAATTATTAATTGTGTCTCTAATTTTCTCCTTCATTTTGGTTTTTCTAAAAATTGTTTAGGTGGTAACCCAATAATACTTAGAACATGCAATCATGCCAATGCAGACTTCTACAAAAGATCGTCTATATGTAGAGGGAGCATCCGCAGTTCATCCATCATCAGTGGCCAAGGTGCTGTCCCCTTGCCTTCCTTTTCAATACCTGAGTTATTTCAATGCCTCTTATACTCTTGCTTTTCAGGTTGTTTTGGATGATCAGAAGTCAAAAGTTGTTGACTTCAATATTGTCTGGTCCTCCTCGCCGGATAGTTTAAAGTATAATTCATACTTCAATAAGCCAGAGTTAATCGAGTTCCCCACTGAAGTTCCTGGTCAAAATGCCTATGCCTATTTTTATCCACCATATAATCCTACTTATCAAGCCAGCCAAGGCGAAAAGCCTCCCTTGTTATTAAATAGCCATGGTATTTTCTCTTAGTCCCTTTATCATTCAAGTGAAAAATAATAGATTACATGATTACCATGCTTATTGCACTTTGCCACTGTTAGAGAACCTGCCAAATGAGGTTACTAATGACATTTTGACTGAGTACATCAACCATATTCATATGTATTGTATTATATTGAATATTTTAGGAGGACCAACAGACGAAGCACGTGGAGTTTTAGATCTGAGCATTCAGTACTTAACCAGTCGAGGTTGGGCATATGCAGATGTTAATTATGGTGGAAGCACTGGTTTGTTTCCTTCATTGGCTACAAAATTATTTTCTTAGTTGTTAAAATGCATTAGCTTTTGCATTTTCTCCATGTTCAAAGCTGATACTAGTTTTTTACAAGCCCTTTTGTTTTTGGCTTTTTTTCCAGATTGAGCTTGTATTAGAAATGACCTGTTGAATGCTTCATGGAATTTGAGTTTGGTTTGATAAAATCATCATTTGGCAGGTTATGGGAGAGAGTACCGAGAAAGACTCTTAAAAAGCTGGGGCATAGTGGACGTCAATGACTGTTGTAGCTGTGCTAAGTATTTGGTAACTATTTTGTGCATTTAGCTCTTGCCTTGATTCTAGTCGATGGATTTGCTGGTAGAGTTCCGATATCAATGATTAGTTATGCAGGTGGACAGTGGGAAGGTTGATGGGGAACGATTGTGTATTACTGGGGTTTCTGCCGGTGGGTATACCACCTTAGCCACTCTTGCTTTTAAGGACACGTTTAAGGCTGGATCTTCTTTGTCTGGTGTAAGTGCTGTAAATAAGTTTATTTGTTTTAGCTAATTATTTCAGTCTTCTAATTTACAGTACTTTTTAAGAAATGGAGTAATAGCTCGTGATCTTGGTTTCTAACTTGTCAATAATTAACATTATTTTGACGTTGAACGAGGCTTTAGTTTTTGTCATTAATTATGAATTGAAGGATATCAACAAGATTATAATATAATGAAAAAATAAGTTCGTCACATTCTTAATCTTTATATGCTGGGCAGCCCTGGTACTCTAATTCAGAGTAAGCTCTCCGAGGAATGATTTTGGTGCAATGAGTAGCCAACTCATCGTGATTGGGCAAAAATAGCATAAGTTTGTAAAGTAGCTCTGTAGCAGTAGTATATTTATCTTATAAATTTCCTGCAGTACTAACTACTAAGTGAATGTATTTGTTTATTTCCCTTTTCCATGATTGCTTACATGTTTAAGAAAGTAAAGCCTTGTTCTCGTAAACAGATGAGGAAAGGAAAATTTACAATGAATGCATGTGCTGACCCATTATTAAATTTCGTTTCTCTCATTTTGTTCTCCTAAAAAAAAAGAGATTTGGTTTAGACAGACATATTTGCATGTTTGCAAACATGGTTGGAGTAGACTTCATTGAAACCTAGGAAATTCTCTTGTTGTGTGTGTGTGTGTGTGTTTATATGATTGGGTTATAATTCAGCAAAGTATTATTCTTATTGTAATATGGAATTAATGCCAATTGGTCTCTGAAACAGGTAGCTGATCTGAACTTGTTGAACGCAGAGATTCATAAATTTGAATCCCATTACATTGGTAATCTGGTTGGTGAGTTAACAATATATGTTAAGCAGTTAAGGAAACAGTCATTTTTCCTTCTTGGGGGCGTATTTAGTATTAAGGGTATCCCTTAACTGATTGCAGGAGGTGAGAAGGAATGCTTTGAAAGATCCCCAATCAACCATGTTGACAAATTTTCTTCTCCCATAATTTTGTTTCAAGGTTTGGAGGATAAGGTGAGCAACAATGCAATTATTATCTCCTCCCTTCCAATGTCTAAAGATTAAGGTTGCATATCCATAAATTTGCTTTAAATATTCATGAATAACATTGAAAATTATATTCTACCCCACCTAGGTTTCATAGCCGGTTCCAAATCCGAATAAAAGAAGGTTATGTGAGTCTTTCAACATATTGTACTTGTTGTAGGTTGTGCCGCCGGATCAAGCTCAGAAAATTTACCAGGCAGTGAAGGAAAAGGGTGTGCCAGTAGCCCTTGTTGAGTATGAAGGAGAACAACATGGTTTCCGAAAGGTAAATGCTGATTTACTTAATTAATTGTCTATTTAAGTTGGGAAACAATAGCTAAGTATGTAATTAACAATGGGGATGAATGCAGGCTGAAAATATAAAGTTCACACTTGAACAACAAATGGTGTTCTTTGCACGATTGATCGGACACTTCAAGGTTGCTGATGATATTAAACCTATTAAAATTGATAACTTTGATCCCTAATGGGTCTCCAAAAGGTGAAAGTGAATTCTGGATGGACTTCCTGATGACATGTTTAAAAAGAAATAAAGTGGGTTGTATTGTATTACTCTTCCGTCCTAAATATATAACATATTTTGTAATGCAAATTATATTACAAAATATGTTTTTTTATTTAAGACCGGAGATATATATACTTTCTCCTCTTTATACCTTTTTTTCCTTCGTTTAAAGTCAATTTGTGTCAATCATAAAGATGAAATTGGTGCAATGCATATGATAAACTGTATGCTTCTAAGACACCTGCACATGAATCAATTTGCATTTACGAAATTCATGGCCAAAAAAACAAATAAAGAAAGAAATAATGGTGTTGTGAGTGTTATACTTGAAGGGCTTGCTTCTGAACAGATTACCTGGTGTCCCCACAACTAATTAAGAATAAGCGCCAAAGATGACATATTTGGTAATAAGTAATAAGGTTAAGGGACCTACTAATCTAAGATTGTATATATAATTGCAACTCCTGCTTATAGATGTTGACTTTGTCAACCATTCTCTTTCTTAATAGCCTCCACCGCCTATTAATTGCAATGTCAGTAATGCCCCCTGGTGCGATGGTCTATCTTAATGTTAGTTTATACGTTTTCTTATCCAAGTATTTTGCAAATAATTTTTCCAGGAAAAATCATGTTCAATTTTTGGTATGAAGAAAAATCAGATTATAATATTCAACGGTTTGTAAACAAAGGTGTGTCTGTCTTGTCTTCTCGCCAGACTTAGAAACATCAAACATGCATGCATATATGAAACTTATGACCTCATGATTACAAAGGTTTAAGTGACACAGTTCTGGTTAAATAAAGGAAAATGACAATCAAGTTCCAAATGATCATAAAAAATTATTAAAAAAATCCCAACAAAAATTCACATATAAAAAAAGTCCCTATTATTTCAATTTTGATATTATTTATATTTACAACAAAATTTAAAAAACTATATCATTCACAATAAAAGAAAAAATTCACAATAGGAATTCATATTCACAACAAAACTTAAACATCTTAGATTTTGTTTCAAACTCAAGTCCCTAAAGTCAGAGCGTATAGAGGCCATTTACAACATAAAAAAAAGAGTTATATTCATAATAGAAAGTGCTTATATTTATAACAAAATTTTAAACCTGACCATTTATAATAGAAAAAAGCCATATTTACAACAGAAAATGTTATATTTACAACAAAATTAAAAAATCTGGATTTTGTTTCAATAGAAATAATATAAACCCTAGGGACTTTTTTGATATGTAAATTTTTGTTAAGACTTTTTTATAATTTTTTATGGTCTTTGGGACCTAGCTATCATTTTCCTTAAATAAATGCAATGTACTTGATGTTATTTAGGTTACAACCCCAACTACATTGAAACCATTAAACCTGTGGCTATTTTTCAACTTAAAATGATCTGCTTTAATGATATTAAAGTCTTTTCTTAATAAATGCAAATATATATCGAGGCTTGTCTGGGATCACGTTTGACGTTTGAGGTCTTTAAAGTACTTATTTACATAAAATGAAATAAAACTCATCTCACATATACTTATCTTATATACCATAAATTACGATTGATAAAAGTGATTTTGAAGACTCTAATCGCTATTAAACAAGCAATAATATTAGTTTAGTTATTATAGATGTTGTTCTCCACTTTCTTTCTTTGTTGTGTTTTTTTCTCCGACTCTCCACCTACCACCTTACATCCCAATGTTGAATAATTTCTTGGGTTGTTACGAGATGATCTTAAATATTATGTAGTTTTTTATTCAATATATTAATCTTTATGGATGAATTGTCTTCCCAACTCAGTTCACATGGTAATGTCCACCAATCGGCAGGAAAAATTGCAAAAAGTGGGCCCCCGGGAGCTGCCAGCAGAACGTGCAATGTTTTTTCCCCGCCAAGAACGTGCAATGTTAGGCTCTAGTCATCTACAATAGTACGGTATAACTATAATAATACACCAAACTACATTGAGTATAAATAAAATAATAGAACGCGGCTTCCTGCTTTTCCCTTACACTCCGCTTCCCTATTTCCTTAATGCTCCGTTGTCGTCCTTTTCTATTAAACTAAACCATTTTGGTGTAAAATACATATTACTCCCTCTCTGCAATTATATACGACATATTTAACCGATTTTGGGGAGATTAAGGAGAGAAGTTAAATTAGTTAATTTTACTCAATTTTTTAAAATGCCCTTATATAAATTTAAAATGACATAAGTAAAAGTAAATTAATAACCCAAACATACCTCTCCGACTTAAAATGTTCCTTTCTACATGCTTTTAAATCTTGCTATATACACATATATGTATGTATATATATATCCATATAGATATAGATACACACACACATACATACATATATCCACACTTCGCCAAAGCCTTTTTCCTTATAGGCTTGAAAAAATAGGTAATTGAAATTTGAAATTCCGTGTTGTCGTTCTTTCTATCAAAGCATTTTCATTTTTTTAAAAAAAAAAAAAAAATAGTCAAAGAGTGAAGGATAGCGATACAAAGTGAAGACAATCAAATATCTATAAAATTGATGATAGTGATGAAGAATGTGACAATTGACAATGATAGTGGTATGCTTTTATATTTTATGTGAGTTATTTAACGTTCTTAGTTTAACGCTTCTTACGTTTTATGTGAGGCAATTATGGACAATGATTTGTTTTTTATTACGAATTAATGAATGCGTTTATTTGTTGGATGATTTGTATTGTTTAGATATTAATGTTGATAATATTTATTTGATAGATTAGAACTTTAATAGTTGCAATTTACTAATTATATTTCTTTAGAAAAAAACCCAGAAAAAAAAATAGTTAAAATTTAGAATAGTAATTTTCGCCCCGGTACTATCTAGCTTTGAAAAATAGATGTTTTCCTTATCTCAGGCCCTATAGGGCCAGACCGGCCCTGATTCCCAACTTTAATCCACACACATATATGAACACACACACACACGTACATATATATATGTATATATATGTGTGTCTATATATGTACACACATATATATTGACAGGTGCGCATACACATATGCACAGACAAATATTCATATATGTATATACAACATATATACATAGATATACATACACACACTCACAGATATGTGTGTGTGTGTGTGTGAGTGTGTATTTGTATATAGTCACACACACACATATACGTGTAATCACCAAAAAGAAAACACATTTGGGAGAATAAAATAGGGATATTTTAGGAAGAAATTGATAAAAATTAGAATGTTGTCCTATAATTAGGACCAAAGCCAACTCTCAAATGTTGTCTTATAATTAGGACCGGAGAGAGTATTTTGATTAATAGAGGTTGGTTTAGTTAGTTTGTAGTTAAATTATAACCAGTGTTATTAGAACCGGACCGGACCGGCCAGTTTAGGCCAGAAACTGACCAACCGGTTCAGTCTGGTAGGTTGGATCAGTTTGGCCAGTTTGATCTTTTTAAAATTAAATTAATTTATTTTAAAAAATAATAATTCAGAATTTCATATAAATAAGGGAAAATCAATCTGAGGTCTTAAGGATCATAAAAAAAATTATAAAAAAGTCTCATCAAATTTCCCTATTAAAAAAAGACCCTAGAGAGTGTATTGTGATTTGTGATTAATTTGAAATGTGAAATTACCACATTGTCTTTACTTGAAGAAGTTATGAAATTTCACAAGGTTATGTCTTAACTTTCATAAATTTTAACAAGTGCTTATGTCTATTTTTACAACTGTATGAGCCTACTTTGACAATTTGATTTTTCTATCTAGAAAAGTTATGAAATTTCACAAGTCAATGACCCAACTTTCACAAGTCATTTTTCAAAACTGTATGAGTCTACTTTGACAACTACATCTTATTCTTATCAAACCACCAACATATTGAATTTTATCTCCCCACCTCTTAAAAACTCCTCCCTCAACATAATAGATTTTTCCTCAATGTACTAGCCATATTTTATGACAATGTGCAATATACATTTTGTATTAACGAACTGCAGCAATTATATTAACAATTACAACTACACGTATTAAGAACTTTTTTTTTTAAATCTCGTATTAGCATTTTATTAGCAAACAATCCATCATCACATTCAACTATTTCTACTTAAAACAAACCAATCCCTTTGTTAACATGTCGGAAAACAGAGCACAATTTTATTAACCCTACCCAACCACGATGAACCCTAAGTTCAATGGTCAAGATAATATCTTTAATAAAATCTTAGCATTACTTGCGTAGCTCCGAGCAGATAGTCCACTAATGAGCCAAAGCTTCAACCTTTCACCAACTCTTCAATTTGAATGCAACGAACATACATGGGGAAAAAAAAACAATGTTTAGCCTCTAAGAGAGTTTATGAAAGCTACAAACTCTAAGCTTTGCCTGGGACATGAAAACGACACATGTTTGCCTTCAACATTGGACCTACAACCTTGATCACACCACCGTCGCTTTCTCTGTTTTTTTCTTTCTCATGAATGAGAATAAACACGCATTAAATCCTTCTCCTATTCCTTTCCTTTTTTATTTAATGGGGGCAATAAAGTAATTTCATATTCGATACAACGCAGTCCCTAGAGACCTTTTTTATAGGGAAATTTGGTATGAGATTTTTTTTTTTTTTTTGTAATTTTTTATGGTCCTTGAGACCTCACAGTGATTTTCTCTATAAATAATCTTGAAATCTTTAGTTCATCCACGAGTTAATCTCGTTTTAACTCCGATCGACCCACTAACCCATAATCTAAGTACTTGACTAGCTTAGTCATCTATCCAGATTTAATAGCTTCGTTATAAGTTATAACTCATAAAAACATGAGTTCAAATCCTAATTTTTAATATATCATGTCCTATTGTCCTGTCCTCAAAATTTATGATTTTTTAAGAATATTTCTATTGACATATTAAAATTAATTTTAAGTTTTCAAAATAAATATTTAAATGATATTAGCAAAATCAACACTATTTTTTATAATTAATTAATTAAAATAATTTTTTGACATTTATAAATTAATTATGTATCTTCCTTATTTATATATAAATAAATAAAAACTCAATTGAGTCCAAATGTTAGAGTATGAAATATTTCTTCATTTATGTATAATTACACTTGAAATGACAAAAGGTTCTGTGAAAAGAACATCAAACACTAACCTAAGAAATTTAGTTATGAAATATTTCACGAGAACATTTTGCTTCTTTGAAATAAAAGAATACAACTGTTTTTACATTAACCCAAAAAAAAAAAAAAAAAAAAAGCAAGAAAGAAAATGGAGAAAATGTTTTGGAGGTTTTCGTCATCATCTTGTGGAAGATCCAAATCCAGTGAGGGCGCCCAAAATCCCCTGTTTGTAAGGCAACAGGGTTTTCTTCTTCAAATCCTGCGTTTCAGCCTTCTTCATAGCATAATGCAATTCATGTGCCGATTTGGCTACTCTTCGTTTCGATCCATGTGCTGTCACTGGGCTATCTCCAGATCTAGAAGTCTTAGCTTCTTCAGGTCTTTTGTATGCAACAGAGTACTTCCGTAATGGGTCCTTGTTTGATGCTCGCCCTTCCGATGCACTACGGAACAACAACAAGTCCCTCAATCTCCATTTTCTTGAGCTCTTGGAATTGCCAGATGAGGATGTAAGTAAATTGGAATTCGACGGTGACGACGTCGTCATTTCTTTCGAACTTCGCTGTTGTTGTGGTAGGTATCGTTCTTCCTCCCATGCACACTCCGAATTTCTGTAAGGAGAGTGAGATCGCGTGGGTCTACGACCCGAATTCGAGGAAGATAAAGATGGAGTTCTGTCTCTTCCTCTTCGCTCCTGCGTTTCCTTCTTTTTAGGTGACAAAGCGTCGCTAATCGCCTTCATCGGCGATCTAGATCGACGCGGAGATAAAAGCGGGCTTTTAACAGATGCAAATTCGTCAGCTCCAGATCGGGATGGAGGCTTGATAGCCTTAATTTTGCCACCATCAAACAGATCTTCAGCGGAAAGGGACGGATTCTCCGATTCCCGGCTAACATCAAACGCGAAACTGTAATCGACATTATCGCCGCCGTCGTCATGTTTGGGTGTGGCGGAAAAATACTCAAATTCAGAAACAAAGTCAGCGAATCTGGAGGGACTGGAGGGAGCACTCAGGAAGTAATCACCAAAACGCTTGGGCGAAGAAGGAACGCTGAGGTAAGGCGAAGTAGCACTACCTTCATTAAAATCGAAATCAAAATCAAAATCCCTAACGGGACTGGAAACTAACACCTCCATAGCTTTGAAGTTCAATGTCGTGATAGCTGAATTTGGTAGAAGATGTAGGCGGGGTCGTTGTGAGTATTTATATAGAAACAGGGTAGAGAAATAAGGACAGGTGTGTGGGTGGCGTCACTTGTGTGGGAAGGAAGGAAGAAGGAGATAACAGATTGTTTTTTGTTGACCATTGAATTGAATTGTTTTGATTTGGTATTAATTAGGAGCCGCCTTTTCATACCCTATCACAGTTTCACTCGTGCGTGCTTTCATCATTCTTCGTTCAACAAATTATTTCCCACGTGCATCTCTTTAAATTGTTTTTTAGGGCATGTTGTTGATTAATTTGGAAATTTGGGGAAAAAAATAAAGACAGGGTTTCAGGTAGTTGAACTATAATTATGATGATTTTTTTTAATAGAAAATAGGTATGAAAACATTAAAGTATCTTCATTAATTAACCTACTTTAAATTCATAATTTATTGATGAGAAGTTGTTATTATTATGCTTTATTCCTCTTCACTTTTCCATAAACGTTACCATGTGATATATTAACATTACTACTCCCTCCCTCCGGCTTAAATTATAAGAGCGGGGTTAATTTTTTTAGAAAGATTAATGAAGCTAAATTAGTTATTTAATCATATCATATATTGTGTATGATTAAATTATATATTAGTTTATTAGTCAAACTAATTAGTTTGAAGAAAAATAAATAAAAAAATACTCTAAAGTAATTTAATTAGCTTTCTTAATCTCTCTAAAAATTAGGACCGGAGGAAGTATCATTATCATTTTTCTGCGCCAGATTTTGTAAGGACATTATAGTGAATTCGAAATGAATTACTATACGTGCATGTTTGATCCTAACATTTTTATTATTCTCAATAATACTTTTAAAGAATTTTTAGAACTGCGGTCATTCATTCAGGATATATTTGTTATTATTTTATTATAAGCACGTAACAAAAATTTCTAGAAACATTGTCAAAGGAAAATATTTTGATTCTTTCAAATGTAATTATATATATATAATAGCATATTTATAAATAATTATGTCAATATAATGTTAGATTTTGTTTAAAATTTAAAATATATATGAGATAATATAATGGGTGTTGATGTTGAAGATGGTATGCTACTGTTTCTAGATGATTTTGATGTGAAGGTATTAAATAGTAAATGTACAAGTATTTTGCGTAAGAACGACAATGCCTTCACTTCTACGCTGTACGATTACATATACTATCCGTTCAGATTGAGAGGGTTTAACCAAAATACACACACGCACACACTAATCTAGAAGCCACCAACTTCTACACTTAAGCACGACTTTTAAATTTGAAAAAACCCCAAGACAAATATGCCTCATTGCTTGTTTATGAATATTGCTTTAATATATAGTATAAATTATAGGATTTGGATAAATCTGGGAATATATTTTGTTATTTACGATATACTCCTCGTGGACTTATCTGAATTATGAAGTTGTCATTTTCCTTTTATCGGCCTCCCCCTAATGTTGATCCACCTAAACTGGACATGCATTAATTTTAAATTGACCTCCACATTAATTAGCTTGACCTTTCATCTGATTTATCAAGTCCAAGCCCAGCTTTACAAATAAGTTAAAACTTCACAATGATGAACCAAAATTTGAATCATATGCGTCAAAGCCATGTATACCTCACAAACAATTAAGGAAAATTCTTGAGGATTACACAGTTAGTTAAGGATGGGCCATACCCACTGTTCGATGTGAAGGTCTCATGGTGAATGACCGAAGCATCTCCTGTAAGTCGCTTTTTGAGTAGAAAGACGCTTTAAATTTATGCAGATCAATGTCTATCCCCACCTAAACTTTTTTCTCATAAAAAAAAAAAAAAATCTTTTAAGGTCATAAGAGACCAAGAACATGTCAAAAAAAATCTTATAAATTTTTTTAATATAAACAAAGTCTCATTGACAACTCTTATGATTAACAACTTTATCTATGGGTTTTAACAAGTTTTAGGGATTTTTTTAACATCATACTTTTATATGGGACTTTTGTGAGATTTTATTGGTCTCTTGGGACTTCAAAGGGGTTTTCCTAAATTATTAAGCACTGGTTATTTTATTTTTATAAATATAAATCTGATTCAAACAGGCCTACATGCTACAGCCTACTAGTGATAAAATCATAAATTAATTAAGATTTTCATGTTATCTAACAAGCAACAGATCTTCTTCTTTTCAGGACCGTTTGCATTAATTAATTAATTAAATAGTTGTAATCTTTCGTCGTTGATTTTTTTATTCAAATAAAAAGATCAAATGAACACGTGGTGAATGGCTCCATCCTCGTTGGATCTGTTCAAAGAAAGGGGTACGCTATTGCTGACTGAAAAAAAAAAAAAAAAAAAAAAAAAAAAAAAAAAAAAAAAAAAAAAAAAAAAAAAAAGGATTTGTAGAATTGGATTGAGTCGTTGCTTACGGTGAGGAAAATAAATAATTTCTCGCACTTAGAATGATAATATAATAACACTATAATCCTAACTATTCCCAAAACAAAAACAAAAAGAATGATGATATCAAAATGGGTATAGATTGATAATGGGAGATAACAGCTAGGCAAACAATCCAACCCATGCCATTGATACAGTCTGGTCTTCCTAATGCACTTATTATTTAATTAAAACTACCACATAAAATATACAACGTGGACCTTTGATGTTACCATTAAATTACATTAATCATCAAATGGTTTGAGTCATACCCGCATAAACATGGTATGAGTTAGGTTTGAATCTCCGATAAAAGTCTATGCTCTTATGCTTGTTGTCATTTAGGTTCTGAAATCTAGACTGAACCCATAGAATCGGATTGAAAATCGGCAAACCGGTCAATAAACCGGTTTGGTCCGAGCATCAATCTGGTTTGGTATTTAAAATAAATAAATAAATAAATAAATCGATTTTATGAAAATTTTCTTTAGAATTTCATATTAATTACCCGAAATCTTCAATTTCTCACAAATTTGATATCGAGTTAGCTCCGATTTGATTAGGTTTGACTCATTAACCCTTAACTCAATACTCGGATCGGTTTAGTGGCCTGTTCGAGTTTCAGAACTTTGGTTGTCACAATGTGATGCTTCAACACTAATGGCTAGAGGGAGGAATCCAATATGACGAGGATTGATTCATTTCTTATTGTTTTTCATTTTCCTTCTCTCTTCTATTTTCCTTTTCTTATCTTAAAAAAAAAACAAACAAACAAACAAGGAAAGCCTATACTCTTGTGATTGTAATGATTGTCACATATGCAAGCTTAAGCATCAATGGCTAGAGGGTAAAATAAAATATAATTTTGAATGATCTACTTTATTTGTATTTGATTCTTATTACACTCATTCTCTTTTATATATTTGTGAATGATAGCCACCTTTTGGTTTATATGTGTACTCTTACCTTGATACTTGCCGACATCAGGATTGCCACATGGATTTGGATGGCCATTTGGCATATATAGAGTGTGAATGGTAATGTAAGCTTAATCAATAACTCTCTTTTACTCCATATCAAATTGCTATATGATTTCCTTCCATATCCCATTCCCTTATTATATAGTTCCTTCACTTTGCCACTTTTGCAGCAAGACTCAAATTACCAAAGATACATATGCTCTCACTCTATGTACTTTTGAATCCTCTAGTATGAATAATATGTTAGATCATGTGATTAATGTTTGTCTTTGTTTGCTCACTAATAATTGGGAATCCACTTTTCTTATAAGTTAAACCTAAAAATAAAAATCATTCTTTTGACCAAAATAAATAAAATTTATTTCAAAAGGGATTTATGTTGTGTGAGGTTTTTAGAGCCTCCTTAGGCAAAATCAATTTTTTTTTTTTTTTCGTGTGAGATTATGGCAATCGCCCGAGGAAGTTTAATCCAAAAGTCTTTCAAAAAAATTTTCCAAGTAAAAATAAAGAAATTGCTTTCATAAATTAAAGATACAAACCAACCAAAAATCTTTTTTTTTTTTTTTTTTAAAGGAACTTTTTCCTAAAAACACATTAACAAAGTGACACTCATTTCTACCATAAACTACATGGTTTTTGATCTCTCTAAAGTGTACGTAGACCTTTGACTCTCTTCCTAGGTTAAGTCTAACTTTGTAAATAAAAAATTTTACTTTATTAATTTATTTTTTTAAAAAAAAATTCTTAATTTCATTTCTAGGTATTATAATGAAATTAAAGGTCATATTCATTTTTAAATAATTGACTGAGGGTAACCATTCTTATAAACAGGTGGTGTGGGTGCCTAACACCTTCCCCACACACAATGGACTCCCCAACCCGGTATGGTTTTCATTTTTTAAAAAAGGTTTCCAAAATTACTCTATTTTCAAAATTTTGGTGGCGGCTCCATGTTTTCCAAATTTCAGGGCTACACCTATGCCTAGGAAAAAAAAAGTATAACTCAAATTCTAATTAACTAGGTATTATTATGTACTACCTTCAATCTTTAATATAAAATATCATTTATAGTAGTTGAAGGTAGTATAATTTCATTTTTGGGTACAGAAGGTAGTATATTTTTTTATGACAAGTATAACTACCTCAGGCAAACTAACTATTCCTTCCATAAGAAGGCCCAATTAGTTTGGATCTTCGGTTTTCAACATGTCCATCTGTCAGAGAAAATACTGAGGCCTTTCTGCCCACTTCGGCCCATACTCTCCTTATTTGTATTTATTTAAGCATATTCCTATATTGTAGTTTTAGGTCTTAATTTGTAATGTAAATACATTTAAAACCGGAGGTAGTAGTAAATATTTGATGATTGGATATAATGGGAGGGGGCTAGCCTCTTATAACTTTGGAGAATTAAAGTTTAAAATCCTTGCTCAAAGAGATGTTCATATTTAATGTATGACAATGTTCTGAACATAATTGTTTCAGACCCAATTTAGATGTGGTTAGAGATTTGGTTGGGAAAAACCTGCACATGGTTGGTTTAAGTTGAATGTAGATGGGCTATGGAATTACATTCCTCTAAGGCTGGCTACGAGGGATTAATTCATTATTCTTTCGGTAATTGGATTTTCGGTTACACTTGGAAGATTGACTTATATCAGGCTATTTCTGCAGAGAAATGGGCTGTAACTGAAAGTCTTCAATTAGCTTGAGATCTGGGGCTAAAGAAGATCATTTTGGAGCCTGATTTAGATGAAGTTATTAATTTGATTTTAGATGCCACCTTGTGGTATTGGAAGCAATTTGATAGTTAAAGCTAAAGAAATGCTTTGTAGAGATTAGAAGGTTGATGTTCGGGGCATCTCTCGTGATTTTAATAGAATTGCGGATGCCTTAGTCAAATGGGGCATCTCTAATTCTGCAATCTTAGATTTTTGTCCTACTCATTTGAGAGTTTGGGTGGACCATTTGGGATTAATTTCCTCCTTTGTGTAATTTCTCTTTTGTAATGTAAACATTTAGCCATCTTTTATATATAATAATAATAATAAACATGATTGCTTCAAACAGAAGTATTTTTGTTTCCCAGCAAAAGAAATGTACCCCTTCGATCCTTAATATAAGACCAATTTACCCAATTTGATTATATTAAGAAAATTAGTTAAGTTGGTTATTATGACATTTTTCTAAAACACCCTAATCATATTCCTTAATTCTCTCTATCTTTCTTTTATTTGATTATTGTTGGGGGAATATCAATGTGAGGTAAATTATGAGAAAAAAAAAATTGACAACTATGGGAAATAAGTATTACATTTAAGATCAAGATCAACTTTTTAATTAGATCATATAGGCCGGTGGGAGTACAATATATAAGTATTATTAACGTTTAGCTCTTTAAATCTTATACGTGCACAGTACAGGAGCGATGAAAGACACATTATTGCGGTTTTAACTTTTGTTTGTTATGACTTCAAACCAGTCCATCTGCATTCTGCACCACATTGAATACAATGTAAGTGTTGCTCAATGCTACCAATGAGACAAAACTAGAGCCGTCCAACCCAATTAAATGCATAAACATGGAAGCTCAGAACAATGCATCCATCTAGAAATGAGCTAAAACTATTTATTTTGTTATGTATAGTTTTCATTAAGTTCCATTTTTAGCCTATTAAGATTTGATTGGGTTGCTTTACTAATTCTATCGAGTACATGCTAGAAAGATAAAAAAGGACAAGAGGTAAAATGAATTGTCCAAAGGGTAAAATCCTCCTCCGGCTCCTCCGGCCACTGTGTATTATATATAACCAATGAGTGTAGCAGAATATTGTTACAAATAAATCCTAGCCATACATGTGGCATATCTCTAGAAGACTCTATTTACAAATGCTAATTACTATTTACATATACTAATCTTAACATTCCCCCTCAAACGAGAGGGTGTGGCACATACACCGAGTTTGTTTCTAAAATAAGAAAACTGAGAGAAGGATAAAGCTTTAGTAAAACAATCAGCTACTTGAAGAGAAGAAGGAACATATTTAACCCCAATGGATCCAGATAAGACTTGATCTCTTATAAAGTGTACATCTATCTCAATGTGTTTGCTCCGGGCATGTTGGACTGGATTTGAAGCAAGGGCTTGGGCACTTAACTTGTCACACCAAATGATTGAGGGTTTTCGAGTGAAAAACCCCAATTCTGTCATTAGAGAACTCAACCATTTAATCTCAGATGCTCCATCAGACAGGGAGCGATATTCAGATTCTAAACTAGATCGGGAGACCACTTTTTGTTTCTTAGAGCACCAAGACACAAGGGTACCACCCAAATATACACAATATCCTCCCATAGATTTCCTATAATCTATGTCAGTAGCCCAATCAGCATCAGTAAAGGCCATGAAATGAAGTGAACTGATGGGTTTGATGTGTAAACCATAATGATAGGTGCCCTTAAGATACCTTAGAATTCTTTTAACACCTTGGAAATGTATATCAGTAGGATTGGTCAAGAATTGACTCAGTTTGTTCACAGAATAGGCTATATCAGGTCTGGAGGTTGTGAGGTACTGAAGGGACCCAATAGCTCTACGATACAGAGAGGGATCTGTCATAGGTGTGCCATCTTTTACAGAAAACGGTCGTCCAGTAACCATAGGTGTTGAAACAGGAGCACAATCAAACATATTGAATCTCTTTAATAAATCGAGAATATATTTGGTTTGATTAAGATATATACCAGACTGGTCTCTGTAAGTTTCCAAACCCTAGAAAATAATAAAGAGAGCCTAAATCTTTCAGGGAGAACACAGCATTCAGTTTCACAATAAGTCTTTGAACAGCGCTAGAGCTATTCCCAGTTATGAGAATGTCATCAACATAGATAAGAATAAATACCAGAATATTCTTGGTTCTGATGAAAAACAGAGAGACATCGCTCCAGACATTTTTGAAACCCCAGTTGAGTAGAGTATTCCGAAGACGTTCAAACCAAGCACGAGGTGCTTGTTTAAGACCATAAAGAGCTTTAGTAAGCTTGCAGATGAATCTAGGTTTGGCAGAATCATGAAAACCCAGTGGTTGATGTATGTAGACTTCCTCCTTCAAGTAACCATTGAGGAAAGCATTGTTGACGTCTAGCTGCCTGACATCCCACTTGAAAGTTACAGCAAGAGTAAGGATTAAACGAATAGTGGTTGGCTTTATGACTGGACTAAATGTCTCCCCATAATCGATGCCAGCGGACTGCTGAAAACCTTTAGCAACTAGGCGAGCCTTATGTTTGAGAATGGAACCATCAGTCTTGAACTTAGTTTTAAAGACCCACTTGCAATCTACAAGCTTCTGACCACGATGTGGAACAAGGACCCAAGTGCGGTTTCTACAGAGTGCAGCATATTCAACCTTCATCGCATCAAGCCAGTGAGGAGACGCAAGGGCTTCAGAAATTGAACGGGGTTTAGAAGCATTGGAGAGAGTAGAGGGGGTTTCGGTAGTGAGAAGGCCCACAAATGGATATTTAGGTTTCGAAATGCTTGATTTGGCGCGGGTAATCATAGAGTGAATATTAGGAGGAGACGAAGGAAAGGAAAGGGACGAGTCAGAGGATGAATGAGAGGAGGTGGGTTGAGGTGAGGACGGGAGAGACGAGGAAGAGGGCACGAGTTGTGGGGAAGATGAGGAAGACGAGATCGAAGAAGGGGATGAGCTGGAAGGAAAGATATTATTTGGAGAAGGGATTAATGGAGGCAGGTCGTGGACTTTGGGTGATGAATGACGGGAGATGGGGTGAAGGGAGGTAGAGTAGGCTTGAAGGGGAGAGTTGGGCCGAGAGGGATGATTAATTGGGAGGACATTAGGAGAGTGGGGGTGAGATGGAGAGAGAGTGGTTTGAGATTGAGTAGTCACCTGGGCCTGTTGCGTCTCACTGGGCTGATTCGTGATGATTAAAGGAAAGGAGGAATAAACTGTATCAGATGGGCTCCTCTTGTTTATAAAACCTGTGTGACAAGGAAAAACATTGGGGTCAAAAATCACATGTCTAGAGGTATAAAAACGTCTAGTGGGGCTTAGACATTTGAAGCCCTTTTGGCTTGGAGCTGGGCCAAGATAAATACACTTTTGACTGTGAAATTCCAGCTTGTGGGAATTATAAGCTTTCAAACAAGGGTAACAAATGCACCCAAAAGGCTTCAATGTTTGATAGTTTGGCTCTTTGTTATATAAACAGGCAAGTGGAGATTTTCCTTTTAATACCGGAGTAGGAAGGCGATTGATCAGATAAACGGCTATTTGAAAGGCTTCAGTCCAATAAACTAGAGGAAGTTTAGCTTGGGCCAAAAGAGTTAACCCCATTTCCACAATATGTCTATGTTTTCTTTAGCTCTCCCATTTTGTGGTGACGTATAGGGGCAAGTAAATCTCATTATTATACCACAACTGTCAGCAATAGGTATAAGAGGTTTATATTCAGTACCATTGTCACATTGAATAGATTTAATCTTTGTCTGAAATTGATTTTCAACCATTTGTTGAAAAACTCTAAATGTTGTGACTGTTTCACCTTTGTGTTTGAGAGGGTACAACCAGTATATCTACTGAAGTCATCCACAAAATGAATATAATAACGATATCCATGAATTGATTGTCTTGGAGAAGGACCCCATAAATCAGTGTGAACAAGTTCAAAAGGAAATGAAACATGAGAAACAGACTTAGGAAAAGGTAATTTTCTAGATTTCCCTAATTGACAAGCTTCACAAACAAAACTATCACAGATGGGAATTTTGATATTACAACTATGGAGTACTTGCTGTAATATTTTATTGCTTGGGTGACCAAGCTTATAGTGCCAAGAAAGAAACTTTGGATCATTCAGAGAAGCCGTTGCAACATGAGCTTGAAAATCAACTTTACTCATTGGGTATAGTCCTTCCCTTGGTGTTCCCTTCATCAGTATGTGCCCTGTTTTGTTATCCTTCACAACACACCCTTCATTAGTAAATAAGACTGAGACAGGATTGTTGGAAACAAGTTGATGAACACTAAGCAAATTTTTAGCAACACAAGGCACAAGCAGCACATTGTTAAGACAGATATCAGATCCAAAACAAGGAATTGAAGCAGTACCAACACCAGAAATGGGAGCTTTTGAACCAGTGCAAGAAATTAAACTTGTCTTACCAACTGATTTCACTGAATCGAGGTGGGAAGAATCAGAGACCACATGGTGATTAGCACCACTATCCATATACCACTCAGGATCAGCAATAATATCTGAATCAGCATAATAGGATTAAGGAGCAGGAGCAGTATGAGAAGGAGGCCTGAACGAGCGATCAAACCTCTTATAACAGTTGGAGACCTTGTGGCCTGGGCGTTCGCAAAGATCACAAAACGGACGTCCAGTGTTGCTATTGGTAGAGCGTCCTCGCGATCGCCGGCCACCCCTCCCTCCTCTACCCGAGCCACGATTTGGAGCACGGTCGGGAGAATAAACGGAGGAAGGAGGAGAGTCAGAACCTTTGTGAGCAAAATTAGCGCTGGCTTGAATGGAAAGGGAAGAAAACGGATTAAGCTGCTCCAATCGGTTTTCAAAAGCCAGGAGGGCAGATTGAGCGTCTACCCAAGAAAGGTTATCCTGATCTATCAGCTTGACTACAATGGGGTTATAGTCTCCATCTGACTACAATGGGGTTATAGTCTCCATCAAGCCCGTTCAGAGTGTAGAGAACGAGCTCGTCAACGGAGATCGGAGCTCCGGCCAGTGCCAGATGGTCGGCGGTGCGTTTCATACACGAGAGGTACTCGGTCATGGATATTCCATCTTGCGAGTGTTGTGCAGTTCGGACTGATACACCATTATCTTGGATTTGGACACGACAGAGGTCAAAGCTCGAGCCTCGGTCCATAGCTGAAGGGAGGTTTGACAGTGCAGAAGTTGGGTGGCGACGTCTTGCGTTATCGTATTCCGGAGCCACCCCATGAGCATCCGATCAACGGAGTACCAGTCTTCAAACTCCGGATTTGGGATGACGGTGTCGGTGCCAGGCAACACGGTGTTGAACGACGGTGTAGAGGCATCGGCGTCGATGTGTCGCTGGAGCCGGTTTCCTTCGATCAAAGGAAGAACCACTGACTCCCATACGAGATAGTTGCTTCGATCCAACTTGATCGAAGACGTCTGGCTGGAGGATTGGAAAAGGGAGTAGGTTTTGGCGCCGCCGGAAACAAGAAGGGCGTCGCGCGATTAGGGCCGGAGGAACCAGATGAAATGTTTGGAGAGGAGGCCATTTGCAGCGGAAAAGAGAGAGAGAAAAAGCAACTTTTGGCTCTGGTACCAAGAAAGATAAAAAAGGACAAGAGGTAAAATGAATTGTCCAAAGGGTAAAATCCTCCTCTGGCCACTATGTATTATATATAACCAATGAGTGTAGCAGAATATTGTTACAAATAAATCCTAGCCATACATGTGGCATATCTCTAGAAGACTCTATTTACAAATGCTAATTACTATTTACATATACTAATCTTTTTTTTTTTTTTTTTTTTTTTTTTTTTTTTTTTTTTTAATACAAGGCGA
This sequence comes from Acacia acuminata, assembly GCA_019022655.1. Classification (NCBI taxonomy): domain Eukaryota; kingdom Viridiplantae; phylum Streptophyta; class Magnoliopsida; order Fabales; family Fabaceae; genus Acacia; species Acacia acuminata. The sequence continues at coordinate 709,516 of JAFJYI010000015.1, forward strand.
TAGGAGGGGGGGAATCGAACCCGGGATTGGGAGGGAGGAAATTAATCCTAATACCACCGCACTACTAATAGAGCTGGTTTACATATACTAATCTTAACAATGCTTCATGTATGCCAGTTATTAATTCGGAAACAAATGAAAAATGACGATTAGGAGAAAAGCTGTTGAATTTAGTTCGAAATTGCAAGTTGGGACGAATTGAAACTTGTGGTGAATTATAGGAACTGTCAACAACCAAAAGAATAAAAATAATATGAATTTATAGGGAGGAAAATTTGCCAGCATTTAGGAGAGGTCTGAGTAGAAGCTGCAGTTACTTAATGTTCTCATTACTCCAATTTAATTACAAAGAGTACAAGAGATATAATTGGAGAATAGTATTGAACCTGTTTCCAGCAAAGAAAGCTTGGGACCATATATACGAATCAGGAAGGGCCAGCCAAAAGGTTGGTGAACAAAATAATGGAGCTGCAATTGCCGAACTATTGATCAAGAAGGGGACTTTTTCTTTGTCAGGCACGAGAAAGAGAACCAGGCTGCCATTAGATGGACCACGAGAGTGACAGGGCCTCTCTCTCTCTCTATGTGCTAATGACTGGAGAATTTCTTTAGGCTATTGCTTTTCATTGTTGCCTTATTTATAGAACTCCAGCACCATTATTTCCTTTCTCTCTCATCTTTTAATACGTGCTATAAATGCAACCTTTGATCACGCTGATAGCTTAAAGACACGTCCATGTTCATTCAAATGCGGATTCTTTGAAAATAGACTGAGAAAAAAGAATGAGTATATAAATGTAATGTAGATTTCAATAGGATCATTCTGTGATTCTGTAAACAATTAAATATGCATGGAATCCAATTCGTAACTATTTGTCTATTTGTTTCATACCAGACCTTCATAATCGCCCTGGTTTGCTTTTCTATGTATTTAGGGATCTTATTATTCATATAACAGAGAGTATTCAGAATTTCAGGTAAATCTGGTGCTCATGGTTTTGCTTAAATGCTTGATGTTGACCTAGAGGTTCCAAGTTTGATTACTGGTTGGACGAAGATGATGAGTTCAAGCCATCAGATAACCACAGACGTTCACATAGAGGTCTTGACTCAACATATGAGAGACTGTATGGAGAATTAAGCTCACTAATGGTAAGATGATAGGAATTTGCCACGTCCTTTAGCTTACTGGTTTACAGTACAAGGAGTCGTGATGCTCATGCTTAATTGCATTAGGAAGTAGTGGGTGGTTATTTTAGTAATGTCTTATTATGTACTGTGATGTTTTTTTTTTATGATTTAATTATCTTGTTTCGGAGTCAGTTATTAGGAAGTGGTGGTCTAGCAGTTATCTATGTAGCAGTTACCATCAGTTGGGTTGTCTAGGCTATTTATATGTATTGTGACAATGTTTATGGGAAAAAAAAAGTATTTTGCAGAAATTATCTCTCTATTGGGTTTAGAATGCAAGTTCTAGCTCCAAGCATTCTCTGTTCTTCTTCTACAACTTTGGTCCTATTTATAAGTCACTTTTAACTAAATCACAAATTTACTACCTTGAAACTAGACTTATAAATAAGACCAAATTTTTTGGTCAAAAGAGACTTATAAATAGGACCAGAGTGGTATGTCTTTCTCTCATTTTCTTTCAATTTCCCTAAACTGAGATCCTAAGTTGTGTTTAGTTTGAGAGGAGAGAAAATTTTGACCAAATTGCCCATGAAATTTTTTCAAAATTACATAGCTTTTTATATATTTTCCGCACATTAACAAATGAAAACATTCCACAGTATGGTCATATCTAACTTTTCACACACAAAATGTTCTCCCCCCTCATCCCCCCTCAAACCAAACACACTAAAGGTTGCTAGAACCTACCATAAGACAAATGGCTATCTGTATTCTTTATATGCAAGATTTACAAATAAGACCATATACAGAAAACTAAGCAAAATCATGTACATAGAAGGTATCTAAAAGTGAAGTCATATGGTATGATTTGTACAAATTGACGGAGGGGCTGGGTTTTTCTTTTCTCAATGAACTTGATGGTTTCTTTCCCAAGTTCACTTGGTAATTGCAGGCAGATCCAATCCAGCATTGATTCCAAGTCTTTTGCAAAATCCAGCAAATACCAATCAAGAAGTTTTGGGATAGCAATCTTGGACGTTGAAATATAAATTGCAGCCTGCAAGTACTCTCTTTTTGCAACTTCCAGCTGGTTCTCAACTTGTGACGCCGTATAAATTCTCACCTTCATTCAACAAAACTTATGTATCAACACAAAGTCATAGACAAGTGAATATATATATATATATATATATATATATAGCAGAAGCCTCACTGACTTTGGGTCACTTAAAACTAATTAAGAAAGGTATAGTTTGCATAAACTTACTGCAGGAGAGGACCAAGTTCCACAGGAGAGTGCAAAGGTCACTAAAGGTTCTGACAATTCCAGCCCAAATAGGCTTCTTGCTGTCATTTCATGATTCTTTACTCCCTTCAGAAACGTCTGCATGGAATTTAGCAGCAAGAAGATTGGTGAATGACTATTCCTGTTTATGGATAAGCAGAATTTGAAATGAACAGGACTTACAAATTTCCATTGGTAAGGAAGTCTCAGGATGAAATGTTCGATAGTGTTTGCCCTTAGCAAGTGTCCACCCACATTTATTGTTGCCTAAATAACGTGAAAATATCACAGAAATTTTAAGTACGCCTGTGCTTTGTTATCCTAAATGGAGAAAATATGAATATACATTGGCATTTTAACCAGAAAAAAATAGAAGCAGTCCACACCTTCCGCATCAGTGAAACAACCATTTCAGGACTCTCCGGAATGCCATTCTCTATGAAGGCCTGAAGAAAATCAGAATTTTCAGTACCTTCCTTCATAATTGATTAAGGAAATAGGAGGGAAAAGCATAGCATTATGATAAACTTTTACTGTAAATGAAAAGAAGAATAATCAAAAGGTGGTGAGAGTAAAAGAAACTTTTAGATTCTGAAAATGCTAAGTGTTACACTAATGGACAACTGACGTACGTTCATCATACAGGAATTATAGATGTTGATCCAGAATGCAAGTTTCTCCTGGTGGTTGAGGTTTTCTAACTTGACAGCGGCAAGTTTCCTGAAAAGAATTCTGCAAGTTTTGCCAAATCAGAACATTATGCCTTCCAAATGAGGCAAATAATAAGTCTTTTTTTTTTTTTTTGGGGGGGGGGGGGGGGAATCAATTGGCAACCCGATTTAGATAGCATATAACATACTTTAATCTACTCAACAAAATCAAAGAATTCCCGGTTCGTTTTGGATTGAAAGATGTGGCTTCAATTGTACATAGTTGATTGTATGGACCAATATCCTGCTTCTCAAATCCTAAACAGGTACCACAAGGATCCCATCCTTCAATGTAGTTGTGAGTTTTCAGAGCCAATAACGATGGCATGTCATCTGCAGGACCTGGATTCTTCACTGAACTCATTCTCATGAGGATGGTTGATAAGCACTTCAAAATATTTTCAGAAATAATATTAGGGCTGTCATCTCCTAGTGCTTGTTCATGTGGACTAGGATTCCCTACTTCTGCAATTGATTTGTTTTTCACCCTTAATTCTTGCTGCAAATGATGAAAGCTCAAATTCATTGGCATAAAAATCCCCTCACCACCAACTCTGATTACACAGATTAGAATCAGTTACATACCAGTCTCTTATGAGGATCCCAGAACTTCTGCCCAGATTTATTGTCAGTTGAAAGTTTCTTGATTGGAATTTTAGTTGTTTGGTTGTTACATGAAAAATGATTGCTTCTCTTGAAAGAATTAGTGCAGGATTCATTCTCCTTTCCCTGCCGATTCTCTGGCATGATAATCAACAGGCACACAAACCATAAGATTCCACTCTTGCACAAACTACTCTTAAGAAATGAACGCTCTAAACTGATGCAGATTAAGCTGAATCAGCAATCATAACAAAAAATGCTCACCGAGTGATGTTGTCGTAAGCCTAGTTTTAGATATTTTTGGGTTATTCATTGCATGGGAAGGAGTCTTCAATTTGACCTGTCTTGGGCTTTCAACTGAATTTGCATTGTTTACATTAGCGGAAAGCTCCATTCTTCTCTTGGAAGATGACAAGTAGACAGCTTCCTGGTACAAGTCCTGCCTGGATTGTACTACCTGCTCTTCAAGCCTAACAATTTCCTCTTCCAGAACTGCTACTTCAGCCAGAAGTGCCAGTATCTGCAAACATTGAAATTCAGCAGTCGGATGGCTGAACTAATATAACCTTTCTCCTCAAAATCCTTGAAAATCTATCTTGTATTGTTTAATCTGATCTTTAAACCACCTTTTACCTTTTAACAAATGATTTCCGTCATGCTTCTTATATACTCTTAGCAAAATATACAGATTGTTTATTTCCGAATTTGAGCTTCTTCTCTTTCTTTTTTTTTTTTTTTTTTTCTTTTTTAAGGGAAAGAAACAAACAGTACAAAGGGAGATATGTTGACTAACGCAGGGGGGGAGATACGGAGGAAGACGAGGCAGAGCTCCCAAAGGTCTGTTAAAAGCCCTCTCCAATGCTCTGTGGATGTTCTCTTCATGTCTAAGCTTCTTTTTCAGATCAAGAATCTGAAATGCGGAGTCTACAGCTCAGTTTTGGATAAGAAATCAGAAAACGAAACCCATTAAAGAGATTGGAAAGAAAGAATGACAATACATCTTGTTGCAATGCCGATATTCTATCTTTACCACCGTCGACTTTATTAGCAGTGCCTTTCCGCAAGATTCCCTGCATTTCTGCCTTTTCATTCAAGGCTAAAGAGGTCAGAATCCACCTATGCAAATAAATAACAATGGCAAAGATGAAATCCTAGAAGCTGAAAGTACGTGTCTAATGTCGAATTGAAAAACAGGGAAGAGCAACGGAAAGTGGGAAGTTTGGAAGCTTGATATCTGAAGACCAACTACGTACAGCGAAAAACCAGGAGAAGGGAGAAAGAAACCATAGGATCGGTCCCCCCGAACAAAATGCATGCATCTCTCCACTCGAGAGAAGTATATATGATGTTTTCAACAAAATAACGCTTACTTATGAGAATTCCTGGAATCTCTCAGCAAAGTGGCTTCACAGAAGCAGACACCATATTTTCTGATTATAACTATTGGGCGGCGAAGACTATTTAATAATCATTCATTTCGTTCACTGTACAAACCGTTTTTCAAAAAAATGCATACAACATAAATGTGTGCACTATGTTTTGACTAGTACGAAAAAGAGTGGCAAGTTTTATTACTTTTCCAATTGCTACCGGAGCTTTCATAGGGTACAGCCTAGTCCTGGCTTTGGTGTTCATCTTTTCCAGCTCTACTAAATCTGCAACTACCAAATTGTAAACTTGAAAAACAAATCGCATATACAGCATCCATTTCTCAGAACCCAAAATCATCGAAACGCTAACGAATAGTCGGGGACAAAGATCGAACCTTTTAACTTCAAAATTGTCAGTTGGTCAGTGCAGTGATCCAGCAGGAAACACGAACTCGAACGCCATCGATATTAGCAAGCAAGCCTCAGCGAATGAGATGCAAAGTAGAAATGTAAAGATTACAAATGGTGGATGCCAAGAAGAACAGCTGAAGGAATTGAAATCAAAAGCAAGAAAGAGAGAAAAGACGATGAAAATGAGGAGGAGGAGGAGAGTAAGTTGGCACAGCTAGCTGGGAGTGGGAAGAATATATTTAAATAATAGAGGTAGGAGGTGAGAGAGGTGAGAGCGGGGTGGTTCAGTGACAGTTACTATAATTTGATTCGCTAGAAAAGGTTTTTCGCTTTATTTTATGGTTTGAGAGACTTCAATCAAAGATTTGAGAGGTAAATTGAGTGATTTTACGTAAGAACACTGTGGTGGAAGGCTCCTCCAATCATCATGTCCTTTTCATTCACTTTTGAGTTTACCCCTATCGCTCCTCAGTTCGTCCTCCTCTTTTGCTTTCCCCCTCTGTTTCTTATCCATTTTATAACAACAGCAAAAATGTAATCATAGCACTGAGGAAGTTGATTGCAGCGAAATGGATTAGCCCTATGGTAAATCAAGATATGAATCCTTATGATTTTGAGTCATTGGTAGTTTTTCTTTCTAACATGTTGTATTAAGGGACAGTCTAGCTCTAATTTCCTTTCAAGCTTTGGATTATCTGTATTATCTAAAAAATAATAATAAAAAAGATATAGATCCTTATTGGAAGAGATGACTAGATTTAGGGCCAACAGTTAAAATGATATTTGTACTTAGCAAAATATTAATGTAATTATGAACGAAACAAAAAACGACTGAACTTAGAAAAAGTTGTATTAGCTCTTATGATGCAAATTAGGATTTTCAAATTTTCATACGTATTCTTATTATTTTGTTAAAGTTAATTGATAAAATACGTATGTATACTTGTAAATCACTTATGAATTTAACCTAATAGATATAATCAGCTTGACCTAAATTTTAACCAAGAAAAATAATGATATAATTATAATTCAAAATATAAGTTACTTTAGGACCATCTCCCTGAAATTAATCAATACTTGTTAAATCTGTTTCAAACTTTAAAAAAGAAAATTTAATTTTGTCCCTATTTGAATTTGTCAATCATTGTTCTCTTTTTCAATATTCAATGTCAACAAATAAAGGTAGAATTACAAAATGATACTCTGTCTGATCTTAATTATAGGGTATATTTAACTGATTTTACAAAAATTAAGGATATGAGTTAAATTAGTTAATTTTATTTATTTTCCTAAAATGCCCTTATACAAATTTTACATGACATCATTTTGATCAAAACGGAAAATCAATCTCAATATAAAATATGATATTGACACCCATGTTAATCAACAATACATATAATTTATCTCGAATTTTTTAATAGTTTAGTTTAAGCATGTTATCAAACCCCTGGTAATTTTATTTAATGAAAAATTTAACTGCCGGAAAACAAAATGATAACAAGGTCTATCCAACCGCAAAAGACCTGGTAATTTGTTACCTATCCTTAAATGCAGCATATATTATTTCAATACTCACTACTAGAAAATTGTAAAATAGCGACGGAATTTGCGACGGACAAAATTCCATCGCAAATCTTGCGACGAAAAATGAATTCCGTCGCAATTTGCGACGGATTTCTAAGTCCGTCGCAAAATTTTGCGACGGAAAACGAAATCCGTCCCAATTTGCGACGGATTTTTTTTCCGTCGCAAAACTAAAAAAAAATCGGTCTCTTGGTAGGAATAAGCCCTTTGTTTGCGACGGAAAACGAAATCCGTCGCAATTTGCGGCGGATTTTTTTCCGTCGCAAAACTAAAAAAAAAAAATCGGTTTCTTGGTGGGAATAAGCCCGCCTATTTGCGACGGAAAATGAATTCTGTCGCAAAATTTTGCGACGGAAAACGGAATCCGTCGCAATTTGCGACAGATTTTTTTCCATTGCAAAACTACAAAAAAAAAAAAAATTGGTTTTTTGGTGGGAAAAAGCCGCCGGTTTGCGACGGAAAATGGAATCCGTCGCAATTTGCGACGGATTTTGATTTTCGTCGCAATTTGCGACGGATTTTGATTTCCGTTGCAAAATTTTGTGACGGAAAACGAAATCCGTCGCAATTTGCGACGGATTTTTTTCCGTCGGAAAACTCAAAATACGTAGCATGATTTAAGTCCATTTCAAGTCCGATCGGGTTGTCTTCTTCGCGCGTCTCACACCTCCGGCCCTCGCTCGTTCGTCTCGCAACTCTCATCCTCCACCTTTCGTGTCGCGTTGTTCAACCATCCTCCCGTGCTTCGCGTCGTCCGCCGTCCCGCATCCTCCTCTCCCGTCGTCCACTTCCTCGCTATCCCCGTAAGTGTTTTTTATTGCTCAATACAAACTGTTCTTTTGGATCCAAAGTCCAATCATAAAAATTTCAATACCTTTTGCTTTGCTTCTAAGTTGATAAAAAATTTTAGTCTTAGCCTTTTGATATAGTGCTTATCTGGTTGTCATACCATGATGGACTTAGAGGGAAGATATGGAAGTGCTTGATGAGCCCCTTTATGCAAATTTCGTAAGATGATTCTCTCGTGGTTTATTCTTTGAAGAGCATGGAGCCAATATGGTTTTGTCGGGTTCACTCATTTTACATCGAAGAAATGTCTACACATGTAATCCTAAAATTCTTGTGTTATTGCTTTCCCCGCGCTTTTCATTGAAATGTTGATGTTCCAATTGTAACAGGAACCTGATGGTTATGAAGTAATTTATTATGGTAGTTATGTAAATCTTGGATCTTTTTTATTAATTAGCCAAAACTTAAATCCTTGGTTCAGTGTATACTATGAGGACCATTTTATACCCATTTTCTGTTGCTCCACATGTGAATTCTCTTCAAAAAGACTATAATGGCTGACAAACTTAATTTATTATTAGCAGAGAGGAAATTATAATAACTATTTTTTATTATATTATATTTGCTTATATGCGGATATTAAATTTGTGTATAATGTAGAATCTTGGTAGTTAGAGATATTTTAGGATCTAATCGGATTATGGAATTCAAATTTTGTAATTGCTTTTTTGTTTTATAATTCCTAGATATTAGAATCTTCCTTTTATAATTCTTAGATATTAGGATTTACCTTTTATAATTTTTAAATATTAGAATATGCCTTTTATAATCCTAGATATTAGGATCGGCCTAAATCAATCAATAGATTATAGAATTTGAATTTTGTAATTGCTTTTATGTTTTATAATTCCTAGATATTAGGATATGTCTTTTATAATTCCTAGAGATTAGGATTTGCAATGGGAATAAACATTTTTTAAAAAAGTATTTTTTAAAAAAATGAAAATTAGCGACGGAATTAAAAATCCGTCGCTAATATAAAAAAACCGAAAATATAAAAAAATTTAAAAATAATGATTTGCGACGGAATGTTATTTCCGTCGCAATTTGCGACGGAATTTCGTTTTCCGTCGCAATTGTGACGACATTTTTTGCGACGGACTAAATCCGTCGCAAATACGTTTTTGCGACGGAAATACCCTTTTTTGCGACGGATTTTTTCCGTCACAAAAACTGATTTTTTTTGTAGTGACTTTAAATACCCTGCATAAATGAAAAATACTCCTTACAAATTTGCTTTTTTATGTAGTGCTGTATTAATTGAGGTGTATTATTGAAGGGGCATTTTAGGAATAAATTAACAAAAATTAGAATGTTATCCTATAATTAATTAACACCAAAACTAAATCCTTCAAATGTTATTCTATAATTAAGACTGGAAGGAGTAATTATTAACTGATTATGGACTAAAATGCTTTATATATATTATAGGCAGGGAATCGCTGTTGCAAAGGCAATGAGATAACGAAAACTTATGTAGACATGGTGCGAGCTTACAACTTTAAACTAAAAACATTAAACCTTTTTAAATATTGAAATATGAAAACGATATGCTACCTCTCTCTCTCACGTCCTCTTCCCAGCCACGTGACGGTGACTCCAAATCACAAACTGACGTTTACTCTAATTTTTTTAAATTAATTGTTTATTTAAAAGAAAAGAAGAAGGTTAGGTCGTCATGATTGTGATTTATTTACTGTTTCCAGCTAACCTCTCATCACATTACTCAAACACTACAAGTCGTTCCTCCTCCATTAAAACCCCTTGAAAGCTCCCTTTCATTATTCAATGTCAACTTAGTTTTTTTTTGGCTGTGCAACTTTATTTTATTCCCATAAGCTTGCTACCCCATCTTTAACTACATATCAAAACTTAATCATAAGCTTTTACCCATTAACCAATTACACTTATTACTACTGCAGTTAATTAATTGTTCGTTGTTGGCCCAAAAAAGAAATAATTGTTCATGGAATAACATAATATTTTGTTACTCTCCTTGTTTTTTTTTTTTTTTTTTTTTTTTTTTTTTTTGATACATATAGTAGGGGAGGGGGGCGGGGTTCAACCGGGCGACAGGGGGGGAGTCAAGCTCTCCTATCGCCATACGCTACTAAGGCGCTAACTCCTTGTTTGTTTTTATAAGAGGCAAATGTGTGATTTTACATCTTCATTCTCTCAGATTCATGATTAGCTTGCCCTTGAGAAAAAAATCCATATATGACATATGTCATTCAGGGGTTAGTTTTCTCTTGTCATTCTTTTTTCATTATTCACCATAAAGTTTTCTCTTGTCATTCTTTTTTCATTATTCACCATAATCTTTAAATCATGTCCGTCCAATCAATTTAAAAAAGTCACAATATTATTTTAATTTTTTTTTTCCTTATGTTTCTTAATCAACGGTTTAAATCAGCTCATGAAGAATGTTAAGAAAGAAAGATAATGAGAGAATCTAATTCCGTCGCTCATACGTGGCTCATAAGCTAAATTGAAATCTTAAAATGAACTCAATTTACACCAACCTTCACCTAAAAGAATCGGATTTATTTTAAAAGACAAACCAAAGAGGAATATGTAGGTAAGGTGAGAGAAATGCATTCCAACGTTGAGAAGTAAGCTTACTAGGGTAACTCCTATATTCTGGTTAGCTTAACCAAAAGCCAACATTTACTTATCCCTCTAACCTATATAATGTAAGACATATTTATTTAATTTGGTTAGATTAAAAAGATTAGTTAGATTAGTTAAATTAGTTAATATCACTTATGTTTTTTTAAAACATCTTAGTCATCTTCGTTAATTTTTTACCCTCTTTTGTATTCTTGTTAAGGGAGATTAATAAAAATAAATTGGAAGAAAAATGATAAATATAAAAACTATGTCATAAGATAAGATAGTAATAACAATGAGGCGCACATATATCTCTTGGCAGCTCTGTGTGTTGGATTCAAATTGGACACTTTGGAGATCATGTTCTCCTGAACACTTCTCTCTCTCTCTGCAAACTTTGTTTCCCAATTAAAAATACACTATCTTCGTCGTCCATCTGAATTCGAATTGATTAAGGCACGTATTTAGATTAGGATTCGCTTTTGTTGCTGGGTTACAAGGCAGAAGAAAACAGAGGAACAAACAAACCATTATTGTTTGACCTGTTATATATCACATTACTTGTATAAAGGGGCAGAATTAAAATATTATATGACGATTGCAAAAGGAACAGAGAGAATCTTCTCTTGTTGTAACCCGTTTTCTGCCCCAGCCAGCACTCTGCGGAATCTTCTCTTGTTGTAACATGGAATATCAACCTCAGTAGTCAGTACAATATCAAACGGACAGGGCATAATTTGGAAAATTAATTGGTTAAAAGCTTACCAAATAAAATACATATTCCATTCTAGTTTAGTGCTTATTTTACCAACACAATTCCAGGTTTACTTTGTACGCCAAGACAAACTTGTCAGTTTATTTATTGTGTCAAACTCTTCAAATTTTATAATAAGCCAAACTTACTAACTAAAAACATAAAATGAGTAACGTAATTTATAGATACAAACACATTGTTGCTGCTGGTATACGCGACAAATATTGTGGTTGCTGCATCTTCTATTTCTCCTGACAAGAACTTGGCAACTAACAGTAATATTACGTTCTAGCTCCAGGAAGATCTCGTTGAGTATAGGAAGCAAAATAGTGCTATATATTGGAAGCAGATCCTCTTATCATCTTATTTTCTCATCATCCTCATGAGTTCATTTCAACCGTTGACTGAGGAGAAAAAAGAAAAGTTGAAAGAGTGATAATTTAATGACATGACTTATTACAACCTTTCGGATTATTGATCAGGCATGATTTAAAAATTATGAAGGATGATGAGAGAAATCGGATCCCTCTCATATTGTTGTGGGCATCAAAAACTTGGTTTTAATATCTATACCTAACGATCGAGTTAGCTGTTCCGAAAAGTTCTCTCTTTTAAGTCATTGACATGGAAAAACTGATAAAAATAGAATTGCCTTTTTATACTTGGGATCAATGACGTACACACTGAATGGCTTTATGCATGTTTTTTCTTACTTTCTCTTCTTTACACCTCTACAAAAGAGGGTTTGGTTTGTACGAACTCTAAATCTGTCCACTCTTCTGGTAGAATTCATGTGATCCATTTGGTGATGCTCATGGATTCAACGAACTTCGAATCATTGTATACGTATTAGATTCTATTAGTTTCGTCATGAAAACATCACCAGGGAAGAAGATAAACGACAAAGGATTTATACATTTAGTGGGGGCACAACGCGGGAGGTAATAATTGAACCTGGCACTTCTGATTATGTGACAATTTCACGAAGAGCACAGAGAAAATCTACTTTAGTTGAGCTGGAAAGCAGAGCCAGAATATTCGGAGTGTTTTCATAAACAGCAGAATCGTACCAGTCAGACCCACAAATGTCACACACACACACTCACACGCAGAGGTATCTAGTATAATGTCAATTATATATCACCGATTCATTCATAATATGCAAAGGAAATGCATCTGAAACATTGAAGGAATTCACAGAAAGTGAACAGGTTATTGTAGATTTTGAAAGCAAAATGTTCAGTTGTTCACCCTTGCTTGCAGGAAACGATTTCTCACGTGGTTAGAGGGATTTCATATATACATATATATATGCCCCACTATGTATGTAATCTCTGTACAAAAGGCATGCCATTCGCAGAAACATCACGTCTTCCAGATAATGTGAACCACAAGAAGCTTCTTTTTATCGGTGTGGGGGCTAGTTTGACATGAAGCCATCAAGTGGAGCTGGAGGATCATGCATCCAAAATCATTGTCCCACTCGGATCCAAGCCTGTCTGTCGCAACTTTTTTTTTTTTTTTTTTTTTTTTTTTGCTTTTCTATATCTCTGCTTTATTGTTGTGATCGTACTAATAAACAGCACAAGCTTCAACAGGACGCATCTCAGTTTTACTACTAGACATCATCTAATGATTTCGTACCACATTGGATCCTTAACCAAATGCACCCACCCAGTAATCTGGCCATTATCTACAATTAATTTTAGTCACATGGTGGGGATTAGAGTATCGGGTATAGTAAGAAGTATTCATTTGGTAGCAGTGGTCACTGGCCAGTGAATGGCGATGGTTGAAAAAGATTCAGAAAATTAGCTTTAATATTGACTTCATTAGATAAAGGTATTATATTTTGATTGGAAGCTGGTGAACGTGGCATGTCCATGGGTTTCTGAAGCGTCGCTTGAGACAAAGGGAAAAGAAATAATGGGACTTTTGTGGCTGCAGGCACTGGTAAAAGGTTAAAAGAAGATATATGCTAGAAACCAGATCCTTATTTTTTGTTACTTTTTTGAATTGGGGCAGCGACAAGCTTTATGGTGTGCCCTCCCCTGTTCCAAATAGAATCATGGATAATTCAGTGTTGCCAACAGCAAATCTGTTTCACTGCAGGGTCGATATTTGTGTGGGCAACAATAATTAAGAGGCGCAGAATTGTTGCGGCCATTTCTGAAAAGTATTAGTTAAGGGAACGGCCAGTTAGCTTTCCAGGCCACCAAGCTTAAAACAGAACTTTACATTGTAATCAAAATACGAAGACCTTTTGGTCCAACGTAAAGTGGAGGTCACCATATTCTAATGGAAGAGAACTATAAAGAAAGGGAGGGAGGTGAAAAAGAACGATAAGAAGAGAGATCAAACAGCAGCGGAAGCCCAGATTTGGCGACGGTTACGAAAACAAGATAACCGATAGATTTTATGCTAGATCCCCAGAAAATGGCATCCCGAAAGAAGCCGATGGGGGACAAATTATTGGCTTGTCTCTGACCCAAAAATGAAATTAACAGTATTACATTACAATGCTTTTAATACTCAAATTTAAAATTCTTATAAAATTCACGAGTTATATAAATAATACACGCCGCATTTTTAAATTTTATACAAGATATAAAATTTAAAAATAGTAAAACTTTTTTCTGTGTTTTCTATAGGTTGTAAAAAAGTAGATCATTTCCTCACTTTTAGTCGAGATCCTTGACACCTTCAACTAAATTTAATGAAAAACGTAATTTAAGAATTTATGCTGTCCAAATAGCTTAGCTGCATAAATACAAATGCCTTGCACCAGGTACCAAGATATACATTTGAACATGGATCAGGTAGAGTGATAATGATCAACAACAATCTGTACCATACATCAAGAAATGTTGGCTTTAATAATGGAAGACAATTGTAGAGTTACGGATAGTCAGCAACGGTATTTACATCATAAAATATTTCTTTACGACAGGATTTTATGATAGCCTCTGTCAGTGACCTCAAAAACACATCACTGAGAAGAGGAAGTAGATCCAGCCTCCATATGCCGCATCAAAAGCAGTTGGACTCATCACGGGTTGCAATGGAGAGGGCAGGCACGAATATTACCTCAACGAATCATCATGTGATCCCAATGCATCAAGAATGCTGTCTACCCAGCTGTCAAAAGGAACAAGGTTTATCAAGAAAATAAACAAAATTATCGGAAACACACAGCAATCTAAACTTAGATCTGTAATTTACCCTTCAATGCCTGGCTGTGATGGGTAGTACACTTTTTCAAACCCTAATCTTTTAGCCATTGCAGCAGTAGTCTCACCAATGCATGCAACAGATCCAGTCCAATCTGATTCTGAAATAAGATTCTTCCAGACACTGTTACATCAGAATTCATGAATTGGGTAAATACCATAGAGCTTCCTAAGAAGCTCAATCAAACCTATTTCTATAGTCCAAATAAGATGACAAAGCACATTTTCATAATTTTTATTATCAGAATTCATTAAGATGCATGACCAGAGAAGGGTGTTAAGAGACACGTCATAAAGTAAATTAATTTTTATGATTTATTTGAATTTAATTCTGTTATTATTTTGCTGAGTCAAATTTGGAGTCAGATTAGAAATAAAACATTGGGAAATAAAGTTCATTTTTCTCCATTCTGGAGATTCTCACAAGTGTTTGGCCATTAAGTACTCAAAGAGTGAGATTCTTGCTCAATTTTCTTTTAATAGATTTTTCCTTCTTTCTAACTAGCTAAGTGTGCAGTAACCGAAGGGCCAAAACTGCATCTCAGTTTATAATTATGATTACTTCTATGTAGGTTAGAACTCAAGAATAACCTTCTACAAATTTAAAAGAAAATTTAAGGCAAAGAAAGAAGCAAGAGATCAAAGCAAGATTAGAAACTCACCGAATTGCAGATGGTGAAGCTACTGCAACAACAGGTATGTCAAGTGCCTGCTTAAAGATTCCTTGATCAACGTGCTGAACTGGTACCTGTCATACATGCAAGTACCAAGGAGCTAATGTGTAAATATGTAGTTCATCAGTCAATGTGAGCATAACGGTAATTATGATCAACTCTGAGGAAAACCATTTGCAATCTAAAATTTTCAGGAATGACAAGAAGACATCTAGTAGATAAATAAACATGAGGGGGATAGGGTAGGAAACCGCCATGCATTATGCTATTGTAACATTTTCCTACGAATTACAATTATCAATAGATCCCCAGAAAATTTCCACCCACTTGACCATGAATTGGTTTACTAGGACTTCAAGATCAGTAAAAGCAAAACTACAATGTTTACGATCAATCCAGTCATCTAATCATGAGACAACATCAGAATATGAAATACCTCAATACCTGCAAGGAAGAAGTTAGATGTTGAATTATGTTTTCTCAATAAGGAATGGGGAATCAAGGAAAAATAACTTACCGTTGTGTATGTATTCAACCTTGTAACCTCAAATCCACGGTTAGAAAGTCCTTCCTCTGATAATAAATATCAGATAATTAATATACCATTGTCTCCTACAATATACCATATGAAATTAATAAATTACAACCAAAATTATTCACTTACCAATCTCATTGCTAGCTTTTGCAGAAGCAGGATACAACACAGTGCATTTGTTTCCATTCTTTGGAAGTTCAGTAGCCAAAACCTTCCCTGTTGCTGAAAGTTATCAGAAACACAATGAGTATCACTTCCGGATCATTAAGGTTCAAATGCCAGCTATGCAAATGAAAGATTCTCTCCCTTCAAAACAACACTGATTGGAAAAGGAAAAAAAAAAAACAGGATCGTTCACAAATCAAACTGCAGATTATGTAGACTCACTTTCCCGCTTTGTCCAGTGTAATACACATGCACTTACACCTATACACAGAATAACCATCGTAAAATACGGTTCCACTCTCCCCAGTCCACAAGGTAATATTCTCCATATCTATCTTGGAATTCATTGTCATAGTATGTTTTTAATTGAATGGTGTGAATACTTTTAAGAGTCAGACAGAAGCAAAACTGGGAATTACAGTGTGAATGCAAAATTTTAACTCAGCATATGGTTTAAGTACATGTCCAGTTACCTTTTGAAGGTGAAAAGGCGACATCAAGTGACTGCTTTGGTGACAATGAGGCTTCCTCGAAAACACTTGCAGTACCAGCTCCAACAACGCCTATTTTGACATGGGGGCCCCCAGCAGCTCTAAAGACCACAGATTAGACTAAGACAATTCATTAAAAAGAGAAACTCTCCTCAAAATTAAAAATTGAACAAAAGAATACATTTATTATAATGAATCAACCAAGTCAACTGTCAACAAAGCATATAAATGAGACTGGATAAAAGGCATACAGTTGCATCTTTGACAACTAATAAATCATAATCAATAGATATTGAAGATCATAGGCAACTGGATCAATTGTTACATAATAAATTGAAAGTAAAGCCAATGAATATATCATAGGCTTACGTATTTCACATATCACATATGATATCAAAAGTAAAGCCAATGAATACACATTTTTTGGTTTTTTTTTTTTTTTTTTTTTTTTTTTTTTTTTTTTTTTTTTGGGGGGGGGGGGTGGGAATTAAAACTTGCAGCAGAAAAATAAGGAAGATATAAAGTCCCAAGAGAGGATCAATGATAAAGTGCAGTAAATGGGGCAAATGTAAAGAACCATTTCATGTATAGATAGTAACAGTCTTTAGTTAGCAACTCCAAACTCACCTCCATGCCTCTAGGAAAACTGAACCTGCTTCAGGGGATGTTATGACAATCCAATCAAATGAATTATCTGCCATTACAGAGGAAAATGACAAGAAATGTATCAGCGTCAAGTGATAAGGCACATTACTGAATGCATAACTCATGGATAAGTTGGCTGGCATACCCCTGTAATAAAACATATGCCAATGACACTTTTAAGTTGATAACATCATTATACAATCATAAATGCCAAATTCCCCACGCTTTTTAGATTCTACATAGTAGATAGATACCTTATAAAAGCAGGAATCCCCCACCCACTCACTAATGAAGTGAGCTAGAAGCAAACATGCAGAACTCAATGCCAATGATCAAAAATACAGAGTCACATGTTTGTGTTAGATCAGCTACAGCCCATGCAAATAACTTCTACATGTTAAGGATCAGGATAAGTTTGTCTATGATTGAACAATTGATGTACATGCAGTCATTGAGGTGATGGCAAACAATTTAAATGATGAAGTCCACAATGAAACTCACCGCTTAGTACAGAAGCAAGTCTATCCAAGTCAGGTCCCAAAGTGTGCTCAATGAGTGGAAACTCCAAACAATTGATTTTATGTTTATTCTGCACTCAGCATCAAACTAACCTTTTAGTTTCATTTAACTTGAAAATCTTCTAAGAGGCCGCTTTACATTTTTAGTTATCATTTTAATTCCCCTTAATGTTATTCTGGACATGGTCTGGGCCAAAGAATCAATTGATCACCTAAGTGCATAAAATACGTTTACCAAAATTTTCCCAATGGAAGAAGATAGAAAAAAAACAAAAATATAATAAGAAAACAATTTATGGAACATCAATTTGGATCATGTTACCTAACATACTAATCACAGAAAAACACAATCATCTTAATGGTTCTAAATAAAAGATTTACAACCTAAGAATTGATGCATTACCACCTCAGATATGCATTCAGGAATGATCCTAAAAATGTTAAGCAAAGATCAAATAGAGATTCATTTTTTTATTGGCTTCTAACTCTGTTCTCGGTGGCAAATTTAGAGACGGAACAAACACAAACTTATAAATTAATTAATCGCCTGAGACAAACAAATGACATGCTCAGGTTAATACACGATATTGGTTAGGCTTTATTTGTGCTAGAAAGAGGGCCTGTTAAGCACAGTACACTACATTCACTTAGTTATCTTCCCAAGCTTTTCAAGTTAACTCCTATGTGATGAAAGGGAATATCAAGTATTTAGAAGACTCAAAGGACTCAATATCATATAGGAAGCTGAACGAGCACAAACTTCGAGGTTCAACCAGACCGAGTTTTCTAGTGACTTAAAACCAAGACCGCACTCATCAGCATTGTGCAAACTATTGTTATTTGCACTTCGAAAATAAGCTTCTCGACGTAAACTACATTGTAAAAAAAGAAATTATCAGAAGTAGTTTCTAATATTTTTAGGAACCTACATCATTGTCCAGATATTTTGTCCTTATAATATATACATGCAACTTTCACAAGAGCGTGCTTGAAGTTCTAGCAAGTTGCAAAATAATTATTTGGAATGCCAGCAAAGAAGCCGTACGAATTTAGGGAAAAAAAAAAGATAAGGAAAATGATCAAATGTGCCATCCTTTTCCACCTGTAATCAAACAACTTAATGACAGAATGGCTGTCAGTTACCATTTAAAAAAAGAAGAAGAAGCGAATATACTCCGGATAAGCCAAAGAGGAAACAGTGAAGAACATTGCCGGATGAAAGGAGAAGCAAGAACAATAATGAGGAACGCTACAGGGACACCCTAAAATCAAACGCATTACGGCAATCTAAAATTGTTCATCAAACAGCGAAAAAAGTAGTGGTTCATGGTGAAGTAAGGGATGTCAGAGAAGTAAGTACCAGAGCACTGATAAGCTTGCCATTCTTGCCACGCTCTCTGGTGACCACAACCTTCGGGTTCAAATTCGATGTCGGCGGCGGCGGGGATTCCGTCGCTGAAACAGAAGCATAACTGAATATTGGAGGACAAAACAAGATTCGCCGGGGAAACAGAAGACGAGAAGGTGCGGACGCAGACGAGAAAGGAGAGAGAGAAACTGAAGCCATTGAAACGTGTTAGACACAGAAGGTTGATTTGATGGAGGATGGCCAGCTGTTACAGATCAGGGGCGAGGGGCCTCATTAATTCCCAAATTTGGCATAAAATATCTAGTTGAAACCTTTAAAATAATGATGAGATTAGGGCATTAAAATGAGGCGCCAAGCCAATGGAATGAAACCACGTGTATCCACTTGCGCCGACACGGGATCCCCAGCAATCAGCCACGGAGGGTGATAATTAACGGCGTAGATCTAAAGAGAAGGAAAACAGCATTTTGTTAATTGCTGGTATTAAAATCATGATTAGTTCTTTCGCTTTGATAATTTTGCGTCCTGATTTCCCTACCCAACCCTGAGCTGCTGTGCACCCCTGGTCCCAACACTTGACAGCTCATCTTCCCTGATCCTGCAGCCAAGAGCCAAGAAATTATGGAATACTTCCATTACTACTACGTATTAAAATTTCTGAGTTAACATTCAATTTTAAAAAACTTTTAAGGTAATATTATTTTTAAACGAATATTTTGAATATTTCGAGAAGGATTTATTATTTAACCCTCTATTTTTAAAACACACTATATAATTTCTTTTTCTTTTTTTTTCAAGACATGGAATCTGTCGTTAGTTCGGTGGATTTTTTTTTTTTTTTTTTTTTTTTTTTTGAAAAAAATATATTTCATGAACGTACGTATTTATTATGGAAAATATCAGTGAGGTGTTAAGGAAAAAAAAAATATCAACCCCAAATCCCTTATCTTTTGATATTAATTACGGAGAAAAGATATTAAAAAGTCTCGTTATCAAAATAGTTTTTCATGTTGTTAATATAGTTTTTCTTGTTGTTAGAATTCCCCTATGAAAAGATGTTGTCAAAATGGTTTTTCATGTTATCAAAATAATTTTTCCTATTGTTAAATTTTTTTTCGAAGTTTTACCTTAACTTAGAAAATTTTTGACAACATGAAAAGTTATTTTGACAACAATTTTTTTATAGATAAATTTTAATAACAAGAAAAACTATTTTAATAAGTGGACTTTTTGATATTAGAATTAATATTAAAAAAGTCTCTATGAACTTTTTTAATAAGGGATTTGCGGTTGGACTTTTTTAATATATTTTTTTCTTTTCTTTGAGATCTGAGTGATATTTTCCCTATTACTACTGCTTTCAGGTTTGAACGCGTTTTCCAAGTCTTTTATTTTTCATTTTCCCTTTTTCTATAAAATTTATTCATTCTAAATTTAATATTTAAAACATTCATTTAAATCTTGATGATAGGATGTGGGAGTGAAAGATCGTAGAATGGTAATCAAATTATGAGGTTAGATTAATGATTTTAATTTTTGATTAATGGATATTCTAAATAATAAAAATGTGCTTCAGATCAGAATCGTTATTAACTTATTTTTTATGATGTTAAAACTAAAATTAAAATGTAGGTTTTATAAATAGAGAAACTAGTGTTGAGAGAAGATTGATTTTTTCACTTTCAAAATTAAATTAACTCCCATGTCATTTTTCATTTTAAATTTGGTTAGATGTTTAAAAAAAAAATAATCAAAATTTGATTATTTTACTTTACTACCTCTCATTTGATCCTTTCTCCTAATCACTACTAATTAGAGGTGAAGGTCGGCCCGATTTTCTAGCTATAAAATAGTAATGATTTGTTATTTTACCTGGGGGGTGTTAGAATATAAAGAAATAGTTGATTAGAGTTAGGTAGTTAGGCCTATACATAAATAGAGGGTCTTGACTATTGAGATGTGTGTGTTGGGTGTGGAGCCCTCACCAAATTGTGTAGAGTGTGGAGCTCTCACAATATGTGTGGGATGTGGAGTCTCACAAGAGAGAGAGTTAACTTGGTCTCCTTCTAGGTTTTAGAGTTAACCCTTATGGGTTACTCATTATAAAGGGATGTTCCTCTTTTGATGATAATACAAGAATCTTCATCTTCTCTACTCCCTCTAGTCCTTATTATAAGACACCAACTACCAACTTTATTTTGTCCTTTTTATAAGACACTTGTTTGTTCCCAAAAAGCATTGATTGTTTTTTTCCATGTATGCCCATAATTAATAGGGGTAGTGGGTGAGTAATACTCCCTCCGGTCCTTATTATAAGGCACTAACTAATTTTTCTCACAAACCAATAAAAACAGTTAAAATCAATAAAGTTGCCCTACAATTTAAGTAACTTCCAATATTATCCTATTAATTGTACTAAACTCTAATATTATACTAATTATTACTCTTACACACTACCCTCATTAATTATGGGCAGACATGGAAACAAATAATTAATGCTCATTGGGAACAAGCAAGTGCCTTATAAAAATGACCAAATAAACTTGTTAGTTGATGTCTTATAATAAGGACTGGAGGGAGTAATTAATATGATATTGAAGTTTAGGATAATTAGTAGGGGTAATATTGGAAGTTACTTAAATTATAGGCTTACTTTATTGACTTTAACTGTTTTTTTTGGTTTGTGAGAAAAGTTAGTTGGTATCTTATAATAAGAACCAGAGGAGTATATTGTTTATCTCTAATTGCTTCTCAAATTATACTTATTAACAGGGAGGGGAAGTTGGTTTGGAATGAAGATGGATAGCATTATGTCTATGAAACGAGGTATCACAAATTTTCCTGGTGATTGTGCGGAACATGTTTGGTATAGTTAAAAGTTCCAAAAGTCAATTTGAAGCATCATCGTGCTTTTTATGCTTCAAATTGGGCTTATGGAACTTTTAAATTTAAATCATATGTTTGGAATCATTTAAGTCAATTATGCTTTTGTGATAAAAGGAACTTATTTGATAAGGATTTGGATCCGGTGCACTGCGTCTCCCGTCCACTGTGCAAAAAACACTGATCTCTCCTTTTTCTTTTTCTTTTTTCCTTTTTTTAAACAATATTTCAAGACACTGTAGATACTAAAAAGATATTTTAGGATCTCAACCGATCTTGAAAAAATACATTATGATCATAAAAAATTATTTTGGTGTTGAAAAATATTTGAGGCAGATCGACAGTGTACTAAAAAAAATATTTCGGGATCTTGACATAGGATATCGGCTTGTCTTGAAAAAATATTTCATGATCTTGAAAAATTATTTTAGGATCTAAACTAATTTTTCAAGATCATGAAATAATTTTTCAGTACCAACTAGTATAATCTGTCATCCAGAAGTATTTTTTCTAAAATAATTTTTCAAGATCATGAAATATTTTTTCAAGATCAAGTAGGTATCCTCTCGTCAAGCATCCTGAAGTATTATATTTTTTTAGTATCTGTCAAGTCTCGAAATATTTTTTCAACATCCCAAAATAATTTTTTATGATCATGAACTACCCGTTAGTATTTTTTCAATACCGGTCAGTATCCTAAAATATCTTTTTAGTACCTACATGTCCTGAAATATTTGTTTAAAAAAAAAAAGAAGGAGGGATCAGTGTTTTTTGCACAATGGACAAGAAGTGGAGGGGAGGCGCAGTGCACCGAATCCAAATCGAGGTTTTGACTTATCAAAAGTAGCTTATCGCATCATGAGGATCCTTATCACCTTGATTGGCTTTTCCTCTTTTATCATCATCCACCTTCACTTCACTCACCTTCGAACACCACCGCCACCGCCAGTGATTATAAGATTAGTCATTAATTAGGTAGATTGGACCAAATTTTTCAAGTTAACATTTTTCACTTTTTTGTAATTTTAATTTTTTTTTTTTTTATAATTATCTCAAAAGTCACTTATGCACCATTATTTCAAACAAGTTTTAGTTTTACAGAAATTACTTATGCTGCCACCAATCTAAACATAAATCATATTACATAACCTCACTTTTACCCAATCCTTCCTTTACATAAGTCATATGACAATTTCTTTAATGGAGCACATCTCTTATAGGCTTTATTAACATGTTGTGTTCTCGATTCTAATAGAGGAAGTGGCATAAAACGATAGTCCAGGAGATGTCATGCAAAACTGGAACAACAGCGAAGATAATTCCTTTTTTTTTTTTTTGTTCAAATACAGCGAAGATAATTCTGCATAAGGGAGAAGAACGGCTGGGAATGAAACCTTCAAACACTTTTGATCCAACAAGAGTGGAACACCCAACAACAATTTTTTTTTTAAAAAAAAAAAATCTTTAAATGAGAGTTGTAAGGTAAAATTTTCAAATTGTAAAATCCCTTTTTAGGATATCTAACCTAATTTAACATTTGTTAAATTTAATTACATAATTTTAAATTTGTGTAATTGAATTGTCTTTTAAAATGATTTTTCTATTCATTTTTGCACCAAAATTATCTAAACAATCTTAATCTAAATAAATAATTTCTAAAATTAACAAGTAACAAATTTAACTTATCAAGCGATAGCAATAGTTAAGATAACGAATGACAACTAATTTCAATGAAAACTCTTGCTTAATCCAAACAACATTGACAATTTAATAAGTGATAATTTTAAATAGAAATAATTTATTTTGATATTTTAAGATGGGTTAAGGTGTAGATTGGCTAATTAAGTGGTACGTTAGGAGCACCGAATACAAAAATATTTTAAAGGTATCAAAAATATCATTAAACAATTGAAATGAAGTAAAAATATCAATAAAGAATTTAAAATGAATAAAAACTTCAGGGGATTATGTTACTTTGATCCGAATTTATTTTTTTATTATTATTTTTGTTCCCTTTCAATTGTTTATTAATATTTTTGATACCTTCAAAATATTTTTATATCCGATACTCCTAACCGTACCATTTAATTAGCCAATCTGCAGTTAAGATTCATGAATCTGGTGACCCTTATTTGCTTTTCTCCCTTATTTACGCTGTCAGATAATTATTGTGCATATTAATTTATAGTTGTAATAATTAGTGTAGGTTAGAGAGACTCGGCTTTCTTGACCACATTAAACGAATGAGAAGCGTTCTCAGTTCTCAGCGGCGTCATTGTCTGTCGTTATCATGCTAACAATAACAAATACCTACCAGAAATTGCCTATAGTGGAAAAGTAAACGAAGGAATTAAAATATCTTTACTTAAGATAGCATCTTTCTTAGATTCCACGCTGTGATTAAAGTAGAGATTGGACTCTTGAGATCTCATTTTCAATCAAACTCGTGATTCTCAGTAGGCGCCTAATAAAGTAATGCTATTTATATTTAAACCAAATATAGACATGAAATATAAAATTTATAATAAGTTTATCATTTATAATACACAGATAAACATATCCGTTAATATTATTATATAATAAATAAATGGGATTCACTATCAATTATGGTCATTACCATTTTTTCCCCGTAAGATTATAATTTCATCTACCTTTATTATTTTATTTCATTACTCTATTGAGATTATTCTTTATCATTTCTTTCTTTTAAGATTGATTTAACGATTTAAAAAAAAAAAAAAAAAACATTGATAGTGACTAAAATTGTGATAGTGACATTGGTAGTAATCAAAATGTAAATTTATTAACCTTAATTAAATATAGACACGATTGTATATATAGTATATGACCATATTCCTCATGAGTTATTTATGAATGAATTTTATGGAAGATGAATTATTATTTTGATCTTTCTTGCATTCTAAATAATGATTTCTAGGAGCCTACTACTCACCTGGGCACTATTGGAAGCTGAGACTGTAGGCCAAAAAAGCCTAAAATTGGAAGTACCATATAAATATATTAATTCATTTTCATAGATTCATAACAAAAATCACATTGCCTTTTTTCTAATGATAATAATTATAATTAGACAAAAGTCGGAATGATTTTAAAAATGAAAATCGCACCAGTTAATATTTTATATATTTTAAAATAGTATTATGTGGTATCGAAAGATGAGATCATTATTGTCAGAGAAAAATTATTTTATAAATACTCCTGACATTCATGCAGGACAGAGTGTTGGGCACGGGTCATCCAGTTGTTGTCTGTGATGTCCTGTCGGAAGTGATTGAATGCTCAGTGCATTATTGTTCGGCGTTGACACTTGAGTGACTTGACACAAGTGGTGTCCTGGGTTTAAATTCCACAGGTACAGTACATACTACATACTGTACTTCTGGGTCTGGATATTTCGGGCAAAAACCTTGCTCGATCTTCAGACAGCACGGACATTCATCCCACCCCAAAAAAGTAAATTTAAATAAAAAAACCTGCACATTCAAGCGCTGATTAGGGGCACTCATAAAGTCATCATCTTGTTCTTTTTGGTCTGAAAGTAAACATTCCTCTTGGCTCATAAGTTTGGGATCGATCTGGCCAGCTCAACTCAACCAGCTTTAATTCCCAATGAACCATTTAAAGGCGAAATAGGCATGTTCTGAAGGAATTTAACTAGTAAGAACTTCAACAGGTAATAGGTAATGTCACCCCAGCTAGTATGAAAACCGGGTTGAGTTAGATTCAAGAGTCACGACCTAATTCAATATGCAGAGCTACACGCACAAATGGATCGTGAAGAGAGGGGCCTAAGGTTGCATCACATGTGAATTTCTTTTGGCTAAACCTACAGTGAGAGTGGTCATTTTTCGGTAAATGCATATGCAGAGTGAAACAGAGGAAAATAACCGAAAAGTTTTAAAGGGCAGATATAGAAGCATACTTGGAAGATAATTATTCCAATGACCAAGTTCAAGTTACTCGTTAATCCTATATGTCTAAACAAATGATCAATTGAATCCCTAGCATGCTACCTGAGGTTGTCAAAATTCAACTCCACTCCACAATTAGGAGGGATTCTTGAGAGATCTCAACAGATCAAGCAAGTTACAAGGGAGTTCCCCCATGGACGCGTGAATCTGTTGTGTCAGCTAACTCCAGCATTCCATTCAGCTTACTTGTTGTTGGTGGCCTCCATACATGGGGTAAGACCCATAAGCAGCAGCATATATTCTTGGGTCAGGAGGTGGTGGCAGAGCATATCCATACCCATCATAAATAGGACCTCCATAATACGCCCCGCTCCAGTGGTTGCCAAAGTCTCCTCTAAACTGCTAGGGAACATTGGAAATAAGTATTTAATGCATGAATCCAAAACGACAAAATACTCATATGAACCTTGAGACGAGACACAACATTCTTCCAAAGCAGTTTTTACCTCGTAGTATTCAAGGCATGTTTTGTTAAGTTTTTAACATCACATGTGAGTTAGGCTATATTTCAAAACTTATTAGGTCATAATCCATTCGAAAAAACGATCCATTAAAATATGTATGTCAGATGTATATGAAAAAACTTCAGTGGTTTAAGAAATTCAGAAATGCTTCTTTAAAAAATTCAAACAAAGGTGCTGCAAGCAGCTGAGGACAAATTGAACTCTCAAACTTTATGTGTATTGCAATAATGTGGCATTCCTAAGTGGATTAACTATTGAATGAAACAAACTCCTTTAGATTGACAGGCGTGATAAAATGACGATGAGAATGGATGGAGGCATGCTTAAGAGAGATAGACAGAGAGGTAAAGGAGCATACCTGCTTATTTGCCGGATTGCGGCCCCAAGAAAGACGAACTGTTTGCTTGCCAATCACTGTCCCGTTCAGCTTCTGCAATGCCTCTTCAGCATTGTTCCTGTAGAAATGTTCAGAATGGCATTGAATTGTAATCACACTGTCAAAGATCTTTAGGAAGATGTTATCCGTGAATCTTCAAATAACACCAGGCTACCTGTTCGCAAATTGTACAAATCCACATCCCTTTCCAACAGGTATCTTGACAGAGACTATCTCACCATACTGGGAGAATGGCTGCCTAAGATCGTCATCTGTTACATTAGGGTCAAGTCCTCCAACAAATATCTACAATGTATAACAGGTTAGCCATAGAAGATTAGTGACAATTGGCTCAAATCCAAATCTAATAAAACAGCCAAAGAGCTCACTGTTGTATTTGTTGAGTCTGCTTCAGATTGGTTGGATGTTCCATTTGACGCATGGCCTCCTATATCAAAGAACATTCATTCAATACCCCATTAGCAGATAGGCCCAAGTTTTTGAAAAGGAATGCCGTTAAAAAAAAAGATAGATGAGTTGAAAGACGTGATTCATTGATGACGTCTGTAAAACGATTTTTAATCAGATAAATTTCATTATTGGAAGCTTGAGTACTTCTCACATTATTAGAAGAAGCATTTTACTAATCAGACAGACTTTCGTATACTCATATACTCTTGATGAAACTCAGAAAGGCGTAATATTATTTAATTTTGTCATTTCAAGTTAATTCATTCATCTATGAAAACGTGGCAATATCCCTTTGTAAATTTAAAACTGGGTAAAGCCATAAGACAGGTACTTACATGAGTGAGGAAAATGCAAGTCTTAAAGTACATCAGTCACAAAATGAACCAGAGACAAAAAGAAATGAGGGTGAAACATGTGAATCTCGAAGCATATTCTTTGGATGGAACACTTAGTATCATAATTTTTCCGTTAATAACTAAAAATTCAGATTTCAGAAGCAAGGAGAGTGATTCAGTACCTTGTTGGTAGCCAGATGATTTCCTAGGGGTTGCAGCACCAATACGCATTGGTCTGCTAGAACAATACGTACCATTCATTTCAATCATAGCCTGAGACCTCTCATTATCATCTCCAAACCTGACGAAGCCATAACCCTTTGAACGACCAGTATTGGCATCAAAAACAACTTTTGCAGCTTTAACAGAAGGATATTTACTAGCAAAAGTTTCATGCAACATGCTATCTGTAACATCTGCAGCTAAATCTCCTACAAAAATAGAAAGGTCGGGAACATTATCCGAACGCTTGTCTCCTGTGCTAAATGTTGCCCAGTTCAGGCGAAAAGGTTGATCCGTATTGGGCATCACAATGGAACCATAATTCTGTAAAACGTTTTCTGCCGTGGCATGGGAATAGAATTCCACAAATCCATAACCCTCTGATAGGCCAGTCTGCTTGCTGCGAATAACCTTAATGGAGGAAATCTGCAAACACGTATGATAGAAAGGATCAGTTGTTGGTCAATTGTTCAATGATAAGGATCTATCTAACGTGATTTAAAAAGCACAGGAACCATTTCCTGTCATAAAAAAACAAGTTTTAAAGTCATGTTATTTTCCAAGCAAATTGGATGGTAAAGAAATAGCACAGGTGTCACTCTGAAAATTCAAATTAGCGACCTGCGAAAGTTGTACCTGTCCCTTCATCACTCAGGGCCAAGTCAACAGGGCATTCCCTTCACTTTCGTCATTACTGCTAAAAGGTTCATTCTTTGAATGATCCAGAAGGGAAAAACTCGTCATGACTAAGAATTCAAACATGTACGCTCAAAACACAACACGAAGTGCTTGCATCCATAGTCTTTTAATTAACATGAGGCAAATGCTGCCATGAAAGAGTAGTGTTCACATTCACAGTCAGTTATACTGATAAGGAAAGATTAAAGTTGGCGTCTAGAATTTCATTAATATGAAATCCTCAATCTTCCTTTCCTTGCATATATATCTTATATCAAGCATATCATATGATCTCTTCAATCTTTCGATTCCTACCATATAAGAATGGATTTCCAATTTTAAATCAGCACATCCTATAACCTCTTAATAGTTATTTACGACCCCGCTCCTCCCGTGGCCTATTTTACTAGAGAATAGAGAACTCACAGGTCCCGTAAACATAAAGTTTAGACCTTTTAATTAATACTACGATAAAAACATCCTAATAACTTCTAGAACAGTTTTTCTACTTCCCTCGTTAACATTAAATGTGGTCATTGAAGCTTTGATTACGAAACTACTTTTTTTCTAGACTGTCCCTCTACTTCCAATGTCATTGAGATTCAGAATCATAACCTAGATTAAACATGACAACGGATTGTACATTACGACATATAAACACAAAACCAACCGTCAAAATCGTGTATTTCCGAATCAGGATGTTCCTGAGCTTCTGATACAGAACATGTATACAAGTTTTCATGAACAAAGAATATATTATTAGTGTGTTGTATTATAAAATATAAAGAATAATGAAAATAAGACCTCTCCCGTGGATGCGAAGCAGCGATGCAGATAATTCTCATCCATCCAATTATGTAAATCGCCGACCCAGATCGTTTTGTTATCGCCAGTGGATCCCTGATGCTGATGCTGTTGAGGGTGAGTTACATGCGGTAACTGCTGGTACTGGTGGTAAGGCATATAGGGCTGGGGTGGCGGCGGCCCATAATGCTGGGGTGGCAACATGTGATGCTGCATTACCATCGCCGCCATAGGGTATTGTATCGGCATCCACTGCTGTGGCAGCGCCAGTGGCTGTATTGGCGGCGGCGTCTGCGTTGGCGTTTGCTGTTGCCGTTGATTCTGCTCCGATGGCTGTTGTTGTTGTTGTTGGGAATCAGAACCGTTTGATGGCATCTCAATTACCAGTTTAGTGCTTCCCTATTTCTAATGTATGATTATATCGTAGAATCAAATATTAAAGGCCAAGAATGAATAAGAGCGAACTTGTTTTTCAGAGAGAGAAAGCTTGAATCTGGATTTTAGAGAGCGCGAGAGTGAACGAGAAGAGAACGCGGCGAGGGGCTGAGACTGGGAGGATGATTTATGTAAGGATGACGGATTCATGGGTTGCCTTCGTAAACGCGGTTGTTGCTTAGACCGTTGGATTACGTGGAGGAGTTCGATATTAGCCGTTGGATCTTTTAACGAGGGATCTACATTTTTGTGTTTTTTTGGCCATCAAGGGATATGCATAACACTGTTATGCTTCGCTTATGTTCTCTCCCTGATCCGCCGCCAGCCTGCGTTGGCTTCTTCCCCCTGATCCCAGTGGATATTATTTTCTCTTTTTTTAAAAAACAAAAAAACAAAAAACAACTGTCTTCAGAGTCACATGACATCTTATGATTTTAGTATTTTTATTTGTCTCAAGTCATAATTAAATTTTTAATGGGCATTTTAGTCACAAAATTTGGACTGAGGCTTATTACTTACTACTTCTGATCTTAATTATAAGATTTAGTAAATAAGTTATTTAATCATTTTATATATTGTGTATCATTAGATCTTATAGTTTTGGTCAAACTAATTAATTTGAAGGAAAAAATTAAAAATCGTTATGTAATTTATATAATCTTTTAATAAAAAATTAACTATAATTGTGGATAGAATATTTATGAACTTATGATGATATAATCTTTTAATACAACTTATTGTTATTTAGATTTGAATAATATATATATATATATATTTGGGTATAGAGGAGAGATATTAGATTATGATTGCAATCACAATAAACTATAATAGATATAGATGCTACTTATATCCAGTTGTTTATATCTATTTTGTTAAGGACCATTTATCCTATTTTTGTAATTATTATGGAAAGAATGTGAAATTTTCCATAGTAGCGTGAAATTGAGGGAATGTTAAATTTCCTCAAATTCATATATCTATCAACTTGAAAATGTACGTGCTGTGAATCTATAGCCAAAGCTAATGCAGCCAGATTTTTCCTTTTTCATTTTACGATTTCAATATTTGGAGAAATTAATGCCATTAAATGAATACGGGGTTACATTTTAAATATTCTTCGGACAGTATTTAGGTTATCAGATGCTTGCTTCTTTAAAAGGTCTGCATTTCAAGTATAACTTGTAATTCTGATTGTAAAGCTAATCTATGCACGTGACACTGTGACAGCATATGGGAAAGCCTGTGTAACCAAAAAGGAACTATATATCAATATATAATTTCGCAAATAAATGAGTGGATCGTCTCTTTAAGTTGTCCAAATAAATCTAAACACAATGTAGTTATTTTATAATTAGTCTACAGTGTAATTAAGTAAGGGAACGAATCGTAAATAATCATTTGATTAATATGATTAGTATAAAATTTAATTAGAAATGCATGAATTTGTTTGATTATAAGCATTGTTGTCAAACTCGCAAGTTGATTCTCTGAGTTTAGTGTTTTTACATTTGTAACTTATAAAATCAAGTTGAATCACTGGTAAACTCGTAATCGTAGTAAACTCGGTTCAACTCATGAGTTAATATATCGAGGTTACCGACACCGTTTTTACATTTCCACTTTATAGAATCGTGTCAGCTTACTTTTAAACTCGTGTCAACTTCTTCGATTTGATTATGTTTAACAGCTTGAAATATAAATTTTAAAGGAAATTTCTTTGTTAAATATGCTACATCCGGTCCTAATTATAGGAACACTTTTGTAGTGTAATTTGCACTATAAAAGTGTTCTTATAATTTGGATCGGAGGAGTAATAAATTATGAATGTTGAATTCTTTGATGGATTTAATTTCAATTATTTGAATTTAAAAAATATTTAAACCAAATTGTTGTTATTTTTTATATTTGAATTATTTAATTATACACTGTTAACATATATTTAAAGGTAAAAATAAACTCTTACAAATTCACGATATAAGTTTACCTCACTATTACAATTTGTTTAAACTCGTGAACTTAACAACCTTGATTATAAGTACTATTAGTTTACTATTAATTTTAATTGAATATTCATAAGATGTTTATAATTAGTTTTTAAATATTAGAAATAAACAAGCAAGTAAATCGTTCAAGACTTAGTTAATTTATAATTAGTATGCAGTACTAATTGCCTGAGGAAACAAATTCTGAATAATCACTTGAGTAATACGACCACTATAAATTTTAATTAGAAATGCATAAACTATAAATTTATTTTATTATAAGTACGGTTCGTTTACTATTTTTTTGAAGATTTATAAGATGTCAATCTCTCGGAATACTAATTTTTTTAATATTAATATAAACAGACAAGTTAATAGTTTAAAATTTTATTTTATCGTTGACTAATTTTAGGAGTGTCTCCTGTTTTAATTGACAGAGAGTTAGAGAGTGAATGGTGGTGCCTGGTGAGTGCACATACCCATCATTTATTATTTTATTCTCATGGAGTATATAATAGAGGAAAATTTATAATTAAATACTGTCAAAATATCAAAATCAAAATCAAGACCTAAATCAAGACCTATACTTTTAATAAATTCTTAATTAAACCAAGAGACTTTATTAAAAATTTCTGAATGTTGTTAAAACATTGAAACACCTTTATATACATAACATTTTTTCAGTAAATATTTGATTGATTCAGACAATACATGACGTGACAATACATGTTCACCAATGATACATGTGATTAGTTTTTTTACCCAAAAAAAAGATATTGTGATTAGTTATCTTCTATGCTCCAAAGAAATTTAAAATATCGTTTCGTAATGGTTACGTTTTTCTTGTATTTGCCTGTTAGTCTTCTGGTTATATAATATTGATTTACAATTTAACATGCAGAAATATAAACTTAATTCCTTCTTAAGACAGGAAAAGCTGCGATTATGTACACTCTAGGTAATTTGACACAGTTTTTTGGTTTTTTTTTTTTTTTTTTTTCCAGATATGTTACTGCATTGAAAGAAGGGTTAAGGTGTTAAACAAACCTTCATCTTTTATTAAAAGTGTAACTATAGTCATAAATTATTTTTTGGATTAAAAGTAACTACAAATTTTTAAATTTGAGTAAAAAACCGTTAAACTCGACTAACATTTATTTATTATTATGGGAAAAAAAATATCTTTTGGCTCTTAAAGTTTTAACTCACTTTTAATTTAGTTCCTAAACTTTTGACACATTTACAACTAAGTTCCTAATATTTTTTAGTTATACTATGTGGCAAAAAAAAATGTTGAAATACTATTAAAAATTACTTAGGTGGATTTTATATTAATAAAAAAAATAAAAATAGTGCATCCCCATCCCTACCAATTCGCATTCTCCTATGCCCCTATTTTTCACAAACCTCACTAAGCATTTGTGGCTTCCATGACATATCATTTTGAAGCACCAAATGACGGCGAACGACTCATATTGAAGAAAATGTTGAAGCCACTTTATGATGATTTGAATATGAGAAGGCACCCAATTAAGCAAGGAAAAATCATTGTGGAAAAAGAAATTTCTTAACTTTTGAATGTTAAATGATGAATAGTGTTTGGAAGAGGATGAGATTAAAAAATGTTGAAGCACTAACACTTCATAACATACTTAGCGCACACACATCTCTTCTTTTAATAACAAATGGAACCACAAATCACTTACATGATATTCATAATTTCAAAGGCCCTTTAATATATAAAAAAAAAATCAATATCACCACATATTTGAAAGGGGCTTCTGATAGATTTGTCATGAACACCTTGGATGCTAAGCGAGATTTCTAGAAAGCAAAGGTGGAGGAGGATTCAAGTCGTCGAGACTGGGATGTTGGTTATTTTTAAAAAATTTATATAAAACTCCCCAAGCAATTTTTAACATCTTAGTGTCATATAGGATGAGAGATTGAGTTGTACCAAGTCAAACTCCAAGAACTAAGTTGTGGGTAACACAAAATTTGAAGGGTTAGTTTGGGGAGGGAGGGGAGGGTTATATTAACCCTAAAGGGAGGGGAGGGGGAGTAAAGTTTTGGGTTATCCCCTTCCCTCAATCTAAACTAAAGCTAAGGGCTAAAAGATTAATTTCACTATTATAATATATGAAGGCTAAAATATACTTTTAGTCCTTTAAGTTTTACATAAAGTATACTTTTTGATCCCTTAACTTTAAAAAGTATATTTTTGGTCCTAAAATTCTAATATCGTTAATATTCCAACGAAAAACGCTAACGCAACGAATTTAAGTGATCACTAATAGCATTTAATTACACAAATTTTATATATTCTTCAATCTACCCATATTTTAAATTTAAGCCTAATAGCATTTAATTACACAATCATCTTAAATCACTTAAATTTACATCGTTATCACTATGAATTTAGATTTTTAAAGGTTAGTAAAATTAAGATAGGTTTAATGGTCTTATTCAATTTTAAAAAATTATGTTATTTTTTTTAATAAAAGTTAAAGTCAATTTTAGCAGCTTAATCCTTCAATCCTTTAGAGAACTATCTATGTCTCACATCCAATTGTTGAGTTCTTTCGTGTTGCTTGAATTTTCTCACTCTTGGGGTTCTGGCTCATTGTAATTTGAAACTCATAAAAGAGAACAATCCATTGACCGCTTATAAGAAGTAAATGGTAGAACGGTAAAATTCATTGGATTGACTGGATCTTCAATCCTATCGGAATCCTACTGATCTCACCATGTTGATGTCCTTATTAAATTATTTATTTATTTATTTATTTTTTATTTAAAAAAAGTTTTAGAGGGGTTTTTTGATGAGACTTAGGGCACGCCCCGGCTCTATGAGCACTTACTCGGGGACTTACGAGATTACGGTAGAGGGGATTTTCTACGGATCCCTTATCTGCCAACTCACATTGATGAGACTTATTAAATTTTCTACATATGGTTGGGACTTTGGAGTTCAATATAAATTGTATTATTTATAGCTTTTTAATTACGGAGGGATGTTATAATCTTTTAATAACATTCAAAATTCCTAATCAAGCCTCGTGGCCTAATTAGTATTTTGTTAAAAATATAAGTCTAAATTTAGATTTTAGCATTTTAATTGAATTTAATCCGTATTTTCTCTATAATATATTGTATATTAAATATGAGTAAAGTAAAAAAGTTATTGAATTTTAAAATAGAGTTAATAAAATTTATTTATTGTTTATGTAAAACATTACTGCCATGTAGATAGAATTGTGAGAGGAATAAGTTGAAATCCAGTTGATATAAGCCAGCATTTTTATTATTAAAAGGATTGGGCAGCAAAGATTTATGTCTTGATGTCTTGATAAAATATAAAGAAAGTGGTTGCTTTATTTTTCAAATTATTTGCACGTTGCGGATTACTCAACAATAAACCCTGCATATAATTCTAGTTAGGGAAAATTACATGTAAGTCCCAAGGACCAGAAATAATTACAATTAGGTCCTTTGAAATCACCAAATTATACAGAAGTTTCTAGGGACTTTTTTGATATTATTTGTATGAAAATAAAATTCATATTTTTAAATGTTGTTGTAAATATGACATTTCTTATTGTAAGTATAGCTTTTTCTGTTGTAAATGGTTAAATTTTAAATTTTGTTGTAAATATGACTTTTTCTGTTGTAAATGACCCCTGTACGTTTAGGGATTTAAGTTTGAAACAAAATCCAGGTGTTTAAATATTGTTGTAAATATGACACTTTCTGTTGTAAATATGGTTTTTTTGTTGTAAATGATCAGATATTTAAATGTTTTTGTAAATATGGCACTTTCTGTTGTAAATATGACATTTCCTGTTGTTAATACAAATAATGTCAAAAAAGTCCCTAAGGACTTTTGTGTGATTTTTAAGGGACCTAAGTGTAATTATTTCTGATTCTTGGGACTTGCATGTAATTTTCCCTTCTAGTTATGAATATATGTCAGCGAGCATAGCACAGTTATTGGCCGATGAACTCAGCATTTAATTTGTCTCTCGTGGTTTGAAAATTAAACATGTTGTGATATTTAGAATTACACCTAATCATGCATCGGATAGCTTCAAATTTTACACATCCCTCCCTAAGAGTAATTATTTATACAAATACCGTTTAAATAACATTGTTATTTATAAACATACACATTCACGATCCTATAATTGGACTTGATAATTATCTTTCTATTTTGGACATCCTGCCAAATACCTGCATCCACAAAAAAAGATGCACGTCTTATCTCAATTGTTATGTAACTACCTCTATTTCTGTTTTTTTTTTTTTCCCAAAGAAAACAGATATATTGACTCCTTGAGATGATTGTTAAACTTATGAGTTTAAACAGACCAACATGATACAGATTTAAATTCGAATAGTGAACTTAAATTTTAAACTCTCAAGCTTTAGCTTTATTAATAGATAATTAATTAATTTAAATATAATAAATGACAACAATATGGGTTAAACACATTTCAAATCTTAATTAGCACAACAACAGAATTTCTACAAAGTTACTAAACATGATTAAATCGAGGGAAAAAATAGCACAAGTTTATGAATGAATTGATATGATTTTATAGGTTAAAAAAAATACAAAAACAATAAAATTCAATATGTAAACTTGCGAGTCAAGCGGATAGATTGGAAGGTTATTTGAATGTAATGAGCAGTAAGTTTCATCCTGCACTCGTGTTGATTATCTTTTCAGTGCATTTTGATTTTATCTCCACTCAACGTAATTGATTTGTTTTGTTTCCATCTTATAATCATGTGCAAGGCATACGTGCAGTAGAAGAAAAGTGGCTGTTCTAATCCTATTTTGTTCTATTTATAAATCACCTTTTTTCTTTTTTTTTTTAAAACCTTAAATATTGTTAATTCTACCGTAAAACTTAACTACTTCTCAACTCTACCCTATTTAAGTATAGAACAAACTTGATGAGAATAAAGTCTATGCATTAATAAATGAATGGTGAGATTATTCATTAACTACTTCTCAACTCTACCCTATTTAAGTACAGAACAAACTTGATGAGAATAAAGTCTATGCATTAATAAATGAATGGTGAGATTATTCATAAATATAAAAAAATTTAATGACGTAATTTATAAATACGATAAAAAAATGTATTCTTCCTCTACTCTATAAATAGGACCAAATGAGCATATGTTTATAAAATTTATAATGGTTATTTTTCTTATATTTAATTTATATAGCTATTATAATGGAAATTTCATGTTTAGATAAAGGGAGAAAATTATAGGGAAACGACATATAAATACCATATGAATTTCTAAAATCTAGAAAAGTCTATTAACACTTACAAATGAGAGTGAGGTAACAGAGGATCAACTTGAGATTTTAAAGTATTGATGATTTTATCATATTTTCTTCAATTTTTATTTTTTTTTAAAAGAAAAAAGGTCACCTCACTGGAGAGTCACCACCGCGTGGCTGTTAGAGCTTATTAGTAGGCCGCCGAAAATGGGTATTTCATTTTAACCAAAAATCGAACCATTGTTTTAGATCTAAAAACAAAGAAAAGCGAACCAAAATTCCAACCTTGCAAGCCAAGATTAACCAATAACTTCAAACCCACAACCTGGTGAGCTCGCCCACAACCCAATGTAATTGGGCTATTTTGAGCTCGCTCAAAAAGGCCCATAACGGGTTGGGTTAAAACCCGCTTATTTAAGACTTAAATGGGGCGAGCCATGGGCGCACCTTCGGCTACCCAAACCTCGCCCATTTAATTATATATATATATATATATATATTAATTATCTATATGGACACTTGGAGAATAATACGCCACATTGTCATGAAATGCCCATTCATCATTTCCCCATTTAACCATTCCTCCACTTGGAGTTTGAAATCAAAATTATGTTATGATAGTACTTGTCTAAATTTAGATTCTTTTGTGTGAATTATGATCATTGAATTTTGAAGATTCATATTTCAGAATTTAGAATGATAAATTTGGGTGAATACTTGATACTTATATATATATTTTTCTCCAAAAAATAAAATTGTCAAATGTAAATGGGTTCCAAAACCCATTGGCCAACCCGCCCATTTATATGTTAACTCATTCAATATGGGTTAGAATGGGTTGAGACAGTATTGCTAACCCATACCCATTTAAAGTTAAATGGGCGGGCTATGGGTTTAGGCATGGGCTGCCCAACCCACCCATTGCTCTGCCCTACTTGCAAGCCAAGATTAACCAATAACTTCAAACCCACACTAGAGAGTAACCAAATTGAACCTATAGTTGTTCCTCCTTCTTCTTCTTACTTAAAGTTCAACATAGATTTTGAAAAGCCAGAACCATATAAGGTGGCAATAAGATCAAGGCTCTGGCTTTTTGATAAGATGGGTTGAACTTATTGTGGCACATCAGATTTTGAAATTCGTCTTCATTTCAATAAGATCAAAGGATCGACTTGGTCTTTGAGGCATATATGGCGGCAATGAGATCAAGGCCCAGGTTTTTGAAGGCTTGGTCAAATCAGTGGCCTTTGCAATTTCAAAAGCAGGAGAGTTGCTCGGGAAAGTCATCGGAGGTGGTGGCGGCTCGGCTTCTTCCACCCCACCAACAAGTGAGTATAATTCGGATACCTCCTAAACGAAGTTGATGTTGCATCACTGTGTTTTTATGCTTTGTCGTCAGCTGCGAGAAGCATAGAACGCAAAAGGCTCCTTCTTTGGGCTCCTCAATTCAGGCGTTGGATGCCGTGGGAGAGGTAGAACGGTGGAGGTGGGGTGGTGAAGGTGGACACCAGTGGGGAAGGAGATGAAGAGAAAGACGAGAGAGAAAAAAAAGTGAGGAATATAAAGAAGAAATATGAGGACATTTAAGTATTTTCACTCAAACTTTGATATTCCAAATTTCTATGAGATGGCATTTCTGTTTTTTGCAAGTATTGATAGACTTTTTCTGGGTTTTAGAAATTTATATGGTATTTATTTATCATTTTCCTAAAATTCTACCCCAAATCTTGAAAAAGTTTGAAACAGTGACGGTTTATGACTTCCCATTTTTATCCAATAATAAGTTGTGATTTACGTAATGTAGTTTTTGTCAGCATTCAGCAAGACAGTAGTATTAGGATTTTTCAGCTAGTTACTATCTTATCTTTATCTAATTATCATTTTTATGGCCATTCACAATAAAAAAAAATTATAATTAAATCTTATAGTATTTTTTTTATATCTTGAATAAATTTAATAAGGTAAATGCAAGCAATATAAATTTTTTATAATTAATTAAAAAAATAAAATAATTGCCTATCTTCACTTAAAGCATCGAACGAAATGTTTTTTTACTACTCATGAAAATTAATTTTAATTATTTGCTAGTATCAATTTTTTTAAAATATGAAAAACCGTGGGTACTTAACTATCATCTTATAACGTCAAGGTTTTAAAGTAAGAAGATATACTAAGATTTTAGTCAAGGAATTGCATGATTTATTATTATATTGTTCAGGAAAATGAAAAATTATCCAGTACTCCCTCTGCCCCAAATTATAAGTTTCAAATTTATGAATGAGTGTATAAGCCTATGATAAAATATTTATTGCGCTTTTTTCAACTTTACAAGTTGATAATATTTTTTTTTTACCTGAATTTTATTTTTTGAATTTATTATCTTTTTTACCTATCCTCTTTGTATGAAAGGGTATAGTTGAAAAAAAAATGTATATTGATGACACTTAACTTTTTTTTTTTTTTTTTTTTTTTGGAAAATCCCTCTCAGAGCCCAAATAATCAAAAAACTATAAAAAAAAGACCCCAAAAAAATCACATATCAAAAAAGGCCTTAGGTATTATTTCATAAACGTTAATAACTAAATCAGTATACATTAATAATAATATCCTAATAATTAAATCAGTATACATTAACAACTATATCAGTATATGTTAGCAACTATATTAGTACAACATTTTATGAAATAATATCAGGCATCTGACTTTTCTTATAGTTTTTTTTTTTGACAATATTTTGGTAACTTGAGCCATGAGGATTTTAGATATTATTTCATATCAAAAAATGGTAAAAAAGACCCAAAAAAAGCCACATATCAAAAAGGCCTTAGATATTATTTCATAAACGTTAATAACTAAATCCAAATACATTAATAATAATATCCTAATAATTAAATCGGATACATTAACAACTATATCGGTATATGTTAGCAACTATACCCTACAACATTTTATGAAATAATATCGCATCGACTTTTCTTATAGTTTTTTTTTGACAATATTTTGGTAACTTGAGCGGCTTGAGCCATGAGGGGGATTTTGCCTTTTTTTTTTTGTTGATAAGAAATGTTTGACATCGGTCCCAACCGAAACGGCCTCAGAATGCGGCGACCCCTTCCAACTTACGAGATCGTACCATAAGGAGCGGAACGATGTGAGAGGGATCAAACTCACCAAACCCTAAAATTTTTTGGTAATCCCTTACCATTTACGACCAACCACATGTTGGTTCCCAAATTTTTTAGATAAACGCAAATGGTTATAATCAAAATAATGCCCTATACATTCACATTGGTCCAAAGCGAAGGCCCAAGACCATTGTTATGGAAAGCGCCAGTCTAACGGTCTGGAAATGGATATATGGGTCCAAGATAGCGCGCGACCTTACTGACGCGGTAGAAAGCCGCAAATTTTAAACTCCCATCTCTGAACCTATACATTGACGCTAACCGTTGATGTTAAATGGTTTAATTTTAATGAATAAATTGTTTCGATCTTGATCCAGGCCACGATTCAAAATAAAAAATGCCATTGTCACGTTCATCCCAGACAATCTGAGATGCCAAATCGCCAAGTTTTTTCTTATGCTCCCCCACATTCACGCTTTTCCATTTCTTTCTTGATCTCGTCTCTCATAGTTGTTTGCGTCAACGCTGTTTGATTCGAGAATTTTCTCGTTGACGGTGTTTTCCGTTCCCTTTTATATCGTCCCCATCATCGTCATGTACAGGATTCTGGTGCTGGTTCTTGAAGCGAACTTGTTTCAATACTCTCTAAACACTATCAGATTAATCTGATCTTGAAATCGGAATGAGCTCTGATAAGCAATCTGCTGGATTTATTGACTCACTTAAAATGGAGAGTGTTAGGACTATTCTAACTCGCACTTATCCTTACCCTCATAAGCATTCCCGCCACGCTCTCATTGCCGTTGCTGTGTGTTGCCTTTTCTTCATTTCATCTGATAACATCCATACTCTTGTAGAGAAATTAGATAACAATGTTAAATGGTGGTCTATGTATGCTTCACTTTTTGGATTCTTTTATTTCTTTTCATCACCATTTATAGGGAAGACTATCCAGCCAAGCTATTCAAATTTCAGTCGGTGGTGAGTTTTCCCCCTTTCTTTGAGTTATTATTATTTTGCTTTTTACCTTCTCTGATAGTGATCACTATAAGGTTTACATGTCATTATATTTACAGGAAGGAAATAACAGGATTAATAATCATTTGGTATATGCTTTGCAGGTACGTAGGCTGGCTCTTAGTGGCAGCCGTGTATCATCTTCCTAGCTTTCGGTCTATGGGGTTTGACATGAGGATGAATCTCTCGTTGTTTCTGACAATTTATGTCTCTTCTATTTTATTTCTTGTACTCTTCCACATTCTATTCCTTGGCCTCTGGTACATTGGTCTTGTTTCACGTGTGGCTGGAAAAAGACCAGAAATCTTGACCATTTTACAGAACTGCGCGGTAAGTCTGGAGGATCCCCCGGCCCTTTTAAATCTTCATAAGCCCCAATATTGTTCTGATTACTTGTTTGGTAACAGGTGATTAGTGTGGCATGCTGTGTATTTTATAGTCACTGTGGCAATCGTGCCATCTTGAGAGAAAGACAACTTGATCGAAGAAATTCTACTTTGTTTTCTTTTGGGAGTTGGGAAGAGAGAAACGCTTGGCTCGCAAATTTTCATAGGATGAATGAGTTGAAGGATCGGGTCTGCTCTTCTTGGTTTGCACCAGTTGGATCAGCAAATGACTACCCTCTTTTGTCCAAGTGGGTTATTTATGGCGAGGTACTTAATAATACTGTGAAACTTACAGAACAGAATTCTATGACATGTATGTAAGTCAAAACTGGTTTGTCCTAAATTATGCGATCATATTCTTTTGTTGTTTTAGTTAGCTTGCAATGACTCATGCCATGGCTCATCGGATGAAATATCTCCCATTTACTCACTCTGGGCTACATTTATTGGACTTTACATTGCAAATTATGTAGTTGCAACTTCAACGGGGTAAGTAGTTGTCTCCAGTTCATTTTATAATGTGCTAAATTTGGTTGATTGCCCGCAAAAGGAACTTTGAATATAGTTTTTTATGGTCTCAATTGCATTTTATTTCTTGAATTTCTTACTTGAGAAAGATTATATAATCATCATCATTATTATTGTTATTATTATTAATAATTTCAGCCTACCTCTCACCGCTTAACTAGTTTTCAACTGATGTTTTGCTTACATGTATACATGTTGTCTCTGATGCCCTGCTATTGTTGCTCAAGATCCTAAGTCCCAATAATAATCAAATAAAGACTAAACAAGTAAACAAATGTGGTGAATTTTTTTTTCTTTTATCTACAAAAATGCCATCCAGAGAAATAAAGAAGAATGAAATAGTGGATTATCTAACTTATAAAAAAATAGTAGATTATCTATTAGTGTAGTTGATGTTATATTGTTAGCTTTCCAATAAGTAAAGTCATTGTAGTTCTTTATAAGAACTAGGTGAGTCATTTTAACGGGCGGTGCTGGTGCTATAATTTCATATCACATGATATATGTATATTTTACAGTTTCGTTTCACTTTTATGCTTTATGTCTGAAAAATCAACAGGTGGGCTCTTTCTCATCATATGCCAGTTAAAGAATATGAAAAGGTGAAAAAGAAAGAAATGAAGCCGGACTTTTTGGATATGGTTCCTTGGTATTCTGGGCATGTATTCAGAACTTGTTCTTTCTAATTTATTTTTAATAAACGAATTAGTTGCTTACTTGCTCTCCGCTTTAAACGATGCAGAACATCAGCTGATTTATTCAAAACTGTATTTGACCTTCTGGTATCAGTAGCCGTCTTTGTAGGTCGTTTTGACATGCGTATGATGCAGGTACCATTTTTGCGTGCATCATGGTAATATTGTGAGAATATCTCATTTTTATTTATAGCTTAAGGCTAATATGGAAGTATAATTTATTTTCTAATATTATGAGGTTAATAATTGTGTCATAGGAGCACTTGGGTATCACTGCTGTGGCTTGTGATTAGTTACTAAATTCCTGCTTTGGACGTAATGTTAACAAATACTATTTTTTTTTTTAAAAGAAGATTGTACTCACACACACCCCCCCCAGAAATTTGAATGATTACAACAAAAACAACAAAAGAAAAAACCTCAAAAACTCACCGATTTCCCCTAAATCTATTCCCCACCTCTATAAATAAAAGGTGGTGGATGATCGTAGATAACTAGATATGACAAAAGTTATCTAACTCAAAAGCCCGCTTAGCCATAGCCAATGACATTGTTTCAAGACTATTGTCTTCTTTAAGAATAAAACAGAGGTTCAAAGCCTGAAAGGTCGATATGTGCGCTTCAAAAGCATTAGAAAAAGAAAGCAATTCTGATTTCCAAATAAGAAATTGTCATGTTTGTAAATTGGT
Source organism: Acacia acuminata (assembly GCA_019022655.1). Taxonomy (NCBI): domain Eukaryota; kingdom Viridiplantae; phylum Streptophyta; class Magnoliopsida; order Fabales; family Fabaceae; genus Acacia; species Acacia acuminata. The sequence goes on from JAFJYI010000015.1 coordinate 752,831, forward strand.
GGTTTCCAGATTCAGATTCAGATTCAGATTCAGTATTTCCTTGCTTGGTTTGTTATATTCTTTAGGGATCAAGCTGAGTTGTAACTCCATCAAAGTTCAATTATATCTTATTTCTTTCATAGTCAACTTCGTCTACGTAATCATTAAGGCTTTGTTTGGTTTGAGGGTAGGGGAGGGAAGGGAGGAGAAAATTTTACTAAAATTTAATGCAGTAGAGCCCACAAGGGTTTTCCTCTCCATTAAAATTTTCCCCTTGCTCCCCTCCCCTCCCCTCCCCTACCCTACCCTCAAACCAAACAAACCCTAAGAGTGTTGTAACGACATGCTTATTGAGTCTTGTCTTCATGGTTGATGATATGTTATTCTCACATTTGAAAAGTTTGCTTTGCGTTCCTACCCTACCCTCAAACCAAACAAACCCTAAGAGTGTTGTAATGACATGCTTATTGAGTCTTATCTTCATGGTTGATGATATGTTATTCTCACATTTGAAAAGTTTGCTTTGCGTTCAAATAAACATAGTCTTGTCATGGGAATTCTTTATCATTTGTATATTTGCTTGGATGTGACAAATCTTATTTTTATCAACAGGCAGCAATGAGCAGGGTTGATAATGGAGATCAACAAGGTGATCTTCTTTACGATCATTTCAGTGGGAAGGATGATTTTTGGTTTGACTTTGTGGCCGATACTGGTGACGGTGGGAACTCATCTTTTGCTGTTGCACGGCTACTTGCTCAGCCCTTCATTTGTACAAGGAAAGGTGATTCTGTGCAAACCTTGCCACGTGGAGATTTGCTACTTATTGGAGGTGATCTTGCGTAAGTTGGTGCAATTAATTTATCTCAATAATGACTAGATGATCAATTGCTACCCAGTACCCACTTACCCTGTAAGGTTTCTGGCAATAGCAAGTTGACACCATATGATGTGATGGTGCTTGATTAAGAAATATTCTGTCCGAGTTTGAATTTTGATCATTGGAGGTCTAAATTCAAGCAATGAATACTTGGTCTTTCTTCGTTACGTTTTTCTTGTACATTATTGTAGATGTTGACAAAAGCTCCATATTATATTCTCTTTACATGATTTCTGATGGTGTAATCAGAACGGACCATTCTTGCACCTCATCCTTAAACATTAGGAAACTAAGAACAACCCAGTCCTTTCAGTTTCTTAAAATAAATTTAAGTTAAAATACCATTTTTTTTTTTTTTTTTTTTTTTTTTTTTAAAGCAAATGCGGTCAGAACTGTTAAATTAATGACGAGGACCGGTTCTAGGACCTACATTGTGTTTGCAAAGCCACTTTTACCATTCGTTGAAAGTTGACTTAGCATGGTCTATAGATAATTGGCCAGGAGAATTTTATGACTTGTTTGATAACCATTAGCATGTGATGCAGTGATGGTTTGGTGTCTAAATTCATTCCAGATCATTGGTGACATTTTTAAGTTTCTAATGGCATTTTCTTGAATAGAATGTATCGTCCTGGATTCCTGGTGGGAGAGTACTTTGATTTTGAATGATGCACTGATTTTGATTGTCCATGTCCATGATTTAAGGCATCAGATTCTATGCCCTGTATATATATATCTGAACTTGTTAGGATCTTTGTAGAAATTTAGAGAAATTGGGGAAAGAAGAGAGGAAGAAGGTGAAGAATCAGGAAGAACAGAGGGTTAGAACAGAATCGGAGAAGAGAAACATAGGGGAAAGGAGATAAAATACAGATCATTGTGCACTTTCATTCATCATGTCATCAATCATTCTACAACAATTTAGTCTAAATCCCCATATATTTAGAGGATAGACAACTTAGTCAGTTAGTAACCTCCCAAGCCCCAACGGTTAATTTAGTTAGTAACTAACTCCTAACTAACTAAACTAACTAACCAAATAACTAATCCCCACTATTTACCCTAACTAATATTTTTATACCCTACATATCAGAACTTTTTATGGTCATTAACCATATCTTTATTTTGTTTAATGATTGTTTCCCATTCTGTTTTAGATATCCTAACCCGTCAGCATTCACATATGAAAGGCGTCTCTTCATTCCTTTTGAGTATGCTCTCCAACCTCCTCCATGGTATAAACCAGAGCAGATAGCTGTAAACAAACCGGAGGTACCTTTTGGGAATACACTGAAGCAGTACAATGGACCTCAGTGTTTCGTAATTCCTGGAAACCACGGTTTGTGTAGACTTCGACTTTAGGAACTCCGAATTGTCTCTTTTTTATGGAACTCATGCAATAAATCATATTTTCCCGCTGAAATTCCCCTTTTCTATGTTTCCTTTCATAGATCCTAAATTATGTTTCCATATTTAATGCTAAAATAATGTGGTGATCTTCATGGATTTACAGATTGGTTTGATGGACTTAATACCTTTATGAGATATATATGTCATAAAAGTTGGTTAGGTGGGTGGTTCATGCCCCAGAAGAAGAGTTATTTTGCTTTGCAACTTCCTAAAAGATGGTGGATTTTAGGGCTTGATCTAGCACTCCATAGTGATATTGATGCATACCAATTCAAATTCTTTTCAGAGCTTATAACGGAGAAGGTATCCTCCATGTTCTCTTTATTATTTTGGTATGTTGATGGAATATCATGAACGTTTCATGGGAATAATTTCTTCAAGAAGTGGTCTTTATTCTTGCAAACGGTCAATGTATTAGAAGCACTGATATTACGAAAAAGGATATATATCTGTATTAGATGAATTGATAATGTTTGTATTTATTATATGCATCTGATAATGTTTGTATTCATGTATCACTAATTTTTTTTTTTTTTTACTATACATTTTGAAATATTTCAAAATGCATTAGTTGTTATGCAATGCTAAAAAATGACTCAAGCTTACATGGAATTTTAGACGCATGAATAGAAATGAAGATTGGCATTAAATTTGAATTGAAAACCTCTAATTTCAATTCACTTTATGGTTATTTTGTTGTTGTTACAATCCTTTTGTTTTAATGTAAAATATTTATTTAGAACTTAATTTTCTTATATTGCACTCTTTTCCATTAGTTAATTTGTTACACACACACAGCCATCTCCCCTCTATGATACACTTTTCGGTTAACACTTCTCACATTGAAAGTAACATTATGAAATTATAGATAATTGTATTAAATGATTGCCTCTCTCCCTCATTATTATTATTGTTATGGGAAAACTTCCATGATATAGTCCTAAATCCTGTTTATAATAAATCAAATGGTGAGTTTCACGTGATGCATGAAATTTCACGTGGTAAGCCACACTATTCATAACCTAGAATTATGCAATTTATTAGAAGTTCTAATAATATTTAGATAATGAAACACATCAAAAGAGAAATGTGTGAAAAAGGTGTGCTATTAGCATTGCCTAATTAACTTAGAGTGCCTCCCTCCCTCCATCTGGACCCTATTTTTTTATTTATTCTTTTGGGTAATAGGGCAATGTACGGCTATCCCATCCTCCAAGGAATTCAATTACTCTTAATATACATTGTCTTGCAACATCTATTTCGTGAATGAAGTTCATTTTGCTATATTCATTACTAACTCCATTATTCATGTCCTCCTTAGTCACCCTCCCCACTTGTTCCTTTGTTCACTCCAGCTACGAGTGATCATGTCCCTGAATCTTCGTTTTTATTTATTCTTTTGGATAATAGGGCAATGTACGGCTATTCTATCCTCCAAGGAATTCAATTACTCTTAACATACATTGTCTTGCAACATCTAGTTTGCTAATTAAGTTCATTTTGCTATATTCATTGCTAACTCCATTATTATTCAGCCTCCCCATATATCCCTTTTTTCCCTCCAGTTATGAATGATCATGTCTCTGAATCTTCGCCCTGTGATACAGTTCACTTTTTGTCCATTAGATAGTCGACAATACTCCCCCTTACAAAATGTTAATGAACACAATTCTGGGATGTTTCCTTTTGTTTTGTTTTTTTCCTGTGAAGCCCCCCGGTATATGTTTTGCACCTCTTTATTTGACCAACCCTCTGGCTAAGCATAGGCCCTAATTTGATCATGTTTGATTAAGGTTCAAGAGGATGACTCTGTGATCATCATGACGCATGAACCCAGTTGGCTTGTTAATTGGTACTGGAATGTTGTATCTGGGAAGAATGTTTCACACCTAATTTCTGATTATTTAAGAGGAAGATGCAAACTTAGAATGGCTGGGGACTTGCATCATTACATGCGTCATTCTTGTGTAAAATCAGATGGGCCAGTCCATGTTCAACACCTACTCATAAATGGCTGTGGCGGAGCCTTTCTACATCCAACCCATGTCTTCGGTAAATTCAAAGAACTTGATGGGGTTGCCTATGAATGCAAAGCTGCATATCCTTCCTTTAAAGATTCAAGCAGGGTAAGTGGGATGTTAACAGTTGCTCTTAGTGACGTTTATCACCATTCCAGCACATGATGATATAACATATTTGGTCTGGTGCAGGTTGCTTTACGAAATATACTAAAATTTCGTAAGAAGAACTGGCAATTTGATGTTATTGGCGGAGTGATATATTTTGTCCTAGTCTTTTCTATGTTTCCACAGGTGAGTTCTTCCATTTCGTTGTTAGCTATTTTGAGATCGCTCTAAATTGAAATTATGGCTTTTAAGCCATTTCTGTTTCGTTCTGTTGTCTTCTATCTTGTAGAATAAGCAAAAGTTAGCATATTGCTGATCTGACAAGGTGAATAGGTGATATTATATGTCATTAAGTTGTGACTATTTTCTTTGGCTTGATTTATAGTGTCACCTCAATCACATCCTGCAAGATGATTCATTTTCTACTCAACTGAGGAGTTTCTTTAGTACTGTGGCGAATGGATTTTTATACATCTTGGAGCACTCTTGTGTATCACTGGTGGGAGCTATAATGTTGCTAATTGCAGCATACTCTTTTGTTCCTCCCAAAATGTCATGGAAGAAACGAGCGATTATTGGAGTTCTTCATGTTACTGCTCACCTAACTGCGGCTCTAATTCTCATGTTACTGATGGAACTTTGTGTCGAAACCTGTATCAGACATAAATTACTGGCGACTTCTGGTAAGGTTTCTGTTCTGGTTGGGTATAATTTGCTTTCATCGAATCTTTCTCATTTATAAATATGATGTAATTTGTGTCTTTGATTTATTTATGTTTCCTCCATATTTCGTGAGGCTTTAGATAGTTAAATTTTTCGGGGGTATGATGCTAATTTGCTTCCGTATCATTCAGGTTATCACACTTTATATCAGTGGTACCAATCAATGGAAAGTAAGCACTTTCCAGATCCAACTGGCCTTCGATCTCGTATAGAACAATGGACATTTGGACTTTATCCAGCATGTATTAAGTATTTGATGTCTGCCTTTGATGTTCCAGAAGTAAGCAAAATTCTCTGGGTTCCCTGGATCTCTGATTGTTATGACCTTGATTTTAATATATTAATCATGGTGAGTATTTTCTCAGGTCATGGCTGTCACACGAAACCATATTTGCAAGAATGGAATGGAGTCACTTTCTCGGGGAGGCGCTGTGATATATTATGCTTCTGTCTTCCTGTACTTTTGGGTCTTATCAACCCCAGTTGTTTCCTTTGTGTTTGGAAGCTATCTGTACTTTTGCATCAACTGGCTTCACATCCACTTCGATGAAGCTTTTTCATCCCTGCGAATTGCCAATTATAAGGCATTCACAAGATTTCATATTAAATCCGATGGCGACCTTGAAGTTTTCACTCTTGCTGTTGATAAGGTAAAAAATCATAATTTTCCTTGAACTGCTGTTTTATATAAGGTGGAACTTTGAGTCGGATGTCTATTAGGTCAGTCATCGTTTCTTATATAGACGCTTCTATATGCTTGCTCTAATTGTACAACACTCCTATCAAGTGGGGTACAAGGGAAGGTCATAAACTCTCTTTCTTATCATTCCTCCTTATCTCATCTAGACTGTTAATTGGGAAGAAGAGAGAAAAATTAAAATAGTATTGTAACATTTTAGATTGATTGGACGGATATGATTTAGAGATTATAAAGGATAATGAAAAAAAGAATGATAATCGACCCTGGAAAAAGACTACTATTAGGAGATCCCAAGAATAGATCTACAAGTTTTACTACAATTGGGTGGGATCAGTTTGAAATCCCTAAATATCTAAAAATGAGATCATGACTAGTAAGCAATACAACTTGAGTGTTATTGTTCTAAACTGCTGGTTGTGTGCAATTACAATTTCTCATGCGCCCCATTTGCTCATAGCTGGTATCTCCCGGGCCATCTAATTTAAGCTTCTAGAACACAATGATATGAGGACCTGCTCTGAATTCTGTTAAATTAATATCAATGATAATTTTTTGAGCTTTTTGCGGGAATTGGATTCGCAGGTTCCAAAGGATTGGGAAGTAGACCCTGATTGGGTTAGAGAACCAATAGATGCAGAGCAATTGAGCTATTTGAGAAGGTATCCCAGCAAATGGAGGGCAGCTACAGCCCAGCTGGACCCTGTGCAGACTGTTAAAATCATTGACCATTTCGTTATTGAGAAAACGGAGAAGAATAATAGGGGGGCGCGAACAGAATCGCCGGCTAATGAGCCTCTTCAGTGATCTTGTTCTCTGTAGTCTGGGATGAACTCAAACCCTTTTAAATGCAATGCATTGTAAATAATCGATTCCATTCATCAGCAAACTCGTGTAGCAGCATTTACCGACAATAAAAAAAAAACAACAAAAAAAAATAGCACAAAAGCAGGTTATACAAGTCACTGGTTACTAAAAATTCTTGAGGATTAATTAGTTCGTACAATCACTAGTAATTTATCGAAGTAGTCTTACAGAGAATGATAAAAAATTTATCCAAGTGCATTAATAACTCTAATCACCAGCAACATTTACTTGAAAAAATGATCAACTCATTCCCATGTGTGAAAAATGATCGGGTGGGTAGAAGATATTTGAGAGTTGAGATGCAATAACAGTATAACACAGTATTACTTATGCTCGATTTTTTTTTTTTTTTTTTTTTCCTTTTTCATTCTGAATTATATAGAAAATAATTTTACACGAAATATTCTATCTCAAAATTAAGAATACATTTTCTTGGACTACATCAATCGTCATTTTATCGGGGCAAGAAAGGGAAGTGTAACCCCTCTTGATTCATCTTGGTTCCACTGGTTAATAAAAGGACAAAAAGGGGGAGTTTTGGAATCTTACCATTAAGTCACTGCTGTTAATTCAAGCATCAGATAACTACTTATAAGATGATCAGACGAACAATCTGCCCCAAAAACCGGAATGACTTCGTTGCTTCTTTTAAGCATCTGTTTTTTTCATCTCGAGTCCGATGCTGCATTAACCAGAATCAGGATAAAGAATAAGAAAGACAGATCATGGAAACATTGATGATTGATGCCAAAACCAAATGAACAGAATTCCTAAATATTGACCTCGATAAGCATATTAAGCTTCTCCCGGACCCCTTTCAGTAATTCTGATACATCTCCTTCCCACCTGTAGAACTCCAGCTCCTTCCCTTCCAGGAGCTTTTCAGAAACCTAAAAGCAATACAGTGACAAAGAAAAGATGGTAACAAAGATCCTTGATGAACATATGGTGTCTCCATGATCAAAATCTCTCAAAAGAAAAAAGAAAAGATACAGTCTTAGTTGACTTCAGGGTTTTCGAACCAACTTATAACATTGGAATAATCAAATAAACATTGATTTATATGATAGCATCATGTGTACATCTGTGAAAAAGGACATCTAGGGACTGCTTCTGTTGCGACAGGTTTTGGTTAAACGAGCAAAAAGTTCAATTATCTTTTGCATAAAACATATAAGCTGCGAGAAGGTCTGGCATAGAGTCACTAAAAGACCACCTACAAAATCTCAGATTCACAACAATGACATAAATTTGCAAACTAAACTTTACAAATGATCACATAGGAAAGAATCCGGGAACAGTCTTATCCATACCTTTCTTGCTATCACTTGACCACCTGCTATATGTGAAAAATATATATTATACAAATGACAGAGAAATAATGGAGCACTATTCTCAGCAAGTTCCTCCAGATATTTGGCATAAGAAATTCCTGGAGAGCTGGAATCAGGAATCATAAATCCTTGTTGGCTAAACCATTCCAGATCTTTTGAAAGGCTTTCTGATCGTTCCAGCCCATTCTTCCTGAAATAGGCATCTGAAATGCATAAAAAACATATTTCCCTGAGGTTTAGACGTCTAAGAAAATGATTGACTAGCTAATTATTCAGTCACAGCATATTTGCAAGGCATCATTATCGAGTACCCTAGAGTAGTAAACCTATCCAGCAATCCATCAATCTTACTACACTGGCAAGGAAAGATAGTTTAGCTAATTATAATTTTTACTTGATCACTTAAACTCTACTTTCACTTTCGTATTTGCTCTCTAAACTAATACTCAATAATGCACCACCATTTATCTTCGAATCCTTGTGCAGAGCTTGCTAGAGATCATGTTAATATAAGATTTCAGCTCATTTAAAATCGCACTGTCTGTAAAATACTATGATAACTGGTCACTGATACTTTTTTTGATAAAATTTTTAAATAATTATTTTCAGGCGAAATAACTCCGAAACTATAAATGAAGAGTCACAAAACGAACGTGTTATCGAGTTTTCAATTAAAGAATGCTCTAGTAGGTTGATCAAGCTCTAGTAGGTTGATTAGATCAGTGGAGGCCAGAGCAGCGAAGGTGTTGCATTGCATATGAAAATCTCAGCAAGTAACGGACAAATCATAAAAGTTCCTTGGCCGGTATCGAAAGTTGGAGGTCAGGAACAAGCAACTTACAAGAAACGTCTCTGGATTCATCCACGATGCGTTCGACAGTGGTGAAAATGAGCTTGCTATCAACCAGGTACTTGAGGAATCCCTCCATACTAGGCTGCCATGCTTCATCTTGACTACCATTATCTTCTACATTTGACGTCTCTAAGCTGTTGCTATTGTCAGCACCGTCGGTGCTATTCTCGTTCTCGGAGAATTTCTTGCCATTAATGTTACGGAGTCTCATGGCGACGAACCTCATTTCTTCAGTGATTCCCGTGCTCTCTCCAGGGTAAAGCTTTCTGTACCTCTTTCGCTTCTTAAGAACCGGGGGAGCATTATTCACCGACATCGGTTGGGACGACGAAGTGGTAGAATCAGAGCAGATAATTGAGCTCTGAAAGTTCCCCATCTTCGCAGTGGAAACTGTGGACACCTTCAATTGCATGGAGTTAGGCGATGAAAACGGCAGCCGCAGAAGAGGCTCTGGCGATAGTTTCGCGGCTAACCACATCGCTGCGGAAATTGCCTACGCTGCGTCCTGGTGTCTAAAGCTCGATTGGGCTGGCACTTAACGATAGCAACTTAACCAAGTTATTCATCTTGCTTTTTATCCTTGTCTATTCTAACTAGGTACACTTCTTATAATTCTAATTATAAGATTTAATTAATTTTTTTGCAGAGATTAAGATTAAGGAAAATAATTAAATCACTTTAAAATATTTTTATTTTTTCTTCAAACTAATTAATTTGATTAATAAACTAATATATAATCTAAAGATACACAATATATGAAATGATTAAGTAATTTATTTAACTTTCTTAATTTTTAGATTTTATAATTGGGACCGGAGGTAGTATTTTCATCTTGCTTTTTTTTTAAAGGACAAATTTATTCAACGTCTTGATTTTTTTTTGTTGAACATGTCGATTGTCAGTTACCACTCTAGTCCTATTTATAAATCCATTTTAACTAAAAAAGTTTAGTTCTATTTATAAGTCTAGTTTCATATAATAAATAAGATTATGACAATTTTACCCATATTAATTGTACCCATGAAGATAGAGAAGAAGAAGTTGAAAGATGCCAAATGATAAATGAGGGCAAAGTTGAAAATTTATCCTATAATAATTGAGCTAACTACATTTCCTTGGTATGTGAAATTTAATCAAAATGAACTTATAAATAAGACCAAAGTGAGATACTCTAGCATCTTTTCTTTTTGCCAACCAGTTATACTCTAACATCTATTAGTAATGAACCGAGTCATCCATAATTTGTACCTGTGTTTAAAACATAACTGCATTTTTTTAGCCACTAAAACTTATTACCATGGTCAAAATGCTCGAATTTGACATATTTAGACGTTAACTATATAAAATAGAAAATAAAAAACCAACTTAAATAAACTTTTTTATAACATCAAAGTCATCGGACCCATGCTTGCTAGTATATGCTTTCCTGTCTATTCGTTTTAACCTTTTAAAAGTATTTTAAAGATATTTGAAGTAAGCATATAAAAAAAAGTTTTGTACCCGTTTGCAAAAAAGTGCTTAAAAAAACACTTTTTTAATACTCCCCAAACAAACACGAAGCGGCCCAACCAGACAAATACCTTCAAAGAATGGTAATGTGGTATGTACAGAGTCAACGATTCACAACCCCAGGGGCTAGCAGCAAGCTCGCCTAAAGTTAGAATATACAGGAAAGTGGAATTTCCAAATAAAAGACGAGTAAGGAATGGGAAATAATAAAATATACAAGCCCGGCAAGCCCAAATCTAATAGAAGACTTGCACGAAAGAAGCTGAGCTCCTGTTCCCAGAATTACGATCAGGCGCATGTTTGACGCCATGCACATATGAGCTATCAAGTCTGTAATCCTCGAACTTGTACAAGTATTTACTCCAACTCTATCAGAAACGTCTCAGGTATAGTTAGCTTTTAATTTCCGTAAGAACTCTAATGTCTCTTTGTAAGAAGGGTCAATGCGGCTCACTGGTTTGCAGGAATTTACATGATCAGTTGACTCCAAAACCTGCTTCAAAATTCCAAGATAAGAAAAAGAAAAAACTCTTCAAAAGGAAAAAGTGCAGTCAAAGCCAAGCCTTCAAAAGTACTCCTACTTAACAAATGGCTTTTTTTTTTTTTTTTTTTTGGGACTGATAATATTCAAGCATTATTAAGATGAATGTCAAAAGCCATTCAACCAATAATGATATGAATGTCAAAAGCCGCTCAGCCAATAATGAATAAAAGGAGGCGTTTCCAGCCGTCTTTCAAGAAGGCTAAGAATGTGTTTTAGGATTACCTAAGCAAAATAGAATATGCTGCAGGCATGACGCTATGGTAACAATGTCGTAAATGCTGGCACTCTACTTTTCGTAATGGGTTAAGGTGCAAATCTACCTATCAAATATTCACAAATGTGCACTTCACACCATCAAGTTTTTTTTTTAGTGCAAAAATATATATGAAAAATTCTAAAATGGAACAAAAATGTCAAGGCTATATATGACTTAATGTTTGTCACTTTTTTACATTTGGACAACAGTGTGGGCCACACATAAAAACTAACGAATATTAAAGGTCGTGATATTTTTGCACCATTTTGAAACCTTCATAAGCAATTTTCCAAGAAAACTTTATCGTGCATCCACAAATACTGTATGGGTATATTTGCACTTTAACCCAAAAAGATAAAAAATTAAGAGGAACTAATATAATTACATTTTTTTCCCTCATTAGTCAATGGAGTTATGATTTCACAATATACTCACCACTAGTTCACCAAATCCAGGATATGCTGATTCAATAGGGACAATTTCCACTCGAAAGGCCCATCCACCATAACCTTCAACTATTGGAGTTACTTTGGTCTGCAGAACAGTCATTATAATTATTCCTATTCACAGATAAACCAGGCAGAATAACTAATTTTAATGGGCAATTTTGCTTGAAAGTTTTCACTGAGGAACAATTTTGCTTTGATCGTTAGTTGACCAAAAATTGCTGAGCTAGCCATCCACGTCATTTTTATGATGAAAATTTGTCCCAGAAGTCCATGTGTCATCTACTTCAATTTTTTTCAAACTTAGATTTAAAATTTTTGGGGCAAATTTACACCTTAACAAAAATGACGTGGATGACACATGGACTGCCAGATCATCATGTTTGGTCAATTGACAGTCAAAATTAACCGAGATAACAAGCTAGAGAAAAATTGCCCCTCAAAAACTTATAGGACAAAATTGCCCCTTAACCCTTCAGAAAAATAAATCATTGTCTACCTCACAAAAGCTGAGCACATCAAGCTTCCCTTTCTTATGAAGGCGACGGATATAATCATTGAGCTCTATCAATCTTGAAGACCCACGTCTTAGCTCTCCTACCTATAAGACATTAATAATAAAATGCTGAGAAAACCTTTACAAAATACAGCAACTATCAGAAATAGAAATCAACCTTAAAATCAACATTTGATGCTAAATATGTGCTGGCAACTTCATACTAACCGATGGGGCAGGACGGAGTACAATCCCCATTCGCCAAGGTACATCTGCAAGTTTGCTACCAAAATGTGGGCAGCTATAGAACACCTAAACCCAAATTAAAACATCAGGAATAAAGAAACCGCAAGAAGATTTAAAAAAATTATTGTGAACACGAGAAGAAATCATACATGCAATTGAGGAGACAGGACTTACAATTCCAATGGTATTATTCACAAGGTGATCAAATTTTTCCTCCATCGCCTTATACAGAATTTGCTTCACAACCAGGCCCCCCATACTGCAAACAACAGAAAACTGTATATATTAAATCATGAAACGTACAGACAATGAAATTGGAATTTGGAAAATAAAGAAAATACATAGATTAATGAAGAGGCTATAACATTACGTTAAACAGTGCATCACATGAGATTTCAATATTCATAATCAGAAAAAAAAAAAATATTATATATATATTAGAAATTTCTTATTGATTCTTAATAATATAAAATAGGGTGTTAGACTAAATAATAGATAAATCTATGAACCATAAATGACGTGACTATTTTATAAAAAGAGAGAAGGACAAAAATTATAACATAGTGTGAATATAATAAGTCTCCATATATATAATTATATTTTTAAAATTCTTGAAAATTTGACAATTAAATGCTCTATCATTAAATTAAGATTCTAATAGCAGTTTGTAAAATAGTTATTTTAACTTCTTCTTCTTTTTTCCTTTTCTCTACTTATCTATTGTAGACAACCTCAACATTTTCAACTCCCCATCTACGAAGTAATTGCTTGATCTAGTTCTTGCCATTCTCTCCATTGTTGCAGACATAATCTCTTTATTTAACAGCCTCAAAAAAGATTTGTGAAAACCACTTTACTTCCTTCAAATATAATTTTTCACTTTGGCTTCTATCCTCAGTTAATCTTATTGTGTTGGTCCATGAGTCAATAACCCCTCCCCAAAAAAAATGCTCAAAATAAGAGATGAAAGCCGAGAAAGAACACTGAGGATACTCCTCATGCACTATCTTTTACACTTCTACTTGTTCATCATGGTTAAAGACAAAGGCATGTTTGACAATTATCCTGTGAAGCACGAACCACTCTAACAGTCAAAAGATGCTTCTAAAAAATTACAACAATTAGTATCCAGAAAGCTAGCAAGGAATGGATGCACGTCATTTACCTCCCATGTAACGATACTAACCTGTGAGTCACAAAAATAACAGGTCGATCCCCAATCCCTGCAGCAAGAAGCTTCTCCAATAACATGGAACTAACTTCCTGAATATTTACAGAAGGCAACAAACCAAAATGTAAATTGAGAGGACAGAGATAAGATCAATTTGAACAAATCTGATGTAAGAGAGGTAGAAAAAGGCAGGCAACCATAACTAAGCAGCAGGGAAGGACTGAGATGGAAACTAGCTAAGAAATTCTAACCCCAACAACCAGGTTCAAAGTTCAAACTTACTAAAGTCAGATTACAGTATGAAAATACCACACCCATGAACCCTAAGGATCGTCAAGTAACCAGATTACTGGAGTGATGACCAAACACTGAAGCCCACGTGTTCATTTGAAGCAAAAGTATTTGCCAAGGCTCTGAGGTTCCATAGAAGCTAAGGTGCAGTTACCAAGATCCATGGAAATTGGTGGCAGATAACCCTCAAAGAACCGTGTATCAGTTTTTCCTAGAATTTTTACTAATGAAATAAGAACATCATGGAATTATTGTACATTTAAAAATTATATAAATCACAATGCACAAAATCTGTCCAACTTTTTTAATCTGAAATCCTTAAAAAAGTAGTAGGACTTCAGTCTCCTGAAAAAGGAACTATTGCAGCAATTGCAAATTGGTGTAAGATAATGCAATCCCAAATTGCCATAGCATTAGGAAGGAAAAATTTTCTGCAACCCCACTCAAGGATCAAAACATGCTGCTTTACCAGTGCATGACTTCATAATATGCTTCTTTTCCTTGATCTATTAATATCAAAAAATGCATGAACAAATGAGGAAAGTTCTAACCTGAAGAGGCAGGCTAGCTCCAGACCACTGTGTGAGATTAGTCTACATAAAACCATAAAATATTAATTTGACAGTTAGATCTGTCCCTACAAAAGCTACTAGATCTATCAAGATTTTATTGTTATTTTTTTTAATGCAAGATTGATGGGACAAGCATTTTATAAACTTATAACAGCAACCTTGTATTTGAGAGTAAACAAACGGGCATCAGGAAAATCATCAGAAAGCCATTCACCAGGCCAGAAGGTTCCAAGCTTTCCTGTCTCCTGGTCAATCTTCTCAACCAAGCTAGATTTAGTTGGGGACTTGTCTTCGGCTAGGCGCCAAGACTTGTAGGGCCCGCCACGAAGGCCATGGACAAAAACAACATCTAAAGGAGGAGTCTTTTCATCTGAGCTTCTGTTATCAGAGTAATTAGTATCATTCATCGGTATTGTTTTGTCCTTATCATCATCAGTCGCCACAGATATGTCTTTTAGTATTGGATCCTCTTGATCCATTTCCCTAGGACACTTCCAGTGGGGAAGATGAGGATTTACCAAGAATATCGAGTCATCATAACGAGGACATAACCTCTTGTTGGTTTGTATACCAGTTTCAGAATGGCTTCCACTTCCAGACTTCTTATCATAAAACTGGTTGCAAAATATATTTAGGAGTGTTGCCCGGGCATAACTCTGAATTTTAAGATCACTGCATCCTGAAATCCTCCCATTAGCACAATTGTCAAGCCAAATACACCAAGTTTCATCTTTTATGATGTCCCTTTGGACTTTGGAAAGGAGTGAAAGGATGTTCAACAATCTACATGCATGCCTACGGATATGAGCCGTAGGTGGAAGTCGGACACGCGATGATTCATTTGCATTTGATGGTACAGGTGGCTCCCCATCAACATTTGAAATCTGTTCCCGCCCCTCATGGGCTCTAGATGCATCATATGCTTCAATAGCAGCCAATTTCTCATAATCATCACCCAGCAAAAAGCGCCTCAGCAAACACAAAATCCCCAAATCAACAATTTTTTCTTGACATAGAGAGTCTTCGGCACAAACTTCAGTCAGGGCTTTTATTCCTTTCAGCATTACAGAGGCAGAATCTGCAGCATCTAGTTTAGATAGCTTATCTTTCTTTAAATTTTTTAATGGTCCCACAAAAGGTTCCAAAGAAAGAAAATCTGCCAGTGGAAAACATTCCTCAGAATCAAAAGCAGTTCCCATTTGCTTGACTGCTAGATAAACAGCAGAACTAGCTAATTGATTTGCAACTTGTGCAGCAGAAGAAATGCTTGAATTATTAATTGAAGTCTGCCAATGATCATAGGTAAAATTACATTAAACTTTTGAATGAAGTTGTAGCAGCACATAATGTGAAATGTCATCTTCACCTCAACTTCTCAGATAAAAGAAAGAGGAGCGAAAACATGGACATACCAATGAAAAATAATACTCCCTCCATTCCTTTTTATAAGATAGGATTTGTTGAATGGGTATGTTCCCTTTTATATGATAGGATTTGGAGATGTCTAAACATTTAATGCATTTTTTTTTACCCTCAATTAATAAGGAACAGAGGGAGTATCAAACCTAAGCAAATTAGATAAAAGAAACAGGAACAAGAATGGATCTATACCTTCACTTTATTATTTTTAGGTTGGCTGGCTCCTTTATAATTTGTGTTCTTGGCGGAACTCAGGACTTCAGTTAGCAGCATGGTTAACCATCCTTGAGAAATGGCAGATGTTGTTGGTCCATGGTCTTCAAGGATCTGAGAAAGAATCTTTATGGCTGAAGATCGTAAAGCATCAGAAGAAAATTTTCCAAAAACCCAGGAAAGAAGAATGCCTGACCATTTCTGACTCTCTTCAAGAGATAAATGGAGCTCTTTGGTGCATAGAAGTTCTAATACTTTTGCGACTGATTCTTGGACCTGGTTATGCTTTGTGGTCTTCTTGGAAATGTCTCTCATCAAATTAAGTCCCTTCTCCATCACTATCTTCTGTGCACTGGAACTTCTCTCAACAGATAACACAAAGGCAGATAAGGCAACCTTAGCCAGGGAAAAGTCTTCATGCTCACATGCCTGAGAAATAGTAGAAAGAAGACTGGAACTCCAATCAGAAACATTATCATTCAAAAGTATATTGCGATCTTCTAGTAACGACCGTGCCACCAAACTCGCATGCCATTTCACAGATCTCTCAGGTGCTGCCAAAGCAGACATGATAGCATCACCACCTTGATCGAGCTCTTGTATAGAACATCTATTAACCTCTGATGCCAATGCCCAATTTGCCAATGCCCAAGTAGCGAAAGGAACAGCAACATGTTCACAGAGTAAATCATCCCAGAGACCAGGAACAACAGCAGAAACCATATTTGCTTGTGCTAATGAATTGTCACTCTTATTTTCTGACATGATAGTTTTAGGAGTATGAAGCATTGGTGGTGCGGCATGACTTGAATCAGAATTATCCAATTTCATTAACATGCTGGTCCTTGAAAGCCCTAAAGCCACAGTACCATCAAGTATCTTGATCCCAATCCCTTTACTTCCTATTCCGCCATCTTTGTCATCTTCACTCTCACGTGGTTCATCCAAATGCAAACCACCTTCCTCTATAACTTGCAGGGCAACTGCAATATCTCTCAGTTCAGCATTTCCCGGCAATTGTGGCTTAAAAGAAACCTCTTCTGGATTGTCACAACTAGAAGTGACTATATCCAAAATGGCAGCCACAAGCAGGCTCCTACCTTTTAAAGAATCAGAAATATCAAATGAACTTCGTCTTGAATGCTGCAGCAGTAAAAAAAATTTATTCATGTTGCTAACGTAAAACTAGAATAGAAATTATAACAATGCCGCAAGTGGCTTTGGCATTAATATAATAAATTTAACGTATCCAAATAAAAATATATAAAACAATGTTTGAATGCATAAAACGACAGCATTGTTATGACATATCAGAAATATTTTATATACAAATAGGACCTATCATTGGGGGCATGTGAACAAAAAATTTAAAAATATTTCTTACAAAAATTATAATAAAACTGTGACACCAGATGATTATTTTCTTTGAGATTAGAGGACTGTCTAGACTTTAAATGCTAATTCCTTTTCATGTTTATGTTTAGATGCAGGAACAGCCAAGGTAATTCTTCGGTACCACATAAGTCAGGGGATCACCAATAAATTCAATACAGAAATTGCTGACTTTGCAAACAATAAATTTTGGCTTCAATGATGAGATTTTGTTTGGACAATACAGTTTCACCATCGTTTGGTATGCATTTTCTAGACTTAGCTTTTAAGGCTTTTGCGAGGGAGAAAGAGAAGTTAGAATGTTTGGTGCAAAATAAGGAACTAAAAGAATATCGAAGGAACATAAATCATATAGTTCAATAAATAATCACTAAATGGTAACTCTAGACTTTCAGGGTTTAGAGACAAGATGACGCACATCGCAATAAACTCAAGTGACCCGCTTTGGCATCAACTAAATTGATTGTTCAGTTTGCCAATGCAAATCCTAAACTACGAGTTCAAGCGTTGTATCATGAATATTACAATTTAACGAGGTCGGCTAACTAGAAAGAAATACCTTCTTTGATCGCCGAGGCTGACAAGAAAAAATAAACCTGAGAAGATTTGGAATGGCATGAGGCCGCCCAAGCACATCAGCTGATACGTTAGGGTCGGCAATCAAGTAAGCAAGCGCTCTCGCTGACTCCGCTTGAATGCCACCCCCATCTTTGGCAACAGCCGCCGACTCAAGTAACCAATCTACCACGACACCGCCTCCGGCCCCGACGATAGCAGCCCTGCGGCCAGAATTTGCGGCTGCAATGTCAGCAAGAAACGCCGCAACTCGAATCTCGAAACCGGAGCGAACCTCATGGTTGGCCGAAGACAAAACCGACGTCAAAGAATGCCAGAGGACCGAGGCGGCCACACCAGTTTGTTTGAGATGATGGAAAGCCTTCTGGTAGGAGTCGCGGGACTTGTTTATCACTTGTTCAACTTTAGCATGCAGGTTATCAGGGGCTTCGTCGTCGGATTGCCTTTGACGATGCTGATCCGAAAAGAGAAAAGCTACGGAGGCCAGGAGAGCGGAGACGACAGTAGCAGAAGCAACGAAAACAGAACTGCGAGAGAATGATGAGGTAGGGAGAGAGGAGACAGGACCAGAAAGATGGTGATGTACTTGTTGCGGGACTATGCGAGCATTTTCTCCATTTTCAGGCGGTTTGACAGGTTTCCTCGATGAAGAAATATAGCGAGGATGAAGCAAGCGATGATTGATTCTGGAAGTCAAACAGAATCGATACATTGTTTTGTTTCGCCAAGTATTATTGTCATTTCTCCGTGGTGATTAGCAGAATGCTTTTGCTGATAAGCAAGCTTAAAGATAAGCCGGAAAAACTCTAGAGAACAAGGGAAGAGTTCACAAGTAATGGAAGGAAAAGAAAGAGAATCTCGCCAAAGAAAGAGAAGAGAAAAAAAAGAAGCGAGAAGAAATTTCGGTCAAGAGAAAAAAAAAGAAGCGAGAACAAATTTCGGTCTTCCTCAGATTCAGCCCCAGGGTTAATTTTTCTTTCAGAAATCAGCTGTGTTTTTGCAGGCTAGGATGGCGGGACCGAAGCCGCTGCAACACGAAACATGAAAATACAGCAGATGCACGGAAGTCAAGAAATAGAATTGTCTGGCAGGAATATGCCAGGTTTCTGGGCCACATCCAATTTAGGTGGTCATCCTTTGAACAGTAATGGGCCGGATTTAAAATATGGAAAATGAAAAAACAAAACTCGGCCCAATATGATAAACAAAGCCTAAAAACAAATGGCACTGGTGTTTATAAATTCTCTGTTCCTCCAAAGGCGGAGCTCAGTTGGAGTATCGTTGAGGAAATCTTGCCAGAAAAGAAACTAGAAACTATCTTCCAGACTTGAGGTAATTGAGAGATATCGGATATGGAGAGGCTACAGAGGATGTTTGCTGGTGCAGGAGGCGCACTAGGGCACCCACCCCCTGATTCGCCGACGCTTGATTCATCTGAGCAGGTTTATATTTCCTCGCTGGCCCTCCTCAAAATGCTCAAACACGGTTAGTTTTGTTTGAGTGCCTTTACGTTCAATCTCGCCTGTATCCTAACTTTGATGAATTTGAGGAAATTTGAGTTTTGAGCAGGGATAGATTTACACTTATAGAGTTATTCGGGTTCTCAGACCCCCCCCCCCCCTCCTTCGTACGTAACGGATTTGAGACCGTTGCCGGAAATATCGTAGAGTACTGGTTGTGTTTGCGGTTTACCTTTTGTCTGATAAACTTGATGTGACTTGTAGGAAGAGCTGGTGTTCCCATGGAAGTTATGGGTTTGATGCTGGGGGAGTTTGTGGATGAGTACACCGTCCGCGTGGTAGATGTTTTTGCGATGCCGCAAAGTGGTACTGGTGTTAGTGTTGAAGCCGTCGATCATGTTTTTCAGACTAACATGCTTGATATGCTGAAACAGACTGGAAGGTATTTTCATTTTCCTTTGATTTGCTTCTTATCGTCGCTGGAATATGAATTTTGCTTTCAAAATCCTTTGAATCGAAATTTCCTTGCGCTTGAATTCTTTTTGTTGATTACCTTCGATTTCGGGTAACTTCTTATTAATGCTTCTATCCCTGTGTTCCTTCAGTTTAGAGTCTTGTTTTCCTTGCCTATTTTCAGTATAGAATAGTAGATTACAGCATTGTTGTTAAAATGCCGTTCCAAAATGTTGGAACGGACGTTTTGACATTTTTCCGGCGGAAATCGTGCTGGAACGTTGCTTGAGACGTAAACGACGCAAACGGCGGTGACACGATCGAGACGTCGTGCTCGAACGGCGAAAAGGTTGAAACCGTTCTGAAATTTCCGGTGAAAGAAAGGGTGTTTTCGTAAAATCCCCTTTTCTACCCCAAATTAAACCCTAGTCGACCACCGTCTTCTTCGATCGATGCTTCTTAGCCGTTCTGAAATTGCTTTGTTCAGTTTCAGTTCTTCTTCTGCAAGTCTGCAACTGCAAAGTTTCAGTTCTTCAATCGAATGATCGATGCTTCTTGCTCTGATCGACGCTGCTTCAAGCTCTCATCGACGCTGCTTCTTCATCGACGCTGCTCTGATCGACGTTGCTTCTTCTTCGACGCTGCTCTGATCGACGCTTCTTTCCTTGCTTGTTCTTCATCGACGCTGCTTTCCTTGCTTTGCTGGGTATTTTTGATTTTTTCTGTATCATCTGTTCCTTTGCTGTTGCTGGGCATTTTTTTCTGTTTTGTCTTTAATTCGTTTGCTTGATTCCTTTGATTCCTTTGCTTAATTTGCTGAGTGCTAGGAATTTAGAATTGAAACTTGGCTTGAGACTTAGAGTTGTTGGGTGTTGGACTACTTTTTGAAGTGCTTGTGTTGTGTGTGAACTGTGTGATTTTACTCCATTTATCACTGCTGTTGGCAAATGCATAGTGGAAATTCTAAAATTGAGTTCTGGACTTCTGGCTTTGTGTTGTATGATTGCAATTTCAAATTTCAATTGTTGCTGTTTGGTTGACTCCCCTTCCTCAGGAAGGAGTGATTACAATTTACAAGTTTACAACAATGGAATTCCTTTGCTGGGCATTTTTTCTATCTTTAATTCATCTGTTCTGTTCCTTATAAATCACATGTTTTCTTCTTTCTATGTATTGAATGATTTGGATATTCCCGAATTTCTTAGTGGGGGAGGGGATGAAGAAGATGATATTGACATTGACTTTAACTCCGATGACTTAAATTAGAGATGTTGATCTCTTTTATAATTTTATTGCCTTGGTGTTTTGATTTTAATATGTATTTTATGATGATTGATGACTGAGTGTTTGAACTTAAATTTGTGATAACTTTAATGTATTGGTGTGTTTTAGTTTTATATATGTTGGATTTTTTTTTTTTGGTAGTACGTAGTAAACTCTTACGTTTCGTTTTACGTTTTTGCTCACCCTTACCGTTTCAACGTTGACACTACGTTTTAACAACACTGGATTACAGGATTCAAAATCCCTACTTGTTGGCATACAAGCACCTTAATTTTATATATTTAATTTATAAACACTTCTTATGGGCCATTTTCATGATAATCTTGTCATTTAGTCAATAAATAAGGTTCCTTTTATCATCTTTAACATAGAATCGTAAGGATTACTTAGTATAAAATCTCTTTTTATAGTTGATGAGGCTGGTTGATTCGATCCTCTTTGGTTCTGGAATGAAATTGCATCTTTGAAAATTTTTCTTTCCTGAAATTTGTAACTTGTTTATAACTAATTTTTTGAAACATGAAAAAATGTATATTTATGGTTTGTAACTGCCCAAGAGTTAAGATCATAGAAGGTAAGCTGTTTATGTTGTTGCTGCATTTTCAATTGTGTTTCGAATAATCACTTTTAGCCAAAAAAAATCTTTTAGATGCGAAACAATTATCAGAAAAGCTTCCTTATCTGTAGCAATTAAGCTTACAACCACACGTGCTCTACTACTCCTTGCTTTGCTGCACCTCCGACTCAAACTTAACCTCTTCTGCTACTGAATTCTTCAGAAAGGAAGGAAAAAGGAAACCCCTCCTCAGCTGTGCTCAAGTTGGGGCCAGTTTTGGATAATCAAGTCTCCCCTTCCTCTTTTCTTACGTTCCTCCCATACATTTTTCTTCTAACTAACTTATTCAGTTCCCCCTTCTGTTATCATGCAGCTAGGTCACCCGTCACCCCACTGTTCATTTTCTATAATAGCCCAATTATGCTTTTGATAATAGAATTTCATAGTTGGCGGCCTATCATATTGCTCTGTTGATTCCATGGGTTTGATAAATCTTTGTCTTGGTTTTTCAGGCCAGAGATGGTTGTGGGGTGGTATCATTCACATCCTGGTTTTGGTTGTTGGCTTTCTGGAGTGGACATTAATACACAACAGGTTACATCTTGTCTTATCCAGTACTTCTTAATGTTGTATGCCTTTGTGATATTGCTTGGGCCCTGAACCAGAAAGGGGAACAATGATGTCAAACTTATGAAGAGTATTGATGTATAAATTGATGGTATTCTTTATATAATAGAGTTTTGAGGCTTTAAATCAACGTGCTGTGGCTGTGGTGGTGGATCCTATTCAGAGTGTTAAAGGCAAGGTTGTAATTGATGCATTTCGGCTGATTAATCCACAAACTATGATGTTGGGTCAGGAACCAAGGCAGACAACATCTAACCTAGGGCATCTGAATAAACCATCCATTCAAGTGAGTGTTCAGCTAATAGCTTTCAGAAGTGAAACTTCTGCCCAATTTCTTTGCCTTTCTTCCCCTGATTTTGATGTCTTTTTTTATTTTTCCTTTTTAGGCTCTTATCCATGGTTTGAACCGACACTATTACTCCATAGCCATTAATTATAGAAAGAATGAGCTTGAAGAGAAGATGTTACTAAACCTTCACAAGAAGAAATGGACTGATGGTTTGACACTGAGGCGTTTTGATGCACATTCCAAAACTAACGAACAGACTGTTCAGGTAAGTCAAGTTTTTGTAACATGAAATGAAAATAGATGTACTTTATTATTATTTTTTAAAATCTCCTCGCTCCACTTTGTTCCTTTCACCCATATAATATGAGATGAGGTCATGCATTATTTGACCAAATGCGTGCAAAGGTGTTCCTTGACGGGACGTTCGTGAAATTTTATTTTGCAATGGTTGCATTTTAATTATGATGGAAATAGTGTTATAGGCCTAAAGCACTCTGCGGGATCAATTATTATTGTGCTCTTGTATTATGAGTGGCCTATCAATCATTTAAGTGATTCATGGTATTGATACAAATGACGCCCTCAATTGATTGCATATCATTGATCTATCTATATCAGGAGATGCTGAGTTTAGCCGCCAAATACAACAAGGCCGTGCAGGAGGAAGATGAGTTGCCACCGGAGAAGCTTGCAATTGCTAACGTGGGAAGGCAAGATGCCAAAAAACATCTTGAAGAGCATGTTTCCAATTTGATGTCTTCAAACATAGTTCAGACTTTGGGAATGATGCTTGACACAGTCGTGTTTTAGAGACTCTCACCTCAGCGTTTCCTGATTTCGTTTGTCACTTAAAGTATTCAAAGAGCACTTTCATGTTTACGCGTAAAGAAATGAACACTTTCGCGTTTGTGAGCAGAAACTCTGTTAATCATCGTTTTCAGATGTTGCATGTTTTACGGGGACATTGAGTTTTAGATATTTATAATATATTATTTGTTCCTTAGATACTTCTTTACTTCCCCTCCTTATTGTTGAGAGAGTATTAATAGAGATAAATTAGAAAAAGATTGATAAACATAAAAACTATCCTTAATTGATTATTGTTGAAAAAGTATTAATAGAGATAAACTAGAAAAAAAAATTAATAAATATGAAAACTATGTCTTATATTTAAGATTAAAATTAACTCTTTAAATATGTTGCATTAAGGTTGAGAGAGATTATTATTTTTTAAAGTGACCTTAAGGGCTTAAAGCTCGAAAGAAATAGGAAACACCGAAACCTGCATAATTACTCTATTGTGGACCAGCACAGCAATTCCAATGTCTGTGTAGAAGAGTCCCAAGCTTCGATGTTTGAATGCGGTGCAGTCAATGTGATCACATCCACGGCTTGTGTTAGCTGCAAGTGGTGGTAGCCTATCTGCATGTTTGTTGGCATCACTCTAAATGTGAAATAATAAGGGGCATAGCCCAGAACACCATGTAACTATTCCCCGAGGGAAAAAACACCATCACTATCCATCACTTCTCTTGGGGGTGATTTCCAAATCATCCTTTGCACTGTCATTCCCCTGCTCTGCAATCTCGCGATAAATGTGTTGTAGTCTGACTTGCCAGTCTCTCCGCAGCAGTTTCTGGAGATAACCGTTCTCATTCAAGGCATCAACCACCAACTTAGCATCACTCTACGATTATTTTTCTAAATCCCATTTACCAGCTTATTTCTAATCCTTCCTGAATAGCATTGACTTCTGCTTCTATCGGTTCACATGTGTTAAGCTTAATGGAGTAAAGCTTTCCTGTCTGTCTCCACCGTTCCGAGCTTTTTCTGGCAACTTGGTTCTACTTGGACCTCTCTGGACCCCGTTTCTAGTCCCATCATCCCGACCCCATATCCCAGCACTCGCTGTTAAAGCAACGCAAACGTCAAGTTCTGAGTTTGATCTCTGTTTTTATTATTTTTTTCAACAAGATCAAAAATAAATTTTTTTTTTTTTTTGGTTCACATTTTCATTCCTTCTCATCTATACTGAAAGTTTTACATTTTGCATCTTAATTCTTCATCTACCTTCGGGATTGACTATCACACATACATTTCTTCTCCTCTCCTCTCGTTCTACGAGTTACATCGGAATTTATTTCTTATAGTGAATACTATATATGAAGCAGAAACTGTGGTTAACTTCATCTTCAGTAAAAAGCTAAGTAACTTCAGACATCTTTTGTACTCTGCTGCTTTTTACGCCACAGCCATGAATCAGAAGGTGACTTGGGCAGGGGTGGTAGTAACACAGCTTTCCGGCAAAGACCAAATGGCCATCCCTCGCAATGACAAAGTTCCAGAATAATGGAGCGCCTCCAATACTCAGAGAAATCAAGTTCGTTGAAGCTTGCACATGGCGAGAAGTTTGTCCTTACAGAATAAAACTGTTCTCCACTCACAACACTCGAGCGACATGAGAAACAACTTTTGACCGACAAAAACTCTTCCTTTTCATCATCTTCGACGTTTTCGCCTTCAGGTGGCGCCACCATCTGAGTGATAAACAGTTCTCTTGTCTCAGGAGAGTAAACCCACGAAAAGCTGTCTCTCGTGACGCTTGGTTTGTGCTTCTGTCTCTCCATCGCTCGGCTTTTAACCGCTGAAACCACCACCTGAAAAGCCATGGAGAAAAAAGTATAATCATAGAATTTACGTCAAGAAGAAATTTCCAAGCCAAAGAGTAAAAATTTATCAAAGCGTACTTCCTGTTCCTCATCAAAATCGCTGTTTCGGAGCTCTTCATCTAGGCTTGCAGTTGAAAGCCGTTCACGGAAGGTACGGCAATGGGAAAATGCCTCCTTCAGTGTTGCTGCAAGACATTTGTATCTCTTAGGAGTAGTTTGGTTTGGAGGATCTTCATGGTAGAACACGCCCATGGTTCAAGTTTTGCTGATCAATTTGACAGAACGTGACAATAAATACGGCAACTATTAATACCTGTATATTCACGCATATGTTGATGTTTTAATTGAACTGCTTTTTTGATAGTGGCCTGGCAGCGCACTGGAATAGTGATATCACTAACACTTTCCGTCCTTCAAGGTAAAGACAAGTCAAAAGGCCCAAGACATTTCAACTAATAGCAATAAATTTCAATTGGGATTTTATTGCTTTATTTGACGGCCTTGATGGTGCCTGTATCCGTGTGCAAATCGTGGAACTTATCCTGAGATACACTTTAAGCTAAAGTCTTGGTTTGAAAGGCATACCACCCAACTAATACTGTCCTTTCATTAATTTTCTTAAATTGTTTATCTGCAATTGAAGTTAATACTGAAAAACAACAGCGTCGGCAAAATCTTTTATCGCATCTTGTAGATGTGGACTCGCATGATTTCGGGGTATTATGCAAGTTACCCAAATAAAAATGGAACCCCACATGGAAATGTCTGGCTCTAGACAATACGGAAACTTTTCCAGAATGGTCCACACTCCACATGTAATGCCTATCCCAAAATCTATTCTTGCACGTCTCACTTTGAAGCTCCTCAGTTTAATTGTATGAAAGTTCCAACTACATCGGAATTTAATATTTTATAGACAAGGTAAAGGCTGTGGTTAATATCACAATCATTTCATTATCACAAAGGAGTAGCGAACAGTAATAAATTATTTTTAACTGATCAAATAAGGCGCTTCCAAGGGCAGAAACTAACTAGATATTGATAATTGCTCTTATATCAGCACAGGTGCTTGCATAATTTCACTGCAAACTTGAGAGGTCCAATTGCCTGCTTAGTTGCATATGACAAACAAATTGACGTACAAAGTATTAACAGTTTAACGAACGCGATCCTTTGGTTACAGTGTAAATTCTGTTCTCATGAACCATCTAGCTAATTCCACTATTCAAGATTCATAAAGATAGGTGTGCTTCCCCACTTTAGTTCCTGAAATTGATATACTCTTATGTTCTGTGATGAACAAAATTGCCAGAGCCACCACATATGAGAGGAAAAGAAAAATACCCTTAAACTCATTTCTAAGACCATAATCTTGAAATGAATTTTCAACAATGAACTGAGGATCTGGACTAAATCTGAAAATTTTCAACAACGAACCTAAGTGCTCTAACCCTTTCAAGTTGTATACAAGTCAAGTCCTCCAATGGAAATGAAGAGCTCTAAATAATCTTGCAACTGCTATTTTTTCCAACAGACGAACTTCTTGGAAATAACTCACCGGAGGCATGCTTCTGACTATAGGGTAGAGTTTGAGAATGAAAAACACAAATATGCCATGGAACTTCAGTTGGCGGATCTTTGAAGTTGCTGAGATGTGAGAGAAATCAAAGACTGTAGCTTCACAACGGCCGAGGTCTTATCAGGTGGGCATTTCGAAAGAGAAATGTTCAAAGAGTGAAGAGCCTCATCAAGTTTTCCGGCAGCCAAGGCAGCACACCCTGCTTTGTAAGCTTCGTCTGCCTCACGAGCATCATATTGAGCCATCAAAAAGGCACCAGACCTCTGGTTCGGGGCAGAGGAAGAGGATGATTCGAATAGAGATGTGGCACGAGCATATTCAAGATTGGAAATAGCCGAATCGATCTCCGCCATCAGAGCCTCAGGGGTCGCCGCAATTATCATCTTCAAGCCGTCATAGACACTCCAATGGGGCTTGCCTTCTCCGGAACCCATGTGAAATTGAAGTCTTATGTTCAAAACAATCCGATCGATCGATATAACAAAAGAGTTATACTGCAGATCCCCTGCCCAATCAAGATTGCCAAACTCTGCTTTCAGATTGTTCAATTCTTGTCAAATTCTCATGGAGGGCTTACCTAGCGGCGGACGATAAAATGGCCCCAAATTACTAATTAAGATATCGGTCGGAGTATGAAGCTGGAGAAGATGAAGAAACGAAACATTCGAAACAGAAGTTAACGATTCCAGTTTAAATCTTGGAAGAACCGAAACAATCATACCGTGTCCGCTTAAAGCCGTGAATTTCAAGTCGCAGAGATGAAGTGAATCAACTTCAGGATAATGGCTTTACGGAACACACAGGGACACGTACGGTCTTCACAAGCTCCGCCACAGAATGCAAGAACCTACCAGTAAAACTTTCTTCACATGGCGTCAGAACCATCAGTCAGGATTCAGGTCCCTATTCTTGTTTTTATTTAAAAATAAATTCTCGCTTATGAATGTTGCAAGATCTTGGCATGTTATCTTTATTTTTTCGCGGGTTTTTGAATGCGCTAAACGTGCCTTATCTTAAATGGTAAAAAACTGCAACATATTATTATAGAATAATACGATTAGTTATAAATAACTACTATTTTTTTCTGGCAAAAAAAACTGGTATTTTCAGTGCTTCGTAAATAATATAGTTGAGGAATCGAATTGAAATATATTACTATGGTTTTCCAATTTTGTATGGTACTTTCCGAAGGGGATATCTCACCCGTGTTCCACTGTTCCCATAATTGTCCTTGCCAACGGTTTTTTTCCCCTTCTTCTTTTAATATAAGGACAACCTAACTAATTTAGATAAATTAAAGAAGATAAATAAATTATTTAATTATAATTAATTTAATTTAATTACCCTAAACACCCCGTACAACCTTTTTTTTTTCCCCTATGTATCCACTTGAAGTCCCTAGCCAGTCCCCTGTCACGGGAAACTCCATGGGCTCATACTAATCCAAATTTGAGCCATGACAAGACTATTTTTTAGGTGGCATTCATACCACATAACACTATTGTGTTCCCAAATCTTGAATTTGAAACCATTGGTTAAGCTAGAAACATGGTTATTAACACCACACCAGCTGACTAGCTAACCGATCACCTAGCCAGTTCAAAATGTTTAACCGGTTCAATGTTTATTCATAACTTGTTGACTTCAAAAATTCATAAATAATTCTACATATTAGCAAAAATGACAAATTAAGACTATGAAATGCCTAAGATATCTACTTTCTAATGTAAAAAGAATCACTCAAAAATATTATTGTTTTAAAAAAACTATCAAATTTCAAAAGTATTTCAGAAAATGTTATCATTCAAATTCACTTCATCACTAATTTGCCCGCATGCTATCCACTATCCAGAGCGGTTTAGTGGCTGGTTCGGTTTAATAGCCTTGGTTAGAACAACTTCCTACCAATTGATCTAAGTGTTTGGTGATTACACTATATTATTTTGTAAATTAAATAAATTAATTTGAAATAAAATGATAAATATTAAAAATAAAATGGATATTGTCTTATATTAAGAACGCTAACCTATCTCTTAAATAGCTCCCATAATTACTAATTACCACCGGAAGAGTAATATTTTATGAAATTAAACAAACATGACAGATGGTTCATTTTTTCATTCAGTAATAAACCCCAACATGTTCCCAAACAGTTATGTTTTTGCCAAACCAGCGGGGAACTCTGGCTTTGTGCGCCAACAGACAGAGTTGGCACAACTACATTCTCCTTTGAGGATATATCTTAAGCAACATATCCAATCATATAAATCGGACCACACTGGTCAGTTTGACCATGAAATTGGCAAACTGGTCACATAACTGGTCTGGTTTGATCGGTTTAAACGATTTAGTGTTCATTCATAATTCCACAACTTTAAAAATTCATATGTAATTCCACATATTTTCAAAAATTCCAAATTAAGACTCTATAAAATGCTTAAAATGTATACTTTCTAATGCAAAAAAAAATCACTCAAAAATATTATCATTTGATCTTCAAAAAATCTCAAATTCCAAAACTATTCCAAAAATATTATTGTTCAAGTTCACTTCCTCGCCGATCTGGCCCAAAGTTAGCTCCAGTTTGATTATAATCTGATCCACTAACCCTTGACCCATACCCGGACCTGTTCATTCGCCAGTCCAGTTTAATAACCTTGATAAAAAGGTTGGCAAAACCGTAGCTTTAAAATTATCCCTCAACTAAGCTTCGAGATGCAGATGACCATAAATCTGGTCGCTATAATAAACTGGGTTATGTAATTCTAAATTATGATGGACAATGTAAAGAGAACATAATTCACGGAAAAAATATGATTCATTTTCATGCCGGGTTAAGTGTGGTACACTAAACAAATGAAAAACCCAAAAGGTGAAGTCCACTAAACATTCACACTCACTGTTGTCGTGCACCGACCTTAGGTAGTGTATCGGGTGTATATTTCATCCTAATAAGTTCCCCATCAAGATATGATCAGCAGGGTTCACCAATCTCCATCCCAAAAGACAATGAATAGTGTTATCAGATAGTTCGCAACAGAACAACTTTCTTATCTGTCATAACTCTCACCTTGCCTCAGTAGCAACTGGCCTTGAGGAATATCCGTGCTCTGAAGAGGTGCGCCTATCAAAAATAGTGTCTAACCCTAAATATCGATCAATTTCTTAATGATTCCCCCAACCTCCAAACCCCCAAAAAAATAGTACCAGTGGAAGGGACAGAAAGGATCTATCCTATTTCATTTCTTTAACAAATAACTTGTTGAAGAATAGAAAGTGTGATCGCAGGCATGCATGATAAAGGCTTTGCGTGATAGCTTTCTGTGCCAGTAGTCTACAAAGTGACTCCGGTTTATCATAATACCTTCAGTGTTGATTGATCAGCTCATGCCCCAATCACTCCAGAGGCCCATGGAACAATCACCGGTGCAGATGGGTGGGAATTTCGGTATGATTCAGGATACTTGTCCTTAAAATTTAGTCGTGGCTTCTCAGCCTGGCATCAGATCATCGGGAAGACTATATTAGCCAGAGGGAAAACTAGAGGAAACAAGATCAGGAAGAATAAGTAGGCCAAGCCAGAAGTTATATTTATGAAGTCCAAGAATATTTACTCAGAGAATAAAATTATCAGGGCATAGCAAGTAGAGAAGAGGATCATCAGGAAGAACTCACATATTTCAGCCAGCACTCTTGATGTTTGTGGGGATACTTATCTGGAGAATGACAACCAAACTCAGATGGGCAATAAACCCAAATATTACATTTCCGTTCACCTTCTTTGGCATTTTTTGCTTGGTCCAAGCAAGCCTGACAGCAATCAGCCGCACTATCTTTGTGATGGGTAAGACCCCATCTTACTGCCACCATCATAATCTGCGTGAAGCTCCGCATGGCACTCTGGAGGCATCGGCCTGCCAGGAAGAATTTCCTCCTCTGAAAAGAATGCATACTCAGTAAATGAAGAGAATTAATTTCTGCCTCACAAAATATATGCACATTTCTAGCACCCAAATCTAGGATTAGCAAGCATGTTTCCCCATCCATGTAAACCAATCTAGTGCTGAACTTTCTACAGAATACATTGCAGCTGGACTTTCCTGTATCAGACAGGGTACTAGGGAGATACCACATTAAGATCAGAAAAATACACTGTAAGAAGAATCTTATATTACCAAGATCTACTTCACCATCAGGTTTATCATCATGCTCTTCATTAGCAACTTCAATAGGTATCCAGAGGCCAATTTCTTCTGAAAGCACAGGCCAATCAGACTCGAGAGCTCTTGCTAGCATTCCTAGAAAATTGAAACAGTTACTACTAATACAAAAAGAAGTGTTAAGGATTCAAAAGTGTCAAACAACCAACTTAACTGTTAGTCTTGGGACCTCTAATGTCCCTAAACTGTCGCAGACAAGCTAGGAAAACAAACTATCCAATGGTCATACCTGCCTCTTTATGAGCAATGGTTGAGTTAGAAGACGATCTCACAAGAGCCAACTTAGCTTCTTTCAGTTTTTCCTCACGCCAACTTTCAACTGCTTCTGTAATGTTTAAAAGTAATATCACCAAAAGGAGAAAGAGAGAGAATATATCAATGTAAAATATACATAAGCAAAGAATCCAGTAAATTCTAGCAACTTAATATTTATATAACATAACTCAATTTAGTATCCAAAATTCTAAGTTAAAATAGCTATTAATAATTCACAGAAAAAGTTGGATTAGAATGCCCAGCTCTCCAGAAAATGAACATTTTCTAATGCCAGAAACGTTTCATTGGCCCCGTCAATGAATGGTTGACTGCTCTACAATAACTACCTCTGCAGTTTGGACTCAAAATACGGGTCAGGTACAGTAAGATACAGACGCAAGGACAATTTCCCATTGATTCCTCTGCTTGGCTTTTTTCCCCCACCTCACTTCTCAGTTTCACTTTTTCTTTCTCCTTCAAAATTACTCATTCTTTATTGCTACTATGCACACTCAAAAACTAGTATAGCATCAATCAGCGACTCAGCAAAAATGAGAGCCAAACAAGCAGAGTAAAAGCAGATCATGCTGTGGAGTATTCAAAGCAGCACTCTTGAGTATTCAGTGGCAAAGGACAAACCTCACCATCCACTCTACTCTCTCCAGGTTTCGACTCTTATATGTAGCAACTCAACCTATATCTCACCTGCCAACTAAAAAAGAAAACAACTGCGGTGTAGAACTGTTGGCTGAAGTGTCAAAACCATATCCAATTACAATTAGCCATGTCCTGGCCATATCAAAGCAATTTTTTCCAAACAAAAACTTGCAGAATGAGCCATACCATGTACATATCCACACTTGATTAAATCCTCAATACTATAACTACAGCCAGAATGAATCATCCAGATTCCCATGATAACTACTTGTCAATCTCTACACATTTGGAAAAAAAAAAAACTAACATTTGAAAAGGAAAATGTAAGAAAGTTATTGCCCAAGTGGAGGCCAAAATCATTTGCAATCAGGCTCATTTGTATAGTTTTCGAGCCATGTTAATCTATGACAAAAATGGAGAACTCTTCATGCCACCAATAACAAACTTATGTCTTAGTTTCAATCGACAAACCCATTTAAGATCAAGGATAAGGCACCAGAGGACCTCAAATCTGGTAACATGTTAAAGCTTTCATTCAGGAAAAGAACCCTAGCTTGTATGCTATCTACTGCAATATGAACAGTAAGCACCTTAAATCCAACTAAATGAGATATAAAAAATGTGTTTCAATCTAAATCAAATGATTCCCCCCCCCCAAAAAAAAAAAAAAAAAAAAAAAAAAAAAAAAAAAAAAAAAAAAAAACCCCAAAGGGAAAAAAGGATTGAACACTAGATTTCAAGCAAATCAAAGAATCTCTGCTCAAGTTCAAATTATAATGAAGAAAGAGAGGCAGCTAATGCAACTTACTAGAGCATTTTCTCACTAAGCAAAACCCAACAGCAAAGGTTTTTCCTTATTTTAGTTTGACCTGACACTATGCAAAGCCACAATGAAGTCCTATAAAACTTGACATAGCTAGGTTAATTAATTTGCATCTAATAAACAAGCAAGCAAAGAAGAAAACTATTAACATGTCCATGCAGTAGTAATGCGGTGCTGCTTGAATCCTCTTCTTCCCACACAACCAACCAACCAACCCTGCTCCTTCCAAAAGAAAATTGTTTGCTATGAAGTGTCTAGTCTTTTTTTTTTTTTTTTTTTGTGAAAATGAAGTGTCTAATCTTTGAAATGTCGACAATCTCAGTACAAAGACAATTCACCAAAAGTGAGCATTAATTCTAGCACCAGTTCAAAGTACCAAATTCTACCAATTTCAAAATGGGCATATTCTATATGTACTGGTAAACGATAATCTTATTCATTCGACTTGAAATTTACATTATTGATACATAGCCACAAGATAATAAACCTCTGCACCTCCCCACTCCTGGAAAATGAATTTGGCCGGGAAAAATAAGATAGCTGTTGACATTCTTTTATGCCATTAACCTCCAAAGTTAAACTGAGTTACTAAAATGCTAATCAGGGTTCAGAAAGGTGGATATAATACATTTGCATTAGTAAAATTACAGGCATGCACTCACCTTGCTCCATGGTAATTTTCTGGGTGGTGTTCGTGCCACTAGAATTCAAGCTCCTCAGCCTCTGCAATATCTCATCCGTTATTTTCTGTCTTAAATGCTGAGGCAACTGAGACGCCCTCTCTTCTCCTGATAACTCTCCTTCTAGTGCCTTCACCTTTTGGGACAACGGTTTTATAATACATTAACTTCTGTTCATTTCATGAGGTAGTGATAGCTAGAGCTAAGCATAAATGGCTCTTACCCATTTAACCAGCTCCTGGGGTTTATATGCCTTACGGATTCGGATTGATTCTTCCATTTTCTGAATCTGATCCGGGTGTACGGGACAACTGGAATGACAGTAAATTCAAAGTTCAATCGAATGGAGACATTTGGAGTTTTAGTATCAAAAAAGTAAAGCACGTTGTTAATCCCAAGCGGGAGTGGGTTTCGAGTTACGGAAACCACCAAAGCAGACGCCAACTTTAAGGAGGAAAGATTAAAATCCAAATCCAAAACATCCACATAATTTCAAGCAAAAACCTATTTCAATACTTTACTCTATTAGGTGAAGCACGGAGAGAACAGAAAACATCGACAATGTAGTAGATGCCATGAAAAATCCAATCATCAAATATCTTTTGGCCAACCAATCCCATCCTCAGATTAATACTTACTGTTTCGCGAAACGTTCCCGGAGTAGATATAAAGAGAGGCATAAAGAGTGCGAAGAAAGTAGAGAGCAACCGCAATGTTTAAAAAGCAAACTATGACAGTGGTTTTCTTGTACGAACAAACCCACTTCCCTCTTCCTTGAAGAGCCCACTCAATTCTCGCCATGGTCCTCTCGCTTGCCCTTCTTCTTTATCCTCATCCCACCATTGCCCACTTTTTCTCTTTCTTTCTTCGAAAAGGGCAGTGATTTGAAGATTTGAATCTTGAGATTGCCCTCCTCCAAATAGATCGATGA
This sequence comes from Acacia acuminata, assembly GCA_019022655.1. NCBI lineage: Eukaryota > Viridiplantae > Streptophyta > Magnoliopsida > Fabales > Fabaceae > Acacia > Acacia acuminata. Next base: position 787,314 of record JAFJYI010000015.1, read on the forward strand.
ATCACCACAGGCACTAAATGACAACTTCACCGCCAAACTGTGGTTCGTTTGTAATGTCCGGCGAGTCGAGAGCAGCAGCGTGATTATTCTTCCCCTATTAGCTCCGCAGATTGAATCTAGTAATTGTAGTTCCAAAGGAAAAATAAAGTAATCGCGATTCTCCGCTTTTTTACTTTTGGCCAGAACAGGTAATCACTAATCACTATTTGCTAATCGCTAATCGCATTTTTTACGATCACGTTTGTGCTAACGTGGCGCCTTTTGTCAATAGAAGTTGGGATTAGGTGCCCCGCTCAATCATTTCGGTGGTTCCATCGTCATCGAAGGCGATAATGCTAAAGTGCGCTTGTGATTGGCATGTCTCCGCCGACGAATGCTGGCGTGCGCCAGTGATCCTCTCCAGGGTCTTCTTGGTCTTCTTCCTGTCAGTATGTTCTTTCGAATTTGTTCCAATCGTTTGCCCTGCCCCCAGTACAGCTCACCCTTGTACCTTTGTCAGGGGGCAAGAGTCTTCTCGATGTATACGTTATTTTGACCCAGCAAATGTTTTATTTAAAAAAAAAAAACGTTTTATCTTTTTCTATTCATCCTCCTCATCTGTATCCATCCAATATCATCAAATAATTTATAGTTTATGAACTTCTTATAAGTTTGATCCCTCTTCGATGAAACAATTTGTTTATTTTCAGTTATTCAAAGGAGTTCTCTTTTTTCGTGATATTTTCTTCGTAAGCATTGTCTGTGTTTCCTTTAATTTTTTCTCTAGTTAATTAGCTTATATTTATTTTTCACTCTATAATTGTCCACATTTTGAACCTTTTTTAATTGGTATCTACTGTTTACCTTTTTACATGTCACTGTTTAGCATGATCCCCTAATGACATGTTACATGGAAACAAGTGGCTATATAACTATTTTGTTGTCAATACAGGGTTTTATAATTGTTAATGTTGCTTATGTAATTGTCAATAATAATTTTGTTTTGTAGGATGACAAAAAAAATAATGAATGTGCATAAAAAGCATATATTATATTTCTTGCATATAATATATGCTTTTTAGACATGCTTACCATCTTTTTTCATCATCTAGCAAAATAAAGCTGTTATTGACAACTATACGACCAAAATTAAAAACTTTAAAGTCTTGTGTTAACGATGTAGTTATCTGTTGTCATGTAACTTATTATTGGTTACTTTAAATTTGTTATTGGTTGTTATATAACTTGTCATTGGTTATTCTAAATTTGTTGTTGATTTCCATGTAACTTCTCATTACACAAAATTGTATTTTCATGTTTTGAATTAATAGTATCCGGGTCTCTTGAGACTTCATTGCAATTTGATAATTTCAAGTTTGGGTAACACTCAAATCGTGGTTTCAGATGTTATTTTTTGTAAGTTAGGATAAAACCTTTTTCATATACTTATCTCATAAATTGTAAAAATTATTCTCCAAAAGTTAATTTAAACACACACTTGATTATAATTGATTTTTTTAGTTTAGACATGGTTGCAATTTTCCCTTTTTCCCCGAAATCATATTGCCTTGTTAGTCCATTGATTATAATTGATTTTTTTAGTTTAGACATGAGTTGTTAATTTTCTCATTTTTTTCCTTATTTTCATATATACATATGTGTGTGTGTGTATTCATATATATAAATCATATTGCCTTGTATTTTTAGTCCATGCATATAATTAGAAATAATATAATATATCCCTTTCATGTTTAAATGTAAGAGTTGGTGTTGGCCTTGAACATGATATCTTAATTAACTTTATTATTTGTTAAATTACTTTTATTAATATTTTTTCAACAATAGTAAAACACGACAATAATTTAAATGTGGTCATATAATTTACTTAAAAAAAAACATGACGTATTTTCTGTTCCTTGTATATAAGAAACTTTTTTTAATGGGCTTTTCCCTAAATATAAAATCTTTTACTATGAGTTTGTCTCAATAATAAATATATTTTTTCCCATTTTGCTATCAATTAATTATTATATTATATACATTCTCTTTCATTGTTTTCTTATTATTACTCTCTGTCACACATTCATAAATAGAAGCATTTTTTGAAAGAGAAAAAAAGTTAATTTCTTACATAATTATTACATTTAACCATTTTTTAGAATCTCGTAATTTGATTGAAAAGCTCTTATATATAGGACACGGAGAGTATTAACTGATTACCTAATTCTATCCATCTATGCAATTGTTTTAACTTCCTCGTTTGTTCGTGATTTTTTTTATTTTTTTTTTTTTTTACAATGAAACCACCAATAATCAAATCATATTATTAGGAGATCATTTCGGCACCCAACCAGGCTCCTACATATGTTTTGTTTGATGGGAGAGAATCTTGTTTTGACCAAATTGCCGGTGAAAATTTTTCAATATTCCATAACTATCCTCTCAACAAAAAATCTTTTTCTTCCTATTAATGACAATTTGGTAAAAGTTTTCTTTCCCCTCCCTTAAAACCAAACATACTATTAAAATCAGTAGGGGTCTCCCAGTGAGATTTTTGTTTTTTGTTTTTTTTTATGACCAAGGATCCCACGATACCTCCCTCTGACCACTTCAACCAATCCTAGGGAGGTAGTTCATGCCCATAAAAATGAACAATTAAATTTGTTGTTCTACACGAGCATCACAGTAAAAAAAATCTATTAGGCTTTGGATATCTATGATGACTGATGTTTATTTTTTATGATAACTTCGAACGAGGATATGATCCAGATGCAATTGGCTCTAGTTCTTTGATTTTTTTTTCCCCTTTTATTCTAATCGTTGCGTGTACCAAACCACGTATGGTGTCAAAAAACAAGATCATAACGCACATTTTTTTTGTGGATCACGCTTCATCATTCCTCAAACGCGTGGTTGTCCAAAAGCTCGTAGAGGGAAAGTTTTTGTATTGGCACTGAACTCAGCAAATATCGCGAGAAAGGAAGAAAATCAGTGATAGAGGTTGGATGCTGAGATGCGAAAGAAAATGGGAACGGATGTATAGAAATCAAAAACATTATCCATGGATTCCATTCATATTATCATATATATATGGATGTTTGGATCATTTGAAGCAATTACTTTAAAATATATACTCACTCCGGTCTTAATTATAGGAACACATTTTTTAGTTGGTTTTGGTCTAATTATAAGAGTAAGTTTTAATTTTTGTCAATTTTTTCCTATAATACCCCTTTTATACTTTCTCAAGAATAATTAAAGACAATAATATAATAATAATACACCGACATATTTTATAAAGTAAATAATATTTGCAACTCATTAATGTTATATGCACCTCAATCACCGAATTTTTTTTTTTTTTAATAAATTAATTTTGAGCAATTTTTGTCATATTTTTTTATATCACCCTTACTAATACTTCCTCCACAATAATTAATTTACCAACACACTTATATTCTATCAAGTAAGATATTCTAATAAAAATGTTCTTTAATTATTTCAGAACCCAAAACGTGCCCCAAAAATCAAATCAGGAAAAAATATAATTCCCAAATCTAATTCAATGCTTCGGTGTCCAGTTGGTTTATTAAGTTACCGCCAAGAAAATAAAAGTTCCAAGCGCAAAAGAATTAGGCCCAGAATGAGTCAGTGTTTAATTAAAAATGAAATGCAGGCTTGACTTTCATTAAGCCTAGAAATATGAGTCCAAAACCACGTCTCCCCACCCAGCTAGATAAGTAAAACACTCATTTCACTAAGGGTATTTTTGGAAAATGAATACAATTAATTAATTTAACTTCTATCATTAATCTCTCAAAAATCTGGTAAATAGTTTTATAATTAGGCCAGGAGGGAGTATTTTTTTTAGTTTAGTGACATTTAATTATGTAAGCTTCTTATAAATGAAAAATCGTGATTTCGATTCTTATAATCTCAACAATTTTTTAAATTAAAAAATGTACTGGTGGTCACCTTGACATGCATCCAGAAGAGACTTTGAGATGCATCAGTAGGCTCTCAAGTTTTTTTTTTTTTTTTTTCTGGGAGGCCAACTAAGTTCTCAGAGTTTTAAGTCTGGGTATTTCATTTGAGCCACGGCTTGAGACTAGACCCATGCTATGAGTATCTGTTGCAAACCAAACAACCAATTGAAAAGCACCGATCGATGGGGATAAGGTTCAGCAGAAGAAGCTAAACTCTCACAACTGAACGAACTAATGTTTGAATTTCGTAATAGAAGTGTTCATATTTAGTGTCCAACAATATTCTAGACAAAATTGCTTCCAATTAGATAATACGCATGTTTAGTGAAAAAAGGGGGAAACAAAACAAGCCTAAACTCAATTGGAAGGTGAACATATATAATGCACCTGACCATGTCAAAGACTTACCCTGGGTGAATATCTCTCGCTTTCCCTTCCAGCCAACCTTATTAGTGTCAGATGTTATGTGATTGGATGATTGGTGACAGTTTTGCGTGCATCCGATGCTTAACAGCTGTATAAAATTTGATTTGTAGTGTAATTTGTACTACAAAATAATCTTATTTTATGAGTATGATATTATTAATTCACAGTGAATGTTATTACAATATTAGAAAAAATAAATCTAGTTATTAGATCTTAGTGTTGTCTTTCTTCATATTATGTTCACGGCCATGACGATCATTCTGCGCTAATATTGAAGGCCGTTTGGTTCACTGAAAATGGGGTAGGAAAGGGAAAATCAAATTTGCTTGCCGACAATAGGCGTCTGACTCCCATTGTCAACTAACAAAATGATCTTCCACCATAATTCATTTTCAACTTATAATTGAAAATGTGTTTCTACAAAAATTAGTGGGAACCAATTTTTAAGTGGGGAGGAAAATGGCCTAAGGACATAAAGCTTATTTATGTGACCATATATGTGATATAAAAACGGGTACGTGAGTCTTAGGGGCATTTAAATAATATTTTTATTCTAGGGGCATGAAGGCCTTTTAGCTCATTTTCCTACTTCATCTTCTTCAAATCAAACAAAACTTTCCCTATCAACACATTTTCTCTTTTTGTACAAACCAAACACCTCAATTCAATTTCTTTTAACGAAACAAGCTCACTGTAAGGGTATATTTGGTTTGAGGGAGTGGAGGAGGAAATAAGGAATTGACTAAATTACCATTAATGAAAAGAATATATTTTTAGAATATTGAAAAGTTTTTATTTTAGAGAATATGTTTTTAAAATATTGAAAAAAAAATATTATAAAAAATTTAGTAGAGATGAGACACAAATAATCTCTCTCCATTTTCTCTCCCCTTCCCTTCCCCCTCCCCCCAACCAAACACACCCTAAAGATCTCCCCCTCCCTCAAACCCAAAAGATATGATGTTAACAAACAATGATGTTATGAAATATGTTATATGATTATGGGGGATTTTTCCCCTGGAGTTATGAAGTGAGATATACCATCTATAATAATTATGAGAGAGAGGATATTAGTTAATATTTGTATAACATGCATTTACACATCTATAATATATCTATAAATTTTTCCAACATGTTTTATATAAATCAAGGAAAGCCTTCAATTTTATTAACTTTATTTTAAAATTTAACCAACAAGCTACAGGTTAAAATAGTAAGTGATGTGACCTTAAAACAAGAAAAACATAAGTTTGAATCATAAAAATGTACATATTGGGAGAGACAAAAATCCATTACGTTTTAAGCTTGAAAGGAAGAACCTTTTGCCAAATAAAAAAAGAAAATTTATTCTAAAATTTAATATGTAACTTTACTCATATTTAATATAAAATATATTCCAAAAAAAAAAATCGCAACAATAAATAAATAATATAATCGTACATTCACATAAAGTTTTTGATAATATGACTTATAAATAAGATAATAATAAACATTTTATCTATCATGTAAATAAGATTAGGGGAGTAATATACAGATCTATCACCCCACAAATGTAAATAGTAAATTATATATAGAGATACAATTAAATTATATAGATACACAGGGTTTGTCAAATATATTTTACATAGATTACTTACACGATATATAATAAATAAATGAAGAAACGCTGATAAAAGTCAAAGGAATATCCATCTAGATTGTTATCTTTCCCTTAACGAAAATCCATCTAGACAACAAAAGTAAAATGTCGAAATCCCATTAGGTCGACGTCAGTTATTATTAGTTTAAGACGAGGGCCTACTTATTAATTAGTGTTTGAAAAACATGTTTATACAACTCAAAATAAATGCTGATAAAAGTTAAAGGAAAATCCATCTAGAGACCAAAAGTAAAATGACGAGATCCCATGCGCTCGACCTCAATTATTATTAAGATTGAGGGACTGACTCATTAGTGTTTGTAAAACTCCATTAATATATTTATGTTGTATATCATAAATTATTAGAAAATTAACTTTATCGATAATCTAAACATGACATTAAGTGCATGTCTGAGAAACCCCAAACCATAATTTCAAAAGTTTCTTTTCCACACAAAACACCCCCTTATAAATTATGAAAGCACTTCCAAAAACATAAAACAAACAAGCATTAAATCTTACTTGACACCCTCCAATTAAGGGCATGTTTGGGAAGGTGGTGGGAGTCAAAAAAATATTGCAAAACGGGAAAAAGTATGGTGGGATAAAATAAGATGTTTGAATTAATATTTTCTTTTTTAAAATGAACTTTTAGATTAAAAGTTACTTTTAAGAATAAACCATTAATACTTGCTTTTTACAGTTTAGATGGACTTCTACTACCACTAATCTAAACATAAATCAATATTTCTTTATCTTATCTTAAGTTTACAAAAGTCAAATAAAAAAAAAAAAAATCATTTCCATCACCACTAATCTAATCAGACCTTAATCAATGGACCAAGAACGGGGCAATATAAGGACAACGATATCCCGTGAATCACATGCATATCTTTCCGACTTGCACTTCGCTCAAAAAGCCTAAAGTAAAGTTAAATACAATTCAGGTAAAAAAGGAAAACGCAAATAAAAATCAGTAAAAGTAACTTTAGAAATTTTAATTTCTTATTTATAATAATTTATTTATATATATAAATATCTTGAAATTCAAAATACACACCACCTAAGATAAAAAAACTTAATTCATCCCTAACATGTATAATGTCAAGCATGAATCGAGTTCTATATCTCGAGTGCATATGTGGAATTACCCTTAACCGCATATCATCTGTATGTGCCTGCCTCTCTAGCTAAAATATATGCACATTCAATAGTCTTCCTACTTAAGTAGGACAAAACAATCTCCCAATTCTCGTACATAAGTTGATGTGTAGCTTCAATTTCAGCTTCAAACGGATGATCCAACGTGCTATCTCTCAACAAAATATTTAGCGCCCCAATGAATCAGAGAAAACTTGTATTTTTAGAAACTTGTAAAGTTGATAAACCTTAAACCCGATCTTAATAGCCAATACCTCCATGGCTGCCACCAAAAAGATCTCAATACTCTTCATAAAGCTTGTGATCCATCTTCCCCTGTCATCTTTGAATAATTTTATTTATATGTAATTTATCCCAAAAAGAACGCACATCAAAGTTTAATTTATTTATTCAAAAAAAGGTTTTATTCTCTGGGGCTAAGTTAAGCCTTACGGGCACCAATTCCTATGAAATGGACCAAGTATGGTGATACTCCCTCCGGTCCTAATTATAGGACATATTTAACCGATTTTGAGGAGATTAAGGAGATAAGTTAAATTAGTTAGTTTTACTTATTTTTCTAAAATGCCCTTATATAAATTTAAAATGACATAAATAAAAGTGAAGTAACAACTCCTACCACATACCTCTCCGACTTAAAATTTTACTTTTTACACGCTTTTTAATTGAAATAATGGTATTGCTACATACATATATGTATTTGTGTGTATATATGAGAACACACACAAATATATATGTAGAGGCACACATATAAACACATACACATATATATGTGTGTTTATATATGTACACACACATATTTATATCTACACATACATATATTGATAGGTACGCACACACATATAATACACAGATATACATATATGTATACACATACATATATACATAAACATGCACACATCTGTGTGTAATCACCAAAAACCAAACATGCGTGTGTAATCACCAAAAACCAAACACACATGTGTGTGTAATCACCAAAAACCAAATACACTTAAGAGAATAAAATAAGGGGTATTTTATGAAGAAATTGATAAAAATTAGAATGTTGTCCTATAATTAGGAACAAAACTAATTCCTAAATATTACTCCCTCCGGTCCTAATTATAAGAGCTAGTTGACTTTTTTTGAAGCGATTAAAGAAGCTAATTAAATTACTTTAGAGTATTTTTATTTTTATTTTTTTCTTCAAACTAATTAGTTTGACTAATAAACTAACATATAATCTAAAGATTTATAACATATGAAATGATTAAGAAACTTATTTAGCTTCCTTAATTTCTCTAAAAAAGTCAATTAAATTTCTTATAATTAGACCGGGAGGTAGTATCTTATAATTAGGACCGGAGAGAGTTAAAGATAGGATCCAACGTCAGTGCATTGATGGATCATCAATGAAGGGATTTTTTTTTTTTTTGGCGCGCGTGAAATCAATATCGGGTATGTATGGATTTTTTAACGTCGCTCGAGCGACCAAAATTAAAGGAGAAGGTAAATCGTGCCTATCTTGAGAATGCGTCACAGGATTGGTTTTTTGACTTTTGTGGATCCCCTCGAGTAAGACCAAGTTGAAAATAATCTGTGGAAAGCCAAATCCTGACCTGCCTGCAACAGCGTGGGTGCCTCTCTCTCGTGTAAATTTCAGCTCTGGGAAAAGTCCCCTTCGAAATTTGGGTTGAGGCTCGACAACTTCCCAACCAGTTCAAGAACGCAGAACGCCCATCTTCGATTGTAGAACTATCTTCGTCTCTAGATTTCAAAAGCCGCGATTAAATTACCATCTCGGGTGAAGAAGTGTCCGTTTTGAGCTACTTCGTTTGATGCCATCTGAATCCTCTGCTGTTAAGGAATTTGTCTTCTCAGCTCTTTAAGGCTAGAAATTAAATGCCTGTAGTTCTGCTGTAGAGAATTGTTTCATTTGTTGCTGGCAAAAAAGAGGAAAATGTGGGGATTTGGGGGTAGATACCATTGGGGAAGAAGTCTAGCATCCGAGAAAGCTGAAGGGATAGTTGTGGTATTCGCATGGATGTCAAGACGCACAATAGATACGTAGATATGTACTCGTCTATCGGATGGAATTCACTCGTCTGCCATTCCCAATTTCTCAATATGTGAGTTCCTATTCGCCAATTTGGCTGACCCCCGATTGCCCCACTTTCATGTTAATTCCGACGTTAACGATCAATCATTCACTTGCATCTGGTGTGCTTGAGCTTGATTGACCGTTTATGTTCTTACCTTACAACTACACATTATATATTTATACTTCTGTTGGAAAAATGAATCGCTGGTGATAATTGAAATTCTTACTACAAGATTGATAGTTTTGTGATCTGAAAATGTCATGATTGCTGATCGATAGTTCTTCCTACCATCTGGATATTTTCATGGAAATTATATATTTGAGCCGGCAACCCTGTTACCCATGAAGCTATATTCCCCCTTGTTTTCTGCGTCTGTATAATTGCTTATAGTTGATCTTCAATTTTCCGTGACCCTTTCTTCGAGGGATTTTCTGGGAGCATGATAAACTAATGCAGTGTTCGCTATAATTTTGCTTTGTATTGCAGGTTCTTCCCCGAGAAAGCCACAAGTCTTGCTGCTAACATACTCAACGAACTTGTTAAGGTTAGTTTTATCCTAGCTATCCAATTTCTAGGTAAACAAATCTTGGTTCAGGTAGCTTGATAAGTAGTTTCATGTGGAAATAATTGAGATTTCTTTTTTTCAACACATACTTTTGCCTTTTTTAGTCCAGTCGAAAAATTGATTCATTGGTTGAAGCTTATGAAATGCCTCTCCGTCAATGTCAATATGCAGGTGCTAAGAATCAGGCCATGCCCCATAGTGTTTGCGTCCTTTTCAGGGGGTGCAAAGGCTTGTATGTCTGAGGTTCTTCGGGTATTCAGTTCACCTTGATCTTCCTCTTCCCATTCTTCTTCTGAGAGTATATACTAACGTGATATTATTTTTCGTCGTTGTTAAAATCTGACCTCTGACAATTTAATTTCCCTTTGATTTCAGATTATTGAGGGAAAATGTGAAGGACATAACATGGTATGTCTTTTCTATTTGCAGTTTAAGGGATGCTTGAATTACATATATTATATCCCATGATATTGTTGAAAGCCAAAGCCAAATATTCTACATATTCCCTTGTTTGGTTTGCCCTTCATTTCCCTGTGCAAGTATTTCACTCAGTTTCCTGCGACATGGATTTCTACATCTAGGATGGTGGCATTTTGTCCTCAAACTTTTTGACTTGCTGATACAAACTTCTAAACCATTTTAACTGTACAGGTTGACTACCAGCTGGTTAGAGATTCTATTTCTGGCTATATTTATGATTCCAGTCCAGTTGATTTCACCAGTGATTTGGGTGTTCGATTTCTTTTACACCCATCTGTTTTGAAAATGTCACGTCCACCAAGGTTTGCTTCATGGATCGCTAGTAGCATTGCATCTGGTCTTGATGCTCTCTTCCTCAGCAGGTTTGAATCACAGCGTGCTGAGTTTTGGCAAACTCTTTACTCCACTATTGTAAGTGGTCAATAATAAACGACATAGCTTTTATGCTCTCTTGTTTGTGTTGGGATTTTTGAATTTTCTGCTTATTGAGTTATATTCTATTGCAGAGGATGCAAGCCCCATATCTCATTTTTTGTTCAGAAAATGATGATCTTGCACTTTTTCAAGATATTTCAAATTTTGCCCAACGACTAAAAGACCTTGGCTGTGATGTTAAAGTGGTTAAATGGGATACCTCTCCTCATGTAGGTAAGCATATGCAGTCTACACTTATTTGTGAGATTATCCTACTTGACGGACCAGTTCCTGATTGAAATACGAAGATCGTGTGATGATTTTATTCTCAAAAATAAAGTAGCATTATTTAATATCCTATGCAAGTTTGGTCGTCAATATCACTAGTTGTTTGAATATTTTGGTAGGAAAAGGCATTTTGCTTATTTGTCCTTTACATTGGAATTGTTTAAATTTACATTTTACATCAGATTAACATCGTAGCAGAGACAAGCAGCCTGATGATTATTTCATGTTTTTATTATTGGGTTGCCTGTTTGTGCCAACTCTAACTAAGCTGAGAGGCAAGAACTGATAGATGATGGCATCATTTATTCTGTTTAAGAGTGTGGTTACAAAGGGCCAAGATACTTGCGTTTTCATAAAACTGTAATGAGCGCAGTAGCTAGGCCTCCCCCATTCTGTTATTGTATTTAATTCCTCCTGAACTTGTCACAGGTCACTATCGGCACCATCCAATTGATTACAAGGCTGCAGTCACCGAGATCCTTGGCAAGGCTGCTGCAATTTATATTTCCAGAAAAAGACCAACCAGAGATGAGCGACTGGGCATTGAGGGAACAAAAGATGAAATCTTAGATCCAATCAGTAATTTTAGGAAAGCTGCGATGACTTCAACCAGTTTTCAGGGCTTTGCTGTTGCTTCTGATGATTCGTTGTCTGGTTCAATGAATTATTACGAGGGCAAGGGCGTTGGATCAGTACCAGATGAACGCAAGGAACGTTTAATTCATTTGCCGAGCCCCCCTGGCATCAATGCATACGGGGTTCTTGGCCAAGCGTTGTTTGATATATGTGTTCCTACGGATGTTGAGGATTGGGATATCAAATCAAATTCCAAGATTTCACGATCCTTTGCTGGTTCAAGGAGGCATGCCTCTTTCAATCCTATAAAATGCATACGGCGCTCGCGGTTGTAGATTATTGACTAGTTGCACGGGACTCAGGTTGACAACCCTCCGACGAGTATGACTTATAGAACTATGAAGGTGATGTTGCGTTCAAACCTGCTGGCAAATGGTTGGCCCCTGGCAGATTCACTAGGGCCAAGACTTGTTTAGCACATAAAATATGAGGCTGAAAGGGTGAAATCTTAAATATGATTTGTTTGTTTTCTATTAGCAGAGTATAATGTAATGGGTCAAGCAGCTCGTCACTTTGGAATATGAATTGAACAGCTACTTCACCGGAGAAAATATATTTTGTTTGGGATCACTTGACTATGACTGTTCCAAGTGTTTTGGTAACTTTTGAAAGTGTAGTTTCAGAAATCATTTTCCGTGAGCCCAGACAAAATCTTTCTCACAGTTTATCTTGTAAATGATAAATACTATGACAGAAGTGCTTTTGGGAGGTGTAATATATAAATAATAACTTTGTACTCCTCACTATCTGACATTATTCATTTGTGTCAAAATTAGGGGATCCAAATCATATGCAAATTCCTCTTCTATCACAGCGACTAATCCAATTTTCATTAATATCTTCAGTCCAAAGGGAATATTAAAAAGGGAAAACATACTTTTGTTCCGTTTTGTGACATTACATGACATTGTTCTCCGTAAAGTTGGCAGTGAGAGCTAAGCTATTGAATTGTGCGGACGGCAGTGTGGTGGAGTTTCTTTAAGCACAAGCAAGACATTAGGTTGTCAAAACGGTATTAATGATAATTGATCACCAAGCAAAAGGAACAGGAAAAGGTGATTTAACTGGAGCTGAAATTGTTGATTATAATGGAGTATTGCTATTTTGAACATCTATACGAGAATTAACATTTTCTGTGATGGATCAAAGGTAAAGACTGGCCATATCGTTAATTATGAAAGTAGAAATTGAACTGCATGCTATTTATGAAGAAGGAACGAACTCAAATCTGCTGCTGGTGTTGCCACTCTTACCCCACCACCACCACTATTATTATTATTAGTGCACCTAGGTCAGTAAGGGAATTTATGAAAAAAATAGTCTCTTAAAATTAAAATTTCAAAATTTGCTGTGAAGTCTTGTAAATTTTTTTTAATAATATTTTATATGAGATTCTGATCTAACGGTGAAAAAATAGTAGTGACATAAAATTGGTAATGATAATATTCTATCTCATTTTTTCTATATGTAAAAAGATACAAAATGCATTAGTTGCAAGCTATGAGCTCTTTTGATTTTTGATTAATTTTCCCCAATTATTATTATATGATTGGGTTGTTGATGTGATGTTAGGAGACTTATAAATCTAAATACTCCTACAAATGTAACAGAAAAATACCAAAAAAAAAAAAAAAAATGTAACAGAAACCACCTATCAGAGGTCAACACCAGAGAGAAAAGGGATATAAAATGAATTGAACTGGAAGAAGAACGAAGAAGTGACTTCGAATCTGGTTTAGCGAAACCGTTAGAGGATGAGGATTCTGGTTACAGGCGCGTCCGGTTACCTCGGGGGAAGGCTCTGTAATGCTTTGCTCAGCAAAGGGTACTCAATTAGGGTCCTCGCAAGGCGAACCAGTGATCTCTCAGCCCTTGCTTCGCCCGCCGATGCCGGAGCCCTTGAAATTGTCTACGGTGATGTCACAGACTATGATTCTCTCCTCTCTGCCTGCTCCGGCTGCCACATCATCTTCCACTTAGCCGCTGTCGTGGAGCCTTGGCTTCCCGATCCTTCTAAATTCTTCTCTGTTAGCGCGCGACCTTCCATTTCTCTGTATATACATTTCAGATAATTGAATCTGATGACTTATCAACTTTCTTTTAACTGTACTAGGTGAACGTTGGTGGCTTGAAAAATTTGTTGGAGGCAGTGAAGCAGACAAAGACAGTAGAGAAAATTATTTACACTTCGTCATTTTTTGCACTGGGACCAACTGATGGAAGCGTAGCCGATGAGAATCAAGTGTGAAGAGTTTTTATTTTATTGCTCACTCGCCAGAGTTATATTCTGAAGATGTTATGAGCTTTTCTTACTAGGTTTATGTATTGGTCTCGGAAATTTAATTATGATTACAGGTCCATCGTGAAAAGTTTTTCTGCACGGAATATGAGAAATCAAAGGCTGCTGCGGATAAAATTGCACTGCAAGCTGCGTCCGAGGGCATACCATTAGTGGCGGTTTATCCCGGCGTTATCTACGGGCCCGGCAAAGTCACGGCAGGAAATATTGTTTGTCGGCTGGTACTGTTTCTGTTTCTTTACTCTCATTTAACTTACAGGAATGCCGTTCCTTTTTCTTGTTTCATCGGATGAGAAAGATGATCGCTTGTTTCGCTGGTTCTTGTATACGTGTTTTACCTAGCAAGTATCACGTAGGCTTGGAATAGGGAGGCACTTTTTGGTGGAGTTCCTATTCAATGCCTGTGGGTTCATTCATGTGAAATATGTCGCAGAAGCAATTTGTGAAGCTTATAAGCTTGCGTCTAGTGTGCAAGTCGATTTCAATCTAGTGCTTTCCCTTGATGCTTTCTCTTTAAGCTGTTTTCAACTTGTTTTTGTATTAATGCAAAATTAGCATCTAGTTTGTAGTTCAGGTCCCAAATCATATGTTTGTCAGTTCGCTTTCCACCTTTAAGTTATATACATAAAATTAATGGAGAAGTGGCTGAGGTTGGGCTTAATGAAGAAAAGCACTAAACGGCACTTCAATGTTAGGTTAGGCTGATGATTTATGCATTACAAATTTTAGGGTAAGTTTTACGTAATTATTTCAATACTGCAAACCAAACCCATGAGGAGGAGGTCATCTCACCGAAATTAGGTTCAGGTTGGTCGAGATGGTGACAATGAACTGCTTGAAAAACCTTTATGATTTTTGTTTTTATTTAATATCTTTTCATGGCCAACTTCTTGCTCTCCCTTTATTTCACAACTCGTTTTCTCTTCCTCATGTCTTGCTATATAAACGAGGCGTTAATTTTCTCTTTCATTGCATTTCGCCGTGCAGTATATTTTTACGGACAAACTAGTGGAATAAATGCATTAAAAAATAATGTTCTGACCTCTTTTATTTGTTAGTACTAATTCTTTATATAAGCAATAGTGGCATGATTTAACCTGATCTCTTCGTTTTCAATCAATCCCATGAACATTACACGTCTTACTGAAAAACTGCTTTATCCTGCCACACTTCAGATAATAGAGCGCTTTAATGGACGATTACCTGGTTACATAGGCTACGGAAATGATAGATTTTCTTTTAGCCATGTTGATGACGTAGTGGAGGGACACATTGCTGTAATGGAAAAAGGGCAACCTGGTAATAGGTATCTGCTAACAGGTGAAAATGCATCATTTGCACATGTTTTTGATATAGCTGCAGTCATCACTAATACAAGAAAGCCATTCTTTAATATCCCTCTGTGGGTGATTGAAGCATACGGTTGGTTATCAGTTTTATTCTCTCGAATCACTGGAAATCTTCCCCTCCTCAGTCCACCAGTAAGTTACATGATTTAGACTGAAAATAAATGATGACTTCCCTTCCATGTTTGATCGGACTTCAATGTTGTTCTGTTCTAATTTCCATACCTCAATCTTGTTGCAGACAGTTTATGTTTTAAGGCATCGATGGGAATATTCCTGCGATAAAGCTAAACGGGAGTTAGATTATAGACCCAAGAGTTTGAAAGATGGACTAGCAGAGGTGCTGCTATGGTCAAAGAACTTGGGCTACATAAGCTACTAGTGGGAAGATTCAAACTTTACATGTTCAGCTGGAAATGCTACCTCAGTACTTTACAAGTGAACTAGTTTCATTTCAGACTTAATGGAAATTTATTTATTTACTCTTTAGGCTTGAGCGCTTAATCCTCTCCCTATCAGAAGAGTAACTTCGTACCTCATAACAAGGAAGCAAATTTCAATCCCTCTGCTTGTTGGCCTAGTGAGGTCCACTGGAACTCTTCTCTCTCTTATATTGTATTGCTATTCGTCTCTTCCCTCCTCCTGCCAGATACGGATGAACCGCTTGCCAGCCTATCCCTAAGCCATTTTTGGCTGCTCAGTGGCCTTTTCTCATCTTTCAGATATACCTCGAGGCACCTCTACTATTCTGCAGTATATATTGACCCCTGAAGCAGGATCCAGTGGTGAACGAAAAGGTGTCTTGGTCGCTCATAACTGATTGGGACGCATTTGTCCATTCTGTGGTTACAATTTGGTAATCGAATCATCGAAAATTTAGTCGCTTGTGATTATATGATGAACTTCCTGGAATGAAACATCGGAGGAATGTAAAATTGTAAATCACTCAATCGGTCTAGTGTTCACGCACTTCTCGATATGCTTAATGTAGGTCTCAAACTAAGCTTGGTCTATGTGTTTTCTGGAGTGCAGCCATTATTTTAACATGCATTAGACAGAGCAGTGTAACTTTTTCTTTAAACTTTTTTGAACTCCGATGCCAAAACGCAATAAACGTTGCGGGGCTTCAATCTAACTGCCCATCAGTCTGTCATTTTTCGGCTGCAGCAAAGAGTTGTTCAACCTTGTGTATTCTTCAACTGACCTTCTGTCCTGGCCTCTTTCTTGTGTTTCTGACCTTTTGTCGGAATCACCTTCCCTACTCGTCAGAGGACGAGCAGGAGGGCTCGTCCGTACGGATGAGCTCCTGGCCGTCCAGATCTGGATCTGGACGGCCGAGATCCTTTTTTTTTTTTTTTTTTTTTTCGTTTTTATTTTTTTTATATGAAAAAAATCATTTTTTTGAAAAAATGTTAGTTGAGAGATTATCTTTATTTTAGACCCTCTACCCATTAAAATTATTTTTTATAAAAAATAATAAAGTAAAAAAAATCAGATCTGGACTGTCCAGATTAAATCTGGACGGTTCAAAGCTCGTCCGTACGGAGCACAGTAAGTGGTTCCCCTTTTGTCCGGGTTGTCTTTTAGTACTGTTTCAGTTTTACTGTGACTATGACTGATTACTGATATATTGCGTATGTAATACATTTGGGAAAACCCCAAGTGCGATTCCGGCCTCAAACCTATAGGTTCAAAATAATGTAATTTACACAGCTAAGTACCTAACAATTTGCAGTGCAAGGCACACGCACCACTGGCAGATACAAGGCCGGCACTCCTCGTGTTGTGAGTTGCGGGCGTTCAGGCTCCGATAATTGAGGTATCATCCGAGGTTAGTTTCAATTTCAAGTTTGATCTCTCAGCTAAAAGTAATAATCTTTCATGTAGTTGTGGGTAAAGTTGGGAATAAGGAGAGGCTTGAGTCCGTTCGTTTAGGCTCGACTTTCATAAAACCCTTTAATTTTAGAACCTGACCCTTATGTTATTGGGTTAGGGTCGGGCTCACTAGTTTTCAGCTTGTTTAACTATATTTTTCTTTATCTTTTTAAAGAAATAAAGTTAAAGCAATAACTTCTTAAATATTATCAAAATTAAATTTCAAAGAAATCAAGTTAGAATAATAAATTATCTTGATGAAGATTTCAACACTTACACATATATGCTCACACTGTTACACATAAAAATTATTACTGGTAACCACATCTAAGTAACTTATCTTTTTTTATGGGAAAAAAACAATCATTTTAGACATCTACACCTATGAATTTATCATAGGTGATGTAAATTTCGTAAATTGCAATCTTCATTTTAATTCAAATAAAGTTCACTTTCAAGTTTTATAATTTAGTTATTATTTTACTTTAAATTAAGATGCATTGTTTTTAAAACTAAAAAATTTCCAGTTAAAATTATTATCTAATGTCTAAATTAGTCTTTTTTTTTTAAAAAAAGTTTAAATGAATAAATCATTGTGGAAAATAAAATAAATCAAACCATTTTATAAAATTAAATTTAAGAAAAATATAATAACAACTAAATATTTATAACATCATTAATAATATAAAATTTATAATATTATATGAATAATTTTAAAAATAAAAATAAAAGGGCTAAAATGGGTTGACTCTCGGCCTATTCGGGCAGGCCCTTTATGTCCGTTTCCAATTTTTGAGGCAATTTTTCAAATCTGAAACTTGTAATAAAAAGGCCTAAACAAGCCAACCCGATAGGCTCGACCCGTTTTCCGATTTTGGTTGTGGGCAATATATTATTAAAATTTAAAATAATATTGTCCAAAAAATTAAAAGAAGAAAAGTAGGACTGGAGGAGTTCATGATCATGCAGGGTAAATTTCAATTTTGCTTTAAATTGAGATACATTGTTATTAAAACTCAAAAATTTCTAGTTAAAATTATTATCTAATGTCTAAATTAGTATTTTTTTTTTTAAAAAAAAAAGTTTAAATGAATAAACCATTGTGGAAACTCAAATAAATCAAACCATTTAATAAAATCAAATTTAAGAAAAATATAATAACAACTAAATATTTGTAACATCATTAATAATATAAATTTATAATATTATATGAATAATTTTAAAAATAAAAATAAAAGGGCTAAAACAAATTGACTCTCGGCCTTATTGGGCCATCGGCCCATTAGGGTAGACCTTTTGAGGCAATTTTTTAAATCGACACTTATGATAAAAAGGCCTAAACAGGCCGGCCTGATAGATTCGGCCCATTTTTTCAGCTCTAGTTGTGGGTAATATATTCTTAAAAATTAAAATAATATTGTCCAAAAAAATAAAAGAAGAAAAGTAGGGCTGGAGGAGTTCATGATCATGCAGGGTAAATCCCACTCCTACACATGAAACTGCCAGTGCCATCTACCCCTTGGCACCCCTCTGGTTTATTTATTTTTTCCTAACAATTAAAAATTTGAACCTTTAATTACTACTCACACTTTGGACTATCATTATTATCCAAACTCAAGTCAATTATTTTCATTTACAATGTAGTAATACTCAATAAAATAGAAATGTTATCTCCATATACCGTTAATAAATAAAAATATTACATGACTTTCTCAGTTTCTTGTACTAACAATTTAACCAGGGCAGATCCGGAAAATTAGTGAAGGGTGGCACCAATGGTGGCTACCTCCAAATTTTTTTTAATGAAAGTTTTAAATACATTCAAAAATAAAAGAATACGAACAAGAAAAGAATATCAAAAAAATACTCATGAAATCAAGTGAATGCTAATGATATAATAAGAGAGACAGTTATTTTACAAACCTGTCATTTAGAAAAGCAATGCTAAGTATTGTTAGAAATACAGCTATATAAATTACAATGAAGGGTGACATTTGAATAAGTTGAAAGACATATATTTTAATAACAAAAGTATATTATAATAAAAATAATTATAATATCATCATTCTAAGCCTTATTTTTTAGAATTTCATCATAATTGTCTTATTATCAAAGACTAGACATTCAATAAATTCAAGTATATATTTTAATTGCCTTATTATCAAGGGTGGGTACTAATTAATTACTCACATAAAAAATTAGGCACTAATTTTATAATTCATTTTATACAGATGCTTTGGCTAAGAATGGATTTCGTCCACTTTCTTTAGGGTATGTTTGGTATGAGGGAAGGGGAGGAAATTTTTTTGAGAAGGACATTTCATTTTGCATTAATGAATGAATATTCTCTTTTATTGTGAATATATTTTGAGAATATGAAAATTATCTTCGTCCACTTTCCCTCCTCCCATTCCCTCAAACCAAACATACCCTTAGAGAATGCCTTGGATTTGCTTGGGAGTTGTATGCAAATGATTTACTAAGATTAGTTTTCCTCTGTAATTTTTTTTTTTTATGTTAATTTCGTTTGTATAAAAAAAAATGCTCACATCAGAATTCAACTGCCCCCTTTTCATGTAAGTGGGTCCGCCCATGCAGGGACCTATACATTCATCCACCGCATTTTTTTTTTTTTGGTCACTTTGGGTATTGACTCGTAAGTCGTAACCTCCCATAAAAAGAGTTGTTGGGTGCTGTTAATCTGAAGGCGCAAGCAGAGAAACAGGAAAAGAGAGGAGGCTGCCAGTTTGTTTGAGAATTGAGGCTTTGAGGGTATTCTGTTCAGTACTCGGCGTTCACATACAGTCCCATAAAGACATGTGGCTTCGGTGGCATCTCCTTTAATGGGAACCTTTAATAGTTCAGACTGGCACGTGGGGACATGTGACAATTATCATTTGTGTTTTTCTTTTTAAATCATTTGTCTATGATCAGTCACGCTGGCCTAATTTTTTTTTTTTTTTTTTTTTAATAACTTACCGAACACGTCTGTGATTTAATTAACAAGGGAATATTAAAGCAAACCCGCGTTTAAAAGAGAGGAGAGAGAAACAGCAAAGGAGCATGATTTGGTTACAGGACTGATTATTGACGAGAGCGAGTCAAAGACAATGGCTAATAATTCAACACTTGACGGAGTGCAGCAAAGAGACAGTGAAAATGACCAGGTCTACGGCGCAGGATATACGTTTGTCGCTGGCTCGGAGCTTTTGGGCGAAGAAAACGAAGCTTCTTTTGCCGTGTCATCGTCTTTATCTTTGTTTTTGGTGCTTTGAGAAGGACGAAAAAATAATAATGTAATGTGATTAATAACAACAGTAAGCAATATCACTTATTTAATTTTTTAAAATTCAAATGGTGTTTGATTAGGATTTTGAAAAAAAAAAAAAAAAAAAAAAAAAAAAAAGGAGTGAGGAAAAGGCACGCCCAGAGATTGCTCAATTTGGAGCTACTATATTCCTTCTCTCTCTCCGACCTTTTCCTTTATCACCTATGGAATTTTTGCAGGACGTCGGGATCCGAGTTTTTCAATCACACACAGCAATGTAATTCAACATTTCTCCATATGCACAATTGATGTTCTTACATTTTCCTTCTCTTTCTGTAAATCTGCCTTTCCTTTACTGCTCTCTCCTTTTTTGTTTGATTTTCATGATTTTTTAATCCACCTTCCAAAGGGGGAATTGATTAGGATTCCTGTTTAGCGCTGTAATCCCAAGCGTTGATATCCTGATTGTCTGACTTAGATTTTTGTGGATTATTCCACATTCTCGTATTTCTCGCAATTTGTGTTCTGAATTCTGATCGATCAACGATGTTCGTTGTTTTCCTATTTCGGGCAACTTGTATTGATAATGTCTTTTGATTTCACCATTCATAACGCTTGACGATTCGGGTCTGAATTTCCTGTCATTGTTCGCAGATTTTGTTGATTCCGTACGTATTCGAAAAATTGAAGCTCGGTTAGAATTTAAAATGACATGAGTGGAAATAGATGTTTTGAGTAATGCATAAAGCATGGAGGACTAGAGCTATACCTATTTTTCTGCAGTAGGTCACATTGGCATTTGGGCTTGAGGGGCGTCCACAATGGCAACCAAGAGTGAACACCATACGGTTCCCCTTTCGGTGCTCCTGAAGCGTGAATCAGCAAGCGAGAAAATTGAAAAACCTGAAATTCAGCATGGTCAAGCAAGCCAGAGCAAAAAGGGGGAGGACTTCACGCTACTAAAAACGGAATGCCAGAGAGTGGTGGGGGACGGGGTGTCGACATATTCTGTTTTCGCAGTATGTTAGTTTCATCCTGTTCTTTAAGAGTAAAAACATGGCTTTTCATAACTTGCTAATTATTAATAGATAGATTTTCTTGCGATGTAAATCAATTTGTGTTGTCTTCCTTCACGTAACTCGTTATATTATTCTATGGAATCGACGATAAATGCTAATGATGACAACTGACTACGAAATTTCTTTTACTATGTGACTTGAGTAGTTTAACTAGGTAGTTTTGTTTGATTCGTTTTACTACAAGTTCTTTTCTTTTTCTTTTTTGGTCTATATTTGATACTTTGCTCTACTTGCTACGTGCTTTGTAACCCACTTAGAAGGAGGAATAAATGTTAGCGAGTTGCATATGATGTCTTTATCAGCCATAATCTTCATTATGCAGTTATCGCTATCATTAAGCTTTCATTTGTACCTATGGAATCAATTATGCTTTCATTTCTTATATGTTCATGCTTCATATTAGTTAACTTGGTTCACCAGAAAAATCTTCAGCTACCAGTTCATTGATTGTTTCCTTTGTTTTTTTATCTTAATACACTATCACTAATTAATTTCCTTGCACCTGTTGTTCTGTTCTGTTCTTGTTGGTTGCTTTTTTCCCACTTCTAATCTAGAAGTTTTGCAGCTATTTGATGGACACAAAGGATCTGCTGCCGCCGTTTATGCCAAGGAGAATCTCCTAAATAATGTTTTAAGTGTGATTCCTTCAGATCTTAACAGAGATGAGTGGATAGCAGCTTTGCCTAGGGCTTTAGTTGCAGGCTTTGTAAAAACTGATAAAGATTTTCAAGAGACAGGTACAAGTGTTGTATTATTTATTTCTCACCATCTTTATTATCACCAAATGTACTTGTAATTACGGATCACTTGGAGGCTGAAGGTTAAAATGTTAAAACTGAAGAAAGAATAACTCTGATGGAGATGCTTACCAACAAATTTGTGAAATCTTTGAAATGTTTCTAAACTTACTGCTACCTGTGATGAACTTTATCATCAATATGCTTTTCTATGATCTCTATTTGAAGATGTTGATTGTCAATGGTTATGAATGAGAAGTTTGCAATAAGCAACGACCAATGAGAGATATTTCTTTATCTTTACGTGTTAATGCCAGACTTTGCCCGCTGGATATGGATCTGTGCTTGTTGCAGGCAGCAGATCTAACTAGCTTTAATTTTTTGATGCAACCACGTCTTGAGTATGCAAATTGATCAAGATAATTAAGCTTCTGCATCTTCACATTTAAAGAAAATTTCCCTTTTAAAATCCTATGCCAGATTGGCTGGGCAATTTCTGGAGATCCATACTTCTGGTTTGAAGCCAGTCTTTGGGCAGCATTCCTGAAATCTCTGCTACAAGCATAATATTGACTTGGGATAAAGGGCAATTTTGTGTCGGAGGTTGTCACTGAGAGGCAATTTTGCTCCGGAAGTGTCAAAAAGGGTGCAATTTTGCTCTGACCATTATCCCAATTAATTTTGACCATTAGTTGAGTAAATATGTTGAGCTGACAGTTCACGTGTTATCCGTGTCATTTTTGTTAAGGTGCAAATTTGTCTAAGAACTTTTGAATTTAACTTATATAAAAAGCTCTCCCTTCGATTAAGAACAGGGCCTGACTCTTAGGCTTAAGTTGCACCTGGGATTCTGCATATATATATATATATATATATATATCTAGTAGATCCATTGAGGAGTACTTGTCCAACTCTGCTGTTTGCAAGGTTATATTTTTCTCATTTTAGTGGGCTGTTTAACAGGTCATACTTGTAGATTTATGAAATTAGTCCTTCTGTAAAGCATCATAAGTTGGTGTCTGTGAAGAGGCTTTGATTTGTAGCTATTGATGAGATTTATTAAGCTATTTTAGGTTCTTCGATGGATAGTTCTTTTACTTATTTCATTTGTGCAGGTCAAACATCAGGAACAACTGTGACCTTTGTGATTATAGAAGGATGGGTTGTCACAGTTGCATCTGTTGGTGATTCCCGATGCATACTTGAACCTTCTGAAGGTGGTCTTTATTACCTATCAGCAGATCATAGGCTAGACACCAATGAAGAGGAGTAAGCTATAAATGCCATGCTTCTGTTGAACCATTTTTCGGATTTGCTTCATTACAGCTTGGCTTCACCCATTGTTTTCCTTTCATTAGGGTGACACGTATAGCGAGTAGTGGGGGTGAGGTTGGTCGGCTAAACACTGGTGGTGGTGCAGAGGTACATCTCCTTTGACTATGATCCTTTCTTTCCCCTGATATTTTGGCCGTGCCAACTGGCTACAACACTTAATAGAAGAAAAAAGACACTCACGCGCACACCAGCAGTGGGACTGGTAGTGCATTGATCTGGGGTTTCTGGGCGATACTATTTTTTGCACAATTAGTCTTGTTCCGTTAAGCTTACTATGAGAAATTAAGAAGCAACAACTCATAGTGTACCACATACAATCAAAATTCAAGTATACTCTGTTGATTACAATTGAAGATACTTGATGATATTGAACAGCGTTTCAATCAAACAAATCTTATTTGACAGATCATTAATGTTTTGTAATCTCTTGAGTTTTGAAAAATCTGTTGTTCTCATTTCAAAATCATATTGACTATATATGTTATATTGCTTTGTAATTTGACGTATAATTTTTTTTTAAAAGGGTTCTGCATTTGCATAAATGGCATTTTATGCCTAACTAGCACTATTATGTTGTAGATTGGTCCTTTGAGATGTTGGCCTGGAGGCTTGTGTCTTTCAAGATCTATTGGTGATATGGATGTTGGACAATATATTGTTCCTGTACCTTACGTAAAGCAAGTGAAGGTTGACTCTACCTTCTTTTGCTCATAATAATTTTGTATTTTTGATTTGTTATTTTTCACTTGCCTCTCTTCATTAGCTCGCCTTAGTTTATATTAATTGCTTTCTCTGCTTATGTAGCTGTCCACATCCGGAGGCAGACTTATCATCTGCAGTGATGGTGTTTGGGATTCTCTAGCTGCAGAAACAGCCCTTGATTGTTGTCGTGGGATGTCACCAGATGTTGCAGCACTGCATATCGTTAAAGTATGCTTTGTGCTCATCTCTCTCTCTCTCTCTCTCTCTGATTGTAAATAGTTTGCTTGTTTTCATGTTAGTTGCTTAACTTCATCTTGATTTCAATACCATTATTTAAGATACACCATCTGCTCTAATTTTGTCATTTTGTGGCTCTATCTGCTTATTACTACCCTTCATTCCATCGTCTCTTTCCAACTCTAGGAAGCAGTACAGGCAAAGGGACTTAGAGATGATACAACCTGCATTGTTATTGATATTTTGCCCCCTGAGAAACCACCTCCTCCTCCGCCTTTGACATATGCTAAGAGACCAATGAAAGGAATGTTTAAATCCGTGTTTCGGAGGAAGTCTGCAGAATCATCTTCCTATAATGAAAAAGATTATATGGCGCCTGATGTGGTAATAGAGCTGTACGAGGAAGGATCTGCTATGCTTTCAGAGAGGTTTGGTTGTGTAACAAGCATTGAAGTTAGCTGCATGCTCCATGTTGTTTGTCTCCTGACGCTAAAACCTTCTTGTCTGTAATGCAGATTAGATACAAAATATCCACTCTGCAATATGTTCAGGTTGTTTCCATGTGCAGTCTGTCAAGTTGAGATGAAGCCTGGGGAGGGCATATCAATACACGAAGACGCATCCAACCCAGGAAAATTGCGTCCCTGGGATGGTCCATTCCTTTGCCGAAGTTGCCAAGACAAAAAAGAAGCCATGGAAGGGAAAAGGAAAAATAGATGATATGGTAATCCTTTCTACCACACGCATTTCTTTTTTCTGCCTTGCGATAGACAGGTACTGGGCTTAAAGCAAATTTTTATTTGATCCTTTGCTTTCAGATAGACGTGGCAGCGGGAGTGACTAACGAATTCGCATGTATATTTGCATTTTGAGGTAGCTAATGATTCTTCACATAATGGGAGGATTGAACTTCCGAACAGTGACTTCCCTCTGTTGCAATGGGGGCTTCTCGAGAGTTTGGATCTATTTGAAATTACACGTCAAAATTGATACGTATTTTTCTCTTTTTCCCAGTGCTTCATAGTCACGGGATTTTCAATTGCATGTAATACAATTTCTGACTTGGAGCTGGAGGAGTGGAATACCAACCACCCAAGCGTTGTGGATGTGTTAACTGCAGTATGCAATACTACAACAGGATGTTGGGGGCAATTTATTCTCAATTTGTATATGGGTCCTTTGGAATCACGATATGAACCTTAAAAGAAAGGACTTATGTTGTAATGTGTCATAGGGAATTCAATCCCACGTTAGGTTAGAAGTGTATTGAGCCGTTTAGATGATTTGTTGTGGCAAAATTTTGATTGTTATCGAACGAACATTAACCCCTGTAATAGAAATGTTCTCGATTACATTTTCCCCTGATTTTGCCAGATTATACTTTCCTCCCATTATCCCTTGTAATAGAAATGTTCTTGATTTTACTTGTATCTGATGCATGCGAAGGGGACACAGATTGTGAACGGTGTTTACAACTATTTCATGTACTTGCGTTCGCACCAATAATTAGGAGGTGTTCAACAATTTGATTTGTTTGGTGTTGTCAGGCCAAGTCGACCCCAAGAAGACAGGGCATTAGATTCATGGTCCCGCCCGGCGATATGTTTGCATATATAAATTGCCTACCATATGTTAGGAACTACAAGGTGTTACAGAAATAGGACGTTTTCCTAATCCTGGTGATCTTTTTGGCAATGCACAATACTCTCCCCTTAAATTATCATTTCATTACCATGCTAAAACAACACTAATAGCAAGTACCATTTTTTTCCTTTTTTTTTAAAAAAAAAAATGAATTGCCATGTGACTTTATAGTGACAATGAAAAATGTGTCAATATGATGCATTGAACAATTTTTTTAAAAAATATTTATACCACTTTAATCCTATTTATAAGTCTTATTTGAAGAAAAATTTTGGTCTTTGTTATAAGACGACTTTCATAGTAATAAATACATTTTTTAAAATTTTTCCTATTAATTGCAAAAAAGAAGAAGAATTTATTCATATTATGATTTGAAAATTTAGCCTAAAATTAATAAGTTAACTAATTCTTTAATATATGAGAGTTAGCGAATCAGGTAGAAAGAACCATAACGGTAATCCATAGTCATTTTTTAATGATTCTTTGTGAAATCTTTTTGTATTTACCAATACATTTTTTTACTAATTAAGGAATCACTGTCAAGACTACTTAAAGAGTAAAAGGCTTGACCTCACATTTTAATTCAAATTTTTTAGATATTGATTTTATGGGTTATTCTACTCATGTATTTATTAAAAAGCCTAATTATATCAAATGTAAGATTTTGATACTGATTTTATATCTTAATATATAGATTAGAAGTGTTAAATAAATTTTGAAAGTCACATTAAGCTTTAACTATCTAGATTGGGTTGAATGATCATATCACATGAGTCTCTCTTGTAGACATTTGTTTTTGGGTTAAGATGCAAAAATACATATATGTTTTACTTTAGGAGTGTCCAACATCAAGTGTTTTTTTAGGAGCGTAAGTGCACATGTGGTTACAAATTAAGTGCAAAAATATCGTTTGACCACTAAGTTTGATTTTTTTTTTTTTTTGCTGACTAGACGATGACGTGGCTTTCAAAAGTGTAAAAATGCACATGTGGTTTACTAAAAGAGCTTCCAACACTAAGTGTTTTTTTTTTTTTTTAATTTAATAATTTTATTTCAATTAAAAGAAAATTATTATTTCTCTAAGTATAATTTCAATTTTTTATTTCTGTAATAATTCTTTCTGTCGTTAATCTCCTCCACGTTGTCATTAATGCTAACCGTTTTCTTGGGAGCTTTCCCTGGAGGTACCATTTTTTATTCTACGTTCATGTTCATGCCTGGGCTGCTGCCATTTTTTATTCTACGTTCATGTTCATGCCTGGGCTGCTGTTCTCTTGGGCTTTCTGCTCCTTTGTCTCTGGCTTGATCACTACCTCTTCTCTACCGGTCTGAACCTTGGTTGACGCGAACTGCATTGAACGCCCTAAAGTCGTCTTCAATGCTTGGGACGTCGTCAAGGTTTTCAACTTTTCATGATGAAATGATAGATCCTCTAACAGATGCCCAAAGATCGGACCTGCAGTTCTCTTTGGTCCATCTGATGGGTTCAAATGAATCCGAAGATAAATATGAGAGAAATGGGATATATATGGTATCTAAGGGGAAGAGAAAGATTTCAATAAATCTCACCCTGGGGCCGAGATGCATGCAGAATATAAAGCTTGCAAGTCAGTGGATAGTTGAATCTCTTTGCAAGAGATTCATTGCTTTTCTTGGAAGGGACGTTATATTGTTTGCCCGTAAATTGTCTTTATAAGTAGGGCATGCTAATCGTACGTAAAGGTGGAGCGCAAGGGTTCTCTTCTGCTCTGACCCAAGTTAATATGAACCGAGAGCAAGAACCAAAGAACCAACTCCGCTACAACTGACAGGTTTTTTGAAGGGCTAGCCGGCTAAACAGATACAAATCCATGATGGATAAAGAAAAGAAGAAAAAGTCTTTCATGTCTTTATTTAAATATGAAAGGTGAATATTATTTTATAAATTAAAAAAAAAAGGTAGGAAAATATGACAATGTGTCAGAAATCAATCGAATAAAACGGATAAGCACACCCTCTCATGCTCGGGTTATGCTTATTGCAAGCAGATAACCAAGATCAAAGGGAATGAACGTGTTACGGACCACTACTAAGGCCCAATGCCACGAAGGCCCAATGGTGGGCATGTCCAATATAACCGTACGCCCATGGTACAGGAAGACTGAATGATCCGGATTTATAGCATAGTGGGCGCACTCACGTTACCGTTGCAGTACGTGCGCCCCCCACCAAGTCAGCATGGAGATCATGCCCGACCATGATCACCACCACGGTGGCCTCTATAAATACAGAGACAAGTTAATCAGGTTCTACATTCTAACTCAGACCTATTACTTTCAGTCACACTGTGCACACACCTCACCCCTAATATTGTGTACGGTGATCCCAACCTCCTCCTGGATATCTCCCCTTAGATATCCGGAGCGAGCCCTTTGATCCAACATCAAAGTACCGGTCCGAGATGGACATTGACGTTCTATACCGAACATTGGCACCGACCGTGGGGATCGCTAAATTACGATTCCGTGACTACCGATGGCTCACACCGAAGCAACGGTCGGAGTATTTAGCCTAATCAACCACAAAGCGGAGGCAAACAAGCCGCACGATCAAAGTATATCCCACCAGGGAGGAGCTCCTGAGGGTCACATGTCAGATACGGCCTCCTTTCCTCCCGATGCCAACAAAATGCAAGGCGAGACGGCCACAGACACCTCGGTTCCAAACCCGGACGTCCGCATTCTGCAAAAAACTTAGGAGTCGATCCTCAGAAAGTTCGAGACTAAGGAGAAGCGGGACGAACTCCAACGCCAAGAGGATTTTCGAATGATCCAACAGATGATGGAAGATTAGCTTGAAAGATTCCAAGATTGGGTGCACCAGGAGGACGAGACGGATCACGCGGAAAAAAGAGAGCGACGAGGATGGTAGCAGTTCGTCCCACAGCTTAGAGTTGGTATCCGCACCGAAAAACCGGGGCCGAAAGCAGAAGACGAAAGTGTGCCCAGGATGAAAAGTGGAAGACGAAAGCCGAGGTAGGGAGAGGAGATCCAGGTCTCGGACGTCGAAAGGGGAAGACAAAGAAGTCGTCGGGATACCACGATCTCGACG
This sequence comes from Acacia acuminata, assembly GCA_019022655.1. Taxonomy (NCBI): domain Eukaryota; kingdom Viridiplantae; phylum Streptophyta; class Magnoliopsida; order Fabales; family Fabaceae; genus Acacia; species Acacia acuminata. The sequence goes on from JAFJYI010000015.1 coordinate 816,581, forward strand.
ATCTCCCCGAGTATACAAGATGAAGTACCTGACAGAAGCCGACGCGAGCCCATTCTCGCGAGAAGCCGCCATGGCACCCTATCCAAAGAATTTCGATCTTACCGATCTCCCGAAATATGACGGAACACAGGATCCGCGTAGTCACCTCGAAACATTTGAGTTACTCATGTGGGTCCGCTTGATCAAAGGGAGGTCATCCTACGTTTGTTCGCGGTGACTTTGACCGGACCGGCCCGAAGTGGCTCCACTCCTTGCCGAATAATTCCGTGCGCAACTTCGAAGACCTGGCGCGGAAGTTCGAGCTGAATTTCGCAACCAGTAAAAAACAGCTAAAGTCCTAGTACACACTGAGCCGAATAAAGCAGAAGAACGGAGAGACATTGCAGAAATACCTTAATCGATTCAAGGAGGTGGCTCTGCAAGTGCGCTCGCTCTCCGAAGAAGTTTATGTCCATTGCCTCGTAGATGGCCTGGATCCAGCGTCACGACTGGCCAAGAACATATGCAAGAGCTGGGTCTACACTCTCATCGAGTTTTACACCCGGGCACAGCAATATCTGGACGTTGAGCAAATGGAGCTGGCCAATATCGTGGAACCCGAGAGACCAAGGAAGACATCTCCCGACCCTGGAAATAAACGAAGAGAGGAATCCAGAAAACGCAGTCGAGACAGTCGGACTAGGGGGGAAAGACTGGAAGGAAAGTCGAAATATGACAACTACACCCCGTTGAACGTCCCCGGCGCGGCTACGGGAAGGAGGTGGCTCGGACCGAGATGAGAAGAGTTGGAAAGCCGAGGCCCCTCCGAAACCGACCCAATACGGACCAGTCAAAGTACTGTTCGTTTCATGACGGGACGGGACACACAACGGAGCAATGCTATGAGCTCCGAGACGTAATAGAGAAGTTTATCAGGGAAGGCAAGTTGCACTAATACATAATTAAAACTCAGGGCAAGAGAAATGGCACGCGCAATCAAGGAGGCCGGAGCACGAGCCCGGTACCGGACCCGAGGAGAGAGGAAAAAGAAGAAGGTCCAACTCCCATGACGCCTTCCCGTAAAACCGAATTCCGTTGCAATGGGATCGGCGGAGGATTCGGAGGCGGGGAGACACAATAAGCCAGCGCAAGAAGTATTTGAGAGAAGTCCAGACAGTAAGAGACCTCCCAAAAGTCAAGGACGAACGGAGGAGGCTGACACCACCGCCCTTAACCTTTACCATTGAAGAGTTGAATGATGTCGTACCAGGGCATCAAGACGGATTGGTAATCACCGGAACCATGGCTAACTGCCTGGTCAAAAGGATATTCGTAGATGCGGGGAGGTCAGCCGACATTATCAGATGGGATGCGTATAAGAGGATGCGGATGGATGTTGAAGATTTAAAGCCGTGCAAGACGACTCTCATAGGGTTCAATGGAGAGCGCTCCCTTCCCAAGGGTTACATAGACCTCAGGCTGACGCTAGGTACGAGGGAGACATTCAAGTCGGAACGGGTCAGGTTTATAGTGGCCGACTTTTCGTCATCTTACAATGTGATACTGGGCAGGCCGACCATTCACAAATGGGACATGATGGTATCTACTAAGCATCAGAAACTTAAGATGCTTAACAAGAAGGAACATGTGGTAATGGTCACAGGGGATCAGAAGGAATCCCGGCAGTGCTATTTCGAAACCCTCCGAATCGGGGAAGGAGGGCCCTCGTCTCCACCTCGCCTCGGAAGAAGGGAGAATTCGGCCGAACCTGAAAGACATCAAAGGGTCCGGCGATCAGTAAACATGGTAGAGCTGGACCTCAGAGACAAGCCCGAGATACCACGCCCGGAACCGGAAGGAGAGTTGGAGGAGTTGGTGCTCGGCTCGGATCCTTCGAAAACCACCAAGATTGGTGGGGCGCTGGATAGCGACCTAAAAGCCCAGCTGAGTCAATTCTTAAGGAGCAACCAGGACGTATTCGTGTGGACCTCGTCCAAGGTACCCCGCATCGACCCAAGGTTCTGCTGCCACAGGTTAGCCGTCCGGTCGGGGTCTACCCCGGTCGCCCAAAAGAAAAGGAATATCGGGGCGGAGACGGGTAAAAGGCCATCGACAAGCATGTGGACCGAGCTTCGGAGGCCGGATTCATCAGAGAGATACAATACACCACTTGGCTTTCCAATGTAGTGATGGTGTTAAAGCCAAATGGCAAGTGGAGGGTATGTACGGATTACACCAATTTGAATAAGGCCTGCCCGAAGGACTCCTACCCCATGCCAAACATCGATAAATTGGTTGAGAGCTCGGCCGGCTTTCAGTTGCTATCATTCATGGATGCATACTCCGGGTACAATCAGATAGCCATGCATCCTGATGACTAGGAGAGGACGGCCTTCATGACCGATAAGGCCAATTACTGCTATAAGGTCATGCCTTTCGGGTTGAAGAACGCCGGAGCTACCTATCAGAGAATGATGAACAGAGTGTTCGAAGACCAGATCGAGAAAAACATAGAAGTATATATTGACGACATGATCGTAAAGTCAAAGCACCCAGACGACCACATCCGAGACTTGGAACAAACATTCGAGAAGTTAAGGAGGCATCGGATAAGGTTAAACCCGGCCAAGTGCGCGTTCGGGGTCCCGGCTGAGAAATTCTTAGGATTTATGTTAACCAACCGCGGGATCGAGGCAAATCCAGATAAATGCATGCAAGCCCCGAGGACGAAGAAGGAAGTTCAGCAGTTGACTGGCCAATTAGCCGCCCTGACCAGATTCCTACTGAGGTCGGCCGAGAAAGCGCTCCCTTTCTTTAGGCTCTTAAAAAAGAAAACCCAGGGGGGTTGGAGCACGGAGTGCGAAGTAGCGTTCGACAGGATCAAACAATGCTTGGCAACCCCTCCAGTCCTCACAAAACCCGAGCCGGGGGAGACCTTATTTCTGTACCTGTCAGTTGGAGAAGAGGCTGTAAGCGCCGCGTTAGTAAGAGAAGCCGAATCCGGACAGGCACCGATTTACTTTGTAAGTAAGGCCCTGCAGAGCTCGGAATTGCGATATCAGAAGCTCGAAAAGATGGCTTTCGCCCTAGTAACAACGGCAAGAAAACTAAGGCCGTACTTTCAAGGACACCCGATAGTGGTCCGAACTAGTCAACCGATCCGCCAAGTATTACACAAGCCGGACCTCGCCAGGAGAATGACTAGCTGGGCGATTGAGTTGTCCGAGTTCGATATCTCATACGAAGCCCGACGCGCAATTAAGTCGCAAGCACTGACGGACTTCATCATGGAACTCACCCCGGCAGAGGTGACCGAGGGGGATCATGGAGGTATATGGAAGGTGTACGTTGACGGCTCATCCCATGCAAAGGGGAGCGGAGCAGGCATCATAGTCGAAAGCCCAGAGGGCGTCGCTGTGGAGCACTCCCTCCAGTTAAAGTTCCCGACCTCAAATAACCAAGCCGAGTATAAGGCTCTCCTCGCCGAACTACTACAGGCCAGAGAGAATGGAGCGCAGAGGGTCAAGGTTTTCACCGACTCACAGCTCGTAGCCGCGCAAATCGAAGGGACCTATCAGACCAAAGGTCCACTCCTAGCCAAGTACCTCAACAAAGCTAAGGAGATTATCTCAGAATTCCAAGAAGTAATTGTCACCCATATCCCAAGCGAAGAAAACTCCAGGGCGGATATCCTGTCAAAGCTGGCAAGCACGAAAGAAGCTGGCAATCATAGAACGGTGATACAGCAAAACTTGGCCGAGCCTAGTTTAATTATGACCATCTCGGCAGCTACAGATTGGAGGAAGCCCATAGAAGATTATCTAGAGAGAGGCATTATCCCAACTGATTCGACCGACGCCAAGAAGCTAATGCGGGAGGCCACTATCTATACAATGGTCGACGACCAGCTGTATCGAAAAGGCTTACATTCTCCGATGATGAGATGCCTGGATGAAGCGGAAGCGAAATATATGCTAGCAGAAATACACGAAGGCATCAATGGCCACCACATGGGGGGCAAGGCACTCGCTAGGAAAGCGCTGCGCGCAGGGTATTATTGGCCGACCATGACGGAGGACGCCAAAGAGGCCGTAAGAAGATGCGATAGTTGTCGAAGCACGCCAAACTCATTTGGCCACCCCCCGAAGGACCGAAAAGCATCTCGGCCTCTTGGCCTTTTTTTAAATGGGTCATGGACATCCTCGGACCTTTCAAAGCAGCCCCGGGACAGTTCAGGTGGCTCATCGTGGCGGTTGATTATTTCACCAAGTGGATCGAAGCCGAGCCATTGACGACAATCACCTCGGCACGCATACGGAGATTCTTCAGACACAACATCGTCTCTCGTTTTGGGGTACCAGCCGAAGTGATCACGGACAACGGCACGCAGTTTACGGACCAAAGATTCAAGACTTTGATGTCAGACCTCGACGTCGGACTGCATTTTGCCTCGGTTGAGCATCCTTAGTCTAACGGACAGGCCGAGTCGGCCAACAAAATAATCCTTGACGGGCTGAAAAAACGGATGCAAGACGTGGAATCCAACTGGGTCGAGCAACTGTACAACGTCTTATGGGATACAGGACAAGTGTCCAGTCTTCTACCCAAGAGACCACTTTTCAGTTGACGTACGGATGCGAAGCCATGATCCCAGTCGAGATAGGACAACCATCATGGAGAAGGATGAGAGCCCGCCAGGAGGGAGAGGCGTCGAATGACGACGCACTTATGACGGACTTGGAGCTGATCGACGAGGTCAGAGTAGCGGCGCACTGCCGAGAACTCGCCGCCAAGCAACTTCTAGCGGCGAAGTATAATTGGAAGGTTCGACCCCGGTCCTTCAACCGAGGTAACCTTGTACTCCGACGAGCCGACATAGGCAACAAGAACGCCGAGAGATGGCAAGTGGCGGCAATCGGGAAGGTCCCTAGGGTTAAAGAGAAATTGGGCAATGGAGCCTATATACTCGAAACCTTGGCTAGGAAACCCGTGAAAAGAACTTGGAACGCTGACAAGTTGAAGATTTACCATAGTTAGACCTCGGCCTTGGAGGATGGGGCTACCGGACACATCTTGCTTGGAGATCGGTTATTGCTTGTTTTCAGTATTTTATTTGAAGAATTTATCCTTATTTCTTAAAATTTCCCCGAATTATGTGTTAGCTCTTTGGAGCGTTTTCATTTTAATGAAGGATTCCTCAGCGGATTTTCGCCAACGTACACAATTGATCGCTTAAGCATTACACCGAGGTATATAAACTCGGTCACAAATACGACACATTTAGATGATTTAACAGGGCAAACTAGCCAAGGTCTAAAGCTCGCGAAATTGCCTTTTCTTGGCCTTCGCGAAATTGACATGTCAACGTTCGCCCCGATTTAAGCATTCGAGTTGTCATTCCGACCCGATCAGGTCAAAATGTTTAAGTTGTGCGTTACGGACACCTCGTTTAAACAAGTGACAATTTGCCCTTACCTCGGTTATAATCCCGGCCAACGGCTCCAGAACACGGTAGCGCGGTTAGGTTAATACCACGTACGGTTAAAACTGACAACCCTACCATCTATTCCCAGACTTCATATCTGGTAGGGTGCATAGCTCGGCACCCCTTGCGCCGACGAATCTCTAACTATGTTTAGAATTCAAACGACAAACTCGTAAAATTTACTTTGTCATTAAAACATTTATAACCGGCACAGACGCCGGGAAAATTCATGTTTACAAAGGCAGAAACGCCTCAAGAAAAAGAAGCTAAGCGGCAGCATTGTTCGAGGGCCCCGCCTCGCCAGATGGAGTCACCTTGGTAGGTCCTGATTCGACCTCGGTATTTAAACTTGCGCCTTCTACCTGTTCCTCACCTGCTTATTCCCCACAGTCCTCCTTTTCAATAGATAGGGACTCATCTTCCGGGGAGGGAGGAGCCGGGTAAAACACGCCGTCCTTCACATATGCTCGGTAGTGATAGCCGTCGACGTTCAAGGATAACTTAGGGTTCAGGACCTGGATTTGATCCAACGCCATTTTGAAGCATTCTCTGGCTGACTCATGCAGGGTCTCGAGAGACTCCACATTAGCTTGGCGCTCTGCAGCAAGATCCTCTTTAACCGACCCAAGTTCGGCGGCTAGATCGCCTTGTTGCTGTTGGATAGTCTTCACGGCATCCAGGCTTTCATCCAGAGCCTTCTAAAGACGATGACACTCTGAGGTCTTTTTATCCAATGCCTCTTTCGTCATCAGAAGCTCCTCGGTCGCCTTTCCATATGAAGCTCGGCAGCGGCTAGCTCATCCTCCAAAGTTGTCACTCGATCGGCCCTAGGCGCAGCGCGGCTACCTCATCCTCCAAAGCCTTCAATTGTCCGACCAGGGCCTTGGCATTAGCCGCCTCCTCTTTCGCAGCTTTGGCTCTCGTCAAGGCCTCTTCCTCGGAGAGTTTTCGACGCCGGATATCTACCTCGGCTGCCACGTGCTTCTCCTTCAGCATAAGTAGTGCTTGGTGAAGACCGAGGGATTTGCAGAGGAACCTTTGAGCTTCATTAATGACGGACTCATCCGTGGCGGACAAAGGAACTCCATTCATAAATCGGCTTGGCGGAAGGAAAGCGACATTGAGCTCCTCGATCACCCCTTTCTCCCACGAAAGCCCTCGGGGAATCATAGGCACGGATGAGCAACTAGCAGAGGTTCGGAAGGGAGGAGCAGCCGCCACGGGGGAAGCAGATGCAGCGGCTCCCTTAGCGTTCGCAGCCATCACGTCCTGGGCCGGAGGAAATCCCGGGGGGGCAGTTGTGCCGGTCAAGGTCGGAACAGAACCCCGTGGAGTCAGTAGCATCCGGGGGATCGGACCCTCGGGGCGGTGGTCCCGGTACGGTTGGAGAGGGCCGGGCATATCCGGAGGGAGTGTAGAACGCCTAGAGCCCGGAGTGTCCGAGGCCTTGGTTTTCCTGGTCCTTGACGACCCGACGCCGCCCGTGATCTTTACGCTTCGAGCTCGAGGAAGGGCGCTTACGAGTCGCCGCGCGGTACCGTCGGATTCACAAAGCGCCAGGTAGCGGGGAAGTTCCGACATGTCTTGAGCTACAAAAAAGATCAAAAGGAAGGGGTAAGATATGTGCAAAAAAGGTTATGACAAGGGAAAACCAAAAAGCGGAATAATTAGCAAGCATGGAACCATATAATCAACAGACAGCAGCATTGCTCCAACCCCGTTAATAAAGAAGGCGGCACTTCGGATCCCGTATTTCTCAACATATGCGGCAAACCGAGGTATAGAGGCGGCCTCTTCAGGCGAAAGGTTCTCAATCTGAATTTGATACGAAGAAGGATTCAGATCATAATGGGTGTCGTTCCAGTAAAGAGGAAACTCCCACTCCACGTCCTCTCCTTCGGGCCCTTTCAAAAACCACGGCCGCTGTCCAAGTTTAGCCTCGACTTTAAAGAAAGCCGTTTTGAAATGTTTAAAGGAATCTGAGAATGCACTCATTATTTTCCTATCCGGGTCCACACGAAGGGAAACCAACCCCTTCAATCTCTCGTCTTCCTTAGATGTCCGGGAAGTAAAAGGGCCGAAATAATGGAAAAACAACGAGGTGGTGCAAGGAATGGGGACCAGAAAGGAAGAGCACAGTGCTCGAAGGCCACTAAGTAGGCCCATCCTTTGGGATGGAGCGAGAGGGTGCTAGCCGCGAGCCATCAACTCCGACATTTGAGCGGCTAAAAGGAAATTGAACTTTAACACGGGTCGTAGTCTCGATAGAAGAAAAAGAAGTTGGTGCGCCCATTTCGACCGAGTAGAGCATATCGGCTCACCCTCATCCGGAGGACTGACAGTACAACCTTCCATCTTGGGAAGTTTAAGACGAGCAATGTCGGCCTTGGACATCAGCAACCGTGTCTTTAGGATATCATGGGATACCCCAAATCTTGTCTACATAGCGCCTCGGGAGGACTAGAAGAGTTCGACTCCCCGGCGCGTCGGATTGAATCTTTGTGCGGGAGAAGACCGTGAAGCCATTCACCTATAAGCAAAATAAAAAATGCTAGGATCAAGAGAAAAAATACCCGAATGAAGTATATTGTCATGCGGGAAAACAAGCGGACCTGGGGGACGGAGATTGCCAGAAGAAGGATTGGAAGGGGCCAAATGGCGGCAAGAACCTAAAATTAATGAAGCTTGGGAATCTTCACCCTGGACGATGAGGAAGGAGCTTTCGGCGAGACAATCCCAGCAGGGGCCGAGATACCCCGGTGGATGGACACCCGAACCCTGAGCCAAGGATGAACGATAGAAGTTAAGAGGTTGAGCGGACAGCGCGTCTTCCTCTGCACGAGCCATACTACTCGGTCCAGCAGGTTCCAACTGAACGTTTGAAGCGGCCTCATATTGAGCACGAACCGGCGTCGGATTCAGAACCTGAGCACGAGCGGATCGGGACCCGGATACACTCCGTTGGCTGGATCCTCCCCTTAGCACGGACGCCAACCTCTCTTCCTCGGAAAGTTCAGAACCGAGAATCCAATAGGAGGTACGGGGGTAACGGGTACGCAAGGCTTCCTCTTCTTCAAGGGTTAATGGTGGATTAGAAGGGGGTAAGCGATTACTCCCAACCATCGCCAAAGAACAGAAACCTATAAAGGCACAAAAGGGTATGTGAAGAAGGTGAAATAAGGGGAAGGATCGTCAAAGATATGTTGTGGCTACAAGACATGTTGAAGGGGGATTTCGACCTTAGGAACAGAGACATAAGCTACCAAGGAAGTCTAACCAAAAAATCGCCACGACGAAAAACTATCCGGTAAAAATAAACGGAAACCATCAAGTTACACCAGTCCAAAAGCGGGAGAAATAATATACCTGAAGTACTGGAAAAGGAGCGAGCCGCGAACGAAGATGTAAGAGCGTGGGAGCAGGCGATCGCAGAAAAATGGCAGAGAGTAGAGAAAACAGACAATGACAATGGAAATAGTGAAATGAAGAAAATGGAGGGAAAGATGATTCGTATAGGCTCTTGGGTACCTAAAGTGACGGGGACAGAAGCATCTTTTCACCCCGATCAAAGAAATGGCGTATCGCGTGTGCAGAGAGCATTAAATACGCACGAAGATCAATGCATGGAGTGGCGCGGCGGTTGTAGACACTCGCCAATGCTGAGTCGCCAGATGTCAGGGGGCAATGATGGCGAATGCGGAAAGTCCCTCTCATAAAAAAAGCATGAATTCATCGTAACCAGCCGGTATAGCCGAGCGTACCTCGGTAAGCCACATACGTCCTCGGCTCGGAAATATTCGTTGCACGAAGCCTCGGATAATTGGCCCAAAGAGTCTACCTCGGCTCTTTGAGGTTCCACCTCGGAATCACGAAAGTTAGCGTGGCTCGGTCAATGAAGCCAGCACAGGATATAGGACATCTCGGCAGCTCGGAATTCCTGACCTATCGAGCTGAGGGGCAACTGTTACAGACTACTACTAAGGCCCAATGCCACGAAGGCCCAATGGTGGGCATGTCCAATATAACCGTACGCCCATGGTACAGGAAGACTGGATGATCCGGATTTATAGCATAGTGGGCGCACTCACGTTACCGTTGCAGTACGTGCGCCCCCCACCAAGTCAACATGGAGATCATGCCCGACCATGATCACCACCACGGTGGCCTCTATAAATACAGAGACAAGTTAATCAGGTCCTACGTTTTAACTCAGACCTATTACTTTCAGTCACACTGTGCACACACCTCACCCCCAATATTGTGTACGGTGATCCCAACCTCCTCCTGGATATCTCCCCCTTAGATATCCGGAGTGAGCCCTTTGATCCAACATCAAAGTACCGGTCCGAGAGGCGGGACATTGACGTTCTATACCGTAACGAACGTATAGCAAATTGCCAAATATCACCTATTATAAATAAGGATTTTGGATATCAGTAGCCCCTCAATTTTTTTTCCTATAATTTCCAAATGTTTTTTTCCTTCTCTTCTCTCCCAAATATTTTTTCCTTCTTTACTTTCATAGTTAGATTTTATATAAAATGAATAACATTCTAATGTTTTATGGGCAAAAAATGTGCACTTTTCAATTTTTTCACAATTTCTTAAGATTGAAAAGATAATTTTCCTTTAATTGAAATAAAATTATTAAATTTAAGAAAAAAACTTGGTGTTGAGTGCTCTTTTGGTAAATCACATATGTATTTTTCTACCTTTGAAAGCTACATCATCGTCCAGTCAGTAAAAAAAATCAAACTTATCAGTCAAACAGTATTTTTGCACATAATTTGTAACCATGTATATATACACTTTCGCACCTAAAAAAAGCATTTGGTGTTAGATGCTCCCCAAGATAAAATACATATGTATTTTTTTTTTGATATAAAAATTTTAGGAAAGGGGTTGGGCTCACCCGGTCAAAAAGCGGGCGTTTGGAGCCCGGTTCACGGGGTATACCAGTAAAGAGTACACATGTCTCCACCTCCACCCAACGTTTCCACTGCTTTATAGACCCTTAGGATGCCTCCCACAGCGCCTTGACCAACTCCAGGATCAAACCTCCTCTCTTGAGTAAGGAAGTTTGACTTCTTCACCAGGTCAACCTAAAAACAAAGGATAAAACACATGTGTATTATATTTTTACACCTTAACCCTTTCTGTTTTATTTATTAAAAAGAAGACAGCAAGCCCAACATTGAAATGAATGGGTGTTGATTGAGAGAGAAAAGAACAAAGCGAGCTAGGGGATGAAGCCGGTGCAGAGAATCCAACCACATAATGGATGCATGATGAAGAGAGTGGAAGGATAACCAAAAGTACAAAATTCCTTTATACGATGGAAGGACCAGTTTAACCTTATACACGTGCGTGTGGGTCTCTTTTTTCTTTGCGGCCATTCTTTTGGAACAGCATCTAAGTGTTCAAAAGCAAATAGCTTTTCATTTATGATTTAAAGAATATGGGGTAAGTATATGAAAAATATGTTGTCTCCACTTATATGCATAAACACTTGTAAACTTTTCAATCGTTCAACTAAAAAAGATAGAGAAATAGACACTAATAATATGAGGTTATAATTTTTATTTTTGGACTTGCCCCACTTTTTTTTTTTTTTTTTTTGAATTAGTGGTAACAGGCTAAGGTTATAACTTATAAGCAAAATTGAACTACCGCTTACAAATTTTTTTTAAGGGACTAGACTAGAAGATTATCACTAGACTTGACCCACTCTCCTCTCGTCACCTTCTTCTCCCATTTCAACTTTCTTCTTCATTCATTAATTATTTCTTCAACCTACATATACCAACCTGAACGCTCATCATCCTTGGTAGTTGTGTTTATATGTAAATAAATATAGCTCACTTCCTACATACCCCTATCATTCAATAATCGAGTCACAGCTTGCTTTGAATATGGCGTTCCATTAGATTGATAGATTATATTTTAGATATGATCATCCAACCTCATCCACCACAGATTAGGAAGCGGCATCATTTTCAACGCCAAAAGTCGAACGCCTTTTCCTGATTGACGTAAAACCACCATGTCTTAAATTAATTAATTAATCATTAATTAAGTAGCAACGTTAGACGATGCTTTTTGAGAGAGTTGCACACGAGGAACGAACCTCGGAGCTGGATATGAATTCAAAGATTCCTTTTTGAAAATGGGGTTCATCTTTCTTCCATCATTTTGCTCGTGGGAGCTTAATTCTTTCACTGGGACCCCTCCCTTTTGCATAAAACTCCTCCAAAATAAAGACATTTTTTTCCCCCTAAAGTGAAGTCCGCCGTGCCAATCCCATCTTCCTCTGGTGGCCAAGTTTGGATTTTTCTTACCTCATTTCGGAAATCAGCACCAGCAATTGCTGTGTACGACTTGACCTGGACCTACCAAAGCAAACAACTCTTTTTTGACACACCAAAATGTTATGTATTTTACTTTTTCTTCTCACTCTAAAATAGCTTTTTAGGGTCACCACCAATCAGTCTTGTGGATAGTGGTGGTAGTAAGTAGTAACCAAGTATGAAAGGAAAAACAACTCAGTGCTCCATAAAATCTAAAATAATGTACGCAAGGTAAGTTTTCTTCTAATGAATGAAGATATTCAAGCAAGACATTCCCAAGTCCGCTTATGGTTTGACAAAGACTCTCTTTTGTTCCCTCTCTCCCTCTCTCTATCTTCCTCTGCTTTTCCAATCCCTTTATCCCTCCCAAAGCTTGGTTAGTATCCATACATCAAGGAAAAGAGAATCTCTCCTACCAAAAAGAAGAAAAAAAGATTGTAGAGGGAGAACTTCAGACACTGCATCAAATCTTGATAGTGTTAGGAGGGAAATCTAAGCCATGGAAAAGCATCAGTGCCAAAATTACACAGAAAACGATGTGGAACAGATAATTGAAGGCCAATCAGCAAAGCAATCATCATCTACAGAGTCCCCTGCTTCTGCATCCTCCTCTCCTTCTCATGAATTCTCATTCTCTGTTTCTCTATACTCTTCTTCTTACTCAACCACAAACCGTACTAGTAATCATAATTCTGCAATTTCACCTAATTCATTTGCACCTGATTTATCTCCTGCTGATGACATTTTCTTCCATGGCCACTTGCTTCCTCTTCACTTCCTTTCCCACCTCCCTGTCTCTCCTCGTTCTTCCACCAATTCCATGGACAATTTCACTCTCCCCATTACAGACTCAACCCAAGCTGAAATACCCATCAATAAAGATCTCTATGGAAGCAACGTGGCCACGAACGACAATGGAAGAACAAAGAAGGAGGAAGAAGAAGAAGGAAGAAGCAAGTCCAAGTCTTTTTCATTGTTCCGGTTAAGAGGGCAAAAAGGGTGTGAAGCCAGAGATAAGGAAGATGCAGAGAAGCAGAACAAGAAACAGAGGTTTCAGGTTGTCCATGCGTTGAAGAAGTATCTAAGAATGGTGCAGCCATTTATGTCGAGTTTTAGAGGAAGAAGACAGAGGATTGGAGTCCGTGGACAGAGTTATTCATATTCAGAGCATTTGAGTTACAGAAATAAGTCAGAATTTAGAGGAAGAAGAGGAGAATATTCAGCACCAGCATCAATAAGAACATCTCCAAGTAATAGTGGTCTTCTTGTTCCTACTATGAATCTTCCTCCTGCTAATGATAGTACCATGGAAGAGTTGCAGGCTGCTATTCAAGCAGCAATTGCTCACTGCAAAAACTCAATTGCAGCAGAAGAGAAGCTCAGATGCTGAGGAAGCAAGTGCAAGGACCAAAAAGAAAATCGTACTGTATTTACTTTTGTATTATTGTTTTCATATCTTCATAATTATGGAATAATCAGGGACAAAAAAAATTGTTCTGTTGGATTCTTGTCTTCAGGAATTATTATTTGCGTTTTGTAGCTTTTGCAGTTTTGCCATTCAATCTGCACTGATTTACTTTCTTTGCTGGGGCACTATTTACTATTTTTCTCCATTAATAGTACTTTTTTTAAAAAAAAAATAAATAACACAAGTGAATAATAAAGAACTACTAAAGAAAATTACGTGCGGAAATTGAATACCAGCTTCTCTTGAAAGATCAAAGCTTGTAAATACTCAAAAATGCCTTTTTTTTAGCAAGCGCATCTGCCACCTTGTTCCCTTCTCTTAAAATAAACTGAAACCTTAGATCCCATTCTTTCTTGCTAAACTTCCAGATCTGTCAAGAAATGAGATTGCCCCCATTTTGAGGGTTGTTTGACAAAATTTTGTAAAATCTAGGTTTGATGCAGAATAGTTTCTAGAAAAAAAGAGGTATTTGGCAGATTTGTGACAAAACCTAGGTTTTGAAAGCAAAACTTAGGTTTTGGGAATCTCCAAACAGGCACTAACTGTCAATTAACATTGTAGCCAACTCTTTTGCATCAAATTCAACAATCACTCTACGAAAACCCATATTCCATGTCAACTGGAGTCCCTTCAGAATAGCCCATTCTTCAACCTCATACATCGAATAGGCTCTGAGAATATGAACAGAGCCTACTATCCAGTCTCCTAAATGATTCCTCAATACTCCTTCGCATCCCGTCCTTCCCGTGCTTCGAGCTACGGCGCCAACTACATTCAATTTAACCCATTTAAGATTTGGTGGAAACCATTTCGCAGTCGGCCTTGTAGAGATTTGCAACTAACTAGCATCCTCTTGTAAATGAACATAATTCATCCAAGTGTTTTAAATCACCGTAGCGAGATTAATCGGTTTCTCATACTCCTCAATGAAGATCTTCTCATTTCGCCATGTCCACAACTTCCAGATTGCCACACCCCATAATTGCAGTGAGTACAAATAGATGAAGTTTGCGACCAATGGCTTCTCCATAGATTGGTGGGAAGCCGACCATTAAAAGCTATCTACAAGAATAGTCTGATACGTTCAACACCCTCCCATTTCCATATATCCTTGAAGATCTTTGTTCCAGTCTTCCTACCGTATCCCTCTATGAGATTATATGCACTCTTTACCGAAAAAAATTTGTTGCCAGTTTCCTTCCAAGCTAAAATATCGTTCCCTGCTTCCATCATTGGTGGGATTATTGGAATGAGCTTTTGTATGAAATTATCATGGAGTACCTGAGATAGTTGGTCAAAATTCCAACAACCTTTGACGCCTATCTCGCCATACAACTGTTTTCTTCTTCCACAGAAAGAGGCCTGATACATATATCTTTCAGTAATTTGTCTTTTAGTAACCATCGGTCAGTGAAGAATTTCACATTTTCTCCATTGTGAATCTTCCATACAGAACCTTTAGAAACTACATCCTTTTATCTCGCTATAAACCTCCAAAGAGAGGAATCATAGCTGTTAACATAAAACAAATCAGATTTATCCCTCATACTAATATGCCTAATCAACAAAGAGTTAACAACTAACGAGGATTGACACAGTTAGTTAAGGTGTCAGCCTTCATCACTTTAAAAAGGAGGAGGTTCGATACCCGCTAATTGATGTAAGGGCCTCATTGGTGGGCGATTTGTAAAGCTCTCTCAGAACGCTCTTTGGCTAGAATCTTACCATTGCCCAGTAGGATACCGGTGTCTACCCCACCTAAACTTTTTTATATTAAAAAAAAAAAAAACAAAAACAAAGAGTTAACACAAATTTTCATCCCTCGATTTCCCCTCATTTTATTTTACGTCACTTAAGCTTCAACTATATATTTTATCCTGTTTCAAAAATTGGTCACAATAATTTAATTAAAATTTGGACCATTTTGCTTTGTCTAACTCAAAACCCGTAGTCTACAACTTGTTTGACTAAGATCAAAATAAAAACAAATTCGAAAGACAAAAAATTATATCAACCTCGGTTGCGATCATATACAAACACATTCAGACTAGACTTGACTGTGATCATTTACTCATATCGTTCTCTTCTGCTCCTCTTTCCCTTAACTACGTATCTCAACATTTAAATTGTAATTTGAGTAATTTAAATTTAAATATTAATAAAATAACAAATTAGTAAAAATAAAAAATAAAAAATTCAAAAACTGCTAAATTTTAGTTATGATGATTTAAAATTGTAACTAAAAATATTTAAAAAATATCTTTATAAAACAATAAATCTGAATCACTTAAATTTCAATATAAAAATTAATACGGAGAATGAGAGGAAGAATAGGAGAAAATAAATTGTAAGAGTAAAGTACTACAGCTAAGTCCATCCGGACTATATATTATGGAATTGGTTTGGGAAAATAATGGGTGATGCCATGTCACGATCGTGTCAGAATTACAAGATGGATCACGTCCTTGGAAAGCAAGGCTACAACTGTCAATGAAATGTAAAGGCCTTGACCAAGTTCATCATCATACGACTCAATTAGTTAACGGGGCATAGATTTTTGGATAAGATCTAGTTATTATTTTTTTTGGAGAGATTAATAAAAGTTAAATAAGTTACTTAATCATTTTATATGTTATGAGTCTTTAGATTATATATTAATTTATTAGTCAAATTAATTAGTTTGAAAAAAAAATAAAAAATAAAAATATTCTAAAGTAATTTAATTAGCTTCCTTAATCTCTCCAAAAAAGTCAATTAGGTGCCTTATAATTTGACTGGAGGGAGTAAGTTGGAGTTGGTTAAGGTGTTGGGGAGACACCTTAACTCCTGCGCACCTAGGTTAACTTTTAAGGGTAATAGCGATTCACTCTATCTAATATCGATATCATCTAAGAGAAAGAGAGATTTTTTCCCCCGCCCTTAGATTATGGGGACTTAAACCCTTCCCTAAAATATATATATATATATATATATATAAACCGGGCATAGATGATTCCAAACAAAGAGGCATGAAGTTGAAAGAGGATCAAATAATTTCAGATGGGGCCCCCACACGTGGTGGTGATCAAGAAGGAACATCCGAACATGAAAGCATAAACCATTTTTTTCCCCTAAACTTTTTCTTCCCTTTCCACCACACGAGAGAGCCCAATTCTGTAGGCACATCAGCAACATGCACGTGAAGTTTTCTTTAGCAATGTTTTTTATTTTAAAATTAGTGACTGTAAAATATTTTTATTAAGTCGCAGAAAATCATTTTATAAAGAAAAAATTGAGACCTGTTTAAAAATTCTATTGACTATAAACGCTTATTATATTTTTATGTGCAAGAAACATTGATCCCGCAAGATTTCATGTATAGAACGTATCAGTGTGTGACTTTAGGTCATTTTTATCGATATATTTATCTAATTTGATTAAATTAAGAAAGTTAGTTAAATTAGTTGATATAACATAAATTTTTTAAAACAACCTAGTCGTCTTTCTTAACTTTCTAATTCCTTTTCCTTCTTTATTATTGTTGAGACTTTAAGGGACATCAATGAGCATAAATTATAAAAAGATTAACAAATGTAAAAAATATGTTTTATATTTAGGATTAAAATCAACTCTCTAAAACTTAAGACGGATGTACAAATAAAATTTATGCTCTATCATCCTTACTGAACTTCTTTTTCTAAATTCTATAAGAATTTTTAACAAGAAAAACCAAACATGTCAAGTAGGTTCTTTTCGAGAAAAAGCATCTTATTCAGGCCTTTATAAATGAAGATTCTAATAATAAAATTAAAGATAGTAATTCCTATTACTAAATAGTACCAAGAAGGCATTGAAAAACTCGAGAGTACCCCAGAGAATGATAGTAAAAACGTAGATTTTATCTGAAAACGGAAGGAGAACGAAAAATCGTAAAACGTAAAATCGTAAAAACATAAAAGCGTTTGAAAAATTAGTAAAATCGTTTTAATGAAAAAAAAAATCGTAAAAATGTAAAATCGTAGTGATAAATCGAGTTTTTAACTACCATGCCCCATAAAATTCCCTGTGGAAAAAGAAAGTTTGAAAAATTAGTAAAATCGTTTTAATGAAAAAAATCATAAAAATGTAAAATCGTAGTGATAAATCGAGTTTTTAACTACCATGTCCCAGAAAATTCCCTGTGGAAAAAGAAAGTGACATCTCAGAGTGATCTTTTCTTTAATTTTGTTTTTTTTGATATAAAATTTTTAGGAAAGAGGTTGGGCTCATCCACAATCCAAGGCAGGCGGACTTAGAGCCCGTCCACGTGGGATCGGCCGAGAGAGCACACATGCCTCCACCTCTACCAGCGTTACCATTGCTTCCTAGACCCTGCAGGATGCCTCCCCAGCGCCTTGATCAACGCAGGGATCGAACCCCCTACCTTAAGGTGAGGAAGACCGACCCCCACACCACCAAGCCCAAGGACGAGGGGATTTTCTTTAATTTAATTCTAGAGATGGAATGAATTATCCCGAATTCATGGCCCAAAGAGCCCGCGATCTAGAAAATTTATCATCAGTGGGCCGAACCCACAGATCCTGACGCGTGTCTAATGGGTTGTGTTGGGCTTCACGGCGAACGGGTAAATACACTTCTGTTCTCTAATTCGGCCCAGCGTAGATGTTCTTTCAGTTGGAACCAGTTATATTTTTCTATTCCTTATTTTACAGTTGTAAATTTTTAAAACTAATTTGTAATTCCTCGAGCTTCATAGTTTTTTTTAAATATATATATAAAAAATTCAGTTTCATTTCCATTTTCGACAGTAAACATGGAACTTTAAACGGGTCCAACATTGTATTCATTTTAGCCGATTTTAACATTATAGTCATTGCAATCACATGACTTGTGGTCAACTTCAATGGATCAATTTTTCGTCAAATCATATTTTTGAAGAATACGATACGATTAGTAATTTTTTAGAAGGTGACAATTAGCTACGAATATAATTAACCATAAAAAACGGGCACATGGATAAGTACTACTCCCTCACATCCTAATTATAAAATTTGGTTTGACTTTTTTTTTAGGAGATTAAGGAAACTAAATAAGTTACTTAATCATATTGTATGTTGTATATTCTTAAATTATACTACCTCCGGTCCTAATTATTACATCCGGTCCTAATTATAAGAGCTAGTTGATTTTCTTTGGAGAAATTAAGGAAACTAAATAAGTTACTTAATCAGTTCATATATTATGAATCTTTAGATTATATGTTAGTTTATTAGTCAAACTAATTAGTTTGAAGAAAAAAGTGGAAATACAAATGCTCTAAAGTAATTTAAATATCTTTTTTAATCACTCCAAAAAAGTCGATTTAGCTCTTATAATTGGGAAGGAGGGAATATAAGTTATAGTTGAATTTTTTTGGAGATATTAATGAAACTAAATAAGTTACTTAATCATATCATATGTTGTGTATCATTGAATTATATATTAGCTTAGTAGTCAAACTAATTAGTTTGAAGAAAAAAATAAAAATAAAAATACTCTAAAGTAATTTAGTTAGATTCCTTAATCTTTCTAAAAAAATCAACTATGCCTTATAATTAGGACCGAAGGAAGTATATTACTTTATTAGTCAGACTAATTAGTTTTTTAAAAAATAAAAATACTTAAATTTTTTTATTTCTAAAAGAAAATCAATTTAGTTTTATAATTAAAACTAGAAGTACTAATGATTTGGGGAAAGGTGAAAAGAGAGACGAAGAAGTAAGGCAGTTTGGCACGCATTCCATTCTTTCCCCTTTCAATGTCTCTGTCGCTCGCACAAGACGAAAACATGACCCTACTTTAGATGCGCAAACTGGCACGGATGTCACTAGCCCCTGCTTATGATTTGGTGTGGCTCCGTCCAAATTTTATGAAACAAATGAGTTGTATGTTGCACGGCACGAATATTATTTTATATGGTTAATATAATCATTCACCCTTTAAATTTATCTGATTTTTAATCCATTTGTTTTTATCTTTTTAAGGATAAAATGATCAAGATTTTATTATACTATTGAACCATTTTAAGTAGAATGAAACTTGATGAATCAAAACCTATAATAAAAAAAAGACCAAAATTTAAATGAGGGTAAGTTTAAAGATAAATATTGAATTAACCCTATTCTACCGTCCATATTATATGCATATAGTTTATATGCTTCTTACATGTTCATACCTTTATTAGAGGTATGAGCATTTTTTTTTATTATATATTGTTTATTTAGATTTAAATTATATGCTGTTTTCTGATATTTTTTTGTATCCAATATCATAGATTGTTTAGTTTCCTTTATACTGGTGTTACAGACAAATATTTTTAAATATAAACTAGAAACTAATTAATTTGAGATATTGAGGGAAAAAACATGTCAGAAAAGTAGCATATAATATAAATATAAATAAATATAATATATAAAAAAATTAAAAAAAATATGCTCATAAACTATAGAGATATAAGCATGTAAGAAGCACATAAATTAGGAAGAGAATATTTTCCTCATCATTTTTCTCCTTTTCCTTTATAAACTCATCTAGGCTGTTGATTAGGAAGAGGAAAGGGATATTAAAATGGTATTGTAATTGATTAAATATGATTTAAAAATAATGAAGGATAATAATAAAAAATTAGAAGAGAGATCCAACACTATATGCGTATAATGTGGACTCTATTCGGATTGATTCATTGATTTACTGTAATATAAATATTTGAATAAGAGAGTTATCCTGTCAACGGCCAGTTGCCCAATGAATGACAGGCCCATTCCCGCCACGCTTTGGACACTCATGGCTTCTCCTAAGAAAAGCTGGGATTGGTCGGTTCCAAATATCATCACAAACTGATCTACTTGCACTTGTAGTAACCACTAACCAGTTATCTGCCGGTACCTAGGGCTTTCCGCCAAGCTTTCTCCTAGATGGGGCCCAGCTATCCAATCTGGCATCTTGCGACTGGGTCCTGATCTCCCCCGTGTCGGCTTCCTTCTTTCGGAAACAATCGATTTCAGACTCCGTCGCCAGATTGGATTTACGGGTTCGGTTACGAAATGGCTTGACTGTTTATACGAATTATTGATTGTTGATTTTAATTCAATGGTGATTGCTGGTTTGGCACATTCCCTTTTGTTCGCAGCGAATATGCTTCCAATTTGCATCACTCTATATTAACCACGGGTAGATGATTCCTTAAATCAATCTAGTTCTCAACTCTATCAACCTTTCTTCACAAGTCTTTGCCAGCTTCAACAGAGAGCTTCCGATTGCCTGTTTTGATCTCTAACGCTGTATATTATGATAGTATTATCTCTCTTTCTAGACTTTTCTTCATCTCAGTAACCAGGGATTCCTCGATCAAAGTCTTTGAGGCAATCCATTGATATAACTTACGATTTCTTCCTATTTATGCTTTTGACATTTCGGGATAAAGAAGGAAGGAGTTGCTACTTTTGTTCTCATAGGCGGGGTCTTAAAATTATGGAGTTATTTGCTTCGATGTGTTGAGCTTTCTTATTGGGCTTTCTTTAATATTATCAATTGTATTAAGAGAAGACGATTCATTGGAACGCAATTAAGATTATCCTTAATTGGGTTCTCCGGATTAGAGTAATTCATAAGAGGTGCAAGCGATGGAGAGGCTAGGCAGCTACATTAGTCGGAGCGTGAACACTGTTTCCGGCCCTTTTCATCCTTTTGGCGGCGCTGTGGATATTGTTGTAGTTCAGCAGCAAGATGGGAGCTTCAAGTCGTCGCCATGGTACGTTCGATTTGGGAAATTTCAAGGTGTTTTAAAGGCAAAGGAGAGGATGGTCAACATTAGCGTGAATGGAGCGGAAGCTGATTTTCATATGTATTTGGATCATAAAGGAGAAGCGTTCTTTATCAGTGAAATGGATTCTGAAGATGGAGAATCTATATTATATCCATCATCTTCTAGCGATGACACAGATACCCGACCTCAAGATAATAAGCGCCTTTTGAAGTCCGAAAGTTGTAATGTTGAGACGGACAGGTCAAATTCAGTTGCTCATGTTGATATCAACGATGGTAAGCTATTGACCAGGACTACTTCTCGCCGATCACGGCTGCTTGGTTTTGTATTTAATCGAAGGTCAATGAAGGGCGATAATGGCATTCGCAGGGAAGTAGAACTAAACAGGGTAGATTCATTTGAGCGTGCCGAGATTGCAGCTAACCTGTTGGAGTTGAAATGGTCAACCAATCTTGCTGGTTGTAAACCAGCTCGTAAAAATAGCATAAAAACTCTGCAGAGCTCAGCTTTCCACGATAACACTGAGAATGCTTTGGGCCAATATAAATTAAACGAGGAAGGTTGTTGCTGCTCTAAGCAAGAAGGCATCGGTTGTTCTAACTCTGAATTTGAAGGAACTGGCGAGGAGGAGAGGGTAAATCCGTCTTGTTTAAGCACCCAATACAAAATGGCTGAACATTTTGTTGCAGGTGAAAGCTTTCCAGAAGGGAAAGCCAAGGTGAGAGCGGAAGTATCAACAATAATTGTTGTTGACAAGGATAGTAAAGTTAACCCAAATGGGAAGGAAGTTGCATATGATAGCACTGGTTCTGATTTAGAAGTTGCATGTGCAAACCTCGAAACAAACTTTGAAAAGCAACCGAGTGGAGAAGAGGTTTCTGGAATTTCTGGCGAGGAATTTTCAGCAAATGGAAATGGGTCTTTTGTTTATTGCACACCATCAGAGAGATTGATGATGGGCACGGATTGTTCCACTGATCAAACTCGTGAGGTGCTTTACCTTTCTAGTAGTAGAGGATGTGAATGTGAGCAAGTCCATGTGCAGGCTGAAATCTTACATGCCACTACTGTCCTCCTTCCCGAGGTAAGCTAATAGTACCAGATAACATACGAACAAAGATTTTAGTTCGGAACCAAGAAAAAAGTGATTCTAATGTATTTTAATAAGCTTAATTGAGCTTTATTAATCAACTGGAATGAAACTAAACACATATGTCCTAATGTGGTTGGCACTGACATATTAAAGTTCTTCTGTAGGTCACAAAAAGTGAGGAAGATGTTAAAAATGTTGATCTCGGGATGCCAGTGGAAGCTTCTGAGTTTCATTCTCAAGAAACAGATTATTTCCATTCTGGTGTTCGTAATAATGATATGGCGAGTGCTAAAGACCCAACGATGATGCCAAATCCTCAAATTTTCAATTTGGATCCAGAACTTTGTTCACTTGAGGAGGTTCAGTCAAATTGTGTTGCAGAAACTTCCTGTTACAGCTGCCTGGGTAAACAAGGCTTGGATGAGAATAAAAAGGAGAATGATGATTCGAGCATGTTATCATCTCCCCAGGCTTCTATTGGCGATTGTGTCCTTAGCAATGCTACAGGTAGACCTCCACCAAAGGAAGAACAAATCCACTCCTCTGATATCGATAAATGCCAAATTACTGATCTATGCAATGGGTCAATCTCTCCTGATTTTGTAGGTAAAGATCATATTCCTTATGTGGATAGCATTGACAAAGTGAACCAGGTAGTTGATACACATTGTGATTCACATTCATCTCCGGAAAGCTCAACCACTAAAAGTCATATGGATGACCTTCAAGAGCTTGGACAAACATGTCCCATAGTCATCCCTGGAAATAAGGCTGCTTGGGACGAAGTTGGCCTGCTGACAGGATCCTTGCCCAAGATGTCTTCTCATAGTGACAGTCTTAATAAACATTATGTTTCTCATCCTTTAAGTCAATCACTTGACTCAAAGTCCAAATCATTGAAGTGGACATCTCCTGCCAAGAATAACTTGAAACGTCTAAAATCAGAAGGGGACAAAGAAAACCATTTATTGAATGGGCAGTTAGGAGAGGAGAACCATGGCTTGACAGGCTTTAAGAGTAACGTTCTGAATCCTCCCATTGGTAAGACAACTTGAATAAGAACTTGTAAAAATTACCTTTGCAAAAGCTCCATTTTTTCTCACTACTAGTAATATTTACATGTTCTAGCTGGGTAGAAATCGTACTGCTGTCTTTTAAAATGGAAATACCAATATATCTTATAAAAGAATTTTGTCATTTTTTGCTAAGTTTATGGTTTATCAGTACACTTGTCTAGTGTATTTTTGTATGGAAGAGTTTTCTCATTATTGTGTTTTTGAAAATGCTTCTTAACAAATTATTTGTCAGTAGTCACTGTTCTGGTAGCCGCCACTTTTCCCCCCTTTATGGGGAGGTGGTATTGTTGGGAATCTATCAAATGTTTGAAATGAAAGTAGTGCCACCTGTTGACCAAATTGAGAAAATTCATACAGGAGATCCATCGAGACTCAACCCTTCCCCTGGTGGAAACTGGGGTCTTTGGCCTTTCTCCTTCAGGAGATCAAGATCTGGAAAGGCTGAACAGCCTGCTCCTACTGATGCCAAAACTACTACTTCAAGCAATGCTTCAGAGAGTACAATGGGTACTGATGCAGAAAAAGATGAGCTCAAATCCAATCTAAGAAGAAAAAAGGTTAGGACAAAGACTCCAACGTCTGAACAGCTGGCATCCTTAAATCTTAAGAAAGGGAGGAATACAGTAACCTTCACATTCTCTACTAATATGCTGGGGAAGCAACAGGTCAGCAGTTGCAATTACTCCTTTAATTTTAATTGTCTGTAGTATACTTTTTTCCTTTTATTTTATATTTCCTTTTGTTGAAATCGTTTACTCGTATTTCTCTTATATTTAATTTTTTATGCTTGACTTACAGGTTGATGCTCAAATATATTTGTGGAAATGGAACACCCGTATAGTGATCTCAGATGTGGATGGGACAATTACAAGGTGAGAATGTGTCTTTTTCATTAATTGATTTAGGATTTTTTTATGTACGAACTTTTTGAAAAATTATAGAGAAGTGGGTTGATACTATTAACGGTACAGTTTCACCATTATTATAGATCTTTCAAACCAAATTGATTGACAATATATGATGATATTATTGTATACTGAAGAAGTAATATCTTGGTCAAATTTGAGTTGCAAGCATGCTTATGCAGAGTCCTCTTATCATATTCATGTGCGTCTCTGTTTTTTGGAAATATAACCGGATTGTTTAAGTAAGACAGAAGTTATGAGTTATGATGACCTGAAACTGCTGTTTAGAACTTATTTAGATCTAGAGATTTTTTGTCTATTGGGGTCTTCTGCTCCTGTCTTCATTTTCTTTGGTGGAGTTTTCAACACTGCTTATGGTGTGATGATGGAAACATATGCAAGTGCGGAAACTCCTCTCTTGAAAACTGACTTGTATGGAGAAATTATCATGCCACTTAAGTACTACCAGAACTTGTGATAACCCACGCGAGACTTTGGCTTGGCACTGCCCTTGAAGAGTTCGTGTGCCATACTCTATGGCACTTAATCTTGCCACTGGGTTGCCCGTTTGTGGAAGTGGTTTTAGTTCTAATACCAGTTGATTTAGGCCTAAGGAAGGGGAACCTATCCCCCCTTCATCTGATATGAAAGTGGGCTATCCTTAAAACCTGCTTGTATTGGAGAAAAAACATACTAGTTAAGTACTACAAGAATTACTGGCGTCTACCTGATCTGAGGCTCCGTCATGTGATAACGGATGTGTATCCTATCCTTTTTCATATTTTACAGGTCAGATGTTCTTGGACAGTTCATGCCTTTGGTTGGAGTAGATTGGTCACAAACTGGGGTTGCGCATTTATATTCAGCTATCAAGGTTGGTTTGTCTTGTCCATATGTTAGTATTTTGATATATATTAGTGTAATAATAACATGCAATTAGTTCTCAAAATATGCTTCTGCAACTTATAATTAACTAAACTTTGGGTCTCATGCTTTGTAAGTCTGAGGTAATCACATTGTTTATGATTTACAAATAGTATGGCTTCTAATAAATTTTATTTTATATGTAGATATAGATTTTTCAGTGACTTTTAGGATGGAGGCAGTCCCTGTACCCTGCCTATAACAACTATACTTTGATTATGTGTTTTTTCATTTTTTTGAGCTCTCCCCTTCTGTTTCAAATTTTCAGGAAAATGATTACCAATTGCTTTTTCTTAGCGCTCGTGCAATCTCTCAGGCCTATCACACCAGACAATTCCTATTCAACCTTAATCAGGTGATCATAAAATTGAGAGATTAGTTCTGAATCTTAAATAAAATATTAAATAATTGAAATTTTGTAATTTTTCTATTATTTTTGAATATGCAGAATGGAAAAGTCTTGCCTGAGGGTCCTGTTCTTATTTCCCCAGATGGACTTTTTCCCTCCCTATATCGAGAAGGTGACTGATCTGCTATCCAATTCTACTTCTTCTACTTTCCTTTGTTATTACTTTTGAGTGGGTTCTTTTCCACATAAAGTATATAATAATCTTCCCACTTCATTTGTTGGACCACGGTTTTGTCCTGTAATCGTAAATATATTCTTGCGTGGGTAAAAAAGAAAATTTCCTTGTTGATATATAGATTTGAAATTTAGGACTTGAAGAAAAGGGAAAGAAGTGACTGAATGTCCTTGGGAGTTATAATTTATGCCCCATGTTTCCCCCACCCCCATTTGCAAATTGTAGTGAAGGTTCCTTAGTTGGTTAGAACATACTGCATACTTGTTTTAGAGTTTCCTTATGCAAACTTGATCACGCTTGTACAATATTTGGACTAAGATTTCCTGCTTTCAATATCCAGTTATTAGAAGGGCTCCGCATGAATTTAAAATTGCATGCTTAGAGGTCAGTTTCCCACTTTCACACGTTAAAATGATAAGTTTCTGATGTTTTCAGTATGGTCGTTTTGTTATTAATCATCAGCTCAATTTAATGCCTACAGGATATCAAGGCGCTTTTTCCTTCAGATTGCAATCCGTTTTATGCTGGTTTTGGAAATAGGGACACTGATGAAATCAGCTACCTTAAGGTTGGAATACCAAAAGGAAAAATCTTCATCATTAATCCCAAGGTAAATAAATGTTTCATATTTTAAAATAAACAAAAGCTAAAACTTCCTGTAGTATTCAAGTCTGTAAATCTTGCTTTCATGTCCAAATTTGCAGGGAGAGATTGCTGTAAACCGTCGTCTTGATACAAAATCATATACTTCTCTTCATGATCTTGTAAATGGAATGTTCCCCGCTACGGACTCATCTGAGAAGGTTTAGTTCTGAAAGAACTTTTCCGTTTTAACTTTTAATAGTTATGAGATGCAAATAAGTTGATATTTTTTTTTTTTTTTTTTTAATGTTGTTTGTGAACTTCTTTCTTACACAAATTCTTTGGTGCAATTATTGAACATCGATTGCAGGAGGACTTCAATTCATGGAATTTCTGGAAGCTACCTCCTGTTGCTGTAGACACATGAGAGGGCACTCTGGCATTTATTGCTTGACCATCTTGTATGCTTAGCGATATGTACAGACTGCACTGCTTCTAGAATTTCCTGGGTAAATTTCAATTTCAGCTCCACATAAATAGTTCAAAGCCTTGATCTGAAATTTTAGCTACAGGAAAAATATATATATATATATAGAGTCTTTGTTACAACAGTGCATATTTTACGATGTTGTGCGTATTTATACTACTTTCTGTGATAAGTTTTGCTGATAAGTTCAGATGTTATGCAGGTAATTTGAAACCAAACTTCTCCTCAGGAATTCACAACAGATGTTATGAATGGAACATTTATGAAAGGAGCACTTTTGTCCCGCTCTGACAATTGAGATAAACTTCTTCCCCCAGATGTTGTGAACATCGACTTTGCTCTTGTTCTTTTTCCCTGTGTAATATAGTTTAGTGATCCTATGAAACACTTGGGCTTTGTTTGGTTTGAGGGGAGGAGAAAATTTTACCAAAATTTAATGTGGTGGGGCTAAAAGGGTTTTCCTCTCTGTTAAATTTTTTCCCTCCCCTCCCCTATCCTCAAACCAAACAAAGCTTTAAGGGAGTAATACTGTAATAGTGTAATCTAGTGATCTCATGATTACAAAAATCGTCAAATTCCTCCAAGGCCAGGGTTTCCATGTATACTAGTATAGTTTAGTGATCCCTTGAAACAGGAGCCATAGGGCCCATTTGTTACGCCGATTCAATGAGGAAAGAAGGAATGGAAGGGAATTATACCCAAAAAAAAAAAAAAAAAAAAAAAAAAAAGGAATGGAAGGGAAGGAAAAATTGAGGGGGAATTTAAAGTAGTGTCTTGTTTGGTAGACATGGAAAAGGAGAAGAAAGATAATAATTTTTAAAAAATAAAAATAAAATATGAAATCTCCATAATATCTCTTAACCTAAAAAAAAAAAAAAAACAACTTCCTTCATCGTTTTCTATTGACCACGATCACCTCAATTGAACCAAAAAAAAAAAAAAAGAAGATAAACATCCACTCCTACAAATAACAGATAGGAGATAGCATGGGAATTTTGTAGGAGGGAAGATCAAATCCCATCTATATGTGAGGGATCACATGCTCCCTTAAACGTTGGAAGATTTCTTACAGCTGGAACTTACCTTCCGGGAAGACGATGCAACCAAACGGTCCATTGCTAGGGAAGATTTTTTTGTCCATTGCCAGGGAAGATTTGACATCTTCTCTATACCAAACGGGCCCTGAGTGTAATCTGGTGATTCCCACCATGAAAACCGTTAAATCCACCCATGCCAAGTATGGGCTTGGTTTCTCTCCAAGCACACGAGCCAACACCAATATCCCTGAAGAGAAAAAAATCCGCTACACGTATTTGTAAATTTGAATGATTTTCGATTTGAATATCTGCTTGCAAATATGTACGAATCTATGTAAATTTAATGACTCAATAGTTATTATAGTATATGTATATGGAAAACTTTTAACACACATCGTGTATATTTCTCCATTTATTTGCCTGCATTTATATTTTTTGCGGTATTCAATAATTTAGTGAATGGTTTGTGGATGCTCATTTTTGCTATTGCCGGCTCATTAGGTCTTCTTTGTGCTATTGCTAATTAGTTTGAAGAAAAAAAAAAAAATTTCATTATGCTATTTAGAATAGGAGAGAGTTTTTTAATAGGACAAAATTTTGGGGCTGAGCTCGAGCCAAGTATTGTTCAAGCTAAAGTGCACTTTAGCTTGAAAAAAAAATATTTTTCTTTGCTGGAGTGCTGAAAGCCTGGAAGATAATTCAAGTTCAGAAGAGGAATGTTTAACAGAGTTCAGTTCAGATAAAGTTAACGATAAAACAGGGGCAAAAGACACAGCTATGTTTTATGTACATCAAAGAGCAGTACACACCGACACATGAAACTACAGAAAAGGTTGACCCAAGAGGGAGGAAAAGGGGAAGACAAGATACACGACACAGAGGATTTACGTGGATTCCTCCGGTTCTTGTAGCATTAGCGGCAAGCTGCCGTAGAACTTGACAATACACACACGCTAGTTCACATATAAATACTACATATGTGTGTGTGTCTCAGTATTTCTGGTGGTACCAATCGAGGATACAAGCGACGAGCTTGTCTATTTCGGCTTTGCCGGAGATTTTACCGTCACCATTAAAGTCGGCGTTTCGGAGAAGACGATGAGCTCTGAAACAAGGCCAGCGTGAGCCGATTTCTTTCAAAGCTACCTTGAGCTCATCCATGGTGAGACAACCGTCGCCGTTTTTGTCAGCTCTTGCTAAGATCTCCCTCACTTGCTGCTCCGTCATCACTGATCGGGGTATGGGTATAAACACAGGCATTTTTCTCACTCTCTGCCTATCCTCTTTCTTTTGATCAATTTCTTGCCTTTCCCCCCTGCTTCTTCTCCTTCTCCTTCTTTTATACCCCTCTATCGGGTCGTGGATCTTGGCCATAGGTAGATTCGACCCATTTCAACCTGAAACCTATGGGACGGGTGGCTCTTCTCTTTTCTACTGAAAGTGCTGAATTAACAGTACCAGGATTCTCGCCTATACTATAATACTTGCATCCTAGCTCGCCATTAGGTATCCCACTAGAGTCTTTGTGATTATCCTTTTATCATCTCTCTTCTTCTAAATATAACACAAAGTTGAATCATATCATATCTTGTATATACTTAGATTATATATTAGTTTATTAGTCAAACTAATTAGTTTACAGAAAAAAAATAAAAATAAAAATAAAAATATTCTAAAATAAGTTAATTAGTTTCCTTAATCTCTAAAAAAAAAAGTTAACTTTATCATATATTTAAGATTAGAGGAAGTATTATTATTATCTTTTGTTCATTAGGAATCCCACTCTTGCTATCTCTGGTGCAATTTTTTTGATTGAAACAGCATATTCTATCATCTGCAGCATAAACTATTCTGACTCTTAATTCACATGAAGTCTATCTCTCAATTTATAGCCAACTTTAGTTACAACTTGGGTATTGCTTGCTTAAATTAAGTATGATGATCCTTTGTTTTCTCATATATAGGATTGGTAATAATACTACGTTGCTAATATACGAGCAATAGGTATCATTTTACGCACACGTACGCACTGAATAGAATTCAATGAGTTTAAATCAGGTGGGACCGCGCATAATCATTTTCTGGGCGGAATCGGGTCAAAAGGAGGAGGGAAGCTATACCTGATTTTTCCCTGAAATAATTTAAAGCATCAATTCGATCTTATATTCTTTATCCTAAATATAAGATATAATTAATTTTTTTAGAGATTAAAAAAGCTAATTAAATTACTTTAAAATATTTATATTTATTTTTTCCCTCTAAACTAATAAATTTGAATAATAAAATAATATATAAATTAAAAATACACAATATATGATATTAAGTAATATATTTAGTTTGCTTGATTTCTCTAAAAAAAAGTTAACTTTTTCTTATATTTAGGATCCACCCTATCTTATATGTAGGGCCAGGAGTATATTCTTTGTAATCATTACCTAATTGATAAATAGTAGATCATGGTGAACGTGTTAAAAGGGTGGAAGAACAGAGGATCGTAATTATAAATATCTGGTGTGGAAAAAAGACCTTATATATATAAAAAGGAAAGATAAGCACGACGAAGTAGTGAAGGGAATATGGTCATCTCACCACAATCATCGTGGCATATAGAAAATCTGTCAAAATATAGAATATTTGGTGGTAAGATATGGATAAATGAATTTTTTTGGAAAGCATGTCCTATCAACTGCCACCGACTCTTGGAGTAACATGCATGAACAAAATACAATAGAGATGGGCAGATGGCTACAACATTCCTTATACTTTTGTGCTGATTTGCTGATAATTAAATTACATTAAAGAATTTATATTTATCATTTTACTTTAAACTGTTTTATTTAACTCGTTTATATAAACTGATATGTAATTTAATCATAGGTACAACATATGATATGATTAATTAATCCATATAGTTTCTTAATCTCTAAAAAATAAAGCTAATTAGATCTTATTTTAAGATCAGAGTAGTACCTTTTTAAGGTTAAACCAGAAACAGAGGGAATAAAATGCTTATCTATGATCCATGCCACTTGTCTGACGAAAATCGTCCAAAGCAATAAAGATTAACAAGGAATAAAGGTCTAATAACTAGTAGTACTTCTTCTTTTCTATGAACCCCATTTTAGGGGTGAGCATTTAATTTTCGGTAGAAATCAAAAAACCCGAAATACTGATTTGTGTATTTTTTTTAACACTGAACCGACTTAACCCAATAATTTTGGTTTGGTTGTTCAAATAACCGAATTATTTGAAGCAAAACAGTAGAGTTCTTGGCAGAGATCAATGTCAAAAACATATAGTGCAATTGGTCCATGGAGATTTTCGACCTTCACTTCTCCAGATTTGAAGAATCTGAGATCCATGGAGATGACGAGTAGTTCTCAAATGAAGAATGAGATGAACGAGAAGGGAAGGGAGGAAGGAGAGACTAAAAAAAACCGGCTGATTGGTTATTAAGGCAAGAAGGCGATCGTGAATGCCAGCAGGGGTGGACCCACGTATAAGAGAAGGGGGCAAGTGCCCACTCTTGAATTGGATTTATTATTATTATTATAATATAAAATTAATACATGTCTGAATGATTGTCCACCTTTAAATTAAGTATCTACCTGTTCCGTTATGGAACATAAATGTCTCAGCCCTTGAGGCTGGTTAATGTTCAATATAGGATCTCGTAAGGCTTACCTAATGTTATCTATGGAGCAGATAACAATGGACAAGATGATCACTGTACACAGCAAAGGTGTGGGGTGTGTGCACAGTGGGACGATATGTAAAGAGTAGGAGAATCAATATATGTACCGTTCACCGGGTATGCCCCTATTTATAGCGAGGCGGGGTTGGTCCGACTCTCTTGGTAGCATATTCCCATGATGTCGCGTTCTGTGCCCCCACTCCCTGCACTACTATGGTAGTGGGGATAATCGTGGGGTAGTTGGCCATCTAGTGGGCTTGACCTGGTCTGGCCCATTTCCGAGGTCCATAACAGTTGCCCCCAAAGTCGGCTGCTCGGGCTTACGAGCTGCCGAGTTTCATTCTGGGACTTTCGAGGCCCTTATTTCTCTTAGAACCTTCTTGGGCTTTAATCTCAATTAGCCGTAACCACATCCCACGTCGGTGCTGAGTAGCGACTTGCACGAGTCTTGCCGTCAACTTACTTATTAGAACTTGACCTCGTACGTTTCCGTAAACCGCCTTGGTCTCGTCATTTTAGGACCTCCATTCGAGTTTATCAACTTATCTCGGCCGTTATACGTCTTGGTATTCGGCCCGAGGTTTTGAGCGAGGATGCCGACATACCATCAAACACGACCGTTCGCCTAGCAAAATGTCTTTTCGTTTGCTCGCGTCGCATCGTATAACCGTCGCTTCCGATTATAGTGACACGTGCCTTCAAGCGCCGCCTTTGGTTATCGCGCCCATTACTGTCCCACGTCATATCGTCATCATAGCTTTTTAGGGTTTTCTTTTTACCTCCTCGTAAGTGATGAAACGACTCGGCTTTCAAACCTTATATCTCTAGCATTTTTATAAGTGCCCCTCGCACCCTTCATCATCCTTCTTCTTCGTCTTCTCACCTTTGAAGAAACGCACCAGAGCTCTCTTTTTCAGAATCTGCTTTCTGCTCTTTCGTTGTTCTCTCGCTTCCAGGTATTGCTTTTTCAGTTGTTCTTGAAATACGCATGTTATAGTCCGTACCTAGCGTCGTTCTGTATTTTGGCAATTTTTGCTCTTTGGCCTGGGTGTTGAGGTGTGGTGTTGAGGTGTTGAACGACTGTGATGACTGTGAATTCCTCTCTGAACGAAAAATGTTGAACGCCATTTTGAACTTTGCTTGTCTGAGTTGCTTCAACACCAATTCTTTTATCACATTCATTCCTTCTGGCTCTGAATTATTCGATGTTTTATGACCTGCCATTCTGCATTTGAGCAATTTTACTTTGTTGAATTCTTCGCAATCTGGGTTTGATATACATAACTTCGTTCCTATTTTAACATGCTATATAATTTGTTCCCAAGATGGATCCAAAACCCCCGCTAGTAGATATGTATGGTAACCCTATTCCAGAGGAAGATAGAGAGATTCTTGAACGCGCGCCTGGTCGAACTAAACTTTGGCTATGGTCCATCCTTCCTACAGAAGAAGAGAGGATGGAAGATTTACTTCGATCTCGGGGAGGTGGGAGTAGGGCAAGCGTTCGAGTTCCTCCTTCACCCGATGCCGAACTCCCTAATTCTCCTTCACCAAGATTGTCAGCTTCTCCCGAGGTTATGCCCCCGGCTTCAAACATGGGCCCTTCTGGTCCTTGTGAAGAATGTTGCCACAAGGCGATTGAACTTGCCCGTCATGGCCATGACAAAGAAGCCGAGTCTCTTTTGGATAAATGCCGCTGCAATAAACCGACGAATACCTTGTCCCTTGGGCCATTGCTTGTCCAAGCTCGACCTGAAATTCTGATTCATCGGGTATACTTCATAGTTCTGATTCTGGCCTTTGTTTTTATTTTAGGTTTAAATGTCTTCACACCAAACCACTCAATCCGAGACTGGAGAGTCCGCCCCTTCTGGAGGATCTTCACGAACGCCTTCCCTCGAAGGCTATGTTGTGAGCAACATAGTACTTGATGTCAAGAACAAGATGTCCGGGAAAGCGCTTTCGCGGATAATCCGAGGAGGAGAGGGGTATGATGTGTGCTTGCCCTCGGCGAACGAGTCCGTGGCTTCGGGTCGATTAAACGATGAGGCCTGCCACTTCTTTTATTTTTATAAGGATCTGGTCACCTACCTCGGGGTCGAATTCCCCTTTTCCGACTTCCAAATGCGCCTTCTCACCCATTTACACCTCGCACCTTCTCAATTACACCCCAACGGTTGGGCCGCTGCAGTTGCTTTTGAAAAGTATTGCCATACTCACAAGCTTGAGTGTTCCGTCTCCGTGTTTTGTAGCTTTTTCACTCCTTTAGACATTAAAACCACCACGGAGGGGGGAAAGAAATGGTTTTGTTGGACCTCACTTCGGGCGTCTCATGGTCGCAAGTTTCTTAGGCCTTTTAAAGATTCCTGGAAAGGCTTCAAAACTTCATACTTCAAAGTTATTGCGAAACCCGGGGATACACCATGGTTCCTCCAAACCCGGACATCTGGGGAACTTGACGAACGTTTCCCTTTATACTGGTCCGATGAGCATCATAAATTCGAAGCAAAAGATTTTTTGCCAGCCAAATCCCAATTATCCGCTGTCGAGAAAGAAACCATCAGTGCCCTTATTGCATTAGTCCAAAAAGACAATTTGGTGGATTCAGCTGATTACATTACACCCCGTAGGTGTTTATAGGGCTCCCCTCCCCCATTTTTTGTTCTTTTGTGCGTTTGTGTCGACTCAAAATTTTACTTCTTTGATTGTGCTTTTCAGGTACGTCGATGGGTAAAAGACCCGAGTATCTTGACGTGACGATTCCTGCCGCCCGTCCAACAACTCCGGGTCCAAAACGAAAAGCGTCTGGCAGAGGACCTGATGAACCTACCACTGCCACTAAGAAAGCCAAAGCTCCGAAGAAGAAGAAGACCGACAATCCATCAACAAGCAAGGATATTCCTACCCCGACTCTTCCATCTCAAGATCCGGGGAATCAAGAGCCAGAAACTTTAGTCTCTGATGTCCGCCCCACGATTCAGCTTCCTCTTTCCTATTTTTGGGGACACAAAATACCCAACTCCCTCCGAAGGGGCATTCGTCCGCCTGAAAATTGGTTTGACGGGCAGACATTGTCGAGGCGGAGATGAAAGAGTTGAAGGAGATTGAGCACGCCAACTTGAAGAATGCCGGCCTATGTCAACTTGTGGCACATCTCAAAGAGAAGGTCGGGCAGAATGAGAAAGATTTGGACTTCTTTGAGGACGAGAAGAAGAAGGCCGATGAAGCATTAACTCAAGCGCAGGAGGATCTGCAAGTGGTAAGGGCCGAGAAGGAAAGCCTCTCTGACGAGCTGGTTAAAGTTCGTGACAAGCTGCACTTGTCCAAGTCTGAGCTTACTCGAAGGGCATAGGTTCATGAGAGTGACCTGGAGTCCATTGCCAAGTATAAAAACTTGATTGACGAACAGGCGACGGAGCTCAACTCTTATAAGCAAGCCCTTACTGCCGCTTAGACCAGCCTCAGTTCGTATCGAGAAGCCCTTGATGTTGCCCAAGTTGATATTTCCAAGTTAAAGGCTGGCGTTAAGGAGGCCTTTGAAAACGCCCTGGAACAAGTTCGCTTCCTGAATCCCTTGATCGCCTTGAATCTAGAGGGAGTGCACATGAACGCGTACGTCGAAGACGGAATACTTATTCCGGCTCCGCCCGTGGTTGATGATGCCAATATTGCCGAGACAGTTCAGGAAGAAGAAGCTGGCGGCCAATCTCCGTCCGACCCACAATAGTTGGCAATGTGCCATTTTGCAATTTTACAGCTTTGTTTGTACGTTTTGTAAACACTGCCTTGCCCGTGTAGGGCTTTTATTTATGAACATTTGATTTAACAGCTTAAATAGTATGCGCTTATTTTCTATTTAGCGTCTTGCAAATTGAAGGTTCCCTGACGTGATCAAGGTCAAGAAAACACTCCTTTATGGTATGCCTTGTTTTGATATACTCGGTATTTAAATGGTGTATACACTGAAATGGGCGGCTATGCCGCTGCATGATTTACGAAAGTGGGCAATTGCCGATTCGCACATGTTTATTTTGGCCATCGTGGATAACATGATAAACACGAATTAAGTAATCCGAGTCTCATCAGTCCTATCATTTGGCTTTTCATTGCCGAGATCCTGTAAATGTATTTACAAGGATACTTATTCGGCGGTTTTTCTTTTACATGATTTATGAACTTTAGTCCATACATGTTATGCCCGACTTCTTTTGAACAAATTGTGAAATACGGGTTCGCATGCCCGTCCTTTTGATTCATTCAATGTGCGGCTTTACATCAAAGATTCGATTCCCGTAGGAATTTGATACATATTCACGATGAAGTAAGCCTGAAAGTAAAGTTAATAAAGGGAAATACTGAAATCAAAGGAAAACAAAGCATTGAAAACAACTGCATCAACTTCGATAATTAGCTATAGTAAGCCTTAAGTTTGTCCGCATTCCAAGTTCTTTTGATTGCTTCTCCTTTCAGTGATTCTAACACGTAAGCACCCTTTCCGAGTTCATGTCGAATGCGGTAAGGACCTTCCCAATTTGCAGCAAGCTTCCCATCTCGGGCATTTTTGTTGCCTATATCGGCCCTTCGCAGCACCAAATCATCCTTTTTGAAGGAACGTGGATTTATTTTCCTATTGTACCGAGCCGCGACGAGTTGTTTTGTGGCTAAATCTCGCAAATGAGCCGTGGTTCTAACTTCGTCAATCAGATCTAGCTCAACCACGATAGCCTCGTCATTTTCCTGTCCTTGCTGCGAGGTTCTCGCTTTTCTCCATGAGGGTTCACCGATTTCAACTGGAATCATGGCCTCACAGCCGTATGTCAGCCTGAACGGCGTCTCTCCTGTGGATGTTTGCACTGTGGTCCGACAACCTCACAAGACTGCATAGAGATGTTCCACCCAACTTTCCCGTTCCTCGGTCATTCGCTTTTTAAGCCCGCTGACGATAACCTTGTTTGCTGCCTCAGCTTGTCCGTTGGATTGTGGATGTTCCACGGAAGCGAAATGATGCTTTACATTAAGGGCGGACATCATCTGTTGGAAGCCTCTGTCCATGAATTGTGTTCCATTGTCCGTGACTATTTTCGCCGGGATTCCGAATCGTGATATAATATTTCTTTGCAGGAATTTCTATACTCTTGCCGAGGTGATGGTCGCCAGAGGTTCAGCTTCGATCCACGTAGTAAAGTAGTCGACCGCGACGATCAGCCACTTCAGCTGCCCTGGAGCTGCCTTAAACGGTCCCAACAAGTCCATGCCCCATTTGTAGAATGGCCATGGAGCCGTGATATGCGTCAAATCGGATGGTGGAACCCACATTATCTTGCCGTGCTTCTGGCAACTACTGCATCTTTGAACATGGTATTTAGCGTCTTGCGCGATGGTAGGCCAATAGTATCCCGCCCGAACTGCTTTACGGGCCAAAGCTTTTGCCCCCATGTGTTGTCCATTTATGCCTTCGTGGATTTCTGCCAAAACGTATTGGGCCTGATCTTCGTTGAGACATTTAGCCATGGGAGAATGCACGCCTTTGCGATACAATTGATCGTTGACCATTACATAGGCGGCCGCTGTTCTGACTAGAGTCCTGGATTCGGCCGCATCCTTTGGGGTGATCCCCCTCTCCAGATAATCAGCAATCGGTTTTCTCCAATCACTCGAATCTGAAATCAGCCTCACGCAACTTGGCTCCGGTAGGTTCTGCTGGACAATTGTGCGGAGATTTCCCGGGCACTTCGTGCTAGCGAGCTTCGAGAGAATGTCGGCTCTCGTATTTTCTGCCCGAGGAATGTGCGCCACTGTCACCTCATCAAAATTTGTCATGATGTCTTTGACCTTTGTTAAATACTTAGCTAACAACGGCCCCTTCACTTGATAGGTCCCTTGGATCCGGGAAGCAACCGGTGAGAGTCCGTGGACACGTGTATTTGCCGAGCTCCGTTTTCCTTCGCCTGTAGCAATCTGGCAATGAGGGCCTCATATTCAGCCTGATTATTCGATGTCGGGAAGTCAAGTCGGAGAGAAAATTCCATCGCCACGCCTTCGGGGCTTTCCACAATAACTCCTGCACCACCCCCCTTTATGTTGGACGACCCGTCCACGAACACTTTCCATGGTTCAGCTCCCGTCTTTCCATTCTGAGTTGAGGTTAGCTCCACTAAGAAGTCGGCCAAAGCCTGTGACTTGATTGCCTGTCGGGCCTCATAAGTGATATCAAACTCGGACAATTCAATTGCCCAAGCTATCATCCTACCAGCTAAGTCTGGTTTATGCAAAACTTGTCGTATGGGTTGATTCGTTCTTACCACGATCGAATGGCCAAGGAAATAGTGGCGAAGTCGTCTCGCCGTCGTTAATAGCACAAAAGCCATTTTCTCCAGTTTCTGATACCTCAACTCGGAACCTTGCAAAGCTCGACTTACAAAGTACACTGGTTTCTGTCCGTCGTCAGTATCTCGAACTAAAACTGCACTACCGCCTTCTCCCCAACCGACAAATACAGAAACAAATTTTCCCCAATTTCGGTCGGGATAGTGCGGTGGAGATGCCAAGCATTGCTTTATTCTCGTTAAACGCTTCGTCACACTCCGAGTTCCACTCTTCCCGAGCTTCCTTCTTCAAGAGTTTAAAGAATGAGAGGGATTTTTCTGCTGACTTGGGCAAGAACCTTGTCAAAGCCGCCAATCGCCCTGTCAACTGTTGCAATTCTTTCTTGTTTCCCGGGGGTTTCATTTCCATCACGGCCTTGCATTTTTCCGGGTTAGCTTCAATGCCTCGGTTAGTCAAGAGAAAACCCAAGAATTTTCCTGACGGTACTCCGAAAGCACATTTCGTCGGATTCAAACGGATTCGATGCCTCCTCAACTTTTCGAATGTCTGTTGCAGATCATGAACATGGTCATTCTGCTCTTTAGATTTTACTATCATATCGTCAATGTAGACTTCCACATTTTTTCCCAGCTGATCCGAAAAGACCTTTGTCATCATTTCTCGATAAGTCGCCCCGCATTCTTGAGGCCAAAAGGCATCACATTATAGCGGTAATTCCCATTGTCTGTGATAAAGGGCATTTTTTCTTGATCATTGGGATGCATGGCAATCTGGTTGTATCCCGAGTATGCATCCATGAATGACAAAAGTTGAAAGCCGGACGATTGGTCAACCAATTGGTCAATGTTGGGCATGAGAAATGCATCCTTTGGACATACATTGTTCAAGTCTTTGTAGTCCGTACACACGCGCCATTTTCCGTTCGGTTTTTTAACCATGACCACGTTGGACAACCACGTCGTGTATTGCACTTCCCTAATGAATCCAGCTGTGATCAACTCCTGGACATGTGCTTCCAAGGCTTTACCTCGGTCCGCACCTTGTTTCCTCTTTTTCTGAGCCACCGGGTTTGACCCATGGTGGATGGCCAGTTTATGACAACAAAACTCGGGGTCTATTCCAGGAATTTCAGATGGCGTCCATGCAAACACGTCTCTGTTTTCTCGCAAGAACTCCTCCAATTTTGTTCGCATCTCGGAATCCAAGGTTTTTCCGACTTTGGTGGTCTGTTCTGGTTCATCTCCCAGGACAAAATCTTCTGTTTCTTCATTAGGCTCGGACCTTTGCATCTTGTCCTCTTCCCTCAAGTCTAACTCTACTATGTAAATAGATTTATTATCCACCTTCCTTTCACATCCCTTGGCATGTTCCACCTTTGGAGTTTTGCTTTCCTTTACTGCTTCGAAGTAACATTGTCGAGAGTTTTTTTGATCTCCTTTAATGGTAACGACCTGATTCTTCCTATCGTAAAATTTCAACTTCTGGTGATTTGAAGATACCAACATGTTCCAATCATGAATAGTTGGTCGTCCGAGGATAATATTGTATGGAGACGAAAAGTCAGCCACAACAAAACGAACCTTTCCTGATTTGAACGCCTCCTTCTTCCCCAACGTTAACTTGAGGTCGATGTATCCCTTTGGTCGGGTGTCTTCTCCATTAAAACCCGTTAGGGTGGTCCTACATGGTTTCAGGTCTCCCGAATCGAACCGCATGCGTTTAAACGCATCCCAGAGGATTATGTCCACCGCGCTTCCATTGTCTATAAAAATCTTCTTAACTCGGCAGTTTCCGACGATTCCGGTTATGACGAGCCCGTCGTGGTGTCCCGGCATCACATCCTCCAAGTCTTCTTCGGTAAACACGAGCATTGGCAAATTTGGTTTTGCGTAGTCCCTTTTAAACCTCGGACGGTCAACTACAGATAGAACCTCTTTCAGGTATTTCTTTCTATGATTGGCGGAATCTCCTCCTCCGCCGAAACCTCCAACAATCCCATTGCAGTCATATTTTGACTCGGGAAACTCGTCATCTGCTTCTCTTCCTTTCTTCTGTTCTCGCCTCTTCTTTTCAGCTGGCGGACTTCTACTTTGTTCTCCTCCACGCTTGCCCTGCCGCCCTTGCGTTTGGATTAGATACTTACGGAGCTTCCCCTCTCGAATGAATTTTTTGATGGCGTCCCTCAAGTCCCAACAGACATCTGTTGTATGTCCGTGTTGGTCATGAAATTCACAATACCGGGACTTGTCCAGGGTGTGCTTGTTTCGCAATGGGCGTGGTCGGTCCACTTTTTTCATCTCGGTCAAGGAGACTTCCTTCCAGACTTGGGCCTGAGATACTTTTAGTGGGGCATATCTGTCGTACCTTCCTTCTGCTCTTCCTCCTCGAGGTTTAGTATCCCTTCGTCCTCGGGATTCTTGCCTGTTCGAGTTGTATCGTTCCTTTCCTCGGGGAGACGGACTTCTCCGTTTGTCCCGTGGTGCATGGCTCATAATATCCATCTGTTCCAGCTCTATGTACGTCTTTGGTCGATCTCAAAATTCCGCCAACGTTTTGGGATGCCGCTTTACAACCGATTTCTTCAGACGTGAGGATTTATCTAGGCCGGCTATGATGCAATGCAGATGTACGTCTTCCTTCAACCCCGGCACTTGTATCGCCGTGTCTTTAAAATGTTCCAAATACTTTTGCACAGTTTCCCCGGGTGATTGCTTCACTTGATCTAACTGGAACTCGGTTTTGGGTTGCTTCCTACTTGTGGCGAAGTTGAGCAAGAATTTCTTCTCCAAATCCTTCAAATCCGGGACTGAGTTCTCTGGCAAGGTGTTGAACCAGATTTGGGCTGGTCCACGTAGCGTTCCGCAAACAACCGGGTACCACGGGCCCTGTATATCCTTTGACCATGATCTCCATTTTGAAATTGCCCACATGCACCTGTGGGTCCTGGGTTCCATCGTACTTCGGGAAATCTTTGGTGTCTAGGCCTCTTGGATAAGGGCGGCCATTATTTTGGCCGTAAAGGGAGTCGCGACTTTCTCCTCATCATCCGAGCTTGCATCTGATAACGGCGACGCAACATCTTTTTCAGAAAGGTTTTGTTGTTGTAGCTTCTCTTTGTCTTTTTTTGATGTCCCGATCGACGATCTTTCCTTTCGGGTGTTATCCGTGTTGTCGCGATTAGCCACTATTCGATCTTGTGTTTTCTTGCTTCTGGCTTCCCTTGTGTCATTCCTCATCTCGGGAGTGTCTCCATCGTGATCTGTCTGTGACGTCCCTATATTTCGAGATGTCGGGATGCCATTTTGGCTTGGGCCCACGTTGCTTTTTCCTGCATTGCCGTTATGATCCTCGATTCGTCCAACATGACACCCGACTAATTTCCTGAATTCTTCCTCGCGGCGAGACATTTCTTCTCTCATAACCCAAACATCTTCTTCCCTCTGTAATCGATTACGTGTTTCCATCTCGTCTATTCTATCCAATACAGAACCAAGGGTGGTTCGTAATATTTGAATATCGGGATTGACCACTTGAAGGTTTCGGTTCTTTGGATAACGACATTTTCGGGGGTGGAGAATTCGATGTGTCCGACGTCTCCGCTTCGGTTTCCACCATCACTTGTTCTTCGTGGGTTCATCGGGGCCCCCATTGCGATGTTTGTCCATCGTGTTGTTGTTCTGGTTGTTCTTCTGGCAATTGATTTTGCCGAGTTGTTGTACCACGTCCTCTTGTATTCACCATTTGCTATGGTAGGTTCGTAGCTTTATGGTTTGGGATTCGAAGTTTACTCGTTCCCCACAGACGGCGCCAATGTTCCGTTATGGAACATAAATGTCTCAGCCCTTGAGGCTGGTTAATGTTCAATATAGGATCTCGTAAGGCTTACCCAATGTTATCTATGGAGCAGATAAGAATGGACAAGATGATCACTGTACACAGCAAAGGTGTGGGGTGTGTGCACAGTGGGACGATATGTAAAGAGTAGGAGAATCAATATATGTACCGTTCATCGGGTATGCCCCTATTTATAGCGAGGCCAGGTTGGTCCGACTCTCTTGGTAGCATATTCCCATGACGTCGCGTTCTGTGCCCCCACTCCCTGCACTACTATGGTAATGGGGATAATCGTGGGGTAGTTGGCCATCTAGTGGGCTTGACCTGGTCTGGCCCATTTCCGAGGTCCATAACACTACCCTTAATACACCAAGACTGTACTTTGTAATTGGATGGAGGATGAATGATTGTTTAGTTTCTTATATTGAAAAAGATGATTTTTTAGCATTGATAATAAGACAATTATGATAGAATTTCAAAAAATAAGACCTAGAAGGATGACATTGTAATTATTTTTATTGTAATATACTTTTGTTATTAAAATATATGTATTTGAACTTATTAAGTGTCCACCCTTTATTGTAATTTAAATAGCTGCATTTCTAACCGCACTTAGCCTTACTTTTCTAAATTACAGGTTTGTAAAATAATTGCCTCTCTTATATATTACATCATCAGTATTCACTTGATTTCATGAATATTTTTTTTGATATTTTTTTCTTTTTTTGTTTATATTTCTTTGTTTTTTAATGCATTTAAAACTTTCCTTAAAAAAAATTCAGTGGCAGCCACGAGTGCCCACTCTTCATTAATTTTCTGGATCCTCCACTGACTGGCAGAGCATGATCTAGAGGACCCTGACGGATAGCCATAGAGCGATCGCGAGACTGCGATTTGAAAGAAAATGGGGATTCGGGATATAACACAACAAACTTTATCCTATATTTAAGACTGGAGGGAGTAGTATGATAGTATCTATATATGCGAGTAATTATGACTATACATAAGGTTTCCGAACCATCATATATGGAGACGCTATATATGCTCGGCACATATATATATGGTTTCAAACCATGATGCATTCAGTATCTATTATAACAGTTCTAATACAACACTCGTTATGTATTGAGTTATGGTGAGGTCATGATAATAAATAATGAGCTTACACAAACAACCGTTATATATATATACAGTAATACTGACATAATACATAATGATCTCAAGCAAAAACAATTAATATATATTCAATCATAATGGTTATTTCACAATAACCATTATCTATTTATAGTTATGCTCATAGCTT
The DNA here is from genome assembly GCA_019022655.1 of Acacia acuminata. Classification (NCBI taxonomy): domain Eukaryota; kingdom Viridiplantae; phylum Streptophyta; class Magnoliopsida; order Fabales; family Fabaceae; genus Acacia; species Acacia acuminata. The sequence continues at coordinate 859,489 of JAFJYI010000015.1, forward strand.
TACTTAAACAATCTTGTATATTTAGTAATGCCAGCATAATATATAGCGTTTTTACCTACACAACCGTTTTATATATATATATATAGAGAGAGAGAGTAGGTATTATATTGCAAAAGTTATTTATTTGAAAAAACACTAACAGGTTTAATTACACAATGGTGATCGCGGTTTTTATATTATTATGTTATTCTTTGCCTGCGAAGAGGAGTGTTTAACGGAGTTCGGTTCAGATAGAGTAAATGAAAAAACAGGGGAAAAAGATAGAGTTAGGTTGCATGTACATCAAAAAGCAGTACACAGTACACACCGATACATGAAACTACAGAAAAGGTTGACCCAAGAGGGAGGAAAAAGGGAAAGAAAAGATGATACAATTACACACAACACGACACAGAGGATTTACGTGGATTCCTCCGGTTCTTATAGAACTTGACAATACACACACGCACGTTCACATATAAAGACTACATATATGTGTGTGTGTGTGTGTGTCAGTATCTCTGGTGGTACCAACAGAGGATACAAGCGACGAGCTTGTCTATTTCGGCTTTGCCGGAGATTTTACCGTCACCATTAAAGTCGGCGATTCGGAGAAAACTATGAGCTCTGAAACAGGGCCAGCGTGAGCTGATTTCTTTCAAAGCTACCTTGAGCTCATCCATGGTGAGACAACCATCGCCGTTTCTGTCAACTCTTGCTAAAATCTGCCTCACTTCCTTCTCCGTCAACACTGGTCGGGCTACCACTTTTGGAGGTATGGGTATATACACTGGCATTATTCTCACTGCTTTACCTTCACTCTCTGCCTTTGCTCTTTCTTCTCAATTTCTTGCCTTTAATTTCCTTGCTTCTCCTTCTATTTATACCCCGATATCGGGTCGTGGATCTTGGCCATAGGTAGATTTGACCCATTTCAACCTGAAGCCTATGGATCTTCTTCTTCTTGCTGAGTTAACAATGCCAGGATTCTCGCCTATAATACTAGCATCTTAGCTTGACATTGAGTCCGTTTCTCTGCCCACCAGTTTTCTGTCCATCCCTCCTTATCTTCAGATCCCAGCCGTCGAAATTTTGATTCAAGCGTCTAAAAGGAGATATATCATATATATTTTTCGAACTAAATTACCGAATGCGGTAGTTCGAAAAATGATATGGATCATTGGATTAAAATTTCAACGGCTAGATCTGAAGATGGGGAAGGATGAGTAGAGAAGTGTTGGGGAGAGTATCTGCTTCCCTCATAGTCGTTGGCATTATCCTTATTATCATATTGTTATGTCTTGTTCATTAGGGATCCCACTCTCACTAGTTCGCAATTTTTTTTTGCTTGAAACATCATACTATATCATCTGTATGAAAATCTATATCGCAAGTCTCAATTCATAGCCAACTTCAAATACAAACTTGGGCATTGCTTTCTTAGATCAATTATGAAGATTCTTTTTTGTCTTCTCATATATAGGATTTGTGATCATACTAAGTTACTAATATACGAGCAATATATATCATTTTACGCGCGCACACTAAATAGAACTCAAGGAGTCAAATCTGGTGGAGCCGGGCATAATCATTTTCTGGGCGGAATCAGGTCAAAAGAAGTAGGGAAGCTATGCTTGATTTATCCATTAAATAATTTAAAACATCTTTTCCTTGAGCCATTAGGGAAGTTGTGGTTGATGCGAATGTAGAGCTGTCAAAACGGGCTGGACCCCGCGGGCCAGCCCGTTAAGCCCCATCTTGAACCCCCATATTTTTAGCCCCCCATCATATGGGGCTATTTTTGGCCCTAACCCAAAATAGCCCCCACTTTTTTTGGGCTAAGATGGGCCAACCGCGGGCCCAATTAAAATGGTCCAAATTAGCCCGCTTCAGTCTCTTTCTCTTCTGGTTTACTCAGGCTCGGCACACTTCTGTTTCATCCACTCGCGGCTCTGCCTTCCGTCACACCGTCCATCTGTACACTCCCGCCTCCGCCCCATAATCCATCATCTTCTTCAGAAATAGAAGTAGAAGGCTTAACTCGCTGTCACCGTTACCTCATGCGCAGTGGTCTCGATTTTCCAGTAGGTTGGTTGCTCTTTCTTTCTCCCTTACTCACTCGTTGCTGAGCCCTAATTTCCTCTCTCTCTCTCTCTCCCCCTCCCATTCTTCTTGAATTATAACGGGGCTTTTCATAAACGAAGAGTATGTACTTATTTGGTCATTGTCATGAAAGGCCGATTTTCCCTTCTGGGTGTTTATGCAATGATCGCTTAAGTCCTGTGCGCTTATACTGTCAGTCAATGGCTGTAGTTGTGTATGATTTTTTTTTATTTTTTTATTCGCGATCCTTCCATTGTTGTTCAAGACATTTGTTGATGCAACAAATCTGCAGACCCAATTCCCGAATTCGCAGAATCTGTAAGAATGAATTCTGACGACTGTTGTGGGTGAAATTCACGAGTTGAAAGCTTGTGTTTATGTTTCATTCTATGGGCCACTGCTAACCAAAAGGCCATTATGTGGTTTTTACTTTCAGTGGTGGAGCCCATTCATTTATACTCCGACATGTTGCTTTCAACAGTATCATATATGCAGCAACTCCTGCTTTAACACCCCTTACTGATAATTCTTCTTTTTATTCTTCATGTGATTGTTCATGTGGTGTGTTACAGCATCGGTTCATTCTCAATAGCCAACAAGTGTTGAACATTCTATTCCTAATAATTTTTTTCCAAGTAAAAGTTCTGTAAATTTGATTCATATATAAGTATTGATTCGTTTGGGAAGGGGGAAATGTGATTATAATGTTTGTTCTGAGCTGTCCTGTACAGGATTTTGTTGTACTTGATCCACTTCAAAATACCGTAAGAGCAGCGTTTGTTAAATTTTTTTCCTTCTAGTGCAAAGGATTAATTTTTTATGTCTCCTTTTCTTTCTGGCAAAAAATTACTTGATTGAGTTCAAAATACCGTTGCTCATTTAGATGCAGAAGTCTAGATTTATTTTGCATGTTGAAGTTACCAGTCATCCAGTATTGTCAAACACGGATTTTCCTCAGTTTCTCATGAACTCTGATATATGAAGTGGGCTCAATTTGTTGGAAGTCTTTTTTTTTTTTTTTTTTGCGTTATTCTTAAGAAGAGTTTGTTCTAATTTTCAGTTTAAATTACTGGATACTTTTTTTTCAGTTGAAGTTGTTGTTTAACTACCCGGTGGAAAATGAATCTCTTTGGCTGATGCATACTTGGCTTAGGAAAATGTTTTTTGGCCCGCGCGCTGGCCCCAACCCTGAGGGCTATATTATTTTTTGGCTCGTGTGGGCTGCTTAACATACGGGCTTTTTGGCCCTGTGGGCTTTTTGGCCCTAACCCACGTGGGCTAGGGCCTAACGGGCCAGAATGGCCCGTTTTGACAGCTCTATGCGAATGAATAACGCATAATTGATCCTTGTATCAAAAAATTTAAAACATCTATTTAATCTTTATATATTCTTTATAATCATTACCTAATTAATAAATAGTGGATCATGGCGTGGACGTGTTCTATACTAAAAGGGCGGAAGAACAAAGGATCATAATTATAAATATCTGGCGTGGAAAAAATATCTCATAAAAAGGAAAGATAAGCACCGCAAAGTAGTGAAGAGAATATAGCCTCTCTCCACAATTATCGTGGCATATAATAAAGGGAAAGTTCAAAGAAAATATTATTTGAACTTTAAAATTTTAGATAATTGATTTCTTAATAAAATGAGTTATCAACTGCTTTCTTGTTTTTGTTAATTTTATTATTGTTGTTGTTAACAGGATTTTAAAATTTACCTAGTATTTTTTTTGTCATTTTCCCTACAATAAATCTGTCAAAATAAGATACATTTACCAATACAAGCATGACCAATTAATGAGACACTAGGCAAACTAAGTGGGAAGAATCTTTCCACTCAATTAGATACTACATTCGGTTTTAAATATATGACAAAATTTATAATATAATTTATACTATAAACTAAGTCCTCTATTTAGGATTGGAGGGAGTATTGATTAATAGCACGAACAAAATATGTAGTCGACATTCAAATCCTTATAATGCGTTTTTAAATGGAAAATTGCATATTTAAAATTTCGTGCTCTGGAAAGCTTTGTTCTCATAGGCCCATTCAATCAAATAGCATTAACGAGGTGATAAAGGACATTCACTTTCTGTTCAAAGAATTTCATTTTTTTAATATTATATTATTGCTATTACTACTAATTATTTAGATAACCGTAATTGGTTGCATTTTAGTTTTGTCTCTTTAGCATTGTTGTAAAATTTATGGCTAATAATATTATTTTGTCTCTTTACCAAAAAAAAAAAAAAAACTATAAAAGAAAATTCTCAATCAATCTGTTTTAATTTGTATAAGCTTTGTCGAGATCAAAGATGAAGTCATCAAAAGAAGACGAAGTCTTAAAAACAAATAAAAATATGGGGAAATTCTAAATAAGTATCTTTAGAATTTGAAAATCTCATTTTAGTGAATCTTACTAAAACACATTGTCATTTTCTCATCAAGAGTAGTAAATAGTTAATGAAGTATAGTATCCAAAACTGATTCAAGAATTATTAGGAAAAAAAAAACTGATTCAAGAATTTGATATTTTCAGGATCTATTTTCAGTATCAAAACATGTTGTTAATACAATACTCTATATTTTCTGAGCAAAAAAAAAAAAATACAATGCTATATTGTTATTAATGTTGCTCATATAGTTGCAAATAATATTTTGTATGGTAACAAAACAGATGGTGAGTACGTCTATAAATCATATATATTATATCTCTTACATATGGGGAACAGAAACTATAAAGGAAGACACTACGTATGACGAGTTGAGAACAATTGTATTTGCATCAATTGTTAGAAAAGAAAGTGATGGAAGTACCATGAAATTCACACTGATCTTTAATGACAAAACAACCTTTGTGAACCTTGAAGATAATGAAAGAGTAAAACATTTTATTAAATTCAAAGGAGAAAGTGATCATGTATATGTATGAGAGAATGTAGATGACAATACACAACCAACAAGGGATGATATAAAAGAGGAACAACATATCATGTGTAATCATTTGCTTTTTGAACTAATATTTTATATAGTCACTTCTTGCTATATAACTTGTCACTGGCTACTCTAAATTTGTCATTGATTTCCATATAACTTGTCATTGGTTGCTTTAAACTTGTCATTGGATACTCTAAACTTGACATTGGGGCAAAATTGTACTTTAACGTTTGGAATTAATAGCACCTAGCTCCATGAGGATTTCACTTGCAATTTGATGATTTTAAGAACATGATTGTAATTAATTCTGTTAATAGGGACCTAATTGTAATTTTCCCTAAAAAATCTATCATGATATACAATGTTATAAAGTAAAATTAAAAAATTCGGCAACCTATTGTTATAGAATATATGGTAAGATATGGATAAATGAACTTTTTGTCCGAACAGAACATTATGATTTGTTCGGAAACCCTATCCTATATATCAGCTGCCCCGAACTCCTGGAGTATTTAACATGCATATACAAAAATACAATAGAGACGGGGACGGCTACGATACGTACTATTCATTATCTGTTTCCCTCAATATTCCTTATACTTGTGTGTTGATTACCACTAGTTGTCTTCATCCGAAATACTCTTTTTATTATTATTATTATTATTATATTCTTCTGTTTTTATATATTTTTCTAATTAATTACTTAAAAAGGGCATATAAAAGTTAAATGAAATTGTGACATGCTATTAATCTTGTTTCTTAATATATTATCTTCATCCTTATTAATTTTAGGTATCTTTTAGAATTTTTTCAGTCCAAAATATATAAAATGTTATGTAAAATATTTTTTTTAAAATTTTTTTGCCCATTAAAGTTATAATTAGTGATATTGTGAATTGCAATTGAAATATTAATTTTTTTGATAAATTTAATAATATAATACTATATATAATGATATGGGAATAGTACACTTCATTCTTAGAATGTTTTGTCATTACGTTTTGAACATTGAACCAGAAACAGAGGGCATCGTCTAAAGCAATGAAGATTCACAAGGAATAAAGGTGGAATAATTAAAAGCTAGCGGTTCTTCTTCTTTTCTATGAACTTACTTTGTGTCATTATCTATTAAGAAAATGCTTCTTTTTTGCTGCATGCCTATTTTCTTAGGGACATTGTTCGAGTTAGACTGGTCGAAAGGTAGATATCTCATCAAAAGACAAACACCTTTAATTTATAGCAATATATGCTGGCAGGCCGGAATACTCATTTTGGAACTTCGTTGAAAATTTAGAGTCACTCTCTCTCTCTCTAAAAGAATTTTAATTTATTTTAAATTTATTTTTTACATTACATTTATCTCTTCTAAAAGAATTCGACAATATGAATTAAATATAGGACTGGTCGTCATTTTCATTAAATTCAATCAGTAGAATGGGTACTGCAACGGCGTCTCTAAGAAGCCTCAACCTTTTTTGTTGTTGTTGGTTCTTTGATCAATAATGTAGACGTTTTGTTCTGGTCCTAGCTGCTTCCAAAAATAAATTAAAGGCATAATAAAAGAGTTTATAATTTATTCCAATTTTATCGGATGTCCCAAAGGGAGTTTGTAACTTGTTCTTTATTCCATCATGAAGGATCCAAGGTTACAACAGATCATATACACACGATATATTTTCATCCAATTTCATAACTTCCATGGATACATAGAAAAAGTTCTTAAGTTGGTTCATCATAATTTGTATAGAATCATATTGTTAGTTTAAAAAAATACGTAAACAAAAATAAATAGTAAAGTGTATCAAAATAATAAATGATAGTAAAGCAGTACTAAAATAATTTTAATTCTATCCATTGATGATTCTTATTAAATTTGGGCTAATAATTAAGTGTCTGTTTGCGTTGGTATTAGACGAAAATCACGTTCACACATGTCAAGATAAAACTATTATTATATACTTATTACTCTGTAAACCATAAATCATGTTAAAAAATAGTTTATACCATTAACCTAAAAGAGCACTAAGGGCATATTTGAATTGGCGTTAGAAAAAACCGTACGTTAACACAAACCGTGCTTCTTCCCAAACTACTTTTTGTGCCTCCCATGTTATTATTATTTTTTTTAAAATCAATATTTTGATGCTCTCTCTCTCTGGGTGGAGAAACATCTTGAAATTTTTATAGTATAAAGCGTTTGTGAAACTCGGATTTTCGACTTACCTTAGCTTGAAACTTGAAAGGGCGCGCGATGCCATAGATTTCGGACTGAGATAAACTACCTCCGTGAAGATGAGGTATTATTTCGTACGTTGGTCCATATAGCTAGTGAAAACAGTACCATACACATGAACTATTTATATAGACTCACACACGGGACTTACGAGTTACAACAACACACACAAGATTTGTGTTTATTTCCTTGTATCTATGTAGGGGTTATATTTGCCTGGACCATTTATAGGCAGCCCCATTTGCGTTCAGCATGGTACCAATTCATGAGATAACGAACAAGGTCGTCTAGTTCGGAGGGGCTGATATATCCATCGTTGTTGGCGTCAGCGTTTCGCAGACCGCGCCAAGCCCTGAACAGTGGCCACCACGACCCCATTTTACTCACTGCTTTCTCCAGCTCCGATAAGCTCAGCTTCTTGTCCTTGTTCTCGTCCGCTATTTCCAGTATCTCCCTCACTCGCTTTTCATCCATCATGGGTTTCTCTTCGTTTGAAGGGGTAAAGGTATGAACACTGGCATTTTTACCTTAATTTTCACTCTATACCTATCCTGCTATGTGTGTGTGTGTGTATTCTTGCCTTGGCCTTGCTTCTATACACGGCACCCTTAGCTCGTACTTCTTTTATAGCCATGTTAATCCCGGGTCGTGGATCTTGACCCATTTCACTTTGAGAGTGTCCATAATCTGTTCTTCATGCCAGGATAGATTCTTGCCTATCCTGTAATATTAGAATCTTATGTAGCTTGCTGGATACCCTACTTATCTCCCCACAGTCTTTGGGATTATTACCCGATTCTTTTGTCACTCTTAAGTGGCTCTCAATTTACATGAACTCTATAACTCAACTTTGTTACCAACTTATTAAAGCATATGCATGCAGTCTTACTTTTCGAGAGTCTGGACTCTGGAGGAAGAAGAACAATATTAATTGAATCATTTTCATTAATTACTTTCGGTTTATGAGAAGTAATGTTACATTAATTCGTCAATTCATATATGTACGATTTGTAACCACTACTATACGTGTGTGTGTGTGTAGAAGAGCAAAATATATCATTTTTCATATAACACACTAGACTTTGTTTATATATGTATATGTATTATGTATACATGTTTGGCAGTATGTATGTATGTATGACATTAGATAGAATTCAAAAAACCAAAGAAGGTGGGGCCGTCAGGAAAATAAGCTTTAATTTTTGTACGATTAATGAAAGCACCAATTCACGTACGCTTTAGTATCGTAATCGATACAGAAAGTTTTGTATGGATGAACGTGTTACCCTATAAAGGTGAAGGCCAAAAAATCATAAATAGATGCATCTTGCTTGGAACAAATATTTTGTAAAAAGTAAATCGAATATTGCCAGATTTATAATCGTGATCCTCTATATCAAATATAAAATGATTTGTAGGTTTCTGTATGGAGAGAGCACGAACCATTTGGAATAGAAATACATGATGAGGCCTATCATCAAATTAAAGACTTAAGCTTAATTACAATCTAGTCTATTCATTTAAAGCCTAATATATAAGTAAATCTGTCAGGTGTGTCTGTACAAATATTATTCATCAGTACAAGTGGAAAATTATGGAATATATGGTCAGATATGGATCAATGAACATATTGGCCGGACAAGACATTTTATGATTACTTTGGAAAAACCGATAACTACACTCTCATTTGATTCTCATCCCTTCAAGGCTTCAACGACGTACTCTTGGAGGAGCATCTACAAAGATGGCGACAAACAATAATGTGCGATCATTTATAAATATTCCTCCAAAATTTACAACCCCTCCTTTAAGAACTTATAGCTCAGCTAGCTAGTAATATACCCGAGATTTTGGATGAATATATTTTTCACACTGGTTAAATTGCCAATCAAAATAGTGCAATAAATTATAATTAAGTTGTCCTCTGATCTTTCGTAAATTTATATTTAACTCAAATGATGTATTTAATAGTTTAGAAATAAATATTATTTCATGGTAGCTTGATTCCTTATTTCATATTTATATATATAACAAAGTTTCAAGATTCCTTATCCTCTTAATTATAAATCATGTGTGTTCTGTTCTAACTAACCAAATAGAATAGAATGATCCCTAAATAAAAATAATTATTTTTGCTCAACAAATTAAATAATGGAATTAGCCCCTGCATGGGACGTGAAAGAGCTTTCAGGGTGTGGAATTATGCTTCGTAATCTTCATGACATCATTGTATGCTTCAGTGTAAGAATCCTTTCCTTCGCGCGCGGCTTCCACGACAAGCTATTAAATCCTTACTTATAACTATTAACTAAGTGTGTGTTACGTAAGGATCACTGATGTCAGACTCAACTCAGGCCCCGCCGATATTTGAAATTTTAGCCCAATTATTTATGGAATCCCATTACAGTGTACTCTTTATATATTTGCATGAGCAATAAGTTTATCTATGCTACAGGATTAATGTTCGTCCGTCTTGTCTATGTCCAAACTCCATGCACTCTCACACGCCCTTAATTTGGAGCACCTTCAATATTCTCACTTTCCACTTCACACGAAATTAATCATTCCATTTATATTCATTTTAGTTTAATCTTTCTTTCTGTCCGTTAAGGCGGATAAATTAAAACCGGCTGCTTCGTTAAATCTTTTTAACCAATTAGATAGGTCTCAACATCTGAGAAAATTTATAATACTCTCCTTCAGGGACGGAGCTAGGTTTTGAGGTTTGTGGGTGCACAATTAGTGGTGGAGTTCGGGGCTGCCCCCGAAATTTTTTTTTAAATAAAGTTTTAAATTCATACAACAATATACTGTTTTATGACTAAAGAAAAAATGACCGCCTATGGACACGATTATTACTTTAAAAAATGGTAAGAAAAGCTCTGTGTCTAATGGTTTTGAGATGGTGAAGGAGAAGAAGAAGAAGAAGGTGGTGCAGTATAATAATGGCATTAAGTTGAACAAGTCTGCTGAGATTGTCGATTCTGATGATTCAGATTCTGGGTATTTCAGAAATGGTCCCAAAAAGTTGGAATTTTCAATTGATGGGTATCCTAGGAATAGGGAAGTCAAGACACCAAAAGTGGAACTCAGGTCTGGGTGTGAGTTTGATCAGAGCTATGATGCTGAATTGAGGAAGAAGATGGTAATTAAGAACAGAGGAAGAACTAGAAGCACTGAACCCAGAAAGCTAATTTTGGAGGATTTGGACTACAATACAATAAATTAAAAAAAAAAAAAAAATACACACACAAGGGAGGAGGATGGGTCGAACCTGAGACTTGTAGGTGATTGTGAAAAGTCTTAACCATCAATCCCAATTAAATATGTTGTGTTAAAAGTCCTTCACAATATATATATTTTTTAAATTGTGTATGTCTGCACTTGGCCCCATAGGCACTAACGTAGCTCCGTCTCTGCTCTCCCTCCCTCTCTATGTATATATATTGCATTAATTATCGTCATCTATACATAAAATTTTGTGCTGATTTTCGCCTTTTGAATAGCCAAGTTGCTATCATATGCGTTGCCAGCTACAGCAACTTGAAAAACACTATTGGAAGGGGGAGCCAGGCAAAGAGTTTAGATCGACACAGGAAACATGCATGATCATATCAAACCATAATTGTTGCATATTATGTATGATTACTTTAAGATTACTGCCTTGAAATATATATTACATACTCCGGTAAAAAAAAAAAAAAAAAAAAAGAGGAATATATATTACACACGATACATGCGTAGGAACTAAAAACCATCTGAAAACCCTTTTTTAATTAACAAAAAAGGGTACGTAAAGCACGATATATAGTACGTACGTAGTGTGTAGACTTGCGTACATATGATATACAATACACCACACCAGATTTACATATTTAGTACTCGTAATTACTATGTCTTCTTATCGTGAAGCTTGGGCTGGAACCCTCCGAATCTAGCAATGTTTACACCAGCCAGTATATAAATATATGAGCGACAGGGATGATTAATTAACTAGGACCATGGTAGCAATTCATGATGTAAATGTAATGAAAGAGGGTGTTCCATTTCGGAGAGGCTGATGATTTGTCCATCGTACGTGGTTGGCGTCGGCCTCCTGGCCTACAGGCACCACCAAGCTGTGTGTTAACAATAGTAATTAGAGGAATATAATAAAGCAAATGAAGAATCTTGTATTAATTATATAAAAGCAATAGACTCATACAAATTATAATCCACTTAGATTATCTCTAATCTACCATTACTTGAGGGAGATAACCAAACACCAATTTGGGACTAAGGGGGACTTCCCACTAAAGAGAGATTCAAATTAACTTTCTCTAAACATGATATAAATCTCACTATTCAACAAATTAAATCATATTACCTAGGACCTTTTATATAGACTAGGTCCTAACTAACTAATTAATTAATTATATCATCCTAATATCTCTAACACACTCCCTCAAGTTGAACATTACCTAACAAAGTGTTCAACTTAAGCAACATAAGAATAAGGGTTAAGGTGAATTAAATTGAATAATTTTCTATTCACAATAAGAATACAAATATTTCTTCAAAACAACACTCTTCTCCATGTCCATAGTTTCTTCATTCACCTTTTGGCGTGATAAGTGCAAATCAACACCCTTTTCACAAGTCTCAATGAAAATATACATGCCACATGCTTCTAAACATTCTTCTGCTGCTTACAAGCATGAAGTCAACCAAGCACAGTCAAATTGTCCACATATGTGTACCAATTTCCTCAATTCCGTTTGCCCACAAATTACAGTCTTCGCCTCTGTCTCATTTAATTTACTTAAATGACCGTTATATATTCAGTAATACCGGCATAATACATAACGGTCTTACATAAAAAACCATTATACCTAACGAATATTATATGGCAACTATTAGGTATTTGAAAGAAACGCTAATATGTTTAATTAAACCATGGTGATATACATAACGGTTTTTAATATTATTATGTTATTCTTTGCCTGAGAAGAGGAGTGTTTAACGTTCAGACAGAGTAAATGAAAAACAACGGCAAAAGACAGAGTTATGTTGTATGTACATCAAAGAGAAGTGCGCAGTGCACACCGATACATGAAACGACAGAAAAGGTTGACCCAAGAAGGAGGAAAAAGGGAAAGAAAAGATGATACAATTACACACAACACAACACAGAGGATTTACGTGGATTTCTCCGGTTCTTATAGAACTTGACAATACACACACACACGCTCACATATAAAGACTACATATATATGTGTCTATCAGTAGTTCTTGTGGTACCAACAGAGGATATAAGTGACGAGCTTGTCTATTTCGGCTTTGCCGGAGATTTTACCGTCATGATTAAAGTCGGCGATTCGGAGACAACGGTAAGCTCTGTAAGGAGGCAAGTGTGAGCCCACTTCTGTCAAAGCTTTCTGGAGCTCACACATGGTGAGACAACCGTCGCCGTTTCTGTCAGCTCTTGCTAAAATCTCCCTCACTTTCTTTTCCGTCATCACTGATCGGACTACCACTTTTGGGGGTATGGGTATATACACTGGCATTATTCTCAGTGCTTTACCTTCACTCTCTGCCTTTGCTCTTTTTGTCTTCTCATATATAGGATTTGTGATAATACTAAGTTGCTAATATGCGAGCAATATATATCATTGTACGCGCGCACACTAAATAGAACTCAAGGAGTCAAATCTGGTGGACCCGGGCATAATCATTTTCTGGGCTGAATCAGGTCAAAAGAAGAAGGGAAGCTATGCTTGATTTTTCCATGAAATAATTTAAAACATCTATTCAATCTTTATATATTCTTTGCCATCATTACCTAATTAATAAATAGTGGATCGTGGTGGACGTGTTATTCTAAAAGGGTGGAAGAACAGAGGATCGTAATTATAAATATCTGGCGTGGAAAAACCCAAAATGGAAATATCTTAGAAAGAGGAAAGATAAGCACCACAATGTAGTGAAGGGAATATAGTCATCTCTCCACAATTATCATGGCATGTAATAAATCTGACAACATCAGATACATTTACCAATACATGCACCACCAATTAAGGTGAAATTCCTTTAAGGTCTCAAAGATTAAAGAAAATATTAAAAATGTTATAGAAAAAATTCTCATGTCAAAAAGGTTATAAAGAGTTGTTAAAATCTATAGATTAACCACCAGCGCCTTAGTAGCGTAGTGGCATGGGAGCTTGGCTCCCCTCCCCCATGTCCAGGGTTCTAACCCTTTCACCCTCCCCTACTATATGTATCAAAAAAAAAAAAAAAAAAAAATATATAAAGATGAAATTGTCAATATCCTATTGAAAGAGTTATTAATAATATCTTTTTTATATCATAATTTTCCTAAGGTTTTTTTGACATTTTCTTAGTATTTTGAGAATAAAGGGATTTCCCACCAACTAATGAGACACCTGGCAGACTCAATGGGAAGAATCCTTCCACTCAATTAGATACTAGTTAATAAAAGCAAGAACAAAATATGTAGTCAACATTCAAATCCTTATAATACGTTTTTAAATGGAAAACTGTATATCAAAGATTTGGTGCTCTGGAACATGATAGTGAAAACGTAGATTTTACCTGAAAATGGAAGGAGAATGAAAAATCGTAAAACGTAAAATCGTAACGTAGTAAAATCGTAAAAACTTAAAAGCGTTTGGAAAATTAGTAAAATCATTTTAATGAAAAAAAAATCGTAAAAACGTAAAATCATTTGTGATAAATCGAAGTTTTTAACTACCATGTTCGGAAAGCTTTCATATCAAAGCAGCCGTTTAATCAGATAGCATTAACGTGGTGATAAAGGACATTCAAATTTCTATTCAAAGAATTTCCCTTTTTTAATAATAATATTATTACTACTAATTAGTTCGATAAACTTAATTTGTTGCATTTTAGTTTTGTCTCTTTAGGATGGTTGTAAACTTTATATGGCTAATAATATTATTTTGTCTTTTTACCAAAAAAACAAAAAACAAAAAAATTTCAATCAATCTATTTTAATTTTTATAAACTAGCTTTGTCAAGATCAAAGATGAAGACTTAAAAACAAATAAAAATATTGGAAATTTCTAAATAAATGTCTTTAGAATTTGAAAATCTCATATTAGTGATTCTTACTAAAACATATTGTCATTTGCTCATCAAAAGTAGCAAATAATCAATGAAGTATAGTATCCAAAACTGATTCAAGAATTTGATATTTTCATCAGGACCTTTTTTCTGATTTTTTTTCCTAAGAATATTGATCCAACCTGGATGAAATACTTTATATAGTTCTTAATATAAGAGTTAGTTGACTTTCTTTTTGGAAATATTAAGGAAGTTAAATAAATTACATAATCATATATAATATATGTTGTGTATCATTAAATTATATATAAATTTATAAGTCAAGTAATTTAGTTGTGAGAAAAACAATACATATAAATACTTTAATGTAATTTATCTCTAACTTCATTAATCTTTTCAAAAAAAAAAGTCAACTAGTTCTTATATTTTTAGACTAGAGGTAATATCAACATATAATATGAAATTATAACAATTAATGGCATTGTTCAACAATCTATATAACCAAAAAAAAAAAAAAAAAAAAAAAATTCAACGAGGCTCAATGAACAAAATTAATTTCAGTCAGGTCTTTTGAAATCATTAAATTGCAATGAAGTGCCAAAGGACTACTTGGGTGCTATTAATTTCAAACTTGAAAGTACAATTTTGCCCTAATGACAAGTTTAGAGTATCCAATGATAAATTCAGAACAACTAGTAATTAACAAGGTAAATGACAACAATATAAGTTTAAAAAATAAATACCACAGACATGCAAATATGGTTAATTATATTATTGTATGTTATCTTTATGATCTATGTTGTTGTTTCATTGAGTGAGGGAAGGTTTGAATTTATGCTCTATTCCTGTGGAGATTATGTTATGTTTTCATGTCTTGGACAAGGATGAATGGAAGGGATGAAGCTTTATGTGTTTATAATCCTTGTTATGTGATTTCAAAACATGTTGTCAGTACAATGTTCTAAAGTTGTTAATATTGCCATATAGTTGCAAATAACAACTTTGTTCTGCAAAGTAACAAAAAAGATATTGAGTACGTCTAGAAAGCATATATTATATTTCTTACATATAGTGAACAATTTCTAAAAGGAGAAAAAGGTGATTTGCAGTTTGTGGGGGTTAGTGTTAGAACAAAAACTATAAAAAAAAACACTACGTATGAGGAGTTGAGAATAATTATAGCATTAATTGTTAGAAAAGAAAGTGATCATGAAATTGACATTGATCTTTGATGATACAACAACCTCTATGAACCTTGTAAATGATGAAGGAGTGAAATATTTTCTTAAATTCAATAGAGAAAGTGATCTGTGTATGTAGAAAAGAATGTAGATGACAATACATAAACCATCAAGGAATTTTTTTTTTTTTTTTTGGTCAACAACCATCAAGGGATGATGTAAGAGAAGAACAATATGTAGAAGAGAATGTAAATGAGTATGTTGCATTTGCTTTTTGAAAATTCTATGCAGTCATTCGTTGCCATGTAACTTGATGTCACTGTATATTCTAAACTTGTCATTAATTCTCATGTAACTTATCATTTTTTGCTCTAAACTTATCATTAGGGAAAAATGGTATTTTAACGTTTGGAATTAATAGCACCAAGGGATCTTATTGTAATTAACCCTGTTAATTGGGATCTAATTGCAATTTTCCCTAAAAAAAAATCTAGATATATACCCCCTTTTATAAAGCAAAATTAAAAGTTTCGATCAGTAACCTATTGTTATAGAATATATGGTAAGATATGGATAAATGAGCTTTCTGTCCGAACAGAACATTAAGATTTCTTCGGAAAGCCTATCCTATAACAGCTTCCCCGGACTCTTGGAGTAATTAACATGCATATATGTTAGCATATATACAAAATACAATAGAGACGGCTACAACACGTACCATTCATTATTTTCCCTCAATATTCCTTATACGTACTTTTGTGTTGATTACCACTGGTTGTCTTCATCCGAAATACTCTTTAATTTTTTTTAATAATATTCTTCTGTCTTTATAGATTTTACTAATTTATAGATTTTACTAATTAATTACTTAAAAAGGGAATTTTCTTATTATTATATTCTTCTGTCTTTATAGATTTTACTAATTAATTACTCAAAAAGGGCATAGAAAAGTTAAATGAAATTTTGACATATGCTATTAATCTTGCTTCTCAATATATTCTCTTCCATCCTTATTAATTCTAGGTATCTTTTAGAATTTTTTCAGTCCAACATATATAAATGTTGTGTACTATTTAATAATTTGTTTAAAAAATTTTTGCCCATTAAATTTATAATTTGTGATATTATGAATTACAATTGAAATATTAATTTTGATAAATTTAAGAATATAATAAGCTATATATAATGATACGGGAACAGTAGTTCATAAAACATAGGAGGTAGCAGTATATGTCTTAGAATATTTTGTTATTACGTTTTAAACATTGAACCAGAAACAGAGGGCATGCATTGTCCAAAGCAATAAAGATAATCAAGGAATAAAGGTGGAATAATTAATAGCGGTTCTTCTTCTTTTCTATAAACTTCTTTGAACTTTCTGTGTGTCATTATCTATTAAGAGAATGCTTCTTTTTTACTGCATGCTTATTTTCTAAGGGACATTATTCGAGTTAGACGGGTCGAAAAGATAGATATCTCGTCAAAAGACAAACACCTTTAATTTAATTATAGCAATTTATGCTGGCAGGCCGGAATACTCATTTTCGAACTTCGTTAAAAATTTAGAGTCTCTCTCTCTCTCTCTCTCTCTCTCTAAAATAATTTTAAATTTATTTTTTTACATTAGATTTATCTCTTCTAAGAGAATTCGACATTATGAATTAATTAAATATAGGACCGGTCGTCCTTTTCATTAAATTCAATCCGTAGAATTGGTGCTGTAACAGCGTCTGTAAGAAGCCTCAACTTTTTTGTTGTTGTTGGTTCTTTGATCAATAATGTAGACGTTTTGTTCTGGTCCGAGCTGCTTCCACAAATCAATTAAAGGCATAAAAGAGTTTGTTATTTATTCCAATTTTATCGGATGTCCCAAAGGGAGTTTGTAACTTGTTCTTTATTCCATCAAGAAGGATCCAATTAAGGTTATAACATATCAGATACACATGATATAGTTTCATCCAATTTTATAAATTCCATGGATACATGGAAAAAGTTCATAAGTTGGTTCATCATAATTTTATCGAATCATATTGTTAGGTTAAAAAACACGTAAACAAAAATAAATAGTGAAGTGTATCAAAATAATAAATAATAGTAAAGTACGAGCAGTAATAAAATAATGTTGGTTCTATCACACACCATGATTGATGATTCTTATTACATTTGGGTCAACAATCAAAGGGACTGTTTGGATTGGCTTGGAAAAGTATATTCACGTAAATCAAGATAAAACTTTTTTCACAAATTTATCTCGTATATTGTAAATTGTGTTAAAAAGACAGTTTTTACCGCTAATCTAAATAAGTACTAAAAACGAACGACATGACATGATCCACGTACCCACCATGTATTCTAGCTTATCCCAATCGACTCGATGTCTTTGTGCTCAGCCAACCCAAAATGGGACTGGATTAAGATCGGCGAATGGTCAAGATCTTGTAAGTTTTAAACACAACAAATATCTTATAGCCATTTATTAGGCTTCAGTTTCCACGAACACATAATAAGTACTCCTACCCTCTAAGTCTGTTGGCCAAAAGAAAAAAGAACCCTCTAAATATGCTTCTTCCCAAACTAATTTTTGTGCCTCCCATGGAGGAAGGAATTGAAGGACCAAGGACGAAGGAGGGAGAGAGAGACGGACGGAGGAGAGAGAGGGGGGATGATATATAATGATGAATTGGAAAATGAGAGCACATATGGCATGTGATGCCATGGATTTAGGACTGAGATCAATTACCTCCCTGAAGACGAGGTATTATTTAGTTGGTCCATATAACTAGTGAAAACACTACAATACTCGTATATAGACTCCCACACGGGACTTACGAGTTACAACAACACACACAGGATTTATGTTTATTTCCTTGTATCTATGTAGGGGTTATATTGGCCTGGACCATTTATAGGATGCACCATTAGCGTTCAGCATGGTACCAAGTCATGATATAACGAACTAGGTCGTCTTGTTCGGAGGGGCTGATATATCCATCGTTGTTGGTGTCAGCGTTTCGCAGACAACACCAGGCCCTGAACGGAGGACACCACGACCCCATCTTACTCACTGCTTTCTTCAGCTCCGACCAGCTCAGATTCTTGTCCTTGTTCTCGCCCGCTATTCCCAGTATCTCCCTCACTCGCTCTTCAGTCATCACGCTTTTCTCTCCGTTTGGTGTGGGTATGGGTATGAACACTGGCATTTTTACCTTAATTTGTCACTCTATGCCTATCCTGCTGGATGTATATATAATATATTCTTGCCTCTGCCTTGCTTCTATACACGGCACACTTGGCTCGTACTTCGTGGATCTTGACCCATTTCACTTTGAGAGTGTCCATTAACTATTCTTCATGCCAGGATAGATTCTCGCCTATCCTGTAATATTAGAATCTTATGTAGCTTGCTGCCGACCCTGCGTATCTCCCCACAGTCTTTGGGATTATATCATTGCCCAATTCTTTTATCACTCTTAAGTGGCTCTCAATTTACATGAACTCTATAACACAACTTTGTTACCAACTTATTAAAGCATATGCGGTCTTTCTTTTCGAGAGTCTGGACTCTGGAGGAAGAACAACAATAATTAATTGAATCATTTTCATTAATAACTTTCGGTTTATGAGTAATAATATAATGTTACTTTGGAATATATGGTCAGATATGGATAAATGAACATACTGTCCGGACAATACATTTTATGATTACTTTGGAAAAATCGATCACTACACTCTCATTATTGATTCTCATCCCTTCAAGGCTTCAACCATGGACGTACTCTAATTGGAAGCATCTACAAAGATGGTGACAAACAATGTGCGATAATTTATAAATATTCCTCCAAAATTTACAACCCCTCCTTTAATTAAGAACTTATAGCTCAGCTAGCTAGTATATATATCCGAGATTCTAGATGAATATATTTTTCACACTGGTTAAATTGCTAATCAAAATAGTGTAATGAGTTATAATTTAAGTTTATCCTCTTTAATTTCGTAAATTTATATTTAACTGAAATGATGTATTTAATATTTTAGAAATAAATATTATTTTACGGTAGCTTGATGGCTTATTTCTCACACACACACACACACACACACACACATATCAAAATTTCAAGATTGCTTATCCTGTTAATTATAAATCATGTGTGTTCTCTTCACTAACCAAATCGAATATAATTAACCCTACATAAAATTACTATTTTTACTCAATAAATTAAATAATAGCATTAGCCCCAGGGGACGTGAAAGAGCTTTCATGGTGCGGAATTATGCTTTGTAATCTTCATGACATCATTGTATACATGTGGTAAACGGAAAGTGGCGTGGCGCAAAAAAGCCCATAAATATCTGAACGAGGGAAATTAAAGATGAGAATATATCCCAGGAAAAACAGAAATCAAGTTTAACTAATTTGTTCTTCCTTTTATTCTTAAATATAAGATATAATTGATTTTTTTTTTTTCAGAGAAATTAAAAAAACTAAATAAAGTACTTAATCATATCATATAATGTGTATTCTTAGATTATATATCAGTCTATTAGTTAAAATTGATTAGTTTAGAGAAAAAATATAAATATAAATATTTTAAAGCAATTTTATTATCTTCTTTAATCTCTCTAAAAAAAAGTTAACCTCATCTTATATTAAGAATTAGAGTGAGGACAACTACCTTTGTCATACCCTGATTTTGAGTTCTCTTAGTCGTTACAATAAATGAACAAGAAATTAGCCTGCACGCTAATAAACAAAGAAAATACATACTACTCTTCCACTTATCTTTTTGTGCAATAATTACGTAGTACTCTTCCACTTATCTTTTTGTGCAATACGTACATAACATGTATAGGAGCGAGTACGTGTACGTACGAAGTGACTTGGTCAAAACTATATGCTTTTTTTTTTTTTGCTCAGAGGTCAAAACTACATGCTTCAGTAACAATCCTTTCCTTGGCGCGCGGCTTCCACGACAAGCTATTAAATCGTTACATATATCTATCAACTAGGTGTTGTTACGTAAGTATCCCTGATGTCAGACTCAGGCCTCTCCGATATTTGACATCCTTACCCCAATTATTTATGGAATCCCAGTTGAATTATTTATAATTCACTTTTAATTAAATCTCACGGATTAAAGAAATATAATTAATTTAATAATTATAGGATAAATTTTTATTTTTACTCTCATTTATCGTTTTTGACCGGCCCAAAAGCCTCCAAGTCCAAGGCCCAAGCGAAACGAAGGCGTAATCCGCCAATCATGGCGGGAGAGCCGAGAAATCCCGGCTAGGCGGGATTCGCCCCAATCATATCAATCCACCGAGATACCCGTCCCATTTAGGAAGTATCTCGGATATCCGCCCCCTTAATGACACGTCACATTAATGGGATATCGTCAATATCCGCCCCGTTAATGGCCCCATTAATGGCGTGCCTCGGATATCGCACCAGGCACGCCTCTATAAATATAGAAGGCGAGGTAACAAGGTGCACACACTCTAAACCTAGACTATTTACATACGGTCTCGGTCTGTTTGCGTGCACACACACCCCTTTGTCGTGTACGGTGATCCCACGCTCTCCTGGTTATCTCCTTCATAGATACCCAGTGTCCGCGATACATCCAAGATCAATCTACCGCCCCTGGGCGGACATCTCGTGTTCTATACCGGAACATTGGCGCCCACCGTGGGGACCATAAATTTCTATCCCCGTGACCATCGATGGCTCACACCGAAGCCACACGCAAAACCAAAGAATTGGACCGGCCAAACGAGGAAAGCATGGTACCCCCAAATCAACCTCGAGGCGGCCGAGTCGACCTCGACCCGCCGGATCGGCCACGGACCCATGATCGACCATCCCAGGAAAAACTCGGAAGGATACGTTACCGACTCGAAACCACCTCGCCTTCCCTCGACAAATCTTTGCATGAAGAATCCCCAAAGACCAGCCCCAGACGGACCCGATTCCGGACGCTCGGGTACTAGACACCGACGTCGCATACTAAGGAGAACCCAAGAGGCGATGATTCAGAGATTCGAAAACAAGGAAAAGTTCGATCACCTCCAAAGGCAGGAGGATTTTCATGCTCTGGAACAAATGAT
Organism: Acacia acuminata; assembly: GCA_019022655.1. Lineage (NCBI taxonomy): Eukaryota > Viridiplantae > Streptophyta > Magnoliopsida > Fabales > Fabaceae > Acacia > Acacia acuminata. The sequence continues at coordinate 881,120 of JAFJYI010000015.1, forward strand.
AGAGGAAAAGCTTGAAAACCTTTTTCAACGCGGAATCCGAAAAGCCCACGTAAGAGGAAGGAGGTTGTACGCTGGATAGCAATAGTCCGCGTACCGGCCCGAAACGAATCAACATCCCCGTGGTAGGAAAAGGGGGACGGCGGGGAGGGAGCGAGACCGCCAACCAACCCCAAAAGGCACAAAGAGGCACCTTTGCGGATCCGGGATAGGGAAGGCGGAGGCGAGCGGACCACCATGACGACGATAGGGAGCCGGAGAACCGAGATCGTGAACACGACTCGGACGAACTACACGAGGCGATCACTATGCCTCGGACACGAGGATCGCCGCGGCGGTATAAGATGAAATACTTGGCCGGCGCGGGTGGGACTCCATTCTCACGAGCTACGGCCACGGCTCCTTACCCGAAGAATTTTGACCTAGCCGACCTCCCCCGATATGATGGGACCCGGGATCCACGTCATCACCTCGAGTTATTTGAAAAGTTAATGTGGGTAAGATCAATAGAAGGTGCGGTGATACTAAGACTCTTCTCGGCCACGCTAATCGGGCCGGCCCACAAATGGTTGAGTTCGCTACCCAATAATTCCATTCGGAATTTTGAAGACCTTGGTCGTAAGTTTGAATTACACTTTGCCACCAAAGAAGAAACAACTGAAATCTCAATTCACGGCGAGTAAAGTGAAGCAAAAAGAAGGGCGAAACATTGCGAAGTATCTGGATCGGTTCAGAGATACGGCAATACAGGTACGGTCCTTATCCGAAGAGGTCCATGTGCCTTGCCTCGTCAACGGATTTGGACCGATGACGCGCTGGCCCGACATCTATGCAAGAATCGAGTATATTCCTTGACGGAATTCTATCGAAGCGAAGAAATATCTAGACGTCGAGCAAATGGAAATCGCCAATGCGAGATGAGCGGAGAAGGCAAGGAATTCATCACTGAAAGGAGGGATCGGCCAGACAAACACAAGGCGGAACCTCGTAGACGTGGCGAGAAGCCGGCCCGGACCCGAGCGAACGGACAATAAGGGGAAGTACGGAAACTATACCCCCCTTGAATGTCCGCGATCCCAGTGTGGAAGGAGGTCGCGCGAGGCCGAGATGAGGAAGGTGACCAAGCCAAAGCCTCTCGAAACCGGTCCAATACGAGGCCAGGGAAGTTTTGCGGCTTCCACGATTTGTTCGGTCACACGCGACGAATGCTACGAACTCGGGGATCTATTGAAAAATTTGTAAGGGAAGGAAACTACGCCAATACGTCATCAAAACTCAAGGGAAATCGGCAAAGCGGAATGGTAGCCGCCGAAGCGGGAGTCCGGCCATGAACGCTTCGGATTTCGAGAAGAAGCGGAGAACCGGCCCTCGAGAGGGCTACCGGACGCCGATCTCAATGCTTGGGATCGGTGGCGGCCGGAGGAGGTGGAGATACAATAAGTCGCGCAAGAAATACTGCGAGAGGTGTTAACGGTAAAAGAGGTGCCGAGGTTCAAGGGCACGTCGTCAAACCGAAACCACCCTTGGTCTTCACCGACGAGGAGCTCAAGGAGGTTATTCCGGCCACCAAGACGGATTGGTCATCGGGATCGTCGTAAGCTGCCGGGTCAAACGGATATTTGTCGACGCGGGTAGTTCGGCCGACATAATAAGGCAGGATGCATACCGAGAGAATGCACCTCGATGTCGAAGACCTAAAGCCATGCAAATCTACCCTCATCGGGTTCAATGGAGAGCGTTCCTTCCCAAAAGGATATGTTGACCTCGAGGCCGACCTTGGGAACTAAGGAAGCCTTCAAATCGGGACGGGTGAGGTTTGTAGTGGCGATTTCCGCTCCCCTTATAACATTATCGGGCCGACCCACTATACACGGTTGGGATATCTTTGGCATCCACCAAGCACCGAGAAATTGAAAATGATCAATGATCGAGAATCGAGATGGTTGAAGTGTCGGTGACCGAAAGCGTCGCGGCGGTGTTACTTGAAGCCCTCCGTGTAGAGGAGGAAAAAGACGTCATCCCGCCACGGCTCCAAACCAACGAGGTAATGACTAATGACGAGAAAAGAGGGCGACCCGGCAATCGGTCAACATGGTAGAAGCTGGACCTCGTGAACGAGAAAACCCACGCCCGAGCCGGAAGGAGAGTTGGAGGAATTAATCCTCGGGACGGATCCCTCCAAGACAACTAAAATCGGCGGGAGATGGACGCGAGAGATCAAAGCAAGGCTGATCAAATTTTTAAGGCAAAACCGGGACGTCTTCGCTTGGACGTCGGCCCGAAATACCGGGATCGACCCACACTTTTCTTTGTCACAAGTTAGCCATATGGCGGGGTGAAACCAGTGGCACGAAGAGGAGGAATATCTCGGGCGGTGAGAAAGCCCTTGAGAGTCACATTGAAGAGCTCCTGCTCTTAGGGTTCATAAGAGAAATACAATACACGACTGGCTCTCTAACGTGGTCATGGTGTTAAAACCAACCGGTAAATGGAGGGTGTGCACCGACTACACCAATCTGAACAAAGCATGCCCGAAAGACTCCTTTCCCGTACCCAAAGCGTTGACCGGTAGTGGATAACTCGGGGATACCAAGCTGCTTTCTTTTATGGATGCCTACTCCGGATACAATCGGATCGCTATGCACCCCGACGATCAGAGAGAACCGCCTTCATGGCCCGATAAGGCGAACTATTGCTACAACGTCATGCCATTTGGATTGAAGAATGCGGAGGAGCTACATACCAACGCATGATGAATCGAGTCTTTGACGATCAAATCGGTCGTAATGTGGAGGTATATATAGACGACATGATAGTGAAGTCAAAACATCCGGGAGCACATCGGGACCTAGAAGCGGACGTTTGACAAATTAAGAAAATACCGCATCGAGGTTGAACCGGCCAAATGTGCGTTCGGGGTGCCGTGGCAAGTTTTTGGGTTTTATGTTGACCAATAGGGATTGAGGCCAATCGGACAAATGCAAGGCCGTGTTAGATATGGAGGCCCCAACTCCAAGAAGGAAGTGCAGCAAGCGACGGGTCGCTTGGCGGCCACGACAAGATTCCTCCGAGGTCGGCCGAGAAAGCTCTACCTTTCTTTAAACTATTGAAGAAAGAAACCCGGGGAGGATGGAATACGGACTGCGAGACGGCCTTTGAAGAAATCAAGAAATGCTTGGCGACCCCGCCGTACTAACGCCGGGCGGGGAGACCTTGTTCTATACCTCTCGGTAGGGGATGAAGCGGTAAGCGCCGCCTTGGTAAGAGAAACCGAGGTCGGACGGACACCCATCTACTTTGTGAGCAAGGCGTTACAAAACGCCGAGCTCGAGATATCAAAAAGCTGGAGAAAATGGCATTCGCATTCGACCACGGCAAGGCGACTTTGCCCATACTTCCAGGGACATCGGATTGTGGTCGGACCAATCGGCCCGTCCCGAGATTTTACACAAACCGGTTGTTTGGACGTATGACGAGTGGGCGATTGAGTTATCTGAATTCGACATCACCTTTGAGGCACGGCGGCGATCAAATCACGAGGCATTGGCGGACTTCATCATGGAATTGACTCGGTTATGGACCGACAACGAATTCGGAGGGTATTTGTGGACGGATCTTCCAACCCAAAAAGCGGCGGAGCGGGAGTCATTGTCGAAAGCCCGAGGGAATCGCTGCGAACATTCTCTCCAGCTGGAATTCCCGACCTCTAACAATCAAGCCGAATACGAGGCCCTCTTGGCGGGGCGGCTCAAGCAAAAGAAAGCGGAGCCAGGCGGATTAAGGTGTTCACCGACTCCCAACTCGTCGCCGCCCAGATTGAAGGCAGCTATCAAGCGAAAGGCCCCTTGTTGGCCAAGTACTTGAATAAAGCAAAAGAGGTAATGACGGAATTCGAAGAAGTCGTTGTCTCTCACATCCGCGAGAAGAGAATACCGGGCCGACATCCTCTCCAAACTCGCAAGCACCAAAGGTCCGGGGAGTCAAAGAACGAGTCATCCAACGAGAATTTGGCCGAGCCCACGTGCATTATGACTATCTTGTCGGATCGGATTTGGAGAAAACCAATTGAAGATTACCGGAAAGAGGTATCATTCCACATGAGACTCTCTAGATGCAAAAAAGCTGATAAGAGAATCCGCCATCTACGCTATGGTCGATGACCAGCTATCGGAAAGGACTACTTGCCTTGATGATGCGATGCCTCGGCGAGTCGAATCCGGTATGTCTTGGCCGAAATACATGAGGGATGCAACGGCCAACACATGGGCGGCAAGGCTTTGGCCGGGAAGGCATTGCGCGCCGGCTATTATTGGCCCACCATGATGCATGACGCCATGGAGGCCGCCAAGCGGTGTGACGGTTACCCGAAACACGGCGGGATCTTATGGCCGCCGCCCAGCGAGTTAAAAGGGATGCGGCTCCCACGGCCCTTCTATAAGTGGGGAATGGATATTCGGGACCATTTAAGCCGGCACCGGACAGCTCAAATGGCTCATTGTCGCTGTTGACTACTTCACCAAATGGATTGAAGCGGAAGCATTGACTACAATCACGTCGTCCGGGATTATGAAATTCGTTCGTCACAATATCTTCGCTCGGTTCGGGATACTGCTGAAGTCGTCGACAATGGAACCCGGTTCACGGACCAAAGATTCCAGGCCTTAATGTCCAATCTCGACATCAAACAACACTTCTCCTCCGTCGAACATCCGCGGTCTAATGGCCGGGCCGAGTCGCCATGATAAGATCATTCTCGACGGATTGAAGAAACGCATGTTCAAGGCCGGCTCTAGTTGGACCGAACAACTCCACGGTGTTTTATGGGGCTACGGGACGAGTGTCGGACCTCTACCCGGGAAACTCCCTTCCGGTGACATATGGATGCGAAGCAATGATTCGTGGAAATCGGGCAGCCATCGTGGAGGAAGATCGGGCGGAGAGGAGGGCCGGCATCAAATGACGACGCCTTAAGGACAGATCTGGACGATAGATGAGATCAAGTCACGGCTCATTGCTGGGAACTTGCCCATGCGGTTACTCGCGGCCAAATATAATCGCAAGGTTCGGCCACGATCCTTCAACCGGGGTAACTTGGTACTTCGGAGGGCCGATATAGGGAACAAGAACTCGAGACGGAAAAGCGCGCAAACGGGGAGGGACCGTATCGTGTCAAAGAAAAGCTTGATCTTTGGGGCATATGTTCTCGAAACTTTGGCAAGAAAGCCGGTTAAAAGGACATGGAACGCCGATAAGTTGAAAATCTACTACTGGCTAGCCCAAGACGGCGGCTCGGTCATTTCTTACTTTCTTTCATGTTTTTTGCAATTGATTTCCAACTTTCCCTTGCTTTGCATTTGAATAATTTATGACCATTTGTACGCTCTTTAGAGCTGCTTTATTTAATGAAGGAATACCTCCAAGAGAAGGCGCCAACGTGCACGATTTTTCGCTTAAGCTTAATGCCGAGGCCACCAAGCCGCGAAACTGACTCCGAGGTACTTATACCCGGTCAGAAACGAAAAAACATCTAGATGTATGACACCGGCCGTTGTACTCCGACGCGCATTGGTAAGAGCTCGGCGAAAACGCCATACGTGGCCTTCGCGAAATTGACGCATCAACGCTCGCCCGACTTAAGAAAGCAGACTCCCGTCTCGACCACGATCGGGTCAAAATGTCGGATCGAAGGTATCGAGACACCTCGGTCGGCATGTGGAAGCCTCGCACTTAAGTCGGTTCCTATCATCTTTTCCGGCCATTTAAGCGGGATGAGGCGATGCGGTTAAGTCAACACCCCCGGAGGGTAAGACATACAACCTGTCCCAATCTCCCACACCGGTGTTGGTCGAGTACACGACTTGTACTTAATGCGTCAACAAATTTCAAACAATGGAATTTAAGAAATTGGCGGAAGGGCGAATAAATAAATTCCTCTACAAGTCATACAAAGTTACGGCACAAAAGCCGGGAATCAACAAAATACAAAGGCACAAACGCCCACCAACAACAAAAAGTAAACTCAACTAGAAGGACCGGCCTCAGGAGCATCCTTCGTCGCCTCACTCTCCGCATCCAGGCTCTCCCCCTCCCGATCCGGACGCATGGGCGAAAGGAGGCGTCGAAACTAACACTCCATCTTCCACGAAGGCACGAAAGTCGTAGCCCTCCAAGTTAAGCTCCGTCTTCGGATTCAAAAGTCGGATCTGCTCCAGTGCATTCTCAAAGCAGTCAGCGGCAGTCTGTTTTAACAGCTCGTCGGACTCTAAGCGCTCCCGCTGCGATACGGCCAGAGCCTCCTCGACGGCTTTAACCTTATCAAACAACGTATCACGCTGTTTGTGAAGGGCCTTCACCACGTCCATACTCTCGCTCAGCGCTTTTTGGGCCCGGACACATTCAGAGGCTGACTTCTCCGCCCCTTCTCGCGCCTGTTGCATATCTGACTCCACCTTAACGAATGCCTCCTTGGCGGCATCCGTTCAGTAGGGCGGCATCCCGCTCCTCCTCCATAAGACTTTCGGCTTGGCCTCGGCATCGGCTAAAGCCTTTTTACGGATGCCGCCTCGGCCCGGTGCCGCCACGGTTGGCCTCAACCTCGGCCCTAGCCGCTTTCGGTCGTCGTTCTCGTATCGGCCCGAATGTACTTTTCCCTTACAATCATATAGGCTGCGGGAAACCTATGGATTTACACAAGTACCGTTCTGCGGCTTGTACTTCCTCGGCACTAGGAGGGACGGGGCTCGGTTATCCATGAATTCCCGGGGGAGGAACGCTACATCCGGCTCCTTGGTCACCCCCTTTTCAAATACAAAACTCCGAGGAAGCATGGAAGAAGGACGTAAGGGCACGGTTGAAGGAGGAGGAGGAGGCGGAGCGGTCGAAAGACATTTGGAAGAAGAAGCGGTAGAAGGAACGGTCGCGGCCCCAGTAGCTGCAGCTTCACCCTCCGAGCCGACAACCTGCTTCCCCTTGGAAATTGCTGGAACCCTTGCCTGAGGGGATGCGGAGGGCGCAGATGGAGTCGATTCCTCGGCCCCGGAGACCCTGGCCTTCTTAGCCACAATAGGGGCATCGGCCTCGGGCGCGGAAGTCTTGGACGGCGGCCCGTTTCCGAGATCGACTACTCGAAGATGCGGCGGCCGGATTTACTTTTTTCAAATAACCAGGAAGGGCCTTCATATCTTGAGCTAAAAAGAACAGGTAAAGGGAAATCAGCAATGAGCACAAAAGTACGGCTGCAATATACAGAACATAAAGAAACATGTCAAAAAAAAAAAGGACTCCTACAAGTCGAGGGAATTGGCCTAGATCCCTCCGGATATGAAAAAGGCCGCGCTCGGAATGCCATAATGCTCCACGAAAGCATCTGGGGACGTGAGGGGCCATCTCGGGTAGGAGGTCATCTTGCGTGAGGGGCCATCTCAATATAAAGGGAAGCGCCATACTACGGAGGTCGACCCCCTTTCAAGCCGGCTTACCAAGGCGCGCGCTCGAATGCCATAATGCTCCACGAAAGGGGACGTGAGGGGCCATCTCGGGTAGGGAGGTCATCTTGCGAGCGGAAGGACGAGGGGGCTGGCCTTATGATGATTCTCCACCCAATATAAAGGGAAGCGCCATACTACGTCGGCGGCCTCGACCCCCCTTTAAAAACCAAGCCGGCTTACCTGCACGGCGACAACCTTGAAAAACGCACTCTTAAACCGCTTAAAAGACTCGGAGAAGGGCTTCATAAGCTTCCGGTCGGGATTAACGCGGAGAGACACCAGCCCCTTCAACTTGTCACCTTCCTTCGGGAGCGGGGGTAAAAGGGCCAAAATAATAAAAGAAAAGGTTGGTCGGCGGGGATTGGGCCGGGTAGGAGCGACACAATTGCTCGAACGCTACAAGGTAAGCCCACCCGTTCGGATGAAGTTGAGACGGGGCCGGTCTCGAGTGCATCGGGGCAAGCATTTGAAAATGGGTAAAAGGAAAGCGGGCCTTGACAACCCGCGTAAGATAATCCGGTAAAAATAAAAGAAATTTGGAATTTGCCTACTTCCCGCTCCGCACAAACAGGCTCGTCGGCCTCCGGACAGCGTAGAACGCACCCCTCCATGTCGGGTAGGTCCATGCGGGCAATATCCTCGTCCGACATAATGGGCCGGGTCTTCAAGACCTCGTGGGACACCCGGGGATACCTACGACACGGGGCCTCGGGTGGACTAGAAGAATCCGATGTCTCGGCCTCGGCCTTTTTCTTTGAAGGCACGGATTTCGGAGCCATTAACCTATATGCAACATAAAAGGAAATCAGCGAGTTGGAAATACACTGGAAAAACGGGATTAGAAGGCAAAAGCAGACGGCGGACTCGGACGAAAGGGCACGCCGGAAAGGGGACCCAAAGGACGCCGTCCGACAAGATCCAATAATCGAGGTAGCTCGAAGTCTTCGCCACGCGCGATGTGAAATGAACTCTCGGCCAAGCGGTCAACGGTAGAGATAATCACTAGGATAAGGGTCCAAACTTGCGGGGATGGACCCTCGCGAAACCGATTGGTTGGGCCATCAAGGCGGGAGCACTAGAACCGATAAAAGAACCTACCCCGGCCGGAAAGGTGAAAAGGTAGGAACGGTGTTTGCGGGTCGAACCATGGAAGGTGACAAAGCTCTAGCGAGATATATGAGTTGAGGCCCAATTCGCCCGGAAGAACCATTCCCGCCTCGACGAAGAGGTGCTAACCTCTGTTTCGGGAGCTCGGTTCCAAGAACCCGATAAGAAGCTCTCGGGTAACGAGCGCGAAGAAACTCCTCTTCCTCAGGGGTGAGCGTTGTTCTGACTCTGACTCTAAGGAAAGGTCTATGTCTATCCATCAAAAGAGGAACTAGAACCTAAGGACTACAGACTTCACGTCAAAGGGAAGGAGCATATAGAGCGAGAACACGAAACTAATCTTAAAAGAAAGCTCGGAAGGCCGGGAGAATGGGAAAAACGAGAGGAAAAACCGAGAGATTATCTAAACAAGACGAAGTATGCCGTAAAGAGTAAAGGCAAGGACGGAAAATACGAGTAGAAACAAAGAAGATGACTGAGCGAGTGAAATGTAACGAAGAGGATGACTTGAACGACCAAATTGTAGGACAATGGAGTTCTCACGGGAAAGAAACTCGGAGCAAGTTCACTACAAGATTGTATGCGTGAAATAGTGAAAAACGCAAATATAAAACAAAAGCTGCGAAGAAGGAGAGGGAACGCGGGGGCATTTCGGTCTTTGAACATGGACACGATGGGAAATGCACGACATGATGAAGGAGCATTAAATGCGCACACAAATCGGCACACGGAACGGCGCGACGTATGCAGACCCTTTCCAATCAGGACACGCCAGGTGTGAAAGACACAATGATGGCGCCTACGGAAAGAAGGCCAAACGGTTTACCGCGAACGGGGGACTTACCATTTAAATCCGAGGCCGCCTAATGTGCCCCGTGCAGAACGGCCCAAGGCACCATCCGGGCGACATCACGAGAGGTAAGCCGCGGCATAAGGGCCGGGCTGGCAAAGCATAGGCCCGGACACACGCGGGCCGGGAGTATCACACACCTCGGCCGTCCAACAACATGACGACCAAGGCAGGGGGCAAGCATTACGGACCGGCCCAAAAGCCTCCAAGTCCATAGCAAGGCCCAAGCAAGGCGTAATCCGCCAATCATGGCGAGGAGAGCGTAATCCGGCTAAGGCGGATTCGCCCCAATCATATCAATGGCGAGATACCCGTCCCATTCGGAAGTATCTCGGATATCCGCCCCCTTAATGACACGTCACATTAATGGGATATCGCCCCAATCATATCAATGGCCCCCAGAGATAATGGCGTGCCCGGATTTAGGAAGTATCTCGGATATGCGCACACTCTAAACCTAGACTATTTAATGACACGTCACATTAATGGGATATCCTGGTTATCTCCTTCATATCCGCCCATCCAAGATAATGGCCCCGTTAATGGCGTGCAAGTACTATTTTTCAACCCTTTATTCTTTCTCTATCTTCAAAATTTATTGTTATAGGTATAATTAATATAGATAAAATTATCACAATCTCATTTACTATGTTTAAATTAGACTTATAAATAGGACCAAATCTTTTCACAAAAAAGACTTATAAATAGGATATATATGTGTGTGTGTCTATGTGTGTGCGTGCACATGCATGCATGAGGAATAAGTTTATCTATGCTAACGGAAGGAACCAATTATTTGGTTATTTGGACCTTCGCATGATAGATTTGGATGGTCCAAATTTAATTTTTTTAAACTGGGTATTTCGAATATATAAAAAATCATTTTTTTGAAAAAATATTAATTAAGAGGATTCTCTATTTATATTTTCTACCCATTAAAATGATTTTTTAAAAAAATGAAAAGTAAAAAAATCAAATATGGGATTTGGATAGTTCGAGATGGGACGGGCAAATGATGTCTATTCAAAATCCTTTAGAAACCGGTTCTGCTAAGGTGTGTTTGGTTTGAAGGGAGGAGAGGGGAGAGAAATTTTGTATCTTATATTAACCAAATTGCCTATAAATTTTTTTTAATATTCCAATAATACACTCTTAACAAAAAGGAATATTCCTCTCATTAATGACAATTTTCTCAATCTCCTCCCATCTCCTTCCCTCAAACCAAACAGACTGTAAAGAAATGTCCGTACATCTTGTCTATGTCCAAACTCCACGCACTCTCACACGCCCTTAATTTGGAGCACCTTCAATATCCTCAATGTCAACTTCACACTAAATTAATCATTTTCCATTTATATTCATTTTAGTTTAATCTTTCTTTCTGTCCGTTAGGGCGGATAAAACCAGCTGCTTCGTTAAATCTTTTTAACCGATTAGATAGGTCTCAACCTCTAAGAAAATTTATAATACTCCCCCCCCTATGTATATATATATTGCATTATCGTTATCCATGGGCGGACCCACTTGTATGACAAGGGGCCAAGTGCCCCCTCTTGAATTCTTAAGTGAGCATAATTTTTTTTTTTTTTTTTTTTTTTTTTTTTTTTTTTTTTTTTTATACATACAAAAGAAATTAACATAAAGAAAAGAAAATTATAGAAGGAAATTTCCCAATAATTAGTACCCACCCATGATAATAAGTTGATGTGAGCAATTAATTAGTGTCCACCCTTGATAATAAGACAATTAAAATACATATGTATTTAAACTTATTGAATGTCTAGTCCTTGATAATGAGGTAATTATGATGGAATTCTAAAAAATAAGATTTAGAAAGATGACATTATAATTATTTTTATTGTAATATACTTTTTTATTAAAATATATGTACTTGAACTTATTGAGCCTACCCTTCATTGTAACTTATGTATTTGTATTTCTAACCGTACTTAACCTTGCTTTTCAAAATAACAGGTTTGTAAAATAATTGCCTTTCTTATTACATTATCGGTATTCACTTGATTTCATAAATATTTTTTTAATATTTTTTTTTTCTTATTTATATTTTTTTGTTTTTTAATGCATTTAAAACTTTCCTTTTAAAAAAAATTTTCAAGGGCGCTGCCTCCGAACCGCCAGATCCCCCGACCAATCGTACCCCCCCTTATGTAATTTTCTGGGTCCGCTCTCGTCGTCATCTATACATAAAATTTTGAGTTGATTTTCGCCTTTTGGATAGCCAAGTTGCTATTATATGCGTTGCCAGCTACAGCAACTTGAAAAACATTATCGGAAGGGGGACCTGGGAAAGAGTTTAGACACAATAAACATACATGATCAAACCATAATTGTTGTATATTATGTATGATTACCTCAAGAGTACTGTCTTGAAATATATATTACACACTCTGGTTCAAAAAAAAAAAAAAGGAATATATGTATCACACACGATGCATGCGTACGAGCAAAAAACCTTCTGAGACCCTTTTTTAATTAACAAAAAAGGGTACGTAAAGCACAATATATAGTACGTACGTAGTGTGTGGACTTGCGTTCATATGATACAATACACCAGATTTGCATACGTGGCACTCATAATTAATATGTCTTCTGATCCTGATGCTTGGGCTAGAACCCCGAATTTAGAGACGTTTAAACTGGGCAGCATATAAATATATGAGCGACAAGGATGATTAATTATTTAGGACCATGGTAGCAATTCATGATGTAATGAACGAGGTGGTCCGATCCATTTCGGAGAGGCTGATGATTTGTCCGTCATGGTTGGCGTCGGCCTCCTGCAACTTGGAGCCCATTTTCTTGAGGGGCTTCCTTGAGCTCAGCCTTGCTCATATTGTTGTCTTTGTTCACGTCTGCTTCTCTCAGCAACTCCCTCACACTCCACTCACTCCCATTTTTAGCCGATCGATATCTCACACAATCACACTACTTAGTCACTCCCCTTCTTTATTTCCTTCTCTCTCTCTCTCTCTCTCTCTATATATATATATATATATTAATGCCCTTCCCTCGCTATAACGTGCTTACACACACAGGCCCCTATATCGGGCCTAGCTATTATGGGTCGTGGATCTTAACCAACCCACCGGGACGTTCCCAATTAGATATTCTTCATTGTGTGCTGGCCTGGCCGGCTGTGGTATATATTCCACTGTAATGGACAAAGAAGAAATGGGCTTATCTATGAAGAACCCAATGATCGGGAATGGTAGGTCTCAACCTCTGAGAAAATTTATAATACTCTCCCCCTCTCCATGTATATATATTGCGTTATCGTCACCTATACATAAAATTTTGTGTTGATTTTTCCCTTTTGGATAGCCAAGTTGCTATTATATGCGTTGCCAGCTACAGCAACTTGAAAAACATTATTGGAAGGGGGAGCCTGGGAAAGAGTTTAGACATAGTAAACATGCATGATCAGACCATAATTGTTGTATATCATGTATGATTACTTCAAGAGTACTGTCTTGAAATATATTACACACTCCGGTGAACAAAAAAACGAATATATATTACACACGTTACATGCGTACGAACAAAAAACCATATGAAAACCCTTTTTATTAACAAAAAAGGGTACGTAAAGCACAATATATATATATATATATATATATAGTACTGATAAGTAGATATTTTATAATTAAATAAGTATAGATTCTGAGATATATTGGATTGAATTTATTAATATTTTGTACTTATTTAATTATCTTTTATATATTTATTTATCTTTTAATTAAATATAGGATAAAAGAATATTATAACAGAAGATCTATTGATATCCTATATTATTGTGTAGGAGATATTATATGATCTAAAAGAGGCAACAAATTTAATTGAAAATGATATAATATAATATTTTTTATTATATTGTTATACTATGGTGGAAGTGATGTGAGGACCAAACAAAATAAAGAAGCAGATCACGCACAGGAAAAGGAATCAAATGCATTATATCCATTATTAAATAAAGAAGGTCTTATCATGGATTATAACGTGGACCCCGCAGCAAATCAATTTAACCAATATCCATTAAAGGATATACACCAAGCCCGCATCAGAGAAAAAGAATAAAAAGGGAGCAACGCACAGAGGAGCAACGCACATTCGGACGACGCACAGGAGCAAGAACGCAGGCCATAATTCAAGAAGGAGAAAAAGAACCATCAGGGAGACGACGCACATCAGCGAGGAGCATTGAGGCGAGGGATTCTTTAAGAGTTTTTATTTCTCTTTTCTTTTCCTGTCTTCTCGAATCGATTTTCATCTTTTCATGGGTTTTAGTATAGCCATGCTCGGCTAGTTTTCTTTTGTAGTTAGGGCGAGGATGAACCCTATGTGAATTTAAAATATTTAGATGGATTCTTTATTGATCTTTATTTTTCTTGATTGAATGAATTATCTGTGCTTAAAGCTTTCTTGAAGATTGATCACCTTTTAGATTGTTCATAGGTTAATGTATGACAATAGAGATGTTGGTGCATTTAACTAGATCCGTTAATTCATCGTAGAATTGCATGACCTAGACATAGGCTTACGATTTTATGCGATCTCATAATTACGGTTTAAAAATATAATCTTTCCAATCAATACCAAGACATTAGGTTGATTTCAAAGATAACGGACTAAGGTAGCATCAAGACATTGGGACTTAGTCTAACTTTAGAGAATTGATCGTCAATCCTGAGAATAATAATCAATTAGAGATTCAATTCAAATTATTAGAGGAACATAGGGGGATTCTCATCCCTAGCTGCATATTTCTTAATTGAAGGTCTTAATTTTGGATTACTCATATTTTCTCTCAGTTGTTCTTGAGATTCATATTTTGGATTCTTTATTTAATTCTTTAAATTCTATTTGGTTACAACTCACCCCATATTACTCATTCATCCAACTAAAGCGAAAATAGCAAATTAGTGATTGGAGTACTATTCCTCGTGGGACGATCTTTTTCTCACTACTTTATTACTTATAACGACGCAGGTGCACTTGCCGAAGTCGCTATCAAGTTTTGGCGCCGTTTGGGGAATAGTTTTATTTCAACACTAAGATTAGTTATTGAAACTCTAGATTGGATTTTTCTTTTGTTATTTTACCGTTTATGCGAGGTACCACCGACGTAAATTCGCTGCAGTTTGATCCCGAAATCGAAAAGACAAAGACAAGGAGAAACCGGAAACTTGCTAAACGAGAGAAAAGGAAAGGTTGTTAGCTCTAGTATCGCGATCGAAACGTTATAATGGCGAGAAGATGGTGAAGATCCTCCCGTCCTCCTCCAAAGAGGACCATGGGCGACTACATGACACTTAATCCGCCAAGAATGCAACTAGCATTGTCAATCCCGCTGTGAATGCGAATAATTTTGAAATCAAGCCATCCTCATAAGCTTGATTCAACAAAGTTCTTTTAGTGGGAGTGACTTAGAAGATCCTAATCAAGCATATTGAGATTTTTCTCGCAGATTTGTGATACCATCAAGATGAATGGGGTTCCCGAAGATGCTCTTCGTATAAAGACTGTTTCCTTTCTCTCGACGGGGAAGGCAAGAGCTTGGCTTCGTTCTTGTCCTACCGGAAGTCTCTCTACTTGGGACATTATCACCACAAAGTTCCTTGAAAAATTTTTCCCTTCTTCTAAGTATACAAAGCGATGTCGATATTAGTTGCTTTACTCAAGGCAATGGGGAATCATTGTGAAGCTTGGGAAAGGTTTAAGGAGTCGCTTAGGAAGTGTCCACAACATGAGCTGCAAGACTATGAACAAAGCGAGAATATTCTTCAATGGGATGCTTCCGTCTTCTAGGATGATGATTAACGCCGCTGCGGAGTGGTAAGCTGAAAAACAAAACTCCAGAAGAAGCATTGGAGTTGTTTGAGGCTATGGGGTCCCTTGAGAATGAAACGGTTACTCCACAACCAAAGAGGGGAGTTCTTCATCTAGACTCTTACAATACAATTTTGGCCCACAATGAGAACATTTCCCAGAGAACAAGGCGATCCAACAGCGGTTAGCCGCCATCACTAAAACAGCTTGCCTCTTCTCGGTCTCATCCATCACTTCTCGGCCTCCTTTGCTTTGTGATTTTTGCAAAGGGGAAAACGCTAATGGAGATTGTGAAGTGGTAGTCTTCGGAGAAACAGTGAGGTTAATTACATGAGTAATCCTCCTAAGAATCGAGTTTAATCCGTTTAGCAACACGTACAATCCACATTTGGAAATCTCACCCAAACTTTTCCTATAAACCCCAAGAAGCACCTCGGCAGTTCCACCAAACCACCACCACCATTACCGATCCGGAAAAGGCTTTGACACGGTTAACCCATACCAAAGACCGAATACATACAAAGTTCGAAGCTTTCCGAAATGAAACAAAGTCTTCTCTCAAAATCGAAGCTTCCATCCGGAACTTGGAGAATCGATTGGTCGTTATCAAAGCAAATAGCGAGAGAGGAGCCAAGGTTCCTTCCCTAGTGATACCGTGGTCAATCCAAAGGAGCATTGTAAGGCCATATTTACAAGGAGTGGTATAGTGATTCGGCCCGGTTGAGAAATCTGTTAGGTGAAGGAAAAATCTGAAAAAGGGTTGGAAGAACATGAAAAGGCTTTAGAAAAAGAGGATAAAAAGGCTGAGGATGATGATGTGCAGCGGGTTCCAAAGGAGATAGCTACAAAGAAGTCTCCCACTCCTTCTTATGCAAAACCTCCTTACCCCCAAAGGTTAAAGCAAAGCAGATTCGGGAAGCAACGGTATGCCGGGTTTTGGATATTTTTAAGAAACTGCAGATTAACATTCCTTTTGCGAAGCTCTTGAAAATATGCCTAATTATGCAAAGTTCATGAAAGATTTGCTTTCCAAGAAGCATAAGTTGCAAGAGGTGAAATAAAGTGGCATTGACTCAAGCCAGTGTAGTGCCATTATTCAAACAAAGTTGCCACCAAAGCTTAAAGATCCGGGCAGCTTTAGCATTCCTTGTGCAATAGGGAACGTCAATATGGGCGAGCACTTTGTGATCTGGGAGCTAGTATAAATTTAATGCCCTTATCTGTTTCGAAAGCTCTCGGCATTAAAGAGATGAAGCCTACTATGATGTCGTTACAGTTGGCGGATAGGTCCATTAAGAAGCCAGAAGGTGTCATTGAGGATGTGCTTGTGAAAGTGGACAAATTCATCTTCCCGGTGGATTTTGTGGTTCTAAACATGGAGGAAGATGCTGAACTTCCTTTGCTTTTGGGAAGACCCTTCTTGGCCACTGCTAGAGCGGTAATTGATGTAGTCGGGAAAAATGGAGTTCCAAATGAATGATGAGAAAGTCACTTACGATGTGTTTCAATCCATGAAATACCCGGTGATAATAGATCGCTTCGGAATTGATGTAGTTGACGAGGCCATTCATGAAGATCTTTTCAAGAAGGTTCGGGTGAGTCTATGGAGGATGATCTTGCGCAATTGTTACAAGTAGAAAAAGAGGTTTCGCGAGATGAGAATTCGATTTACGGTGTTGAGGAGCTAAAGAAGAAGGATTATGATGTGCCACTTTGTCCCTCCTAAGGTGGAACTAAAGGAGCTCCCTTCTAATCTAAAGTATGCTTTTCTAGGGACGGATGACACTTATCCCATTATTATTAGTCCGAGTTGTCACCTACCGACGAAGAGAAGTTGATGAAAGTTTTGACTACCCACAAGACTGCAATAGGGTGGTCTATATCTGATTTAAAGGGGATTAGTCCTTCATTTTGCACTCATAAAATTCTTATGGAGGACGAAGTAAAACCAGTAAGGCAGCCCCAGAGGAGACTTAACCCGACTATGAAGGAAGTGGTGAGAAAGGAGGTGGTGAAACCGTTAGATGCGGTATGATTTATCCTATCTCTGATTCAAAGTGGGTTAGTCCAGTACATGTAGTACCGAAGAAGGGTGGAATCACTGTAGTGCAGAATGAGAATAATGAATTGATACCCACTAGAACTGTTACGGGCTGGAGAATGTGTGTGGATTATAGGAGGTTGAATGATGCCACTCACAAGGACCACTTTCCTTTGCCATTCATGGATCAGATGCTTGAGAGGCTTGCAGGTCACTCTTATTACTTGTTTCTTAGATGGCTATTCCGGTTACAATCAAATAGCGGTGGCTCCGGAGGATCAAGAGAAGACAGCTTTCACTTGTCCCTTTGGGATTTTTGCTTATAGACGGATGCCCTTTGGTCTTTGCAATGCCCCAGCTACTTTTCAGAGGTGCATGTTGTCTATCTTCTCTGACATGACTGAGAGATTTATTGAGGTATTTATGGATGATTTCTCTGTTTTTGGCACTTCGTATGATACTTGCTTGGCTAATTTATCTTGTGTGCTCCAAAGATGTCAAGAGAGTAACTTGGTGCTTAATTGGGAAAAGTGCCACTTTATGGTGAAAGATGGGATAGTCTTGGGTCATAAAATATCCGATAAGGGGATAGAAGTGGATAGAGCCAAGATTATAATCATCAAAGACTTGCCTCCTCCCACCAATGTGCGTAGCGTTCGCAGCGATTTTCTTGGTCACGCAGGTTTTTATCGGAGGTTTATCAAGGATTTTTCCAAGATAGCCAAACCACTTAGTCAGTTGTTGGTCAAAGATGAAGACTTTAACTTTAACAATAATTGTCTAGTGGCATTTAACTTGTTGAAGGAGAGATTGACCACTGCACCTATTCTTACGGCGCCTGATTGGGAGTTACCGTTTGAGCTGATGTGTGATGCCAGTGACTATGCTATAGGGACTGTGTTGGGGCAAAGGAAGAATAAGTTGTTGCATGTTATTTACTATGCGAGTAAAGTTCGAATGAGGCACAACCTGAACTATGCAACAAGCGAGAAGGAGATGCTTGCAATTATTTATGCATTAGACAAGTTTAGACAAGTATTTGATTGGTTCCAAGGTGATTATTTTTACGGATCATGCTGCTCTAAAATACCTCTTGACTAAGCAAGACGCTAAGCCAAGGCTTCTCCGTTGGATCTTTGCTATTCCAAGAGTTTGATATTAAAATCGAGAGAAAAGAAAGGGGTGGAGAATGTGGTAGCCGATCACTTATCTAGGATACGGAGTTAAGGAGGTGCGGGATGATTCGGAGATGGAGATTCGAGATGAATTCCCAGAGATGAGTATGTCTTGGCAATCGGCAATGTACCTTGGTTCGCTGATATTGCTAATTATAAGGCAATTGGGATGATACCGGAGGGACTAACATGGCAGCGAGAGGAAGAAGTTCATGCATGATGTTCGGCGGTATATCCGGGATGAGCCTTTCTTGTTTTTCGGGTGTGCAGATGGAGTGCTCGTTGTATCCCGCAGGAGGAAACTCATAAGGTCCTCTGGCATTGTCACGGTTCAGATTATGGTGGACATTTTGCTGGAGAACGCACGGCTGCTAAGGTATTACAAAGTGGTTTTTATTGGCCTACACTGTACAAAGATGCTAGGAAGTTTGTGGAGCGTTGTGATCGTTGCCAAAGAACTGGGAATATCTCTAGGAGAAATGAGATGCCCCTTAACAACATTCTTGTTATTGAGATATTTGATGTGTGGGGGATTGATTTTATGGGGCCATTCCCAAGTTCTTTTAACAACAAGTACATTCTTGTAGCTGTGGACTATGTCTCAAAGTGGGTAGAGGCAATTGCTCTTCCCACTAATGAAGCTAAGGTGGTGGTATCTTTTCTCAAAAAGAATATATTCAACGGAGTTTGGGGTACCTAGGGCCATTATCGTGACGGAGGAACTCACTTTTTGTAACCGACAATTTCAATCGTTGCTTAGCAAATATGGTGTCACTCATCGTGTCACTACTCCATATCACCCACAAACTAGTGGGCAAGTGGAGATGTCTAACGGGAATTGAAGCAAATTCTCGGAGAAGACTGTTGGGAAGTCAAGGAAGGATTGGTCTAAGAAGCTTGATGATGCTTTGTGGGCGAACCGAACGGCATTCAAAACTCCTATTGGCATGTCACCGTTTACCATTTGCTATATGGTAAGTCTTGCCACCTTCCGTGGAGCTTGAGCATAAGGCGCTTTGGGCAACTAAGTGCTGAATTTTGATGCTAAATCCGCTAATGAAAAGAGGTTACTTCGGTTGAACGAGCTTGATGAATTCAGAATTTTTGCATATGAGAGTGCTAGCCTTTATAAGGAAAGAACCAAGAGATGGCATGACGGGAGGATTATTCCTAGAGAGTTTCATACGGGACAGCAAACGGGTACTACTTTATAATTCTCGTTTGAAACTTTTTCCGGGGAAATTGAAGTCTAGATGGTCGGGACCTTTTGTAGTCAAAGAAGTCACACCTTTTGGTGCAATTGCCATTGCACCAATAGGTTCGATGAAGCTTTTAAGGTGAATGGGCGAGAGATTAAAGCCTTACCATGGTGGAGACATTGACAGAGGAAGAACCTCCGTGGCATTGGAAGTTGAGAATTAAGGTGACATCCGTCGAGCTCGGGGACGGTAAACAAGCGCCGATTGGGAGGCAACCCAATAAGTTTTCCTTGCGTTATTATTTTATTTTATTTTTTTTTCTTCTTGTTTTTCTTTCTCTTTCATTTTTCTAGGATTAAAGATGATCACTCCTTTTATGGTGCCAAGTCTTGCTAGGGCACTCTTTCCTCTCTTAAAATTTGAAACATCATGGATGGTACCGGATTAAACACTCCACATCGAGTTAAAGACCTAAAACCAGGGGAGTACTAGTTCTTTTCCCTCTTTATATTTTTGCAACATTGAGGACAATGTTTGATTTAAGTGTGGGGAGGGATATAATTTCTTTGGTTATGCTTGTCCTTATGCAATTAAAAAGATTTTTTTTTATTTGATATTTTTGCATTGTTTAGGATTGACCTTAATTTTGAGCTTTCCCCATCTTAGAGAATATTATCAAGTCAAAAAAAAAAAGTTCTAATTAAACCTCTTAAGTCTTACATTTCTTTTACAATCTTGAGATTGACTATGAGAATAGAGATTAGTTTGTAATATGATCAATAGATTATTAGTTTATGAATATTTTGCTACATGATTTCTTTAGAAAAGTAGATGATGACCTTTGCCGCCTAAGTAAAAAACCGTTGTTTGGGGAAATGACTCGCTTAGTGTTAAAAAAAAAAAAAAAAAAAAGAAATTCACGCACACACGTACACACAACTCCAATGACTTCTCTAGATCTTACTTAGTAACCGGGGCACTTCATCACCAATGTTGGCACTCGCGTCAAACAGTAAAGTCAAAGAGGGTTATGAGTTAGGCTAAAAGCCTCTTGAGGTGCCTATTAGAGTAACCGAGTAACCGGTCCGCATCACCCATGTGGTGGTCGCGTAAAAAGGGGACCTACAACGGCTCAAGGCAAAAAAAAAAAAAAAAAAAAAAAAAAAAAAAAAAAAAAAAAAAAAAATTGAGTTATTTCCTACCCGAGGATCCTTATTAAATTAAATGAAAATCTTGGTTTAGTGGGGTCATTTGAATTTTTCTCGGAGAAATTGAGTAGCTTGATATTCTTTTACTAATCTTATGGTTGAACTTATTGCATGCCGATCTTTTGATTATGGGATGTTAAAAGATTGTTACAATTGTTAAAGACTATGGGCTTAGTGATCTATCCCTATAAGACATTCACTTAAATAAGATTTGATGATATGATCTAAGTGTGGTGGTTTATTGATTTTGTTTAGGAATTTCATGAGCAATGTTCTTTTTAAATAATAATTCTATTTCTTTTGCTTGAGGACAAGCAAATGTTTAAGTGTGGGGGAGTTTGATAAGTAGATATTTTATAATTAAATAAGTATAGATTTCGAGATATATTGGATTGAATTTATTAATATTTTGTACTTATTTAATTATCTTTTATATATTTATTTATCTTTTAATTAAATATAGGATAAAAGAATATTATAAAGAAGATCTATTGATATCCTATATTATTGTGTAGGAGATATTATATGATCTAAAAGAGGCAACAAATTTAATTGAAAATGATATAATATAATATTTTTTATTATATTGTTATACTATGGTGGAAGTGATGTGAGGACCAAACAAAATAAAGAAGCAGATCACGCACGGGAAAAGGAATCAAATGCATTATATCCATTATTAAATAAAGAAGGTCTTATCATGGATTATAACGTGGACCCCGCAGCAAATCAATTTAACCAATATCCATTAAAGGATATACACCAAGCCCGCATCGAGAAAAAGAATAAAAAGGGAGCAACGCACAGAGGAGCAACGCACATTCGGACGACGCACAGGAGCAAGAACGCAGGCCATAATTCAAGAAGGAGAAAAAGAACCATCAGGGAGACGACGCACATCAGCGAGGAGCATTGAGACTGAGGGATTCTTTAAGAGTTTTTATTTCTCTTTTCTTTTCCCGTCTTCTCCGAATCTGATTTTCATCTTTTCATGGGTTTTAGTATAGCCATGCTCGGCTAGTTTTCTTTTGTAGTTAGGGCGAGGATGAACCCTATGTGAATTTAAAATATTTAGATGGATTCTTTATTGATCTTTATTTTTCTTGATTGAATGAATTATCGTGCTTAAAGCTTTCTTGAAGATTGATCACCTTTTAGATTGTTCATAGGTTAATGTATGACAATAGAGATGTTGGTGCATTTAACTAGATCCGTTAATTCATCGTAGAATTGCATGACCTAGACATAGGCTTACGATTTTATGCGATCTCATAATTCTGGTTTAAAAATATAATCTTTCCAATCAATACTAAGACATTAGGTTGATTTCAAAGATAACGGACTAAGGTAGCATCAAGACATTGGGACTTAGTCTAACTTTAGAGAATTGATCGTCAATCCCGAGAATAATAATCAATTAGAGATTCAATTCAAATTATTAGAGGAACATAGGGGGATTCTCATCCCTAGCTGCATATTTCTTAATTGAAGGTCTTAATTTTGGATTACTCATATTTTCTCTCAGTTGTTCTTGAGATTCATATTTTGGATTCTTTATTTAATTCTTTAAATTCTATTTGGTTACAACTCACCCCATATTACTCATTCATCCAACTAAAGCGAAAATAGCAAATTAGTGATTGGAGTACTATTCCTCGTGGGACGATCTTTTTCTCACTACTTTATTACTTATAACGACCGGTGCACTTGCCGAAGTCGCTATCAAGTACGTATGTAGTGTGTAGACTTGCGTACATATGATACAATACACCAGATTAACATATGTAGTTCTCGTAATTTATATGTCTTTTGATCCTGAAGCTTGAGGGCTAGAACCCTCCGAATTTAGAGACGTTTATACCGGCCAGTATATAAATATATGAGCGACAGGGATGATTAATTAACTATGACCATGGTAGTAATTCATGATGTAATGAAGGAGGTGTTCCGTTTCGGGAAGGCTGATGATTTGTCTGTTGTGGTTGCCGTCGGCCTCCTGCAGGCACCGCCAAGCTCTGTGTTAACAATAGTAATTCATGATGTAATGAAGGAGGTGTTCCGTTTCGGGAAGGCTGATGATTTGTCTGTTGTGGTTGCCGTCGGCCTCCTGCAGGCACCACCAAGTCTGTGTTAACAATAGTAATTAGAGGAATATAATGAAAAAGATAAAGAATCTTGTATTAACTACATAAGAGCAACATACTTGATCATACAAACTATAATCTATTTGGATTATCTCTAATTTATAACACTTGAGGGAACAACCAAACTTTCCTCTAGAGAGAGACTCAAATCAACTTTCTTTAAACATGGTGTGGATCTCACTATCCAACACACTAAATCATATTAACTAAGACCCTCTATATAGACTAAGGCCATAACTAACTAATTAATCAATTATTGGGTTAAATAACAATTTTGCTCCAGAAGTATATGCTCAAGAGCAATATTGCCCTGAAAGTTTTTTTGGGCCCAATTTTGCTCTGGAAAACTAAAAACGTAATAATGTTGCCTTCCATTAACGGTGAAGCCTAAAAGAGTTAGCACTCGAGTGTGCATTTAATGCATGCACTAAGTGCACACTCTCACACTCGAGTGTGCTAACTCTTTTAGGCTTCATAGTTAGTCGAGGGTAATATGACTATGTTTTTAGACTTTCCGGGTAAAATTGAGCCCAAAAAATACTTCGAATGCAAAATTACTACTAAACCCAATAATTAATAGCGGTTCTTCTTCTTTTCTATAAACCTCTTTGAACTTTCTTTGTGTCATTATCTATTAAGAGAATGGGTCTTTTTTACTGCATGCTTATTTTCTAAGGGACGTTATTCGAGTTAGACTGGTCGAAAAGATAGACATCTCATCAAAAGACAAACACCTTTAATTTATAGCAATATATGCTGGCAGGCCGGAATACTCATTTTGGAACTTCGTTAAAAATTTAGAGTCTCTCTCTAAAAGAATTTTAATATATTTTAAATTTATTTTTTACATTAAATTTATCTCTTCTAAAAGAAATCGACATTATGAATTAAATATAGGACTGTCGTCCTTTTCATTAAATTCAGTCAGTAGAATTGGTGCTGCAACAGCGTCTGTAACAAGCCTCAACTTTTTCTTTTTCTTTTTTGTTGGTTCTTTGATCAATAAGGTAGACGTTTTGTTCTGGTCCGAGCTGCTTCCACGAATAAATTAAAGGCATAATAAAAGAGTTTGTAATTTATTCCAATTTTATCGGATGTCCCGAATGGAGTTTGTAACTTGTTCTTTATTCCATCATGAAGGATCCAAGGTTATAAGAGATCATATACACATGATATATTTTCATTCAATTTTATAACTTCAATGGATACATAGAAAAAGTTCATAAGTTGGTTCATCATAATTTGTATCGAATCATATTGATAGGTTAAGAAACACGTCAACAAAAATAAATAGTAAAGTGTGTCCAAATAATAGATAATAGAAAAATAGGAAAAAAAAATTTAGCTCTATCACACACCATGATTGATGATTCTTATTATATTTGAGCCAACAATTAAGGGCATGCTTCAATTGGCGTTGGAAAAACACGTTCATGTAAGTCGAGATAAAAATCTTTTTACAAACTTATCTCGTATACCTAAATCATGTTGGAAAAGTAGTTTCACTATTACAAAAAAAATGTATTTTACTTCCCTAAAAAAGTCACTTTCTCAAAAGGGGAAGTAAAAAAAATAAAAGCGATGACATTTTTGTAATTATGTAGAAGATTTTGAAATTCTAATTTTAAAAGAGACACCAAAAGTCTACTTTTGGCGTCCTAATTAAAAAAGGGACGCAAAAAGTCTACCTTGCATTCTAATTTAGAAAAAGGATGCCAAAAGCAAGGACTTTTGGCGTCCTAACTCTAAAAGAGACGTCAAAAGTAGAGTTTTCGGCGCTAAAAACACTACTTTTTAGAGGCATATCGTTCGTATAGCTCTCAAGGATGAGAGGATGGTTCATCGTTCCCATCTTGATTTTCTAGTTGTAAGCATGTTTTCTAGGTTATTCTTGCTTTCGCTTGCTTCTTGAATGTCTGTTGTGCCCTAGAATTATGCCTATTCTTTTGTCAGTTTTTGAGATTTTGGGTTTCGGCTAGTGTTTTGTTCAAGATCTCAGTTTGAGTGGATCTGATTGACTATGATCCTTGTGTTCTTTTGTAGATACGCCTATGATTTACTTCAGTTCATTTCTTCTCACTCCACCATCTCTGCTTCTGATCTTTGACAGCCTCATTCTTGATCGTGTTGAGGATCTTCGGCCGTCGCCTTACTCACCGTCAGGATATTGTTTTGGTTGTCTTTGTCTTCACCATCCCGATTTTCCTACCAGAGGTGTCGTTCAAGGTGGAGTGGAAGAGGAAGATGCCACTAGCAACCCCTAATAGGAAGGTGTCTAGGCCACATGGGGGGACAAGCGCTTGAGTTGTTGAGGATCTGCAGAGAGTTGTCATTCCTGATCGTATTAAGGATCTGAGCCGTGGCGGAACTGTGTTATGGCCAGTTGAGGCCTTGGCCCTAGTTGGCCTTCTAAAATTTGTTAAAATATATGTGTTTATTATATAATATTTTATTTTGGCTAATAGTTTGGTCCTAGCTAATCTCTTATCAAGGCCCCAGCTGGCCTTCTAAAATTTGTTAATATATATATATGTGTGTGTGTGTGTGTGTGTTTATTATATAATATTTTATTTTGGCCAATAATTTAGCCCAGTTAATCTCTTATCTTCTCTCTAATTACACTCTTATATATATATATATATATATTTGTCCCTCTCTCTGTTTCTTTTACATTTTTCCCTCTCGCGGAGACGTTCTCCATAGGCACACGCTTCCTCTTCTCCACTCTGCTCTGTCCACATGTGCTCTCCAGTCTCCATCCTCTCTTGAGCAGATGTTCTCCATAGTCTACACGCACATGCTTGCTCTTCCTCCACTCTGTTTGTGCTCTCCAGTCTCCCTCTTCCTCCAAGTCCTACCACCGTCTTTCATTCCGTTGGCAATAGTCAAAGGTTTTTTCAGAAGGTCGTCCTCCTTCCTTTAGTGGAATCAGCACCCTCTTCTTTTCTTAGTTTACCCATTCTCTGCAGTGTCAGCTCGCCATTATGTATGGGATTCCTTCTTGTGTTTGAGATTCTATCGGCCTATTTTGTTTTGCATCATATTTTTTCTATGATCAATAGACAAGATGAATTAAAAGTTGTTTTAGACCCCAGGAAAATTGGAATCGATCCAAAGCAAACCTGTGTTGACAATTTTTCACCGAATTTGATGTGTCATATAAGAAGTAAAACACAAATAAAAAGTAAACTTATAGTACACCACCTCCAGTAGGGCCAAATGCTTTGAAAAGTGACATGCCAATCATAGCATAACATTAGTTGCTCCCCTTTCGTGTTGTTCCAGTTTTTACAAATGAAGCACACCACATTAGCAAACTTGAAAAGAAAAATGAATAGTAATAAATAATGAACTAATTTTTTTTCTTTTAGCGCTGCTATGTTTTATGGTTTTAAATAATGAAAGATGAAAAATGAATAGTAATAAACAATGAAAAAGGTGCTAATTCTCTATATGGGTTTACAGGGGCTATTGTTGGTCAGTTACCTTGAGAGCGATATCTTCTAGTGTAACAAAGCTCTGGTATGTATGCCCATTAATATTTTTTTTATAAGAAGGATGGCTTATAAGCCTATATTAGACGAAATATTACATAAGAAGGGAAATTAATCCCATACACTCCTGTTCAACCTAGGATCTCAACTGAGAAGGGCAAACATTACAAATTTCAGAATGAGATATACCCATATTTGCTAACGCATCAACAATTCTATTAGTAACTCTAGGAATGACTTTTATGGTAACCTGCCAATTCCATTTCAACATGTCCCTGATCTCCAAAATGATCGAGCTTCCAGAATTCTGCTCCCCTTCCGTAATCAGATTCACAACTCCCACAACATCATATTCCACCACCAATTTCTTAATACCCAATTCCCAGGCCACTAACAGTCCCTCATATAATGCCCATTCTTCAGCAACATGGACTTGACACTCACCTAGAACTTTAGAAAAGCCCACAATCCATTTACCATTCCAGTCCCTCAACACTCCCCCACATCCAGCCAGGGAAGAAAGTAAGGCCCTCGCTCCATCTACATTAAATTTAAACCACCCTAAAGGAGGCTTCATCCACCCTATGCCATGAACACTCTCCGAGGGTTGAAAATTTGACCCAGCTGTAGTAACATGCGAATAATTAAACCATTCCAGATTGATAACAAGAGCAGGGTTAATAGGCCTTTTAAAATGATTATTGAAGACACTACAATTTCTCCACTCCCATAATTTTCAAATACCAATAGCAAACACTACTTTCCAGCAAGTTCCCCATCCCTTACCAACATTTTTACTGAGATTCAGAACTAACCAGTCTTTCAAACTAACAGTAAAGAATAACTGAATATACCTGGAATCAATCATTTCTAGCCACATACCTTTACCAAAATGCCAATCCCTCAAAACATGTAAAACATCCTCCATATCCGCATTACAAAATCCACAACCAGCAAAAGTAGGAGACCAAGAGCTCCTCCATACGTTCGTAGGTAGTTTGTTTAAGGCCACTCTCCACAAAAACAGCCTAATTCTTTCAACTCCTTTCCAATTCCAAATAATTCTGAAAAGATAATCATAGTTAGCCAAAACTGCAGGCTCAATAAGGTAGTAGGAACTTTTAATGGAAAAAGAACCATCAGACGAAGCTCCCCAAATCAGTGTGTCATCTACAACAGCTGGTTTAGGAGGTAACATAGGAGTAACCCTACGAATACTTGCAGGAGTTAGAACTGATGCCAACTTACCAAAGTCCCACCTGTCCCCTAACACCCAGTTTGCCACCGCTGAGCTATTCTACTTATTAGAGATCTGTCTTAAACAGAAGTCATGTAGTTTTATGTTGTTACCAACCCAGCAATCGTGGAAAAAGCTCACAGAAAGACCATTCCTCACCTGCCATTTAGACCCTCTATCGACGATTATTGTCTTCTAGCAAATAAACTTCCACACACTTGAGTCCCCTGGCTAATAGGATAGGAGTGACTCCTCATTTCTAAACATATAACGTTGAGCAAGGATATCATCCCACAAACCATCAACGCCCATAACCAGCTTCCAAGCCAATTTGGCACCAAAAGCCTGATTCATCACATTGAGACGCTTGATCCCTAGTCCCCCATAGTCCCTAGGCTGAGTCATCTGCTCCCAACTAATTAAATGAGCTCCTCTATTACTATCATCATGGCCCCATATAAAGTTTCTCTAAAGACGTTCAACCTCCATACAAACACTCTTAGGGATTCTCGAAACTTGCATCGAGTACAAAGGCACAGAGCTAACCACTGACTTTGCTAAGGTGATCCGCCCAGCCATAGACAAGGATTTAGCCTTCCACCCACTAAGTTTGGATCGAACTCTGTCAACAATATACTGGAAGGTCTCCTTCCTCTTCCTATTACATGAGAGAGGAAACCCAAGGTACCTTCCTATTTCACTAGAACCTTGCATCTGGGTAATATCAAGAATTCTACGTTTTGTTCTCAAAGGAACTCTAGGAGAGAAAAAATTGACGATTTAGCATTATTGACTTTTCCCCCAGAAGCCACCATAAACTCCTGAATATACCTCACCATACACTCGGCTTGGTCCACTGAAGCAACCCCGAATAACAATAAATTATTAGCAAACATTAAATGAGACACTTTTGGTCCATCCCTAGTGACATAGATAGGTTTCCAGATATTATCTTCCACACCATCACAAATAATATGGGATAATTTGTCCATGCAAAGAACAAAAAGCAATGGAGAAATAGGATCTCCTTGCCTTAGTCCTCTCACAGGATGAAAAAATTCAGTCTTGGATCCATTCCAAGTAACATTATAAGAGACTGAAGATACACAATTAATAATTAAATCCACAAACTTAACATCAAACCTGGCCTCAAGGAGAACTTGCTTCAAAAACTCCCAACTAATATGGTCATAAGCCTTCTCAAGGTCAACTTTTATTGCCATGAGCCCTCCCTTACTCTGGTTTTTCCTCATTATGTGAAGGATCTCCTGCCCAACAATGATGTTATCTTGAATACATCTACCTTTTATGAAACTAGCTTGAAAAGGGGAAATTAAGTCAACCATCACCTCCCTTATTCTAAGCGCAATAATTTTTGCCACACTTATAGTGAACCGTGCACAAGGCTATTGGCCTAAAGTGCGAAACTACCTCAGCATGATCAGTCTTGGGGATTAATGAAATTAGGGTCCTGTTAGCATCAACAACCGAGAGACTACCACTGAACACACCTTGCACAAGCTTGCAAAGAGCTGGGCCTGTAGTAGCCCAATTGGATTTATAGAATATAGTGGGAAACCCATCAATTCCAGGGGCTTTATAGCACCCCATAGAGAAGAGAGCCCTCTTGATTTCCTCATCATCGGGAAGAGTAGACATGTTTTCCATAATTAATGGGTCAATTAAAGGAAAATTTGCTCTAGTCTCAACCATACCAGAACTAGGGAACGAACAAAAGAGCTTCTTAAAATGATCGACAACTAAGGATTTCAGATCAGCAGTTTGTTAACTCTTAGAAATTGACAATATTCCAGCACATTTTCTCTCTCCTTTTACCTATTTTTGGTTCAAAATGTTCATAGAAATGAAGTCATAGAGGAAAATGTGCATATCAAAGTATGAGGCAAAAATCAAAGAAATTCTTGTTATCATAGAGTTTATGATGCAATTGAGAATTGATAATTGCTTCCTCTTTTGTAGGAAGATGGAGACAAGTTTTCAAGCTCTATAAGAACCAAGAAACAAGGAAAGAAATAAAGGAGGTGAAGCGGTGCAAAGCTAGAAGAACTGTGCAATCGGCCGCATGACCCAAGACTTTCCGTGGAAAGTCACAACGGCCGCAACCGGTCGTAAAAAATGCGAAAGTACAGCTGCGCGTTTTTACATTTCGAGAAACGGGGAAGGGCCGAAAAACACACTCTTGACCTAAGGAAACAAGTGGGCACATAAGGGAAGAGCTTGGGAAAGAGATTTGGACAATCTTGGAGGCTTGGGTGTCAACCTAAGAGAGATTTTGGGGTTTTCACCTTGGTTCTTCCTCTTTTCTTCCTAGTTTCTTCATGTATTTAGTTCCTTTACTTAGAATCTCTTTGTATTTGAATATGAGTAGCTAAACCTTTCATTCTAGGGTTCTTCTTACCCTTTGTATGGATTAAAACTTGAATATTCCTCTCTTTTGGTAGATAAATATACACATGTGTTGATTTCAACCTTGGCTTAATGCTTCTAAGTGATTGGCCTCCATTTAGATGATTTATTCACATAGGTTTTGACTCGAGAGAGCTAATCTAGGTGTAGAACTTGATTGAAATCATGCTTGTCTTGAAGTTTAATGGATGGTTTGTTGGTAAAATAGAGATATATTTATTAACCTTGCATTGTCATATTAGGGTTGTTGCTTAAAGATTGATTCTCATTAATTGTAGCAAGAGATTGTGCATTTTAATGAGAAGAGAAACTTGATTTTGACTTGAGAGAGCGGGTCAAGTATTGTGAACCTTAGACTAACACATGTATGTATTGAAATGCTACTAGAGAGGTATTTGACCAAGTTTTATGAAGTGAAAAAGGGGAAGAAGAATCCTAGGCTCTTTTATCCTTGAAGTCAAAAGTCATTTGCCTTTATAAATTTTTAAGTTTAGAAATAGTCTTTAAAAATTCTCTTTCCAAATCAAAACTTTGTTCCATTTCAACCCGATGAAATTCACTAAGCCTCTTGCTTGACCAATTTGTTAAACAAATCCTCGTGGGAACGATACTTTACTTATCACTTTATTACTTGCGAAACTCGTACACTTGCGAGGCGAACAACAGTATTATCTATCCAAACTCGCTCCTCATTTCTCAACATGACCACCTTATTCCTTCTACTTCGGATTTTAGATTTAACATGGTAATATCTAGTATTACGATCCCCATTCGCAACCCAAGTCGCTCTAGATTTTTGAAACCATTTAATCTCCTCTAGTTTCAAATTTGTTCCAAATTACCCTGTAACTCAACCTCAAGGTTACACAAAAAATTAGAATAAGGGTAAGAAGGAGAATTCTGAATGCCTACCAGCCTATTTAAGAGGGATTGTTTCTTCCTTTCGACCATCCCAAAAACATTATAGTTCCAAGCGCCCAAGGAACACTGAAGACTAGAGAGGGAATGTTCTAAGTTTCCCTGAACAGCCCACTCCCCTTCCACAAACTCTTTATAATTTTCATGTTGAATCCACATGGCTTCAAATCTAAAACACTGATCCCTAGCTATCCTATCAGCACAATCCCCTAGTTCCAAACAGATTGGGTTATGATCAGATAACATGGTACGAGTCAATACCTTAATGGCTTGATTAGAGATCTCCAGCACAAATTTCTCGTTAGCCAGAGCACGATCCAATCTTTCATACAAACGCCGGCATCCCACCAATTTCGGTCCACGCCAAGTGAATTTAGGACCAACCGAGCCCAAATCTTGCAGCTGACATCTCTGAATGCAATCACTAAAAAGTCTAATTCTTGACTCATTCGGCCTTCACCCTCCAATTCTTTCCGAAGAGTAGAGGATATCATTAAAGTCCCCCATTATAACCCACGATACCGAGACTGATGAGGCGACATTTTCCAGTTCATCCCAAAGTCTCTACTTGTCAATGGAGTTAGGGAGAGCATAAATAGCAGATAGAAGGAATTTTGAGCCACCTCCATAGTCACAGGTCAGATGCAAGAATTGGCGGTCAGTACGTTCAACAACGATATCGACCACAAATTTGTTCCACATCGCACCATTCGCCCAGATCGACCAGCGTTAGGCACAAAGCACATACTATCGAACCCAAGCTTAAGCAAACATTTGAGGCAATCCTCCGTCTCACAATTCGTCTCCGATAAAATGAGTAAGGAAGGGCTGTGATGACGGCATAATATTCGGAGGTTCCTAATTAGACTGCTCCCACACGCACCATGGACATTCCAAGAGATAAATTTCACCATAATGGACCCTTATATTCAAAATCCACCAAAATCTAATCTTCATGACCAGTCGGCCCAATACGACACAACGCATCCTCCCTGGCCATCGCTACGTACACCCCACCAGTAGAGTCACTTTGGTCCATAGCCTCCAAAGGTGTTTCAGCCACAATGTCGATTTCTGGGTCATTTGTACCGGCCCAAAATCTCCCTTGCAGCCCATTCGCCTTATCCATCTCACCTGGGTCAGGAGGTTGGCTTGAAAAAACCACTAGGCCCAAATCCTTTACCACAGGTGAGTCCAAGACTACACCCACCACGTCTGGTTTCTGCACAAGATTAGTTTCCCCATGAGTTTGTACCACATAAGATTCCATCAATAGCTCAACGCCATTTTGCTCCCTCTAGCACCTCTCTCTAGTTCTCTTATCCCCACGTAAGTCTTGCCTAACCGCCACCTCGTAATTCGCACCTTCCTTAGCAATCCCCTTCTTTGCTTTCTACTCTAAGATCCGCCCTTACCTTTCTTCCTTCGTACACCCTTCACCAAACTTTGTCCCTCGGCAATCGAAATGTCAGCGCTGAAATTTACCACATTATCCTCCATAATTCCCTCTTTTTCCACAACCTTACCCTCCTCTACTCCGGTAGCTGTTAGTCGATTTCCTTGATGGCAAGTGAATCAGTCGAACAAGAAATAAAGTGTAAGTAGAGTATCGTCCCACAGAGACTGAGATACCGAGGAGTGACGTGCAAATACTATGACAGTGGTGAAAGCAGAAAGTAAATATAATAGGTTGAGGGATTTTGCTGCTACTAGCAAACTAAACAAAATAACTTTAAACGAGAGAAGATATCAGTAAGAGGTTAGGCTGAACTCAGAATCATCCTTAAGTGTATCAATCCCCCAGTTGCTCTACCCAATGCTATAGCATCATCTTTGTCTGACTTCCGCAATTGCTACAAAGATAGCTACCAATTAAAAGCTATTTGGTTAACCCGCCTCTATTATCTATCGAAGCTTCCACGTCGATACATATAATACTAACTATACTCCTTCCATATTCCTATGGCAACTTTCTAGTCGGACGCTTTACACTCGGGGTGTTATGGTTATGAGAGGTAGACCCATTCCCGAAGCCTACAATAATAGGTCAAGCGTGCACGGCTACCTAGCAAACTTGTTTCTCAAAGGTCTAACCCCAACTCCTTGCCAATAAGCTGAGGCCACAAATCTAGCCCTTAACTTTCGTTAACCGACTAGTAATTGAAACACCGATACACAAACCAAATATATTGAATTAAGAACTTGCAACTCGGGTTCATTCAACACTTAAAGACTCATCCTCGTCCAGCCCATATAAAATTTAGTTCATGACCGACGAGGACACACAAAACGTACACTAATAGAATGACCCATGATCAAGAAAACAAAGATAAAAAGAAAGGAAAACATAAAGCTTGATGGAATTTCCGACGGCATGGTCGAGGTCGTCACGTCACCACTCCACGCCTTCTTCGTTCGCCTCTGCAGGAAGGATCTTTGGGTTGTCCCGAAAGTCTCGTGCTCTTGTGAAATCTCTCACTCTTCTCTTGAGTCTGCCGAAAGTTAGAATCTTGTTCTAGGGCTCTCCTACTCTCTTAGGGTTGGCTCTGCTGTTTCCTTTTATAATTAGGCTTTTCTTGAGGTGTAAGTTCTGAGTCAGAAATGGGCCTTTCCTAATCCGTCGGGATCTATCATATCTCTTGATCCGAGTATATTGCTTCTGTTTATTCTGCGGGATTCTTCAAATCTTTTAGTTTCAATCCTCCGCATCTTCTATTCCGTTAAGTCAG
The DNA here is from genome assembly GCA_019022655.1 of Acacia acuminata. Taxonomy (NCBI): domain Eukaryota; kingdom Viridiplantae; phylum Streptophyta; class Magnoliopsida; order Fabales; family Fabaceae; genus Acacia; species Acacia acuminata. Next base: position 914,980 of record JAFJYI010000015.1, read on the forward strand.
CAACCTATCTGTCAATATCGCCCTTTATTTTATTCCTGAAATCATCTGGGTTAAAAATCAGAAAATATGCCGCATAGCATTGCGTCCTATACTTTGCTATAGCATTCGGGATGCCTTGTATTGCACTTCGAATCGCTGTCGAATGCTATAGCATCGTATTTGCTCGCTATACGATTTCCCTTAAAAACAAAGTAAATTGTTCCATTCTTAGCACATGCAAATGATTTCTACTCTTTAGTCCCTATATCATGAATGTATGCCTTTTTGCTTAGATTTTCTATAGTTAAGTTTGCATTTAACATTCAATTCAGTCAATAAGTATAGGGAAAACATGGTACAATTTGTGCTCATCAGTAGCCAAGATGTCAAACCGGGATCCATTTCCCTGTTGCCGATCAGAATCACCTTCTTTCAAGCACCCCTTTCTTCTTCCTGATTGGTTTATGAACCATTCTCCAAACCTCTGAATCATCACTCTTACTAACCTTTTTTGAATTATCCTCTACTACTGTAATCTCATTAGCATTCCCTTTAGCTTCCCCTATTTTCATAGTCACACCTCCAGATGCACAGCTCTCCGCCTTGTGTCCATATACTCCGTAATTGATACAGAGACCATGGAGCCCCTCATACTCCACAAAATAGTCCTCCCCATCCAAAGAAAATCCAGATAACAATTGTTTACTTAGATCAACTAAAACACAAATACACGCATAGTAACCCCGTAACTGCCCAGACATATGAATATCGATCTTTATAGTCTCCCCTATCCTATCACCAATCCAAGTAAGTGCCTCCCTGTCGTAATACTCCAAAAACACACTAGGCATACGAACCCAAAGTACCACCTTATCAATGGTTGCACGTTTCGGTTGGAACTGGGGTTCCCATGGCCGGACAGTTAGATAATGGTCAAAAAGCATCCACGGACCACCTGTAAGTGCATTGAAATAATCATCCCTGTTTGTCATCTTGACTACAAAGAAGCCATTCCCTATGTTGATTAAGCTGATGACTCCCTTCTTAGCCCACAGGGATTGAAGAATCGACGGTAAAACCTTATAGCCAATAATCCTGCCAAGAAGCTTCACGATCACTGCTTTGTCCCATGCTTTATATAGTCTCTTTTTCATTTTCTCAAAAAAAGAAAAGGTAGGAAAGTTCCGATTAGGATCCTCACGTATCTTGCAGAGTGGTTCACAATCCATATTTTCATTTGGATCCTCTTCGGACATTGTATCATCCGTTAAATCAGAAGCACCTTCGGTACATCCATCTTTCTTCCCATCGCAGTTAATCCCCTGGAGCTTTTCAACAAAGGAAGGTCCATCAACCCATCCCTTCTTCCCCGCACTACCCAGAGTAGGCCAGTTAGCATCATTCAACAAGCTATCCCCATTTTTAACTTTTTTTGCACTCCTACTGAGTAGATCATCCTCTTCCGCAAAAGAGGAACCGAGAGCCCTTTCTTTCTTTGCAAGTATGCCCATTAATTTAAGATGACATGCTATGTGAAAGTTATTGTTTTGTTGATTTGAAGAGTTTAATGATCGCATAAATGTAATGTCCTGTATAGGTCAGCATAAATGATTTAGCACACATAAAAACTCAGGGAAGAAAAAAAAAAAAAAAAAAGAATTGTGCCATTGGATTGATGCTAGGGGTGGAACAAGCCGCTTCACTTCAGCCGAGACTGTTTTAACCCTTAACAGGCCAGACCTGTTTTACAACAAGATGGCTTGAACTTGGCCTATGGCCTATTGCAGCTTTTTTTCAACTTGAGTTTGGCCTGTATAAAGGCCTAGCTGGGCCTGTGGCCTGTTAAGGCCTATGAGCTTACAAGGTATCACTTTGGTCCTTATTAATTTTAGTTTCTAAAAAAAAAAAAATTATCCTAGGTGTAGATCCACTTTGATGAGAGTTATTGATGATTATTTTCCAATTTTATCCCGTGAAAAATATATGCAAGAAAAAATGTATAGCATCTTTTTTTAATACTTATTGTTAAATAGAGGCAAATTCAATATAGTCAATCAATTTAAAATATACTAAACATCTCAATTTCAATTTCTTTAATATGTGACATTTGATCATATGGGACTTACCAATAAGGTCTAAAATGGCAGTGAATTAAAGTTTAAATTTTTATGAGGAGATTTCTTAATATTAAGTGCTCATGATTTTTTTTTTTTTTTTTTTTTTTTTTTTTTTTTGCGAACTAGTGTTCATTTATTTTATTTCTAAATATATGAATGATAAAATTTTAAGAAATAGTGATTATTGCTTGTTTCCAATAATAATTACTATTTAAATTTGAATTTACAATTATACCCCTATAACAGACCGGTCTGACAGGTCTAACAGGCTCATGGGGAGGCCTAGGCTTGGCCTGTTTAAATAAACAGGCCTTAAAAAAGGTCTAAGCTTGGCCTTTTAACCTGACAGGCCAAACCACAGGCCCCTGACTTGTTTCCACCCCTACCCATGATTGACCAGGTAAAAGTTACTTTCTATTACCAAGATATTATATGTGTGTGTTTCATCATGCAATAGAACCATATGAGGGTCTGTGAATAAAAGTATTGGTCTATCTAATAGTCTTCATTCTTGGTTTATTTATTTCTCTTGCCAATCATTTGCCTCTTTGCAGGTTAAATGAGCATTTATCCGAATATATACCACATTAGTTCTCATGTTTTATGGGCTTATTTCCACCATTAGCCCCTCTAATGTAATCCTCAATTCAATTAGATCAGTCTTATACAATTAACATGTTTTTTTTCTTGAAAACCAAGTGATACGCTTGCAGAGAGACAAATTACATTTACATATTGTATGTGCGAAATTCCAAAAAATTTTGCATTTACTTTTGCCCAGATAAGTAAATTTTACAAACTGAAAATAACTTTAAAAATTATTCTTTGCCAACCATTTTACTTCACCTTAACCCCATAATATTATCATTGTGGTTGGCAAAATCATGGAACCGAACAGATGCACTTAGAGAGAGACTGTAAGCATAAGGATAGAAACAATTGTTATCAATAGGTCTATTGTGAAGCCAGATAACAATGCCAATCAAAGGGTGAATTTGCAAGATAGGTATGGATATAACCTACACACATTACCCAAAAAACAACAGTACAATTTGAGAAACAACAGAAAACAAAAATAATGAATCATAATGAATGTATAGTTATGCTTTAATTAAGTTCAATATGTTTATTTTCTGTTTCGAGTTAAAAATATTTTTTGGTTCGATCCAATCTTTTTGGATCTAAGATTTTTTTTTTTTTTTTTTGAAAAAAAATAAACACCTTACGAGGTCCTTTTTTTAAGGGATGTCTGTGATAGGTGTCCCCTTATTTTTAGACATAAAAAAAAAAAAAAAAAATAAAAAACAGACATTAAAAGATCAAAAAAATAGACATTAAAACCATTGTATGTAGTATTATCCTACCGCTAATAATCCAAATGGTTACTAAAAGTGACTGACATCACGTGATCCACCCACCCTGTATATATTCCAGCTTATCCCAATCGGCCATATGTCGTTGTGCTCAGCCAACCCAAAATGGGGCTGGATTAAGACCGGCGAATGGTCAAGATCTTGTGTATATATTTTAAACACAACAAATATCTTATAGCCATTTATTAGGCTTCAGTTTCCAGGAACACATAATAAGTACTCCTACCCTCTAATGAGTGGATTCAGTTTCCCTACCCATCTTTGGGATGGGTAGGGAGAGATTTTCTCATCTGGACCGTCTAGATGGGATTTTGATGGTCCAGATTTATTTTTTTTTACTTTTTATTTTTAAAAAATAATAATTTTAATAAGTAGAGAATCTAAAATAGAGATAATTTTTTAACTAACATTTTTTTAAAAAATGATTTTTTCATGTAAAAATTAACAGTTTAAAAAAAATTAAATCTGGACCGTCCAAATCAAATCTGGACGGTCCAGATTTGGAAAAGCTCTCCCTACCTATCTTAGGATAGGTAGGGAAACTGGTTCCCTGATAAGTCTGTTGGCCAAAAAAAAAAAAAAAGTACCTTCTAAGTCCTGCTTGTTCCCAAACTACTTTTTGAGCCTCCCATGTCATGTTTTTTTTTAATTAATATTTTGATGCTCTCTGTGTGTGTGTGTGTGTAGGTGGAGAAACATCTTAAAATTTCTAGTACAAAGCGTTTGTGAAACTCGAATTTTCGACTTACCTTAGCTTGAAACTTGAAAGGGCGCACGATGCCATGGATTCAGGAGTGAGATCAACTACCTCCGTGAAGACAAGGTATTATTTCGTTGGTTCATATAGCTAGTGAAAACACTACAATACACATGAACTATTTATATAGACTCACACACGTACGGACTAACGAGTTACAACAACACACACAGGATTTATGTTTATTTCCTTGTATCTATGTAGGGGTTATATTTGCCTAGACCATTTATAGGCAGCCCCATTTGCGTTCAGCATGGTACCAATTCATGAGATAACGAACAAGGTCGTCTAGTTCGGAGGGGCTGATATATCCATCGTTGTTGGCGTCAGCGTTTCGCAGACCGCGCCAAGCCCTGAACAGTGGCCACCACGACCCCATTTTACTCACTGCTTTCTCCAGCTCCGATAAGCTCAGCTTCTTGTCCTTGTTCTCGTCCGCTATTTCCAGTATCTCCCTCACTCGCTTTTCATCCATCGCCAAGCCCCGATCAACTGCAGCCACTGGCATTTTTACCTGAATTTTTCACTCTATACCTATCCTGCGATATGTGTTTGTGTGTGTGTATTCTTGCCTTCGCCTTGCTTCTATACACGGCCCACTTAGCTCGTACTTCTTTTATAGCCACGTTAATCCCGGGTCGTGGATCTTGACCCATTTTACTTTGAGAGTGTCCATTAACTATATTCTTCATGCCAGGATAGATTCTCGCCTATCCTGTAATATTAGAATCTTATGTAGCTTGCTGGCTACCCTACTTATCTCCCCACGGAACCGGTTTCCCAGCTCGTCGCTGGGACGAGCTGGGGGAGCTCGTCCGTACGGACGAGCCCAGGCCGCCCAGATCTGATCGGACGGCCGAGATCTTATTTTTTTTCTTTTTTATTTTTTATAAAAAAATAATTTTAATAGGTAGAGAATCTAAAATAAAGATAATCTCTCAACTAACATTTTCTCAAAAAATGATTTTTTTTTCATATAGAAAAAAATAATTAAGAAATTAAAAAAAAATAAGATCGGGCGTCAGATTTAGATCTGGGACGGCCAGGAGCTCGTCCGTACGGACGAGCTCCCCAGCTCGTCCCAGCGACGAGCTGGGAAACCGGTTCCATCTCCCCACAGTCTTTGGGATTATTACCCGATTCTTTTATCACTCTTAAGTGGCTCTCAATTTACATATGAATTCTAAAACACAACTTTGTTACCACCTTATTAAAGCATATGCAGTGTTTCTTTTCGAGAGAAGAACAATAATTAATTGAATCATTTTCATTAATTACTTTCGTTTTATGAGTAATAATGTCACATTAATTCGTCAATTCATATATGTACGATTTGTAACCAATATACGTGTGTGTGTGTGTGAAAGAGCAAAATATATCATTTTTCATAGAACACACTAGACTTTGTTTATATGTGTATATGTATATATGTTTGGCAGTATATGTGTGTGTATATAATTATGTATATATGTATATGTATGTATATGCTACTCTACTCTTACTTATAAGTCTTTCTTTACTGAATCTCACATACCAATGAAAGATAATTAACTCAATGATTATGGAGTAAATTTTTAACTTTATTCTCATTTATGAATGAGTTTTTTTTAACTCTTTCTTTTCTTTCTTATTTTAGAATTTATGGGGTACAATTAAATATAAGAAAAATTATCACAATCTTTTTCACTATCTTGAAATCGAACTTATAAATAAGATCAGAATGATATATGCAAAGACGGACCTTATAAGATACAAGGGGGGGCCATGGCCCCCCCAAAAACAAAAAAAAAAATCAAAAAAAAAAAGTTCAGATTATTATTATTATTTAAAAAAAATAACGTAAACAACGGCAAAGCCCAAAGCCCTAAACCTATTATATTTAACCTAATGTCCATTGCGCAGGTTTGTCTCATCGCAATCGCTGGTGGTTTGGTTATATGATAATAATTTTTGCTCTGGTTACGACCCCCCTAATCTCTAATGGTATAGACGGTGATTGCCATAGATTCATGATTGCTTTCAAACAACATTGAATTTCACCTTTTGATGATCGTGCTATATCGTTGGGACTTGGGAGCTAAGAACGTCAATTACTAATTAGCCTCACGAGATTGCATGTCCTCTTCAACAAGTCTGGTAGCCTGCGTCTGCTGTTTCATCATATTAAAGAATTGGTGGCTAGAGACTCTAATCGTATTAACCTAATGTCCTCCTTCTTTGACTTTGAGGTCCTTAATTGTTCATTTGTTTAGCATCTACTCCCTTATCTGTATAATTTCTATTTCTTTGTAATTGGCTTCTAGCCTCTTATTATCTAAAAAACAAAAAAAAGATTCATCTCATCACAGATTCATCTATTATTAACCATTTACCCTATTATTCATCGCAGATTTGCAGATTCATCGCAGATTTATAATTGGCTTCCAGGGTACTGAAGTATTCAAGTAAAGACTCAAGGGTACAATTTTTTAATGTGTTTGTTTGTTTTTTTTATCCTTATGAGTTTTTTTTTATATATTTATATTTAGTATGATAATAGTTAATTATATTATTTAAATTGTTTATAGGTTATTTGGAAAGTGATAAAATCTAAGAATAGCTCAATAATGAAGAATAAAACAATTGATTCATTTTTTAAGAGGAAAGCTAGTGATCACATAGAGGAAGGTAACATAGCTTCTACATCTTTACCAATTGAAAAGACTTGTCATGATGCTCTAAGGTCTCGATTGTGAGGAACAACCTTCTAAAATTCCTAAAGTTACTTCCAATGAATTTGATAGTAGTTCCTTAGAGCGTGATCCGGGTAAACGCCCTCAAATATGGCAACATCATGTGAATCAAAGAGATGAAGTTCGAAGGGCTTATTTAAAATGGGGTCCATACCAGTGTAAACTTCAATGTTATCCTCTTACAGGAAAGAATCATCCAAGAAGATTTCAATACACTTGGTTTGGAATATTTCCTTCTTGGTTAGAGTATTCTCCTACTACGAGATCTTTGCTTATTGCTTACCATGTTTTCTTTTTACTAAACCAAGTGGACGTTCGGAGCAGATGTTTTTCTTGTTAAAGGATTTCAAACTGGAAAAAAGTCCTTAGTGGAAAAAATTGTGCTTTTCTCAATCATATAGGAGAAGAACCTTGCTCACCACATAACAAAGCAATGAAGGCTTGTGAAGACTTGTTGAATCAACATGGGCATATCCAGAATGTCTTTAATGTACAAAGTTCAAATGAAATTTTAAAGAACCGACTACGTCTTAAGACGTCTATTGATACGAGACGTTGGTTGACATTTCAAGCATGCGCTTTTAGAGGTCGTGATGAAACTTTGGAATCAAAAAATAGAGGTAACTTTCTTGAGATGATAAAGTTATTAGCATCATACAATGATGAAGTTGCAAAAGTTGTGTTGGAAAATGCACCATACAATTCCAAGTATACTTCACCTCGAATTCAAAAGGAAATCTTGCATATCCTTTCAAGCAAAGTTCGTAACCACATTCGTCAAGAAATTGGAGATTCTAAGTTTTGCATAATTGTTGATGAAGCACGTGATGAATCAAAAAGAGAGCAAATGACACTTGTTTTGAGGTTTGTTGATGAAAGTGGTTGCATACAAGAAAGATTTTTTGATCTTATACATGTTAAAGACACTATGGCATTAACTCTAAAAAAAGAATTGTGTGCTGTCTTTTCTAAGCATAATCTTGATATCTCTAACATTCGTGGTCAAGGTTATGATGGGGCTAGTAATATGAGAGGGGAATGGAATGGTTTGCAAGCGTTATTTCTCAATGATTGCCCTTCGCATACTATGTGCATTGTTATGCTCATCAATTACAACTTGTATTGGTTGCTGCTTCTAGAGAAGTTATTCATGTTCATCAATTTTTTTCAAATTTAACTTTCATTGTTAATATTATATGTTCATCTAGTAAACGACATGATGAGTTACAAGCTGCCAAGTTAGATGAAATTGCATATTTGCTTGAGATTGGTGAACTTGAAACTGGTAAAGGGGCAAACCAAATTGGTACGTTGAAACGGGCTGGAGATACTCGTTGGAGTTCTCATTTTTACTCAATTTGTAGTATGATAAATATGTTTGCAGCAACTTGTTCTGTTCTTGAAAAGATTATTGTTGATGGATCAACTTATTCTCAAAGAGGGGATCTTGATCTTGCTTATAATATTTTGACTTCATTTGAGTTCATATTGATCCTATACTTGATGAAAGAAATCATGGGAATAACAAATGTTCTTTGCCAAGCTTTGCAAGAACAATCTCAAGATATAGTTAATCTTGTGAATTTAGTTGGTACTACAAAAGTTCTCATTCAAAAATTGAGAGAAGATGGTTGGTTGAATTTATTGAAAAATGTGACATTATTTTGTGAGCGACATGAGATTGATGTTCCTAACTTTAGTGCTCCATATATAGCACGACAAGGACGCTCCCGTCATCAAAAAGATCATATTACAATGGAGCATCATTATAAGGTGGAAATATTTTTAGTTACAATAGATAAACAGTTGCAAGAGTTGAATATGAGGTTTAATGACAAAATTTTGGAGCTTTTGACACTTAGCTCTCATTTGATTCCTAAGGATGCTTATAAAGCTTTCAACATTGATAATATTTGCACTCTTGTTGCAAAATACTATCCCGCTGATTTTACCGAGCAAGAGAACATAATTTTGAAGCCTCAACTTCAACATTTTGTTATTGATGCTTCTAATAATCCGATTTGAAGAATCTATCAACTCTACCGAATTATGTTGTGCTTTGATGAAAACAGGGAAATCTAAGGTGTATTACTTGATTAATCGATTGATTCGCCTCTTATTAACTCTTCCAGTTTCAACAGCTACCTCAGAACGCTCGTTTTCAGCAATGAAAATAATTAAGACAAGGTTGCGTAACAAGATGGAAGATGATTTTATTGCAGATAATATGGTAATTCATATTGAAAGAGAAATAGCCGACACTTTCACTCTTTTGATTCAATTATTGATGATTTCAAGTCATTAAAAGAGCGAAGAGCATTACTTTAGGTACTTTTTAATTGTTTCATTTAGTATAGTGTTTTATTAATTTTGTATTATAAATTACATTGTTAAATTTTAATAGTTTGATATATTATATTTATATAACAGGCAATCTTTTGGAATTTCATGATATCTCCCCATTTTGTAATTAATATAACATCTATATTAGAGACGGTATGTTATCTTATGCATTAGAATTGTTAAAATACTTTTATTATAAATCTGAATATTTTAAAATGTTATATAATTATAAAATTTTTAATTAGTTAATAAGTATATATTTGGCCCCCCCCAAATATTTCTTCCAAGGTCCGTCCCTGGATATATGTGTGTATGTGTAAATTAACAAGGTGGGGCTGTGCAGGCGGAGTTTGGTAAATATCAGGAAAAGAAGCTTTAATTTTTGTTCGATTAATGAAAGCACCAATTCACGTACGCTTTAGATATCGTAATCGATAAAGAAAGTTTTGTATGGATGAACGTGTATGTCAACCAATAAAAGGTGAAGGCCAAAAGATCATAAATAAATACATCTTGCTTGGAACAAATATTTTGTAAAAAGTAAATAGAATATTGCTAGATTTATCATCATGATCCACTATATCAAATATAAAATGATTTGTGTTAGCGCCTTAGTAGTGCGGTGGCATAAGAGCTTGGCTCCCCTCCTCCATATCAGAGTTCGAACCCTGTCCTCTCCCCTACTATGTGTATCCAAAAAAAAAAAATGATTTATAAGTTTCTAGCTTTATGTAGAGCACGAACCATTTGGAACAGAAATATATGATGAGGCCTATCAAAGACTTAAGCTTACAATCTAGTCCATTCATTTAAAGCCTATAATATAAGTAAATCTGTCAGGTGTGTCTGTAAAAATATTATTCATCAGTATAAGTGGAGAATTATGGAATATATGGTCAGATATATGGATCAATGAACATACTGTCCGGACAAGACATTTTATGATATGATTACTTTGGAAAAACCGACTCGCTAGCTAGCATATATACCCGAGATTATAGATGAATATATTTTTCACACTGGTTAAATTGCTAATCAAAATAGTGTAATAAATTATAATTAAGTTTTCCTCTTTCGTAAATTTATATTTAACTCAAATGATGTATTTAATATTTTAGAAATAAATATTATTTAACGGTAGCTTGATTCCTTTTATATATATATATATATATATATATATATTTCAAGATTCCTTATCGTCTTAATTGTTCTCTTCTAACTAACCAAATAGAATAGAATGATCCCTAAATAGACTACTTTTGCTCAATAAATTAAATAATAGAATTAACCCCTGGTGACGTTAAAGCGCTTTCATGGTGCGGAGTTATGCTTCGTAATCTTCATGACATCATTGTGTATGTTCGGTATACCGTTTGGGAGGGGCAATCAGACTTATTTACTATTTAAATCGGGTTTATGGGTGTTTTTTTTTTCATTTGGATGAAAAATGGTCTGAATCGGGTTTATGGGGTAAAAGTTGCTTATTTGAAAGCCAACTTTCCTGACTTTAATTATTTCAATCGGGCTTATGCTCTTCATTCACTTTTAGCTATGCAGCACCAGTAACATTGTTCCCGACCATGTGAGATGAAAGCCAACCATCTAAAATATATATATATATAAAATCATAAATTAATCTCCTCTAAAATTTTAATTCTAGAATTAAAAAAAATTTGGGATATCACAATAAGAATAACCCTATAGAATTAGATACTAAATTGTATAGGGCCTAAGTTCCTAATTACTTATGTAATATTTATTTGATCAAATTATGTATTTTAACATTACCAAATTTTGTAATTTAGCATTTTTTTTTATATTTTTGTAATTTTAATTTTAATTTTTTTCTTATAATTATCTCAAATGTGACTTATGCCACCGTCATTTCAAAAAAGTTTTAATTTCACAAAAGTTACTTATGCAACCACCAATCCAAACATAAATCATATTTCACAATTTGACTTTTCCATAAGTCATTTTACCCACCGGTATCCCAAAAGACCATAAAGATCTGAACAAAGGGGGAAAAAGGAAATTAATTAAATACGAGAATATATCATATCCCAGGGAAAACCGAAATCAAGTTTGCCTAATTTGTTATAAACTACCCCCGTCGTCATAATAACCTGACTTTGAGTTCTCTTAGTCGCAACAACAAATGAATAAGAAATTAGCCTGCATGCTAATAAACAGAGAAAATACTTTAATTATTGTGTATGTGCGATAATAGGAGCGAGTACGTACAAAGTGACTTGATCAAAAGTATATGCTTCAGCAATTATATCTGTGACTTGATCAAAAGTCACAGATATGTTCTTCCACTCATCTTCAATTCCTGTGCGATAATTACGTAACATATATAGGAGCGAGTACGTACAAAGTGACTTGATCAAAAGTATATGCTTCAGCAACAATCCTTTCCTTGGCGCGCAAGCTATTAAATCCTCAATTATATCTTTTAACTAAGCGTTGTTACGTAAGGATCACTGATGTCAGACTCAGGCCTCGCCGATATATAATTGAAATCTTTAGCCCAATTATTTATGGAATCCCATTACAGTGTACTCTGGATATATATGAATGACGAATAAGTTTATCTATGCCAAAGGAATGTTCGTACGTCTTGTCTATGTCCAAACTCCACGCACTCTCACACGCCCTTAATTTGGAGCACCTTCAATATTCTCACTCTCAACTTCACACAAAATTAATCATTCCATTTATATTCATTTTAGTTTAATCTTTCTTTCTGTGGCCGTTAGGGCGGATAAAACTAGCTGCTTCGTTAAATCTTTTTTAGATAGGTCTCAACCTCTGAGAAAATTTGTAATACTCTCCCTCTCTCACTATATATGTATATATATTGCATTATCGTCATCTACACATAAAATTTTGTATTGCCAAGTTGCTATTATATGCGTTGCGAGCTACAGCAGATGGAAAAACATTGGAAGGGGGAGCCTGGGAAAGAGTTTAAAAACCATCTAAAAACCCTTTTTTAATTAACAAAAAAGGGTACGTAAAGCACAATATATATTCTTCCTCTCGTTCTTATTATAAGACACCAACTAACTTTTTTCACAAACTAATAAAAGTAGTTAAAGTCAATAAAGTTGTCCTAAAATCTAAGTAATTTCCAATATTATCCCTACTAATTGCCCTAAACTCTAATATCATATTAATTATTACTCTCACTCACTATCCTGATTAATTATGGGCAGACACATGAAAAAAAAAATGCTCATTGGGAATAAGCAAGTGCCTTGTAAAAAAGAGCAAATAAATTTGTTAGTTGGTGTCTTATAATAAAGACAGAGGGAATATATATATATATATATATATAGAGAGAGAGAGAGAGAGAGAGTACGTACGTAGTGTGTAGACTTGCGTACATATGATACAATACACCCGATTTACATATGCAGTACTCATAATTTATATGTCTTCTGATCCTGAAGCTTGGGCTAGATCCCTCCGAATTTAGAGACGTTTATAGTTTTATACTGGTCAGTATATATAAATATATGAGCGATAAGGATGATTAATTAATTAGGACCATGGTAGTAATTCATGATGTAATGAACGAGGTGGTCTATTTCGGAGAGGCTGATGATTTGTCCGTCGTGGTTGGCGTCGGCCTCCAGCAAGTTGGAGCCCATTTTCTTGAGGGTTTCCTTGAGCTCAGCCTTGCTCAGATTGTTCACGTCAGCTTCTCTCAGCAACTCCTTACCCTCCCTTCACTCACTAGTCACTACCCCTTTGTATTTTACACTCACTCCCATTTTTATCCGATTGATATCTCATACTACTTACTCACTCTCCTTCTTTAATTTATTTCCCTCTCCCTCTCCCTCTCCCTCTCCCTCTCCCTCTCCCTCTCTCTCTCTCTGTATGTATGTATATATGTATGTACGTGTGTGTGTACATACATACTTACATACACCCAAGTGATGATCATCCGCCTTTTCTCTGTGTGTTGCATCTTTCGGTGTTATTTTGACGTGCCTTTCATTATTTGGAGAACTTTCGTTCTCTCTTTTGCTTTCACTTCACGTCAAACCTGTTCTTCATTTAACTTATTTTCATTCTTAGTGTGTATGATATTTAATTTCATTAAATGTATTTGTTACAGTATTTTAAAATGAAGATACGTATTTTTTTTTTGTAAAGTCATGTTCATTAAATTAAGGGATCTATAGAAAAGAGTTGTATAAGGAGTTTTAACATTAAAAGTCACCAAGATGATGTTTGTTCTATTTCTAGAGACACATGTGAAAGGTCACACACAACCACTACTTGGTGAAAAGTTGTTTGATGTTTATAAGAAAACTTTTTATAACATAAAGCTATAACTCTTCATATGTCTATTTATGAATCAAGATATGAGATTTATGAATTTAACAAATCGTTATGATTTTTAATTGAAGGTGTGTTGTATCAAGATGCACCACTTCACGGCCTATATAAATACCCAACACCATTAGACATTAGAAATCACACAACAACAAGAGATCAAATTCATTGCCTTGTAAAATTATAAAGTCAAATTATCACTTCTGTAAAAGGCATTGTTGCCTTCATTTGAATGTTGGGAGTACAATCCATACTCAAGGGTCTTCATTATATCGTGCAAGAAATTCACCCGTCAATCCAATTGTACCATATAAGATAGGTGCAGGTGGGGGTAAATTAAGCTTAAAGAAAAGTATTGTCCACGCATTGAAGACATTGTGCACTATCTTCTTAATTCTTCATCTCTTATTTTTATATTCCTCAAAGATCTAGCCCCTCCAACAATATCTCCCTAGTTTAAAATGTTTGATTATAAATAGATTTTTTATGGGAACCTAAATGTTATTCTCCTAGTTATCAACGTGTGGAAAATAAAGAATAAAAACTGGTTAATTTATTTAATTTATATTATTTTTTACTGGACGTGGTATCTTCAAGAGTTGTTAGTTCATCAAAAAGATACGAAAGACCCAACAGACCTTAGAAGTCCTGTATGGAAACGGACATGTTGACCTCTATATATATATATATATATATATATATTCCAGGACTTTTTTCTGAATTTTTTCCTAAGAATATTGATCCAACGGGGATGAAATACTCTATTTAGTCCTTAATGTAATAGTGAGCTTTTTAAAGATTAAGGAAGCTAAATAAATTATATAATCATAGCATATGTTGTGTAATATGAGATTATATATCAATTTATAAATCAGGTAATTTAGATGTAAGAAAAAAATAAATACAAATAATTTAATGTAACTTATTTTTAACTTCATTAATCTTTTCAAAAAAATATTAAGGATCAAAGGTAATATCAACATATATTATGAAACTATAGAAAAAGATAGCATTGTTCAGCTATCTATATAACTAAAAAGGAAAATCGCAACCAGGCCAAATAAACAAAATTAATTACAATCAGTTCTATTGAAATCATCAAACTACAGTAAAGTCCCAAATGACTTAGATGTTATTAATTCCAAACATGAAAGTATGTACAATTTTGCCTTAATAGCAACCAGTGAGAGGATTAGTCAATCTTCTAACAAATCATATCATAATTTTGCAGATCCATCTTCCTCCTCTATCTTATTTATCTTTTTTTATTCTGGTTATTAATTTTTGTAAATGCATCTTATTTATGTGTTGTCTTATTTGTATATGCATCTGTTAGTTCTAGAATTTTTGTATATGCATTTGTTAGCTCTATTGGCCTTGTTGCATTGAATTGGCCTTCCTCCTCCGTCTTCACATGAGCTTTGCGGGGTCTTTTTTCTTTTTTCTTTTTTAAAAAAGACTTATGGTGTCCCAAAATGATATTTGGGATGCCTAAAGAAGCATATGGCATCCCAGAATTGGCCTTCTTTTTTCTTTTTTTTTTAAAAAAGACTTATGGTGTCCAAAACAAAATTTGGGATGATTTAACTGCTAATTACCACGTCCTTATTTTGTTGGGGATGCTGTAAGTTTCTCTCTTACTACGTCCCCCTCAAAGGCGTCTCCATTTAAAGGGACATAGAAGCCCAAAAAAATGGACGTTATAGTGTGTTTTTGTAGTAGTGTTTGTTTTGTATGGTGACAAAAAAGATGGTGTGCATGTCTATATAACATATATTATATTTCTTGCATATGGGGAATAAATTCTAAATGGAGAAGAAGGTGATTTGAAATTTGTGGGGGTTAGCGTTAGAACAAAAACTATAAAGGAATACATTATATATGAGGAGTTGAGAACAATTGTAGCATCAATTGTTAGAAAAGAAAGTGATGGAAGTACCATGAAATTCACATTGATCTTTGATGATACAACAAGCTTTATGAACCTTGTAGATGATGAAGGAATAAAATATTTTATTAAATTCAATGGAAAAAGTGATCATGTGTATGTATGAGAGAATGTAATGACAATACACAATTAACAAAGGATGATGTAGAGGAGCATGTATATGTTGCATTTGCTTTTTGAACTAAAATTTTATGTAGCCACTTGTTACTCTAAAATTGTCATTAATTTTCATGTAACTTTCATTGGATGTTCTAAACTTGTCATTGGGACAAAATTGTACTTTAACCTTTGGAATTAATAGCACCTAGCTCCTCTGGGATTTCACTGCAATTTGATGATTTTAAGAGACATGATTATAATTAATTCTACTAGTTGGGACCTAATTGCAAGTTTCTAAAAAAAAAAAAAAATCTATCATGATATACAATGTTATAAAATAAAATTAAAAAATTCGGTAAGCTGTTGTAATAAGATATATGGTAAGATATGGATAAATGAACTTTTTATCCCAACAGAACATTATGATTTCTCAAGCTAGAGTGGTTGAAAGAGATTGGAATATTGAATTCCATCATATTAGGCAACGGCGGACCCACACTGCGGCCAGTGTGGGCAAGTGCAGACACTAAAATTCTAATAATATGTATATATTTTCAAGGAATTCTATATCAACTTGTGAAGGTGGCCTACTTGGTTATAAGCCTACAAAGTTGGGGGTCATAGTGTCCCAATTTTTTTAAAAAAGCAGTGAAACCTTTTAAATGCTGCACAAAAACCGCGCCAACTAGGCTTCGAACCAACAACATAAGGGTGCGCTGCATCCTAAGAGAAAGCACTCTGCCAGATGAGCAACGCATTTCATTGAGAGAAGGAGACGCAAAAAAATATAAAAAGACGCCTTTCATTTAGTTTATTTGTCCATAGTTTATTGATTAAAAATACTATCTTTTCATCTTTTGGATGTTAATTTATCTTATTTTCGATTACTTGCTGATTACTTACTAAATTGACATAGAGTGTGAATTGTTTAGTTACTTTGGAATGGGAAATCGTAGCTTCAGTTGCTTAGTGTTCCTGTATGAAAAAAAGATACAATCTTATAGGTTTCAATAGAGGAAACATTGAGATGAGCTAGCTTATATTTTGTAATCGTTCTGATATAAAGGTTGGTTGACTCTTGATTATTATTTTTCTATGTTAAGTTAAAGTTTTCTTTTTTTTTATTGTTTATATTCTTTTTTTTTTAATGTGTTTAAAACTTTCCTTTAAAAAATTTTCGGGCGCTACGCCTCCGAATCCCACCACTAATTATACACCCACAAACCTAAAATCCTAGGTGCGCCACTGATATTAGGCATTGGGCTAATGAAATCGCTGATTATATGGCTAAAGCTAGTCTGTCATCCGTGCCAGGATTTCATATCCTCCACATGCTAATCTGGAACTGGAGCGGCTTATTGTAAATGATAAGACCTAGTTTACTATATGGTTTCACCACTGTATATATATATATATATAAAATAAAAAAAATAAAAACATTATGATTTCTTCAGAAAGCCTATCCTATATCATCAGCTGCCGCGGAGTACTGTTGGAGTAATTAACATGCATGGAGTACAAAAATACAATAGAGACGGCTACAACACGTACCATTCATTATCTGTTTCCCTCAATATTCCTTGTACTTTTGTGTTGATTACCACTAGTTGTCTTCCTCCGAAATACTCTATTTTTTTAAAACATTGTGATATTGTGAATTGCAATTGAAATATTATTATTATTTTTTATAAATTTAATACTGTAACATAATAACCTATATATAATGATATGGAAACAGTACTTCATAATAACATAGGAGGTAGTATACGTCTTAGAATATTTTGTTATCACGTTTTAAACATTGAACCAGAAACAGAGGGCATCGTCCAAAGCAATAAAGATTAAAAAGGAATAAAGGTGGAAAAATTAATAGCGGTTCTTCTTCTTTTCTATAAACCTCTTTGAACTTACTTTGTGTCATTATCTATTAAGAAAATGCTTCTTTTTCACTGCTTGCTTATTTTCTAAGGGACATTATTCGAGTTAGACTGGTCGAAAAGATAGAGATCTCATCAAAAGACAAACACCTTTAATTTATAGCAATATATGCTGTCAGGCCGGAATACTCATTTTGGAACTTCGTTAAAAATTTAGAGTCTCTCTCGCTCTCTCTCTAGATCTCTCTAACAGAATTTTAAATTTATTTTTTACATTACATTTATCTCTTCTAAAAGAATTCGACATTATGAATTAAATATAGCACTGGTCGTCCTTTTCATTAAATTCAGTCAGTAGAATTGGTGCTGCAACAGCGTCTGTAAGAAGCCTCAACTTTTGTTGTTGTTGTTATTGATTCTTTGATCAATAATGTAGACGTCTGGTTCTGGTCCGAGCTGCTTCCACAAATAAATTAAAGGCTTAATAAAAGAGTTTTTAATTTATTACAATTTTATCGGATGTCCCGAAGGGAGTTTGTAACTTGTTCTTTATTCCGTCATGAAGGATCCAAGGTTATAACAGATCGATAATATACACATGATATATTTTCATCCAATTTTATAACTTCCATGGATACATAGAAAAAGTTCATAAGTTGGCTCATCATAATTTGTATCGAATCAAATTGTTAGCCAGGTTTAAAAAAACGTAAACAACAAATAAATAGTAAAGTGTATCAAAATAATAAATAATAGTAAAGTAGTAATAAAATAATTTTAGTTCCATCACACACCATGATTGATGATTCTTACTCTCCTCCAATCTTAAATATAGGATAAAGTTTGTAGTGTAAATTGCACTTCAAACTTTATCCTATATTTAGGACCGAAAATAGTAATACATTTGGATCAACAATTCATGTTTCAATTGACATTAAAAAAGTATCTCCATGCAAGTTAAGATAAAAATCTTCTTACAAACACCTCGTATATAGTAAATTATATTGAAAAAGTAATTTCTACTACTAATCCAAACAAGTACTAAAAGTGACCAACATCACATGATCCACCCACCCTAGTATTCCAGCTTACTCCAATCAACCCGATGTCTTTGTGCTCAGCCATAGGCGGATGCACCTATATGACAAGGGGGCACGTGGCCCCCCTTGATTTTTGATTTTTTTAAAAAAAAAAAAATTAAAACTTTTATTCAAAGGTAATCCAGACATATTTTATTCAAAGAAGGGGGCACGGCTCATCTTGCGGACATATTTTATTCAATCAGTTCACCTCGTGGACATATTTTAGCACTATGACCTCAACTGGGAAAGATCTGCTTCCTTTTTTTAGATACTTTCCTAACATTTTGTTGCCTTTTTCTTTGTATTTTATGTGGATATTCACAGTATAAAAAATTGCTTTGAGCATATAAGTTGCTAATTTTCCACCTGGGCATTTTATGGCTAACACTTGCTCTTTTTTTATTGATGATGATCTAACTTGCAACTGATGACAAGTAAAAACCTTTTGAATCCTATATTATTTTTTGTGCTTTTGATGACAAGTGGAAAAAAATTTTTGGGGAGCAGCCGCACCCCTCCTGCTAATTGTACCCCCATTTCATAAATTTCCAGATCCGCCCTATGCTCAGCCAACCCAAAATATGGGACTGGATTAAGATCGGCGAATGGTCAAGATCTCGTATGTTTTAAACACAACAAATATCTTATAGCCAATATTTATTAGGCTTCAGTTTCCAGGAACACATAATAAGTACTCCTACCCTCTAAGTCTGTACGTTTGCCAAAAGAGAAAAGTACCCTCTAAGTCCTGCTTCTTCCCAAACTACTTTTTGTGCCCATGTTACATTTTTTAAAATTAATATTTTGATGCTCTCTCTCTCAGGGTGGAGAAACGTCTTAAAATTTTTAGTACAAAGCGTTTGTGAAACTCAAATTTACCTTAGCTTGAAACTTGAAAGGGCGCGCGATGCTATGGATTTAGGAGTGAGATCAACTACCTCCGTGAAGACGAGGTATTATTTTGTTGGTCCATATAGCTAGTGAAAACACTACAATACACATGTGTATAGACTCACGCACGGGACTAACGAGTACAACAACACACGTACATAGGGTTTCTGTTTATTTCCTTGTATCTAGGTAGGGGTTATATAGGATGCACCATTAGCGTTCAGCATGGTACCAAGTCATGATATAACGAACAAGGTCGTCTCGTTCGGAGGGGCTGATATATCCATCGTTGTTGGCGTCAGCGTTTCGCAGACAACACCAGGCCCTGAACAGAGGCCACCACGCCCCCATGTTAGCCACTGCTTTCTTCAGCTCCGACCAGCTCAGATTCTTGTCCTTGTTCTCGTCCGCTATTTCCAGTATCTCCCTCACTCGCTTTTCATTCATCACATCGACTCCTTTTGGTATGTAGACTGGCATTTTTACCTTAATTTTTCACTCTATACCTATCCTGCTATATGTATATATATTCTTGCCTTTGCCTTAGCTTGCTTCTATACACGGCACACTTAGCTCGTACTTCTTTTATAGCCACATTAATCCCGGGTCGCGGATCTTGACCCATTCCACTTTGAGAGTGTCCGTTAACTATTCTTCATGCCAGGATAGATTCTCGCCTATCCTGTAATATTAGAATCTTATGTAGCTTGATGGCTACCCTACTTATCTCCCCCCAGTCTTAGGGCCTGTTTGGTTTTGAAGTGGGAAATGAACTTAGAGAATGGAAAGGAAGGGAAGGGAAGATTTTAAAAGATGAGGGAAAATGGCTTGAGGGAAGATGAGTTGTTTCTTATGAAGAAATGAAGGGGTGGTATAGTTGCTAAAGAATCGGAAAATATCTATTTTACCCTAAAAAATAATTAATTCAAAATGCAAAAGAAAAATATTATTTTTCATAATTCGAATTTGAATTTGATACGAATTTGCTTACATTAAATTCAAATTTATGGATCAAATTCTAAGAGTTTGAATTCATCTAAAATTTCCTCTTATCAAGTTCGAATTTGTCTAAAATATTATCCCGCCAAGTTTGAATTTGTCTAAAATATTCTCCCGCTAAGTTCAAATTTGATTGAAATATTCTTCCACCAAGTTTGAATTTATTGTATGAGTTCAAATTTATAACATAAATTTGAATTTTATCCTATTTTCTTGCCTTATAGAAATAAATATTTTATGAGAGGTAACTATATCCAAAAGCGTCATTGTTCAAGTGGGAACTTGGATTTCTACCAATTTTAGTGGAATCTTATTTTCACACTTTTAAAGAAAAATTGATGAGCTCAGGATGGGCCCAAGAACTTGAGGTACCGGGAAGATAGGACACAAAAATGTACTAAACAAGGGGACTTGTCCATCATCATATCCCTTCCCCTCCAACCACCTATTCTGCGTACCAAACAGCCCTAAACAGCCCTTAGGGATGATTATCCAATTCTTTTATCACTCTTAAGTGGCTCTCAATTTACATGAACTCTATAACACAACTTTGTTACCAACTTATTAAAGCATATATGCAGTCTCTCTTTTCGAGAGTCTGGACTCTGGAGGAAGAAGAACAATAATTAATCGAATCATTTTCATTAATTACTTTCGGTTTATGAATAATAATGTTACATTAATTCTTCAATTCATATATGTACGAGTTGTAACCAATTCAATATACCATACGTGTGTGCGTGTAAGAGAGCAAAATATATCATTTTTCATATAACACACTAGACTTTGTCAAAAAAAATTTTCCTCTAGCACCATAATTCTGAAATATTTTTTTAGTAGCATCCAATATCTCAAAAAAAAAAAAATCAACACCTAGCATCTTAGACTTATTAATTTTTAGTGCATGGGGTAATTTTTTTCCCCCTTAAAAAAACTCTTTTATTTAGGAATGAGCAGGAAATGTGGGTTCCCAAAGAAGTTGGGGCCGTGGAGTCGGAACTTGGTAAATATCAGGAAAAGAAGGTTTAATTTGTACTATTAATGAAAGCACCGATTCACGTCCGCTTTAGATATGGTAATCGATACAGAAAATTTTGTATGGATGAACATGTTACCCTATAAAGGTGAAGGCCAAAAGATCATAAATAAATACATCTTGCTTATTGGAACAAATATTTTGTAAAAAGTAAATCGAATATTTCCAGATTTATAATCATGATCCACTATATCAAGTATAAAATGATTTGTAGGTTTCTGTATGGAGAGCACGAACCGGCCATTTGGAATGGAAATACATGATGAGGCCTATCATCAAAGACTTAAGCTTACAATCTTGTCCATTTATTTAAAGCCTAATATATTAAGTAAATCTGTCAGGTGTGTCTGTAAAATTATTATTCATCAGTACAAGTAGTGGGAAAATTATGGAATATATGGTCAGATATGGATAAATGAACATACTGTCCGGACAAGACATTTTATGATTACTTTGGAAAAATCGATCACCACACTCTCATTATTGATTCTCATCGCTTCAAGGCTTCAACCATATACTTCTTGGAGGAGCATCTACAAAGATGGTGACAAACAATGTGCAATAATTTATAAACATTCCTCCCAATTACAACCGCTCCTAAGAACTTATAGCTCAGCTAGCTAGTATGTATATATATCCGAGATTATAGATGAATATATTTTTCACACTGGTTAAATGGCTAATCAAAATAGTGTAATGAGTTATAATTAAGTTTCCTCTTTAATTTCGTAAATTTATATTTAACTCAAATGACTATTTGAAATATTTAAAAAATATATATCGTTTAACGGTAGCTTGATTCCTTATTTCATATATATATATATATATCAATATTTCAAGATTCCTTACCCTCTTAATTATAAATCATGTGTACTGTGTTAACCAAATAAAATAGAATGATCCCGAACTAAAAATGACTATTTTTTCTCAATAAATTAAATAATAGAATTAGCCCCTGGTGACGTGAAAGAGATTTCCGGGTGCGGAATTATGCTTCGTCATCTTCATGACATCATTGTATACACGTGCTAAACGAAAGGTGGTCTGGCACAAAAAAGACCATAAATATCTGAACGAAGGAAATTAAAGATGAGAATATATCTCAGGAAAGACAGAAATCAAGTTTAACTAATTTGTTATTGGGGTTTAAACTTCTCATGTTGCATGAGAAGAAGAAGATTCCTACACACACATGAAATGGTGGGACCCACATATATATATATATATAATGAATTATATATATATGTGCCCACCATTTTATTTTATGTGTATACTTAAAATACACTTCTTCTATAATATGAAAAATGTTTTCCCTTTGTTATTATAAACTACCCCCATCGTCATAACCTGATTTTGAGTTCCCTTAGTCGTTAGTCGTAACAACAAATGAATAAAAATTTAGCCTGCACGCTAATAAACGAGAAAATACATAGTTCTTCCACTCATCTTTTTGTGCAATAATTACGTAACATATATAGGAGCGAGTACCAAGTGACTTGATCAAAACTATATGCTTCAGTAACGAGCCTTTTCTTGGCGCGCGGCTTCCACGGCAAGCTATTAATCCTTACTTATAATCTTCTGATCCTAAATATAGGATATAGTTTGTAGCATAAATAGCACTATAAACTATGTCTTATATTTAAAATCGGAAGTAGTATCTTTTAACCAAGTGTTGCTCCGTAAGTATAACTGATGTTAGACTCAGGCCTCGCCGATATTTGAAATCTTTAGCCAAATTATTTATGGAATCCCATTACAGTGTACTCTATATATGTGAATGAATAATAAGTTTATATGAATGAATGAGGAATAATAAGTTTATCTATGCCAAAGGAATGTTCGTACGTCTTGTCTATGTCCAAACTCCACGCACTCTGACACGCCCTTAATTTGGACCACCTTCAATATTCTCACTCTCAACTTCACATTAATCATTCCATTCATATTCATTTAGTTTAATCTTTCTTTCTGTCCGTTAGGGCGGATAAAACCAGCTGCTTCGTTAAATCTTTTTAACCAATTAGATATGTCTCAACCTCTGAGAAAAATTATAATACTCTCTCCCTCTCTCTCTCTATGTATATATATTACATTATCGTCATCTATACATAAAATTTTGTGTTGATTTAGTGATTTTCGCCTTTTGGATAGCCGAGTTGCTATTATATGCGTTGACACCTACAGCAACTTGAAAACATTATTGGAAGGGGGAGCCTGGGAAAGAGTTTAGACACAGGAAACATGCATAATCAAACTATAATTGTTGTATATTATGTATGATTAACTCAAGATTACTGTCTTGAAATATATATTACACACTCTAATAAAAATAAAAATAAAAAGGGAATATATATCACACTCGATACATGCGTACGAACTAAAAACCCTCTGAAAACCCTTTTTAAATTAACCAAAAAGGGTACGTAAAGCATAATATATAGTACGTAGTGTGTAGACTTGCGTACATATGATACAATAATTTACCAGATTTGCATATGCATAGTATTCGTAATTAATATGTCTTCTGATCTGAAGCTTGGGCTAGAACCCTCGAATTTAGAGACGTGTATACCGGCCAGTATATAAATATAAGAGCGACAAGGATGATTAATTAATTAGGACAATGGTAGCAATTTATTACTATTTTGATGCTATTTATAAATCTTTTTGACCAAATCACATATACCAATAAGAGGTTGGTAACTCAATGATTATGGGGTAAATTTTCAATTTTACCCTCATTTATAAATGAATATATCTTTCAACTTTTTATTTTCTCTCTATTTTCATTGGTACAATAATATAGGTAAAATTGTCACAATCTCATTTATTTGGTCAAAATGGACTTATAAATAAGATCAAGTTTTTTGATTAAAAAAGACTTATAAATAGAACCAAAATGATATGTAATGAACGAGGTAGTCCATTTCAGAGAGGCTGATCCGTTGTGGTTGTTGGCCTCCTGCAACTTGGAGCCCATTTTCTTCAGGGCTTCCTTGAGCTCAGCCTTGCTCAGATTGTTGTCTTTGTTCACTCTGCTTCTCCCAGCAACTCCCTCACCCTCCCTTCATCACTGACTACCATTTTTATCCGATTCATATCTCACACTATTTAGGGCCCATTTGGATGGGCTTTTTTTTTTTAAAAAAAAAAAAACAACACTTTTTTAATGCAAAATAAAATGCTGTTTTTATTAATTTATGTGTTTAGATGATATTTTAAAAAACAAAAATCACAACAACAAAAAAGCCAAAATGCTGCTTTTTTAAAAAGCTCCAATTTTGAGCTTTAAAAAAAAACACTTTTTCTAAAAAGCTCATCCAAACGGGCCCTTAGTGACTCTACTTTATTTCCTTCTCTCTCTCTTTCTATATATATATATGAGTTAAGGAGCAATTTCGCCAACAAACTATGGGTCCAGGAGCGCTCAACACAATAAACTTTCAACTGGACCAAAAATACCAACAAACTTTTAAAATTGCAAAGTTAGCACAATCTGTTAGAAAAACAAATTAACGCCGTTAGTTCCACTGCAATTAATCCCAGGCGAAGGCTCAGGTCCCACCTGAATCTGATTCCAACCACGTCACACTCCCTCTTTTTAAACCCAGTAGGGTCTTATCCTGATCTGTCACACTCCCTCTTTCTAACCTTCTCTCTCTCTTTCTCTGCTTCCGCCATGACCAAAGACCTCGAGGGAGCCGCTCCTCACCTCACAAGGATTATGATGACCCCACTCCTGCCCTTCTCCTCGACGCCGGCGAGCTCGGCAAGTGGTCCTTCTATAGGGCCATCATCGCTGAGTTTGTCGCCACCCTCCTCTTCCTCTACATCACTGTCCTCACCGTTATTGGTCACAAAAGCCATATCGATGCGCTCATAATGGAACCACCTACGACGGCGTCGGCATTCTTGGCATTGCCTGGGCCTTTGGTGGCATGATTTTCATCCTCGTCTACTACACCGCCGGCATTTCTGGTAACTTCACCCGCTTTTTCTCCTTCTCTCAACACTCGCGCTCACTCATCGAAGATGCCTCGATCCGAGATGGGGACCTGTCGGGATTAGGACCAGTTGACTCCGGTCGGCGAGTCAACAGTGAATCGGGAAGATTGAGGCTTAGCAGACGAGGACCAGTGTTCAGTACCACCCGATGAGCGAGTCTTGCGAGAGGACGGAGGGGAGGCAGGAGCGAAGAATCGTCAGGGTCAGGGAGGTGCAAGCCAACATCATGGTCAGAGAGGTAGCGAAGCTTCCAGGCTCGAGTAAGGCGGCGGCGGTCGGAGTCAATTGCTCCGTCCGTGAACGAAACAAGCAACATTTCCAGAGGCATCAACGTCAGTTTGTTTGAGGTCAAAAGGAGAATTAGATGAAAGTGAGGAGGGGATAGGAGGCGGAGAAGAAGATGATTTGCGAGATGGAGGCATTTGAGGTCAGGAAATGGGGTGAGTGGTGGGAGTCCTCATGGAAGAGTGGGAGCAGAAATACTTGTCGACCGAGTCACTGGATTAGCCACCAATAACGGACGTTAACTGAGAATTAACGCTTTTTGTGCTAGCTTTGCAATTTTAAAAGTTTGTTGGTATTTTTGGTCCACTTGAAAGTTTATTGTGTTGAGCGCTCCTGGACCCATAGTTTGTTGGCGAAATTGCTCCTTAACCCTATATATATATATATATCTAGTCTTTATTATGCACTAACTAACAATTCTCACAAACCAATCGTTAATAAAAATTTAAGTAACTTTTAATATTATACTAATTACACTAAACTCTAATATTATATTAATTACTCACCCACTACTCTTATTAATACCCCTTTATAAAAATAATCAAATCGGTACCTTATAATAAAAATCAAGAGGAATATATATTAGTGCCCTTCCCTCGCTATAACAAGCTTATACACACATATATAGCCCCTATCTCGGGCCTAGCTGTCATGGGTCGTGGATCTTAACCAACCCACCGGGACGTTCCCAATTGGATATGCTTCATTGTGTGTTGGCTGTGGCATATATGTATTCCACTACTGTGTTTTGGTTGACAGATAATAGTACCCAAGTGATCGATGATCATCCACCTTTTATCTCCCTGTTGCATCTTTTGGTGTTATTTTGACGTGCCTTTCATTATTTGGAGCACTTTCGTTCTCTCTATTGCTTTCACTTCACATCAAACCTGTTCTTCATTTAATTTAATTTTGTTTCATTCTTAGTATGTATGATATATATTTTAATTTCATTAAATGTATCCGTTGCAGTATTTTAAAATGAAGATCCATGTTTTTTTTTTTTTTTAAGTCACCTTCATTAAATGAAGGGATTTATAGGAAGAGTTGTGTAAGGAGTTATAACATTAAAAGTTATTAAAGTTATGTCTTTTTAGTTTCTAGAGATACATGTGAAATGTCATAGCCAACCACTATTTGGTGAAAAGTTGTGTTGTGTTTATAAGAAAACTCTACATATATAATATAAAGGCATAACTCTTCATATGTTTGTTTATGAATCAGCATATATTGAGATTTATAAATTTAACAAATGATTATCATTTTTAATTAAAGAGTTGTTGCTTTAAGAGACACCACTTTATGGCTCAAATTTATAACCTTTGTCCTTAAATGCATACAAAGATAAAATCAAATTATCAATTTATAAAGTTTGGGTGTTGGGAGTGCAAACCATACTCAAAGATCTTTATTGTATCCCAGAGGAAATTCACTTGTTAATCCAAATTGCACCTTATAAGATACATATAGGTGAGAATGAATTAAGCATAAAGAAAAATATTACTCATACCTTAAAGACATTATGCACTATTTTCTTCTTCATCTTTTATTGTTGTGTTCCTCAAAGATCCAACCCCTCAACAATATCTCCTTGGTTTAAGATGCCCGATTGTAAATAGATTTTTCATGGGTACCTTATACATGTGGAAAATTAAGAATAAAAACTGGTTAATTTATTTAATTTATATTTGGCTTAGGATCAGATTTATGATATCAGTAAGCAGAGATAGGAGGAATTTTACCCATTCAACTAAACTTAACTTCACTTCAACATCTCCACCTGTCCTACAAAAATGTTTGTTTTGATAAAATTCACTTCATCAATAGCGAAATTCTGGGGGAGAAAAGATGTGAACAAAAGTGGGCATCCTAAATATGAGCCTGATCTTCATTTTCCATCATAATAACGCCTTCTTGATGAATAGTGTCAACTACTAAGAACTGGAGGCAGTATTAATTGTATGCAGACTGATCTGAAGGCTATATATTTTACTGCTTCCTTCTAAGTGATGCAGAATTTGATCCAGCTTCACGCTGAACAGCTCTAGGGACAAACGTCAAACCACGAGTGTGCCGGCGACCAAAGCTGACCGATGAAGGAGCCAAGTCCGAAGTACTCAATTTAGAGACTGCCGTTACAAGGCCATCCATGGTTGCATTATCCACTTCCATTGTTCTTGTATCATTCTCCTTGTCAGTAGCTTGTTTCCATTGAATCTTCTGCCTTTCTTTCTTTGATGGTCGAGCCTTCTTAAAAAACTCAATATATATATATATATATATATATTGAGCATTTTTTAAGCAAATTTTATAAATAGAACCCAAGGTTTATAAAATATATATATATATATATATATAATTTCATGAAAAGGAAAGATATTAGCATCACGTCATGAAGAGGAGATTAAAGAGCTTCGAGTTTGCCAACCATATGATAGTTAATTATATAAAACAACCGACCGTTAACGTTAATATCGGAATGTGTGAGTTTTGAGTTATTAACTACTCCTGAAGAGGAGATTAAAGAACAGAGGCGGACCCACCTCTTAGAGAAGTGCCCCTCAAATTTGAGAGTTTTTTTTTTTTTAATAATTAATCTATATTTGAATGATTACCCACTCCTTAAATTAAGTGTCCACCTTTAATACATTAAGACTGCACATTATGATAGGGAATGAATGGTTGAATGATTGTTTAGTGCCTTATATTAAAAAAAAAATATGTATTTGATAGCATTAATAATAAGACAATTATGATGAAATTCCAAAAAATAAGGCCTAGAAAGATGACATTATAATTATTTTGATTATAATATACTTTTTTTTATTAAAATATATGTATTTGAACTTATTGAGTGTCACCCTTCATTGCAATTTATATAACTGCATTTCTAACATACTTAACCTTACTTTTCTAAATAACAGGTTTGTAAAATAATTGTTCTTTTATTATATTTCAAGTATTCACTTGATTTCATAAATATTTTTTAATATATATTTTTTTGTTTATATTGTTTTGTTTTTTAATGAATTTAAAACTTTCCTTAAATAAAAATATATATTCGGGACGTTGCCCCGAATCCTTCGCTAATTATACCCCATCTTCTATAATTTTTGGGTCCTCCCTACCTACAAAGTACAAACTAATGAGAAATTAGCCCCATTCAACACCCTGTACTCTTCTGTTTTGTACATTTACATTTTGCGGCAGCCGGATTGCGAGGTTTAAATTAGACACAAATATATTATGATGTGTCAAGGCTATTTAACTTGAGGCTAAAATAATACAATCAGATAATTAATAAATTCCATAGTTATTTATATTTTATATATGTTTTCCTTTTTCATTACATTAATAATGTATATGTGGGCAAAAAATATTGTGTACGTGTGTAGTGTAGAAAATCTTTATCTTTCTTGGCCTAAGTAGTAACCATTCCTCTTGAGAAATGAAAGGCAAATGAATATGTGATTGGGCAAAGAATGGCCTAAAAAAGGTTGCAACAAAAAGGCGCGCCAGGTAGGGGTCGAACCTACGACCTTCTGCTTAGGAAACAGACGCTCTATCCACTGAGCTACAAGCGCTTCTTTTACTCTTAGACGATATGAAATAATACAATAATAGAATAATAAAATTTAATATTGATGTAATGGACATCAGTCCGAGCGTCGACTTTGCTAATTGAATTTTCATTTTCCTGTCCACTTGGGTCATGTAATAGGGACCCCTAATAAATACTTTGTTTCTTTTTATAGCGACAGAATGTCTTATAAACAAAAAATATCTCTACCAAAAGGGTGGTAATCTATATGACAATATCAAAATTATGACGTAGAAATCCCATGAAAACGGGTCTTGAATCTTGACATGAGAAACAGGAAGTTGAAATGGAAAAGGAGAAGAGAGAGAATGTATAGATTGATGGACGGTGGTTTGAAGAGGATATGCCCCCTTCCCTCCTTTCCCGCTCTTCTAAATTTAGTTGCTACTTTCTCACCCTCCTTTATTTTTGAAGTACCTAATTTTAATTTTTCATTCTTTTAGTTTTCACTCATCATGATTCTTCGTTGAATATTAATCCTCTATTTTTCATTTCTGCTTATTCTGGATAGGCTTCTCCTTTCTTCTTCAAACTTCTTCGTTACCAATAGTTTTCGTCGCTTCATCAATTTTTCTTTTCTATAACAACTTTGAGAGTTTAGCAAGTCTTGATACGAATACGAGCATACACCAATGGTATTTATTTTCATTCGCAATCTATTTTGTAAATTATCACTGTTCTTATCTGTATCTCAACTTCTGTTTTCTTCGTATTGATTAATTTTAAAGATAGAAGCAGATAGATGTGCATTTAATTACGGTTCAGACTAACCAACTCATGAAGAAACTTTGTTCCATTATCATTATACAAGCCCTGTTATATTTCCTATCAGAAATGAAGGAAAACTCCTAACAAGTTGAAATCTCATATTTAGCCAGGCTTACTCATGATGTGAGAGAGAGTTCAAATTTCGCTTACTTGTTTGATAAATTGTGCCAGGGAATAGAATCCCCTCTTAATTTTGAATTATTACATTTGTAATTCTTAATCTTGAAACCATGATCATTGAATCTCTTGTTTTTTGCAATTTTGTTGTTGATTGATTTTGTTTATCACCTGATCTCAGACACCTCTTTGATTCTCCCAACTACTTTATACCAATGGAGTGTGTTGAAGTGAAGGGGCCTCTCTCAGAATCATGTTCAAAGTGGACTGAGGAGAAGCCAATGGCAGAACGCTCTAAAGAGACTTCTAAAGTGCTAAATCCACCAGACATTTATTCTGACGCTGAATCTCCAACCAATCAACTTAGCAACGGAAAAGTGAAGTCTACAACAAATTTGACACAGACTGAATTTACAGCATCACCACATGCTTTTGATCGTCAAATTGCAGGGCAACATGAATTTTCTCCTAAAGTTAATTCAACAACTTCAAATACTGTGGATGATGTTAAAGAGAGAAGCAATCAGGAAATTGTTAAAGAAAATACTGGAACAGTAGTTAAAGACAATATCTCGAACAGGCAACAAATGCTAGATGTCATTACAACTGCCAGTTTTAGTATTGATGGTGATCATAACCAAAATCTATCAGCTGCCTATCATGAAACACAAGATATGCAGTGTGTCCACAATGAACAAAAGAGTAATCCACCTCAAATAAAGATCGACACTGAAGATCATAATGAGATTATACTTCCAGCTTCCTCTTTTGACACAGCAGATTTTCAAAATGCCCTCGATGAACCAACGTTTGATTCTCCTCGATCACAGGCTAATGGTTCCGCTATTGACGTCTTGGAAATGCTTCAGACTGATGATGATCATAATGAGATTGTACAATCATCTTCCTCTTCAGAAGCAAAGGATTTGCAAAATGAACACAATGAACCAAAGACTGATCCACCTCAAGCAAATGCTGCCTGTGCTACAACTGAAGTCTTGGGAACGATCCACAGTGATGATCATAATGAAAGTATACCATCATCTCCCTATTTAGAATCAAAAGATTTGCAGAATGATCACAATGAACTAAATATCGATTCGCCGGATAAACAAGTTGCCAGTTCTGCCGTTGAAGTCCTTGGAATGGTTAACACTAACGATCATGATGAGATTACCAGATCAAATTCCCCTACTGGAGAAGGAGATTCGCAAGATGATCTCAACGAGCTAAAGATTAATCCACCTAAAGTACAGGCTGCACATGCTGCTAATGATGTGTGGGGAACGGACGACACTCCTACACGTGCTAAGCAGGCTGGCCATATTGATACAGCAGCTCCAATTGAATCTGTCAAGGCAGCTGTTTCCAAATTTGGAGGAATTGTGGATTGGAAGGCTCATAGAAACCTAACAGTGGAAGTAAGGATGTCCTATATTATTCTTCATCTTTTAATATCGCTAATTTCCCTTTTCAGGTTTCTTAAATTTTTATGTTAATGGTGCCTCGCAAGTAAAGAAATCTTTTGGTTGCTTGCAAAATAATCTATCTCACATAGAGAAATATGAAAATAGCAGTTATAGCTTTAATATTTGTTGTAATTTTGTTTTGGGGGATGTTTACAACATGAAACTCCTCTCTTTTGGCCCACAATCCGCATCTTAATGTCATGGTGCAAATCGCTTGCCTTAGTTGGAAGAGGAAGTCTTGTTTATCAGATAACCTTGGACAAAATCAATGCAGGAGATAAAGTTTAAATGTGTATATCTATAGTTTTTTATGCTAGAATAGATTTCATTAGCAAGAAAATTGGATTAATACGACATGTCGTCCTCATTTTCTTTGCTTCCTGCCATGCATAAGATAATTTCTTGGTACTCATGAGTCATGATCATTTGGTCTAAAACGGTAACTTTTTATGTGTTTGTACAGAGACGCCAACATGTAGAACAAGAACTCCAGAAAGCACAAGAGGAGATCCCGGCATATAGAAAACAATTTGAGGCTGCAGAACAGGAAAAAATCCAAGTATTAAAGGAGTTGGATAGCACTAAAAGATTAATAGAAGAACTAAAACTAAACTTAGAGAGGGCACAAACAGAAGAGCGCCAGGCAAGACAGGACTCAGAGCTTGCGAAACTTAGAGTTGAAGAAATGGAACAGGGTATTGCAGATGAAGCCAGTGTCGCAGCCAAGGCACAACTAGAAGTTGCTAAAGCCAGGTTTACAGCTGCTATTTCTGAACTATCGTTTGTGAGAGAAGAGTTAGAAGGATTGCGCAAGGAATATGCTTCCTTAGAGATCGATAAAGATGTAGCTGTTAAGAAAGCTGAAGAGGCTGTTCTTGCATCAAAAGAAGTTGAGACGCCAGTGGAAGAATTGACCATTGAATTAATTGCTGCAAAGGAGTCATTTGAGTCGACACATTCTGCACACTTGGAAGTGGAGGAAAAAAGAATAGGAACAATCATGGCTAGAGATCAGGATTCTCACAACTGGGAGAAGGAACTCAAGCAGATAGAAGAAGAGATCCACAAACTTAGCCAGCATATTTCATTAACGAAGGATCTCAAGTCTAAACTAGAGACAGGCTCTGCCGTGTTGCTTGGTCTAAAGGCTGGTTTAGCTGCTTTCATGGAAGCAAAATCGAAGGAAGAACATGATGTTGAAGGAGTTTCAAGAATAGAACAAGAGGAACTAGAGAAGAAAACACACACTGAATTAGTGGCAATTGTGGCTTCAGCTACAAAGGAACTTGAGAAAGTGAAGATCAATTTGGACGAACGAACTAATGAGGTTAATAGCTTGAAGGAGGCTGCTGCATCACTAAAATCAGTACTTGAACAAGAGAAATCAACTCTTGACACCATTAGGCAGAGAGAGGGAATGGCATCCATTGCGGTTTCTTCACTTGAAGCAGAACTAGAGAAGACTAGATCTGAAATAGCTGAAATACAAATGAAGGAGAAAGAGGCAAAAGAAAAAATGGTTGAGCTACCTAAAAAGCTACAAGAAGCAGCTGAAGATGCTGATCAGGTCAACTTATTTGCTCAAATAGCTCGTGAAGAGCTGGGAAAAGTAATAGAGGAGGCAGAGCAAGCGAAGGCTGCAGCAACTACAGTGAAAAGCAAATTGCTTGCAACTCAAAAGGAGATAGAGTCAGCCAGGGCTTCTGAGAAGTTGGCTATAGCAACAATCAAAGCATTGCAAGAGAGTGAGTCAGCTAGAAGAAAACTTGGTGCAGAAGATTCCAAAGGGGTGACACTTTCTTTAGAGGAATACTATGAACTTAGCAAACGTGCCCATGAGGCAGAAGAGCAAGCCAATTTGAGGGTTGTAGCTGTTAATTCTGATATTGAGATGGCTAGGGAATCTGAATTGAAAACCCTGGAGAGATTGGAAGATGTGAATCAAGAGATATCTGCCATAAGGGAATCTCTGAAGGTGGCAATGGATACAGCCGAAAAGGCAACAGAAGGAAAATTAGCTGTCGAACAAGAATTAAGAAAGTGGAGGGCTGAACATGAACAGAGAAGAAAGGCGGGTGAGTCAGACCAAGGAGAGGTAAACCAAAGTCAAAGCCCTACGGTTAGTTCTGATGGAACTAGGGAAGTAAATATCCTTGAAGAAGCCCCCGAGGAACGTAGTCCTGTGCATTATATGTCAAGTTCAAAGCCAAATCTCCATGCAAACAATGGACCAGCCCCAGAAAAAAATAATGGCAGGAAGAAAAAGAGGTCACTATTTCCACGTGTTTTAATGTTTTTTGCTAGAAGAAAATCAACAAGGTCTTAGTTTTCCTCAGAAGAAATCACGTGCCATGTAATGATGTGGCTATCTTACTCCATCCTTTTAAATTTGTAAAGAATCAGTATATGTTAGTAGTCAATGTTGTATGTATGATTGATTAGGTTATACATTTTCTTTCTGAAAGGGTCATGTTTGTTTGGTACTCTGGTATAAAGTTACCATCCTTGGTAGTTGGTAGGAAAAGAGAGAATAGGATGATTCTGTAATGTATGTACGGTTACGTACTTATACTGATGTTTATGTAAAGCTTCATGAGATTTGATCGAATAAAAGTTTTCTTCCTTTCCAGTGGCTACTTCAGCAAGTTCACAAATGAAACAGGGCATAGCAGCTAGGTGAACAGAAGAAGAATCATTAATTCCTCCTTTTGGGTGAAGAATTATGCACAAAACACAACTAGCTCCGGTTGTAAATATAAAATCTACTTGACTTACTTAATCATATCATATGTTATATATGATTAAATTATATATCAATTTTTAAGTCAAACATATTATTTTAGAGGAAAAATGATAAATATAAATACTTAAAAATAATTTAATTAGCTTCCTTAATTTTATCAAAAAGTCAACTGGGTTTTATATTTTGGACATGTTGTGTTATTCTAACATCCATTACAAAAGATTCACACAAGAACCTTTCCTGTGTAGTCCATCAGAAACCTGAATGCCTAGATCGCCATTTCCTCAATTCTTGGATTGCTCTAATTGGCATTTAAGAACTCGACCTCTTCAAAAAGCTATCATCTGCATCTTCCCACATACATGATATTATTATCGTGAAAAGAAGTCTCCTAATCTTACTTTTTTCTTACCAAATGAAAAGGTGATTAAATATATATATATATATATATTGCATTTTCATAAGTTAAAGGTAGGGAAAATATTTGGTGCTAACGCCATTCATAATAGTTAATATTGAAAGTGTGACATTTAGATTCTTTGTAAAAGAATTATTTACAATTCGATATCGCTCTTGAAATAATGGCCCTTTTGATATTGACAAAAACAACTAATTTTTAAGCAGGAACTAAAATGTTAATAATGCATAGTGTTTGTATTCAAGTATACTCCATTCATTCCCAGGTTGTTGTTCAAGTCCTCAATGGATGTTACTTCGATACAACTCACTCCAGAACATCCGTCCCCTCCACTGTCTCTCATCATATCCCTCAACCTTGCCACATCATCCCACCTCCCTACAATTGCATAAAGATTTGACATTAATACGTAAAACCCGCCATTTCTTTGATCCATGAAAAACAATTTATTCGCCAAGCATTCCCCAAGTTTGATTTCTTGGTGGATGCTACAAGCACTTAACAGTGATATCCACACAGCAGAATCAGGTTGGATCTTCATATTGTTAATAAATTCTACTGCTTCGTGAAACAATCCTGCTCGACCTAATAGACCAACCATGCAAGCATAATGTTGCAAATCTGGCATCAGGCCATACTCTTCCATCATGATCCGAAAGTACTCTGTTCCTTCACAGAGAAGTCCACCATGGGTGCATGCTGATAAAACTCCCAAAAAGGTTATTTTATCGGGTTGTAGCCCTTGGTTTTGCAGCTCATTGTAACCAGTGAAAGCTTTATGTTCAACCCCATATGAAGTATAACCTGAGATAATCGAATTCCATGTCGCCAAACATGGATCTATGATGCTATTGAACACCTTTTCAGCATAATCCAATCTTCCACACTTGGTATACATGTCTATTAGAGCAGTTCCGGTGAAATCTTCCATTTCCACGTTGTTCCTTATGACATAGTTATGCAGCGTCTGCCCAGTCCTCAGGTGCCCAAGCTGGCTACACCCACACAGTAAACTAGAAATAGTTATGGCATCAGGTTTTTGTCCAGACTTTTTCATTTGGCAGAAGAAGTCCATGGCATCACTTGGTTTTCCAGCGTGGACACAGCCAGATATCACAGAATTCCATGTGATCAAAGGTTTATATCTCATCTCAAGAAACAAACAAGAAACAGCTTCTATCTCGTCAAATTTTGAATACAGGCTTATTAGCCCATTAGTGACTAAACCATCGTTAGTCAACCCATTCTTTAATCCATAAGCATGGAAGGCACGTCCAACAGCAAAGTGGGCAGGATCTATAATACCGTGAAGGACACTAAGCAATGCTACTGCATCCAGTTTCAAGTCTAATTGCTGAGTTTGGATAAAATACTCAACTACTGACTTCATATCACCTTTCTCAGCATAGCTTGACATGATTGCAGTTAAGGAAATCAGGTTGTTGGTTGGCAAATGTTTGTAAAGAAGTTCTGCCATATGTGTGAGCCCTTGCCTGGCATATAAGCAAACTAGTGAAGTAACGACAGAAGCATGATTGATCATGCCACATTTAATAATGTAGCAATGAATGGACTCTGGAGCAGCATTCGCTGACAGAAGGCTCATCATTGTCACTGGACTGGGTTGCAAACCCTCATGTAGCATCTCTTTGAAGCAAATCATTGCCTTTTCCAACAATCCATTTTGGCCATAGGCACCAATCATAGAGTTCCAAGAAACGAGACTTCTCTCAGACATTTCTTCAAATAAAAGTTCTGATGCTTCCAAATTCTCGCATTTAGCATACATTGAGGAAAGGGCATTCTTCAATTGACCATCAAAACCAAGGCCTGCTTTAATCCCAAAGCCATGAAGGGATCTTCCTTGAAGAATTAGTTCAAAGCGACCACAAGAAGGTGCCAAACCTACAATCGTCGCATGATCAGGTCGAAAACCTTCCCTAAGCATCTGTACAAAGAGACCCAGTGCAACAGAACCATATTCGTTCCGTGAATATCCACAAATCAACGCGTTCCACGAAACGACATCTCTACAAGGCATATCTTCAAACAGTTGGCGAGCATTAGTTGTAAGACCCAGTTTCATATAGAAATCCAAAAGAGCAGTATTTAAATAAACAAATTGGTTGATGCCCCGTCTCACTAATTGAGTTTGAACTTGGCTAACTTGAAGTTCCGTGACCGCAGAGCTATAAGCATCAGAAGAGAAAGACGAAGCAAAGGCTTTTATAAGTAACGAAAAAGTGAGATCATCGGGATTCGCCTTAGCATCTAGAAGCTGCCGGAAGATAGCCAGCGGCCACTTTGCATTTTGGCTTCCGTTATATGAGGAAAGCAGAGAGTGAAAGAATGAGATGCCGCGAGTTTTTGAGCTCCAGACTGTGCACGCGTTCATAATATAAAGCCGCACAGAGTTGGCTTATTGATCATTCACAATTGA
The DNA here is from genome assembly GCA_019022655.1 of Acacia acuminata. Lineage (NCBI taxonomy): Eukaryota > Viridiplantae > Streptophyta > Magnoliopsida > Fabales > Fabaceae > Acacia > Acacia acuminata. Next base: position 952,415 of record JAFJYI010000015.1, read on the forward strand.
TAAGCGGAAGCATTTAGATGATGTGTGTGCAGATTCCACTATGAAACGCGCAAAACTTCAAGACAATTCGTTAGAAGCAGCTCTGAATTTGAAATCGGTCCCATCTGCCAATAAACAAGGTTTTTATTTCCGTCTTCCCCCTTAGTAACCAAACAAAAAAATAAGACAAGTTGAAATCGGTCCCATCTGCCATAATTCTCTTGTGAGAATTCCAAATAAATACCAAATGAATTTGTAAAATCTCTAGATGTCCCTTGAATTTACAAAAAGACTGAGAAGAAACAAGGACTTTTGAGGGATATGCAAATTCATACAAAATGACCATAATACCCTTGCCCCTTTTGAGAGATGAGCGAGAGAGAGAGAGCGAGATTGAGAGAAGATTCAAAGCTTCCTTAGTCGTTGAAATTAACGGGCCGACCTCGCTGCTGACACCGCACTTGCCTTGGACGCCTCTCGGTGCATAGGTGATGAAAAAAAAAAAAAAAAAACTAAAACCCGAACGGTAAATTTTTTTTTTTTTTTTTCATCGGGGTCGATCCGGAAGAAATTGGAAGAAAAAGATGTGAAGGGAGGAAGGAATGAAGAAGAAAAGGAAGGAAGGAGGAAGGATGACGATGAGAAAAAAAAAAAAAAAAAAAGGAGTGTCGAAGGCATTCTAGAGAATGCCTCGAGGCATTTTCCAAGAATGCCTTGAGATCAAGGCATTCTTTCCCCATTTACAAAACAACCATCGCCATTTCAAGTAAACTATCGCCATTTACAAATAAATCGTTATTTACAACTTTTTTACGGCCTTTTCCATAATTACAAAAGATAAACTTCATCACCATATACAAAAAAACCATCGGCATTTACAAGTAAACCATCGCCATTTCAAGAAAACCATCGCCATTTACAACCGAGTTCTTGCATTTTCCATTCTTGCCTCGTTGTAAATGGCGATGGTTTTCTTGTAAATGGTGACGGTTTACTTGTAAATGCCGATGTTTTTTTGTAAATGGTGATGAAGTTTATCTTTGTAATTATGGAAAAGGCCGTAAAAAAGTTGTAAATGGCGATGGTTTATTTATAAATGGCGATGGTTTACTTGTAAATGGCGATGGTTATTTTGTAAATGGGGATGAAGTTTATCTTTTGTAATTAATGAAAAAGGGAAGAAATTGGGCATTCTCGAGAATACGGAGGCATTCTCCAAGAATGCCTTGAGGGGCATTCTCGAGAATGCCGTCGACACTCCTTTTTTTTTTCCCCTCTCATCTTCATCCTTCCTCCTTCCTCCTTCCTTCCTTTTCTTCTTCATTCCTTCCTCCCTTCACAACTTCTTCTTCCAATTTCTTCCGGATCGATTCGATGGAAAAAAAAAAAAATTACGTTCGGGTTTCGATTTTTTTTTTTTTCCTTTTTCATCACCTCTTGGCCCGCTGAGACGTCCAAGGCAACGGGTGCGGCGTCGGCGGCAAAGGTCAGCGTCGGCTTCAACGGCGGCGGAAGCTCTGAATCTTCTCTGAATCTCGTTCTCTCTCTCGTTCATCTCTCAAAAGGGGCAAGGGTATTATGGTCATTTTGCATGAATTTTCATATCCCATCTGCCATAAACCTTTGGATTATCTTTTCCCCTGTGACAAATTTACAATATTGCTTTCTATTATCATCTGTATTAAATATCTAGTTAATTTTTTATTTTTTTTTTTTTTGCTCGGAAAATATATCTAGTTAATTAAAGCATTACAATTATCAAAAAAAACAAAATTAAATTTCGATATTATTCTTACCAGCTACTCTTTTCAGTTATAAATGTAATGTTAGTTAGTTTAGTTTACCATGCCTTTTCAACTTTGAAGGTCCAAAGTAAAACATAAGGGGCAGATTTGATTGTTTAGTCAATTTATTTCTCTCCTAATACACAAGCCTCATAAACCATGATTAAGACCTAGGTTTCCCCTCCGGTTCTCTCATGCAATATTAACCAGAGTGCTATGTTATTGGCTTGAATTGTGGACATTGGAATGATGCAATTGACTTTTTGTTGCAGAAGCGCATTCTACATATGCCTTCATATTTTCGACGTCATTCGAAACAGAAAAGGATCAAGAAATGCCTTTGAATTACAATTACCAAGACAATAGCATTGAGTGGCAAACAATGAAAAAGCCACCCGATCCCTGATTAAATATTCAATTGATGTCAACTATGTTCTAATTGCGACGTGCAGGATAACTTTGTGCCCTTTCACCATACGAATTTTCAAGGATTGCCTCCTCTGGTCCATATATCAAACGGCAGCGCTCAGTAAACGAACCAACCATTCTAGAGGCCACCTCCTTAAAGAACATTGAAGCAATCTGAGAACCAGAGCGTCAGTCAGAAAAAGAATCCATCAATCCGTACTCAGCTCAAAAGTCCAAACATAAAGATACCCAATATGGGATATGCAGTTCTTTAAACATTCGTGAACAGGAATAAAGAGCACAAAAGAATAAAGAACGGGGCTACATGGCTAGAAAATGCAAGAGAACTGAACACGTATCTAAAGTTTTTCTGCACGGTTTAACGATAGATTGCCTATTTAAGCTACATGCAAATATTTTCATCATTAAGTTTGGACAGCAATCATGGCGTAAATATGTACAAATTGTAAAATTGTGGAATTCTCATGTCAGCAAGACTCAAAGATCGATAACATGAACACTTATGGAAAACCATGTTTTTGGATTAGACCAAATATTTCATCAGAAGTGGACAGTGTAACAGAACGTGATGCAAATCACAACAGCAGGACATCAGGAACGGGCAATGTAGGATAAAATTACAGCTAGAAACAAAAGGAGGAAGCTGAAGTAACTAGAGCAGCATCGGCTAGTCTTGGCCATGTTGATTGTGAGAAAGGCCATAATGGGAATTGTATGTTCAGAAATGTGGGTACATTGGGAAGGTAAATGCATGCCATTATCAGGTACTCCATCCGGTCCTAATTATAGAAACACTTTTGGTAGTGCAATTTGCACTACCAAAGTGCTCCTATAATTAGGACCGGAGGTAGTATTATTTAGTTCTAATAAGCACATATTCTTTAACATCTAAAAATATCCACTACCTTTGATCCTTGATATAAGACCTATTTGTAAAATGGGTCTTATATTAAGGACTGGATAGAGTATTATGAAGATGGGTATAGAGGCTTGGTATGGACTTGTTTCGCATAAAGTGTTCAAAAAAGTGGATTTAAAATTACAGGGAATACTAATTCCACAATCAAGCAAAAATGACGACAAAAACAAAGTTGACAAGAAAAGATACAGAATCACTGAGCTCTACCTGTCTGTAAAGAGGAGATTGAAACTTAAAATCCACCAAGAAATAAACATTGCAAGATCTTGGAACTGGCCCGGGACTAAATTCCCATATGTTTATCAAATGGTCAAACAGGGTACTCTGAGATACAGTGGTCTGGAGGCACAAAACAAACATCATAAGTGAAGTGAAAAAAGAAAGCAATAGAATTGGAACACCCCACATATAGTGAAATAAAGAATATAAAGTTCACACACACTAAATTCAATCAACTATCAGAAAATGACAAGAAGACGCACTAGCAGTGCAGGATTATCTTCCTCTAGATGAGAAAACTCAAGTTCATTGAGATAGAAAGTCATGACAAGAAAAAAAAAAGGCACAATACAAGGACAGCTGTTCCAAATTAGTTTTTGTAAAATCTGCATTACATGCCTGTGCTCATCAGCACGTAGACATGAAAGTGGCATAAATTAAACTTAATGGTAATATCAAATTTGGACTAAAACTGGTCTATTAGTTACATCCTTTTATCAAAATTTAATCTAACTGAAGAAGTTGCTCACGAGTCACAATTATAATCCAGAGATAATAAACGGAAAAAAGTGTAACTAAAAGTAGCTAGAACCACTAAAGGCCTAAACTATCATGCTGTGGGTCATAATAGGATGAACACCTTTATTCGCTTTGGTCTTTCCAGTTCAACATGGGAAACATAACTCTCAATAAGAAATTTAAATCCAATCTCCAACTCAGCATCAAATGATCCATCTGGATAGTGTTTAACTATCTCAGATCTCTGACACCATGGGACAAAACCATGATAGAAATCAACAGCGGCAACTACGTCAAATAATTGCTCTGGAGAGTACCTACGAATTTAGCAGTCTATCAGTTTGCATATTCCTTGAGAAACTGGTTTCCAAGTTAAATTCGAATTTGCACCACGAAAAAGAATTAAGAAACATAAAAAGCAAGGGCTAATGAATAAATTCAAAAGGTTAACAAATCGATAATTGGCAGAATACCAAGAAAAAGAACATATATCCCGTGTAGCAATAGATGGAAACTTCAGGAAAACAGATTAAAAACAACTCCATGTGACCGCTCTACAATTTCCTAAGGATGTTCGACTGAGACTCAAAGATTAGGAGCGGAACAATCTGATTCCAAAAGAGAATATTCATATTATTCACGTTGAAGCAAACACATTCCTTGAAGGAAAGATGTATATAATCATCTTACCCCAAAACGCGCTTCTCCTCGTATACTTTGGATAGTACACCTTCTTCACCATCTCCACATCCAAGAAACTGCCTCGTTTGAGCAAAATTATCCTTACGCAAACCTCCAATTACAGATATAGAATCAGCGTAGCAGCCAACTGGTTTGAAAATGGACCGTTTCTGGTCACTCGCAATAGTACTGAGGCATTGGCACCGTTCGGGTTTCCCGAGCTGCCCAAGGCTCGTGCCGGAACAAATTAATTGTTTGACACCGGTTTTACGCGATGCAACGGATCGGAGTGCTTTTGAGGTCGACGAAAATGGTGGCATTTTCAAATCCTAGAAATTGGAGAACCCTAATTGATCGGGCGCAGCTAGGCAGGCGCAAATCAGAAAACACGATAATTACAATATAAACGCAGCTAAAAATCACGGCATCAAGCTTATCGGAATTTTGTGCCGCTGAAAGAATCACCAATCACAGGAAAAAAATCACGAGCGAAGAACACATGCTCCGAGTTGGAGTCAGAGAAACCGAGTATGTGAAGCCTAAGAAACGAAAAACCGAATCTTGAAATGAATGAAGACGCAACAGCGAAGCAAAATCGAAGAAGATCAGGGGCAAAAATCTGAAGAAGCTAAGGTCGTTCTTCAAATTAGACGGGGGCTTCAAAAACCGTGGATACCATGAATAAAAATAAAAACGCAGGCGGTTCTTGAACGTAGTGATCAGGATTCCAGCGTAAACCACGTGGTTGTTCACTTGCTAAGATAGATCAGCTAGACGATGCCGTTTCTAGCGAACCAATCCATAAAATATAGGAAAATGCACCTTCCACGGCAGAACCAGTCGCGTTTTGGGTGGTAGGCGGATAATTGACGGCAAATTCTTAAGGATGAATGGAATGTTCTACTTGCTACTCCCTCTCCTTTTTATTGGAAACTTTTTTGTTATTGATCTTTTTGTAATTTTTTTTTATTTTAAAATTTAAACTATTTTTTTTTATCTCTATTAAATACACACGTTATATTAATTATCCACATTTACATTAATTACCCTCTTTCATTTACTCATTTATTACATATTCTCTAAATAAGAATATATTTAGAATAAACATGATATTTTTAATACATTTATTGTTTTTAATTAATTTTAACTGCCAATTTTTTTATGAAATAAAAATAAAATTGCTTAACAAAAATACTAGAGCGAGTATGTGCTACAGTGCTATAGTAATTGCGAAAACATTTAGACATATTTCCTACATTATCGTTATTGTACTATTTATGGGATGATAAAATTATAAATTTAATAAATAGATATGTACTTTAATGGTTCAAAATCATATAATTAATTTTTAAAAAATATATTTTTATAAAAAATAATAAACATGTGTATCTACTATTCATTTTGTTATTAAGTGTTTTGATAAAAATATAAGCTGTGTCGCTCTTGCAAAAAAAAAAAAAAGGTGTGTAAAAAACCCGGACCGGCCACCGAACCGGTTGGGGTGCTGGGTTAAGGGTTAGTGGGTCGGGACGAGGAGTGAACCCGGCCTAGACCGGTGAGATATAAAAAATTGGAAAATAATTAATTCCTCATCACACCAACATAAATTTGATATACTATATATCATTTCAATACTTGGATCAGTGACAAAATAATCATACTCCAATACTTGTGACATATTCGATATTCTTAACAATTTTCTTTACTGACCTACATTTGACATCCACTAAGCGCCAACCGAAAACAGAGAAACTACAAAATGGCGGTCGAGGAGCGTAGAGCACCGAGAAGTTTGAGGAAGTTGAGTTTGACAATGGGAAGAGTCGGAAATCACACATACTTTGTTTCAAATCGATATGAATTAGATTGCATTCTTTAAAAAAAAAAAAAAAAAAAAAAAAAAAAAAAAAAAAAAAAAAAAAAAAAAGCAAATTGAGGGAGAATTTTTTATTTTTTTTAAATAAAAAAAACGGTCGACCCAGGTGACCCGTCCGGTTACTCCCGGTCGACCGGTTTTTCCCTAAACGGATCGGTTTCACGGCCGGTTGGCGGTTTCGTCTGAACCGGCGGTCCGGTCCCGGTTTCACAAACCATGGAATCAAATAAATTTGGACGTACCTTTCTTATACCTTAAAAAAAAAAAATGACTCGGACATGGAAGGCTTGTCTTGTAAGCAACATACCGAGGAGCGTATTGATCTAACTCAGACAAAATGAAAGCTGGAAAAGTGACGACAGATAACGGTATAAGGAAGCAGTTTCCCAAACGTAAACCTTATTCCTTGTTACAAGAAACGGCATGTTTTTATCTAAAATATTTATTTTTGTTTTTCACTTATACTTTTATCAAACATATTGTTCAAGCAATTTCTTTTTTTAAAAAAATATTTTTTAAAAAAAAAATTATCTACCTACATACTTAAAGTTTACAACTAAATTAACATAATTTTATTCGTTAGCGTGAAAAATTATGTATTTTTCGGACTTTATGGCTCAAATGATACCAAATACATTTCTTAAAGTTTTATTAAATGTGAGATAATGATCGAATTCCAATCTCTTCTAAAATGCATAATGATGGCGGGGTGGGGATAAAGGTTGTGACTCACGAGTTTAAGCAAACTCATAGACACGATGATAACGTAAATTCATAACTTCTATTATTAAATAGGTATTATTAGTGTATAATTAAAATATAAAAATGACAATAATTTGATTTAAATACGTTTTAAATCCAAATAATTGAAATTAAATCCATCATTTATTATATTTAATAAAGAAATTTCTATATAAAGTCAAAACATGATCAAATCAAAAAAGTTAACATGAGTTTAAAAGTAAGTGAACACGGTTTTATAATCTAAACGTAAAAAGCGGTAAAATCGATGTATAAACTCGTGAGTTTAATCGAAGTTACAACTAAGACGAAGTTCTTATTGACTCGACTCGTTTTTGTAAGCTAGAAAGCCTAAAACGGTAGAACTCAAGATCAACTCGTGAGTTTGACAACAATGGGGTTTGGGGATCGCTGATAATGAGCAAACTATAAACTACAGATGAGACGTATAGAGACATCAGCAGCAGCAGATAAGTGTGCCGCTAATAATGTAGCGCTCGGACAGGCGTGGCTCTCCAATCAAGCTCATTGAAGTCAATATAATATTCGCGACCAGCTAGCAACAGTGCGTCTGCAAGGGATTAGTGAACAAGTATCCTCGATCGATCAGCACCAGAATACAGATTATCCATATGGAAATGAAATGAAATTTCTCATCAACAGGAAAAGTAGTTAATCTATCAATCGTCACCTCAACAATATTGGTGCATGGAAGTGTCGTCGGATATCAAAGGCTTGAATCTCTTAACGTTTTTCTTGTCGAAGCACTCCCCCACTTCATCATCATCATCATCATCAACAAAATTCTGATCCGTCATTTCTGCAAAATGTGTACCCATGTCGCTGAAGAACAACATGTGGTGAGGTGAAGCAGAGGGAATTTGGTTTCTTTGGCTCAAACCACACACTGTATCTTCACTTGTGCCTCTACACGTAACACTACCGCTTGAGCAGCTCCACTGCTCGATCCATGGCTTTACCTCTAAAGCATTCCTCCTGCTTACTTGCTCCTTCTTCTCTCTTTCATATTTCATCTTTTTCCAGTATCCATTATCCAGATCCTTCCACTGTTAAAAGTTAACTTTAATCAAATTCATTTTTAACCAACTTCTAAAACGATTGTATAGCGTCGACAGAGAAGTCACTCATATGGTACATATATAATTTTGAATTGCAAAACATTGAAATACTATATACGAGTGATCTTAAGTCTTGACTAATATAACTAATTTAGCATTAATTAGAAGTTTGAACACTCAAACCATCGATTATTATAGGAAAAATGTGAGTAAATAACATTTTCTTTTAATTAAGATGAACCTGAGTAGAAGTAGTGGGGGTGGAGTGAGGGAGAGTTGCTTTAGGGGAACTCCAAGCCAGCCCTTGCTTGGAATTAAACAACTGATTAACGAATGATGCTTCCATAGACTTGAGATACATGCTGTGTTTCTCATCGGTCCATTCTTCTGTTGACAAGCATCTCTTCCCCAAAGAATCCTAATAAAATGAACATAAATGCCGAATAAATATTTATAAACAAACAAAAAAAAAAAAAAGCGTCTTTCTTGGAATTAAGTTCATGGTTGGATAAATTTTAAAAATCAAATGGATAAATAAAGGCATATAAATTTTGAAATGAGTTGATGAAGAAGATGGATCGGAAATGAAAAGTACCTGCACGTGATTGGGTTGTACTAGCTTGACATCGCAGGACTGGTTGAGGAGGTTGGGTGAAATCGTCGGAACTTGGGGTGGTCTGAAATTCTTCATGATAACTTATCGGAGATTAACAGAAGAGGGAAACAAACAAATTGGGAATGAGAGAAGAGGAGGGAGGCGGAAGCGGTGGTTGGGAACTTAGAACAGAGAAAATTAAATAATGAAAGGTAGTTACAGTTGTCAGCGCTTTAACACGTGTCAGGGGCCACCGCATTGCCACGTCATACATGTAGGAGAACACAGGGCGACAGATATTTTGCGAGCACCCAAAATATCTGGCTTCCCTCACTTTAAATGATTGACCATGCGGTTACATTAGATGATGTGGCACTGCATTTCAGTTTTCATGTTCTTTAATAATCCCATTCCCTTAGGATACTGTGGTCCTTTTCTTATCTTATCCCCATGCGATCTTAAAGCGTAGGGATGTAAATTGACAACTCCATTTCATCCACTGCTTTCATGTTCTTGGATATTTTACCCGATAAATATTTAAAAATATATAACTTACCTATATTATACAAATCAGCAACATCAGTTGATCGTTGTGCTGCTAATGGTGGGTGTCAAAATGTATTAATAATCAATTATTATTAATAGCAGCAATTGTTCAATTATTAACGTTTATGATCGATCAAAACAACTGCTTAATGTGCTCATGGCACACCATAGAAGATATTTCTCCTTCGTGCAAGCATCGCAATAAATATCAAATGGGGGAAACGAGTTTCATATATATTGCCAAAACCTTTTTATCAAAAGAACCATGATAAAACAGCAAAAATCTGCTGTCTAAAATTAACTTTCTCCAAATATTAAACAAATATGTGTGGATGCTACCAGATGCGGAAAAACTGCGTTTGAATTCACACTAGTTTTGGCTTGGTGTCACGGATAACAGCATCATCACTCGAGAGCGCAAAGAGCAGGTAATCTGATCCGCCTGGTACGTGTTAGCTTTCCAACCATAACAACATGACCTTATTCCAGTCTGCCTGCATTGAATAATTTTCTTGTGAACATTTAGGGATCAGCGATGTTCTTCTTCAAATGTCATGCATAGAACAGAATACACATTCCAACTGTGGTGCAACAGGGAAAATCATGACTCAAGCATCTGGTTTCTGCTCACTTTCTGGAATGGCAGTGTCTTGCAAATTAATACGACCTGCATAACCAAAAGACGCTTAAAAATTATATCAGAATCTGCCAATCTGCTGGAGAAAAGGTAGAAGGATTAGCTGGTCAATCACACACACTGGTATACGAGACTCTGCATGGTGCATTTATTATAGCCTTGCTCTTTCTATTACAAAAAGAAGAAACAAGGGACAAGGGCGGAGAGGGAAAAAAAAATTCTCCAGGCAGATTTCTACACTGTTAGTTGTATGAGGAGAAATTTTTGCCTAATCCTGTCTTGTCCTGCCTGCCTGAATTTATTTGTGTTAAGCGTGAACCTGTGCAAGTATTATCAGATCATACCTAACAAGGAAATTACGGATGGAGTTTGTGATGATCCATGCAATTTGACATCTGTATCTGCAAAATATTATTCATTTAAAATTACCGAACAAGATTGTTGCGAAGCAAAATAATCCACCCACTGAGGATGGCCTACCTGAACTTCCTATTGATTTAAGGACGTCGGATTTCTTATATGTAAATCCAATGAAATTGGTGTCTTTAGATGTTAACATCTGCGATAAATGTCAAAAAGGAAAGTAAGATATCATAAAGTTACGGTTTTAATACAAGGGGAATCAATATGTAAAAGACCTCAACAGCAAGTTCTATGGGAAATGAATAAGCAAAATATCTACCAATAGACAACAAATTTTGAAAACTATAAATTTCACTGGACAAACTAGACTGCTGAACGCCATCGGTCCAGCAGAATGTGCAGTTCTTTAATAGACCCGAAGAATGTAGAATTGAGATCTACTAATTGTTAACCGATGGCCAAAACGTTTATTGGACTGACTTCTGAATACCTTTGGCTGGTACATACATTACAAGAAGCAAACATATTTGGGGAAAAAATCAGCAGTCAATGTTAGTTATATAATGGGCCCAGCCTAATGAAAAGAATAACGTTATGGAAACTACTTTTCCACGTACAAGTAAATCTTTGGCCATAAACTAGATCCACATGCTTAGAAATGTCTTAAGCAATTGCAATCTGACAGAAAATGATTTACCTTCCGCCAAGGTCCCACAGTAGCTGTTGCAGATGGTGGTCCTTCTAACTGAAATGAACAAACTCAAACAAGTTTAGTTGTGCTGAGATAGTATGAGAATTGAAAACATAAGCCAATATCACCCTTTTAGTGCCCAATGATTATCAGGAACCTCCATGGTATAGTTTACAGTTTTCAGCTGCACTGGGTTCTCAAACAATAAATAATACTCCTCTGGTCCTTAATACAAAACATATTTATCTAATTTGATAAGATTAAGGAAGGTAGTCTAGTTAGTTATTATGACATGTATTTTCTAAAACAACATAGTAATTTTCCTTAATTTCCTTCTTCCCTCTCTTTAATTATTATTGAGGGAGCATTAATAAGGAGTACATTAGAAAAATATTAACAAATATAAAAATTATTTTATATCTAGGACTAATATCAACTCCTCAAATATATCTTATATTAAGGACAAGAGAAGTATCTAACATGATCAATTTGCAATGGGATGAAAAACTTGAGTCCAGTGAAATTAAATTAGTTTAGAACTTTTGTGAAATTAAGGCACATCTCTAGTTTCACTCTTTGAATTTCTATGTAGAACTGGAAGCACAAATTTTTCATTTTCACCTGTCAGTATTGTTTATATGCACAATTTTTGTACTCACATCAGGAAACTTCTCAAAGTTTTGTGTGTCCAAGTCTCCAGTGACAGTAGGTTTATATGCAGCTTCCATTTCATAAAGCGTATCCCACTGAATAGATTTGAACCATGGATGAGCCTGAAAAGGAATGAATGGTATATTAGTAATGAACTTGCCACATGAGCATGTTCAAAAAAAAAATCTAATTTCCCTAATAAGTAATATACTGGCTATGCCTAAGAAGTTGTTACCTTTATTTCTTCGACACCTCTGGTTCCAAGTCTTGTTTCCACATCACATAATAAGTGACAAATCAGATCCTTAGCCTCGTCTGATATCTTGGGTTCTCCAGGGAATTTAAGGCATGTTTTCCAGTTGATTATCTGATACAATAAACACCACCATGTCCTTATGAACAAATGAGAAAAGGTAATGTGAACAGAAAAACCAATTTAATCAAATACCTTACGACATGTCATCCTTGGATCATCAGAACAAAAGGGGGGATATCCGATAAGCATCTCGTACATGATAGCCCCAAGAGACCACCAATCACATTCCATTCCATAGCCCTTTTTGAGCAAAACTTCAGGTGCCATGTAATCAAGAGTTCCAACAGTTGAATATGCCTGAAGAAGTTCAAGTTAGAAAACATAAACAACCTTTGCATTAATATACTAGTACTTTACTGTTTAAAATTAAAAGCAGAAATTAATGACACCTGCAAATGATTAAGTCATTTTGTTATAGTTTTTGGATTTTGTTTTCTTTATTGGAACTAACAAAAAATGTTGACTTTGAAATGGAGGAAAATGGCAATACCAATGCTCTGCGATTACGTTTCCAATGTAGTAATTTCTCCTTTGGCATGACCAAGGGGATGCAGAATATCCATCAGCCTCGCTCATTGATTCATTACCGGTGAAATCTTCACTTTCCAACAAAATTGTAGAATACTTATCATCCAGAGGCTTACATAAGCCGAAATCTGATAGCTTCAGATGGCCTTTTTTATCCAGTATCAAATTATCTGGTTTTATATCCCTACAAGCAGAGTGCATCCAACTAAGCATAATCTTTATTGCTTGATATATTTGAGAACTATTACTCACAAGAAATTTATAAATCCTTCTCCAAAAACAATTTCCTGAGTAGAATTTCTGGATATAGACCAATGTGACTTAGACGGTAAAGACATCAAAAGAAACAAGGGTATTAAGTGGAGTGTTTTAACATTTAAGTACCTTTTTTATCTTGACTGATATTCAATATGGGACATATAAGAGATTCAGCTTAAATAAATTCCTCTTACAATCTTAAAAGCTATATCTAATATATTATTCTTTTGTTTTAGCTGCAATAAATTCATGTTCTAAGAATGAAATACTGCATTACATATTGTACCTTAAGAATAATGACTCCTGGTAATTTGAGCCAGAGTTTATTGAATTTTTTTCTTTTTAGACCAAGCCAAGAGCTTACTTTTTTTTTCGGTGATAAACCTTGTTAAAACAAAGGGGGGCTCTCATGACATACGGGAAGATAAAGAACTTTAAAAGTATTCTGCGTTCATAGGTCACAGTTCATGTACATAAAGTAGTTTCGCTTTGCAATGAGACCAAATTAGTTAGTTTCACAATAGCCATACCTGTGTACGTAATTATGTTGATGTATCGAGTGGATGGCTAAGATGCTTTCAGCAATGTAGAAGCGAGCAACATCTTCAGAAAGGATATCTTCTCTCATTAATAATGTCATAATGTCACCACCGGGTAAATACTCCATTATGAGATACAGGAAATCAGAATCTTGGAATGAGTAATGAAGTTTTACAATGCATCGGCTATCAACCTCTGCTAGCAAATTCCTTTCAGATCGAACATGTTCCACCTGAATTAGAATGACAGTGTGATGTAAGAAGTAAAAGAGTTTGCTCTAGTGGTCAAATTAGCCTGTAGACGTCATTATTCAGTAGTAAAAATTTCAAAACATTCAAAATTTGAAGCTGAAGTTCATATATAATGAAAAGCTTATTCAATCTTTGCCCGACATCAATGTACGTATACAATGCCCTTTTTTCAGCCAGATATATCCCATTAGATCAAAGAAAAACATATATATTTATTGAAAAAGTTAAACAACGTTAAGCAGATACTACGTAACGGTTAACACCCTATTTTCCATTGGAATATCAGAAAAAGAATTTGCATTTAATATCAAATGTTCTTTTGAAGCACAATAAACCACAATCAGAAAGATCACCAAATACAAGTATAAAATGAAGTTTATATCTTTTATTGCAAATTGAAATAACTCATCATATTAAAATGACTGAATACTAACTAAAGTAAGAGGCCGATGAATCCAAGGTTTTTCCTTTTTCTTCTGATGAGTGGTAAAAGGATTGCTGAATAATTGCTCATCATGCATGCAGGGTATGTACCAAGCTTCACTGTTATTACCTGTCCTCGGCTAAGCATCTCTGATTTCTTCAATTTCTTCATGGCATAAATCTCTCCAGTACTTTTAGCACGACATAATCTTACCTGCATTACATGAAAATGTTACGGACAGTGCAAACTATTAGAATCCAAACTTAAGTTGTAATGCTATCTATCTTCATTGCGCACCTCACCAAAAGCACCTTTACCAATTACGGTTAACTGCTCAAAGTCATCAATTCCAACTTTACGTCTCTGCACTCTCATGAACTCAGTCTCTCGCCGCTCCAAATTCCTCATCATTTCCTCTTGTTCTTCGGTTGATATTTGAGCTTCTTGTGCTTGCCTTTGAAGTTCTCTACGTCTGAAACAAAAGCATAATTTATTGAAGTAAACCTTATCATTTGGAAATAAAACAATATCCGCTTGACTATTCTGAGTTGAATTGATAATTATAAAATCTATGCTAACATATCCACCTCCACAGACCATCATATTTCCAAAACGAGATAAAAATAAAGCGAATCTTCTAATTTAATTGTTTCAGCGCGTGTAAATGAAAAATATAACATGTTCTCGGTCAGTTACTCAAAAATTTCTTGAAAAGCATCAGATAGAGTTCTAAATTTGGAAAAGCATATCCATGAAGCAGACATTTATAAGAGGATAAAATAAATTTTGCTGCCGGGGCCGCCAGGAAGTTTTTACTGAACAAGTGAACATGTCTCTGTCCACGTGATTGGAGGAGTCTTCGCATATTATAGTTGTCAAAAGGATGCGTGATATGAACCACTAATTGAAGATAAGGAGAAACGGCAACACGAAGACTTAACCAAGAACAACGTCAATTCTATTGCTTTAACATTCTCAAAAGGATCCAGCTAGAGTTTAACCAAAAACTATGATGTGAACAATGATGAAAAGGGTTTTAAAAAAAATAGCAGAGAAAGAAAAGCGTGTGATCAAGTAAACGTAAAAAGATTGAAGAACATAATAATCTTAAAAGAGAAACGACCGGTAGACGGCACCAGCCAATCAGTTCTCTGAAAGTATTAACTGAAAGATTGGCAATGGAAATCTCAGAAACTCTGAATCGATGGAAGGACAAGGATGAATGTAAATGCAAAAAAATTGAGCCGTAAAAAACGATCAGAATTAGACAAAACAACAGTAGGGAGAATAAGCACCTCTCTTTTCGATCCTGCAATCCTTGGAGATAATTCTTGTAGTGATTTTCAATGAACTGCTTCGCGGCGGCGGCCTTCTGTCTGGTAACTGGAGAGGAAACCGACACATCAGGGCCGGAGTCAAGATCATTCCGATCGTGGTTCATGTGAAGAGCTCCAAGCCTGACAGTGCCGTCGTAGCCTTCCATAATTGTGGATCAGTTAAACCGGCGCAGAATCAGAGAGAGGAAGAGATTAGAAAAGCGCGGAGAAAGAACGGAGGATGGAGAGGGAGAGGAATTCGTAAGAGAGATCTGCAAGTGTTGGTGAAATGAAACTGACGCAGAGAACGACTAGCTGGCAAATGGTATATATTGGGATGGAGTCTACGAAGCTGTGGCAAGGCTGTCCTATGAGTGAGTTGTCGTCTGAATATTTCAGTGGTCTACTCAGAAAATCCCGATTTAGTATTTGATTTTGGATGGATGAGAGCATATTTTTCTGTAATAAAAAAATTGGAGGAGGTGGGAAGCAATCTTTATCAGAAGTTACAGTGAAGAGGATAAATTTTGTTGGGAATGGAGTGGGATGGACGGCATCGTTTTCCGCAGTGGAATCTTCGGAAGCATGATATCTGACTTTTCACACCTGTGTGGTGAGAGAAATTCTTGACGCTATTGTCGGCGAAGATCCGGATTAGGCTACACGCTCGCTCACGTTTCCATCCCCCTGGATTTGAAAATTACGCTTTTACCTGACTCCTCCTCCTCCTCCTCCTCCTATATTTCCTCCTCCTTGTTCTTCGGATTCGATATATAAATTACTTCTAATTACTATTATGCCAAGGAATATAATTAAATAATTAACAAAAAATAAAAAAATAAATTAGTTAATACTTTATCTTTTTATGTAAAATAACTTATAAACTTTATTAGCTATTTAGTATTTTTAAAATAATTTTTAAAATATTTAAAGAGACTCGATGATTTTTTTGACAAAAAAAAAAAAACCCTGATGTTTGAACAAGTCAAAACCAAAACTGACCACTTGGGAGTCAAGAAAGACAATTTAAGGAAAATTTCTTTCAAAGCCTCAAAAAACTAAGAAAATATCTAAAAAATCTCAAAGGAAATTTTATGTTAGAAAAGTCTCGTTAACAACTCCTTCTAAATGGGATTAACAATTATCATCGGTGGGATTAACAATTTTATATATGGAATTGACAATTCTTTAAGACTTTTCTAATATTTAAATTTTTCTTGAGACATTTTAAATATTTTCTTCATCACTTAGAACTTGAAAGGAATTTTCCCAACAATTAAATTCATGGGGTGTGTTATTTGCTAGAAATGGAGCCCAAGGGAAAAGAGATGGGAAAATCCATCTCAGGACCTATATTGACAAAAAAAAATGTCAAAAAATGCCCTAAAAAAAAGTCACATATCAAAAAAGGCTCAAGATTTTTTCTGGTATTAGTTCATAAAACGTTAGTTATTAACGCCTACTGATATAGTTGTTAATAGGTATTGATTTAGTTGTTAATAGGCCTAATTTAGTTGTTAGGTTATTATTGTTAATATTACTGATTTAATTGTTCATTGATACTAATTTAATTATTAATAAAATTTGATTTAGTTGTTAACGATTATAAAATAATATCAAAATAAGATTTAATATGCGACTTTTTTAGGTCTTTCCCAAAGAGATGGGTGACTTCTGTGGCGCTGGCTTCAAAATCGCTTGGTACATTACGCTGAAGCCTCCATCTCACCTTCTTCCCTCCATCTTACAGTATCTTCTCCTAGCGTAAAAGTACACCCACAGGACGTGAGTTTCCCTTTTAAAAAGCTTCACTCGTTGGTGCTGTGACTTAGTCCATAAATTTTAGGGAAAATGACAGTTAAGTCCCAAAGACCATAAAAAATTATAAATAAATCCTTACAGAAATTCATATATCAAAAAAATTTCTAGGACTTTTTTGATATTATTTGTATTAAAACAAAATCCAAGTTTTAAAATTTTATTGTAGATATATCATTTCTTGTTGTGAATATGATTTTTTTATTGTGAATGGTCGGGTTTAAAATTTTATTGTGAATATAACACTTTTATTGTAAATATAGTCTTTTTCGGTTGTAAATGACATCTGTACGATTAGAGACTTGAGTTTGAAATAAAATCCAGGTGTTTAAATTTTTTTGTGAATATGACACTTCCTATTATAAATATAGTTTTTTTTTTTCATTTGTGAATAACCAGGGTTTTTAAATTTTGTTTTAAATAACACTTTTTTTGTTGTAAATATAAGACTTCCCGTTGTTAATAGAAAAAATATCAAAAAAGTCCTGAAACTTTTTTTATATGTGAATTTCTGTTGAGACTTTTTTGTAATTTTTTATGATCTTTGGGATCTACCTATCATTTACCCTAAATTTTAATTTGATACAACTCAATTCATATATTTTAAAAACTAAAAGTATATATTTCACAACAATGACTTAAGTTCAGTGACCAAATTTCAATTGAGTAAGATCAAAATTTAAGTTCAGTGCCCTCGTTTTGCCATCACTTTATCATATATAAAAAAGATTATTTTTCATATCACTCATTTGACTTTGAATTTTTAACTCATGTTCATTTATAAATGAGCAAGAGAGATGCTCATAATTGCAGGGACAACTGAAACTGGTTTGCGGAGTTAAAATATATGAGAGCGACGCTATATATATTATATAATGAACTAATGTTTGAATCTCATTCGAAGAAGTGTCCACATTTAATTATAGAAACATTTTTATGAAAATGTTCCTATAATTAAGATCAGAGATGATATCAAATAGGTAAAATGGATAAATGGATATATGATAACGATCTTACAAATACAAAAATTTTTCGGGTAATTTTTGTCCATGGAAAGTGTTAAAAGGGGAGTAAGTTTTAATCCCCGACGTCACTCTCTTCCTCTCCCCAGCGTTACTCTCTTCTCTCTCTTCATCTCCCTATCGTTGTTCCAATTAATTTTGAAAACCTTGTTCGTTTAAAAAAATATTAGTTAGTTGATTAGATATGATGAGTTACTAGTTTACATGTCATTCATGTCATTTTTGTTAAGATGTTACTTCCTATTTTTTCGAAGTTAGATTTAAAACTTCCAGGACATACTTGTAAGATCCAAGAATAGGTGGGGGATATCATTACATATTGTCCTAGACTGCAAATTTAAGCTACCCCTAAAAAAGGTTACCCGTTATAGCGATCAAAATTTATATGCTTCCTTTCGTTTCTTATACAATATTCTAGTTCCTTAATTAATTTAGATATATTAAAAAAACAAAATCAATTATTTATCTCAAACAAATCTAACACCGACCTTTTAAAATATTCATGTGTATGTGTAAGCAACATTACACACAACAGCACATCAATTTATAAATTGGATAAATTAGTTTAAAAAATAATAAATATATATGCATGTGAGATGAAATAGATTAAAATAAAATATTTTGGACAAAATCCAGCCACATGACTAGTTCTTGTATCAAAGATTTACAGGCACGGGAAGGACTACTTTTAAGGCTTAGATGCAAGCTATGGTTGTGTGATTGAGAGTGAGGAAACCCCGGCGTTACTGATCACAATGTTACTTCTCAAGCTTGTGAAAACTGAAAAAGCCGTTATATGCTCACAAGGGTAGAATCAGGAATTGAAATTTGGGAGGCGAAAATTATAGAGTATAAACTAAGTGTCCATGAAATTACATTTAGCCCTATAAAAGTTTGAATATTTTTATTTTAGTCCCTCCATGATACTTTTAATAGGGACTAAAGTAAAAAAATTGAAAGTTTTATAAGGCTAAAATATAATTTTCTGAAAATTTAGGTTACATATGTAATTTCCACCCCTAGGTCCGTTGTTTGTAATAACTAATTTATGATATATGAGATAAATATGTGAAAAGAATTTATTTCAATTTACATATATAAACACTTTTAAACCCAAGAAACCAACCCAACAAAATTGCTTCTACGCGGTTCGTCAATTGGTGTACTTTACTTGCCAACAAATGCACCGACTGACTAACAAACCAAGCACAGCAGGCTAGCTCTACGCCTGAAATAGAGGCTGATGACCACCTCATTTATCTCATTATATCTCACTGTTTCAAGTGCTCCACTTGCTTCTTAATTATCTTCACACCCTGTGGCCTTTTGGATCCCTACTCATATCTAAGTTGAATCTTTCGAAAATGCCTACGCATGGCTGGCGTCATATCTCATCTTATAATTATTACTAATATCCAATTAATAATCCTTTTTAGGAAAAATGACTTGGGATGACGTTATGCCATGTTATTCATTGGGCTAAGGGATCATTTTGTTGCTGCAATTACCATGCCCCATCCAACTACAAGCTCTGCGATCCTGTCTCCATGCCCAATAACGCAAATAAGTAATAGGTTTTTATTAAAAATCACCGGATCCTTGGATCAAGATTTCCAAAAAGATTGAGATTCGTGAGGGATGTGAGAGTAGAGGGGGCGAAGGGTAGGATCTCCTTCCCCGCCCCATCCAACTACAAGCTCTGCGATCCTATCTCCATGCCCAATAACGCAAATAAGTAATACTATCTTTAGTTTTAATTATAGGAATATTTTTATAGTGTAAATTATATTACAAAAGTGTTCATATAATTACGACAGAGGTTTTTTAAGTTCACTAGTACTCAAAACCAGTCTTCATGACAACACAATTCTGTTTACAATACTGCCGCATGTACTTGATACATGCGTAAGTTTTAGGCTTTCGTTTTATATTGAGACCCTATTGAGTTAAAGCACAGCCTGACTTATTCCCTTTCATTAAGATCATCCATTAAAAAACACATTAACCAAAAGCTAAACCACCGAGTTTTCAATGTGGCTCCCACTTTATATGTTGCCTTTGCAATAGGGAGCAAGAACGAATTTAGCATGTGAATCAATTAAGAGACTACAACGATTTCTTTGCTCTAAAAAAATACTTTCGGGTAATCAATAATGGAACCAAATGATCACTTAATCATGTTGTTAAGAATTAACATTCAGCTCATCTATCCAAAATAACTCACCGTGGAAGAATTTGCAGCATCCTACCTAGAGTCGGGAAATCGGGCCAAGTCTGTCGGGCCGCCCGTTTTAGGCCCCTACCTGTGGGGCTCGGGCCTAAAAATCGCCATAATTTTGAATTTGGCCCAGTAGGGCCGCCCCGGGGCCTCGAGCCCTGTAGGGCCAGCCCTGCAGGGCTTCGGGCCGTCCCGTTAGGCCCGTTTCACTGTAGCATTCTTTTATTTTTTTTTTTACTTGGCCTTTATCTATGTATGTACAGTCAAACGGAATTTGGAAGATATTTGTTAGAAACTACATAAAGCACACATGCTATACTTAAACTAAACAATATGACTTGGAATGATATGATAATAATTACTTGGATTCCATGGTTAATTTATTAATAAAAGCTATAGGGAAAGTAAAAATTCACAAAGATTAATTTGCAAGTCTCTACTTCAACTGTGGACAATAGTTTGTTTTTTGTTACGAATTAATGAATGTATTTATTTGTTGGATGATTTGTATTGTTTAGATATTAATGTTGATAATATTTATTTGATAGATTAGAACTTTGATGGTTACAATTTACTAATTATATTTATCTGGAAAAAATCGGAAGAAAAATAGTTAAAATTTAGAATAGTAATTTCTAGGCCCGTAGGCCGCCCCGCCCCGGTACTATCGGGGGACTTTGAAAAACAGACGTTTTCCTTATCTCAAGCCCCGTAGGGCCGGCCCCGTTGGGCCCAGCCTGTCTGCCGGCCGCCCCGATTCCCCCCTCTAATCCTACCACTGCATTTGCCCCATGTACGAATGACCCAAAGGGCTGTAAAGCTGGGGTTTTTTCTTATTTGCATTACTAACAATAACAAAATTTGGAGTGCGTTTGAGAATATATATATATATATATATATTAATATAAAAATTTTAGAAGAGAGGAGGTTAGGCTCACCCATGATCCTAATAACGAGGAATACCTAAGGGAATTTAGGACAAAGAGCATACATATATCCACCTTAATCTAGGTCACCCTTGCTTCTCAAGATTTGGTATGCCTTCCTCAGAGTTGTAACAGTGCCATGATTCAAACTCTCCATTCATGAGAGTTTCCAAATTCCTAACCACTGAACCGACGCGAGGACGAAGGGTTGTGTGTTTGAATCTCATATGTTGTGAATTAGCTACACAATTTATGTAACCTTTTTTTTTGTTTTGGATACATATTTATATAACCTAGATTCGTTGTGTTTGAACAAGGGCGAAGGAGCGATTCTACACACGAAGTTTCCCTCCAAGAGCGCTCAGCACCACGAAGTTTTTTGAGGAGCAAAAGTACACACGAAGTTACGTTTTGGGAGCACCCAAAGACTGATTAGTTAGTCAACCGTTAGTTGACCGTTAACTTGGATGGAATGCCGACGTGGCGCCGACTTAGATCGACACGCTGACGTGGAATAAAAAAATTCAAAAAAAATTAGAAAAAAAAACATTATTAGATTAAACCTAATTCCTTGTTAAATTTAAACCTAATTCCACATTATTTAATCCCAAGGTCAATTTAGGATTCCCTCTTTCAAGTTCAACCCTAAATCCCCAAAACATGCCTACTAGTGGCCAATTAATAAGCAAACAAAAAAAAAAAAAAAAAAAAAAAGATTGAGACGAGAGACGCATAAAAGAAAAGACGCAAAGAAGTGGAAACCGAACAAAGAATTCAAGAAGCGAGAGGAGCAAAGGATTCTAAGGAATTCAAGACGCAAAGCAGATAGAGAACTGGATAGTTGGAAGCTATTGGGGCAGTCTTGATTTCTCCTATCTTTCTTTTATGCTTTCTTTTATTTCTTTGAATTTGATTTTCATCTTTTCCTGGATTTTAGTATATGGAACTTGATAGGGCAAAATTTAAAGCCTATAGACTCCGCAAGTATACGGGTCGTATCAAGTAATAAAGTGATAAGTAGGAAAAATATCGTTCCCAAGGACTCAATCAAACTAGTGATTAGATATTAAATTCCTTTATTTCGTTTAAGTTAAGTGAGACAAAATTGTTTTCAATAAGAGGAAAATTAATAAGAAAACTAATAGTAGCAAAAGGCGAATTCCAATTCGAGAAGTACAACCTAGAGTTGCTAATCCCTTGTTGGTTTCTTGAATTAATCCCCACTAAATTAATTTTGACTTAATTTACTCCTAACCTAGAGTATTAATGTTTATAAATGCCTTAGGTTCATTTATAAACCTATCTTAATTAATTATGTGATGCCTCACACAACTAACTAAAATGCGTTTTAGATCGAACTCATAGAAAATTAGGAAAAAAATTAGATTTTTTTAAAAATTTAAATAATTAGAAAAATTAGGAAAAAATTATAAAAATAAGTATAAAATAATTATAAAAAAAATTAAAATAATTAGAAAAAAATTGAAAAAAATTCAAAAAATTAGGAAAAAAATTCAAAAAATTAAAATAATTAGAAAGAAATTCTTTTTACCCAAAAGATGCCTGGAATACGCGATAGCTAACAACTCGGTGGAACACTCCGGAGCCTCTTGGGTTTTACCCAAAAGATTAAATTCTTTTTTCTTTTTCCTTTATTTTAATTTAATGGACCTTGTCGATTATCCTCCTTTAGTCCATCGTTTCTTTGGAAAACTCATCCTCGTCCAACCATGCATATAATAAAGGGCAACGATCGCCCAGACGGTAGGGTGGTGGTGGTGGGGCCCATGGCGGGGGTATTTTAATTTCTTTCTAATTTTTTTAATTTTTTTCTAATTATTTTAATTTTTTCCTCAGTTTTTGAATTTTTTTGAATTTTTTCGAATTTTTCAAGTTTTTTTTTCTAATTATTTTAATTTTTTCCTCATTTTTTTCAAATTTTTTTATAATTATTTCAATTTTTTTATAAATTTTTTCCTCATTTTTTGAATTTTTTTTAAAAATTTCTAATTATTTTTATTTTTTTCCCAGTCAAATTTCCACGCCAAGATTCCATCCAAGTTAACTGGCCAACTAACGGTTGTTGTGAGTTTGAATCTTATATGTTGTGAATTAGCTACACAATTTTTTTTGTTTTTTTGTTTTTTAATAATAACCTAGATTCGTTGTGTTTGAACAAGGGGTTGCTTTGACCAAAAAAAACAAACAAAGGGTTGGGTGTTACAACCGTCAACCCAATTATATGCCCGGCCCAAAATAAACCCAACTATAAGTGACCGCGGTAATGCAAAAAAGTGAAAAACATACATTGAAAGGCTCCGGCAAAAAAAAAAAAAAAAAAGACATACATCGAAAGGCCGAGAACAAAGGAGAACCCAGCTCAGGTTTTATCTTCTTGCTTCTTTGGGTTAGCTTGCACAGAGCTTCGCTCTGTTTAACCGATAAGGTGAGCTCTGACGCTGAAGTCGATGACCGTATAACGTTCACGAGCATATGGATGCTATGCTAAGCAGGAACTGATCTGAGAAAGATAGAGAGAGAGTGTGTGTAAGGAGGGAGGAAGAGCAAGCAGCGAGCACTACCAGGTGCTCCAGGCATGGCTTCATTAACTAACTTGCCGCCACAGCCACATACCACCCTCGAACAAACACTATGTCTTACCACTTTTCTCCGGCAATTCTTTCTTTCCGTTTCTGTCGGAACGTATCCTTGCTTCGTGCCCTCAAAAAGGGTCCTCATGCCGATAATTTGCTCAGGAAGACCGTCGTTTATTCGGGTAAGGATATCTCTGAAATTTTGGAAGAAGACCAGGACAGCGGCGTAAAGAGGGCCTTTGAAGACGATAACGAACACGAGAGATGGGTTGACTGGGAGGACCAGATTTTGGAGGATACTGTTCCTTTGGTTGGTTTTGTGAGGATGCTTCTTCATTCTGGAAAGTGAGTCTTCTTTCTTCCTATGATATTTTTTCTTTATAGAATCTTTAAGTTTCAGTATGCACGGAAGGAAATTCGAATGTATAACGAATTAACGATACTGGCGGTCCTCTTCGAAAATCTCTATTCATCATATTATGACAGAGATTACATAGACAGAGATTACATAGCAAATTATATTCTGATTTATAGGAATTTCTGATTTGTAGTGACGGGATTACATAGCAAATTGTATTTTGAATCCTTGATTTGTAGGGATTCTTATAAATCTAATGATGACTATTATGAAGTACAAATTAGGGAGAATCAGAATACAATTTACTATGTAATCCCTGTCATATTAAAAGTCCGGAATAAAGTTTGGGCGTTGTTCCTGTAATTTTTTGATGTTAAGTGAGATGAGTTACTGAAACTCAGACTTTAAAGTTCAAATCTCTGAAATGCCTTGTGCTTGGTTGTCTTGCTTCTATGTTGTGGGCATGGAGTAAAACTGACCTGCATTCCACTGTCAACTGTACCCCAAGATTGTTTATGAAGAAAGCAGGACTAATTTTCACATCAAATTTTACTCCTACCCTCTCCTTATTTGCAGCTCAACAAAAACATTTCTTCTAACTCCAATATATTCGTCCCTAAGGGTTGTGTTGGTCTATGTGAGAGGTAATAGAGATCATATTGCGTTTGTATTACAGGTGGATGTACTTCTTCAGAGTATTTGGATGGTCCTAAGGGGAACTTTCTTGATGCCATTGATTAGATGAATAATTTTTTTTTTTGACTGACTGAACTAGGTGGATACTTTTTGGCAAAAGAAAAACTAGTTGGATATGTGAATAAAGGGTTTATGTTATCATGTAGTTGTTCTAACATTGTATCCCCTCGTTTTCTTGCCTAGCACTCCATTGATAAGGATAAACTCTAAAGTCAATGCATCCTACTTGTAAAAGTCTCTATACCAAGTATATCTGATAAATTTAATGACAATAATATTATCGACCATATTCTTATGAAATGTTCTGGTTTCTTTCATGCTAATCATACAAAATTTCTGATTATGAAATCCTTCCATAGATATGAAAGTGGAGATAGACTGATTCCAGAGCATGAGAAAACTATTCTTGAGAAACTCCTTCCCTTTCATCCAGAATTTGAGAAGAAGAAAGGATGTGGAATTGATCATATAACGGTAACTCTCTCTCTACCGGCATTCTTGCTCAGCACATATGCTGGAAAATAATATATTGGTAGAAATTAAAGAAAGTCCAAAATGATATATGTTTCAGTGTCCGTGTTCAATCCCAATATTTATGAATTCCGAAGGTTTAGTAAGTTATTGATAGGCATTGGGTGTTTCCAATTCACAAGTGATTCCCCCTTTTCATTTGAACGTTGAAATAGGTCTGTTTTCTGTTGGGGGATTCAAACCAGATTTCATATTCGCCAAAAATGTGTCTGCATTTATTAGAAAGTCTCTTTTGATGAAGATGAATTTGAAAGATGCTTCTTAGTCCATTTCTTGACGTTGTCTTTTCTCATCCCATGGTAGTTATATTTTTCACATGAAAAATGTGTATGCGTTTATTATCATCTTGTAAAGAAAGTCTCTTGTAACTGGCCAAATTGAGCTTTTGGTCATAGTATGACATATAGGAGTATGTAGAAATCACAATTGGGCTTCCTAAACGGCAGTAAGCCAAATAATCCCCCCTCCTGGACAAAACCAATAGAAGAAGTGATCTCACCTAACGACCCCAGGGAAAAAACAAAGTTAGAAACATAACAAATACCATGTCACCAATCAATCTCATAAGAAGCACTTTCTTTTGTCTTGAGCCAGGGTGGTAGATATTGACATCCATGAGAGAGTCGGAAGTGCTACCTAAGTACCTATGTTTAGTCCCATTGACTAGGCAACAGTTAAAGCTGCTTAGAAGTATGTAGCATGATAGGATCCTGCTTTCCCAGCTGCTAGTTTGTAATCCTGGGCTTACGATCCCTTTTTTGTCACCTTCTATGTAGGACTAAAATCAGTTGACCCATCCATATACATACTACGGCAACGAAAGAATCTGTAAATGAAGTTTAAATTTTGGGTTTTGTGTACATGCCACAAGTTCCCATTGCATCTAACAATACTTACCATTAAATTCTGTCCAATTCGTTTTTTCTTGGGTTATTATGAAATATGGTCTATCATTATTTTTACTTATTTTGAATTATTGGATTTTAATCCTGATTTGATGCTCAAATATGTTCGATCATTTTTCGTTTGGCAGATTGGATATCATCCCAACTTTGAAAGATCTAGGTGTTTATTCATAGTACGAAAAGATGGGGAGCTGGTTGACTTTTCATATTGGAAATGCATCAAAGGTCTGATCCGAAAGAATTATCCATTGTATGCAGACAGTTTCATTCTCAGACATTTCCGGCGCCGTAAGCGTAATTTTTGAAGTTGCCAACGTCTTCTTTTCTTATTGCTGGGTTGGATGCGAAGGCGCTGCTGAAAGATGGAATGTAGTGAGAGAATAGTGTTGAGATCAGGGTAGGGGTTGGCCTTTAGCAGTTTATTATTTGAAAGATGGCCATAATTCTGGAAAATGAAAATAACTCTACTCTATTGTTTATAATTCTCATTTTAATGTTATTCTTTTTTGCAATGCAGATTATGTATATAGTGGTATGGATTTTGTTACTTGACAATAATTTCAATGAGATTGTTGACATTTTTTTTTTTTTTTAAAAAAAAGAAATTGAGAACTTCGAGTTAAAAATATTTACATGAAAATGTTGGGTTAATTGGAATATACTCCCTCCTCTAGTCTATATAATATAAATCGTTTTTTTTTTAAAAAAAATTGTGATCTTAAATATTAGTCACTTTATAATAATTTTTACAGGACTAATTGCTTTATTTCAAATATGTCCTCCTCCTTAATTTTTCTACAAGGGAATAGAGTGCAACTTGTTTAAATTTGTGAAATTTATCAAGGGTGACGATGAAAATGAACAATTCTTAGACTATTTCAAGAAGGTTAGGGTTTTTTTTTTTTTTTTTTTTTTTTTTTTTTTTTTTTTTTTTTTTTTTTTTTTTTTTTTTTTTTTTATAGAAAAAGGTTCAACACTAACCTTCTTCCCAGTGCTCATAGAGCCCGGGGAAGAAGGTTAGTGTTGAACCAGATTCAACTTCTGTTGTGGCGTTGACGCACGATATGATGAACAGTTATGATACACCGAACAGGTTTTTAAGAAATTTTTAGATGAATTGGGATTTGGGAAATACGTAGCGTTATTTTTCTGATAGATGATATTGGGATTTGGGAAATACGTATGTACGGTTCAGTTTAATAGTCTTCCAAAAAAGAGATTCAGTTTAATCATCTTCCAAAAGAGATTGCACCGGTTGCAGAATAGAGATATGATGGGCCTATCTTGATCGAGGCCTATTGTTCTGCAATCTGTTTGGGCTTTTGCCTGCTTTGATAATCATTATTGTTTATGAATTATTAATAATATGATATCATGTAGTACAAGTTTTATGTTGATTAACATGTCAAACAGTTCAAACACTTTTTTTAAAAAAAAAAAAATTGTTTATAATAATAAATGTTCTGAAACTAATTCAACTAAGTACAAAGTCGGGTCCAGTTGGGTACACAGCAGGGATGATGGTGCTTCTTTTAATTATTAATGCCATTCCTTTTCCTTTTGTGTTTCCCGAAATGCCATTCTTTTTCCATTGTCACTTGGTTTTCTTGCTTGGCATTCTTTTGAAAAGTGTGTAAAAAATTCACATTGGTGGGTTTCATTTAAAAAAAGTCTGAGGTCTCTTAACTTCAATAACTAATTTTTGGGGTTATGAACTTATGATTCTCCTGAAGACTTATGCCCTTGTTTTCATTTAAGAGTTACCTGAGGAGGGTCCAACCAGGAGGGCCCTACGAGAGTCTTGATCAGCAAGAAATTGTTGAGTAAAGTGCCGCACCTCTCTCCAATGGACTTATGCCGCTTACAAAGTGTCTGGAATCAATGCAAATCACTCCCAAATTTGACCGTTCGTCTTTGGGTTTAACTGACGTAGGATCGGTCTTTCTCACCTTAAAGGATCGGAGGGGGTTCGATCCCTGCATTGGTCAAGACGCTGGGAGGGGCATCCTAGGAGTCTAGGAATAAGTGGAAACGTTGGTAGAGGTGGAGACACGTAATTTCGGCACAAGATCCCCTATGACTGGCTCTAAGTGTCGTCATCGGCCTCATGGGTGGCCCAACCCCTTTCCTAAAATTTTTATATAAAAAAAGAAAAAAAGAAAGTCCGATATATCTTATGAACAAAATATTAATCGTATCATCGCCAAGTGTTATGATTTCTGATTTCCTGACCCTTGCTCTTCCACATGATGGGGCACAAAGAATAAATCAGTAAGCTTCCATTATTGCATCTGATGCCCCCTATAGTTTCCTAAGAAGATTATTATGCTTTATTAAGTGCTTGAAAATGATTTTACTTTATTTTTGGTAATATTCTAAGGGTATTAAGTGCTTGAAAATGATTTTACGGAAATACCCTTCATTAATTCACCTAAAATTACAAACACACCCTTCATTAATTTATTTTTGGATAACAGGAGAAATACTTTTCTCATATTCTAATTAACAAACATGCTATCTAAATAATAAGCAATATTACTAATCACTCTTCATCATCGCCGGCGTCACTACCATGCAAAGCTCCCCCTGGAACTAGAGGACTTCTCATTTTTGTGGGCCCAAAGCATCCGTACGAGGGTCAGCAATCCGAGGTGCCACGGCATATCCCCTATCTGGGGCCATCTGAATCATTTGGGCTCTTTCATAAAGCTTAAACAGTTAAACTATCATAACCACTAACAAGTAGTAAATAATTGTTGCTGTCAAATACTTGGATCAAAACCCTACACGTAAGGAAGTCACCAGCCAACTCTTGACACTTGCATTGATCTGGACGGTCTGATCCCACACTGAACAGAGATAAATATTAAACTAGTTCAGCTTTGTATACAAACATTACAAACTATTGAACGTGTTACGTGTATGCAACGATTTGATAAAAAAATATGCTAAGAAGTACGGACTGAATTCAAATATTATATAATGTATGTTATGCGTCCAAAGTATCTCGTTGAAGCACTAGAATTCGAGAAACAAAAGATGATATAATTTGAATATGAAAAGTTTGTGGATAGTAAATAAATAATTTAGTACATGTTAAGTGTGTGTTTTTCATTGAAAGAGGGCTTCTTTTGGAATGTGGTTCCCCAAGAACTTATCTTCCTTTCCATCATATATATATATATATATTTATTGTTTTTAGCTCAGTTTTTTCTTGTAACAAGAACACTTGAAAACTCCAACGAAGAACAAACATAAGACTGAAAAGTAACAAGGTTCTGAAACGCTGATGTTACTGGCCACTGTGAAGAATAACAGAAACTGGGTCAGGAAGAAAGGGGAGGGGGCCAGAAAATTCTTTTTCTTGTGAAGAGGAAAAGTTTGTTGGATGCATGTGAATAGCACTTAGGCATTATGGGGAGATTATATTGTCCCCCAACGTGTCTAATTCTTATTTGACATTCCCTGCATCTACCAAACAAAAGTTATGCCCTTTCCCTTCAATGTCTGAATTCTGATAGATAGCAACACCACACAGTCCCGTGCCTCCGTGTCTAGTTATGTATGGACAATCTCGGATCCTCCAATCTCCATTATCATCATTATCATCAGGTCATTTCTCTCTGTTGGTTACCATGAAAATGAAACCCCTCACTTAATAAACCTCAGTGGCACAAATCACACCACTAATCAATCTGGTTGAGGAATTAGTATGTGTTTCGGTAACATTCTCTTCCGTTTACGAGACGTATGTTTGGACCTATCGAAACGTATGGTTCCACAAATTCATAACTAAGATTTGTTTGGAACAATAATTGAACATTTTAAATTAAAGTAGCGTTTGTCAGCTTGTATAAATGTGCTTATGATAAACAGTTTCAGACAAGCACTCAGACATTTTAATTAATTTATAGTTGTTTTTATTTAACTGGTTTAATCTGGGTGTGGAGGAGATTCAAAGCTTCACTCGAGGGTGTGTCACTATCATCATATGGGTGCCATTGTTTATGCGGGAACAGCAAAAAGTGATAATGTCAGTGTCACAAGGATGGTTGCAAGTCTATCCACCAAACAACAACTCAGACATCAACATCCTTCTCCTACCTTGAATAATGCAGTTTGGAAAAGATAAAGGCTATAACTTTTTTCCCCCTTTCATTCTTGTCGGTTGCCGATGAGAAGAAAATGACAGCATTCTACTCTCTCTCTCCCTCCATATTTTTTATTTATTTGTTGACGTGCTTTATTATTCTTCTGTTATATCTTGCCATTGACATTTTCTCATCACCACTACCATCCAAGTATGACTCAATCCAGGGATCACCGTCTCTCCCATTTCTTTTATATATGCTGAATTCGAGTGACGTCACGTATTATTTGATCATATATAATGAATCTTTCTTTGTTTTTATTAAGGGTTCAGAATTTTATACACATGTAATTACGCTTAATACAGATTTTTTTTTTTTTAGAAATAAAAGTAATTATAAACTTTGAAAATTAGGATAAACATATACATGAATTTAAAGGTATTATTTTTGTGGTGGAACACACATTATTGTTTTGAAAATACCAAAATGCTCCAAACTCCCAGGAAAAAAAAAAAAAAAAAAAAAAAAAAAAAAAAAAAAAAAAAAAAAAAAAAAAAAAAAAAAAAAAAAACTCTCCCCAGCCTCTGATTCTGCCAGAGGAAGATTCTGAAGCAAATATGGCTTACCGTGGGTCTTCTCCAAGACTCAAAACGATGGCAACCAGGGAAAATTATGCTATTGATTATCATCCATGACATTATGGATCTTCCTCTGATCTGAAGAAAATGAATTTCCAAGAGGAAGATTCGGGAGCAAATATGGCTTCCCGTGGGTCTCCTCCAAGACTCAGAAAGATGAGAACCAGGAACAAATATGCTACTGTTTCTCGTCCATCACATTTTAGGCCAATAACAGTTGATGAAACTCAATTTGAATCACTTGGTTCAATTCTCGGTCTTTCAAGCCTATAAAGTCTTTCTCATCACGAACAAGTTTATTGTCTTCCTTGGACTCTGTTGCATCAGAAAACTTGAACCTGCCCAATGAAGATTTAGGGGAAAATAAGATCTCTTGTGGTCTATCTTCTTCAAGTTCACCATCACCACCAGCTAGAAGAGGGGCTGAAGAAGCTTTATCACAAGCATATCATTCTCGTGGATTTTTAGTGTTTCCTTAACATTAATGTAGGTATAGTTAACATCGTTAGGTTATATTTAATGATCATGTGTATTTTTATCTAAATTTTTAAAGTTTACAGTTAATTTTAATTTTTACCACTAAAAAAAGTATTTGGTGTTTAGCTGTATTTTAGAGAAAATTATATATGTTAACCTTTTTTAATAAAGATGATAATTGAGGGGAGAAGCAAAGCATGTGAGAGCAGGTAGGGGGGATTTGAATTTTATACAGGTTGGGTAACACGTCATTGCCATAATAGGATTCTTTGGGACACAAATCGGGGAATCCTTGTCTCCTAACTGCCTCATATAGTACATGGCAGTTTTGTTTTTTGTTTGTTCGGAATATAGTACATGGCAGTTTATCAGGTGAAAATTGACGTTGTTGTTTGGTGTGTGTGTGTGTGTGTTTCATTCTTTAGCAAATGGTTTATGATTTGATTTTTTAAAAAGACCATAATTTTCTTTCTCTTACCACGGACAAAAGAACATTTGCGGTCCTATAAGCATTCATAAGAAATAAATGAATGCTGTTCCTCTTTACAATAATTTTCTTTCTCTTACCACGGACAAAAGGACATTTTCTTTCTCTTTAGCAAATGGTTTCATTCTTGGACTCGCAAGAGATTAATGTTGTTTCTCATGATGCCCCTCTCCCCAATCATCCATTGAGGGGGTAATTGTTTTTAGTTTGTTTTTATTTGGGTGTATTCTTTTTTGTTTGTAATTCATGGATTTATGTTTTAGTTTGATGTTAATTCGTCTTTGTGGTTTTCCTTCCTTGATGTATCCTGTTTTTACTTGTGTGTATTCTGTTTTGTTTGTAATGTTTCTTGGAGTATTAATAGAAGTATCCTTTGACAAAAAAAAAAAAAAAAGAAATAAAAGTGATTAATGGGGTTAAGTTTAGTAAAAGGGTGGTTCATGATAACATAGTAAACTAATATTTGAATCTCTATAAAGAGGTGCTCATGCATATTTAGGGTATATATGTTTGGTTTGAAGGGAAAGAAAAGAGGAGTTTTCCCTCCTAATATAAAAAAGTCAAATATGACCATGATATGATAAACATCATAATAGTAATGATGATAGACTGTGTCCTAACACACGTCTGTAAATGGAGGCCTATATGGAGAGGTGTCAATGTTTTATAGCGACACGGTAGTAAAAGTGTGGTACTCTTTTGTCCTTTCGGCCTTAAATATAAGATAAATTTAATTTTTTTGGAGAGATTAAGAAAACTAATAAAATTATTTAGAGTATTTTTATTTTTTCTCGAAACTAATTAGTTTAATTAATAAATTAATATATAATTTAAAGATATACAACATATAATATAATTAAATAAATTATTTAACTTCTTTAATCTTAAAAAGTCAATTATATATTGCATTTAGAAGCAAAGAAGTACTGTACTGAAAAGGAATCAAGCCACGTTCACTCCATTATTTGTAAATTGTAACTATAATCCTTTTAAAGGGTTAAAGGTCCCCCCCCCCCCCCCCCCCAAAAACTGTTAACAGCACCATGTATTATAACATCATCATGGGCGTTCCCTTTATGTTTTCACCCGTCCTATTTACCTATCATTAGTCCCTTGAAAAATATTTTTTTTTTTAAAAAGAAAAATATAAATACTTTAAAATAATTTAATTATTTTTTTAATTTATCTAAAAATCAATTTTATCTTATATTTAAATTTAAAAGAAATAAAATTTTAAAGAGCGCTTATAAAAAAATCTTTATTAAATTTTCAAATAATGCCCTCACATTAATTATGAAACTTCCCAAATAACCCTACGAGACAACTCTCTACCAATTAAATTAACTTTTGTCAGCCAACGTTTTAGTAGCGCAGTGGTATGAGAGTTTGGCTCCCCTCCCCGATATTTAGGGTTTGAACCCCCCCCTCCTCTACTATGTGTAAAAAAAAAAAAAAAAAAATTAACTTTTGTCAGCTGACTCTTACCAATTGGAATTGTTGGCTTTGCTTTTCAGTCTGAGTCTCTAAAAGTTTCACGTGGCTTGAATGGATATCCGCATGTGATTATGCCACTCAATTCGTCGCCACCGATCAAAACCGATCTCTGACCCATTCCAAAGACACGCGTAGGGATGAGATCCTCCCAGAAAGCAAAATGTGATTGGGCTATGTCACAATCTGGGTCTGTCAGTCTTGCGGATCATTGGTCCACGTTTCACGATTTACATCGTGCCAGCACTCAATTGTAGAATTCTCTTCTCCACCGTAACGAAATACCGGTAATTATTAAATAATAAAACTCAGGATTACGCCAGGCGGGCCCCACAGCATCCAAATATATACAATCTTTGATGAGAAGTGACATCGTACGATGGACACTTGTCAATCAAAGAGGAAAGCAGCCTATGAAACTACCAGACACCACCCTACGAAAATTTTCAAATGTTATACCAAATCGGGAAATATTTAAACGAAAATAAAAATAAAAAAGACAAATACACTGACCCCTGATTCCTACTCTGTTCCTCAACCTTTTCCTGCTCTTGCTTCTTCTGGCCTCTCCTTCCTTTGTTAGCAATCAGATTCAGATATATTATAATTCATCACCTCAACCGTCAACAGGATGAGTTTTATTCATTTCTTTTCTGATTTTGACGCTACGTTAGATCCTTCAGAGATTTCAGTTTAATAGTCATTTTATTTTTACATTATGCTTCGAAGCTCCTTTATCCTTCCCTTTTTAATGTATTTCTATCCATTGGCTCTCTGATTCTTAGTCTTCATCGATCAAATTGGAATAATCCTTGATTCTCTTAAGTCAAGTTGAACCTTGTTAATTAGGATGTTTCGTTAATTTCTCTCACCTACGTATATTTGGAAAAGTGAGAACGAGTGTCTCAACAGTGTCCGCCACTGAGCCTCTTCCGTCATAATTTGAAGAAGCTTAGCTTAATTCACTGTTCTATTATATATATAAACTCAACTCCATAATCTCTTTCCTCTCCGTCTCTTGTTTGATAGTGACTCGGGTTTCGTTGATGCCGTTTAGAAGCTTGTTAGAGCGGAATCTGAATCTGTGCCCGTTAAAGTTGTATATATAGTAAGCTTAGACCAGCTTCTGATAGTGCTCCATTCAGATTTCATCACCATATTGAAAACACAATGAACATCAAGAATGGGAAGAACGACCCTGCCGCCGTCGATAACATCGGTGGCGGGAGGCAACCAGGGAGTTTTTCCCTGGCACGGCAGCCGTCCGTTTACTCTCTGACCTTCGACGAGTTCATGAGTACCATGGGAGGTCCAGGAAAGGACTTTGGGTCCATGAACATGGACGAGTTGCTCAAGAACATTTGGACAGCTGAAGAAATGCAGACAATGGCGTCCACGAACGGCAATCAACAGGTGACCGGTATCTCTGGTGGTGGCCATTTGCAGAAACAAGGATCGTTGACACTTCCACGGACACTTAGCCAGAAGACGGTGGATGAAGTGTGGAAGGATATTTCCAAGGACGGGATTGCTTCTGGTCCTAATTTTCCTCAGAGGCAGCCGACTTTGGGAGAGATGACGCTCGAGGAGTTCTTGGTCAGAGCCGGCGTGGTAAGAGAAGATATACAATTAGGAGATCAAAGGTCCAACGGAGGGTTTTCAACGATTTGAATCTCACAGGGAATCATAGTGGTTTAAATATCGGTTATCCGCAGTTCAACAATGGAGCAGGGTTAGTGGGAAGCCCGATTTCCGGAAATAACATGGATCGTCTAACTCTCCAATCGCCGACCAATTTGCCGTTGAACGTTAACGGGATTAGATCGAATCAACAACAGTTGACTAATTCACAGCCACCGCAGATACTTCCAAAGCAGCCTGCTCTGCCTTATGCAAATCCAATGGCATTAATGAACAATCAAGAAATCAAGAGCGCAATGGGTGGACTTGCTGATCAGGATCTAAAGGGTAATATAGTTTCAGGTTCTGCACTGCAAGGTGGAGGGATCAATGGCGTGGGTTTAGGACCTGGGGGTGTCCACGTAGCTACAGGATCGCCGGCGAATCAACTGTCCTGCGACGAAACTGGGAGGATTAATAATGATACTTCGTCAGTATCGCCAGTTCCTTATGTATTCAATGGCGGTTTAAAGGGAAGGAAGAGGAATGGAGCTGTGGAGAAGGTAATTGAAAGGAGGCAGAAGAGGATGATAAAGAATAGAGAGTCAGCTGCGAGGTCGAGGGCTCGCAAGCAGGTAAAATTTTTGTTTCTATAAGCTCGTTCTCACTTTCTCGCCGCCAACCCAGCATCTATTTCTATTATTTTATTGACTTATTGGGATTATTCTAAATTTAATAACCGAGTTTGCTGCATTTACTCATTTCAACTACTTGAGTGCTTGAATTCAAGAGAATAACTTCAATCTACTTGGGTTGTAAAGAAATTAGTGAACTGATTAAAGTTGATAGACCCTTGTGTTTTTCTATGAATCTTCTGTAGTATTGCCTTCTGGATCAGCTAATCTTACGCAACATGTTGGCCCCTGCTGCTGATTGTTTATGTATATCTAGTAACAGGAAAAAGAGTTTCTGTAATCTCAATAAGAAAAAATTTCGCATATTAATTAATAAATGCGATTATTTCATGAATCAAAATAATATGATATGATGAGTAATTGCCTTATTTAATTGCTATGCTAAAAATTTTGTTCTTTCTTTTTAATTAAAGGGGCAGGATCTATCTGTCACTGAGCTACAAATCCATTGTCCATTAGCTGCTAGGCTAATATTTCAAATAGTCCTTAACTCTATTTTTATTCTCAATTGGCATATTGTATAAGATATTGAAGTGTCTGATCAATCGATGGAAGTTTTTTATTGGGGACTTTATGGGGGAAGAAGGTCCTGATGGAAGTTTTATTAAAGGTATCAAGATGCCTAATGTGATTTTCACCTTAATCTTCCACTTTGTCTTATTCCAGGCATATACCATGGAATTGGAAGCAGAACTTAAAATGTTAAAAGAAGAGAACGAAGAACTTCGAGCGAAGCAGGTAATTTTTGTTATAGCAGCATGTTCCATACAGATGCTGGTACACATGCTGCACTTACTAAGTTGATTTTTTCATATGGCTTAAGTTCACCTTCATTACTGTATTTTTTTTTTTTTTTTCTGATGCATCACCTTTTTGGACTCTGCAGGATGAAATCATAGAAAATCGAAGGAAACAAGTAAGTTGGCCGTTTGTTTACCTTTTTTGGCCCCCATTAAGGGTTCTTTTCCATCATTTTTGTTTAGTTTGACCTTTAATGCTTATGTAACAACTTTTGCTATGATTGAGGTGTTGAGCCATGAGATTATGCCCCATTTCTAAACTATATTTGGACCTAGTGTTATCATGATATAAACACCATGTGTTCTAATTTTTTTTTTTTTTTTTTTTTTTTTTTTTTTTTTTTTTTTAAATAGAGGCTTTTTAGAAAAATAAAATCTAAACCATCCAAATTTAGATCCAAATGGTCCAGATTTGTTTAGCTCTCCCTACTTAGCAAAGTGCTTAGTTGGGAAACCTGTTATAGTCTTCCACCACTTTATTACAAGTGAATTTTTAAGGATGAGCTATCAAATGCCTTTCTCTTCCTTAGAGGCAACTGTATTGTGGTGCTAGTTCATGGTGTGTGTTTTTCTGTCCTCTGCATTTTCCTCATGGTTGTTGAATTGACTTGATCATTTTAGGTAGACTTAGTAGAAAATATGCATTTAAACTAGTTTAACCATCACAAGAATCCCAAGTTTTCATCATTCTAGCCTGTTAGATAATTCTGAACTATCAAGTTACAAGTGACGTTTGAAATTTCTTTCTTCATGAATACTTCCATTATCTACTCTGTTGAACTTGTATTTTAGGACTGCTTGCACAGGTAGTCTGAATCTTTTGAAGTAGAATAATGGACTCAGTCCATGACCATCTTCGCTTAGATAAAACTTAATATTCCACGATCTAATTTGTCCTCGTATAAGTGTTGGACATTATTTGATATTTCATATGTGTGGTTAGAAATTGATCCCTACTTTTCTTCCATTCCCAGATGATGGAGATGATATATAAGCAACGAGCAGAACGACCAGCCAAGAAAAGACGCTTATTAAGACGAACTCAAACTGGACCATGGTAGAATGGAGATGGTGAAATGATGCTGATGTAGGGTAAATGCATGACTACATGTACATACTTCCTAAACAGTATTCTGCTTTATCTTGTCGGTCAATAGCTTCTAGATCTGCGTTTGAAAGTTTGATATTCAGCTTCTACTTTGGACACTGGCGTTAGGGAGAAGTGGTGTGTTTTATTATGTCATCGCTGGAGAACACTTGTGCAGATTATTCGTCGCTGGATGATTCGCATAGAAATTTGAGTTTTTGGGTTAAATCTTGCACCTTTCATTGTACTCCTCATGTTCTTAATATATGACATTATTAAAAAGTTGATGTAAGTTCTAAATATAATATTCTATTTAACATTATGGTCAATTTTTTTTTTTTTTTTTTTAAACTAAACATATTGATATTCTCTTAACAATAATCAAATAAGATAGACAAAATGCGGGAATTAAAAAAGATGATCAAGATGTTTTAGATTAAAATATACTCATTCTGGTCCTAATTATAAAACCAAGTGGACTTTTCTAAAGAAAATAAGGAAGTTAACTAAATTATTTTAGAGTATTTTATTTTTATTTTTATTTTTCACACTAATTAGTTTGACTAATAAACTAATATATAATATAATGATATACAACATATGATATGATAAAATAATTTATTTAATTTCCTTAATCTCTAAAAAAAAAAAAAAAAAAAAAAAAAAAAAAAAAAAGTCAATCCGTCTTATAATTAAAACAATCAGAACCGGAATATTAACATGATAAATAACACCATCAAGAAGAAAGCCCAAAAGCAAGTGATAAATAACAACCATAGACGCCAATCTGGTGCTGGAAAAATTTTAAGCATGCCCAATCGACAAGAAAGATACAAAAATTAGAATTAGAAGGCTACAAAAATTCTCAAGAGGAAGAGAGACATGACCAATATCCCGTGCGATTCACACCC
The DNA here is from genome assembly GCA_019022655.1 of Acacia acuminata. NCBI lineage: Eukaryota > Viridiplantae > Streptophyta > Magnoliopsida > Fabales > Fabaceae > Acacia > Acacia acuminata. Next base: position 991,122 of record JAFJYI010000015.1, read on the forward strand.
CGTGTACAAGGCTCGGTGTAGTAGTATATAACTAAGATTCCAGGTACACAAACAAAACTAAAGCAAAACCAAAGAGCAAGGCTTTCAGTTGATATCATCATATAATATTTATCTTCAGAGCATCAAGGAGGACCTTCGTCTCCTAAAACTAAAAGCATACAGAACAGAGACTCACAGATGAGCCAACTGAGCTTTTCTCAGTGACCGTATTCTCTGCAGGATTGTCTGTCCTTGGTTCTGCTGGTAGTGTAGTGAAAAACCGGATCTAACATCTTCGCTTTTTGCTTCACTGTTGTCTGAAGTTTCATGCCCAGCAAGAAGCAAGGGAGACACCTCAGGCAAGAAATAAATTCCTGCCAGGTTTTGAGCCCACTTATAAGGGCGTGAAGTTCTATCACCAATGAATGTTATAGCATCCCCAACAATGAGCTTGGCTGACTGCGTCACAATCAAAAGGATCATCATGACACGAACACATTATATAAACTCAAGGAAATAAATGAAGGATACAGATCTACAAACAAGGAAGGAGCCACAGAGATGAACGAGAAAACATCCCATTCAAATACCTGGTGAGGGAGTTCGAGACCCGTGTCATCAGGGAATAAATTGCACAAGATATCATTGCTGGGACCGTCATCAGATGCTTCAATTCCAACACATACAATATTCAACTTCACCAAGTATTCAAATGTTAGAATAATGAGTTTTTCCAACTTAAAATCAGAAACCTCGTCATCATACACGTGTAGATTGATTTTAAGTGGATGAACTTCCAATACGTCTGAGTGGTCAAGACTCTCCTCGCCTTGAACCATCCTAGGCCGTTTTCTTTGTCCCTGGACATCTTCTATGTCATCAGGCGTTTCATCTTTTAATTTGGTAACATCCAAGGCGGTGGAAACACCTGAGTATTCAAACCACATAGCACTGAAATCGTAAATTTTCTGCCAGGGTGGGAAAATATAGTAAATGTCAAATTTAAAGAGGGTCAGAACTTATTAATCAGACACTTTGGCAATTATAAAGCCCGGTAGGGTGGACATGATAAAAAATAGATGTTCAATAGCCATTTATTATCCAAGGGTAAAATATATAGAACAACTAATCCTTATATAAAAAACAATCTTGGACACCTGTAAGACTTTCTTTCTTTAACTCCTTGAATGCTGTTACTATCACACCTGTCATAAATCTTTTTTATCAGCAATTATCATCGTCTTAGATAATATTGTCGGAGTAATGGTCTAGTATAAGATTTAATCATTAAAAAAAACAGAAAGAACAGATTCATGATTCCTTGCCGGTAGACTTACAGCAAGCTGCTACAGTACTAACTAGCATTTTGATGCCACGCAAAGAATGCCAGAATTTTAATGTCAACTCTCATTTACCAGAGTCCTTGTGAGCTTGATGACGGGCAAAAGTTTGAGCATCTTTAAGGCTTCCTATGATCTCCAGATCAATTGATTCCCCAAATGCTTCCTTTTGAGCCAATAGCTGCGAGTAAATCACATAAAGAGGTGTTGGAAGCAACTCCGCTGAACTCTGGTGCTTTAGTTTCCTAGTTTGTTGAACTCCTAGTTGGCTTTGCATTGGCAACGATGCCTTCTTAAGAGACTTGAACTGTGAAGGGAGACTTGACAGGAATTTTTTTCGGCTTGCAATTGCATCCAAAAGGATTTTCTTTTCATGTTCCATTTTGTTGTGAAGTTTACAGAGTTCCTTGCGCTGGTACAAAATAGTAACTATTATAGCATCTAGCTCTCTTCAATTTAAAGAAAAGAGAAAGAATGCAGATTCTTAACACAAGCAGAACAGACAAAAATATCCAATTTTGACATGGTAAAGATGCAGCATGCATCAAGAAAGACAAATTGCAGCATTGGTATCCCTACAAGCGTTGATACATGAAATCTAACAATTATCATCCGCATAAATCCACCTAATTTCTAATTGTCATATGCACCGGGTGAACTTCTGCAATAATTACCAATTCTTACCTGGAATAGCTCAAAATTGAGTCTCTTAAGCATCAAATCGTGTGCACTGTCATTAGACAACACGGAAAGCTTGATGGTGTCAGGGGCATCCCGAGAAAATTCTTCCTCCGTTACCAGTTCAATGTCAGAATGTTTTGATTTGAAGTCTTTGCAACTCTTTATTGCTTTAACATAGTGGCTTTTCTCATACATCAGGTTTTGAAGCTGTAGACTGGAGAAGTCTATCGGCACCTTTGCTTGTTCCGTTTCCATTCTAACACGGTCTTCCTCTAGCAAGATGGAACGATCTGCCTGGAAACATATATATGCCTTTGACTAAATATGAAGCGCATTATTTTGAACTTAAATCTTGGTGCATGGAATGGTAGGGACTGAATAAGAAAGATAGATCATGAGATTGCTGAATAGTGGAGGTAGCTAAACTCATAATACCACAAACAATTTCGGGATAGGAATAATAACTTATCGAAAGCGGATGCTATCTCGAATTAAACGAAAGACCGTTCATTTGAATTGGCAGAGCAGAAACCATTTTAAGAACGAAGTTAGTCATAATCCCTGGAGCAGAAAACAAGACGAGTAGAGATGGGGACCTGACGGAGAGTGATGAAGTTGAGGAACATCTGGGTGACGAGCTCTCTGAGCTGCGATTTGGGCATGCCCTCTTTCTTGACAGAAAGCATTTCGGCGACGATGTTATCCGCCGAAGCCTTGCAATTTTGCAGTATTTCATAAGGAGACTCCTCCAATCTATCTTCGTCTTCCATTTTTCTTACCGCCGTTAATTGCTCGCCAACGCCCCGGAGTTCTCAATTCCTGAATCGTGACGGCGTTGGAGCTGAAGAAACGCACTACAGGACGACACTTCGTGTTGTGGCCCGGAAAATTTTTTTTTTTTTAAAAAACAACTACACACTGTACATGTCATTGGGTATATCCAAAAAAGAAGTTTTGGTGACGCAAATTGAAAACCACTTTTATGATTTTTTTTTTTTTCTTTTTTCTTTTACCAGCTGCCACTTTTATGATATAGTAGCTGTGGCATGGCTGTGGGTGCTAAAATAAGCACATCAAACCACAGTAACTGTAGAAGTAAAAAAAATATGAGTGTTTAGATGACCTAACTATTTAATGTGCTTCAAACTTAAAGCTCTGTGTTTTTTTTTTGAAGCAAGACTTGGTTGCTTCTAACAGGATCACCTTCTGATGGCATCACCCTTCTCCGGATTTGGACACTTCTACCCCGCATTCACTTCTCCTTTTCTCTCTCTTTGACAGCCTCATCTCCAGTTCAATAAGCGTTGTGCCTTCTCTCTCTTCCTCTCCTCTTCAATTTGTTCCACAGCTTCTAAATTACTTGCCATCTGAAATTTCAATGTGCCGCTCGTGTCATGAGACAGCGTTGTGCCTTTATCTGATTTTTTTTTTTTTTTTTAAATTATATATATTAAATGTTTTTTATATATAAATTAAGTTTTATTCATCAAATATATTTAATTAAGCACTTCAATATTTAATTAATTTTTTATATATATAAAAAAATTTATTCATCAAATATATTTAATTAAGCACTTCAATATTTTTAAACTTTTTAATAGTAATTTACTATTTTTTTAGAAAATTTATATTTCTTTTTAATTTTTTATCCAAATTATCACATTTTATACAAGATATATCTATATACATACACATATGATTCATGCCTTTTTAAATCATTTTCCACCTTATTTATCTTTTTAAAAGTTATATCAAACAAATGCCCATCAAGAAAAAAGCTACTTTTGCCACCGCTATCCCAAACACAAATCACATCGAAAAAAAATCCATCCGGAAAAAAAGTTCAAGAAGAAAAGCAGAAAAAAGCCACTTCTATCGCCGCTATCCCAAATGGTTAAACTGTGGTTAGGGTGGAAAATCATGATATTTATCATTAGGCAATTTTTTCTTCCTTCTCAAATTTTATCTCCCAAAATCTAGTGGCTAAACTCACCTTTTTTATAATTATAATAGAAATCCATATATATAATTATATGGAGTTAATTGTTTTAATATTTTTTTAATAACACCTGAAAAATGAAAAAAAAAAAAAAAAAAACTTGGGGTTTCAGAACCCATCAACTTAAGTATGTAGTGCTTGGGGACCCATAATTTCAAACCATATGCTTTATCTCCGGCCCAAATTTAGCTAGCAAGCTAGCTTTATCATTTTGCTCATTATATGTTGAAAACCCCTCCCTACCTCTTGTTGTTGGGTTTAATTGGTAAAAAGTAGGGGTGGGTATGGGCGGCGATACAGAGTGAGACCCTTATCGCAAAGGGGAGGGGTTTAATTCTTGACGCCTACCCAAATCGAGAAGCTCTAACATTTTTTTGGAAGATGCATCCAAATAGTGATACTTGTCACATCTTATGTGAAAAAATAGTTTTAATAATGATAAGTAATATTGTAAACTTTAAATGTAATCTATAATTATACATTATACACCTTAGAATATTCTAAAATAAGTCTACAACTTGAGTCTTGAAATTAAAAAAGTATCATATGTCTCAACAAATAGTCAAATATACATACATGAAAAATTAAATAACATCCATAGTCTATTAGATACAAAACATTATTAGTAATATAATGGACTAATGGTCAAATACTCAATGGATATATTAGAATTTTAGTAAATATATAATATAAGTATATTAACTATTATATAAAAAATATTTATATCAAATATAATTATATATATACTTATCTGGCAGGGGCCAAATGGGCAGGGCGGATACCTTGCCCGATGCTACCTACCTACAAAAAAAGTTTATTTTGGGTGTCAAGGCGTGCGGGCTCCTAGGCTTCATGCTCACCCCTCGACACTCTTATCTTTCTTAAAATTTTAAGCGCGCGCGTAAGTAATAAACAATTTCGCCCCGCCTAACATTAAAAAAAAAAGCCTAACCCTTTTCTTAAAATTTTAGTATAAAAAAAAAACCCTCCTCCATTGTAATAGTAATAATGATAATAATAATAACCTTCCGCTTCTTCTTAGGGAAAATCTTTTAAAAAGAACTTCAAAAATGTGAAAAGATAAAAAGCTATAATAAATATGCATATTCCTAAATAGCTGTTAGTGTCTGATAGGTCATTTTGATAATTAAAATGAAATTATTGAATTGTCCGTCATTTATATAACCCTTACCCCTTCCTTTTTTTACTCACTTTACACAGCCACCACTTCCACCTCAACCTCCCAATATGTCATTGTCTCTTACTTTCTATTCTTCTTCTACCTTTTGCTTTCCTATTTTCATCCTTTATTTTCTTCCCTCCTCCTCTACTTCAACGGGCAGAGGCTTTGTCATCGAAACCCCAAAAGGCTTGAAAAATCTTTGCTTCAGTGATCACTGGAAAATGTTGTCGCTCTGGCGGGATGGGGTTTCTCTAAAACCATGCAAGGCTTTTAGGACTGAGGAAGGAGGGGATTTGAAGGAGAAAAGGCACCGGAATTTGAAGAAACATGAGGTGAAATTGAAAAGGGAAAATGGGTTTTTGGGGTTCTTGAAGGAGAAAAATCCGAAGATGCTTTCTCAACTCATCGAGAAATTCGTCCGATTTGCTAGTCACATGCGTCGTTTGCTACTCGTTCTTGCGTGAAGATGGAGGACTTGAAAATGTTCATTCTAGTTCTTGCTTCATTGAGCTGTTCGGATATTCTCTAGGCTTGTGAGATTCTTCCGAAAGCTTGTGAAAATATGAACGTGTGAAAGTTTTATCCAAACTCTGGAAACCTTTTCAGAACTAAATTTTGATTTGTGAGCTATGAAATTTTTATGAGAATCTGTGAAAAACTTATCTAAACTTATGAACCATTTAACACAACTTGTGAAATTTTTATTATAATTGAATTTTGATTTGCAAGTTGTAAAAATATGATATGAACTTGTGAAATTATTTCCATAACTTGAAAACCTTATCCAAACTTATAAAACCTCTATCAAAACTTGTGAAAACCTTTCTCAAATCTTATGAATTTTAATTTGCAACTTGTGGAATTCTTTTAAAAACTTTGAAAACTTATTCAAATTTTTGAAACATTTATCAAAATTGGTGAAATTTAAAAAATTGTGAATTTTGATTTGTAACTTGTAAAATTCTTGTGAGAACTTGTAAAACCTTATCCGAACTTGTGAAACATCTATTAGAACTTGTAAAACCTTTATCAAATCTTTTGAAAATTTGCAACAACTTGTGAGATTATAAGTCAAAAGTTTAATCTTCTTGAAAATCTAAATCTTCCTTAGGGATTGTGTCAAGCTTGGAAGTACCAGAAGACCTCCGAGGGAATTTTCAGATGTGAAGGCACCACATCCACCCAAATCTTCATGGCCCTTCTTCTTCTTCTTTGTTGCTAAAGGAGGTCACGGCCACCATCACCGTTGTTGGAGAATGTTGTCTCAGCCACCATTGCTAGACCCTCTTGGCATGGAATTAAACCCCAAGAAGAAGAAAGAGAGACAAAAGAAAGTAAAAATGAAATTTAATGAGGGTATTTGTGTCATTTCTTTTAAATTTCATAGAAAGATAAATCAGGTACTAACACTTTTCTGAATTATGGATATTCTAAACACTTTTTTGTCTCTTAAGATTTGTAAAATTCTTTAGAGTAAAATACTATGACCATCCTCCTATTTTATCTTAATTACACAGACCTCTCCTCTATTTTAAAAACCTATATAAACCTCCCTTAAAATTAAAATGTATGTTACACAAACCTCCCTTATATTTTGAGATTTTATTTCCATTCACCTAAACCGTTAGTTGACCGTTAAATTTGACTTTTGAACTTTTTTTGGACCAAAATAACCCTCTTCAGTATTATATATATATAGATAATAAAAATTTATACAATAAAAAATCTATTCTAATAGATTTTATAACTTTCTAATTTGTTAAAAATTTATTAATTTTGATATCATAAATTAAGTTTGACTTAAAATATATACTGAACACATACATTTTTATCAAAAATAATAAATTATATAAATTTGAGATGTATATGTAATTTAAATTTATAATTTAATACTTTTTTCCTAAATATTTATAAACACGTTTAATTTTATAAGCACATGTTTATTTAAAAACTAACTTGAATATTCAACGTTTGTGATATTTACATTAACCAATGTTAAAATAATCAAATAAATAACTATTTATAAAGATTTGTATATGTATTTATTACATAAAAGTACAAAAGTACCCCATCTTAAAAAAGTCAGCCCCTAGCCCTATGCGTCGTCTTCTTCAACGTCCCACCTCCAGGATTGAACTTCCAGAATGAATTATAAAATTCATCTAGAATCCAAATCACAAAGTACACCTAACATGCTAACAACCATTAATCTCAGAAAAATCAAACCCAAAACAAAGATTAAAACTATCGTCTTCAACCCCTATCTATCAATGATGCAAAGATGGAGTGATAAATAGCAAAAGCGAAATAGATTGATGAATGCAACAGATGAAGAGCTTTTGGAAACGTCTTCGGCGCACTTGAGAGAAAGGAGGACATAGAGGTTGAGGAAGAGTGGTTATGAAGTAGGGGTAAAAGTAAGATTCGAAAAGAGAGGAGGGGAGGGTCCGGATCCGGCCGCATGAGAGGGGGAGGGGGCCGTCGGTGGCCGTCGCGATCTCGGCAGACCGAACCCGGAGGCTTGAAGTCTTCCCGATATGAAATCGAAATTGGAGAACCTATAAGCTTGAATGTTGCGCTTGAAGTGGGTTTGTTGTCGCGTTGCAAATCCACCTGAGGTTGCGTGGTTGCCGTCGCAGATGATGAAGGCCGCTCGAGAACCTAGAAGTTGGAAGATTGTGCGGTTGAAAGCTTTGAGGGTAAAATAGGAAAATAAATTGAGTTCCCGAAAGTCTACACAAACTGTCAAGTAAAATTAGGGATTTAGTATTAAGGGTAAAATAGTAAATAAATTTTATTTTTATATAAACTTTAATTAAAAAATATATATTTTTGGAATCTTTTTAGAATATTCTTAACAAAGTTAATTATTTGGATTTAAGTGTATGTTTTTAAAATAGAGGGGGGTCGTGTAATAAAAGTAAAATAGAAGAGTGGTCAGAGTATTTTATTCAATTCTTTATTAGGGATTTTCCCCTCTTCTTATGCCATCACTTTTTGGGAAAGATCTATTCAGTTATCAGTTTAGAAGTTTAAAATAGCATTATAATTTTAAAAGGTATATTAGAACAGTCATAAAAATTTAACATACTGCTATTAATTATAGTTTTAAGTTTTTAATCTACATTTAAAAATCTTAAATGAGATATTGATGGCAAAAAAGAGAGAAAAAATCTATGAGGACAGATTGAAAAAGGAAGAGTTTAAAAAAGAGGGGAAGGAGAGGGAGTAGCTAACAATAGGCCGATAAGAACGTGAAATCTTGCATGGCAAATGATAGACAAAGAACGAACTTCAGAGTTCAGAGTTAAGAGTGAAATTTGGTTCAGTCTAGTGTTGGTAGGAAACAACATGGGGCTAGAGGTAATACGTTTTGTTTTTTGTTTTTTAAAAAACTACTTGCTCATGTGTTAAATACAAGACCCAATTAATTTTTGTTTGGAGAGATTAAGGGTATGTTTGGTTTGAGGAGAGAAGACGTGAGAGCAGGGAAGGGAGATAAATTTTTTTTTCTCGTCCTAACCAAATTGCCTATGAAATTTTTTCAATATTCCATAGCTATACTCTCAATAAACTCATTCCCAACCACAACTTCTCTTTGAAGCCGCAAGTTCCCATCGCCGCCGGTCCATTCTTCTTCAAAATCACTGATTTCCAAGGGTCACTACTCCCCCATCCCACCCTCAACAAACACTTCTCTCCTCCGCCGCAAAACTCGCCGCCCCAATTCTCTTTGGATTCATCAACTTCCTCTAATCTCTGATTTGTTGTTGATAGAGACCTCTAGTGTAAGACCATCATTTTTCCTCGAAGCCACCAAAAAAGCCTGCATCGCTAGTTGTCGTTACTAATCAGTTTTAGGTGGAGCCGAAGGTAGTGACCAAGGTGGAAGAGGGTGTCGTGGGTGTCAATGATGCCGAAGAAGACACAGGCGCCGTCGCCGGGAGCGATTATCAGTGATTAAGGCCCGATGTATCCACTTTGTTGGGACTTAGGATCGCTGCTTCTGTTCTCTGCTTAGACTCTTTCTTTGTTTTGGCTATTGATAGGGAAAAGGGTTGGGCTCTAGACTTATCCATGGGCAATTTGGTCAGCACAAATAACAATTTTTGCCTTCTTTCCATCCCCTCCCCTCAAACCAAACACACCCTAAGGAAACTAATCTAATTATTTTAAAGCATTTATATTTTTATTTTATTCTCCAGACTATATGTAATTTAATTATACACTACATATAGTATGATTAAGTAACTTATTTATATTTTTAATCTCTCTAAAAAAAGTTAACTGGATCTTATATTTAGAAACAGAGAGAATATTATATAAGATGTTTTCATTTTTTGATTTTTGAAATAAAAATTTAATTTAATTTAAAAATAATGTAAATGCAAAGCACTCTTCACCTAAGTCCAATTTATTGTATTTTTTAAAATAATAAAAACGCAATACTTTAAAAAAAAATCAAAGAGGCCAAACTTTTTTGGGAGAATGACATATAAATATCATATGAAATTTTAAAACCCAAAAATGTCTATTGAAAAGGGAAAAGGACAGAGAGGTAAGCAGGTAGGATAGGTTTTGAATATTCGGGCAAAAGACAAAACTACCTTTCCTTTCACTCTTCTTTCTCCACCATCCACCTTCTTCCTAACCGCTGGCATCTTGATTTCCACCAAAGAGAGTTGCGATGTAGGGGTATACTGGACGCGATTCCTAGCCAAAGAACTCAACTTGGAACAGTGAAAAGGAGGAAGGGGATGAAGATCTAAACAAAGGAAGTGAACAAGGATCATTATGCATTTTTTCATTTTTTGGCGAAGTTCTGCAGTTTCTGGTTGGTTCATGAGTTTTTCGGTAAGTTTATGAATTTTCCAACATTTGTGGCCTTTGACAAAATTTGTAATAAGATTGACAAGAGTAATAATGAGTTTGATAAGATTCGTAATGGTTTTCACAAGAGCAATAATCATGACTTGCATATTTTTATAAGCAAATGTTTTCGTGAAAACCATTATGAATATATATTGTCAAATTCATTATTGATCTTGTGAATCCCATTAAGAATTTTTTCAAAGGCCACAAATGTTGGAAAATTCACAAAGTTTCCAAAAAACTCATGAACTTGCCGGGGGCTGAGGAAGAAGAAGGTGAACAGTAGAACGGGCTTTACAAAATTCGTAATGAGATTGATAAATTTAGTAATGGTTTTGACAAACTGTTTGCTAATTAAAACATGCAAGTCAAGATTATTATTGTATTGAAAACCATTATGAATATTGCCAAACTCTTTGTTGATCTTGTGAATCCCATTATGAATTTTGTCAAAGGCCACAAATGCTGGAAAATCCATCAGTTTTCTAGAAAACTCATGAACTTCTCGGAAGCTGAGGAAGAAGAAGGTGAACAGTAGAACGGGCTTCACAAAATTTGTAATGAGATCAACAGGTTTAGTAATGGTTTTAACAAAAGCGTTTGCTAATGAAACATGCAAGTTAAGATTATTGTTGTTGTGAAAAATGTTACGAATTTTGTCAAACTCATTGTTGATCTTGTGAATCCTATTATAAATTTTGTCAAAGGCCACAAATACCGAAAAATTCATATGCTTGTCGGAAAACTCATGAACTCGCCGAAGGTTGCGGAAGAAGAAGGTGAACAATAGAACATGCGTCAATAAATTCGTAATGAGATTAATAAGTTTAATAGTGGTTTTGACAATAATTGTGATGGTTCTCACAAAAATGTTTGCTGATTTACATGTAAATCATATTTATTGCTCTTGTGAAAACCATTATGAATATTTTCAAATTTCTTGACCTTGTCAATTCCATTACGAATCTTGTCAGATTCATTATTGACCTTGTCAATCCCATTACAAATTTTGTCAAAGGCTATAAATGCTAGAAAATTCATAAGCTTACTGGAAAACTTATGAACTTGCTAAAAATATAAAAAGCTCAATAGAAACTGGTATCTTCCACTATTTTAATTTACTCTATCTCCATCTTCACTCCACCATCATCGTTGCCTTTGCTTTACAGAGAGAGCTCATTCTAGAGCTTCTATGGCGGCAAGGAGAGGAAGAGAGGGTGTGGAGAGAGAAAGAAGAATAGATGATATAATAGTAAATTCATCAATATTTTAAAATATCAATTTGATCTATTACTTTTAAGTCTTTTACAAATGTGAATAGACTTTTAGAGGTTTTTAGAATTTTATATGATATCTATATGTCATTCTCTCAACTTTTGTTTTGGGAACTCAGCTTTTTCCTCCCCATAAATCAATCTTTTTTTTTTTTGTGTGGGTATTTTCTTACCTGTTTATTGGCCAAATTATTTTTAACTGGAATTTTTTTTACCAGCATTTTTACCTTCAAACTGACTTACACCTTAACGGTAAACAACATGACTGACATAATCATGGTAGTATTTGTCCTATGCTGACAAATTTCCAGTACCTTCGAAAACGAAAAGGACTCTGCGATCCCTGTCGAGTTTGAATTATTGGAGGCCACAGGTGAACCATTGGACCATTTCGTCATTTCACCATAACCACAAATCCATGATCTTGCGAATAATGGCATGGTCCACGGCAACGAGGAAGAAACCTCAAAAGAGGATGGAAGGAAGGTCACTCCCACCAAGCAGCAGCACTTGATTAACAAAGCACCGCCTACTAGAAATCCGTAAAAACTCCCCCTAAAGCGCATGCACAAAGTCTTCGATCTTGAGAGTTCAAAAGGCCAATTTATTTTTTGTCTTTTTCTGTGTTTTTTATTTCCTATTTATTGACACAGACGTCAGACCCTTCTCTTCCATTCCCGCCATTGCAAATGCTTTCATCGTTCTCAGAGCTAGACAATGCCGGAGTTAGGGTTTCAGGAACGAATCCCGTCTGGTCTACCTGGTTTCAGGACTCGCGATACTAGCCCTGACTCCGTTATCTTCACGCTTGACTCCAACTTCAGCCTCTTCTCCTCTGCTTCTGCTAGCGTCGATCGCCGCTCCTTTGCGTCCGACGCTCACGACCATGACTCCTTAGCCTCTGAAATCTCCCTGGTACCTCTCACAATGATCACATTCTCATTTTCTTTCCTGAATTATTTATTTACTGATTTTTCTACTTGTATTTCGGCTTATGTCACTTCCTTCTCATCTGGCAAAGGAGCTTCGCGCAGTAAATTTCCTGAACTACGGTTTCCTTCATGCGATGACATGTAATTAGTCATGTAATCTATGTGCTTCTTCCTAATTTGAACGAAAATTGTAAAAACGAAACTGACATTGAGTTTTTCTGTCATTCGGAAAGGAAGAAAAATGACCACAATATCTAATTCTTTGTTTTCGGATATATAAACGGTATTTCACCGTACGAATTGCGATGGCGCATGTGTAAATTGGTCAGATCTTAGCTCATTACTTTGAGATTCGCCCAGTTTCTGGTGTTGATTTCTTGGATCCTTGCAGCATTTGGCAGGCCATGAATATGAGATTTTTCATGAGAGTTGGAGTGGTCCAGATCCAGATCCGGACAAGCCTGGATTACGCAAGAAGAAGCACGGTCGTCTGTCTAGAAAGGGAGAAAAAGCAACATGTACGTACGTTTCATTAGTTTTGTTTTGTTGGAAAAGTTCAAAATCCGCAAAGTTACTAGGCCTGGCCAATTTTTAAATTTTACTTGCCCACTGACTTAATATCTGTCTCCCATAAATTTCACAGTTCAAAAGGATGACAGCGATGGTGGTGATATTGAAGACGGAAATCAACTCTTGCAATTGGATTCAGCGAGAAACTCTTTCTCTCTAGCTCTAAAAGGTACCTTTATCTCATCACACAATCCGAAGTAAAGCTTCTCGGCTCTAGTTTATTTTTTTAATCGCGCCTTGTTCACTTTACTGCTGATCTTCTCTATGAAGAATGTCAAAATAGGAGAAGGTCCGAAGCATTCTTGAAGAAGATAGACCGGCCAAGGCCTGCTTCTTTAGATCTCAACAATGCTACCGGAACTTCTCCTCGATTGGGAAACATGAGAAAGAGTTCGATTTACTCCCTGAGATCTGACGCTTTCCCTAGTCCTGATACACCGGATTATCGAAAAGCGGGTGTTGCAATGCAAAAGGGTTGGAGCTCCGAGAGAGTTCCTTTGCACACAAATGCTAGCCGAAAGCATGTCACTGGTGCCCTGTTTCCTCTCAATAATGGAAGAACGTTGCCATCCAAATGGGAGGATGCCGAGAGATGGATTCTAAGTCCCGTTTCAAGAGATAGCACTGGGAGGGCTTCGCATCCTGCTCCTCAGAGGAGGCAAAAGTCAAAGAGCGGTCCGCTTGGACCTCCTGGTGCTGCTTATTATTCATTGTATTCACCGGCGGCGCTAATGTTCGAAGGGGAAAATGCGGGGAATTTCATGCCTAGTTCTCCTTTTTCAGCTGGTATTATCTCAATTGATGGCATGACAATTCAATCCAGTGGCCCTGGTGAAAGCATTCCGATGCAAGCAGAATCTTGCATGGCCCGCTCTGTTAGTGTTCATGGATGCTCTGAGATGCAGAGCCAATCGTCAATGCCTCCCCAAGGTACAATATCTAATGTTCCAATCTTCTTTTCCAATTGATTTTAATGTTTGGTGCTTGCAATGACTATCATCATCAAATAATCTCAGGGAAAGATACTGTGACGATCATGTGTGCATTAGAGCTTAAATTGGTTAAAAGAATTTCGTGGGGAATCTAGTTGTCCAACTTTAAATAAATGTTTCCTCCATAAAGCATGTCCGTATTTATTTGATATGCAGAAAATCTAATAAGTCGTCATTACTATAGATGATGGTTTTCTTATATGACCACTCAACTGAGCTTCTATGCATCTTATCTTGCTCTCTTGCCTTTGCTTCTAACAGAGGAAAAGTTTGGTGGCTTCAAAGATGCCGCCACCAACGTATCTGGTGCTATTTTAAGGAGGGACATGGCAACCCAGATGAGCCCAGAGGGTAGCCAATGTTCCTCTCCCAACGAGAGGACATCATTCTCCGCCTCCACACCATCAGTCCTGCCCATCACTGAATTGCAGGATATATCTTCCTCTAAAATGGATATCAGAGATGTGCAGGTTGATGAACGGGTCACCATGACCAGGTGGTCCAAGAAGAATAGAGCCCTCTTCTCAGGGAAGGGCTCAGAAAATGTTGACAACCAGAAAAAGAAAGAAATAAGAGCTCATTCTTCATCTTACGACCTGACTGGAACAGCCAAGAGTCACTCAAAGTATGTCTAGTTTACTACTAAATTAGTGGTAGTCAATTTTCTTTACGAAGTAGAAAATGATCAAGCACAATTTTTATTAAACCAATGAATCATTAATTATTTAAAAGAAAATTATATCAAAAATTTGTTTTCTCCCCTTAAACACAACTTTGCCCGGGTTGTATCCAAAACCCAGTGAATGAAGCGGTTCCTTGCAGGTCACAATAGTCTAGGAATTTATTTTGATTTAGTTACTAAATTACTATGTTTTATTAGTATTGATATGATTAGAATCATCCCAAGTGGGCACAAGTAATCAATAATCTATCTCTGCCCTTCACAACAGCATCGTACATAACATAATCAAAACTTGAAAACTGAAGTTTATAAAGTATTCTGATCTGACAGTATCTGTCACGAGAAAAATCTCGCATTGTCCTACAATTGGTAATGCTGTCTCTATATTTATTTTTACTAAAATGCCAGCTTTTTTTTGGGGCCAGGGCGAAAAGGGAGGAGGCCAAAATCACTGCATGGGAGAACTTACAAAAGGCAAAAGCTGAGGCAGCAATGCGAAAGCTAGAGGTAACTTCCTTGTAACATATTCCCTTATTGTCGGTTCTTGGATCTTACTAAATTCCCTCTTTTTCCTCAACATAATTTTGTTAATCCTTAGTTAGCAGATTGTAACATATTTCAACTTGACTATTGTTCGAGTACAAGGGAGGTGCAAATTTTTTGTGAGCAGATTGTATCGGTATGAATTTTGCTTGCAGAAACAATGGATCATTATACTCAGTATTTTATTTGTTATTTTAGATGAAGTTGGAAAAGAAGAGAGCATCTTCCATGGACAAGATCATGAGCAAGCTGAGATCAGCTCAAAAGAAAGCTCAGGAAATGAGAAGCTCAGTTTTAGCCAACGAGGCCAATGGAGTTGCTAGCACTCCCCGCAAGGCCATATCAAGAAGCAGCCGCATGGGTTCTTTGAGTGGTTGTTTCACGTGCCATGTTTTTTGAGGCATGGCCCTGCATTGTTAAGTTCTCAGTTTGCCTGGTGCTGGGTAAATTTCCCTGTAAAATGTCAACTGTAGAGTGTGGACCTTATCCTATTTTAGAAAATCACATCACTGCATTCTTATGAATGGTAAATTTTTGTCAAATGGATATAGATTGCTGATATTGGTAATTATTAGCTAGATATAAAAGAATCATTTTCACGCGTTGTTAGACTGCAGACTCTGTTTTGACTTTCGAATCAGAAGCAAGTTTTTGCTATTTTCTGTGATGATACCCAGAATAACTGATAAATAAGGAGTTTATTATCGCCTCTGCAACTTACCGTGAAATTTCTACTATTGACATCCATGTTCGTCCTTACGCATTCTGCTAATAGATTGATTTGCTCTAACTGGTTTTCAGAAGGGTTCAAATGGGGGATATGAATGAATAGTTTGCAGCAGAGTGTAACTAGTATTTTGACACTAAATTAGTTTGATTGCCTTTTTTGCCCTGTATAAAATATCATAGCCACCTTTGAATGTGTCACCAAGATTTCATAATGCATGTATTCGAAGTACCTGAATTCTTTTTGAGACGAGCTTAAGTAATTGTTGCGCTAGAGCCTAGAAGAACAGAATTCAAAAGAAATGGTAGAGATTGAACTGGGAAATAAGAGATTGATTGGATGGGTTTCTGTCGAAGTTGGATTTATCATGCTTTAAAAGAAAGTTGGGTGACAGAATAGTGAGTAGAGAAGAAGAAGCAGAGAGTGAAGCAAGAATAATTGGATCAAGAAGCGTAATCATTCACTTAGTGTTGTAGTCAATATATACAAAATAGTAAGCCAAATACAGATGGCGTTTTGGTGTGTGATCTGAGTACACGTGTCCGTATCTAATAACAACCTTCTAACCACTTTACTAAACTTCTAAACTAATCAGTTCAACTTGTGCAACTTGCGTGCCATCTAATACTAATACACAGACCTGCATGCCAGCTAATACCAGTACAATATATTCTAATATTCCTTATGCGAATTGTTTTTTGTTTGAGTGATCAACAGGGAGAACATTTAATCTATCACGAAAAGGAAGGAACGTGCCCTTTCCTAGCGGTTTTGTAAGAATATCAGCAACTTGGTCATGTGAAGGGACATATCCAATTTGAATCTATCCTGAAGCAACCTTCTCTCTAAGAAAATGAATGTCAATTTCTACATGCTTGGTTTTGGAGTGAAGCACCGGATTTGATGCTAATGCAATGGCTCCAAAGTTATCACACCAAACTATGCGTATTTTTGCAATTGGAACATGCATCTCTTGGAGTAACTTCATAACCCAAACAACATCTAAGGAGGCATCAGCAAGGCTACGATATTAAGCCTCTGTGTCAGATCTAGAAACCACCGGTGACATTTTGAAACCCAGATGACTGGATTGGTTCCTAAGTAAGTGCAATAGCCACTCACAGACCGGCGATCTTCTTTGTTGGTAGCCCAGTCAGAATCAGAAAAGGCCTGAACATGGAGATGAGGCAGAACCCGAATCAGTAAGCCATAATCAATTGTGCCAACCAAATATCGAAGTAGTCTCTTAATGCCAATCCAGTGAGGTTCATGTGGACCTTGAAGAAACCTGGTAAGGCGATTGACAGCAAAAGATATTTCAGGTCTGGTGTAGCATAAGTATTGCAGCTTTCCGAGAATACTCTTGTAGAGCTTAGGATCATGGAAGAAATTGCCTTTTGTAGAAGAGAGTTGGAGATTGGTTGCCATTGGAGTAGCGTAAGGCTTGGCATTGAGAAACTTCACCTCATTGAGTAATGATAAAATGTACTTGCGTTGAGACAATACAAGACCACGCTTAATGAAATAGAATTCGATGCCCAGAAAATAAGATAGTTGACCAAGATCTTTTAGAGAAAAAAGATTAATTATTGCAGAGATGAGATTATGTACTTCATCATTATTAGATCCGGTGACAACAATGCCATCAACATAAAGTAGTAAATAAACAATATATTGCTGAGTTTTTCATATAAACAGACAAGGATCAGATTTAAATGCAACAAATCCTAAACTAGAAAGAGCAAAATATAACTTGTGAAACCATGCTCTAGGTGCCTACTTGAGTCCATAAATGGACTTTTTTAATTTGCACACAAGTGGTCTGCCATCTGTAGGTGAACAACCAAGGTTAAAACCTGGTGGAGCATCCATGTACACTTCTTCAGAGAGATCTCGATATTGAGCAAGGCATTATTAAAGTCTAATTGCCTTAGCTTCCAGTGAAAAGTTGTAACAACAGTGAGTAAAATCCAGATAGTAGCAGCTTTGACAATGGGACTGAAAGTATCAAGGTAATCAATTCCAAGTGCTTGAGAGAACCCCTTAGCAACTAAACGTGCCTTTCATTTTGCTAAAGAGCCATCAACATTTGTTTTGGTTTTCCATATCCATTTGCAGCTAATAGATTGATGGTGAGAAGGTAGAGGAACTACATCCCAAGTATTAAATTTGATAAGGGCATTGTATTTATCAAGGGTAGCCTGCTTCCAATCAGGATCATGTAGTGCTTCAATGAAGGTAGTCGGGGGAAGAACATCAGAAGTGACAGAAAAAATTGTTAGTGTATGAATTCCAGCTTTACTCCGAGTAATCATGGTGTGATTATTTGAAGGTAAGGCATGGGAAGGTGTATCAGGGACTTTTGAGGAGGGAATGATGGGAAGAATTATGATGGGAGTGAGATGATATAGGTGTTGATGGAGTTGTGACAGCGAAAGGTAGAGATGGATTAACATGAGAGGAAGGTGGTTTGGGTATAGTAGGGTGGAGAATTAATGATGACAGGAAAGAAGTGGATAGGGAAGAATCAATAGTTGTTGTTTTTATTGAGTACTGCGAGCCACTAGCATGAAATTTTGTCTCATCAAAATTGACATATCGAGATATATACACCCTTAGTGGTCATGTCTTTGCATTTATAACCTTGATGTTGAGAACTATAGCCCAAAAATACACACGCAACAGAGTTGAATTCTAGCTTATGTGCATTATAAGGTCTTGTATAGGGGTAGCACAAACAGCCAAATACACGTAAAATAGAGTAATTAGGTCTTACCCCATGGAGCTTCTCATATGGTGTCATATCCTTGGATAGAGCTTTAGATGGGAGCTTGTTTATAAGGAAGACAGCAGCAGAGAAGGCGTCTTTCCAATAGAAGACGGACAATGAAGCATGTGCTAACAATATAAGACTTTTTTCAACAATTGACCAATATCTCTGTTCAACCAAGCCATTCTGTTTTGAAGTATGAGGGCAAGTAAATCTATGTTCAATACCACTCTCAGCTAGATATGATTTAAAAGCTAAAAATTCACCACCATTATCAGATTGAACCTGCTGGATTTTTGTTTGGTATTTATTTTCTGCAAACAACTTAAACTCTTTGAATTTTGACAAAGCATCTGACTTCTGATGCAGAAAGTAAAGCCATGTGAAGCGACTGTATGCATCTGCTAAGGCAAGATAATACACAGAACCAGAAGATTGAACAGGGGCAGGTCCCCAAATATCCATTACTATTAGTTGCAGAGGTTTTTGACACACCGTGACTGAAGAAGAAAATGGGAGTTTATGAATTTTCCCAAATTGACAAGCAGAACAGGGTTTTATTCTCTGAAGCAGTAAAAAGTATGGAATTACAAGCAAGAATATCCTTCACAGTGGCAAATGATGGGTGTCCTAAACGTTGATGCCATAAAGTCAAGGACTCAGTTGAGACACTGCAAATCTAAGTGTTAGAAGTGTGAGATGGAATCAACTATGCTGAAGCTTCGGAGGAAACACTTGAGAGTGCAGCATCAAGATAAGACTTTGCTAATTGCACTTTTGCCATCAAAGGATACATGCCATGTCTTTCAACTCTAGACATCAAGGGTTGGCCAGTCCTCAGATCCTTAATGACACAATGTCAAGAAAAAAATTCAAACAAAACATTATTTTCACGAGTGAGTTTAGCAATAGATAGCAATTTTTTTTTTCATTTTTGGAACATGTAGAACATTGCTTAGTGTAATTGAGACTCGGTATTGGAAATAAAAGTGGTTCCAACAGAGTGAATAAGAGATAACTCACTTGTACTAACCTGTACCGTGCCTATGCCAGTTCGAACTAAGGATGATGCAAGACAAGACTCATCATGAGTAATGTGTTATGTAGCTCCAGAATCAAGATACCAAGCTGTATCCGTGACTGTAGTAGGTGTTATAATAAAATTTTGTGTTGTGGGAGGAGCAGCAGAGACATCCTCAGTGTTAGGAACAGGAGCTTTGGGAGAAGAGATACGAGTTGCAGTATTAACAGCAATAGGATTAGAAGCAGGTGGTTTTGATGAAGCATCAGAAACAGAGGAGTCTCCAGAAATAAGATAGTACTCGAATGGTGAATAGAATTCTGGTATACCATAACCAGCAGCATAGTGAGCCTGAACCTCAACAGATGTACCATTAGAAGGATAATCATATCGGTAATAGCATCGATCAGCTAGATGTGTTGACTTGTGACATATTTGACACATGAGCCTCCAATTATTGAAACTTCCACGACCTTGGCCATTTCCACGTGAACCTTGTAACATTCCAAATTTTAGGATTTGGAATTAGAAATATTATATGGAAATTATTGAGAAATTTGGTCAAAATAATTATGAGAATAATTATTTGGAAATTAAGGCTTAATTTTCCCTTAACTAATTTATTTTGGGAAAAAGAATAAATTAAAGAAAATAATAATTTAGACCTAAAAATTATAGAAATGATATTTTATAAGCTAGAGAAGCTAATTGAGAAAGAAAAATCCTTATATAGGATTAAGGATTTATTTCAAGAATTTTATTATAATAATATAGTGTCAAAATTGAGAAGAGGATAAAATGGTGATTTTGCTATCCCAAGCCCCAAATGAATTTGGGCAAAGTAGGGCCCAATTCATTTAACCTCATTGGACACACACACATTTCGAGACAGCAAAACAATCACAACCCATTTGATTTGTTGTCGCCCAACACGTTAAAACTCAAAGAATAACAATTTTGATCTATCTATTACTTATTCATTAATCCATTGGCCCATGCAACCAATTAAATTCTACCAGCCCATTACTTACTTTTCAACCCATAAGTATCAGTAACCATTCCCTCAATATTTAATCAAACCACCACATTACTCCTTCCAAATTCCAGATGAACCAAAACGCAATAGTAGAGAAGGTATTACAGGAGGCCACAACATTACTTACGCGGAAGAATATCACAGCAAAAATTCGATCACACCATGCTCCCCATGTCAGCATATCTTCTCATCTCAGTCTCGCCTGCTCACACGCAAGAAGCCAATAGCGCCTATGCTTCTCGAGCCACACCCCCGTTGAATACCCATCGATCCCTTCTTCAAACTGGACCCTTGATCCAGTATAAACTCACTGATTGTTTAGTTCATTCTCATTGTCTCAAACAAAGAGAGAGCCGAGAGAGAGTGAGAGTACAAGAGAAAGAGAGAGTAGTTGAGAGAGGGTCCAAGAAGGAGTAGGATTTGTGAGAGGAAAGAACTCAGTTGTGTTGGATGCTCGCACCTTGAATCAAAAACGAGAGGGTGATCGGCTTTGTCATAAGATCACATTCCACAAGCCAAAAAGCGAGAGTAAGTATCAAGCTTCTCTTCTTTCAGTTTTCACCCTTTATCAACGCAAATCTCGAGCTTTAAAACCATTAGGAGCATGGCTAGAATCTTTATGAGTTCTTTGTTAAAACACCACTTTGTCATAAAAGAAATTGTTGCTACCTTGTGTCTAGATATATAAAACGTTGCACTTATGTCTTAGTATATTTATTTATAACTAGGTTGTAACATATGATGAACCACGTTGCTGCATGGGAGAGAACAAGCATATTGCTGTCATTTTTTTTAAATATATATATATATATATATAAACGCTGCTGCGCACTTAGGAGCACGTATATGTGTAGTTTTTGATTCCAAGATGCTTACTTGTCTCTGGATGTGGAAAGGTTAGGTGAGTTTAGATCAACTAGAGATCATGAAGGCAATAGGAAACTGAAATGGGAAGTTGGGATACTCCATCGCTGCAAAACATAAATATATAGACGTAGGTTAACTTGCCACCATGAGTGTTAACCTTTGCTATCATCGGCACCCACTTAGGAGAAAAAAATCCTTTGATAATGTATGAATGATTCCTACATGTAATGGAGAATATGCAGCTACGACCGTCATTGTGTAAAAATGAGTGTGAACACATATGAAACCAAAAGAAAGAAATACTTCTTGTCATGAAACTAACCCTAAAAATTACTTCGTTGTAAAAAAAAAAAAAAAAAAAAAAAAAGGGGGGGGGAGAATAAAACCTTGCTAATGCATAAAGGGAGTTTTGAAAATCATATATATGGACTATTGCATTAATGAAGTAAAACTACTATACATAACTTAGCTGTGTGTGCGTTGAGTATATATATCATAGAATCAAAGTTTCCATGTTGCATGTGTATTCGCCGCCACCTGGAGGTTATTAACAAGTGTTGTACATATCCATAAGAGTTGAAAATAATATTTAAATTTTAGTAACATTTTCGTTGTGAGGGAATTAATTGCAAAATGTATTTTTATAAATATTTAACTCAAACTACATGAAGCCTATTTTATGTAGTATTAGTATTTATCAAAGGTTTTGAAGGAAACCATGAGAAACATTAAATTTATGCATTAAATCATTTTTTTATGATGATTGACATTTATTAAACTCTTAATTTAAAGTATTAGAATAGCCTCACGAGAGTCTAAAATAATTGTAGAGAAATAATAATAATTAGTAAATAATAATAATAATAATAACAACAACAACAACAACAATAATAATAAAATAAATAAATAGTAATAAATAATAAGATTATTATTAATAATAAGTAGAAAATGGTATCATTAATTAGTAATTGATGAAAGGGAGAATTTGTAATTACAATGGGTCTCATTTGATTTTTTTTAGGCATAAAGTGCTCAGGCAAGCATTCTAGATATATTATTATTATTATTATTATTATTATTATTTGTATATCTTAATTTTATTAAATTATAAGTTATAATTTTATGTAGATTTTTAGAAGAGCTATTAATTATTAGTAAATTGGTTGTGGTAGATTGATTTTTGGCGTATGTTTGAGCTCTTGGATTAGGAGCGGTGTAATAATAATTAGCTTCGGCGAGAGGTAACCACTTTCCACTTAGTGAGTATTTTTTGAAATCATTATGAATATTCTTAATATAAATTGCCTTGCAGAACCTTATGATTTAAATTATGAATTTATACATATTTATTTGTTTATGTATAAGAATTGAGAGTTTTGATATTATGATATTTATTTTGATAATTATGGGAAGGGTTGGATTGGGAGGAAATGACGTAATATATTCCACCACGTGGTGAGGCCTCCATTGATGCATGATGGTTGGCTTTAAATTGTCCACTTTTGTTGATGAGGGTAGCCCACTAGTTCAATGAGGGCGTACGACACCGCTAGTTCAATGAGGGGGAAAGACCCATGGTGCAGGACATGTGCTTTGAGGATTTTGGCGGGTCCTCATCTCATGACCAGTGAGCTTTTGAGTAACAGGTAATATGGATGTAACTTAGCCATGGGTCTAGTCGGAGGAAATAAGGCAGTTCGGTTGGATTGGTGGGACGTATCTTGGGAATTGTGTTAATAAAAGCGTGATACATAATTTCTGATATGAAATTTTGTGATGTGGATATTGGCAAATTATATATATATATATATATATATTATTTTTTCTAAAATACTTTGTTATATAAATTGTTCCACATGGCACCTCACTATCACATATTAGTATTCGTAATGAGTTGGATTGATGGTTACCACATTTTTTCCAGGTGATAGTTCCTGTCCGGGTCTATCAAGGAAAACTTCAGAAGCTTAGGCTATTCCTTCTGATAGTAGTGCTTCCATCTTCTGGTATACGTCAGATGATTGTATATTGCCACGTTAGGGCTCATTTTGCATACTTTGATTTATTTTTGTATATTTTGGTAATTGATGAAGTATTAATCGGTGGTTGATCAACCCTTAATTAGTCATTATGTTAAATAAATTTTGAGGAGTTATAAACCTCCTCGAGAAAAACCTTGAGGACAAAATCCTCAGTTTCCATTTCCTGAGCTAGGTCCTTGAGTATGACATATAATATTGAAGGAATCCTCATCACTATAATCATCTGAATACATATTAGTAAGAGAAGTATTTTTGACAGTAGGAGACGGATGAGTAACAAGATTAACTGGATGAGTATGACTATTGTTGAGGAATACTTTATGCCTAGACTCGGAATCTAGAAGCATAGTGGACATTGTTTCAAGTTCAAAACGAGGTACTGATGCATTTATAACCGCAATTACAAGTTCGTACTCTTCAGAGAAAGACCATTTAGTATATGTGATACATGTACAAATTCATCAACCTTTTCTCCAAGCATCGCCAAATGATCATATATTGATTTCAGGTTAGCAAGATAATCATGCATAGATAGATCACATTTGTGTTGATTCGCCAGTTGATTGCGATAGGAAAGAATCTTCGCATCTAACTTGTTTGAGAAAAGTTGATTCAATTTTGTCCAAATCTGAGCATCAGTGGTGAGTCCAACTAGATCTGGTAAAATATTTGAAGCAATTGAGGCTAAAAGCCAAAAAGCAAGAGCTGAATCTAACGATTCAAACTCTTCAAAATCCGGATTGACAGTATCACGGCCATCATCACCTTTGATCTTCGCTGGAGGAGTTGTCGTACCATTAAGAAAGGAGTAGAATCTGTGTTGCTTCACCATAAAGTACACTTGTTTCCACAACAAAAAATTAGTGTTGTCAAGGGTGATTGTAATCTTCTTGTTCGAGAAGTTATGGCTTGCCAATTCATTGGAGCAGACATCGCGATGGAGTCATTAGATCTAAACATAGTCGACATTTTGCTAAGTAATCAATTCGTAAATGGAGATAACCAAGCTTGCTGTTGAATACTCTTAGTCGCCAGGATCGAGCTTTGACAGTGGTCGTCAATGCTCTAATACCATGATAGAATAGTGAGTAGAGAAGAAGAAGTAGAGAGTAAAGCAAGAGTTTTGGATCAAGAAGCGTAATCATTCATTCGGTGTTGTATTCAATATATACAGAATAGTAAGCCAAATACATATGGCATTTTGGTGTGTGATCTGAGTACACGTGTCCGTATCTGATAACAACCTTCTAGCCACTTTACTAAACTTCTAAACTAATCAGTTCAGCTTGTGCAATCTGCGTGCCAACTAATAGTAGTACACAAACCTATATGCCAGCTAATACTAGTACAATATATTCTAATATTGGGTTTGATGTAAGTACACCAATTTGCTTGGTAATGTTGTGTTGGTATTATGGTGACACGCAAATTATAGGAATAATTAATGAGTTACTTTGCAAGCTCATTTGTCTTTCTTTTAATTATTATTGGAAAATCACATTTAGGTCCCAAGAATAAGAAAAAATAACAAAAAAGTTTCATTGTAAATTTTCCTATAAAAAAAGTCCCTAAAGACATCAATGATATATATTCCGAATGTAAAATTACCTTTTTGTCTTTATTAATAGATATTTGGATATTATATTATATTATATGACTAAGTTCAGGTACTTGTCAATCGCCACTCCGAGACTTGTCAATATAGGCATATCCACTTGTCAACAAGAGTTAACATAGATAAGCTTGTCAATAGTCACTCTATGACTTGTCAATATAGTTACGTCCACTTATCAATAGGAGTTGTTTTAAATTGTACTGGAGAATGACAATAGTTAACATAGATGGGCTTTGTCAATGACCGCTTTTTAACTTGTCATTATAGGTACATAAACTTATAAAAATAGGCACATACACTTATCTATGTATAACTTGCAATTATAAGCATATAAACTTGTTAAAATAAACACATACCGCCAATGTATAATTTGTCAAAACATGCACATACATTTGTCAATGTATAACTTGTCATTTATAAGCACATAAACTTGTGGTAAAATAGGCGCATAAACTTTTCAAAGTAGGGACATACACTTACCAATGTATAGTTTGTCAAAATAGGCACATATACTCGTCAGTGTATAACTTGTCATTCTAGGTACATAAATCATACACTTGGCAATGTATAACTTGTCAAAATACACACATTTATCCGTTATTGGAACCCTCTTCTCCAACCATTATTCACACAAAGACAAACAAGTCAATGTGTGTATTTTGATTAGTTATACATTGTCAAATGTATATACCTATTTTGACAAGTCTATGTACGTATTTTGACAAGTGTATATACATATCTTGACAAGTTTATGTGCCTATTTTAAGATGTTTATGTGTCTATAATGACCATTATACATTGACAAGTATATGTATCTATTTTGATAAGTTTATATGCCAATTTTAAAAGTGACACGTCATAAAGTGGCATTGACAAGGCCCATCTATATTAACAATTGCCATTTTTCAGTATAATTTAAAACAATTCACTTTGACAAATGGAGACTATATTGAGAAATCAAAGTATGACTATTAACAAACCCATCTATGTTAACTAAAATAGCTATCATTGACAAATAGATATATCTATATTAACAAGTTCTATAGTTGCGATTGACAAGTATCTGAACTTAGTCATGTAACTTAACACTATATGATATCCAAATATTAATTATTAAGGGCAAGATGATAATTTCACATTTGAAATTTATATTATTGAGATCCTTTTGGAATTTTTTATAGAGGAAATTATCATGAGTCTTTTTTATTATTGTTTTTTATGCTTGGGACCTAAATGTGAGTTTCCCAATTATTATATATATGGGTTCATATTGTGGCCATTTCGGCTATGGAAGCCTCCCTCCGGACTCGTTCATGTCAAATGCTATTTCCTCACAAGTCATAAGCGATCCCCTGTTCATGCATAGGCAAGGCTAGCACAACCCAAAACAATATAACTAGACTTCTTCCAAAGCACACGACTCAAAGTCCAACTAGGCCCTGTCTAATCCAATCAAACCAACCAACCAACATCTGTGTTGTATTAAACTCTTATTGAATGTTTTGTTGGTATATCACGAACTGCTCTCGTTCTGCCGTTAATTTTTACTATATCTTCTTATTTTTTTATTAAGAAAAAAAATCCCTTAGCAGCTGTGCATCTGCTCCATTTCTAACTTTGCCAGTCAGTGAGGACCCAAAAGACAGATTTTACTGTTCGACTGAAAAAAAATAATCTGCATGTTGCCATGACCAGCGACATCAATAATTTGAGCTCACGCTCCAATTTCCCATTCACTCAGAAATGGCAGAGCTTCTAACTTCTTTACATTCAAAAATATATAAACAAAGTTATCTCTTTGAATTCACAACCTCCTCGTTTCTTAATTAGCTTTAAAAATAAATAAAAATACCATATTTAAATTTAACTATTGTCATTCAAATATAAGTCACACCTATCTGTATCAATCCGATGCTCGAACGTACATTATATATTTATGTAGCTCGAAAATTGATAAAAGGTGAAGAAAAGTAAATGAAGAGAATTCAACTTGAATAAATTCGTGAAGTTTGCAAGTATAAACATGGGTATAAATGATAAGCTTTAGAATCAAATTGAATCAATTTTATGCTCGAACGTATTTAGTATATTTATGTAGCTCGAAAATTGATAAAAGGTGAAGAAAAGTAAATGAAGAGAATTCAACTTGAATAAATTCGTGCGCCTTGGCAAGACGATCAAATGGGTATTCTGATAGCTTTATCTGATCAAATTGCCAACTATTTTATGGCCTCCCTCTATTTATTACCTCCTACCTACCTCTCAGTTTCAGTTCTAACTTCTACGGACTACGACGCATCAAAAATTTCTAAGCATTTCGGGGAGGCGTAGGGCAATCAACCCTGGTGTGTGTGTGTATTGTAACTGAATGTACGACGTGGACTTATAAGGGAGATGACTTGGCTCACCTGGGTTGACCATGTAGGCGAAGATCACGTGGCAAGGAGTTCACAAGAAAAGACGTCTCAAGTCCCATCAGACTTCCCCAGTTGTTAAACCCAGCTAACCAATCTGTCAGATCATCACGTGCACTTCTCGTGCATTTTCTGTCGCTCTGCTCCTCTTTTATTACTCTCACACATGATCGCACACAAACTCCATTCAATTACCTACCAAAACTCACATTTTGTCATCTTAATCGTCTCAGTCCCTATCCTCACAGTCACAACCACCTCCGACCGACGCAGCACCAAATTCTTGGTGCATCTACATTAGACATTCTACCCCCACCCATCCCCTCCATCGACTACAGCAATCTATCCTCTGTCACTTCAGATAGTCCTATGTCAATGAGGGTGTGAAGGGGGATGCGCCCACATTACAATTCTTATTCGTTTCTTACTAATTAAGAAATACTATTAATCCTTAATACAAGAGTCATTTAATTTTTAAGTTTAATGTTTTTGTTTTTCTGTAGAAATAATTTTTCTGTTATACTCATATTAAAAGTAAATAGATCTAACTAATATTTATATTTCTTCTCTTTATAATGGGATTCACTTTTATGTGAGTGTGTGAAAAAAGAAATTTCTACTGTAAAATCAGAAATATTAAACCCTTAATTTTTTGTGAGAAATTAAATAAGTTAAATAAGTCGATTCAATTAAAATATTTATATTTATCTTATTTCTTTAAGTTATTTTGTATGACTTATATATTAATATATAATATAATAACATATAAGATATATTATGATTAAGTAATTTATTTTGTTTAATATGTAGTAATACATATTGACTTTTCTAGATCTTTTGAATGAAGAAAGAAACCAATAAAAGCTATACTGGCTAGCAACGAATCTGAACTTTGATTATTAATATAACAAAACTGAACATTCCAAAGAGGGCCGGGGAGTACAAGCTTACTGTGTACAAATAGATAAACAAAAAGCAGTGATGCATATATATATATATATATATATGATCGAAGAGAAAAGGTGACCGGAAAACAGAAGTTATAATATTTGAAGTTATGTATGTATCTCAGCAGAAATGGTGAGGGTTATGAGGAGGTTGGGGAGGTTTATGCAGAGAAAGAAAATTTGAGGAAGGATTGGCGCGAGAGAACATGAAGAGATGAGGGGGTGGGTTATTATGTGAGGCGGCTCGTTGGAGGGAGTCAACCTGGGACTGCAAGAATTTGAGGTAGTGAATAGCTTCATCTAACATAGTGGCCGTGTCCATTTTAGTGCCACCTGGCACCAATCTCTGCAATATCCTAATTCTCTCGCTGATTCTTTCTCTGCGACGGCGAGCCGCCACGCTTTGAGGGTCCTTTGATATCTTCACGTTCCTCCTCCTCGGAGGCTTCACTGACTCTGCGTCTATCTGTATCGGCTGCATCGCCGCGATCCCAAATATCATCTCCCTCATCATTGTGTTCTTCCCTCTCTCCGACAAGGCTTCATGCTCTTGTTGTTGTGGCGCAGGGTTCCCCAGAGACGTTGGTGTACTTGTAGTCGCGAGCGACCACCAATAGTTAGGTTTGTGGATCCTAGGTGTTGTTCCCCAGAGCTCAGGTGGTGGCACAGGCAAGCCCGTCTCTTCATAATCGTCGGCGTAAACTCCTGAAAACTGGGGAGGATGGGCCGTCAAGTTCATCTCATCATCATGCGACGCCCATGAGAATGACCACTTTGGCCCATCACTAGTGCCACCTTCCATCTATGTATGGTTACAATTACGAGAGAGATCAGAGGCGTATGTGAGGAATTAGAATATCAGAAACAAACCTGTCTGAGAATGCAGCCCGAAAGGCTTAGCAGGTTGCCGTACCGATGATAAAAGGAGAAACGATATGGAAGCTGAAAAGATATATCAATATAATAGTGATATTGGAACAGACTGGCTATACTGGGTGTGACTTTATATATGGTTGAATATTGTACAACAAGTGATGACTTCATGTGCAGTGAGATGTACATTAAATATATGAATGCTAACTATTCTATTATTATATATATGATTCTTATTGTTTGATAAATTAAGTTGTTGAACTCATATTTCAATGTCATTAATACTACTATTTTATGTTTCCTATTGGGGAAAGAATCTTTCGTATCAAAATGAGAACACGCCGGGGGTTGCGTGTCAATTATTGCGACGTCAAACTGCATTATGATGTGGTCAGACTCCAGAGTCATAGGCAGGGAAGCCATATGTGCCGTTGAACTTGACGGTGACGGACATGAGCTATAGACATTAGTTGTGTGTTGAGGTACGGTGTATGCATGTACTAATACTATAACGGCGTTGGAAAGATAGAGGGGAGCGTGAGATGGTTAATCACCGTTGGCTCGACGTTAAGGTTCTTTTTCTCTTCGTCTTGTTGAAGGGAGAAGACCCACGCACGTGCCAAATGTCAGAAATGATAGGAGATCATTATAAATGAGTCAGTGGCGGTGGGTGGGTGGGTTACCGTCCCCGTTGGCGGTGGGTGATCTTTCGCCGTTAGATATGCCACTCACAGACACGTGGCTCTATCCAATGGTACTTGGATGATTCAATGCATTGTCTCATGGCTGATCATTCTGCCGCGGCTTGTAAATAATGGTAAGGGTCGATGACGATGATGAAGGTGATCACGCCTCAAAACCAAATATATATATCTCAAATAGCAATTCCTTTTATAAACAGTAACGGCTCAGTCTTGGCTCCATGCATGTTTGCTATTTTATCCCCAGTGTCTATCTTCAGACAATTCTTCTCTACGCGTATACTTGCAAGAAAACAAAAACAAAATGTGTTTAACAAAATTATTTGATAATGTGGCTTTTATTGGCTTTTTTTTTTTTTTTTTTTTTTTTTTTAAATTTATATTATAAGGGTTTGAGCAATTTGAAAAGTACCTATTCATAAATTTTTGTTTCTACACACACACCTCTATCATCTACTAGATTTTTCATATCTCTTATATACCAAAAGCATTTCTTTATATAAGTGCATACAATTGTGCGAATTTTTAATATATTTAAAGATGAATTTAGTGCATCGAGACTCTCATAAAAAAAAAGGATTATAATTAACAGGAAATAAAAAAAATGGAAAATAAAATAACATCACTTTCTTCAACAACTTGGGCAAATAACTAATCAAGTCCTGGGTACACGCTTCAATACATTACAACTTTCTTCTCACAGAAAAGTATTTGAATTCTAATTTATAGACCGACAAAAACCACAATAAATGATCATACCACCATAGGATTAATTGTAGTCATGCATACGTTTAAAACAACATAAGGTGCATTCCAGATGGAGTGATTCAAAAGCAGCAGAAAAAAAAAGAGGAATGTAATTGCTGGCCACTTTTTTCCTTCATCTTCAAACAACATAATGTAATTACTGAATACATGTTTGCCTCTTGCCCATTGGAAAAAACGCATGCAGGGGGGCAGGCTCAGAGCATATAATTGAAGCTTTATATTAATTTAAAGGGAAAGAAAAGAGCCAATGATGTATTACAATCTGTAATGGTCCCCAGGTGTATGTGTGAAACAGAGTTGCTTCATCTTATTACGTGTTTGTATGTGCATGATTATATTTCTCTTCTGTTACAAGTTGGGTCATTCAACTTTGTGTTTGGCTAGTTGCCCAAACCATCATACTGTCCACTAATCTTACAGCAATTTTGTCAGGACTCAACGTTCCGTCATTTCACTCTCACTGTACTCCAATCTGGAGGTTGAAGAGGAGGAAAGAACAAGAAGAAGAAGAGAGTGTATGAATAAAATAGGGCAATTGGCGTAGCGGATCTTATTGTTCTGATATAGAACACAGATGTCCAGTCGAGGGCTGGTATATTGATCTTGGATGAATAGGCTTTCGGATATCTATGAAGGAGATAACCGTGGAGAGCGTAGGATCACCCGTTACCACGACAAAGGGGTGGTGTGTGTGTGCGATGTGAGATCGTATGTAAATAGTCTAGGTTAGAATGTGTGCACCTTGTTACTTGCCTTCTATATTTATAGAGGTGTCTGGTGCGATATCCGGGGCACGTCATTAATGGTGGGCCATTAATGGGGCGGATATCAGATGATACGCTTTTAATGGGACGTGTCATTAATGGGGCGGATATCCGGGATGTGCCATTAATGGGACGTGTCATTAATGGGGCGGATATCCGAGGATGTGCCATTAATGGGACGTGTCATTAATGGGGCGTGTATCTCGCAGCCGATATGATAGGGGTGGATTCCCGCCTAGCCGGGATTTCCGGATCTCTCGCTATGATTAGCGGATTACGCCTCCCCGGCTCCGCTTGGGCCATGCTATGGACTTGGGGGCTTTTGGGCGGTCCGTAATAGTTGCCCCCGGCCGGTACCATTTTTAGGCTTCGGGCGCCGAGGTGTATGATTCCCCCGGCCGGTTTGTGACCGGCCGGGGCACGCTGCGACCAACCCGGCTTCTAGTGCCGCGGCTTATCCCTATTATGATAGTCTGTGTGGTGCCCTGGGTCATGCTTGACCGGGGCGTACTGGGCGGCCTGAGATTTACGTGGTTAGTCTCCTGCTCGTGGGTAAGTCGTTTGGTCTTCTTTCCGTAGCGCCATCATTGCCTTTACAACCGGCTTGTCCCGATTGGAAAGGGTCTGCGGCCCGTCGCGCCCTCCGAGTGCCGATTTGCGTGCACATTTAATGCTCCTACGTCATTCGTGCATTTCCCATCGTGTCGGTGTTCAAAGACCAAAGCGCCCAGGCGTTCCCTCTCCTTCTTCTTATATGAAGTATTTGCTTCATGTTTGCGTATTTCATTATTTCCCGCCTACAACTTTGCTGTGAACTTGCTCCGAGTTTCTTCCGTCAAAACTCCATTATTCTCCATTTCGTTTGTTCAAGTCTCCTTCTTCTTACTCACGCAGTATTTTCCGTCCTTCTCTCTTTACTCTTTTACGGCATATTTCATACCGTTTAGATATCCTCTCGGTCTCTTATCTACTTTTCCCATTCCTCCGTTGAGTATCCCTTTAAGATCGTTTTCGGGTTTTGTTGCCTTTGACCTATACGCTCCTCTCTTTCGACGTAAAGCCTATAGTTCTTAGGTTCTAGTTCCTTTTCTGATGGATAGAAATAGGCATTTCCCTAGACCCAGATCAACGCTCACCCCTGAGGAAGAGGAGTTTCTTCGTACTCGTTACCCGAGAGCTTCTTATTGGGTTCTTGGAACTGAGCTTCCGGAAGCAGAGAGGTCAGCGCCTTTACTTCGAGGTGGGAATGGTTCTTCCGGACGACCGGCCCCAACCCGTACCTGCTAGAGTTCTGTCACCTTCTTCGGTCCGAGTTCCTGCATACAACGTTCCTACCTTATCACCTTTACGGCCGGGGTTGGTTCCTTTGCCGGCTCTCGGTCTCCCGCCTTGTTGGCCCAACCGCTCAATCTTTTGTGAGGGTCCACCCTCCGCGAGCTTGGACCCTTATCCCGATGATTATCACGGCCCCTCGCTGGGACCGGGTTGGCCGAGGGTTCATTCCACATTGCGCGCGGCGAAGACTCCGAGCTTCCTCGGTTCTTGGTTCTTGCCGGCATCGGCGTCCTTCGGCCCCTCTTCGGCATGCCCTTTCGTCCGAGTCCGCCATTTGTTTTGCCTTCTAACATTCTTTTACCAGGTATTTCCAACTCGCTAATTTCATTTTATGTTGCATATAGGTTAATGGCTCCAAATCTCTCGCTTCAAAGAAAAAGGCCGAGGCCGAGGCATCCGACTCTTCTAGTCCACCCGAGGCCCCGTGTCGTAGGTATCCCCCGGGTGTCCCACGAGGTCTTGAAGACCCGGTCCATTATGTCGGATACGGACATTGCCCGGTTGGATCTACCCGCCATGGAGGGGTGCGTCTACGCCGCCCCGGAGGCCGACGAGCTTGTTTCAGGCTGTACGGAAGTAGGCAATCCCAATTTCTTTTATTTTTACCGGGATTATCTTACTCGGGTCGGTTCCGCTTCCCTTTCACCCATTTCCAGATGCTTGCCCTGATGCACCTAAGACTTGCCCCGTCTCAACTTCATCCGAACGGGTGGGCTTATCTTGTAGCGTTCGAGCAACTGTGTCACTCCTACCCGGTTCCAATTCCCTGCTCGACCAATCTTTTCTTCTACTACTTCGGCCCCTTTACCCCTGGCTCTCCCAAGGAAGGTGACAAGTTAAAAGGGCTGGTGTCTCTCCGCGTTAATCCCGACCGGAAACTCATGAAGCCCTTCTCCGATTCATTTAAGCGGTTTAAGAATGCGTTTTTCAAGGTTGTCGCCGTGCCTGGTAAGCCGACTTGGTTTTTGAAGGGGGCCGAGGTTGCCGACGTAGAGTGGCGTTTCCCTTTATATTGGATGGAGAGTCACCACAAAGCCACCCCCTCATCCTTCCGATTTCGCAAGATGATCTCCTACCCGAGATGGCCCCTCACGTCCCAAGGTTGGACGCCTACGTGGAGAAGTATGGCATCCAGAGTGCAACCTTTTTCATATCCGGGGAGAGATCTAGGCCAATCCCCTCTACTTGTAGGAGTCCCTTATTTTCCATGTTCCTTATTCTTTTGGTCATGTTTTATATATTGTTGGCGTACTTTGTGTTTATTCCGATTTCCCTTTACTGTCTTTTTCAGCTCAAGACATGAAGGCCCTTCCCGGTTACTTGAAGAAAGTGAATCCGCCGCGGCATCTCCGAGTGGTCGGTCTCGGAAACGGGCCGTCCCCTGTCCAAGGCGACGGCTTGTGCCCGAGGCTAATGCCTCGTTGTGACGAAGAAGGCTAAGGTTTCGACGTCGACAAGTTGGCTCCACCGCACCCTCCAGATCACCTCGGGCGGTTGTTTCGATACTTCTAAAGGGAAACAGTTGCGACTCGGCCAAAAACCGCATCTACGGAGGTCGCGACCTCTCCTTCAAGATCGGTTCTTCCGGTGCCTTTGCCAACTCCGCCTCCTCCTCCTCCTTCAACCGGGCCCTTACGTCCTTCTTCCTTGCTTCCTCGTTTCATATGGGGACGGGGTGACCGATGAGCCGGATGTCGCGTTCCTCCCCCGGAATTTATGGAGAGCCGGGCCTTGTCCCCGCCTAGCGCTGAGGAGGTGCTTGCAGCGGAATGGTACCTATGTAAATCTATTGGTTTGCTGCAAGCCTACGTGATTGTGAGGGAGAAGTACACTTTGGCAGATGCAGAGAATAGACGACGAAAGCGTCTCGGGGAGAGGTTGTGGCCCGGCGAAAGGCGGAGGAGGGCGGCGTCCACAAAAAGGCTTTGGCCGATGCCGAGGCCAAGCGCACCTTATGGAGGAGGAGCGGGACGCCGCCCGCTTGAACGGGATGCTTCCAAGGCCGCGTTTGTGAAGATGGAAAAGATCTGCAACAGCGCGAAGGAAGGGGAGAAGTCGGCCTCGAGTGTGTCCGGGCCCGGAAGGCGCCGGACGAGAGTATGGAAGCGGTGAGAACCCTTGAAACGGCGATGATACGCCGTCTTCTAAGGTTACAAAGCCGAGGCAGCCCTCACCGTAGCGCAAGAGGGCGCGCTTGAGTCCGACGAACTCTTAAAGCAAACAACGCCGATTGCTTTGACAATGCCTGGAGCAGATCCGCTTCCCGAATCCGACGACGAAGCCGAACACGGACGGCTATGACTTTCGCGCTTTGTTGAGGACGGAGTCTTAGTTCCGTATCAAACTCCTTCCGCCAATCCGTCCCGATCCGAAGAAGAGGGAGGAGATTCGGGTGTGGAGAGCGAGGCATCCAAAGGCTCTCATGAGGCCGGCCCGTCTAGTTAAGTTTGGCTTCGGTCTTAAGTAGGCGTCTCGTGCCCCTTTCTTTTGAAGGTTTCGGCATCTCTGTCGTCGTTGTGTAACTATCTCGTGAATATTTTTTATGACTTATGGATGAATTATTGCTTCACCCTTTCGCCATTTTATAAATTCCATAGTTTGAAATTTATTGATCGTATCGATACGAAGTCGTTTACTCGACCAACACCGAGGTGTGGGAGTGTGGGACGTGGTTGTACGTCTTAACCTCTCGGGGGTGTTAACTTAACCGCACCGCCTCATTCCGGCTTGACTAGTCGGAAAAGTTGATAGGAGCCGAATTATGGCGAGGCCGTCACATGTCGATCGAGGTATCTATTACCTCAAATCGACATTTTGACTTGATCAAGGTCGGAATGATGACCGCTTTCTTAAATCGGGCGAGCGTTGACGCGTCAATTTCGCGAAGGCCACGTATGGCATTTTCGCCGAGCTCTTACCATTGCACGTCGGAGTACAACGGCTGAGGTGTCATACATCTAGATGTTTTTATGTTTTTGACCGGGTATAAGTACCTCGAAAGTCGGGTTTTTGCCGGGCTTAGTAGCCTCGGCTTCATGCTTAAGCAAATAATTGTGCACATTGACGCCTTTCCTTGAGGGATTCCTTCATTAAATAAAGCAGCTCTAAAGAGCGTACAAATGGTCGTAAATTATTCAAATGCAAAGCAAAGAACAGTTGGCAAGCAATTGGAAGAAAAAAAACATAAGAGAAAGTAAGAAATGACCGAGCAGTAGCCTTGGTATCTGCGGGGCCGAGCCTTGGCTTAGCTGTAATAGATCTTTAGCTTATCGGCATTCCATGTCCTTCTAACCGGCTTCCTTGCCAAGGTTTTGAGAACATATGCCCCAAAGATCGAGCTTTTCTTTAACACGATATGGTCCTTCCCAATTTGTCGTTTTCCGTCTCTCGGAATTCTTGTTACCTATGTCGGCCCGCCGAAGTACCAAGTTACCGGTTAAAGGATCGTGGTCGAACCTTACGATTATATTTTGCCGCGAGTAATCGCTGGGCGGCAAGTTCCGCACGAGTTGTGACTCGGATCTCGTCTATTAGGTCCAAGTCTATCTTTAAGGCGTCGTCATTTGACGCCGGTCCTTCCTGTCCGGCTCTGATCTTCCTCCATGATGGCTGCCCGATTTCCACCGGGATCATTGCTTCACATCCATATGTCAGCCGGAATGGGGTTTCCTGGGTCGAGGACTGCACACTCGTCCTGTAGCCCCATAGAACACTGTGGAGTTGTTCGGTCCAGCTAGAGTCGGCCTTTAACATGAGTTTCTTCAACCCGTCAAAAATGATCTTATTAGCTCGGCTTACTGGCCATTAGGCTCATGGATGTTCGACGGAGGAGAAGTGTTGTTGGATGTCCAAGTTGGACATTAAGGCCCGGAATCTATGGTCCGTGAACTGGGTTCCATTGTCAGTGACGACTTCAGCAGGTATCCCGAACCGAGCAAAGATATTATGACGAACGAATCTCATAATCCTGGACGACGTGATCGTAGTTAATGCCTCCGCTTCAATCCATTTGGTGAAGTAGTCTACGGCGACAACGAGCCATTTGAGCTGTCCAGTGCCGGTTTGAAGGGTCTCTAATATCCATTCCCCATTTATAGAAGGGCCGTGGGGCCGGCATCCCTTTTAACTCCGTAGCGGCGGCCATAAGATCCTGGGCGAGTTTCGGGCAACTGTCACACCGCTTTGGCGGCTTCCATGGCGTCATGCTTCATGGTGGGCCAATAATAGCCGGCGCGTAATGCCTTCCTTGCCGAGCCTTGCCCCCATGTGTTGGCCATTACATCCTTCATGTATTTCGGCCAAGACATACCTTGCT
The DNA here is from genome assembly GCA_019022655.1 of Acacia acuminata. Taxonomy (NCBI): domain Eukaryota; kingdom Viridiplantae; phylum Streptophyta; class Magnoliopsida; order Fabales; family Fabaceae; genus Acacia; species Acacia acuminata. The sequence goes on from JAFJYI010000015.1 coordinate 1,028,364, forward strand.
TCTCGGACTCACCGAGGCATCGCATCATCGGCAAAGATGTACTCCTTTCCCGTATAGCTCGATCATCGACCATAGTGTAGATGGCGGCTTCTCTCATCGCCTTCTTTGCTTCCGTGGAATCTCGTTGGGATGATCCCCCTTTCCAGGTAATCTTCAATTGGTTTTCTCCAGTCCGAGGCGGACGAGATAGTCATGATGCACGTGGGCTCGGCCAAATTTTGTTGGATGACCGTTCTATGGCTCCCCGGACCTTTGGTACTTGCGAGTTTGGAGAGAATGTCGGCTCGGGCATTCTCTTCTCTCGGATATGAGAAACAATGACCTCCTCAAGTCCGTCATTACCTCTTTTGCTCGTTTAAGTATTTGGCCAACAAGGGCCTTTTGCTTGATAGTCGCCATCGATATGCGCGGCGACGAGCCGAGAGTCGGTGAACACCTTAACTCGTCTCGCTCCGCTTTCTTTTGCTTGAGACAATCCAGCCTAATGGCCTCGTACTCGGCTCGGTTATTGGAGGTAGGGAATTCCAACCGGGAGGGAATGCTCCGTAGCGACTCCCTCGGGGCTTTCAACAATGACTCCCGCTCCATCGCCTTTTGGATTGGAAGATCCGTCAACAAATACCTTCCAAAATTCCTCGTTAGTAATAACGGGAGTTAATTCCCTGATAAAGTCGGCCAATGCTTGTGATTTGATCACCTGCCGGGCCTCAAAAGTGATGTCGACCGGCATGGGTTCAATCACCCGCACTTTGTCATTCACCCCGCCAAATCAGTTTGTGTAAAATCTGCCTGATTACCGACTAGTCCGGACTACTATGCGATGTCCCTGGAAGTATGGTCGAAGCCGCCTTGTCGTAGTTAGTAATGCGAACGCCATTTTTTCCAGCTTCTGATATCTGAGCTCGGTGTTTTGTAACGCCTTGCTCACAAAGTAAATGGGTGTCTGTCCGGCCTCGGTTTCTCTTACCAAGGCGGCGCTTACCGCTTCATCTCCCACAGAGGTACAAGAACAAGGTCTCCCCTTGCTTCGGCGCTTCAAGATCGGGGGTTGCCAAACATCTCTTAATTTCTTCAAAGGCCGTTTCACAATCCGTATTCCATCCTCCTCGGGTCTCTTTCTTCAATAATTTAAAGAAAGGTAAGGCCTTCTTACGGATCCCTAAGAATCTTGTCGTGGCCGCAAGCGCACTGTTAATTGCCGAACTTCCTTCTTGGAGTTGGGACTTGCATGTCTAGAACGACCTTGCATTTGTCCGGGTTGGCCTCAATCCCTCGATTGGTCAAAGCATAAAACCCGGGAATTTCCCATGGCACTCGGAATGCACATTTGGTCGGGTTCAACCCGATTGCATCGTCTTAATTTGTCAAACGTCTGCTCTAGGTCCCTGACATGCCTCCGGTTGTTTTGACTTCACGATCATGTCGTCTATATGACCTCAACATTACGTCCGATTTGATCCTCAAAGACGCGATTCATCATTCGTTGGTATGTTGCTCCGGCATTCTTCAATCCGAATAGCATGACGTTGTAGTAATAGTTGGCCTTGTCCGTCATGAAGGCGGTTTTTTTCTTGATCCTCGGGGTGCATGGCAATCCGATTGTAGCCGAGTAGGCATCCATAAAGGAAAGCAACTGGTACCCGCCGAGTTATCCACTAGCCGATTAACGCCGGGCATAGGATAGGAGTCTTTTGGACATGCTTTATTCGATTGGTGTAGTCGCGCACACCCTCCACTTACCGGTTGGTTTTAAGACCATGACCACGTTCGAGAGCCAAGTCGTGTATTGTACTTCTCTCGATGAATCCGCGGCAAGGAGCTCTTCAATGTGACTCTCGATGGCTTTCTCGCCCGTCTTTCGAGATATTCCTCCTCTTTCGGGCCACCGTTTTTCCCGCCATATGGCTAGCTTATGACAACGAGCGTGTGGTCGATCCCCGGTATTTCGGCCGACGTCCAGCGAAGACGTCCCGGTTTTGTCTTAAGAATTTGATCGTCTCGCTTTTATATCCGCGTCCATGTCCCTCGCGACTTTAATTGTCTTGGAGGGATCCATCCCGAGGATTAATTTCTCCAACTCCCTTCCGGATTCGGGGCGTGGGTTTTCTCGTTCACGGAGGTCCAACTCTACCATGTTAACCGATTGCCGGGGCCGCCCTCATTTTCGACATCGGTCATCACCTCGTTGGTTCAGAGCCGCGGCGGGACGACGGTCCTTCCTCCTCAACACGGAGAGTCTCGAAGTAACATTGCCGTGACGCCTTCGGGTCTCCTAGGACACTTCAACCACCTCGATTCTTATCATTGATCATTTTCAATTTCGGTGCTTAGTGGACGCCAACATGTCCCAATTGTGTATAGTGGGTCGGCCCAAGATAATGTTGTAAGGGAGAGCGGAAGTCGGGCCACTACGAACCTTACCCGTTCGACTTGAAGGCTTCCTTGGTTCCCAAGGTTAACTGAGGTCGATATATCCTTTTGGGAAGGAACGCTCTCCAATAAACCCGATTAGGTAGATTTGCACGGCTTTAAGTCTTCAACATCGAGGTGCATCCTCCGGTATGCATCTCGGCTTATGATGTCGGCCGAACTTCCCGCGTCGACGAATATCCGTTTGACACGCAGCTTCACGACGATCCGGTGATGACCAACCGTCTTGGTGGCCGGGAATAACCTCATTGAGCTCCTCGTCCGTGAAGACCAACGGGGTGGTTTCGGTTTTCGATGACGTGCCCTTAAACTTCGTACCTCTTTTACCGTCAACACCTCCCGCAGGTATTTCTTGCGCTAACTTATAGTATCTCCACCTCCTCCGAAGCCGCCACTGATCCCATTGCATTGGAGATCAGCATCTGGGTAACCCTCGGGAGGGCCGGTTCTCCGTTTCTTCTCAGGTTCCGGAGCGTTCGTGGCCGGACTCCTGCTTCGGCGGCTACTATTCCGCCTGCTAGTTTTCCCTTGAGTTTTGATGACGTATTGGCAGCTTTCCCTTCTCTTACAAACTTTTCAATAGCATCCCCGAGTTCATAACATTCGTCGGTGGTATGACCAGAGCAGTCGTGGAAGGTGCAGAACTTTCCCCGATCTGTATTGGACCGGTTTCTAAGAGGCCTCGGCTTGGTTACCCTTTTCATCTCGGTCTGTGCTACCTCTTTCCACAGCTGCGAATGCGGGACATTCAAGGGGGTGTAGTTGCCGTATTTCCCCTTATTGTCCAATTCTCTCGCGGGTCGTGGTCGCTCTCTCTCCCGCGTCTTTCAAAGCGATGAATTCCTCGCCTTCTCAGGCTCATCTCGCATTGGCAATTTCCATTTGCTTGACGTCTAGGTATTTCTTTGCTTCGGTATAGAATTCCGTCAATGAATATATTTGATTCTTGCACAGATGTCTGGCCAGGCGTGTCGTTGGGTCCAGTCCGTTGATGAGGCAATGTACATGGACCTTTTCGGATAATGATCGTACATGTATTGCCGTATCTCTTTTGCTTTACTTTACTCAACGTGAATTGAGATTTTGGTTGTTTCGTCTGCCGGGCAAAGTGCAATTCAAACTTACGCCCGAGGTCTTCAAAGTTCCGAATGGAATTATTGGGTAATGAACTCAACCATTTGTGGGCCGGCCCCGTTAACGTGGCCGAGAAGAGTCTTAAGATGACCGGACCCTCTATTGACCTTACCCACATCAACTTTTCAAATATCTCCAGTGATGACGTGGATCCCGGGTCCCATCATACTTGGGAGATCGGCTAGGTCGAAATTCTTCGGGTAGGGGGGCCGTAGCGTTGCCCGAGAGAATGGGGTCCCACCGCCGCGGCCAAGTATTTCATCCTATATCGCGGGATCCTCGTGTCCGAGGCGTAGTGACCACCTCGCGTAGCTCGCCTCGAGTCCCGATCACGGCCTCGATTTTCCTGGTCTTTATTGCCATCATGGCATCCGCGGCCTCGGTCTTCCACATCCCGGATCCGCAAAGGTCCCTCCTTGTTCCTCCCGGGGGGTCGGTTGGATTTCGCTCCTTTCTCGCGTCCCCTCATTCCCCGTCACGGGCGTCGATTCGATTCCGGGCCGGTACGCGGACTATTGCTATCCAGCGTACAACCTCCTTCCCTTACGAGGGCTTCTCCGGGTTCCGTTGAAAGAGGTTTTCAAGTTTTTCCTCTATCATCAATTCCGAGCATGAAAATCCTCTTGCCTTTGGAGGTGGTCTAGCTTTTTTCCTTGTTTTTCGAACCTCGAGTCATCGACTCTTGGGTTCTCCTTAGGATGCGGACGTCGGTGTCTAGTACCGAGCGTCCGGAACCGGGCCGTCCGGGCCTGGACTCTTGGCGGCCCTCGTGCAAAGATTCGTCGAGGGAAGGAGAGGTGCTCCGTGTCGAAACGTGTCCCTCCGGAGTCTTTCCTGGGGTTGATCATGAGCTCCGCGGCCGACTTGGCCCGCCCGAGGTTGATTGGAGGTACAATGCTTTCCTCGTTCGGCGGCCCGATCGCTTTCTTGGCTTCCGGTGTTAGCCATTAGTGGTCACGGGGATAGAAATTTAAGGGTCCCCACAGTCGGCGCCAATGTTTCGATATAGAACATGAGATGTCCACCGAGGTCGGTATATTGATCTTGGATGAATAGGCTTGCCTGGATATCTATGAAGGAGATAACCAGGGAGAGCGTAGATCACCGTACACGACAAAGGGGTGGTGTGTGTGCACAAAGTGAGACTGTATGTAAATAGTCTAGGTTAGAATGCGTGCACCTTGTTACCCGCCCTCCGTATTTATAGAGGTGTCCGGTGCGATATCCGGCACGTCATTAATGGTGGGCCATTAATGGGGCGGATATCGATGATACGCCTTTAATGGGACGTGTCATTAATGGGGCGGATATCCGGGATGTGCCATTAATGGGACGTGTCATTAATGGGGCGTGTATCTCGGCAGGGCGATATGATAGGGGTAGATTCTGCCTAGCCGGGATTTCCGGATCTCCTGCTATGATTAGCGGATTACGCCTCCTGGCTCCGCTTGGGCCATGCTATGAACTTGGGGGCTTTTGGGCCGATCCGTAACAGCTGCCAATACTGATCCCAATATACAGTAAGATGTTTTTCATATTCTCATATCAGGGCAACATCAAAAAACCAAATATATAATTGAAAAAGATTTTTTTTTTTTTTTTTAACAACATAATGTTTTGGGTTTTGTCTTCTTCTTTTATATATGTATATATATATATATATATAAGATGGCTACAAGGCTACATTACAAAAGAAAATAAATTACTCATCATAAGGAAAATTAATCCCAAACCCTCCTGTGCAACCCAAGTCCTTAAATTGCTAGGACAAACATTAATCTAAACCTGCCAAGGCATCTACTAATCTATTAGTATCTCAGAATAACTCTAAACTCAACCTCCCAATCTCTATGTAATATTTCTCTTATTTGTCTGATTAAAATACTTCCTGTGCTGCAAGTATCATCGAAGATAAATCTAATAATCTCTTCAGCATCAGATTCTAGGATGACTTTCTTTTCCCCCAAGTCCCAAGCCAATTGGAGACCCTCTAGCAAAGCCCATTCTTCGGAAACATTTGATTGACAGTTTTGGGTTTTGGATTCTGAGTGTTCTGTGCTAAGCAATAACAGGCATTAATTAGAGAACTAGCAAAGGCCCAATCTGACACTGCAATCTGAGCTATTATTCTTAACTCCACAAGAAAGAAAAACGTAATTGTATAGGGCCCAAGAAGATGCGCCTTGGGAGCTGGCTCGCCTGATTTTCCTGCTGCTTTCCCCAATATTTGATTGAGAAAAGTATACGGCTCATGAAAAGAAGAGAGGAAGGAGAATAAGATGTAATAATAAATGATTGAAATGTTGCTAAAAGCATAAAATAATCGGAAATTTTTTCAAACAGTTGTACGGATGTGCGTGTCAAGAAAATTTCCCGAATATAATATATATGACCAGTCAATGAGGGGCGTTGCCACAAAGCAGAAAAGAAATGAAAAAGAAACGCACTTCCTAAAGCCTCTTTTACCATAATCCAAACACCCAACAGCCTTTGCTTTCACTTGTTCCTTCTTTACCAGAGAATAATACTACTGTGCATTCAGTTTTACTCTTTCCTTCATTCCTCTCACATACACGTGCAATCGCTTATATTTAATTTAATCACAGAAACACCGATTACACATACGTAATATTTTCATATTTTTATTATTTTTTGGTATTTGTAGTAATGCTATTTCCTGGTTAATCCTTCTTCACAATGTTATTTTAATTGAATCTTGAAGATTCATGGAACCTACGTACCCTGCAGTATATTTCAACCAGAGAGTGTTTTGACCGCTTCATTAATAAGCTGCATACCTATAAATTCCACTTTAGACGGTAGGATAAAAAGTGCATCTGAAAACAGCAGGCCTTCCTCGTTTCAAAGTTCTCTTTTTCCGAATCTACTGTTAAGTGACCAACACAATTTAATTATATCTTACCGCGCCACAAAAAAAAGTTCCAGCTTTATATTATTTAATCCATATATGTTCGTCTTGAAGTAATTTGAACCTTTATTGGTCGTCCTCAACTTGCCTTTCTTTTAGCTCGTAGAGTTCAGTGTTTGTTGTATTTAATTTAATACCCCTGATTTCATGAATGTGAACACGAGCATGATAAAATAGCGAGAAGAAGGTTGAAGAAAAAGCATGGTCAAACTTTTATGAGAGACTTTAATTACCTTTATAGGATGTAGCACGATCCGACAAGTAGAAAAGACACGATGGTTTTTGTGACCTGTGAGTGATAATAACAATGCCCAGTATATTAGGGTTGTAGTCTGACGAAGAAGCCAAGAGAGACGACCAAGGGAGGGAATATGGAGGGTAAAAAGAGTGTGGGAATCCAAAGAGAATAGCGAAAACGTTAATCAGATGACTACTTAAAGTAGGAAAAGGCAAAGGTTTCTAGTCCGAAGAAGAAGAAGGATAGAAGCCATGATGGGAACATCTCAAATAACATTTTAGCCAGTTTCCTCTCACATTTCGCTTTCATCGGATTATTCGTATCTTTGTATCTTTCTTCTCTTCATTTCTAGTCTTTATTATTTTGTTCCTTTCTCACATCTCTCTCTCTCTCTCTCTCTCTCTGTAGTTCTCTTTGTTTTTATTGGGGGAAGAGGCTTTTACTTTTTTACCTTACTGACAATTCATTAAAACACGAGGCAGAGAATTATTGTCCATGACACGGATATGATAACCTACATTTCCCCATAAAATCCTAGTAGTAATTTGAGTACTAAGTACTAACTCTCTTCTGTTGAAATGATAATATAATTATATATGAATAATATGATGGGGAGGAAACAATAACGAGCACAATCATTCCAAGAAGAATTTTTTCTTGAGGAAATAGACGTGGTTAGCTGTCAGCTACTTTAGAGTATTATCACCCGTCTTTTCACTGGGTTTTTTGAATTGAGTTGAGATGCAAAGTATTCTGTGTTGCTTGCCGGTACAATATAATGACACCATTAATGGGTACCGGGCAGAGAAAGCCTAGAGATTAATTTTTATTTTTTTTGGTCTGAGCAAGCTAGTGTAGCCTAGCTTCTTATTCTCATTTCTCAGCTTTTGACCCAAATGAAACTCGTCTCCCTCTCTCTCTCCCCCCACTCTGCCCCTGGCATTTATGTAACTGAAGCATGCAGAGAGGAAACTCAGAAAAAGGACGGAGATATATGAAACTGATGGAAGAAAAGATCCCAAAATCGAAAGCAATAAATTGCACCAATGGAAACGAAGACAAGATATAAGTAAAATCAGAAAAAGCAGTTTTGAACATTAAAAGTTTGGATTCATTTGACCTTCACTCACACCACAACCACCCTCCATCAATGGGGGGTTCGGTTGGGTGGAGCAAAGATATAATATTGGACACTAAGTTATATGTACACAGAATCACAAACAGTCGCAGGCACGCACAGACACATGTATCCATCAATATCACCGATCTGCCTTTGTCTCTGAGACTCAAAATTAAGGATTGAGAAATAAATAGAGATTTTTTTTTTAAAAAAAAAAAAGGAAAAAGAAAATCAAACAAGTGATGAATCTAAAAGTTACTAACAAGTCGAAGGAGGCATGAGATTCAAGCCCAAGTCATCTTTTTCCAAAGCGAAACGAGCCTTACTAGCGTCGGATGAATTTGTGGGATTAAACCATAATCAGGATGCACTCTTTTCTTAGATTGAAGAGACACACCAAAGAGCTTGGTCTTGCAGCTGTTACTACTGGGCTCTTCAACAATGGTAATGGAGCTCTTTGATGTGTTGGTGGGCGAGTTCATAAGAGGATGAGTTTGCTTGTTGTTCATGGAATAATACCCCAAAAGCTGGTTCAAAGGCCTTTGCATTATGGGAGCATTAGTAGTAGTGGCGGTCATGGGCGGAGAAAGCAAAGAGGAAGGGTATGAACTACTGGGAGGGACTGGTTTGACATGGTTCTGAACGAAGTAGATGATGTCGTTATAAAGCTTCTTCATGTGGGTAAGCTCGGACATGAGCATGTTGTTACTTCGTCTGAGCCTCTCGTTGTCCTCGGAAAGGGCGGTGAAGGAGGAGTTGTAGTTGGCGGCGCCGTTGATGAGGGAAGAAACAGGAGCCGCCGGAGAAGTGAGGGGCGGCGGTGAATCACACCAATTATTGTACTGGTCGTCGGAGTCACTCGGAGGAGAGTTGCTGAGCCTGGAAGGAAACGGAAAGAAAGCCGCCGGGACGTTGACACCACCGACGCCGACACCGTAGTGGTTCTGATGATGATGATGAGGCTGAACTGTTTTCCTGCGGTGGATCTCGCACAGCAAGTGCTTCTCCCCCTTCTTAAAGAATTCATTGGCAAACTCCCATCTGTCCGGCACAATCTTTCTGAAACCCTAGTTGAGATTTTTAAACACATCATCAAACAGTCAATAATCATAATAATAACAGAAGAAGAAAAACTGAAATTTGAGGGAGATATAGATAGATAGAAAGGAGAGTAATATATATACGTAGGTGTTGAGCTGACGAACGAAGCTGGAGAAGTTGTTGTGCTTGAAGTAGTTGGGGAGGAGATCGCGAGCAAACTCAGGAGGACGCCAGACGACGAAAGTAGTGTCGTCTTCACCCCAGGAGACGATGTGATCGGTGGCGGGATCATCCACGAGCTGGTAGGTCTTGCTGAGGAATGGAGCTGGCACCGACTTGTGAGAGTCGAGGGAGAGTAATATGCCGTCGCAATTGTCCAGCAGAAGAGCCATGTCTCACGCCCAAGACAGGCGGTGCCGGAGTATGTGATTGAGTGAATATATCAGACAAGGCTAGAGAGTGAGGCGTGCGGGTACTTAAAAGGAGAGGGAAGGGGGGAGAGAGAGAGAGAGTTGGTCCTCGTATTCCTGTGTATTGCGATTTGGCGAGTGCTTTGTCTCTATTTATTAATGGGTTTTTTTTCCCGTCCTCAGATGTAGTGTACATAGAGTACTCCTATGGAAGAAGGTGGGGTTAAGAAGGGGATTGTGGGATTTAAGAATGAGAATGAAGGTAATTAAAGGAGGGTGGGGGTCATATTTTGAAGGGAGACACGCCTCGGAATGTAGTGAGAGAGAATAAGTGTCTGTCTGTCTAGGACTGTGAAGTAAGGGCCTTTCAAGACAAACCCGTGACCCCCCTCTCTCTCTCTCTCTCTCTCTGACATGGATCCATCCACTCAAAAATAACCTCAAGAAGGCGCCCCCTGCAATTGTATTTCCCCCATTTGGCCACTTCTCTTCCTCTCCTAACTTTTTGGTTCCCTATCTCATTTTCAGAAACTTCTTTATTACTCTCTCCCGTATTTATATTCTTCTCCCATTGTGAAAGCATCTGTGCTGTACCTGTTACTGATTTCTTTACTCCATTACTTGTTTTTATTCATCGAATATTCAATTTTATTCAAATTATATCAACATTATGTGAATACAAGTAAAAGATACAATTTTTATATATCCTGAGGGAGTATATATGTGCACACAATATGTAGAGAGTAGTAGTTTACGTGTATATATGGCCTTGTTGTGAACAGCGTACTTTTTTTTTTTTGGGGGGGGGGGGGTAGAAGTTTGTGAGAAAAAAGATGGTTGTTAGCATGAGAATGGATAATTAAGAACAATGGAGTGGCGTGTGAGAAATGAGAAGAAATGGGAATGAAAAGAGAAAGGAAATGAAGGGAGTGAAAAGGAGCAAAATGTGGGAATCCTGATGATTTCTATTTTTAATTGATTTGAAATATATTTTTGATATGTTTAGGAAGTTATCAATGCTAAATTAAAGAGATTTTGTTAAGATTTTAAGGGATATCGATCAGGATGCCTTATTAGTGGATTTCAATTTAAAATAGAAGCTTTTGAGTTTAGAAAATAAATAATAGTAATAGGAAGTTTTCTAATAGTAATAGGAAGTTTTCTGTAGTCATCAATGCTCAAATAAATGATTCCCTCCACAGGTTTTATTATTGTTATTATATAACTTCCTATTACTATTATTTATTTCTAAACTCAAAAGCTTCTATTTTAAATTAAAATCCATTAATAATGCATCTTGATTGATATCCCTTAAAATCTTAACAAAATCTCTTTAATTTAGCATTGATGACTTCCTAAATATATCAAAAATATATTTCAAATCAATTAAAAATAGGAAGTCATCAAATCCCCATCCAAAATTATGCAAACATTTTCAAGGAGAAGGGCAGCATCGAACTACGTGAGGCAGACCAATGAATGAATCACTCTTTCTCCATCTTTCTGACGACATTTCTTCCTTCTGCTCCTTCCCCTTCTCCTATGTATCCTCCTATCTGCTCCATCGTCTTCTTTTTTTTCTAACTTCAATACCATTTGTGTGTATGTGTGTGATATAGCTACAGACATACTCTCTCTCTCTCTCTCCCCTCTCTGAGAAGCTGCTCGTACCTTTTACTCACAAGCATACAATACCTATCCTCTAGCTACCACTATTTAGCTTTCCCCTTTACCTTTTACATTGAGCCTCCAACTTTGGCTCTTCTCTTCCACGCTCTTTGCTGACGTGTCCAGGTGTTTGAATTATTCGCCCCAAAAGCTCCTCCCTTTATTACTTTTATTACATTCCTTTTCTCCTCCAATGGAGAATCATCCACACTGTGCATTCTCATATGCCAGGATTAATATTGGCATATATCTTGCACTGTTTATAAAAAATCTTGGCATGTTGAACTACACATGCAACGAGTGCAAATTAAAAACAAAACAAAAAACAGTAGGGACAAGAAAGGATATGGAGGGCCAAAGCAAATGAGTCGGAAATGGATGGGTAATTATTTGGGGTAGATACTAAGTTTGATAGTGTCTATGATTCTCATTATTGAAGGATCAAAGTTAAACTGCCCCGGGTTCCCCACCCCCCGCAATATCATGATTTCTCGCTTTACAATTTTCTTCACTTTCCTCATACTCAATGCCATTTCTATAATTAATTTAAATAACATTCTATATATAATAATCGCCTCCTCAAAAAGTTTTTGAAACCCCAAGCTAATTAGCTTCTGAGAGAAGCCTCAACTTTTTTTAACGGTTCCCCCCAGAAAAAGATGTGCACTACTCTCGTAGTATATCAAAGCTAATTATAATGCGCGTACTCGGTTTATTAGGTTATTTCCAAAAGACCAGTTTGGTCATTTAAATATGTTTCTCTTATTAGTCAGTCATTACGGTGCTCCTAGGTATTAGTACGAAACTCTCTGCTGATTGGTTATTATTATTATCATTCGTATTCTGATTTCGTCAACGATCGTACGCATCCCTCAATTTCTCCAGCATCACATGAACCGTACGTCTTTGATTTAAGCCAAATATATACGGACACAATTAATGCTGACCCATGAACTCCCTCAGATATATGCTCTATTTAACCCTCAGATATAAGCAAGAATCAGTTCGTGACTATCCCATTGACGTAGCCTGTATATATTAAGATGCATGCATACAAAAAATAATACTATATCTCCTACTTTTGGCTATATTACAAACCTCATTAAGCGAAGGACAAAAACAGGTATATAAAATAACATATGCATGTGATCCATTTCAAAAAGCGAGAACAATAAAAGTCCTCTTTTGGAAGAGGGAAAAAAAGGATGGGGATGCAGAAATTTGAAACTCGAAGACTAGCCAGCCAGCAACATGCCAACAATTATTCTCATCGTTAAAACCACCATCACGATCATCCATACGTGTATATAATTAAATCCTTCCAACCTCTTCCCTGCACATATAATAATACAGAGAGAGAGAGAGAGAGAGTTATAAAGTAATAATAATGTGTAAATGAACATGTTAGAAACAGTATATATATGAAGTTGTGATTAACAGTAACGCCAGGGTTGATTTGTTTGGGAGTGCTGTATCTGGTGACATTTTCTTAATATATGAAAATGGCAGTGCATGCACAAGCTCCTGAGTAGTCCTGAGCATTTCGCAGCGGCTGACATGGAGACAGACATTAGTCCTTTTTATTTTTGGAGGTGTGACTTATTGCCACTCTCGTGATCCTTCTTTTGTTGTTTTCCTCTTATCATCATATATTTATTACTCCTACCTTATTCCCTTCTTCATGTTACCTGCTTATTTATGGGAACTCTTCATATTTCCCCCTTCTCTCTTGTCTCTCCTTTTCTCTATATACCCACACATGACACACTAACGCTGCAACGGTAACATTATTTATGAACCTCACACGCACGACCAAGTTAATTTCCATGCAACGTTTTCACAGATATGAAAAATATATATTAAATATTATCCGCGTTATTCGAACTGGGCTGTTCCAGGAATTATGGCTCCTTCATTGCTATGGCAGACAATCTACAATAATGAGACCTAATTATGTGATCATGATCGGTGAGGGAATGATAAACCTGAGATTAGGTGGGGTTCACATATATAGAGAGAGAGAAGGTGGGCCCCTCCTGATTGTAATGGGTGAATCATGCGATATGGTTTTATTTTACAGTGTTTGAATGAGAAATGAAGAGAGAAGGAGGAGAAGTTGAATTGGTTTGAATGAAAATGGAGAGAGGGGGGCCCACAAGAGGAAGGAAATCTAGAAAGCAAAGGCTGATTTTTGCTCTCGAGTTGTCAGCAACTGAAGCAGATCCTAGTGAGCCCACCAGCATATATGGCTACAGAAATTCACCCGCCAGATAAAACCACAATGCTTCATTATAATGCTTCTCTCTCTCTAGAGAGAGCCAAGAAGATTCTATTCTAATTTCTAAAACGCAGTGAAAGTGAAGGAACCCCACTTCCCATCACATGACCACCGCCGGTACCTTTCAAATAAAAATCATATTTTGTTATTATCGGACAAAACTTCTCTCCGGGAATTCCAAGGAGCGACAACTTCGAACTCAGACCGAATACGGTTAAAAATACCTTCCCCCCCATAAAAACCCCTTCTTTATTCCTCTTATTCGCTGATCACCAACGTTATCATTATCCTCTTTATTTTATGTTTATTTGTTAATTGTTAATCTCACTCACAGATCACGAACTTGCCGTTCTTCAATTTATTTCTTTTTCAAGCCTTCTGAAGCAAAGGAATCAAAATCTGTATTCTATGCGACAAATTAAGCTACCGATTTTCTTTCTTCTGTCTCTTTCTGCACTCTCTTTTGTCTCTTTCACTGGCCCATCTTCGCCTTCCACACAATTACAATCGCACCACTAAACATAATTAATATATTATCTCATACCCATCCGTAGATAGATTCATCAACATGCATATGAATGAGTGTTTAAATTTCAAAAGAGTATGGAAAAGACAGTGAGTGTCGCGTAGATCTTTGTTAGTTTGCCAGATAATTAACGTGGTTCTGGAGAGTAAAGACATGAGAAAGTTGTGCCAAACAAAGCTCACAACATACATACATACACATATATATAGTTTGACATGCCAAACAAAGCTCACAACATACATACATACATACACATATATATAGTTTGACATGTATATTCCTTGAGGAGGCAATACAAATTGAAGAAAAAAAGGAAGAAGGGTCACGAGGGGCTATAAATCCTGCAAAGGAAACGGCACTCTGATACATAACGTTCCAGACAACAAGTCCGTGTTTGTCTTTATTCTTTTGCACTTAATTTTATACCAAACACCCACTCCACTGTCTAAAAATACAGCCTTTTCTCTTGTCCTCTCTTCTCTGTTGATCTGATTGGCATGCATCTTGTTCCTTCCAGACTACTTACTTCTCTCTGCTTCCATCACTTTATTATTATACTGACTTCTCAGAATCTTTGACAAACACTCTTAACTCTGTAGGACTATCAACGCTTGCGTTTTCTTTGAATTTTGAGCCATTTCATGTTCGATGATGTTTATATAATTTTCTGCCACGAGTTTGATTGTAACTCGCCCGTAGAGTGGATGAGAAATATTGAGTAGCTATTGCTGGCGTCTTACCCAGTGATTTAAAAGACCACATCAATTTTTTTTTTATTAATTAATTCAAGGTCATGTTCATGCTTGTACCTCATATTTAAGTATGAAATATCTCCAGTTGTCATCTTGCTCGATTATAATATCAAGACATAGCAATGAAAGAGGAAATTTAATATGCTAAATACTCTAAATTCTTTTGAATTCAAAATGTACTCACTGATCTGGTTGCATTCCTTTTTTCTAACAAAATTATTTGATATCTGTTTCTATTAGGGGCTCGCTCGCATTCAATGTTCATCACAACGATGAGCATTCATGGCCATAATTAAGATCTAAACCTTTCAAATCTAATTTTGACCGGTCCAAATTTAAGATTTTAAATTTGTAACTTTTTAAATAATAAATTCATTTTTCTGAAAACATATAGTTATAAGTTTATGCTTATTTTAAATTTTGCACATGTTAAAATAAGAATGAACTAAAATAAAATCTGGACTGTTCAAAATCAATATAAACAGTACCAAATGTGCTGACTACAAAATAGTAAGTACACTTTCTTTTTTCTTATTATTTTTGTTATCAGTGAGTGATAAATTAAATTTTGGAGATACTTCCTTTGTTCCTAAATATAAGACAAAGTTAATTTTTTTAGAGATTAAAGAACCTTATTAAATTACTTTAGAGTATTTTTTATTTTTATTTTTTCCTCTTAATTAATTAGTTTGACTAATAAATTAATATATAATTTAAAGATACACAATATATGATATAATTAAGTAACTTATTTAGCTTCCTTAATCTCTTCAAAAAAAAAAGTCAGGGTCTTATACTCCCTCCGGTCCTAATTATAGGAGCACTTTTTTAGACTTAGTTTTGGTCCTAATTATAAGAGCAAGTTTTAACTTTTGTCACTTTTTTCCTATAATACTCCTATTTATACTTTCTCAATAATAATTAAAGACAATAATAATTTAATAATACACTTATATATTTAATAAAGTAAATAATGTTTACAACTCATTAATGTCATATACACCTCAATTATAATTTTTTTTTATAAAATAAATGATTTAAGAGAGTATTTTAAGGAAAAAAATTGTGGGCTTAGGATTAAGGATTTTTCAAAGTGAGTAATTAATACCTTTAACCTATCACGAGTACTGTGCGCACGTCCGTCCAAAGTAATTAAAGTGATTAATTATTTATCTTATACTGTGCGTGGGATTCAACTATGAAATATGTTTAAAAACAATCATGACTACTGTGCGCGGGATTCAACTAATTTTGCTTTATGTAATTTTTAATTTTCAGTAGGGTATTTTTGGAAAATAATTATAATCAACTAATTTAACTTCTCTCCTTAATCTCTCCAAATTCTCGGTAAATAGCTCCTATAATTAGGACCAGGAGGAGTATTCACGATCGAGGAGTATTATATTTATATTTATGCTTCACAGCTTCAATTCCACGAGAAGAGACACGTTAGTTTACAGGTTTAGATTTTCTGAACTTTATTTTTCTTTATTAATTATGCAATTTTTAATCGATCTTCTTTAAAATACGAAGAAGAAATTAAAGAGATGAATAATAAAGCTCATCGTATATCTAGTTTAATTTTTCATGTTATCCTCTCTTGAAAATTTACAAGATTTTATTCCATAATAAAAAATTTAAACGATATACCTACGCCTTATAGTACCAAACAACTAATATCAGATTGATCTGTTATTTTAAAATTTGGAATTCAAGGCATGTTTTCAGTTAACCATTGTTTTTAAATCAATCAGGGCATGCATGAGAAAGAAAGTTTTATGGAGGGATTATTAAAAAAGACGTTTATTATGTATGAAAATAATAATGGCGTACGTACGTACGTGTGTGTATATATATAACAAATAGATGGTTGGTTGTCATGGGAAGTGATCTATACTGATCGTTAAGGCAAATTAATACAATAATGTGTACATGGAATATGGTTTTCCATGCAAAAGTTGAATTGGCCTTAAAGAAAGAGGTTGGAAAGCAGCTTCCTCTAAAAGAAAAGACTTTCTTTAACTTTTTTTTTTTTTTTACTTGCATGGCGTATTAGTATTTTTTCAAATGAACGAAAGAAAGTTCATTTTAACATACTTTAGAGTTACATTAAAAGAAGAGAACAACAAGAGTCTTTCTTTCCTCCTCTATCTTTCGTTCCCTTTTTTCTCTTCTTTTCTCTCTCCATTTTCCTTTCCGCTTTATTTTTTCTTTCCTTCTCACTTTCTTAAAGTCATCTATAGGACTTCTACGTGAAAAAATAAAAAAAGAGATCCTTCCATTTACGTGACGAGAGATACTTTACAATTCGCATCGATCGTACCACAGAATAGCTAGGAATAGAATGAATATATGTAGTATATTCAAATTCTCTACCAAATAACTCTCTCTCAACACACACCAACACGTACCATCTATCTTTACATATATAATTAATTAAAAGAAAAACAAAGAGAAGTGTTGGATAATCCATTTGATTTGACACTGGGCCAAACACCTCCACTAATTGAAAAAACAAAAAAAACATGCTTTTAGATTAATCAATCAAGCA
Organism: Acacia acuminata; assembly: GCA_019022655.1. Classification (NCBI taxonomy): domain Eukaryota; kingdom Viridiplantae; phylum Streptophyta; class Magnoliopsida; order Fabales; family Fabaceae; genus Acacia; species Acacia acuminata. The sequence continues at coordinate 1,045,441 of JAFJYI010000015.1, forward strand.
CATGCCCATGCATGGCATGCATGGCCGACCTCGCATGTCGATTAGTGGGACCCAAATTATGTTTCCAGTACAATTAAGAATTAAACGTGTATCCTCTTGACCTCAACATGATTAAGCCAAAAAAGTGAGGGTCACCGAATGTCAAAAAAAAGGACAGTGGTTAATTTGGTTTTAGAAGTGGAATTTAGAAGGAGAATAATGAGGAAGAAGAAAGATATATAAAGATAGTTGATGGATGGAAGGTAACGGGGAACACAAAGGCTGTTGGATCACATGCTTATCACATTCTTTTTCTCTCCTTCTTCTTCTCCTTCGCTTCTTTTCATAACTGTGGCTGATACTTCAAAAGAAAAATAAATAAAGGTGATTACTAACCAACAAAAAAATAAAGAGAGAAAGGAAAATTAATATGGTTCCACATCCACATTCCACAGTCCAGAGATTGCACAGTTGAATGTTGAGTGTGGTGGTAGCTAGCTCCTCAATCCCAGGGATTTCATGAGATGATGAAGTGCCTTTCTGGGTCCCTACCTCATCATTTCATGCATATAGTTTAAACTTTAAAGACCCACCTCTCTCTCTCTTTCTCCCTCACGTTCATCACTTTAATCTTGGTTGTGCATTTTCTTAAAGTGGCATTATGTTTCTCCCTTTCTGATTCCTCCCAATAATTCATTGCTCAATCTTATGAAAATGGAAAACCCTTTCAACTCTTATTGCCCTATCATCGATTCTCGGTAAATGTAAAAAAAAAAAAAAAAAGAATCCTTAGTTGATTGGAATTGAGATTTATTATTATTGTTCTGGGATTGGAAAAATCATTTGCTCTTCTTGATAGATCCCAACTGTCCCGTGTATATGATGACTTGTGTGTGTGTGAACACACTGCCACAATCAGATGATGATAAATCCATATTTTCCACGTAATTATCCACCAAACAAAGAATGCTTTTGGTTCAGTCAATCATGTCTGGGGAAAAAGCCGTTTTTGCTAGTAATCTGATAGTGATCCAGGTCATTCAAATATACAGTAAGCGAAATCAACAGCTTGCCTGAAATGATATTACTCTTTCAATATTATTCTCTGGTCTTCATTATATGACTGATTGAGTAAAACATATATACACAGTATCATTGATTATTCTTATTGTACCAACTACTAGGTTTCACTTTTGTTTTTGTTACGACGTTGTTCAATCTTTACAATTAGTGAACTAATTATGCGAAAACGACAGTTTATGGCCTACAAGAACTTGCGCCCATGTTGTTTTCAGCAAACACAGATAGATAGACTTAAGTTTGCAATTAGCAAGTTGCAGAACTAATCATTGCACCGAAACACAATCAAGTTGATCTTTTGAAAGAGTTTTAATCTTAAGAGTAAGGACAAGGGAGTGAGAGAAGGAGGTGAAAAGAAAGAATATGCTCCCTCTAATTTAATTAAATTAAGGAAGCTAATTAGGTTAGTTAAAATAACATACATTTTTTAAAACACCCCAGCTAGTCAGCTTCCTTAGTTCATTGATTCTTTTTCCTCCTTAATTATTGTTGAGAGAATATTAATATATAAAAGTAAATTAGAGAAAAAATGATGAATATGAAAATTGAGTCTTATATTTAGGACTGAGAAGAGCATGAATTAAGTGGATTATATTATGCAGGTATATTAGGTAAGGTACTGATTCATGGAAGAAGGACCATCTCACTGTTGCGAAAAGTGGAAGCAACAGCCTATTATGGAGCGGGACTTCTTTGCTGTTGCCTTTATTACAGAGACGAAGGGTGAAGCTGTTTTCACGTCCCACCCATAAAAAGCATGGATTCGCACCAAACTTTGATAGATATATTTGTAACTCCCAATATGCCTACAAGCATGTAAGACAAACCGTACCAACATTTCAAACTTCTTAGCGCTGTCTTCCCTCCTATTATTTTAGTAGATCGATCTACTGTGCAGATTTAACTGTCAAATATATGCCTAGTATAATTTATTAGACAATATGCCCCATAATATAATGATAACGATACAAACAAACTGATTCAGGAAAAAAGAAAATAAAAGGTTATGCATAGCTAGGACAACGAAGAGCAGTGTTAACGAAGAAATTGCTGGCTGTCGAATGTGCACGGCTGTGTTACATGCAACTTCTTGTTTAAAAGGGGGGGAAAAACATAAGCGAAGCATAAATTTGTTTTCCCTTTTGCTTAAGGCTCATGCTTTGACCTTGACTATATTTCTACCTTAAGGATACGGGAGAAAAAGGAGAAGGCTATACTTTGGTCTCGACAAGGGTAAAAATGGTAGGCATGTGTACTCCAATAGGGTGTATCATTAATTTATACAAATTGTTGGACGAGGTACTGTAAAGGCACACATGTATGGGGTACTGTATGTTATATGATAGGGGTAAAGAATAGATTAGGTTTTAGAAATATACTCTGACAAAAGAACAAATTGTTCCACTTACGTGGGGATCAAAAGCTTGGCATCAGAGCGCAATATCCATGAAAAGCAGGAGCTGTGGGCATAAGTAGATACATGGTTCAGCTTAAAGAAGGAATATAACTTTAATTTGACTGCAAATAAAAAAGAACAGAGAGAGATATTGGAGTCCCCAAATGAAATTCACTGAGAAGGCAAATGGTATCAGTGGGCAAAAAAAGAAGGCATAGTGTGATACAAAGTGGAAGGAAGCAGGCCTAGAGAAGGCTGGCCACATGCCCCACAAAAGAGAAAGAAGAAAAAAGAAGTGCAAAAACAGCTTTATGGGGAATAATAAGTATGAGAATTTGCATGATTGAACGCACTCCACTGAGCTCTGATCTTACTCTACTGTATACCTCCCCATCTAATTTTACCGTATTATCTTTTTGGTAAAGTGTGAGATTTAGAGATGATTCCTTTTACGTGAGAGAGAGAGATGATTAAAGGGAAAGGAAGAGAAATGAGTGTGAAAGGACATGCATGGGCTGGATATAGCGGTGGAAATAATTAATAGTGACAATAATAAGAATAATAATAATCAAAATAATAGATTGCAAAGATAGTTATAATGATGAGCGAAGCATGAATATTCACTTTCCTCTTTGTCATCACTTTCTAAGGCATGATTAGAATAAAGCTCATCCATATTCAATCTTCTTCACGTCTCTTTCCCTTCCCACCCTCATATGCATGTTTGCCAACGCTATCATTCCACAATAGATTTTTTTCCCCGGAAAAAAAAAAAAAGGCTTCTCAATAGTAGATTTAAATCTTGGTTCCCATGCATTCCCCAGTGCAACATCTGATAGAAAGAGGAACATTTGAGTTAAAGCCACAGGATATTCCACGCTGCTTATGATTCAAAATGTCCTCCTATTAAAATAAAGAACAATATTATATCTTGCATCAAGTTAGGGTTCATGTGTGTTGTGTAGTACTATTGTTGGTTTCTATATCATATCTTATTTCTGCAAAACAGCTTGGATATTTTGTCTCGAGTCAAAATCCAGCGTCCCACAGAAAAATATACACTTGATAGAGAGAATCATGCTTCTGAAAACAAAATAAATTAACTGTCGTGAGGTAGTAAGAAAATAAAAAGGTCTAAACTAAAATGAGTTGTACTCTATTTAACTCAACCGAATTCTCTTCTGTTTAACACGTATATATTTAGGATGACATAAATGTTTGGATTTGCAATTCTCTCAAGCGAAAAAGATCGCATATTTTGAATCGGCTCCAAAATCTGTTGCTACTGTGCAGAGGGTTTTGAATTGAAGATATAAAGTTTTGAAATGAGGCAAATTTAGTTATTTTATGATATAATTTTATTCTTGATTTGGTAAATTTATTCGTTGGGCTGAAGCGCTGTTGAGAAAGCGATTTGGTTTTATGGGTATGAAAATACTGATGGGCTACATTCTACCTTGGATATTGGGCCAATAAGAGCCCATGTCAATGACTGGGATTTCTCTTTCGGGCACTTTTACTTCAAGCTTTCTAGTTCTGACACCCCACTTCGCTCGAAGGTCCATTTAAACTTTTCATTTTAAATATTTTATTACTGGGTTTAAACTTCTCACGTTGCATGAGAAGAAGAAGATTCCTACACATACATGAAATGGTGGGACCCACATATATATATAATGCTTAGTTATATATATATATATGTGGGCCCTACCATTTCATGTGTGTGTGACATGAGAATACACTTTTCCTATAATATGAGAAGTATTTTTCCCTTTATTATTATATTGTTTTGATTTAAAATTATTCCCTATAAATTCCTTTAATTTGAAATTAGAATTAGAATTTGTTTTCTGATAAAATAGGGCGATGCCTGAGGGTCATGGTCGTGGTTCAAGTGAACAAACTTGGTCAAATATTTTCAAGTTTAATTGTCGATGAAAACTTTGAATTCACAAACAAGTATTGGCGGCAGGGAAACAGAGAGACAAATTTTCGAAGTCAGAAAGGAGAAACACAGCAAACTGTTCTAACGTGACAAAATCTTCGTTCAATACTACATGGTAAAATTTTAAAATATCTGTTGAAGCCATAAAGAAGAAATGCTGTCTTAAAATTATATTACTCCGTATTATTTTGTTGTCTTGCTATTGAAATTCTTCAGCTCTGTTTTTTAACTCGTTTAACAGAATGGCCCATTGATTCCTTTGAAAATTGAAACACAGAAACCAAAATTTATTAACGTTACAATATCTTCCTTCATATATAGAGCTAGAAAAGAGGTAACAATGTCTTTGTAATCACATGATGTCAAGCGAACAAGGCACAGTCAGAGAAACGTGTTAAGGATTACAAGCATAGTAAACTAGAACAAGTAAGCAACAATCGGTAACAACACATAAGGCATACTTCTTTTGATATAAAATTAGGGATATCAGATACAAAATATGCAGTTACATGTAGACCTCCATGCCAATAAATTTAGATGATTGACAAAGAGGACAAAAACAAAGCCTACTTTCGCAATCTCTGCAGAGACAGAGATGCCTGCATGGCAACAGAAGCATGTTCGCTTCATTGACCTTACAAGCCTTGCATTTCATCATCTCATTGTTGTCGTTGGAGAGCAGCTGAAAATCGATGGATCCGCCATTGCAGCACGAAGCCGTATCATCAACCTCACTGTCTCCACATCCTTCTTTACTATCTCTGCCTTGAAGCTGCACTTGTTGAAGATTATACTTGAGAGCAGCAATCATGTTCTCGTTGTGTTTGGCTCGCTGTTGCCACGCGCCTACTTCCACGCTCAACTGCTCCGTGCGCTCCTCGAGTTCTTTATTCCTCTTATTTATGCATTCCACCTTCGCTTCCTCCTCCCGAAGTTTGTCGAGTACTTTTCCTCCAGCAATTGATATACTCTCTAGTTGTGTTGCCTCAACCTTCTCTAATATACTTTGCCGCATTTGCTCACCCTATTGCAATGCACACAATTCATTAAACCTATCTTTAGGCTCTCACGAAGATGCCAATGAATTTGATGTACATTTACTGATAAGAAAAGCAGTTCATTGACTGTGCTGATCAGATTTCTGAGGACTCGTGATTCCTCATATACTGCGTTTATCACATTGGAGATGAGGAAGGGGAACTATACTCTCACAAGTACTCAAGTTTAAGATCCAGAATCTTACATGAGCTAGAGATATTAGCTTTGCTTAAATCACAAATAAACCTTACTAATCATGAGACTTTCTACAGAACATTCACCATCCTTCCAAGTTCCAACCAAAGTGATAACCACAAAGAAAGGAAGAGGATTAAGGTCTTCATCCTAATTATCGACATAAACTATGAAAAAGATCACTCAAGGCTCAACAGAGACAACCTCATTGATTGAAAACAAAGTTGAATATGATTGGGAAGAGATCTTTGTTTAAATGAAGATTAATATCAAAGTTTGTTCAATTTCAGTGAAAGATCTTGCAAACAGAACAAAATACAAGCAGTAATATGAAAATCCCTATTCCTTCAAATTACTTTGCAACAAGGTCATCAATGTAAGCACACTTTAAATATCCAGTTGATTTTAATATTATACCCTTTACAGGACTGACACTTGATACATAATTTTAGCAAGCAGATCAATATGTCTTGCATGTAAATGACCAGAGCCCATATCAAGTATCCTGATGCCCAACCATGTGTTAGACATTTGGTTAATCTTTTGGCATGTAAAACATGATGGTTTTTACCGTGAACATCAAATCAACTATCAAACAAGTATAAATACATTTACAAAACCAAGTAAGGCGTTAAACTCATTTTAAAGGGAAACACACAATAAGAGCTCACCAAGAAATTATTGAACTTTTATATACTTTCCTTTTAGTTAAAACATAAACTGAGAACAACCCAACAGATACTGAAATAGAAGTATCTCAAAGTATATTCACAAATAGAATGGTATGTAGACAGTGGCCGTAAAAAGTATGCAGCGTTGATGGAAATTTTAGTATAGCTGGAAATTCCAACCTTATAAAACAAGTAAAGATGAAAAGGCGAACAAGACAACCATAAACTGAACTAACCTGCACTTTGAGAAACCTATCAATCTCCACATCGTGTTGCTGTAACTCATGATCAATGTCATCACCAACAAGAGACAATAAAGCCGAGTCTCCCGTGGAAGCCAAGCGGGCATTATCAAATGACAAGCCCAATCCAGTGGAAACAGATGGTGGCTGCAGAAAATCTACAGAAGAAATCTGAGAGTTATTCTCGAGGAAGTCCTGTTCTTTTAGTCTTTTTCTCTCGGTATCCAAATCGTAATTCCATTGCACATCAGCTCCACCGTCGTTGCCGTCAGCGGCAGGGACCGGTCCCGGTGCAAACCCAACAACATGAACTAAACGAGCACAACAACCCCATTAATTGTGGCATCAATTCAATATATGAACCAAAGAATAAAGTAGCAGCAAACTATCGGGGATAACGGGACGCGATAAAGTTGAAGAAATATAAGAACAACATTCTGAACTTGCAGTTCGATTGCTCAAGTTGCTCATTTCTTAATTACTTTCTTTTCATGGCAACGCATACGCATGCGATGGTTCTTTCATCAGACGGAAGAGCATATAAAACAAATTAAACAAAAGATTAAAATAAAAATGGAAAGACAAAGATGAATAATTTACATACAAGGAGGAATATAAGGAGGATGCTGAGCATGGGACTGATCTTGCAGATAAGCGGGGTGGTAGTAAGCGGCCGGCCGCGACATCTGACCGTCGAGCGTTTGCAAATTTCTGGTGAAAGGTTAAGGGGAACAGTAAGATACGACACTAAAACAATAACCAAAAAAGGAAAAAGAAAAAGTGAAGTAAAAGAGAGGAAGATAGGGAATTGTTTTGTTGAGCAGATTCAGTTACCTGAAAGATTGTAAGTGGTTAGGGAGAGCCATGGATGTGGGGAGAGGGAAGGAGGAGCTCCTCCCCTCGCAATGGCGAGTTGCCTCCTGGGGATAAATTATGTTCGCAGTTATCTTGTAGCCGTCCCCGCTATTTTCATAAATCGTCCAAATTGGCGCAATTATTCAAAGGTTACGCGCACAATCATCTCAATGAAACTGGGGAATCTGGCCCTCGTGGTTGAGACTCGAGACCAATAACTGAAGCTTACGTGGAGGTTTCAAGTTGGATTGCTGGTGCCGGTAATCTTTGGCTGTGGGACTTTAAAAAATATTTTTCTCAACAATTTCATGCATTTATTAAAGTCCCACAGCCAAATTCAAACTTGATGGGTGATAATGAGAAGTAAGGACTAAGGAATGAAAGTCAGATCAGATATGTGAGCGTCCTGTGGCCTCACTGCGCGTCGCCCAAAGCCAATTTATGCGTTTCATGATTTTCGTTTGTGGTCTCTATTAGAAATGAAACTACGCAATATATACAAACATATTGTGAAGTGTGTTTCTTTCGGCCAATTGACCAATGCACATTCGTGGGTTTTGCCACTTTCTGCCGCTTCCATCTTCTTTTGCCGGGGCGTGTTCGTAGAAAATCGAAACCAAATCCACTGCTTCTTCCTTTTCGTTCTAATTGAATGTGGCCAAGGAATTCCCCCTTTCACCATTTTCAATTTTCCATCACCACCGATGTTGAAGATCCACTCAATGGGCCTAATTTTAGGAAATGTAGGGAACCCATGGAGCCCAATCAACACTGGCCACCTTACCCACCGGTGCCGAAGAGAGTCTCAGCCCATTAACTAACCATAACCCAAGTGAAGTCACCCTGACCATTGGTAGCGCCAAATTTGAAAGGTTATTGCATTCTCCAAGCCTGCCATATTACTCATATTTTGCGTTCGCCTTATGCGTGATGGCAGTGCTGAAGCTGATAGCTTGCTGATGCTGGAAATTAAGCAGCTGCTAAGGAGAGAAACGGTGCAATCTATCGACGTTTGATGCTTTAGTAAAGCATTGCTAATTCTTCTTTGTTAGAGGTTTGCTCATTTACTTATATGTAATTTAGAGGCTTTATGCCATCTTTCTTATCAAAAATGATTCGGTTGGTAGTCTAGCTCATTTACAGATTAGACATATGCTTTCTTTGAACTGGGAAGTAAAGATATCTCACATACTTAGGGAACAAAATATCTTGGCAAAAAAGAAGCTTTTATGGATTCATCAATCTTGTATGACTGTCCTAAACAATTGAGAACGGTTCTTTTGACCGATTATATGGGATTTGATCCCCTTCTATAGTTTCAACATTTGTATAAAGGCTTAGGCCACTCTTATTATCAAAAAAAAATAGTTTCAAAAAATAAGAAATAGGAGATTTATTGATTTATTGAAATACAAACTGATTTCATTTGGGTTATACTTGGACGGAGGATTTTGCCTATTTCATACCATTCTGGTACCTGGGCTCATTCACGTGAGAGGTGATGCAAATTGCTCTAGACTTTGCAAGAAATGGTTCATGCATAATCCAAGCCTCACAGGCCATTCTCAATATTACATCGCTTTAACTAATGCAGATCACAGGAGATCCATGCATGGATCTTCGCTATCCCCTTGCATCTCAACAACTTTTACTTTATGATTTCTTTTATTGGGGAAATTGTTTTGCATGTTAAAGGTGGTTTACTTGTAACCAAGGGTTTTGCAAGAAATGTCGCACACTCGCACTGTTTATTATGTGCAAGAATCTGGGGATGAAGTGAGAGCCAAGCATGGATCATATTCTATCCTCCCCAATCCCATGCACCTCTAATATCAATCACTTAACCCCTATATTAGTACTCATATTTACACGATCTCCTCCTTTCATGACTAGCACAGTTCCTTGCCAGCTCAGCCTAACCTCCTTCCCTCTTAATGACTTCAGTAATTAACAAAGCCAGCTTATATTGTTCTAGAAACTCAACAGCTGGAATCGCTGGTCCTTTGCCCGCACACTTTTCCAACCTAATATTTGGACTTTTTGGCTATATGGTAAACATATCATTTTAACATCATCACGCAATCAGCATTGACAAAAGCTACAATAGAAGCGTCCTGGTAAGTGATAACGCTAAGATTCAATAAATTATTTCTTCCTTTCACATTACACAAACTCAAATCCAACGGTCTCTTCCTCCTCACCCTGATCACTCACAGTAGATCATCTTTTCCGCTGCGTTAAAACAAAAACAAAAAATAAAATAAAAAAACCCAGAAAGGTGGTATTTCTTATTCGCATCACGGCCTAATGTTAGGCTGGCTCCTCTTTTCTTCTGATTCCTTGCTCAAACTATAGAATCAGACGAATAATAACGACAAAGAGATTACGTGATATTCCCGAGCTGCTTTCTGGTATCAATCGTATGTGCAAGATTTCTTCAGGGACAGCGGCTTATTGATGTTCTTGGGATCTAGAGTTATGTAACACGCAATCTTCTTGTAGAATTTGGGCTTCACCAATTTCCCCAGAACGTAGGCCCTCGATCGAACGACGAAGTTCAATGTCAACTGTACTGGGATCGTAGGCACCCCCGTTGAGCTGCTCAGGCTCGCCCCACTTCCATACAGAGGAATCTTGTTCCCCATCACAGCCACGCTCATCGTCCTCTGACTTTTTCTTGACTGATAAAACTTGTGCATCTGCAAATCACCCACAGTGAACTGAGTCAGAAAAGAGAAAAAGATTATGGGTAACATATATGCTAACAAAGCAAATGACTACTCTGGCTGGGGTGGGTTTTTTACAATTCCAGAAGCAATCCTGATTTCCGAATAGGATAAATCAACAGGCGTCGATGTGACGTGGACCCCAAAAAATGTGCCGGTGTTGCGATACGTGAATTTGACGGTGGAGTTCATGGTGATCATATCGGTGGCAACTCCTGTGGAATCGGAACCTGCCTGAACCCTGACGTGATCAAATTTGATGCTCTGCAAAACGGATGCAAGTGAACGTAGGAATGAATTAGGCAATTCAAGAACAGGAAATGGGAAATGAGAAAGGGGAAAGGAAGAGGTTGGAACCTTCATGGTGATTTCGGGCTTCATGGGCTTACTGGCACCCCAGAGAACCAGAGCGAAGAAAGAGAAGAGAAGGACGAAGGCGAGAAGGAAAGCGAGATAGTAACAGCGACGGGGAAGAGTGTTGTTGTGGTTGTCTTCCATGTCGAGAAGGCCTTCTTCCTCAATGGCATGGGGTTCCTTCCAGGGCTTGAGAGACTTACGAAGGATCTTGCGGGATCCGGAGAACCTGCTGGAGGAAGACTGACGAGAGTGACGATCAAGGGAGGAGTGAGAATGAGGGGGAGATCCACTGGGACTGAGCACAGGGGTGGAATGAAAAGAGTTGGTGGTCTTCTCGCCATCGTGAGAGGAGTCCCTGGAAGGACTCTGGACGTAGTAAACTGGCCGTCGTGGGGATCTAGTGGGAGATGACGCCGACACACTCGTCGCCTCGGAGTCAGTCTTGGCGTGCATTATAGCCTTCAGTGATGACCTCTCGGCGCTCTATCACAACTTGTTCCTCGTCACCTTATGGGAACAGATCAAGGCACTCGCAGTTAGAGCAGTAGCGCAGCAAGTGCAGCAGCGAGTGCGTGCTTGTTTGGGCGAATAGAAAATGAAGTGCTTAATAACACTCTTATTCTTGAGGAGGAAGAGAGCAATTATACTTTACTAAAACGACACGACATGGACACATGGGGTACGTTATGGAGGAAGGAGAGTGGGGTGAGAAAAAAATAGTTGGAGGATTGCGAATATTGGAGCGAAGTAGTTTTGGGCAGCAGGAAGGAAGGAAGAAAGAGGGAAACCAACACGGATCACCGACAGTCATATAACAGTTGTCACTCTACCCAAAACTAATCTCATCCTACTGTTTGTCTATGCCAATTGACTAACCCAATAACTTGAGAGCGTGGCCAGTGGAACTTGAACACGTGTAGAAACAATGTCATGTGCTGAACCCTTTAAGTTCAGTGTGTTTTCAAAGTTGGTGCTTAATTAATCTTTGATCCGATTGGCGCCGTTTTTAATTCTCGCTAATTACACGGGCGCCCATTATGTTGAATTTCAGCAGGTCGATCGGACTCAGCCCCATGATGACAAATTTGTTTGTTAAACCCATCTTAAATATAAGATATACTCCCTCTGGTCCTAATTATAAAAGTTAGTTGGTTTTTTTTGGAGAGATTAAGGAAACTAATTAAATTACTTTAGAATATTTTTATTTTTATTTTTTCTTCAAAATAATTAGTTTAACTAATAAACTAATATATAATTTATGGATATACAAAATATGAAATGATTAAGTAACTTATTTAACTTCCTTAACCTCTCCAAAAAAAGTCAATTAGCTCTTATAATTAAGACCGGTAGTAGTTTATATGACAAATTACACGACAAAATATATGTCATATATATATATATATATATATCCTGAGGTAGTACCATATTACGGCACCTGGGAATGCATCCGAAACCAGATTAAACCCACGTGAGTCAGTATTAAAATATTCATGCGCACCATGTTGTTAAAATCTCAGTATTTTGTTTTCAAATGAGGGGGGGGGGGGGGGGGGGGGGGGGATTATGTTAAAAAAAAAAAAAAGATATAGATTTTAGGCAAGAGGTTGGACTTATCTACAATCGAGGGTAAAACGAAATCTCTCTTCTTACTAAGTGATACCAATATTGGATAGGATGAACCGTTTATTACCTTTAGACGTTTAACTAAGCACCAAAAAATTAGAATGTTTCCCTCAATGCTTTAACTAACTTTAGAATCGAACCCCATTAAACTCAAAAACAGGTGGTGAGAATGATGCTTTTGTGCAGGGTTATTTATTTTTTCCTTTTTCGGTAAAAAACGAGGCATTTAGCCACTATGTATTAATTAAAGAACTAGAGTGGGGATTAAGTCCCATACAACCACGAGAAAGCACAGATCTAAGGTTGTTTGGGCAATCAACCAAAGACAAAGATCTAGAAAGCCCTTCTTTAACTAACCCATCAGCCAAAGCATTCTGAATTCAAGGTGCAAATTGCACTATAATCTCCCAATCTTCTAAAAGCAATCCCTGAATCTGAAGCAGGTTTTCTTTTGGTAGAGACCGTTTAGTCTGTGAGCTAGATCAGATGGCCAAATTTAACCCACTTTGTTTGGGCTGTTTTTCTCATTTCATATGTTTGGGCGCAGCTGCGCTTTTTAGTCAACTGAACAGGCTACCAATTTTTTGTTCAAACAAAACGATTTGGCCCATTTCGCTGGCTCTTTCACAGTTTCATTTCAACCCCACCCCCCCCCCCCCCCCCCCCCCAAAAATGCGCATGATCAAATATTGGGGACCCACAGTTAAATTGTTGCCATATGATTCAACTATCCGTAATACGGTGGTTCCATCCCATCTCATTAAGTCTGCATATTCAATAAATCAACATCTATAACTATCTACGACTTTGAATAGTTGAGTGGCTTGTATTATTATTACTACATATACAAATAGAGCATTTAAGCAATTGATTGGCATCACATATGAGAGCAAAAATGCCTCATCTTATAGCAGACAGAATATAGCATATTTTTTTCCAATAAAAATAAATAAAATTGTACTTTTAACCAACATAATAAAACTGTATTATGATCTCCAATTCTCCCGTTTAATTAAGTTTAGGGACTGCCACTCGATATTTGAACTGTGCCACCCCTTATTCATGAACGATAGCCGTTATGTTTCTTTAGGCCTTAGCAAGAAACCATTTCTCTCAAATACAAGACATTTGGTTTTTGGTTGTTCCTGTGCAGTGACAGAGCCTTGCACTGCATGCAATTTCCTTGTAAGAACCTGCAATTTACTCTAAGATTTGGGGTAGCAACCAATAAAGAGGAACACCACTGGTGAAATGGGTACTGCTCCTTATTATTCATTAACAATTTAAGTAGAGAGCATTAATTAATCAGGGTATATATATTAGGTGGCGAATCACATAGAATGGAGTGGAAAAAGTTCACTAGTACGTTACATTATAATGAAGGGAATGTCAGACCAGATATAGTGTAAAGGGTCAACACTTGCCCCTTTCTCCATTTCATATTTTTACAGCTCTCTCTCTCTCTTCCCCATTGAACATATGAAGGATGCTCTCGTAAACGACGAATGTTTTATAACCTACCCCATTCATATAAAACCACCATGCATATGTTTTGCCAAGTGCTGCTCCTCACATGCTCTTTAGAACCAGTTTTCCCGCTCGACTTATCTAAATGATTTAGATTTATTTTTCTTAACTTGTATTCTTAAATGATATTTTTTTTAAAGCAAAATGTTAGTTAAAAGATTATTTTTATTTTAGATTCTTTATTCATTAAAATAATTTTTTTAAAAAAATAATATCTGAACTATCTAGATAAAACAAGCTCCCGCTACTGAAATGATAGACAAACTGGTTTGAACAAACATTTCTTTGCCCAACTTTTTGACCTAATTCCAAACTCCTCATTTGACCCGGACATTTTTGGTCTGCTGTTCCCTGGTAAAAAAAAAAAAAAAAAAAAAAGACCTCTCAGGAGCAAATTGGTCAAAGTCAAAACTCATGCTTGTTGAAAGTGACATTTTTGGCCAATTATCGTTGAAAGTGACATTAAAATATGCTCTTTTACAGGACATTATTTGACATTTTACCATACAATATCCTCTTAATGAGTAAAATATTAACGCAAAGAAAGAGATCGAGCGAATTAATTTTATATATCGTCTCGTTTTCTCTTTTTATTCGTGATATCCGTACATTTAAAATATTTAAGTGCGATCGATCATATGGTTTATTGAATTAATATATGTAGTTATATTCTATTAATGCATGGTCGTCCGAGCGACTGAATCATTTTAGCACTACTATTACTATCCATAACACACGCTAACTGATTTATACACCTTGCAAAGCAGTTCTAGCTAGCAGGGGGTGGTGACGATATCGGTTTTGAGCTAAGACGTGTGATCAGAATAGGGCTATGAACCGAGTGTGACTTGTCCCACCAAACAAGTTGACCAAAAGCTACCCGCGCCTTCATAACTGGAGGGCCTTCTATTCTCAGCTTGTAGCTTAATTTCTCATTCTTCTTTGAGAAGACCAGGGCGTCGGGGGAGACGGTGACATTAAACCCTTTTATGGGTGTTATGAAAGGATGGTATATAGCCGGTCCCTTTCCAACGCTGGTGACAGTTCTATGAAATTCTCTGACCACCGTCGACGAACTAGAAGAATCGTTGGAATTGAAGAATGCAATGAAAGAGGGGTAGTTGAGGTCCAAGGAAGGCTTGGAACAATTAAAAGAAGAGCGTCTGGTGATGGTCTTAATGTTATTCTCAGTGTAGTTTAGCCCGCATAAAAGATTCACATAATCTTCAACTCCTGCATCGTAAATGAGGCCAGGGTCGAGTGCTTTATTGGGGTTGATATGACCAGCTCCCATGGCCAAGGGAGAGGCGGCTTTGAATCCATCCCCAATGTCTCTGATTACTCCGAGCTTGTTGTCTAACAAATCCGATGATGTCATTATGGCTGATCGAATGGCGGCTGGGCTCCACTCAGGATGTGCTCCTTTTATGAGAGCTGCCACTCCCGACACATGCGGGCACGCCATGGATGTTCCTGATAGCAAGTTGTAATCGCTGAACAATATCTGGGACTTGCCCACTCTAGCCACCGGAATATTTGAAGGCCACGCGGCTAAGATTGACGATCCAGGAGCTGCGACATCAGGCTTTAGCACGTATGGGCAGCTTTGGGATGGCCCTCTTGAGCTGTAACTGTCCACACTCGGTGCACGTGTCGTACCCAAAGATGTGATCTTGAAGGTCACGCTTACTTTTGGCGACTTACTCTTGTTGATGTAGTCCTTCAAAATTTCTCCATTTTCTGGACTCAAGGCGATTGTTGGCAAAACCAGGTACTGCAGGACGTCTCTTATTTCTGTGTTATTGGTTATAAAGACACCGGCCAAAACTTGTGCTTCACCTAGATTATTGATTTGATATTCCAGGGTCCCAGTCTTATAATCGTCTTCACATGCCACTATCTTTCTCCTTACTTTGATCAGTTTCTTCAAATTGTGACAGTTACCCATAAAAACCAGCGGCAACTGGGCTGCAGAGAAGTTCCCTACGTAGAGGGAAAAGCCAGTGACAGGAACTTGATTGCCAAGAGTTAGAACGCCTAGAAATTCACGGTCCACGGTGGAAGCAGCCACAGTTATGACCCACGGTGTTCCGTTGTGCAAAGTTCGAAGATCTGGTCCGTTGTTACCGGCTGACGCAGAGACAAAAATGCCTTTCTCCATGGCCGCAAATGTAGCTATGGCCACGGGGTCTTGGTACAAAGGTTTCTGATCGTCGCCAAACGACAAGGAAAGGACATCCACCCCATCTTCTACTGCGCTATCAATAGCAGCTATTACGTCAGATGCGTATCTTCCTTGTTCCCAAAAGGTTTTGTACATAGCCACTCGAGCCCGCGGAGCTATGCCGGTGGCGGAACCAGTGGCGTAGCCAAAGTAAGATGCACCCTCCACTCTGCTGCCGGTGGCGGTTGTTGAGGTGTGGGTTCCGTGACCAGCAGTATCACGAGTTGAATTCATGGATATATTTGCATTGGGATATCTGGCCAACAGCCCTTTGTTGAAGTAACGAGCTCCAATGAGTTTTTTGTTGCACATGGAGGAAGTGAACTGGGTGCCACTCGTACACTGGCCTTTCCATCGTGAAGGAATGTTGGGCATGCCATCATCCTTAAAGCTCTGAGATTCAGGCCAAACCCCGCTGTCCACCACGCCAATGATGACATCGTTGCCGTAGTCAGAGGCAGGCCAGGCGCCGGCGAGCGGGTTGAGATGGAGGAACTGGGGCGAATGGGTGGTGTGGAGTTTGACAGGGTTGTCAGGGAAGGAAGAGACATAACCAGGGGAGTTTTTGAGGGCACGAAGCTCAGAAGGGGACAGCCTGGCACTGAAGCCATTCATGACATGGGAATAGGTATAGATGAGCTTTGAAGAAGGGTGGGAAGCAGCGGAGGAGAGGGTGGCCTCGTACCAATTGTGTTGGGTGGAGAAGGCTTTGGGCATGGCGGATAAGTCCATATGGACGATATAATTGTCCGACTGAGCCACCGTGGCCCCTAGGTATGAGAATATAGTGATATAAAACATGAACAGATGAAGAATTAGACCTCCGTGCAAAGCCATGGCTAAGTGAGTATTTATGAATGATCTGAACTCTCAAGTGTGGTGAGTTAATGTGGCGCCTAGTATATATAGAGCCGTCGTCCGTCGCTAGTGTGTGTGTGAGTGAAGCCCCCACGGCCACACATGCTTTTTCAAGGTGGGGGGGCCCACGCAAACGAGGAATGACCTATGGGTCGCCTCAGTTATTTGACAGTGGTATTTACTATTATATTTAAAGAGTGTGATGGTTCATATATAATTGAGGAAAAAGAGGAATAATGAGAGTGATATGTATGCTTTGCTAAAATATTGGATTTGTAAATATATTTATGATACTTGTTTGTTTTGCTCCCTCTTGTTTATTTTCTGAGGTGTCTAGCTAGTTGAAATTGTTTATATCTTCTATTTATATCCCCATCTTATTGTGCTTCTCTTTTCATGTTTCATTTGCCCTCACTTTGCTCAAAAACAAAATGCCATTACACTGTTTCATTTTCTCAATTTTTTGTTTAAAAAGAAAAAAAGAAAGACTTACAACGACTTTTTTTTAAAAAAAAAATTGTAAAATAATTACTGACGGTTTTACATAAATCAACATTGTATATTATTACTTACAATGACTGCTTTCTAAAAATAGTTGTTAAAAGTAACTTACAATGACGGTTTAAAAACATACGTTTATTTTAAAACTTTCAACGACATGCACATACACTACCCCTGAAAACAATCATTTAAGTGTCCTAAAAATAGACATTAAAAGTACCTTCAATAGTAGTGATAGCACAGGGAAAGCATAGGAGCAAGGTGGTAAACTCGTGAGTTTAAGCAAACTAATGACAGTGAGGTAAATTCGGATCATAAACTCATAAGAGTTTACCCTTATCAACAAACATATCTTAAAAATATATAATTAGAATACTAAAAATATCAATAAATTAGTTTAAATATATTTCAAATCTAAATCATTGATATTAAATTTATCAATATTATTCATAATTTATCATACTTATTATATAAAAAAAATGATAAAATTTATGTATGAAGTCACTAAACATAATCAAATCTAGAAAAAAATAATAAGTTTAATCAAGATCAATAAATGTTAGAGTATCATCATCTCTATAATCTTCAAATTCTTTAAATTAACCATTATAATCTCCATGCCCCCATGAAAATTTCATACGCTTCAAATATAAATATATTCAATAGTAGTATAATTTTGATAAAACATAATTTGATCTTTTTAGACTATAGATTTTTTTAAATTTCATAAATTAGCTATTGATCGATGTCAAGACTGGAACGATCTTATTTGTGCATTTGAAATCTAATACCTGCTTTATAGATATAGCATTACACTTGAATATATATGTTCGTCAGCAATATATCTTGTGAAATGGCTCATGTGGTCCCAACCATATAGTGGGCCATGGAATTTTTTTTTTTTTTTTTGATAAAAAAAGTTTTGGAGGGTTCGACATCGTCATGGAAGGCACGGCCCCGGGTTAAAGCGGGAACTACGAGATCGCTTACCAAAGGAGTCCCTGACGGAGAGGATCGAACCCACGACCATTTGCGCAAGTTCCGGATCCTTACCATCTATGCCAACTCTCATTGGTAGCGGGCCATGGATTTAAAGAAGCGTTGGGCAGCTTTTTGTGAGATCTGAGACCAATTTCAAACTCGCCCACACTCAATCGAGTTCATCCACTTCCACTGAGTACGAGCGAGTGACTTGCGATTTTAGCCGTGTCTGAAGGGAGATGAGTTTTATTCCAAGTTGACGCGTGATGCTGCCAAGGTAGAAACTTAAACTCGTCGAGTCAACCAAGTTGACTCGCGATTCTGACAATTATCCATGAGAGGGATGGGCGTGTATCACGCTAGACTGGATTGGGAGAGAGACGCCCGGGAAAGGTGGAGCAAATTGGGGTGATGCCATGTTAAAAATTCTAGTAATGAAAAAGCTGGAATGAATAACCAGAGTGTAGAAGAGCAAGGCAGTAGACTTCAAGTCTTCTCCTAATAAAATGTAAAAGGAGTAATATTTGTGAAAAGTTTGTTAACAACAAACCAAGTCACTTATATTATGAATTAATTTTTTTTTTTAATAGAAGACATCATATATTTAAGAGGAAAAAACATATACATACCGTTTCAATTATTAAAACTCAAAAAGTCTATTAACACTTGTAAATGATATAGAGGTGACAGATAATCAAGTTTGAATTTTACAATGTTAATGATTTTGCCATAATACCCCTCAATTTTTTAAATCAAAAAAGAAAATGGCACCTCACCGGAGCACTACTCTCCTAGCTTCCCAACTTTCCTTTCAAGCCATTTCCTTCTCCTACAAATACTATTATACAAAATTGGCCACCAAAGCAACATTTTCGAACTGTTGTTTTATAGTTTCCCTCTTGCACTTCAAATTCTTATGGTCCACCACAAAGTAGAAGAATCTTGTGAGAACGGACGAGCCATGTGTTATTATTTATATTGTGGTTCAGATGATTTCTCTGATAATCTCCGCTTGCCCTGTTGAAACCTCACCCTATGTCAGCAGTGAAATCTTGCTCGTCGAAGACGTAGAAATGAAACTGTAGATAGAGGTGAAGGTTACAAAATGAACAGCTTATCAATCCTCGTGGTCGAACCTTGGCTTTGTGGAATATGTACCCTGGCCCTGTTTCATGAACACATGAAGGGTATGACATCGGATCAAATAGGAAGAATTCTCCAAACACTAAAATCCGGAAAAAGGAAGGCGAAAGCCTATCTATAACTAGGGACCGCCAACCGCCCAACCCAGATGAAGATCAAGAATAGGCCTACTGCTGATTCTGTAGTGAAAAGAAATCCCATACCTGTCCTTTTCATTTTTTATAAGACATTTTGAAGTTTTCTAAGTTTAAATGGTATATATCTTTATTGGGTTAAATATCTAATTTACCACGGAAGTATTGATAAGGGGGCACTAGAATTTTTTTGGTACCAAATTTACCACAGAAGTATGAAAAAGGTACTAAATTTGCCCAAAACTAACGAAAGGTCAAACGGACGTTTGCTACGTCGGATTTTTTTGAGTTAAATACCTAATTTGTCATAGAAGTATTGATAAGGGAGCACTCAACACCCGGAAGTTTTTTTTGTATCAAATTTGCCTCGGAAGTATAAAAAAAAAAAGCAAATTTACCCAAAACTGACGGAAGGTCCACATAGGTCATTAAAATGCCACATGACTAGGAAAGAAACACAGTGGAGGATGAGTCATATGCCTGGTCATGTAACCACTCAGCACCTCATTCATCTCTCTCTCTTCCCACTCGCTTTTGGTGGTTCGTGCTTCTGAATTTTCTTCCACTCCTACATCGGTAGCGACAGTGCCGGTGGGAATTTTCTTATGATTTGGTGAAAATTTTGTCAATCCATATGACCATCTCTAACTGGATTTAGAGTACAATGGGAATACAAAATTGTTCTAGGAATTATCTCTAACTGATGGCTTTTGCAGATCCAGAGCTAATTCTAACATCCCTTTGAAATTTTCTCGATCAATTTGATAAGAATGACTTTTGGTTTCTTGGTTTGGATTCCTATCGTACCTATATTTCTGGGGATCAAATATGAAGTAGAGGAAGGTTGCAAACAGAGTTGGCAGGCATTGTTGTGGAAGCTGGCATACCCGTGGGTGAAGGAGTGGAAGAAAATTCAGAAGCACGAACTCCCGAAAGCGAGAGGGAAGAGAGAGAGATGAATGAGATGCTGACGTGGTTACATGATCTGGCATATAACTCATCCTCCAGTGTCTTTCTTTCCTAGCCATGTGGTATTTTAACGACCTATGTGGATCTTCTGTCAGTTTTGGGCAAATTTGCTACCTTTTTTATACTTCCGGGGCAAATTTGGTACCAAAAAAATTTCTGAGTGTTGAGTGCCCACTTATCAATACTTCAATGGCAAATTAGGTATTTAACCCCAAAAAATCCGACATGGCAAACTTCTGTTTGACCTTCCGTTAGTTTTGGGCAAATTTGGTACCAAAAAAACTTTCGAGTGCTGAGTGCCCCCTTATCAATACTTCCATGGCAAATTTGTTATTTAACCCTATCTTTATTTTTCCCCATATTTAAGATAGGGGAGTACTTTTAATAGTTATTTATTTACTATAGAGGTAAATTCTTATGAGTTTATGATATAAGTTCACGATTCGATTTTATATTATTATCATAAGTTTACTTAAACTCGTGAGTTTGACAACTTTACTCCCAGTATTGTGTTTTTCAAGGTGTACGTGGTAACATTTCTCTCGTGTGCCTTATCCTACCACAGTTATATATGCGCGTTTTCTATTTTTATGCCCTTTTGGTCCAAATTAATCCCTATTATAACCAGCGTCTGAAACTAACCCCCTTCCAAATTAATCCCCATTCAACAACTTTGAATAAGTAAAAACCCTTCCAATTCTTCTTTAATTACATGCAGTACGCCATGTATGAAAATAGTGCAATCTTTACCTCCCATCTTAAATATATGTTGCATTATAAACTAAGTCATATCTTTAGGAACTGTGAGATTTTTTCAACTATCAATTAATAATTGAATTTAATTGAAAATTCCTACATTATTCATCGACGCTTATATAATTATAGAACATATACTTGTTAAATCTTGATTGGATAACATGACCATGGGCACCAATGGAAGAAATTATGTATAAATTGTATATTCAAGCTAAACTCCATTTTTTTTTTTAATGATTTGGTTTGGTGTGGACTAAGGGAAGAAATTAAATCCGTCGCCCCAGTACCATCTTCAGTTGCCATACATTGCTAAAAGTTTTGTGAATGTCATAATAAAAGGCATCAAAGCTAAGGGATAGTTACAAACGCTGACAGAAGTCATTTATTCATAGGGGCCTTCAATTTTTGATATTATTGTTAAGAATACTGATTCTTTCCTGAAATAGAGTATCAAATTTATGAGTGGCGATTTTAAACTTTTTTAATGATTATTAACTTTTCAAGTTTTTAGATTGGTGAGCCATCTTGAAATTGAGTGTTAGCTTCTTCTTTTTTGATGCATGAGTGTTAACTTTGGTAATGAGTGACACTTCTAAAAATTTTCTTTATGAGAAGAAAATCTGAGTTGTTCTTCAGTCAAAGATGTTTCAAACTTTCAATAATACATAATCAAAATCCCACCCAGATGAGGGCAAAGCAATACTAGGTACAGCCACTTTCCCCAAGCCCAAGGTAACATTTGCTTCAAGATGCCCAGTTTCCACCATTTTACTTGTTGAAATTATACGTACAAAGATGCTAAATATATCAATTCTAGGGGAATTAATCAAATTAACTTGTTGCGGCCAATGGTCATATAAGCTTCTTTACAAATGAGAGATGGTGGGTTCAACGTACCTAGCTTTTAACCTATTATTATTGAGCTTGTTTAGGTTAGCAGTAGAAGAAATGACTTATTTTCTATTTGACTTTTATAGAAGTCAGATAGGAAAAAAAAAAAAAAGTAAATTGTACATGTGATTTGTATTTGGATTAACGGTGACGAAGTGGCTTATTTTCCAAAAGGAAACGTGTTTGAATTATTATTTGAAAAATCAGTTGAGATAAAAAATGATTGAAAATGGTATGAATTTTATTAAATACTACATGTATTATTTAATTGTATGTATTGCGATAATTGAACATACAAAATTAAGTTATCATTAAAAGAATTCTATGAATAGGTTGATAATTGGATAGTACTAAATAATAGTTACGTTGCTAATTAAAAATTCTACGAACAGATATGAATCTTTTTTCCATTTTCTCTCTCACTGCCTTGCTCTATCCATGCCCATTTCTGCCTCCACCATGACCATCATTCTGGGGAGATTGACCAAAATAATAATAATAATAAAAAATTACCAGGATTAAAGCAGATTGAAAACATTTTACTAAAGTAATGCAATTAGTGGCACATGTCAGACTCACGCTACTAATCACGTAAAAGAGACTCACGCCACGGACACATATTGACAAATTTTGTATCAGTGGCATGATGATGTGTCATGCCACCTAGTGGCGTGAGATTTTAAAAAAATCAGACCCACTCAATTGAGTGGGTCTGATTCCCTATAATAATAATAAAAAATTAATATTAAATATAATAATAATATATATAATAATAATAAATGATAAAAAAAGCGAAATAATTTAAAACTCTACTTCATTTAATTTGAAGTCAAAAGGAAGAAAGTATGCAAATGAAATAACTCATTAAGAACGCTTTTAAAAAATTACGCGGTACAATTTGGTTATAATAACATATCCCAATACGAGAGGGATACATATATTTGTTATATACCAAATATTTGTACAACAACAAGTATTGATTTTGGGATATGTTGTTATAACCAAATTATACTACGTAATTTTACTTGATTAGTAGCGTGAGTCTAATATACGCCACTAACCGCATTACTTTAGTAAAATGTTTTCAACTGTTTTTTAATCCTGGTAATTTTATCATTATTATTATTATTATCTTGGTCAATCTCCCTATCATTCTGTCTCTCACTCATCTCCCTCAGCCATGAGTCATGACTCATGACCATCGCTCTGTCCCTTAAATCTAGGTTGCCCAAACCCAATCAAGTCTCAGATCCCCTCTTCTCTCCACTCCTCATGCATCTGCCGCCTTGGTCCAGATCTCGGTCATTTTCGGTCGCACCACCAATGCTCTAGATGCTGCAAATTGGAGCGTTCGGAAAAGTTAACAGTCGCCACCAATGTTCGCCCAACGCCTAGTGAAGAAAAAGCTAACCCCAAACATTTAATCATTTAGTTTTTTTTTTTTCACTCAACTTTTTCTCCACCCACGCTCTCCCAATGGCATTCCCAAATAGGCCGATTATCTCACTCTTTATTTTTTTTATTTTTATTAAATTACTTGTTGCTTCCATTAGTTATATGGGCCTACAGAAAGTGCAGGGGAACAAGTGAACTTTGACCCGTTCTTGTCAGCATTCCACAGTTCTCCGCTTCCTAACAAAAATGCTTACAGAATACATGAGCGGATTCTCTCATGGGCATTTTTTAATTCTCCTCACCTGACTCAGAAAACCACTAACTACTCCCGAAGACAAAAATTGATCCTGAACTAATTTGAAAATATAATATGATAATTATAATCATATTAAAATTTGAAAACAGAAAGAGCCAATGTAAGTGTTGGAATATTTTAAAATGAAAAGACATGTTTTTATAAATTAAGGAATTTATATAAAGAGTTCCACAGGAAATTATAATACTAAGAGTCACCAATGTTATGTCTCTTTAGTTCCTAAAGACATAGGTGGTAACCACAATTGATGAAAGGTTGTATTTTGTTTATAAGAAAACTCTACATAATATAACTATGTAACTCTACTTGGAATGGTTAGATAAATAAGTAAATAACCATTGGTTATTTAAGTTATGTTGGTTCATTAATGGACATATGATGTTCATGAATCTAACATATGATTATAAATTTTGATTGAAGAGATGTTGCTTCAATAGTCACTACTTCAAGGCATCACTTCAAATCTGTAAATACCATGCATCATCACTTCATTGGGACACAATACAACATCACACATCAAAAATCATACAAAAACAAGAGATTAAAGATGGCCTTTATTCTTAAATGCACATGGAGAAAAAGCTCAAACTATCACTTTGTAAAACCCATTGGTGAGAGTGCAATTCATATTTAAGAATTTTTATTGTATCCTGTAGGAAATTTGTCCGTTAATTCAAATTGCACTCTATAAGACAGGTATAAGTGAGGATGAATTAAGTAAAAAGAAAGTGCTACATACACCTTGAAGACATTGTGTACTACTTTTTCTTCATCTCTTCTTCTTATACTCCTCAAAGATCCAGTCCCTCCAAATTCCAATAATTATCAGTTGTCCCTACTGCTCCACGAAGCCAAATTCTCAGTTGGCTAGAAATAACTCTGGTAGAAACAAAATGCCCAAATACAAGAAAGAAAAAGAAAGCATGACATGTCAATATGACAATATTTGATTTCCGGCGTATATGGCAGAAATCATTTTCATTGAAGTCGAATGCTTGTTAAATTGGGATGGAATGTTTATTTTAACCAAATCGTCTGCTTAAATTACAAAGGGGCATTTCAACCTGGTACTTGGTCTCTCTTTCCTAGTTCCCAACGGTCATGTTCTTCTTCTCCCAACTCAATCGTCACTTGATCAGGTAGGTCCTTTTTTGGCTCATCATCTTTCATGTCAATCATCGCCATTGGTTCACTGAACTTCTGCTTAGTCTTTTGTTTGGCCTCAACAACATTTGATTCGTTTATTGACTCCTTGTGGCATTTTTATAATCAACAAACCAAAAAGGTCACATCATCGCCAAATGTTTTAGATATCCATCCAGCCACTAGCAATTATTCTCTTGCAGAAACAAAGATTGGATTCTATAAGCCATCGGTTTAGGACTAATATTTTGTTGTTTACCGAAACAGAAAAAATGAATTGTTTGCTGTCGAACCATACAGTCAACTGTTTCCTTGCTACTTCCAACAACAGTATTAACCACATTCCACCCTATAATTATTAGTTATCATTCCTTTCTTCATTAATTAATCATTTGCGATATTTTTTTTTTGGCCCAGATAGTAACCTACCAGATTTCATTGCATCTGCCAGTCCCCACGCTTTAAAATATAATCTTTGATAAATCGAAAGTTGCTTTTTTCTGTGTCCATTTAGACTAAGTCAACCCTCAGTTTAGCCTGGGGCCCTTGCAGTTCCAAACTGTGAAGGTCTTTGCTGACAAAATCATGTTTATTGACCAAAAAGACACACAAGACAATCATGCCTGAGCCCTTTAAATTGTAAAACTTGACGACATGTCTTGGATAGGTGTGGGACCAAAGCTTTTATAAACACAACCGCCCAACGAACAATACAAAGTGCATAGTATATAGCAGGAACTTCAATCAAGGGAATTAATGTTATAAAACTTAATACCAAACGAACCACCATATCGCTTTTACTCCTTTGTTATAGGAGCCCAAAATTTGAATTTATCTTAATCATTTTTATAAGAGTCCGATAAAAACTATCTCAATATTTAATGAGCTTTTTCCATTTACGCTCCATTAATTATATATATTGCATTAATTAAAGGGTTGATGATATTTATGTTTACTTTAATTCTCTCTCTTACTTGCCCTCTTATATATACAAGAGCATACTTGAAAAAAAAGTTTATTTCAAGACCTATTTATTATGTTTAACAAATTTTAACCGCTTTTTTAAACTGCATAATTCAGTCATTGAACTCTATTATTAGCCAAGGGAGTATTAAGGGATATGACGTCCCAGCAGAATGAACAACTCCTTTCCTCTATTATTCAGCATTTCACAGGGGAAGAGAAAAACACCAGAATAAATAAATATCATAAGAAGCGGTCTATATGGCGCTGTACTTCTCTCGAGCCTCATAAATCTTATAATCATTCATTTCTAATCAGACATGTGTTAAACAGCACTGCAGCTTAGTACTTTACAGTCAACATATCATAAATAACCTCTGATTCAACAATCTAGTACATTGATGCCCGAAAAATACGCCACAATCAACTAATAGCTGAAGTTTGTCATTTAGCTCATCAAATCATTTCTAAGAAATCATGAACTCTGATTTTTATTTTTTGCAATATCTCCATTTGAACATCAAGTAGCCGCATAATATCTTTAGAAGCTCATATTGCAAAAACAAGCATACATTTCAAGTGAATGTTGGCTTTGATGACAAACTCCGTGGCAATTAAATGAAATAACATGTCTATTAAGGTAATAAAAGAATTTTTTACCTCTACAATATTTAGACAACACATTAAGGGAACTGGAATGTCTTGAGATATAAGTTAAATACCTGAAGGCAAATAAGCATTCCTGCAAAATCTACAAATAAAACCAGACAAGCGTACACAAATAATATATACAGGATATTAAATCATGTTCATCCCATTTCTACCAATTCACCTTGTAGCCTTTTAAATCAGCTCCAGTAAAGCTACTGCTCTTCGGTTTCTTGGTTTCTGCCCATGGACTTGCTAGTTTGGACACTACTTTCATATCCACTACTGTCACCTGATTCACATACTTGCTTATTATTCAACCCTTCTCTCGTGCTCATCCTCTGGGAGCGTCCATCTTCCCTTCCAGTTCTTCGATCCTAAAAGAGTTACAATTCACAATCAAACTGAAGTCTGAACAGAGGAAGACAGCATGACACACGAAAATAATTATCTAATGTGTCTGTTCCTAGACTTGGACACTCTTTTTTTCTTTCAGGAAGAAAGCTAACAATATTCATGAAGTCATAACAATTTGTTTGTAGGCACAAAATGATCTGTGATGCAGAAAAGTTCTTGGTAAGACATGCTTCATAACTAAAATGCAGCAGACGTGAGGATGGAAATCAGAAATTAACAGAAACTCACATCTCGAAAAGGGAACTCATCAGCTTCAAGCATATGTATGATATGCCCCATCTTTGGCCTTTTCTGGGCATTTGGATCCACACATCGCAAAGCTACTAATAAAGCACGCTTCAGTGCCCTTGAAGAAGGCTTCTCAGGTAGCCTGGGATCGAGCACCGCCTCTGCATTCCGATTAGCAACCATGGACTTCAGCCACTCAACCACGTTCACCTACAAAATTGAATCCTCAATTATGACCAGAAATAGCACATTTGAAGGGCGGAGTATGCTTGAGAAGATCTCCTAATATATGATACTCAAATAAAATCACCAAACAAACCTCTCCAGGAGGCCGGCTGTAATCTACCGGGTTTCTTCCAGAAATTATCTCCATGACAAGAACACCAAAGCTGTACACATCACTTCTTTCGTTTAACATGCCAGTACTTGCATATTCTGGAGCTACATACCTGTGAAACAGAGTAAGTCATTTGTCCTGTGAGGTCCAAGTCACCATTATTCAGGACGAAGTTTTTTTTTTTTTTTTCTTCTGAGAAGAGTTCAAACTGACCCGAATGTTCCCATTACACGGGTTGTCACATAACTTCTCTCTGATCCCAAGAGTTTTGCAAGGCCGAAATCAGAGACTTTTGGATTCCATTGCTTATCTAGCAATATGTTGCTTGACTTGATATCACGGTGAACCACCTTAGGTTCAAGACCCTCATGAAGGTAAGTCAACCTACATATTCTCCAGTTGTCAATTTTCAATCATGTGAAACAAGAAATAATCCCAAAAAAAAAAACAAACAAACAAATGATGTCGGAGCAAAAGAGAATTTCACTGAAATGCATACCCTTTTGCTGTTCCAAGTATTATATTCATGCGAATCTCCCATGTCAGAGGGCTGGAAGGCCCAACATCTCCGTGAAGCCACTGTTCTAGGTTTCCATTGTTAACATACTCGTACACAAGCATCCTGCAACATTTTCAGGACATTCAGGTTAAACTGGCACAAAATGTTTAGCCATACAGAGCAGTAGTTTGAAGTTTTAACAACTATAAAAGGAACTCAAAGATGTAAATAATGAACAATGAAAAACATACCGATGGGCTCCTTCAACACAATATCCAAGTAACCTCACCAAATTCTTGTGCCGAACACGTCCAATTGTTTCAACTTCTACCTTAAATTCCTTCTCAGCTTGTCCCCTGCAACATCAGTGCTCGATCCATTTAATGGAAGATGCAGAACAAATGGAATCCATAACAAATAAACATATACTCTATGACAAAAAGAATATTATAGTCAAGTATGGCTCACGGCTTACCTGTTATTCAGCAAATTTTTAATCGCAACTTTGGTATCATCTTCCAACACCCCGCGATAAACAATTCCGTAGCCACCTTCACCTATGACGTTCTCATCGGCAAACCCGTTGGACGAGACCTCAAGCTCTCTGAGAGTGTACCAATGACCCCACCCCAAATGAGAAACCTCAGGCACATAAATTGAACCCTGATCACCACTTCCATGAGATGAACCACCAGCCTTCTCAGGATACGAAATTCGGTGATCTTTACCAATCTCTATGTGAATTCTTTGGCTATCAACCCCCTGCTGCTGAACGAGCATGGCTTGGGCCCTATCCCCCTCAGCCTCTGCTTCCGGATACGAGTCGGACCTTCCATGGTTCGGGTCACGAGACGGGTCAATCTTGATTTCCTGGATCTCCTTGGAGACATTTGGAATGGAAGGATTGTGTGAAGAGGTGTGGTTGGAAGAATTGTTGTTGCGCTTGGTGAACCAGAGAGATATGAGAAACAGAACAATAACTATGGCTGCTCCTACGCATATGCCCAGCACAACCCATAGTCGTAACCCGAAAATTGAGGTGTGCGCCGAAAGCTGATCGTTCAGAAACGCATAGTTTGTCATTGCTCCCTCCTCTTCCTCCCTCTCAACACAGTCGCATGCGTGTTGATAGAAGCAGATCGCTAGAGAGGCAGAAGAAGAAGGAGGAGGAGGTCCAGCAAGAGGTTAGAAGGACGAAGAGAGTGTGTGGCAGTGGAACAATACATGGAGGAGATTGGGGGTTTAGACACACAAGGAATGGAGTTGGGATGATGCGACTTGGATAATAGAAGAAGAAATTTCCCACTTTGAAGTGATTTAGTACTATTTTCTCTCTTAGGTCCCTTCCCTTGTGCGTTTCAGGAAGGGTAGTTGCACGTAGCGTCTCAGCAGCATTATAACCTTGTCTGTTTCTAAATTCATGTTTGGGGTCATAAGCCACTGTGTGTAGAGATAGATACGTCGTATTAACGGATTGTCAGAAGGTTTATGAAATCTTCTTGTTGGTATTATAACGGGTACTATTACTATTTTGATTATATAAATCTAAAAACATCGTCCTTTCTAGGAATCAACTTTTATTTTATAATATATGCGGCGCGGAGCGAAAAGTCAAGATGCCTCCCGGGGCTCTGCTATACTATTATTTAAAAATAAATAAATAGGTGAGTTGGTTCCAAAAGCTCATCAAGGCACAACATGCATGTGAGTTTAAAAAACGTTTATAATGCTTATAGATCGTCCATTAATAAGATCCTACATCAGCGAGATTTAAATCCATAACCTTATAGTTATGAACAACTCCATTGGATAAATCTTTATTGTCTGATGTACTTATTTTAATCGTCTTGAGCCTTTGACCCCTGTTCTAGACTTCTTAGTGCTGGTTGTGATTACTTTTTAATTGTGAATGAATTCATGAATTTGAAGTTTGAGGATGAAATTTATGGTATCACCTCTTGTTATAAAGAATCAAACTATGCCGTCAATAAAGTTGGTTCATTCAGTGAGGGATTAACTTATAATTATAAGGTTGTGGGTTTAAACTTTATTGGTAAACAATCTATAAGTACATCTATAAATGTGTTTTGAGTTTAAAGGTATATCATGGCTCGAGATTCAAAGTTATATTCTGCTCTACTATTTCAACCAATAGTTTATTGATAGTTTTGCTTCCTTTTAACTATGCATGATTTTATTTTATTAGAAAGTTGACAAATTTTTCTTAAAATAATTCTTTTTAAAAATAATTATGAGAATGGATAGTCCCTAATAAGCATAGGGGAGGATCAAAATTTTCTTATCTCACAGGGAAAATGAATCATTTTAAATTAAAGTTAGAAAATGGTATGGATCTTTTATAAAAATAAAAAATCATTAAATATATTAAATTAAGAATTACATTAATACATAAGGAAAAAAAACCTTTGTATTTAGAGATTTTTATTTAAAAGGCTGTGAGTGAGGGATGAGTTTGGATTCTCTCAAGATCTCTTTTCTCATTTTCTTCTCAAGATTTGATCTCCACCCTCAAATTTAAAAAAATAGATGGTTCTTGCATTTAATATTTTATAAAACTATTATTTTAAACATGAATAAATAAACTTAAACTATTAAATCATGATTTACAATCTTTAATACAAACAAAACTAATAAAAAATTAATTTATAAAACACATTATCATAATTGTTTTAAAAAATATTAAATTTGAACCGTTCATTTTTTCATCTAGAAAATGACATTTAAGGAAAAAAAAAAAAAAGGAGAGAAGAGATTGTGAGGAAATATTAAACTAATGTGTGAGCGAGGTGGGACCCACATGATGTGTCGTGATAAAGGTGGGCGGGTGTCAAACTCAAACCGGGCTGTCGGATTTGGGCTGATATCACGAGGGAATACGAACAGCGACATAATCTACTGTGTGTTTACAAAGGTGGGTCCCACAACCCTTCCCAAAAAGAGAACAAACAAAACAGGAAGATGGAGGTGGGCCCACTCTCGCCTACCTCCACCTTTCGCCACTTCTTATTTCCCGCGAACACGAAACTCGTATATTCTTCAAAAAATAAGTATCACAATTTGAGAAACTTCGTTGCTTCTTAGACACACACTCCAATCCCATAACAAGAATCAAGTACCCTTAAACCATCCAGCCCCAGTGGAATCAATAATTAATTTAATATTGTTTGAATCAATCTCATTCGGGAATGTGACGTGTCATCCCATGTTCATGTTGGATATTGATTATGCTATTCCTATTCTTGCGTTTGGCCCTTTGGTTCTTATTTCTAAATGGTTAGGTTTTGATGGAGATTTCATGTCACAGTCATTGTACAGGAACCACTTTCCATACATAACTTACCCGGGAATTGAAATTTTGAGTCTTTTAATTATATTTAAAATATCATATGAAAATAAAGTAAAATATTAGTATTATATACATCTATTTAATAGCCAAATATAAATAATACTAAAATACAAAATACCTTACCAATTTTAATTTTCTCTATTTTTTTTATTAGAAAAACTAGTTATTAAATCTTGATTTTTTTTTTTTTTTAACACTTTAACTCGCATGAGAGGTTTTTAAATATTTGTTGGGCAAAAAAATGTCAATACATATCTTTAAGAATAAAAAAGTGTTTATAAAAACCATTAATTAAAGTAGCCATTACCAGTACCATAGTGGCTGTGCTTGTGCAGCCATCAAATGAAATGAGTGGGGTATTTTATATCTGTACCACTGTACTACTGTCCACGTCCAATTCAATGAGAGCAAGATGGTAAATTCCCTTCTCAATTTGAAGAACGACATTCCGTTTCATTTTCATCACGTTAAAAATGCACAAACCCAGGAAATGATAATCACTTGGGACCAAATTTCATTTCCACTCTCTTTTATGTCGCTATGAAAATCGTGAAACAACATAGCTGCAAAGTGTACAATGTTTTCCCAAAGACTGCAAAGAATGTCTGCCAGTTTTCCGTTTAAAATTTAACCCCAAATAACATCCGATTGGAGGCCAATGAAATAATTTCCTTCATAAAAGATTGTAAACACAGAAATGCCGACTAGAGATCAATGACTAATAACAATTCCTTCAACACCAATTATCAGTCACATGTGGAGATCATTGGCTTTGGATAAATAAAGAACAGAATATACTAATAACATGAAATGGAGGGGCGGATCAAGGGGAGGCTTTTGAAAGGAAAAAAGGTGCTACAGAGGTGTGCCATTTGCTAGTCCACGCATAGTAAACGAAGCAATAGAAGCACCAGATTCTCGTTTCAACTAACCAAAATTTCCAAGGTAACTTTGATAGTTCACTTCATCTTCACCTTCCTTTTCATCTCCATCTTCGGAGATAAATTTGTTGAGGATCCAGGAACAACTCTCACGTTGCCAAGCCTGTTGTCTTGCAAATCGGGCACAGATTCTTCTGCTGTAGCCACTGTTTGATGCAGTTGGTATGGTAATCATGGCCACAATCGAGTGTTCCAACGCCATCCCCATTCTCAAACTCTTCCTGCACACAAGTTAGAGAAACCATATGCTTCAGCATATTATACACGCATGTAGGAGGCAAAGCACAAGAAGTCGGTCATTTAGATTCACATTCACCTGACACACACAGCAGGGTTCTGCGTCACATTCAGACCCTTCTTCAACTGAATACTTCCTCTGTTTCAGTAGTTTCAATATGGTTTCCTCGCTTAATCCAGTACTCACATTTCCAATCCGTTCTTCCAGAGCCAATAACTCCTACAATATTCATTTACGTTATATGACACTGAATTCACTAGATGAAACATCAACTTTCACACACACACACACACACACATATATATATATATATTTTGTGGAGGGGGGGGGGGGGGGGGGGGGGGGGGTAAAAGATAGTAAGCATATGCATCAAAATTTGGAATCTTTTCTACCTCGTAAGACATGTTATCAACGTCAAGTCGCATGTCCCGGTGTCGGTCGTGAATATCAGCCATTCCAGAAAATACTGAATGGTCAAAGATCATAAAATCCTGTCACAAAACAAGGCACATCTTAGTTGACTGGCAAAGCACACACATAGCTAGCCAAAAACAAAATCAGAACATTGAAGGATAAGGATTTATGCATGATCTCGGGGAAGGAGCAGGATTTTTATGCAGGACAAATCCACTCAAAACAGACCCAATTTCTGCCAGATATTAAAGTATAACTTTGGTAAGCCGAGTTCAAATCTGATCAGAAGTAAAAACAGGTAAAGTGTGATTTTTTTAGGTCATTAACAATTAGAAAATAAATTTAATGCAACAGGAAAAATGTCTTTTAGTTGGAACTGAGGAATAATCAAATCAATTTTGCATCCATTTGGCACATTAAACTAGACCAGAGAAAAAGGAGAAAACTCTACTCAATATCTCTGCCCTGTCCATGTATACCATTAATTTAGGAAAACTAACCTCAAACTGAAGGTTCCCTCCCCTACGCATGAGGCCCAAAACACTGCGGAGCTGTTCAACAAAAAGAAAATGAACATGTCAAGGCTAACAGAACAGTTGATACAATAAAATCGCCTAAAGCAGGCAGAATGTGGACATAATTGTGTTTCATTTCTCATTGGGCCTGACCATAATACCACAACTTCAATTATGATACAGAACAGTTCTGAGGAAGCTGTAACCACTGAACCAAGGGATAATACAAAGATATATAACCAAAAAGGTAAGGGCATAGGGAGACAAGATGAGCGATTGGTGCTACCATAGTAGGGAGTGGTTGGAAGGGGTTCTGTGAATAAGTCAGCATCAAAAAGTCAGTTGCTACCTTATACACAACTATTTACTTGCCTCTAGCTTTTGGTGATGTTTGTGTGTGTGGGTGTACAAGGCGTTTTAACACAACTATTTAAAAGCAAGAAAACAGAGTTAAATACAGACCTCAGATACAAGTCTACTACTTCCTTCACTGGCAACAGCCAGAGTTTGTCTTAAGTTACTATCAACTCGCCTATCCACCCATGGTGATCTTGAGCGTGACTGATTACGTCCTTGACTACCAGCTCGAGATGATGGTGCCCTTGCTTCAGATGAAGTAATAGGAGCAGAGTGCAAGGAAGAATTGCTATTGTTGAAACCTGCAGTAGCCTCAGAACCAGAAGACAACAATGATCTACGAGCATAATCAGATAACCTCCGTGGATGATGTAGAGGATTGGGATGAGAAACCCAGGATGGAGCAGATGGCAAACTGATGCCTGAACTAAACCCAGCATGCAGTGAGGAAGTGACATTTCCTGATATGTTTAAATTTGAACTCGAAGCTCTGTTGGTTGGATTTCGAACCGAATTTCTTAAATCAGCCACTGGCACAAACATTGGATGTTCAAACATGCTTCTAGAGCTTCCTTCTTCATGCAGTAGATTATCCCTGTCTGACCAAATCATTGAGCTTGACAAATGGCTATTTCTCAAGTTAGAGCTGCCACTCCACCTAAATGATGCCATATTCCTGGGTATAGGAGGAGAACAAGTTCCAAGGGGCTGGCTTTGAGGAACCATATCATCTGCATATGGTGCTGACCCCAAATCCAGAGAATTACCAACAGGACGAAAACTGTGTGTCATAGGAGATGATGAAGGAATTGTAGAACGCCTAGTTACACTGCCATTTGAGAATGCAACATAAGGAATGGAATCCTGTTGGTTTGAAGGATTTATCCTCAAACGGGAATTCCTGAGGAAGCTATTTGAGCTCCCTGCAACATTTAAATTATTATTGCTCTCTGAAGAATCATCCCCCACTTCATAGCCAACATCCAGGCCAGGTCTTGAACTTATCTGTGCTGATGAAGCAGATCTGCTTAAACTGCTCCGAGAATTACTCTGAGAAGGAAGGGTATGCCAAGCCCTGCTTTCTGTATACTGGCTGCAGCTAGAACTTTCACCAACTGAAGATTGTCCAACATATCCTTCAACAGACTTTCTTTTACAAGATACCCGCCGGGCATCAAAAGAACATCCGGGCCTATCACTACCATTATCTACCATGTTACTTCCAGAAGGATGAGCAAAGGGCACAGAACCAACAGTAGGTGGGATAAGCTCATTTACTGATCCATTTGATTTGCTCAAGACAGGATGCTCAAGATCTTGCCCCATATTACAGCCAGTGTCTGCTAAACTGGCATTTAGGTTGGTATTCTGTGTTACAGAATGAGGATTGGAGTTGTTCATACACAAAGGACTTGTATTGACGTTGTCCAATGAAAGTAAATTGGTTGAGTCAAAGTGTCTCTCTAATCTTGAACCGACAACAGCATCAGCACTTGTAGAAGATGACCATCCAAATTCTCTTTTCTGCTGATTATTGTTAATTTGAATATGTGAACCACTGGAACTTGGCTCACCAATTCTCCAATTATTCACGCTCTTCCATTCCTGGTCAATTGAATTTGCATACAATGGGTTGATACCACCAGGTGAAAGCATAAATGGATGCATTTGATTTTCCACAGGGTTCCTCATGCCATCCCAGCAAATCTGCGGCTGATCCACAGTAGCATTACTTGAAGTAGAACCACAATCAAATTCCAATGTTTCAGGCAAAGAACCTATCCTACCCCTTGTCCCTTGCATTAGAAAAATCTGTACGTTTCCCTGTTCAATTGAGGTTAATGAATGTATAAAAAGAATTCCTCAATAGAGCAGCATATAACTCTCTGATTCAAAAAATCCCTGGAACAAAAGAAAGTGATCATCAGCAGGCATAAAAAAGTATTGCCTCAGAAAGTTTCATGATTGAGTCATTCTTACATGACATCATCATAGTGACATTTGGTTGTCATGCACCCTATGGTTTGAAAAAACTGTAAAAATATTTACTATTACATGCATTAATATCTGAGAACATCCCTGAATGTTGTAAGGTCAAAAAATTTGCATATGGTTCTAGCTTATTGCAATGATTTAGTTCCAAACTTCTATACAAATCCATACTTTTTATAGACCTTCTCTTACAGTACAGCAGTAACTGAAAAGAAGATCATGAGGGATTGCATTGATTGTCTTTGCAAGATAGCAATAAAAGTGTATATCGTGATGATGAAGAATGCAACAAGCACTAGCAGCTCAGACTCATGCACTAACACAACAAAACTCTTATCACCCTGATCAAGTAGTTTTTCTGTTATTAAAGCAACTGCAGCAAGGTCAAGATAACCTAAGATAGGGGATGCACCCATATCAGAATAAATATGTATCTGCTTCGGTAAAATGTCAAATATCAATTGTGAAATTCCTCCAGAGTAGCTTACATCCTACCAGAATATCATGCTACAAGTTGATAAAGTGGATATCTCATATCACAAAACTCATAGCCATAAATAAAGCCAATATGATTAGGTCAATGACGTTTACAGCCCTATGATGCAGAACCCGTATGCATTTTAATTTCACACATTACAGAGAGGAATTAACAGGTATAATATTTGAACATGTAAATAAATTCTACTAATGCAGTATTTCCATTTGATTCAAGTCGTGAAAAATTATTCAAGAAAGAAACAAAAATGCCAGACATACAATAAAGTTAACTCCTTTCCAAGGAAGTAAAAATCAGATTTGAGTTTCCTCTACCACCAAGTACCAACAACTGAGTTTAATCCTTTCAAGACCAGGCTGAACAGACGGTCCTAGCCACGAGCAAGACCAAAAACAAACCCCACATAGTTCAATGTATAAAACCGATTATGAATATGCAGCGAAAGACTCAATAGCAACCCACACACACAGCCCCCCAAAATTTGAAACACTGGATGGTCTAATTAAACCCTGACAAAACTGAGAACTGCAGGAAGAATCAAACTTGATATTGTTTACCAAATCACCGACCGACCGACCCATGAGACGAAAGCAAGAACAAGAACTTGGGACTCGAAAACTTACCAGATGAAAATAAAAAATCCTGATCTATTGTAAAACCAGAGGATAAAAACCCAGGGAATGAAAGAAAACAGGGGGTCGCCCGTGTGCTCCGGTAGATAGCAAATTTCAATGGATTTAATATTTAAGGGAACGAAAGAGGCAGAGAACAACCCCAGAGAAACGGAAGGGGTAGAAGACAGAGGCTCTTGGTGGAAGATGTGAAAGCAAAGATTGAAGAGGAACAAAAATAGGGGCAGTAATCTTTTAAGCTAGTGTCAAAATATATATATTTTAAAGAAAGTGGAGAAATTTGTTTAGTATTTTGTTTTTGGTAACAAATCACTATAATTTTATCATTATCAATTAATTTAGATTTGACATGTTATTCTCACACACACACACACACAAAAAACTTGAATATCAGATTTTATTTCAGAGTGACGTGCATGTTATTCAAGTTAAACCATTATCAAATTCAAGACCCTGAGGTGTACAGTAATGATTAGGGATATATTTAGAAACAAAAATGGAATTAGTAGAGAAGACTCTTAAAGTAATCTAATTGAAGTTACCTTGAGTCTGGGATGGTCAGAGTAAAAGAGAAAAAGGCCACAGGGAGGCAGTTTCTGTTTGAGCTCTTGCCTCCGTATTTTTACTTTTTCCCTCTCAAAGCAAAAGCATTAACGAGACAGCGCAGAGAGAAAGAGAGGGTACAAGTACAACACACCCTGCGTTTCCATATCGTTCACGCCAACCATCTTTGACCTCTCTCTCTTCCCCTTTTACCATTCACAATCGCATGCCTCTCCTTGGTTTAATTTAATTAACTGCCACCAGAAAACCAATATAATTATTACTACACACGTGGCTATAGTAACCATCATAAGCAGTAGAATTTGCCATCTTCTTTTCAATGTAAGCGTGCTTGGTGTGAATTTTGACTATTACTTAAAGAACTCTATTCTTGGTGATGAATCCACAAATTAAGAGGTTGGGGGAATAAAATGACAGAAACATAAACATCATGGGAGGGCTATGCTGTATACAATATTGCCTGTCAGTGGGTTGATTGGTGCAGCTTATTGTATTGCAAGTGGTAACTTTGGGGTGAAGGGAAAGCGCGCAGAGAGAGGGAGATGGAGATGGAGGTCTTCACCTACTTTATGGATGCATTAAAATTAGGTGAGTGAATAGCGAATGCCTTCACCTTGGCAGGTGGCCCCTGTCATTTCGGCTGTCTCCTTTTCATTGCCGTGACCCATTCCACAGAGAGAGAGGGAGAGATGGTCTTCTTCAACTAGAGCTTCCAAATATCTTTTTTTCTTTGATGGCCATTTTAGTGCTTCCTTTCTCCCCCATTGTTTTCTCTCATGTCTAAAAAGCTGATTACTTTGCCCCCCATATCTCATTATAGTGGGATGAAGTTTTTTTTTTTTTGGGGGGGGGGGGGGGGTTTGTTTTGTTGTGGGTTGTTAGGGGGATTTGGCTCTCACTCTTTTTCTCTCATAATCTCATATTCTCTTTTGGGTTAACAAAATTAATGGTTTAAATTTAGGAAAAATTCTTGAAAAAATACAATTAAAAATGAGAAAGACAAATTGGTATTGTGAATTTATCAAATCCCAAATCAAACCTGAAGTAGGAAACTAGGATTTTCAATTTTAACCAAATGCCCTGAATTGAGGGCACAACTTACAACTTTCAAAAGTCAATAATAATATATACATCTATCTTAACAATATCAGATTTTACATTAATGACTTTACTTTATGTTTGACAACTTATATCTTAAAAATCAGGTATAATTTTGAGGGCACAAGTTTTAAGGGTGATAACAACATCTCGTATCTATATTAAAGATTATATTTTACATTAACAATTTGATTTTATATTTCACAACTTTATATCCCAAAAACCAAGGATGATTTTGTGGGCACAAGTTTCAGGGTTAATAACAACATTTGTATCAATATTAAAAATATCATATTTTACTTTAATGACATAATTTCATGTTTCACAACTTAACTCAAGATAATTTGTTAGAATTGAAAATCACAGATTCTTACTTTAGTTTTAACTTGGAATTTGATAAATTCGCAAAGACTAATTTATTTTTTCTATTTTAATTGTATTTTCTGAAAATTTCCTTAAATTTAATATTTTGTAAAATTATTATTTGAAACATATATAAATTTAAGTAGTGAAAACTGATCTGATCTACATAATATATAAAAATAATAATTTTATAAAATAAAAGAAGGGAGAAAGAGGAAGAGGAGGGAGGGGTCAGAGGGAACTGAACCGTTAGATAAATAATAATTGACCAACCGCCTTCTTTGAAAACCAAAAGGAACCCCTTCATAATTCCACGCTAAATGACTATTTAGATGAAATTTCATGTCTCTCAGTCTCTCTGCTCAAACAACGTAAAATTATAATATAAGACATGTTTAATTCATTTAATTATATTAGGAAAATTAATTAATATAATATGTATCCTTTAAAATATTTTAGTTATCTTTTTTAATTTCTCAATTCCCTCTCCTCCTTAATTATGGTAAAAAGAGCATCATAGAGATAAATTATAAAAAAATTATCAAATATAAAAAAAAAAAATCTCATATTTATAACCAAAATTAACTTTTCAAAAATGTCTAGAAGATGGGAGGATATATCAATCCGATATTTTATTTGGTCTGACATCAACTTATCAAATATGATCAATATTTTCAGTGGCAATATAATATATCTAATGTTAGGAAAAATCGAATCAATCATTAAACTCAATTAGTCAAGATAATGGTTCAAAATAAAATTTAAAGTAGTAAGCTAAAAATAAAAAGGACAATCAATATCTATCCATATTCCACATTGTTTATCTAAAGTCATAATCATATAATTTGGAGGTCGGTTCGCCCCATTATGTAGCCCCATGGTTTTTTGTTATATTTAAATTATAAACGAGACATTTGACCACTGATTAATTCAATGAATCAATTCGCAACACCTGGTCCATTTCGGTTCTCAAAAAAGCGATTCCACCTACTCCTCATAATAACCATGTTTGAAATTACAAAGCAGACGTACATATTAATATGCATCCTGGCATTGCTAAAATATAATAGCAATAAGAGTATTGCTTTCACACTAAACCCATATATCCTCCCTCATTTTATAATATCAGTCATTTTTAAAAGAATAGTTTAATTCACAATATAAATTACTTAAAAAATAATTTATGTTTTTTGTCAATGTTACTCTTGTAATTAATATTTAAACATGACTTAATGTATTTTTCTTACCACTCAAAACCTTATTTAATATAGATAAAGTTGTAAATTTTCTTCAATTTAGGATAAATTTATTGAGTGAACTATCATTTATTGGTTATGATGAATTGGTTAAACTGACTTGTATTGTGGATAGAAGGGAGTTACCACTCTAGTTCTATTTATAATTCTAAATTAACTAACTCTCAAATACTAAATAAAGTTAGTTAACTTATTAATTATGAGTTAAATTTTTAATTTTGCCCTTATTTATGATTGGTTCCAAAATTCAACATGAATAAATTCTTTTTTTTATTGCAATTAATAAATACAAAAAAGTAAAAAACGCATTTATTACTCTGAAACTAAATTTATATAAAGACTAAAACTTATTGTCATAATGGACTTACATAGAACCTGAATGGAGTAATGGTGGGGGGCAAGGCATTGATAGTTGGTGAAAAGCATGGTGAGGCATTTAAAGGAAGCAAATCATATAAACGCAAGAAGTGGAAGCATGAGCAGAGCAATGCAGCGATAAATAAATGGCATGTGGATGAAAAGGGTAGGCACATGCTTTGGGTATTGACAGAAACGCAGAGAAGCGAGGATGGGGTGGGACAAGAAGCTAGCTTTTGCTTTATATCCACCAAATGCCTGCATTAACTGGACGCATAATGTGTCACAGGCCGAACTGATACATGTGTACTATATACCACTAGAGAAACAAAGAACCCTGATCCACTAGCAAAAGTGGTCCTGCATTATCATATAATCCACAAATCATGAGATAACAAGTGATCACAGGCTAACGTATTAGCATTGAAAACCAAGGGAGAAGTAAAGGACAAACGCTATCCACCAAAATTAGAATGAGAATTCTGATTTCATTAGCCAACCCCTGTTGTAACGCAGAGGAAAGCAGTGCAAGAGACATAAATCATGGCGTGCAAGTAAAACACAACCATATCCAGACTCCTGAGAAGAATTGCTCTTTATCTTTTCAAGCCTTGCTGCACCACTAACCAGATGATCAGGCTGACACAAAAGTTAATTTTAGGCAAACTTAAACTATGATAACATCGTCATTCTCTCTGAAGCCTTAAGCCAGAGGACAAAACCGTCATGAAACAAAGTTGGGATTCACATCAAATCAAACATCTTTGTTTGGAAGTTGACATCTCAATTCCAAACTTACGCTTCAGGGGAAAAATAGACGAGTTAGCAAGTTTTGATTTAACCTATTCCATGATGCATTCGGGAAAAAAAAAAAGAGAAAATTCAAACTACCAACGAAGAGCACAAAAGAACAAAGACAGTTTGAAGTGGGGAACAAGTTCTCAGCCAGTTAATAAGATTATATTTGTCAATGGAGATGCATAACAGATAGTTATTGGCGTCAAAAGAGGAGCAGAGCAAATAAGAAAAAAGATATGTTGATGAAATATTCATTTTATGTCTAAATGACAATAACTACAGAGTGCACCCTACAATATATAGAGGCTATCACCTATGCTATTGTGCCCCGTATAATACAAGAAAAAGATCTAGAATACAATTCAAATATTTTCAACCTATTTCAAATGACTATTGGACTGTTTGGGCATTATTTCATTATGGGCTTCAATGTTCCCTCGCGAGTAGAACTGTGGGGGAGACACAGTGAGACTCCATCTAAGCACAGCAAATCGTCTAGAAGGTAATGGCTTGGTGAGTATGTCTGCAAGTTGATCCTTAGATGATATATGTTGGATGTTAAGTAGTCCTGCAGAGACTCGTTCTCGAACAAAATGATAGTCTAGTGCAATATGATTTTCCACAAGGTATGTTGAACCCCAATTGTCACAATGGACAAAAGTAGCGGTTGGGAGAGAGATGTGGAGCTCATATGGCAAATTTTGGAGCCAATTGATTTGTACTCTGCCTCGGTACTGGATCGAGCAACTGTGGGTTGTTTCTTAGAACTCCAGGTAATAAGTTGAGACCAAAATAAATTGCAAAAGCGCTGGTTGACCGTACATCATCCAGATTTCGACCCCAATCAGCTTATGAAAAGGCTGATAAGTATTTGGATGAGGATGGTTTGATGTGAAAAGCAAAGTGAGAGGTGCCTCTAAGATACCGAAAAATGCGTTTGACGGCAGTCCAATGCGGTTCTCTGGGGTGATGCTTAAATTGACAGACTCGATCAACAACAAAACTAAGTTCGGTCTAGTAAAACTCAAATACTGAAGACTCCCAACGATGCTATGGTAGAGATGTGGGCCTGAAAAATCAGATAGAACATAATTACATGCCATGGCCCATGGGTGGGAACACTGGTCGAGCAGATGACATCCGTGACTTGTCAAGAAGATCTTGAATGTATTTTCTCTAAGATAGTAGGAGACCAGTAGAGGAGGGCAATACCTCGACACCCAAAAGGTAACAAGTTTCCCAAGGTGGGTAGTGTAAGGAGTTGGTTATTGTTGGGCTGGAGAAAGGAAATAGTTGTTCATCAAAGATAACATCTCTGGACAAGTATAACCAACCTGTAGGCTGATGAAGACATTAAAACCCATGATAATTAGAGACATACCTAAGAAATATAGACAAGTGAGATCTTGGGGGGAACCGGTTTTCAGGCACCATTTATCTATCCCATCTGGATTGTCTAGATGGGATTTGGATGGTCCAAATTTGATTTTCTTTAAATTGGTCATTTTTAAATAAAAAAATCATTTTTTGAAAAATATTAGTTAAGAGATTATTTTTATTTTAAATTTTCTACCAATTAAAATATTTTTTTTAAAAAAATAGAAAATTAAAAAAAAAAATCAAATCTGGACTATTCGGATCTCATCTAAATGGTCCAGATGGGATAGGCAATTAGTACCCAAAACTAAATCCGTAGTTTTAGGCTATGTTCGCGAGTTTGGAGGGGAAGGGAAGGAAAGGAATGCAAGGAGAATGAAGGGGAAGGGAAGGAAAGGAAATGGAGGATATTTTCTCCCCTTGTTTGCGAGTTAAAAAAATAGTGAGGGGGAAGATGGAGGATTAATGAGCTACATTTACCATTTTGTCCATTTCTTTAATAACTAATATAATTATTATACTTTACAAATAAATTTAAATTTAAATTTTCTAAAAAATTATTTATGTAAATTTAAATTTATGTGGTGTTGGTGGCGGCCACCACCATCGCCCACCACCGCGTCGAC
Source organism: Acacia acuminata (assembly GCA_019022655.1). Lineage (NCBI taxonomy): Eukaryota > Viridiplantae > Streptophyta > Magnoliopsida > Fabales > Fabaceae > Acacia > Acacia acuminata. Next base: position 1,088,872 of record JAFJYI010000015.1, read on the forward strand.
CACCACCACCGCCGGGGCCGATAGTGGGTGGTGGTGGCGGTGGTGGTGGTGGTGGTGGTGATGGTGGGGGCGGTGGCGGTGGTGGCGGGAGTGGGGTGGTGGTGGGGGCGGGGTGGTGCCGATGGCGGTGGTGGTAGGGTGGTGTGGTGGTAGTGAATGAGGGTAAAGAAGTAATTAACTTATTTGCCCTCTTAAAACCCCCATATTGGGGGAACTCTATTTTTTAGAAGGAGGAGGATTTTGGAGGATTTGTAAAATCCCCTAATTCCCTCCCCTCCTATTTTTAAAACTCGCGAACAAGGGAAAGGATTACCAAAACCCTCCCTTTCCTTTCCTTTTCCTCCAAAATAGAACTCGCGAACATAGCCTTAAAGAACCAAGGCATGATGCATCAAGGCTAGGCAGTCTCAACAATACTTCTATGCCGACGTTAGACAACACCATTGTGTGAGAGAGAGAGTGTGAAGAGAGAGGACAAAATATTCTCTGATTAATAACTAAATTAAGAAAATGTTTATGCAAGGAACACCCCGATCTAATTGAAAGGCTCTTATTTTGGAAATAAAGAAAGTTTGTACGAGACATTTAAATTGAAAAAAGACAGTCCTGACTTCATTTTTGAACTTCAAATGATAAAACCAAATAAAAAATAATCATCAATAAAGGAAACATAATACCGATAAACATTTACAAACACTAGGAAAAGGCCCCCAAACATCACAAAAAATTAACTGAAAAGGGAATGTAGAACGATGGATTGATGTTGGAGACGACAAACGATGACTTTTGCTAGAACAACAAGCATGACACTGATGAGAGGAAGACTTGGTGGAGACTGGTAAGGAGTGACGATGAAAACTTGACTGACACACCGAAAAGCTGGATGACCTAATCGTTGATACCACTGAAGAAAACTAGAGCAAATGGAGGAATGAGCATGAGGAGTGATGACTGGATAGAGATGCTTAAGACTTGGACCTTGAAGCAGAGGCTTCTTTGTTACCTCCAGTGTTGTTAAAACATAGTGTCTACGTTGAAACGAGAAAGGGTGAGCAAAAACGCAAAAACGGAAAACGTAAACGAAATGTAAGAGTTTACTACGTACTACAAAAAAAATAAAATCCAACATATATAAAACTAAAACACACCAATACATTAAAGTCATCACAAATTTAAGTCCAAACACTCAGTCAATCCTCTCCAGTTATTCATTTTAAATTTAGTTCCCCTAACAAATATTTTATAAAACATCTATCATATTAATGAATGAAATTGGGGGACCCACCCAAAAAAAACAAAGAGGAAACTGGACACAACTTCGCTACTACACACATAGCCACACAATTTTAGGAAATAGAGGAGTTAGAGCATACCCAAAACTACACTGGCAGTAGCAAAGGGAAGAAGAAAATAAGATTAAGTACATTAGAGCACACCAACACACAAGGAACAGGAGACAGAGACCAAATCAAAGAAGCAAATGCAAGGAAATAAGCTTACAACCACCACAACGTTGGCTAAGGAGAAGAGAGGATTAAAACGCCGATCAGAGGAGGAAAGGAAGCGGTGACCCGATATATTGAGCAAAATCGAGGCAAGAGCAAATACGATGGCAAGAAGCATTGATGTGAAGAAGAAGCTACGGTGGTCGGTGGAGGATGAAGAAGAACTGAAACTGAAGAAAGCAAGAAGCATCGGATCGAAATCGAAGAAGAGGAAAGTCGACTAGGGTTTAATTTGGAGTAGGAAAGGGATTTTACGAAAATAACCGTTTTAAAAAAAAAAATCAGAACAACTAACATGCCGTTTCAACCGTTTGTTCCGAACGTCGTCTCCACCGTTTCACCTCCGATTGCGTCTCAACCACCGATCCAACACGTTTTCGCCGGAAAAACGTAAAAACGTCCGTTCCAACATTTTGGAATGATGTTTTTACAACAATGGTTACCTCGTCCTTCACACAACAATAACCAGAGCAAAACTAAAAGTAAACATTATTGTCATGTTAGAATTGATTTACAAAAAGTAAACTTTTGCTATCTCCGATTCTAAATATAAGATATATTTTATAGTATAATTCGCACTATATACAATGTCCTAAGTTCAAGAACATGTAAAATGTGAAAAGAAAATAATTGCCAGAAGAAGTTTGTAAGGTGCCTGAGCCTTGATGTTCAATAGCCATAGGAGCCCCATTGCTAACATGGACTGCTTAATTGCCAATATATGGATCAGAACTCCCAGGTTGAGATTAGCAAAATTATTTGTCATATGATGAATCGCTCCAGTGTCAGGATACCCATCCATAGGTGTGTATTCTGAATAGTGAGCAGCTAGTGAGGGAGGTAGTGGAGCTTGAGGAGCATTTGTTGGGGTTCTGATAGCAGGTTAAGGCAGTGTGGCTATACTTGGTGGACAATTGACAGGGAACCTCAGTGGGTATTTGAAAATAGGTAGAAGGCGAAGAAAAGGACTAGCGACCACCTCTACAGGACCGATGCATACTACGTCCTCCTCGGAAAGAGCCGCGATAGGAGCGACCATAGCCATGACCAGAACCAGAACCGGAGTATCGACTATAATGCCCTCGAGAAAAATTCCGAGAAGATCTAGAAACAGAAATTGCATTTGCAAAGGGAAGAGGAACAGAGTTTTGTCGAAGTAAACGCTCCTCAAAGGTCACGAGATGACTAAGAACAGCTTCAATAGATAGAAAATGACGTTGTGTGGAAAGAATAGTCACAATAATATCAAAATCTGTCCCAAGTTCAGCAAGCAAATATGTAATCAAATCGTCATTAGGGACCGGTTTTTCGGCGGCGGCAAGAGAATCGGCTGGTAATGTGGCTCGCCGATGATATTGCTGAATCAATTCACCTCCTTTTTTGAGGGTTGTAAGCTGTTGATGAAGATAAACAATTTTGGCTTGGGTCTTTTGAGCAAAGGATGTTTCTAAAGCAACCTACATCTCTCTTGTATTTTAATGACGAACATATTGAGAGATAATACTCTTAATGAAGCAAGAAGGACAGAGAGAACAAGTTGGTCTTGCTGAAACCACTTGAGATAGGGAGTATTTGAAAGGCCAGAAGGTAGTTTCTGGGGAGGGGCAATGGCTGAACCATCGGCATGTTGAAAAAGCTCTTGGCCGTAGAGTGAGGTTTGAACTTGAGCTTTCCATACCATGTAATTATCTTGGTTAAGCTTTGTGGTGATGTGGTGAGGGAGCTTCATTTCATTATGGGCTTCAATAATAGTAACCTGATTTTGCCTCAGCACAAGAAAAGCTGTGAAACAGCAAACATAATAAGCTAGAAGGGAACAAGCCTTCCAATGAGACAATTTGTTCATTGCGCTTATTCTGCCTATACCAGCGTAGAGTTTTGCAGGTTTCATTTACCTAAGCCAAGTATATCAATCTCTAAGCACATGGCCTTTCCCTAGCCTCATAAGAAATAAGTCTTCCTACGAGGCAAGCAGTAGATTGTAATACATTCCTCCCCTACCTGTGTAAAATTTTTCACGTTTCATTTACCAAGGCTAAATATATCAAATTCTGACTGCAATCTTACAGAGCAGTTGTCTTTCATTAAATATTCGGAAAACAAAAACTTGCATGTCCAAAGTAAAGATCTGCTTAATAACTCCTCAGGAAGGGTTCAATAGCATATTTACAATGATCTCTTGATCTATCACCAGGCTATCTTAACAAATGAAGTGACCCTTCCACTTCATTTGCCGCAACCTCATTTGAAATATGTCTCTTCAATTTATAGGGGAAAAAAGGGTTACTTAATATTGTAACCCATGAATATTTGCAGTGTTGTTAACCCATTCTAAATACAATTGTTTCGGATCATATGTATCGTGAGATTAGGACTACTATTCACTTGTCTTCCACGATCAACCAATTCAAACTAGATCATCCAACTCTATGAAATCCTCCTCTAGAATCGAAAGTAAAGGTCGCTGAGATGCCAATTCCTCAACAAATATTGCACCATCACCAGGAAGTCCAGAAAACTTTCCCTGATAACAAGCATAGGCAAAAAGAAAATGTGAGGAAAAATAAATAAAAAAGGACACTACTTTAGTTTTTATATTAAAGATCAACTGTCATACAAAAGGTGTATTGACATAAAGACAATCGCAAGCCCTAAAAGAGGGACATGCTTCAACCAAGCTGCCACGTCAACATGCTAACTATTCAACTAGTAGAGCTATCAGCTATCAGCTATCTGCTAACCAGTGATCCTGATTTCCCTATTTAAAAGAGTACTTATCTATTACTACAAATATAAACTTGCTATAGGGGGAATATAATAAATATTGTACTGAATACACATTCATATGTATCCAATTTTCCATCGCAGAATTTGGCGATTGTCACAGTTGAATTTTCAGTTAAATGCTTCAACCAAAAAGCGTGCAATACTTAGAAAGGCCGCCACATTATATAATTTTGTCCATTTCTTTCATAAAACTGCAACTTCATAGAAGTGAAATAGAAAATCTTTAACTGACTTCCAGCATCAATAGCCCCCTAATTCTGATCAAACAGTGCAGATCATACAGATACAGACATTTGTCATCAGCAACTGGGAAAAAAGAACAAAAAAAATATATATAACTGCTAAGGAACTATATGAGTTCAAGCTAAATGCTAGCTACATAAAAAATCCTTCACAGCAGATCAGGTTTGTACACCCAGCTTGAGAATAAAAAACTGAATATAATACAAGTACATGAGCAATAAAGAGAATAGTTTTTTTCCTAAGTCACATATTAGAAATAACATGAAGATAACAGACAAAAGCAAAGATGAATATATATTACCGTTTGACTGTCTTGAGGGCCTGCACTACAGTGGAAAGTAGCAACAGAAGCTGATCCAGCTGCAATTTGATTCTCATCTAGTTCACTAGCAGGTTTCAAGGGAGACACTGGAATCTTTCTATCAATGGAGCAGTCACCACGCATTTGAGTCTCAATTATATCGGGTGAAAAATATCCATTATGCTGAATGCCAATGCTACGCACAGCTGAGAAACCTTCCTCTGCGCAGGAACTCAGACCATTCTCTGACACACTATTCTTCTGATGTGCTTTACAGAATACTCGACAAATAACAAATGAAGCCTGCATGAGAAATAAAGATATGAGGAAACTCTAGAAAAATATAACCAAAGTAATAAAGGAAGCATCCAATTCTTAATACTTACTGAAAATACAAGGAACCATAACATGAAAGCACTTTTGTCTCTTCCAGAAGGTAATCATTAGAACATGAAGTAATTAAATTGCTTCAAGAAAGAAAGTGTAGAAATAGAGGGTGCCAAACAAATAGAAGATAGTGTGATCACTCCAAAATTATGGACTTAGAAGTTCAACAAAGAAAACAGACATGCTTAAACGATGGGTTTATAGTCTGGGAAATGCCACACAAAAAAAAAGAATTATAACTCAAAAAGTATACTAAGCGTCTTCCAATAACATATATATAGACAAGGAAGGGTAAGTTAAGTGCAATTTCCTCTTTTGTCCAATGAATTACCGGAAAATTGAAGATTTTGAAGTACGCAATTTAAGATGGGTGGAAATCACAAGAAAATCCCAAATTTTCAAAAAACTAGAATGCAAAAATTGAAGTCAATTATTAGCAGCAGCATTAAATAAATTAAACAGCTCCGCAGGTCAAAAAATACGGACAGGATTCCAAAAGTGCATATTCAGACAGGAATCCAGTTCATAATTTCTCAATGATTTTTCACATTACCCGTAACATTACACGGGGATCCTATCACAATAATTATTAGAACATAATAGAAAATTGACCGCTTTCCAATCGAAGATTCAGTGACAGAGTAACCAAGCGATAAACTCAACTAGATAGCGTCTAAATAGGCGGCATCAAATCAAACCTTCCTAAGCAATACTTTAGTCTAAATGTTGAGCAAAACTAAAAATAAAAAACTCCCCGAACAAACGGAGTCATGAAAAGTTCAAGAATGGGTCCAAATCGTGTACCTTTAGATGATCGACTAATGCATACTCATGCAACATCCAAGTCGTCCGGTTTGCGTTCTTGGGGGAATTCCGCAGATAAAAAACGAAAGAGGTCCTGGTGCCCAAGACGACATTCCCACTGCCATTCAAAACATTCCTAACCTCTCCCTTTCTCATCCAATACCCACTCTTGACCATCCTAGTCTTCCTTCTAGAATCCTTTAAAACCCTGGCAGTGTAACAGTACCAATGCCTCTTCCTTCCGCCATAACCATAGGAAAAGCACGCAATTTCAGGTAATTGGGAAGGATCATAATCGTACAGGTCCAGCTCCCTGATCAGATCGCAGCCATGGAAATTTCCGCCGGCGTTCTTCTTGGGTAAATAGTAACAGAGCAACTGCTCTTCGGAAGGATAGAAACGGCAACCGGGTGGGAGTGAGGCAGGCAAAGTAGCTCTGGAGCATTGAGGCTCTTCCATGAATAGAAGAGATTATTAGGGTTTTGGGAAATGAGCAACAGGGCGAGAGGATAAGAGTGTGAGGGGAGGGCTGAGGAGGGGTTTTGTATGGAAATGCCGAGGAAAGAAGCGTGCTCATGAAGATTCTCTGAGTCCGCCGTGAGAGGGCGCGTGTTTGCGCGCGAGACCATGTTGCGTGGCGTAGGCTCGGACCAAAGCCGTCAACAAACCTGTTGGTTTAGCTCACACATCTCGAGGCATTCTTTTCCGGGGTTCTGATTGGCGGGGTTACAAGAACTCCGTGGACTTTTCTTTCCAGCGAAACGCTTATGCTCTTCTTCCGGTGCTGGCAGGTCCTAATTGGCTGGGACAACCCAACCCCGCCCCCTTTCAGAGCTCAGCAATCAGAAATCATAATAGGAAGCTGTCGTCATTCATTCATTCCGTTGAAATACCAAAGCTAGTGATAACCAGATAATGTTAATTTTGATCCCCAAAATAGCTGTGTGTATTTTACTTGTGGGGCCAGGCATATAACTGTATCATTTATTTAGACATTCGGGTGAATGAGCATTAAACATCCTTTTCATTTATATATTATATAATTTTTTAATCTACTCACGTATTTATCTCAAATACAATGCAGTAAATATACTTTTAAAAGTTAAAATAAACGGATAGATTGATGAATCAGGCACCATTAATTGATATTCATCTTAACTTCAGTGTATAAAAGTCAAATTAGGATAAGAGTTACTTTGGTCCGTGTTGATCTAAAGTAGCAGAACTTGACCTTTGTGTTGCTAGCCAGCGAGAAAGATAAATGGAACCTGTGATACTACTACTCCGATTCCTGAGGCTTTTCTTTGGTAATATAGAGAAATCAAGAAGGCGTGAAGTAAACGACGTCATAATCCATATGATGAGTGCCGGTGGTTTTCCAGTTTTTAAGAGAGTTAACTTCTCCAAAATCGCAGGTGAATGATTATGCTTCTCAATGAGACTCTACGTTTCTCAGTGGAGGTTATTGGTTAGTGCATTATGATCTGGGGATTAGATTTAAGCAGTGAACGTTGAGTCAGTATATATATTGCATACAATCATTATGCATTTATGAGATTTGAGCCGACTTGAATCTCCATTACCCTTGTTGTGGCACTGATGATTGATGATACAAACTGCAAATGGCATATTTTTATGATCCTCAAATCTGTTCACATGACAGCGAACCATCCCAGTTGTGGAGGATTTTACCTAAATTAGCTGACTTGTTATACCTATGCATTTCTCCAGTAGATTTCAGCTTTAGTAAGGCAGTTAAGCTTCCACTTAATAGCGACATAATGAGTAAAGAACCACATACTGAGCAATTCTAATTAATTAAGTTCTCACTTACATTGTGAACGAACTCTTTTAAAACATACATAAAACAGGCGCCAACCAAAATCAAGTGATGCTTTTTTACAACTGCTAATAGAATAAATATGTGGCCTGATTAAAGAGAAGTCGTTACATGTAATGATAGTTACTCAAAGAATCTTAACAATTAATTAAAACTCTATTGGAGGATTGAAATTATGATCTATACTCTTTCTAAAAGTTACAAAATGACATCATTGATCAGATGGGAGGATAATTAAAGAAAACTATTGAGGCTTTTGGAAAACACGGGCCATAACTTTAAACTCCAAACATTCATTCTTTTTTTTTTTTTCTCCAAAATGATTGTTACTCCTCACAGTCCTGAAGGCTTAAGCGATATTATTCCACGTTTCGGCCCACTCTAGTAGGAAGAGTTTATACTTTTGGGCCAGCCCGCATCTTGTTGGGCCTTTTGTTCATGCTAGTGCATGTGCTAATATTGTTTGATAAATATTTTGCCTTGCCCAATTCATTTTAAACAAACAATCCGTTGTTATAAAATAAACACACCCTTAATTCATACAACACGTCAATGGATGATACATTCATCCACTCGCCATTCACGGTGCAGGTTTGACTTTTTAGTTGTCCCTTTTTACTTCAATTTAATTGTATCTCACAACTTAAATGGAAGGTGATATTCTTGAATTTTACTGGGATCCGATTCTCCTCACTAATGACCTTATAAGCTCACCACAATGAATTGTCCCTGGGATAGTGCTTTCTTTGAAGTTTTAACCGATTTACCTGATCCCAAACCAACGAAATGACAGAACCACCACGTCCACGCCATCGCCAGAATGTTAAAAGATGTAAATTAATTTTCATATAATGTTTATTTGTAAATAATTCCGAGCATTTTGAATTGAAAAATGAATCATTAAGACTAATGGTATACACCTTTTTTTTTTTAGTAAAAATCATAAATCACTCCCCAGTTTTGCATAAGAATACTCATGAAAAATAAATAAATAAATTGATATTATAATCATTTTGTACTGAAGAAATTGAAGCATACCAGGCGTCCCATTTTAAACGATGGAGAAGTTATTTTGAAATTTAATTTAAACTGTCCAGGGGATTTTTGAAATTTTCTCTTTTGCCTCACTATGTTTATGAGTGATTGGACGAGATGATTATGAGTGATAAGTAATAATAAAGCATCAAAATCTGGTTGGGTCACCTAGGTTTTGAAACGATCTTGTGGTGGGGATCACGCATTGGCCCTACGAAGCACAATGATAATTTGAAATATTCTTGCATCTATGATGGAAAACAAGCAAATGCATGTACTCTTTGATTTATAGCTGATGTACTATGCTTTTTGAAAGACTTTTACATTCATTTTGGGGAGAGAGAAATGGGGTTTTATGACTTATGATTATTTTAGAGTTTCGAGCTGGAGAACATTCATGCCCTTTTCAAATGGAAACTTAAGATGTGAAAGTAAAGAGTAGGCTTAAGAAGAAGAGATAGGTGCGTGGACTTCAGTGTCCCTATGTAGCTTTTGCTTTTAACCTAAAAGCTTTTATTCACGAATTGTTACTCTATATTAGCGAATAGCGATCCGTTTCATTATGCTGTACAAGAAATGCAATAAATGAGAGAGTAGTCAAAAGTACTGGATTTCATTGTCACCCACAGTCACCTGCACTCGGAGCTGTAATCAACACAGAGAGAGAGAGAGAGAGAAACATAAATGGCGCTTCCATTTCAAAGTCAGGAACAGTGAGTAGTGGTACATTAATATTGAGACGTAGAGTAAGAGTAGCACAGACAGACTGCTTTGTCTTTCCTCTTAATTTGCCATCACAAAGAAAAGGAGACAATGAAAGCAACTAAAGCAGTCGCTAGCTAGTTGTCGAAATCAGTGAAGACGAGGAATTAAGTGGGAACATAAACAAAGCGAAACCCCTTCATCTGCCTTCCGGGTGCAATGGGAAAAGCTCCAGAGTTTTACATTCCTGCTCGTCATCTCTACGTAACAATCTGATTTCTTCTAATTGAAAACACTCAAAAGCCAAGCTCCTACATTTCTTCCTCAACGGGCTATCTCCCTCTCCTTCTACTACTTGACCCTGCACACGCAAAAGCAACATAAATATGCAAACCCATTAGTCTTATGTGAAAGAAAAAGACACGAAAGGGAGAAAAACAAAGAGGCATAATTATCAAGACAGTTAAACTTGTTCTGAAAATTTTTGTTAGGAATGTCACTCCGAAATGCTTTTTAAGTTTAGAAGTTTCAAAATGTAGTAATGATGCATGTTGATCTTACCTTTTGACAGTAAAAACATTCATATTCACTGTTAATTTTTTCACAGTAAAACATTAATATTTTCGGGTAATGTTGAAGCTGAAAATACTTTCAAGTATATCGCTCCCCGGCGGGGAAGTTTGCAACTCTTATTGAGACAGATATTGTTGTAAGTATAACATACCCTTGTCTGTAAAGTTAAAGGGAAGGCAGTGGTAGGTGGAGGAGGAGGAGAAGCAGCTGAACCAGAATTAGGGATGCGTTTCAGCTTTTGTCTTTCGCGGGCCTTGTGGTTTTGGAACCAATAGAAGACATTCTTGCCTTCGATCTTGCCGTACTTGGCAAGCTGAGCAGTGATCTGCTGAATCTGGTCAGCATTGGGAGTCCGCATTCCACTTCTGTACAGCATCTCCAGTATCCCAATCTGTTCCTGCGTCGGATTCCACCTCGTTCCTCCCGGATGCGTTTCCACCTGCGCCCATTCAAAATTATTAATCAGATAATTAATAGTTACAGGGTTCATTGTCTTTAATTAATTTGAAATTATGATGATGATAAGTGCATATTTTAGGACGTATAACATGTATGTATATATGCGTACCTGGGGTGGTGAATCTGGTTGTGGGTGGTGGCGAGGGGAAGGGAGTTTTCTGGGGCCACTATCGGGTCTGATGAAGGAGTTGAGATCGAAAGAAGAAAGAGAATGAGAAGTATGAGTGTTGGTGTGGAGCTTTGGGGCGAGAGGGCGTAAGCGTTTGAAGCCAAGGGTGAGGGAGGGTTCGTTCTCCCACGTGAGTGCACGTGCCAGGTGATGCACCTTCATGCTTCCCATGGTGGATAACTGCTGCATCATATCCCTCCCCACCCACCACTCAGTCGTTATATATAGAGAATGAAATTATGAGGCGAGGTTGACTTAGGAATCGGCTAACACAAAAAGGAGAAATTAACTAGAGATGACACAATTGCATCTAGCGTGTAGCAAGTAGGAGGAGTGTGTGTCCTGTGTAAGCACGTCAAATCGGCTGCTTTCTTTTTTCTTGCTTTCATGATAAGGTTTGCATGCTTTTCGGTGGCCTCTGTCTCTCTCTCACACAGCTTTTGAATAAGTAATAATAAAGATGAGAAATGGGAAAAGATTATTGGGGCCAATTCCAAGTTAAAATTTGAAAACAGAGCACCTGAGAGTATGTTTTTCCATGCATTAGATAGTAGATACGGTGGGGGTGAGAATGTTGGAACAGAGAGAGAATGCACCATATCTGAAATCCATACTGCTAAAAATTTCTACCATTATAATATCCTTCGGGAACTGTACCTGCCTCCAATTCCCCAAATACTTTATAGTTTATACTACTTTACCTCTCCGATCCTTTTCCTCATCTGTCACGTAATCGCCTAAGGCCTATGCTCCCACCAAACTTTCCACTTTTTTTAATTCCTAGTACTTTCTTCCTTTAATCTTGTTGCATTCTAATCTAGACATGTACAAGATTGAGTGTATGTCGTGCGCATGTATATATCATGGCAATTTGTGATGATCATGTCAGGGTTATCATTGGAGAACCGAGCAAAATATGTATAAAGGTATGCACGTGCGATTCAATAAGAGAGCCTAATAGAGTTACTCCGCACACGTACGTGTCTGGGTCAAAAAACATTATGTTCAATAATGATTAAAGTCACCCCAACTGCAAGCCAAGAATTCATCCTTTTACCCACTGTAATCAGTAGAAGGTAGTGAGAGATCAAACCGGTGGTGTGAGTGTGTGTGAGTGTGTGTGTCCGTGCATCACCAGCTGGAAGATGAAAAGTCCAATTTATTAGCTGGGTGAGGAGTGTTATTGTTAAACAAACAAAAACATAATCCAAAAGAATGATGTGAAAATAATGTGATTTAGTTTCATGTGCGAATCAACGTCCATATGCGATAATAATATGAAAACATGGTCGTATGTGCATATGAAAACATATGAATGCGCGTACGCGTTTGCTAGCTAGCCTGGCTTGGCCTGGCCTTGATGTAACCTTCAGAATCTGCTTTAATAATAAACTTCCTGATGTTCCTCTTCATAATTCATGGGGTCTCTTCCTGCTCACCACCAGGCCAGCTCATACTGATTTTTGAACGCTTCCTATAACTTCGCAGTTTAATTTGCACATACCTATCCACCACTAGTGTTCTCATATATATAGCTGTGTACGCACTCTGCAGCTCATGTCCATCCTGAATATAAGAAATTTAGTTAAGTTAGATATTTGTTATTGTTATATGTGTTACTTTTCTTAGAAAAAACTTATCTTTTTAACGAGAGTTTTAAATGTGAAAGATAAAGACACTGAAAAAAACTATGAAGTCAAATGAGAATAATATGGGGAAAAAATTTTAATGAGGAAATTGAATAAAATTAGGTATGCTCCCCTGTGTGATGCATGGAACGGTGTTTATCAGCTTGATTTTTCACCGGCTCCAACTTCTTCGGTCCCCAAGATAAGGACATTGTAATTAATTACAGATTGGGTCCTTTATTTATAATTTTTCAATTTTACTGTAATCCTACTTATTTATTACATGGTTAGGAAGCATTATGCGCTTCAGCTATAAGTAATTTATAAAGTATTGTACTAATTATCCAGAATTTAAAAGTTGCACTCCTTGACTTATTGGCCATCAACGTAGACTTGTTGATGGTAGAACGTAGTAGTTAAAAAGTTACGACAGTTTTCCCGTCGTGATTTATGGTATGCAATGTAAGTATGTAAGAAGAATTTTATCTCGATTAACATAAATAAGTACATTTGATGACTCTAAACGTGATCCCAAACAAACACATATATATGTATAATTTGAGTTGTACCAATATCCCTTAGAATAATTCTGACCTTATCAACTGTATGTGGTGATTTATGGCAATTCGATATGATTAATATATCAATGATAGAAATAAAACTGTTTAATTAATTAAAACACATAAATGCTCTAACGGTCACTTGTAAATACTTATATTTTTTTCCTTCTTATTTGCTCAATTGTTTAGGCAATTTATCAGCTCAATCTTAAGGAAAATCAAAGGTTATCAACATTATGATTTATTGGTTGCAACTTCTTGAGTCTTCCTCTCTAAGAATTAAAGATTGAAAAGTAAGATTAGTAGTGGTATTTGTTTTGCATTATTTTTATATTCATTAATTGTCAGTTAATAACTATTACAGTATTAATTATGAAGCAACTATAGCTATTGTCATATTGACAACTATTAATTTAATTCTTAATATAATTAATTACTAAACAAAGATGGGAGGAAAATACACAGAGAGAGACTCCTATTTAAGGGAGTTTAATTAGCAAGGGTGGGAAAACTGGGGAAGAGTGAAATGAAAAATAAAAGGTTGGGGACTTTTTTAATGTGAAATGTGATTGGAGGGACGTCACTATTGTAAATATGGACGTCGAAACAAATCGTGGGATAATAATGATACCAAAGTTGACAAAGTTGGATAATGAGGCCGAGGGTGGGACTGTGGGACCCTCTCCTTTCATCTATTTGGCCTCTGGTTTAAAATATCCAGAGATCCCCCGTATCTGATTGCGCCACTTTTACATGGCCTATTGGCCTCCCTTCAATCACGACAACCCAAACCCTTCTTCCTACCAATCCACGACACTTGTCCTTCATAACTCCTTCCACGTCTATCTGCTCTGTCCCCTTTTTATTAATTAATTGGTTTCTTTGTCTTTGTGTTGGGAACTTTGTCCGTTTAAAAAATGCTTTTTTTTTTTAAAAAAAAATGTTTTTTTTGCTTTTGGGGACTTTTACTTTTTTAAAAAAAATCATTTAAACACATAAATTAATTAAAAAGACGTTTTTTTCATTAAAAAGTCCTCATTCTAAAATCACTTCTTCTTATCCTGAAATAACCGTTACATATTCTTTTGATAAGAAATATTTAAAGAATGTGTTATTTTTTTACTCCCCCGTATTTAATTACCCCAATTAATATTATTATAATAAATTTTCATAACCTCAAGAACTATTACCTCTATTATGACTAACTATCACCTCTATATGACTTCTATAATCATCCTTACCACTGTATGATAATTTCCTCATGTTCCCTATGCCATTCAAAATAAGGGTATTTTAGTTATAAAAAAAAAAGGTTACGCTTTTGATACTTTTGTTGTTCTAACCCATGCTTCAAGTCGTGAGATTCGGTTAAATGTTTATTATAAGGGTTAAATACTAATTTTGTCACGAAAGTATTGGTAAGAAGCATAAAGACCAGAAGTTTTTTGGTATCATTTTTGCCTCGGAAGTTTACAAATATAGTAATTTTGCCCATTGGTTGATCTTAAATGTTGGATTGATATTATTTTTGACCGGAAGTTTACAAAAATTGCTCCTAAAAAAAAATTTCGGGCAAATTTACTCATTAAAAAAAAAAAAAAACTTTCGGCCATATTTGCTCATCTTTATAAACTTCCAGGGCAAAAATGATACCAAAAAAACTAGGGTCTTGGATACTCCCTAGCCAATACTTCTCGACAAAATTGATATTTATCCCTTATTACAAAAAGTGGGGGAGGGAGTACTAAGTGAGTAATGAATTATTTTCCAATAAAGTCCATGTTACAATTTATTAGGATAATACTTAGTATAATCCCTATATTCTTAAGCATGGACAGAGTTTTTGAAAAAAAAAATTGTTTTATTTTTTAGATGAAGTTACCCTCCTTAGTTATTTTGACCAACAGTGTCAAATGTGATCTTATAGGATCCATCTTTATTAGTTCTCGTACTTTATAATAGGAATTATTGAGTGTTTGTAACTTATGGGTGTTTTTACTTCAGGTTTAGTACGTTGCACAATTAATTTATTGTTTTTAAGAAAACTGTGTTAATTTTATACATAAATATATCCGATTGAGAACATGTCAGGAAAAACATACTCGGGCGCCAATAAATAGACAAGAGCCACGCTGATGACAATCTTGCAGAAGGTTCTGATTGGCAGAATTCTGGCAAACAAAACCTATACAAGAGCCACGCTGATGACAATTTTGCAGAAGGCGTGGAACATTCAGGCCGGTATGGACATCATTGAGATCAACGGAAATGCCTTTATGTTTAAATTTGAGAAGGAGGAGGAATTTTTCAGAATACTGCGGGGTCGACCGTGGTCCATCAATGGCAGTCTTCTAAATCTATTGGAGAGACTGCGCTATAAATCTTGCGAGGAGGTCGATTTTAGCCACAGTCCGGTATGGATCCAGATCCACAATGTTCCGCTGGAAGGCTTATGTCTGGAGAATGCCATCTCAATAGGCAGCCACATCGGAGAGGTGATTATCGCTGAAAATCCGCAGCACAACGGCAGGTTTGTCCGTAACTTTCTACGAGTAAGAGTCATGCTAGATCTAAGGAAGTCGCTGCCATATGGATTTTGGTTGCCGTGTCCAGATGGCAAGAGATGTGGATTTCAATCAAATATGAGAAACTCCAAAATTTTTGTTTCAACTGCGGTAAAATTGGCCATGACAAGTGCGGTTGCTCCGCTGAACAGAGGATGTCATGTGGTAACCGTAATGAACCTTGCTTTGGGAACTGGCTTACTACTACAGTTAGTCGGGCTTGGGATGACTCGCTGGTGGTGGTTCGAAATGAGGGAGCGAAGGCGACCTATGTCTTGCGGAAAACTGAAGAGACAGCAAGGAAAAGAAAGGGGAAGAGCAACAGGATACTCCCCGTGACGACAGGGTAGAGGCGGAAGATTTGTTCTCAATCCGTCTAAGCAAAAAGCCCGAGACTAGTGCTGAGGAGGAGGTCCAAGTTCAGGAGCGGGATTCGACAGCCACCATAATGACAGTTAATGAACCTTGCTTTGAACATGATTAAGCCGGATACTCCTCATTTGTTCTCATGGTAACCGTAATGAACCTTGCTTTGGGAACTGGCTTACTACTACAGTTAATCAGTGCATACCCTCCATTTACCGTTTGGCTTTTTAACCATAACAACATTCGACAGCCAGGTAGTATATTGCACCTCACGGATGAAGCCAGCTACCAACAATTCTTCCACATGAGCCTCTAAGGCTTTCCGTCGATCATCACCGATTTTCCTTTTCTTCTGGGAGACCGGGGTTGACCCAGGACAAATAGCCAACCTATGACAGCAAAACTCGGGGTCTACCCCGGTTATGTCCGAGGGTTGCCATGCAAAGACATCTTTGTTACTCTGCAAGAACTCCTCCAACTCTATCCGGACCTCGGGCTCCAAACCCTTACCGATTTTGGTTACCTGGCTGGGTTCATCTCCCAACACGAGGTCGACCAATTCGCCACTTGGTTCTGACTTTTTCATCTTTTCTTCTTCACGCAAATCCAACTCTATCGCATTGACCGACTCTCCTTCTAGATCGGCCTTGGCCGAAGCATCCTTGTATTTGTTGGAAGTCGTCTTCCAACCGCCCTTAGAGCCCCTAACTGTATTGAAATAACATTGCCGAACTCCTTTTGGTCGCCCTTTACCGTGATGACTTGGTTCTTACTATTACCCAACTTCAACTTCTGGTGCTTTGAGGATACCAACATATCCCAATCATGAAGGGTCGGTCGTCCCAAAATAATGTTATATGCTGAAGGGAAATCAGCCACTATAAACCTGACTCGATCCGTCTTAAAAGCTTCTCTTGTTCCTAAGGTCAGCTTCAAATCTATGTAACCCTTAGGACGAGTGTCCTGTCCATTGAATCCGGTCAAGGTCGTCCGACACGACCTTAGGTTTTCAGGGTCAAGCCTCATGCGCTTGAATGCGTCCCATAAGATAATGTCGACCGACCGCCGTTGTCAATGAAGATTTTCTTCACACAACAATCCCCAACTTGTTTCGGTGATTACCTGCATAGTCATGATGACGAGGGTACGCCCTCCAAGTCCTGCCTAGTAAAACTAAGCACCGGGGATTTTAGTTTTGACACATCTTTCTTGAACTCCGGACGGTCTCGATGGAAAGTACCTCCCTCGGGTACCTCTTTCGCGATTTGTAGAGTCTCCACCTCCCCCGAATCCTCCGCTGATAACATTACAGTCAAACTTGGAGTCGGGGAATTCCTTGTCACTTACACCGGTCTTCTTACTCCGGCCATGTCTCTTCTTTTCCGAGGGCGGGCTTTTGCTTCGATCCTCACGCCGCTTCTGGTTCCGCCGTCCTTGGGTTCGAATCACATACTTGCAGAGTTTTTTGTCACGAACAAACTTTTCAACAGCATCCCTCAAATCCCAGCAACTATCCGTGGTGTGTCCATGCCGGTAATGAAATTCGCAATACCGGGTTTTATCTAAGGTAGGCCCTCTCCTCATGAGCCGAGGTCGTTCAACCTCTTTCATCTCGGTTGCCGAAACCTCCTTCCAAATTTGTGCCTGGGAGACCTTCAACGGGGTATACCGGTCAAAACTTCCTCCCGGCTTCCTCCCAATCATTCTCGCTATCACTACCACGTCCACGAGAATCCCGCCGACGCCCGTTATGTCGCTCTTTGCCTCTTAGGGGACTTTTGGCCCTCTCTCTGGGCACTTGATTTAGCATCTCCATCTGCTCCAGCTCCAAGTAAGTTTTTGCCTTATCGGTACACTCGGCCAAGGTTTCAGGATGTGCCTTTAGCATAGACTTTTTCAAGCGAGACGCACCATTAAGGCCGGCTATAACACAATAGAGATGCACGTCCTCTTTTAAACTGGGAACCTGAAGGGCCGTATCTTTAAATCGTGCCAGATACTTCTGCAATGTCTCCCCGGGTATAACTACTTCACCTGGTCCAATTGGAACTCGGTCTTAGGCTGTTTCCTACTTGTGGCGAAGTTGAGCAAAAACTTCCGCTCTAAGGATTTCATATCCTTGATGGACCGCAGCGGCAGAGAATGGAACCAAACCTGGGCCGGCCCCCTCAGGGTTCCTGCAAATAATCACGGAATAACATGTCCTACAATTCGTTTAACTCCGACTTCCATCTTGAAATTATTGACGTGGTTAAGCGGATCCTGACTTCCGTCATATTTCGGTAACTCCCTGGAATCTAAACCAAGGTTATTAAAACCGGACCAGTCACTGAACCGGTCAGAGTACTGGGTTAAGGGTTAGTGGGTCAGATCGGAGTCAAACCGGAGTTGAACCGGGGTCAAACCGGTAAAAAAGTAAAGATTTTATATTACAAAACCCCACCCCCAAAAAGTTTTTTTCGCCATTTGTGCATCTGCCTCTTCTTCTAATCAAGTTGGTTTTCCAATGCACAATGATTTTACGTATGACAGTATATATCCTCCCTCCATGGAAAAATTTTCAAAATGGCGTACTATTGCAGGTCAAAAAGCAGCACCTTTTTATCCTTTGGTTTTATCCACCAAATGTTTCACTATTGGGTAATTGAGCCATCCCATTAAATGATAAATTTTGCACTCGTAAAAAGTAAAATCCAGACAGACAATCACACGCTCTCCTATCGTGTTTCTCTCCCTTTCTCCTTCCAGATCTAAGATTTTTTTTCAGTGCACCATCGTGTTTCTCTCTTTTTCTCCATCTAGATCTGAGTTTCTGATTCAGTTCCGGCGAGCCCATGTACACCATAAAGAGGTGAGCCATTCTTGAAGTACACCATTCTCTCTACAAGGTTCATTATTTTTCACCCAAACCACCCACAGCTTCTGCCAAACCGGTGGCCTCCCTCCTCATCGATCTCAGGCGATTTCTAAGGGGAAAGAAGTAGCGGTCGCTCTGGTCTCCCTCCTCGTCGATCTCACCGGCGATTTCTCTTCCTGTTTATCTCTCTTTCTCAAAAAAAAAAAAAACCTTGACCCCAGTTTCTATGGCTGACCGGACCGGTCTCGTGGCCGGGTCACCGGTTTCCGGTCCGGTCTGGGTTTAATAACCATGATCTAAACCTTTAGGGTAACCTGCGGCCATGATTTCATCTGAAAACTGACTCAGGACGTTCTCCCCACCCTGTCCTTCACCACCAGCCTTCGGCGCGCTACTCGATGGGGGTGTCGCATTGTCCTTACTCCTTATCGCAACCTGGGCTTTCAACTGGTTGCTTTCCCTTGTTGTGGGCCAAGTCGGCATTATCAGCCCGGTTAACGTTATTTTTGATTTCTGTAGCCGTAATGTCACTAACCCGGCTGGGTCTGCTAGCATCATGACCAGCATTTGGGGCTGGGCGTTCCAACATCCTAATCCGTTCCTCAAGCAACAATATCTTCCTAGTCTCTCCGTTAAGACTCTTTCCTTGATCACTAGTGACCACACCTCTCTCCTCATGCTCTTCACTGGTTTCCTCTACCTCGGTATTTACCGACGTTGAAACCACTGCCCGGCTTGGGCCAGCTCCATCGTGTCTCGGATTCCGGGCCGGCTTCTCCTTATGCATGATACGTTCTTCTAACTCCCGCCTAATCCGCCTCTACTCCTCCTGACGCATGATGGCATTTTGTCGTTCCATATCCTCCCGGACAAGACGGGTGTCTTCTTCTCTTTGAAGTCGCATACGAATCTCCATGTTATCAACCCGCTGTGCCAATGAGCCGACAGTCCGATGCAACAACTTAGCATCGGGATGCTCAAGCTGAAACTCCGAAGAGGGAGGAGGGAGATCTTGCTGTAACTTTTGCTGCTCTGGTAAAGTACCTCGGCTAGGATGAGGGGAATTGGTCGTATCTTCTGTCTCGTCCTCTACTCCCACAACCTCATGGCGCGGGTCAGGAGCAACAGAATCTGAATATTGGACCGTTTGCTCCACACGTTGCTGCTGTGGTTGTTCCTCCGATAATCGGTCTTATCAAACCGCCTGACTACGACTTCGAGTACTTGTCGCCATCGTCAGTGGTTGCTACTGGCCTTCTGTGGCTTGGGAATCAAAGTTTACGGTCCCCACGGTCGGTGCCAATGTTCTGTTGTAGAACATAAGTGTCTAGCCCAATAAGGCTAGGCGATGTTGATATTGGATCGATGAGCTCTCCCCAGATATCTATGAGTAAGTACCGGGCGGGGAAGATAACCCGATGATATCTATAGGGAAGATATCGAGCAAGCCTCGCATCACCGTGCTACACGCGGTGGTGGCTTTTCGCCAATGGGGTGGTGTGTGTGCACGGTGAGGTCGAATAGTAAATAATGTAATGTAGAATGTAGAGAGTGCACGACGGGTAACCTCCTATTTATAGGGATTACCTAGGGTTTCTCTCCTTCAGTAAGAAATCCGTTATTCACAGCGGTGCGCTCCCACGTCCCGGAAATGCCCGCTTCCACTACCCGTACGGTTCTGAATCCCAGATACGTTAAGAGGATGACTCAACTCATACCTGGATAGGAAGTGTTCTGTAGCAAATACCCTTACTGGGCCGCATATCCGCTAGGCCCAATACATGGGTCCATAAGAGTACCTATTAACAACTAAATCAGTATCCATTAACAACTATATCGACTGTTAACAATTAACGTTTTATGAAATAATACCTAAAAAGCCATGGGTCCTTTTTGAATGCGACTTTTTCTTTGGCCTTTTTCAACAATTTTTTGCTAATTTGGGCCCTAAAGTAGATTTTTCCTTTATAAAGAAAACAAATAGGCTCGGAATTTTAATTTGTTTATTCATAAAGTATAATAGCAATGATAATTAAGGATTTTTTTTAAGGGTTAAGGTGCAAAAAATATATATATATATATATATATATATTTGTTTTTTTAAAAATGTATCCAACATCAAGTGTTTTTTGTGTTTGTAAAAATGACTATGTAGTTATAAAAGTTGAGGGGAAAAACCTCATTGACCATTAGTTTAACTTTTTTGTATTTTTAAAGCCGACATGGACAATAACTAAGCTAAATTTTATTCTAACTGGGCAAGTAAAAAATTACAAAAAGAGGCCCAAATAATTTTGAAAATTACGTAAATTCGATAATGACGAGGAGGAGGCAGATGGGGGGTAAGATTGAAATTGGGAGAGAGAAAGGGAATTGGGGATAGAATGGCTGAATTGTAATTTTTCAAATATCTATGCCATTTTCTGTAATTTGTTTTAGTTGTTTACTGTCAGTTGAGATGAAATTTAATTCAGTCATCGTCCATGTCAGCATTAAAAATACAAAAATATTAAATTAACGGTCAATAAGTATTTTTACTCTATTTTTATAATCATATACTCACTTTTGCATACACAAAAACGCTTACATTTTAATTTTTAATTTTTTTTTTTTTTTTTTTGAAAAAAAGTGGGGTAAATACATGTCGGTCAAGGAGGAAGGGCGGGAGCATTGGGGATGAACCCTAGTCAGTGGAAGAATCGGTGGGAAATCATCATTAAGGGAAGACAACGCCATCATTTGCACGTGTCTATGGACCATATCTTTCATTCCTCAATTTTCATGTACCAATATTAATCTCCCCTCACATTCATAATTACGGGGCATGTACGTACATGTGTTTCCCTATATTCATATTTACACATATTTGACCACTTCTATATGTAATCAAAAATCAAATCAAATCAAATACTAGCATCATAAAAGTTTAGGATTATATTAATTAATAGTTTCTGGGGTACATATTTTCATATTTTATCATTCGTTGGAATAAATTTTATATAAATAATTAGTCCATAGACATGTCACATGAAATAAAATCAGTTATGAGTTAGAAAAGACCGCGCGCAGTACTAAAAGTTCGTGACAGAATATTTCTCGGATAACAATAAACTACTACTAATCAACAGAGAAAAAAAAAAAAAAAAAAAATAATGCAGCAGCTTCCGCAATCAGCAGAGCTAGCTCGTAATTGGTAATCGATCACAAGCTTTAATTGCCCCGAGGACGAGAGAATGATGTCTAGTCTATGGATGAACTTTAGCGGTAAATTCCTGAATATTCGAACCTCGCAGTCATCATTTTATAGGTGCATTGCAGTTTTAAAACAACATCAAGATAATATAATTCCATCAATTCTGCTGGCACTCAAGACCCGATAAACTTCGAGACAATCAATAATGTACGTACGTAGCTAGCTGTTGTGAGTGTTAATAATTGGCTGAAGCAGAACCTAAACCGAAATTAGTTGTCGAAAGAGAAGTCTTAAAAAAGAAAAGGGAGTGACCCAGAGAGTCAGAACATCAAATCGATCACTAGGTTGAAAGAGGAGAGCCATGTCGTGTTCAGCTACTTTATTAAATGTGGCGGTGGGTAAGTGAGCCTTGTGATTTCTAATTCTTTAGTCCAACACTCTAGCTTGTAGCTAGTGGTTGTCACTTAGCCGGAAACCTTTTGGCTGGGAAATCGATGGAAAAGGATAGGGAAGGTGATGCCAATCACAGTGGCACGGCCGCGACTAAAGTGAGATCACAGATCACTGTTTGGGTAGACAGATAATTAGTATATACTACAACTAGTAGGCATTTTAATTGATCTCACGTATGTGTATATGCACTTATGCAGGCTTCACTCATGATTCATGAGTTGAGGTGCAAGTGTTCATTCACTTTAGCTTTTTACGGCGAAGAAAGAGAAGGGAAAGGAATAAAAGGAGGAATTGGGGTCACTTCATGCAAGGCAAAGTGGGGGCATGTGCGGATGAAAAAGGATTCTGGGGTTTTGGGTGACAGTGCACTCATCAGCTACAAGGAATGAGTGAATTTGTACAAACGTTTCTCTTTTTATTCCTTCCTTTGCCTTTTCTACCTTTTTTCTATCTCTTTTACCTCCTCAAAAACTCTCTCTGAGTAAAAACAATTTTGACAAAGCGAGCTCTTCACTCATCCAAAGACCAAAGTATATTGCCTTTAATCATAATCTTTCCTTCTTCTCAATCATTAAACCAGGTCGCACCTTCTTAAAACTCGAGCCCCCTTCACATAATTCCAATCGCTTTCACGCTTAAACCCCATAATTTCAACCCCCGTCTCTATCATTTATATTACGCATCATATGCCAAATCCTCAAAGCTGTCTTCAAGGATTTACGTCACTTCTTTTTACCCCAACACATGGTCGGAGTTTATCAATAAAGCTGTTCGTGGATATATGAGATAGACGCACTGAACAGAGAATGGGCCGAGCTGGGTCGGTATGCTTGAAAGGGTCCGCCCATGGTCTATATGGGTTATCTCACAGACTAAGTGGGTTGGACCAAAATAAACCCGGTTGGTTGGTTACATAAATTAGGCTGACCCTTATTAATGATGTCACGTATGTATGGGCTAGGAACAAATTGATTATGAGAACGAAAGAAGTCAAGTGGGTAGTGTTTCAAGTTATTAATGATGTCACGTATGTGTGGGCTAGGAACAAATTGATTATGAGAATGAAAGAAGTCAACTGGGTAGTGTTTCAAGCAAGTCCGTTGTTTAATTCTACTTCATCCTGTTTTAAATATAAGATATAATTAACTTTTTTTAGAGATTAAAGAAGCTAAATAAGTTATTTAATCATATCATATGTTGTATATCTTTAAATTATATATCAGTTTATTAACTAAACTAATAGTTTGAAGAAAAAATAAAAATAAAAATATTTTAAATTAATTTAATTAGTTTCCTTAATTTCTCTAAAAAAATCAACTTTGTTTTATATTTAGGAACATAAAGAATAGTAAACTTTCCTAATTAGCATAGTCTGTGGGCAATGTAATTGGGTAATCGATGGCATATATATTTTAGTAATTGAGAAAATTGGGTGTTTTGGGAGTTTGGAATATCAAATGGGCCATGCGACTATATATTATTCAAGGGCACAAAATCAGAGGGTGGCAACGCCGTGTGCATGTTAGCGTCACTAAAAAAAACTTCGTATTACCCATGGAAAAATTCCGTCCCAAAAAAAGATGTGGATTTTTTTTTTTACTATAATTTTTTTTGGGACGAAAATTTTCCATGGGTAATACTAAGTTTTTTTATAGTGCGTGAAGCATATTCGGCAACTTTTTGCTTGGGGCTACACCTAAATCACGACATAATAGCCATTTCTCTGATTTTGGTCTTGAAAAATTAATTGGATGACATTGAGGAAGATGTGTTCATTTATTTGATAACATTTTTTAAGAAAAGCAAGTATAGTAACGCGTTGAGGTTATAAGTAAGATCAAGCTTATAACTTTCTACTTATAAATGAGCTTTAGTTTTATATGGTTGTACCATAAGGTCATTAGCGGTATATAACAATATGATAAAAATATTCTGCGCAGGCTGGCAAAGCAATTAAAAATATAGCATTAACAATTGAGATGATCAAAATAGAAGAATTTATCATGTCTTGGGAGAACTGATGCCTTTCTTGCGGCCCAAGCCTCCTCACTTTTCCAACATCATATATACGCTAAGATCTTTATATATAAGCCAATATGATATCGATTCAACTACAGAATGATGAATCGTGTACGGTAATCCTGGAATCGGCTTCTACGGTAAAAAGAAGGCGCAGAAAATAAAGGTGGGTAGCTAGGAAACGAACAAGCCAAGGGTCTATTTATAAGATGAATGAGGAAAGCTGTACGTTGCGGCGTAGTTTGTTAAGTGGGTATCGATTCCGTGTTGGAAGATACTACGTGGTTACCAATTCTCTGCTTAATTAGTGACGGTAGTATTGGATGCCTGCCCGAATAATTGAAGCCGCCAGCAACATCTACTAGGCGCATTCACGTGCAGCCTAATTGGTTTTAGGCATCCTCATATACATATATAGAGACCACACAATTGTCCATTACTATTATATTTTGTTACCACCTCGATCACTGCTATATATGCATAGAAAGAGGCCGTTGCCACCTGATCGTCATCATCAACCCTCTCCCATCCATACAAACTACTCCTTCCCCTCATTAATAAAAGACACGTAAATTTACTTAATTTGATTAGATTAAGGAAGCTCGTTAAGTTCGTTAATATGACATGTATTATCTTCCCCAATTCCCTCATTGTATCTCCTCCTTGATTATGGTTGATGAAGTATATTAATAGGGGTAGATTAGGAAAATATTAATAAATATGTAAACTATGTTTTATATTTTAAATAAAGATTAACTCCTCAAATAAGGAGTAATACATACCACCTCCCATACAATCCAGTTTATTACATTTGGCAATCCCATCGAACCGATCCCTTGCTATTTTTTTTATATGATTTATTGTTCTCCATGTTACGATCAGATATATATATATGGTATAATATACATCGTTGAAGTCAAAGGAAAACTGAACACAGACAAGAAAGGGAACTAACTTGGCGGGCATTATATATTACTAGTAGTTAGAAGTTAGGCCTCAAACAAAGCTTCATGATAAATAAAGACTACTCCGGTTCTAAATATAATAATATACAACAGACTTTTTTTAAGAAGATTAAAGAAACTAAATTATTTTATAATATTTATATTTATTATTTTCTTTCAAACTAATTTGCATGACTTATAAGCTAATATATGCTCCAATAATACATAATATTATTATAATTAAGTCATATATTTAGCTTCTTTAATCTTTCTTTTTCAAAAAAAATAATCAACTGTATTTTATACTATTAATTATATTCCGATGGAATTATGGTGGTGGGGTGAAATTTAAAATGTCGGGGGATGCGTTTCTGTTTAATTTGGTGGTCAACAAGATGACATCCTTGGACAATGATTAGGGATTTATGCTGCCGCTCTTATATTATACTATAAAACACACCGCCAAAATGGAACGCATGCAGCCTCATATTTAGACAGGTAACGTCTTTGGACAGATCATCCACATGCCATCTCATGATAGCCATGAATCCCTTTATATCTTCAACTCATATATCCAATCTTCTTCAGATTCGCTTCATCTTAGTTATGCCCCTTCATTCTCAGAACCCTGAATATATGATCCCAATTCATATTCATCAGCATAATACCCCAGGCGGATTTGGATAAAAGTAAACTATATATGACACAGAATATGATCACTCCTGCGTGTAAATTAATTTCCAGCGTGATCTTAGAATATTTTCTGTTATTATCTTTTCTGCTGAAACTCTCCAACCATTATAAGATCTAACCAAACTATTCCGATCCGCTGTGTCAGATTCATCATATCATTCAGTCTAAATACAAGTTCACAGTACAACTCGTTGTTGTGATTGAGTTTCTAGTTGTTTGTGCGGTTTCGACAATTTTTCCTCGATGGTGACAGCTGCTTTTTTGGGTGCTCCTCTACCTTATCTCCTTATCTTCTTATATGTTACTACATACCGCAACATCTCCGCATTAGTATTCGCAAATGTGCTTTGATTAATGATTAGTATATTATACGCCACTCCTCACAGCTCACTTTCATTTATTTAATTATTTACCTTTCGTCTCTTACCCACTAAATTCCATTGTGCATATATGTAATTAATATATCATCACGAAGATAACATGGACAATTTATGTATATGCTTGGTTCTTATAGATGCTCGGTGGAAAAAAAAAGGTTGCTTCAGTAATTAAACAACGTGGTTTACTTTGACCACCATCGTGTTCTGGCTTACAAACCTCATCACCGACCTACAACTTGTTTGTTTCAAGCTGATCAGAAAAACTACACGGCCTCCTCTGACACATACAGAAAAACTATACTGCCATCTAGATCTTGCTAACTATAAATATGTCCCTTCTTTACAAATTAAGCAGAAGAAGCCGAAACGCCTAGAAGAACTTAGATTCAACATAAACGACATCACAAAATAATCAAACAGAAAGTAAAAGATGGGAAATTTAAGCGACCCGATCGAGGCTTGAATCGGGATAAGTATATATCATAATCTAATTGTAATCATCAACAAGATCTTCGGGTCTGGGGAACTCATTCAAGTCGGGCTTGTCGGAGGGGGTTTGGGCGTGAGAATCGGAGTGATGATGAAGGGCGGCTTGGAGGGCGTCAACTCTTGCGCCGACTTCGGTGGCCCTTTTGCGAATGGAATCGGGGGACATGTTGTGGCCCTGAACGACGTCGCCGTCGTCGTCTTGGAATAACAATTCGGGGAAGTTAAGGCGAGCAGAAGGGCCTCTGAGATAGAAAACGGCGGTGTCGTAAGCGCGAGCGGCGGCCATCGGAGTGGTGTAGGACCCCAGCCACAGCCTCGACCTCTTGTTGGGTTCTCTAATCTCCGCCACCCACTTTCCCCACTTCCTCATCCTAATCCCTCTGTACGGTTTCTGTCTCGAATCATCTTGCTTTCGCTTCTCCGCCTTGCTCTTCATCATCGATCTTGTCTTCCTTCTCCAATCCTCTCTTTAATTCCTCCGTCTCAACCGCTTTTACTTGTTGCGGCGACAACTAATTAATAAGCTATACTTCCATGGTAGTATGATAATATAAATATATACACATATATATGAGAGAGAGTATTTGGGATTTCTCTCTTGTCTCTGTGGGTATATATAATAAAGAGCGGCGAAATGGAAGCAAAAACCTGGGAGTACTCTGTTTGTTCAGAGGCTGCGAGGGCTTGCTCTTATACTCATTTTATACGGTAGAATATGGAAGGAGAAATAAAAGGATAATTATGGAGATCGGGAGAGAGAGTGAATGAATTTCTGACTTGGCTGCTATCGTGTCGAGGGGAGAGGGGGCCACGTAGGGTGTTGTATTAAAAATCCAAAGATGGCCGACACACCCCATCCGAGCCATCTCTTTCTCTCTGTTGCACACTCCACGTAGCATGTTGTGCGCCCGTTATGGCCGCCGACGTGGACGGGATCCGCTTCTCCCTATTCCTCCCATAACCTCCAAGCTGCAATTATATTACTAGTTAATATTAATATGATATGTATTTATTTAATATAATTAGATTAAGAAAGTTAGTTGAGTTGACGTGTATTTTCTAATATGTTTTTTAGTCATTTTTCATAATCTCCTCATTCCCTCTACTTTTTAATTATTATAAAAGGAATATCAATAGAGGTAAGTTAGAAAAATATTAATAAATATAAAAATTTTATTTATATTTAGAAATAAAATAAAATAAAGAAATATAAATGATGGATCGGCAAATGGGTGTGTTGTCACAAAATGCGTCTTCGAGCTGTGCAATAGATGCGGCCAGTCTCAATGTGCATTGACTGCTGCCAAACAAGTGGTCCCCGGGGCCTCCCGTCGCAGTTTTGGGACTAGGATGCAAATGGAAATGCAAAGACATCAGACGAAGAACGAAACAAAATTGTATTGGGATCGTGAGTACATTACAAAGGATAACTAATAATGATAACGTCAATGGAGTTGACCAATAAATGCCATGGCAAAGTGAATATGTAATATGTTGTATACATAATTGGCAAATTTCCAAGTGATGATGATTGTGTTATGCCTCCAATATAATTTATAGGTGATGCAAGAGGCCTGCTACGTTCACGTTCCTTGATCTTTTATCTAGTCCGCTTTGTTAGCGTTGCTCGTCCCACTAGATGTAAGTCTTTTTTAATTAAATTTCACATACCAAAAAGAGATAATTAACTAAATGACTATAGGGTAAATTTTTAAATTTATCTTTATTTATGAATGAATATCTTTCAACTTTTTTTTCTCTTTATTTTCATTAGTACAGTTAATATAGATAAAATTGTCATAATCTTATTTATTACCATAAAAAGAGATTTATAAATAAGACTAAAGTGGTACTGTATTTGCTACAACATGGGACAAGTCAGTTTCATTGTTTTATGGGTTTGACGCTTCACTTCTGTTAATAATTTTTTAGGCTCAATAATTCATTTTTAGTCTAAACAAGTCGTCTCTTATGCAGAAATGAAGGCTGGATTTAACATATATAAAGGGCTTGTTCCTCACAATACAATGCGGTAGATCAGAGGTTTAAATCATTGTTTGATGATGTGAAACGTTCAGACAGTGGTTGAATTGAAACATGAATTCCTCATGTAAGAAAAATATCCATGCGACTAATAAAAATTGCCACTTGCGTGCTGGCCGGTCTTTTAATTGTCGTCTTCTGTATAATTGACAACTAAACAAATGTCATATTTCTCTCTCTGTGTGTGTGTGAATCACTTTTCAAAAGGTTGTTAGTTTATAAAAACGTCTTTGCTGATATCAACAGAAGAAACGATATTTAATGAAAGCAAATTAATATTAAAAAAACTAAAAATAGTGTCCTTTGTAATAGACACATGACATTACTTGTACGCCTTGCATTGTCTATATTGCACTGCCCAAATTGTTTGCTGGAGAATTTTAAATTGCGGCAACTTGATGTTGGTGAGGTTCCTCAACAAGGAAAAAAAGATAGTTGAGAATGAAGCGGCGAGGAATAATATATAGTAGAATTATTGAGGAAGGGACAAGTGGATGAAACGAAGCGAGGTCGGTGGACGGAGAGAGAGCATCACTTTCCGTCCACGCAATATATAATATGCAAGCCAAAGCCTTTTTATTCCTAAGTTATGCCATACTCTCCCTTTTCTTACTCCTTCATTTCCTCTTGACTTGTTTTTCTTCTTACAGGTAATTCTTCGATAATCTCCAAATCATGTTTGATATACATGCATGAAAGGAGTTTCAAACACCAGAGAAGACCAGAAAATATGTTTAGTATTGCACATTTTGCACGAATCAAAATGTTGCTTCTTGCATTGTCTGGTACATGATAGTCAAA
The DNA here is from genome assembly GCA_019022655.1 of Acacia acuminata. Taxonomy (NCBI): domain Eukaryota; kingdom Viridiplantae; phylum Streptophyta; class Magnoliopsida; order Fabales; family Fabaceae; genus Acacia; species Acacia acuminata. Next base: position 1,118,667 of record JAFJYI010000015.1, read on the forward strand.
ATCGCGCTTTAAGCCCAAAAAATGCCGCTTTTACGCTTTTTTTCGGGCAAAACGTGTTACGTGGGGGAAAAAACGCATCAGGGGTAAAAGCGTAAAAAGCGCCGCTTTAAAGCGTAAAAGCGTAAAAACGCAGCGTTTTTGCAAAAAGCGCCGAGTTTACTAAGGGACTTAAGTGAAAGTTTTAAAAGTTCTGGAGAGGGACTAAAGTGAGAATTTTCAAACTATTTTGGAGCAGAAATGAAATTTCAAAAACATCTGGGTCCTTTTCTGTAATTAATAAATAAAGATCATTTTACCCCTAATTACACTTAATTCAATACAAATGTTCCTAACTCAACTTAGTACTTAATCATACAATAATGTCCCACAAAATGCATTAAAAATCCCAATTTAATCATGTAAAATCATATAAAAAATATGCTTTGATCAATGACAATGTTAGACATTTTGATTGATATTGCATTGATCAGTATATGTGTGTATGAAGGCAGGTACCTTATATACATAAGCAGGTAAAAACTCCGTTTTATTTTACGATTTTACTTTTACGATTTTTCATTCTCCTTTCGTTTTTACGTAAAAACTACGCTTTCACTACCATGGTCTGGTATCACTTGGCGATGGGGGACGAAACATCTAGTAGTGGGATAATTAATTATTGATAGGACGAAAGCAGATTGTGGTAGAGAGGCGGAGGCAAACAGATTGTGTCATAAGAAGCAGAAGAAGAATGAGGGGATATTAGGAGATGGAGAATGTAGAGTCCCACTTGTTGCCAAACATGTCAACTCATTTGACCTTAAATCAAGATAAAATTTCTCTCATATACTTACTTCGTATATTATAAATTATGATTGAAAAGCTACTTTTGAAAGTTCTAATCATTATTTCAAACGAGCATGAAGCTTCCTTCGCCGTGAACTCACCAGCCAAAATGAGATGCATGAATTGAGTTTTCCAATTACCCACCAACTTGCACCCACCTTCTAAGACCAATTAAGGCCATTGAGAAACCCACTTACTTTTCCTTCACCAATCACATTAACGCGTTATCTCATCTCATCTCAACATCACAATTCTAACTCGTTCCTCCGCCCACATTCAACCACTCCAAGCAAATCCTCTTCCACCACGGGACATGCATTATCTCCTTCTCTATTCACACCTTCCAAGGCTCTCATCTCATGTTTTTTTTGATAAAGATGTTTGTACTTTGTAATCTCTTCTGTTTAATTCTCTCCCTCTTCAAAAACGTCATCATGTGTTTTTTTACAAATGTAAACAAATCTACATTGACGTATAGCATTGTGTAGGCCGGGCTACTCCTTAGGGTTACGATACTTGCTCGGTTTGGACCCTAGATCCAGGTTATTTTCGGCCCAGTCCATCTTAGTGCATTTGTTTGTATACTTCGTTTTTTTTAATGTTAGTAATCTTTTTAAGAGCTATGCAATGAACCGCAGCCCAATACTGAGTGGTAAGGCTTGAAGTCATGCTGAGCAAGGCAAGACATGGGTTGAGTTATCATCCAGATGGAATATGAGGCTGAGGTGATCCCTCCGTCACGGCCCGACATAAGGACAATTTCACCTTATGTGCTTCCGGTCCCAGCTAACCAACCCATATTTCAACGCCGCTCGAATGATGACTTGCTCATCTCTGTGATAAGTGATAACCAAGTAACGATCAAACAGTAAGGGAAAAAATGAACTACTACACTTGACTGTCCAGCGCCATCAGACAATCATATAAACGTGAAAAAGCGGATCAACAATACGTTAGAAAGCACAAATACAAGAATAAAAATGATCCATATTGAGGCTCGAATCAGAGCATTTTCTTTATACTTTAGACATAGGTGAGGTGAGGTGATACATATTCTTCATTTTGATACCCAGAGCATTTCAAATGAAACGATCCCTCACCTCTCAAAAAGGAAAGGAAGTTCAATCAGATAGAAGTTCATATATCCAGGTGAAAATTTGCGTTCAATCCATTCAGAAATATGGTTTATGCCCTGTTTGGTGCGTTGGAATTGGAGCATGTGAATATGGAATTGGAATTCATTTCCATATCAAAGTTTGTTTGAAATATTTTAAAGTGTAAAATTATGGATTTCATATTATTTATTATATATGATTGAAGCCATTTTTTTCACATAGGGTATGGTAAGATATTGCCACTTGGGAAGGGAAGGCCGCTTTGCCTAGTCCATTATTATCTAGCCCAAAAATATTAGGGCTTCTAAGGGCGAGGATTGGGCATGAGTTGTATTTTATTGCCCAATAATCTTTCAGACAAGGGTCTCGTCCCGCCTTGACTTACTCATAAACACCCCTAATTAATAAGTAGAAAACTTATCATTAACAGGTTTTGAGAATTTCTTGATATTATTTATTTTAGTTGATACCTTAATATCATTTTCTCTTCTTTTTTAATATCAAGGGTATTTTGGACTTTTGATAGTATAAATAAACATATTCAATAAAAATTATAAAGAAATTTCACAATGATCCAGCCTTCTCTTCTAAATATAGGAGAAAATTGACTTTATTTGGAGAAATTGAGAAAGTTAAATAAATTACTTAATAATATATTGTGTATTCTTAGATTATATATAAGTTATTAATTAGTTTGGAAAAAAAAAATAGTCTAAAGTAATTTAATTAGCTTTCTTAATCTCCTCTTAAAAAACAATTTTATCGAGGAAGTACCAAACATACTTTTAAACCTAATTTTTATATCCATGTCCATTTCCATTTGCAGCAAAACCAACCAAACTGGCCCTTACATTTTCATCAGCAGCCAGGATTAGAACTAGAGCGTGAAAAGAAAATGCTTCGTTTGGGAAATCACATCTAAGTAGGGTCTGAGTGGACAAGGAGAAAAGCCCCAAAATTTACAAAAACCATGGCATAGGGGTATAGAACCAGCATTCCACACATCGAAGGCCAGATAGCGCCCAAGAACTGTTAACATTCATAAATATCGTAAAACTTGAAGCCAGTGCCCTACTCAAATATAGACAACCCAATTATTTTTTGGACACAATAGACAACCCAATTCAATATATTTCCATTTATTGCAGTTACACCACCATCACTGTGCAATGACAGTAAGAAAATGAGAAGAAATTGCATCTAATTCACATTAATAACAGGGGGGGTACAGATATTTATAAGGGCTTATGTCCCTTCAACCATACTTAACAGAATGTACAGCTGAATGGTTAAGTCACAAACTAACTCTTGATATCTCATATCCTAAGACACTGTTTCTAAAAGTTCCCAATATAAGTCAGATGCGTAGATGTAGCCCAGAAAAAGCTAAATTCAGTTTATCTTGCTCTGGTTTCCATGATCTGAGTTGCTCCTCCTGAGGTTTCAGCCTGGTAATCTATAGTCAATATAAAAGTCACATGACGATGTCAACTTTTCCTTCTCCAACTACTTTGATAGAGAAACAGTAGACAGATAATTTCCAGGCCTCTCTCAACTGGCAACGAATTCACATCAACAACTTAATATTTGTCCAGGCTAATTTCAGCAAGGCGCATTTTCTGCCAATTACTGGATGAATTAATATCAATATAAACAGAAGGCGGCTCATTTTTTGTTAGTTATGGAAGATATGATGCATTTATTGTATTACAAATGCTAAAGATTATCCACAACAAGGAAACACGAAGTTTGGACGCTTCAAAACTGTAGGCAGCCGGCATCCAAGTATAGATGACACCTCATTCTTTTCATAGCTGAGTAATTCAAAACAAAAGGTTACTTCTAAAGAATTATGTTCAGTTATATGCTAAGACAAATAATAATGAGATTATACAGCAAAACAGCAGCTCTTCCCATGAAATAAGGAGAAAATACATTTTGGCGAACTAAATATATGCATGATGCATATCATAAAACATTACAGAGAAAGAAAGGCAGATAATTAATTTAACTCGACCAATTAAAGGAGCCACTTGAAATCTTAAACAGATAAGATGAAAGATGCCAAAGACAAGCTAGAGATAGACTTTATTGAAGGTACCAAAATAAGCCATTATCATTTATCTTCCCAAGCCGATTTCAAAAAACACTTCAACAAAATTCCAGATCAGAGATCATATAATGATGCAATCAAGGAAGGATCTAGAAAGATCTGTTATTGAAAAAGTGTAATCTTCAACCCATTTTTTGAAATATTAATGGAATAACCTGACCTATTACCCAACGAGGACATGAAAAGTTAGAAATTCCAGTCTGATAATTAATTAAGCAAACTCAGCTGTCCCTAGCTAATACAAGCTATACACAACAGAAAAAAATGGTACTATCACATTACTAGAAATTCTATGAATACTGGAAGAACTACCACTTCATGCATTCAAAATACTATAAATTAGTTACCAGAATTCAGAAATTTAGAATGGCTGCTGAATTGAACCAGCAATCGTGGCCCAACATTGATTTATGGAAGGAAATAACAGATAACTTTAGTGTATTAATTGATGCCGCAAAACAAAGGATATCACCCTTGTATATTACACGAGTCAGAAAACTAAGAATACAGATTATTGGGAACCAATAGAGAAGAACATATATGACTTCATTATCACCATCATATAATTTTTTATTAGACTGGAAATCTAGCATTTCTATGGCAATCCTGAATTCCTGATGCATAAATACTAAAATACTGCATAATAGAAGCATACACTTTTTAGAAGTTTAAATCGAACAGAAACTACGTTCGTTACAGGTAAAGCAAAATGAAATTTAAGCAGAAGAATTACGATGCAATAGTCTTAAAAACATCAATGTGCCAGATTCCAGTGATTCTATTATGGGTGTCATATATTCAGGAATAATTCCAGTCTACAAACAAACTTTACATGGGAAAATGAAATGGTTCAAAATGAAGAACTACCATCACAAGTCTGAACGGCTGAACCAAACACAGCTCGCCCTGGACGAGGAAGAAAATTGCAGGCAACATTGAAAGACGATATCAACAAACAAAGCCAGACACTCTACATAAATGCAAACTGTGATGTATTCATTTAAGGATGGAACTCTCTATGATGTCACTGGTTCCATTATTTAATCCATGATCATCCAGGGTGATTCGTTCTGAAATCAATCATGCTCCATAAAAAAGAATCAATCCGCTCTGAATAGCGTGTGCAACCACCGCAAAATATTTGCCCGAATTAATTATATTTGCTATCTCAAAAAAACTCATCTTCTGTTTCCTCATCCTCATCAATCCCTGGCATATAATTTTCATCCAGTTCTTCCAAAACCCACCCTTGTTCCTCATCCTCATCCGAGAATGTTGCATTTCTCAGATCATTAAACTCGGTTCTCATTGCAACAAGCTCATCTACTATTCCATCCAAATCGCTCGTAATAACAGTATCTCCATCGTCATGGGATACTGAAAAGAAACCATCATCTTCAGCTAAAGACTCTCTTCTTCTGTTCTTGGGTACTAAATCTGTCTCTGCAAGCTCACCATTCTCAACCTCAATCCAAGGAACCCATAAGTCAGCATGCCGTCCTAATGCCCTGTCCCAGTCACCCACAACTACCGTTCCCAAATTTGCCTCTCTCGCCCTCCTCAACATCTCGGAAAAATCCGAATCGTCGGACACCAAAAACAACCAATCTATCCCTCGGCTCATTGAGTGTTGCATCTGCCTCTTCAGTGCCCAATCAGCTGCTTGCGGTTTATCTTGCACCGTCTTCACAAATACTCCGGCACGCCTTAGTTCGGAAGCGAGCCCATATCCCACCTTAGGGGTAATCAAAGACCTTGCTGCCTCATTGTACTTGTGATTCCCAGATACGAACCTCTCTTTATAACGCTGACGCTTTTTCCCCTTAAGTGACCTCATCCGATTCAGTTTTTTCTGACGCTCTCGCTGATGGAGCTGCTTGAAATGCTTCTTGAGGTCTAAATTACTTTTACACTTGCGGCCACAAACCCCACAAACGGACGGCTCAGAAGGCGTGATCATTCCTTTACGCTCCATAATGTCTATTTGCTTCCGTTCACGGCGTTCGTGGAGAACCCATTGGGGTAAGTGGATAAATGCGTGGCGATTGGCGTAGGCAGACATGTCGACAACGTCACCGAAGCGCTGTGCCACCTGCTTAAGTGCCATGGCTGCCTGGTAGGGCGGTCCGCGAGGGGGTTTGTTATCAAGGTCCCATAAGACTACGACTTTATTCTGTTTGGAGGCGTAAATACCTTCCTTGTTCTTAACCATGTCGATTTCAGAAGTTGCAGCGGAGCAGGCTCTGGTAAGCCATCGGCGAGAAGGCAAAGTTTGAAGTGTGGATTTTGATGAGATTGCAAGTGACACTGCATTTCTGAAATTGAAGGAGAGAGACGAGCAGGAATGGAGGCTCCTCTGTGAACTGAGATTGCGAAGGAAAAGTGAAGGGGTGGGGTCCGTTGCGTAACAGAGTGATAGAGTGTTCATGCTCTGGTTCCTCGCAAGACACCTTTCACCCTCAACGTTTGGACTTCAATTGGATGAGATCTCTTGAATCAGAGCAACGAGGTCTTAGATGTGAAGTTATATATATCTTTATCTATTATGGTGGATGAATCGTGATCGGGTGGTCAGGATTGAAAATTGGATTTTTTTTTTCCAAGGGTCTCCATTTTTAAATTGGGTGTGTTGTTTTAATACAACTGAAAAAAGACTTATAAATATCATGTGAATCTTTAAAACTCAGAAATAGAGTGGTGACAAATGATCAAATTAATATTTTAAAGTGGTGATGATTTTATTATAATATCCTTTTTTTGTCAATCATTTTACACATATTATCAGTCTTATTAATTTTGTCAAAATAACTATTTTTTTAGTCAATCATGTAAGACACAATTCAAGCATCAAAGAGAAATGTAGGAAAAAAAAGATAGAAAGTTCAAATAAACAGGATTAAAAAACAACATGAAAATGGATGACAAATTCAAGTAATAAACTTCAAATCTACACTAAGGCCCCGTTTGGTACACGGAATCGGTGGGAAAGGAAAAGAAAATTAAAGAGTTCCTTCGTTTGAGTACGCATTTTAGACCAATCTTCCCGGGCCCACCAATCTTCTCTCACATGTGGGAAGATCAAATCCCTCCAAAATTGGTGGGATTTCACCTTCCCATGTCACTGTTCACACTTTTTGACAAATTTATCCCTCAAATTCAAACTTGGCGGGAGTTCGAACGTGGCGGGAACGTTCGAACTTGGCGATAACGTTCAAATTTAAGTTGAACTTGGCGGGAACATTTGAATTAAGTTTGAACATGGCGGGAAAATTTTTTTTTACGAAGTTCAAACTTGATATATATTTAAGCAAAAAAAATTATTTTTCTTTTTTATTTTAAATTAATTACTTTTGAGGCTAAAATAGACATTTCTTGATTCTTTACCAACTACCACCCCTTCATTTTCTTCCTACCAAACAATTCATCTTCCATCATTTTTCAAAATCTTCCCTTCCCTTCCTTTCCTTCCTCTAAATTCCTTTCTCTCCTCAAATTTTTCCTGTACCAAACGGGTCCTTATGTTTGGTTTGAGGGAGGGGGAGGGAAGAGAGTGGGAGGGAAAGTTGAGAGAATTTTTTTTTTTCATCTTTACAAAATTGCCCATAGATAATTTTCAATATTCCTAAAATATACTCTCACAAAAAAAGAATATTCCTCTAATTAATGGCAAAATGGTTATTGTTCTCCCAAAAGATTTTTTTCCTCCCCTCCCCTCCCTTCCCTTTAACCAAAGATACCCTAAATGAAGGGAAATCAAAGCTTGAACCCCAAGGCCAGAAAACCCTTACAAAATTGAACAATTGCAATCTAAGACCAACCAATACAAGCTAAAATGGAACCAAAAGAAACAAGAAAGAAATTGAGCCCACACTAGATCGGACTTCGAACCCACTAGGCATGGAAATAGGCTAGGTTTGGACTAAACAGGCCTGAGCTTGTAATGGAGCAAAAGGCCTGAGCCCGAATTCAGGCATTTTTTAGGCTCAAGTCTGAGCCTCCATAAGGTCTGGTCGAACCTGAAGCTTTTTTAAAGACCTACTTACAATGTAGACCTTTAAAAAAGTCTTATATTGCAGGTCTTGGAGGCCATAAATAGTTTTATATACTTTGAACCTATCAAAATCTATATAAATATAACTTGAAATTAAAATGTAAAAATGAAAAAAAAAACAAATATTTTGTTATTTATATGATATAAATATAATTATATTTATTTAACATGTAACCAAGCAAGGCGTGAACTTTTACAGATTAAGTCTTACCAAAATAGGCCTAGCCTATTTATACATTTAGGCCTTTAAATGGGCCTTGGTCTGGCCTTTTTAACAAACAGATTAGGCTATAAGCCGCTTGATAGGGGTCTGACCTATTTTCACCCTAGAACCGACACAAGAAAGCAACCAAATTTCATTTTTTGAAAGGAAAATCCAAGAACTTGCAGTAGTTGGACTAGATCGGACTTTGAACTCGTGACGACAGCTAGATTGGACTTCGAATTCACGACTGGAGTTCTTGATCTCCAAGGCCACAGGCATTCTAAAAGGCCTTCATTCCCAATGTCGATATTGTCGTCCGGGATTGCCTTTCTTCTCAAGCAAACCCAAACTTTCATGGCCTTCCTTGTTTCCTCTATAGAGAATCCATGGGCAAAGAAACTTTTCAACCCAAGGCTTCTTCTCTGTTGGAGGAGCTTTCTTAGGCACTGGCGCACTATTGACTTCTTCTCTTCGATGGGCTTATTCTCCTGCATCGACTTCCACAACCTCGGTCGCCATATTCAGACTCGATAGTGAAAGCAAGATCTGGCGATTCGACATGAGAGAGAGAGAGAGAGAGAACCATGAGGTAGATGCAAAGGAAGAAGAACTTGAGGTAGATGTGGATAGAGGGGGGGATATAAGAAGGGAGCTTGGTGCGGCAGGCGGCGTAGCAAAGGATACAATCAATGTGGAAAGCATTGAGTGAAGCCGCAAAAGAGGTTGGCCTGGGAGATTAGAGGATTAGAGAGAAGTGAGGGAGGGAGGGAGAGAAAGAGAGAGGGATGGGAGTAAAGAGAAGTCATGAAAAATAGGGGCATTTTGGTAAGAAACCCAAATTTCAAAAATCCAGGTTCCTCCCCAATTACCTATATATTATCAGACTTTTTTGAGTTTTACAAGTTCACATGTTATTTAAGTGTCTTTTCCCCTTAACATATAGGAGCGGCTACGGTCCACTGCAGTGGACCGTCCGCTGCCTCCCCAATAATTTATCGCGCGCTGTTTTGTGCGGTAACCAATTTAGTAGGCAGAGGAGGGCAGCGAACGGTCCACTGCAGTGGACTGTAGCCGCTCCCTTAACATATATATATATGGGTGTTTGTGCATTGATTTCACCAACTATTCTTCTTTTTCTAAATGAAGGATTCCAAGCCATTGATGTCTGCTGCGTAGCAAAACATCTCAACAACACATGAAAAAAAATTCAAAATCTTTTTTTTTTTTTTGGACAAAACCATGATTTGAAAAAAAAAAATCATTTTTTTTTTCACTTTTCAAGTAGTTAGCATCATTATCACATCATAATTTTTCTAACCTACCCTTTATCTTTCCTCTTCCCTTCATCTCTTTCTTTGATTTTCTTCTGCCATTCTCTCTGTTCCAATTTCTGAAATTTCTCTCAACACTCAATTCTTGACTTCCTTCTTCTAGCTGATCGAAGAAAGCAGTGGGTGCTGGTAAGTTTTTTTCTTCTAGCTTCCGTCATTTCTCTCTATTCTATCTTCTCTCGTATTAACTCTTGACTTCCTTCTTCTAATTGAAAATCCAAGCTTGAAAATGACAACGAGACATTTAATCACTTGTATTCAATACTTAGGTGCACAATAGAAATAATTTTTGGGGTTTGGAAAAGCAAGTTTGAAATATTAAAAAAAATACGTAGCTACAACTTTTTAACACATGTCAAAATTGTTTGTGCTACGATGATTATACAAAATTTCATTAGAAGAATATTTATTTCTGATTTTGACTTCCTAAACCCTACACCATGAACAAGAATGTAATTTTGACGACGACGACAATGATAACGATGCATTGGAATCTTCAACAATACCTTCATCAATAACATCTTCATTTGACATGACTTCTCTATGCAATTCCATGAAAGATCAAATCATTTATTATACACAAGACATTAGTCACGTATTCTTTCTGTTTTTTGACATATTGTACTAGTTAGAATAATGAAATATAATTGTATCCCTACCTTGAACAATTGTGTTTGGTGTTTTATAGTAGAATGTTTTATTATTAAATGGTATGGATACAAATTTGTGTTAGAAAGGGGGGGGGGGGAAAAACTATGAATGAAGACCTTAGTTAAATTTTGTTACAAAAACATCACTTTTATTTTTTCAAGGTTCCATTTTTTAAGCCACAAAACATTTAACTATTGAATAAATTACTTATTTCAATCTAAAATATATTATTTTAGATAAAAACTATTTATAAATGATTGTAGCCTATACAATTAATTAATACATATATGTTTGAACTATTTTTTATTATGTCATATGATTGACTAATGTTATAATTTTAATTTTGTAGACAAATTTATTTAGTTTTTGATATTTGTTATGAAATTTAATGTTTAAAATATTTAAAATAAAATATTATCTTTTATATGCAATTATCACAAAAACTAATGTCATTTTTTGGTGATCCGAACATGAAAAAATGATTTTAATAACAATATTCAAACACTATCATCTTATGAAAATCATTTTTTCACAGAATCTATTCTTTAAAAGCTAATTCAAACACCTTCTTATTAATTTTTTTTGGCATTTGATAAATTTCCTCTTGTTGATAGCATTAATCCCAACAAACTCATAACCTTGTAGTCGTGTCTATCAATGAGTGGAGAGGTTTAATTGTACAAGCATTTGATATTTTAATGAATATTGTCTTCTGACCAAAAAATAAAAAATTGCTGGTCTGCTTGGAGAACCTGACTAATGAAAGTAGGAAATTCTTTACAATGGATTGGAAATTTGGAATATAATCGGGACTGGTCTACCAGGAGGCTAAGGAATGTGTCAGTCGACATGCTTGAGAAAACTCCTGCTCAACACCTCCTTGTTTCCTTTGCCAATCCATTTACATGCAAGGATTTGATTAACATGAACGAACTGAGTTTAATGTGTTCTGATTAATACAAAAGAAAGAATTTTCTTTTAACTAATCAAGTCAGACGTGAAATCTTGACCACAGGCTGGAACACAGATATGACCTTATACATGTACGCAACACATAGCTGGCCTTCTCCGCAAGAATTGAGTCAAAGGATAATTAATTAGGTGAAATAAGACAGGATAGGCCTGCAACTTTTTAACATTTTTTTTATGGGTTAACCATACTTTTAGTCGATTAAACCTGGATTGCTCTGACCGATTCGACTCAGAAAATGGCAATCTAATCAATAAACCGGTTAAGACGAACATCAACTAAGTTCATATTTTTAAAATCAACTTTTTTTTCTTTATAGTTTTTTATTAATAATCTTGAAATTTTTACTTTTTCACCGACTAACCTTAGATTAGTTCTAATCTGACCCACAGACTCTTGATCCAATATTCCGGCCAGTTTAGTCAACTTTTAACCTTTTGTCATTGTCCATGTAGATTATTTCTTTGGGTATTAGTCCTTATAGTTTTACCCTGTTAAAAAGTTACTGATCTGATGATATGGCAAATGGAGTTGACGTGGCGGTTAATACTGTTATTATATGCTGAGATGTAAGAACAAATGGGCAAAATTGTTGACTGAGCTTTTTAAAAAATATATATATATATATACAACTCAACAAAAAACCCTAAAACAACGTAACGTGCGCATGGTCGAAAGGCAATCTAGATCCCGAAGGATGATCGGTGGAGGAAAGGAGATTGATTCCCAGTGGCTGCATGGTGAAGGTAAAGAGGGTATTTTCGCTTTGGGTTCGGTTGACAAGAAGCGATTGATTCCGATGAATTGGGGATGGGGCTGTAATTCTGACCACCCTTGAATATCCGAGATTTACATAAACAAGACTAATATTGCAAAATACTTGCAGAAGCCGCATAAGAAGTTACCACAACAGTTTCTGTCACAGTTGATTTTGAGTCAAGAATCCCATTCCCATTCCCAAACTTGTCTAAATCGTAAATCGTAAACTACAGGGATGACGACCAAAGTTAACTCAAACTATAAGGATTAAAAGTATGGTTAATCATTTTTATATTCTCCAAAACCTCAATGATTGATTAAAGAATATTAAAATATGAATTATTCCAATTTTCAACTGATCCATTCTGAGGCGACTCTACATGAGTAATTTTTAAGGTTAAGTTAAGCCTTTTATTACTCGAAGTTAATTGTATTTTACCCAATTTAACAAACAGGGGCATAATTAAAAAAAAAAAAAAAGACCATTAAAATGTCGTAGAACAGGGTGTTCAAGCGTGTAAACGATGAATGAATCCAAATGTCATCAAACAGATTACTTTTCATGTGAACTTTGCTTTGAAGCGGTGTTTGAAAATTATGCTGCCAAAAAGCAAGAGCATCAAGAAAGCACCACTTTTTTATTATATCAACCAATAATTTAATAATTAATATTCTGATTGATGTGTAGAAAATAAATCATCTCTCCACTGGCCATTGAATTTGAGACCTGGTAATGGGAAGCACAACCTAGGCGGTCCTTATTCTCTCCATCTAAAAAACAGAACAAACCAACATACGTGTCATTGCTTATTAATGAGAGGAATATTGTCGGTTCCATAAAAGACTCAAAATTAAACTGACAATAAAATCCATACTCTCAGAGAAAATGCAACGATGCATTTTTTTGTGCATGCCCAATTAATTCAACCACGCTTTAGTCATACCCCTTCGTAATATTTTCTCCCTTCTTTAATCCTTTCTTCCTCTGAGTTCTTTAAGCCTCCTCAACAATCTATGCATAGAATTCAGAAGAGAAGATATGAGGGAATGGGCCCATGTTGTGGTGATTGCAGGTTCGTTGGGATGTGTTTCAACTCTCTTATTGGTTTGTATTTGGCGATGGTGTCATCACAAACAAAGTAAAACTTTCGTTGAACCAGTTAGTCTGCAATCAGGTATTACCAAGCTTCATCAAAAGAATGATCTTGAGTTTGGTGGTGGGGTCTCTGCAAAACCTTTGTTCAAGTGGTCTGATCATCCCTCGCTTGCTGCTGATGCTGTAGAGAACGGATGGTCTCGATTTGCTTTTTTGGGTTACAAAACCAGCGAATTGTCTCCTTCGAAAAGAACAGTTCTTTTTGGATTGGGAGTGTGCGGTTCTGCTTCAGGTGATCAAGGAGGTGAAGAAACAGAGGCTGAGATAAGCTGGGAAATGTGTCAAGAATCGGTTGACTTCATGCAAAAGATAAGATTGAACCCTGGCCTCAAAAGGATTCATCCAAATAATTCTTCAGTGAGTTTTTTGTCTGTGATACGATCGGCTCTGCCTCTACCTGGTCCTCCTTTGGGAAACTACTCTTTCCCACAAGAAGCTTATTTTGAAATTACGGTTCTGTATGCTTCTGGTTCTGATGATTATGAATGGAATGGTAAGAACAACGAAGGGGAGAGGATTAAACTCATCCAGGACAATTCAAATTCTAAAGGGAACCACATTGAAGAAATGAAAGCCAAAGATAAAGAGGAAGGAAAGTGCGAATCAGCGATACTCTCAGTGGGGTTAACATCAGGAGTCTCTGTTCCTTGGAAAACTCCAGGCAGCTATGCAGGAAGCATCAGCTTCAACTCAAACGGATCTGTTTTTCTTGAAGGTAAATGTCAGGTCCTTCTTGCTGCTTTCAATTCAGTATTTTGTTTTATGTTGTCTATTTAGAGCTATTGATACAATAGCAAACATCCAAAAAGTTAATAGTAGGTGGAAACCTTACGGGTACACTAACACAAAAAGATGGTTATGTTCAGTGTAAATACGCTGACATCGTAATGGGTATGTTGCTTGCAGGAATGAAACTGGTGAAGGAATCAGAGAAGGAAGAATGGGTAGGAAGTAACAAAGTAGTAGGTTGTGGATATGATCCGAGGTTGAAGAAGGTTTTCTTCACAGTAGGATCTGAGTTGGTGCATGCAATCCAGTGCTATTCAGAGGAATTTGGCGCACCAATGTATCCAACATTAGCCGCAAATGTAGATATAACAGTATTGGTGAATTTTGGGCAAAGTTCTTTCAAGTATGGACCGGCAAATGTACAAAGAACGCCTAATCCATGCTTTATAACCCCTCTAGTAAATACTCCTACTGCTACTCTGGGATACGATGATAGTAAAGAGCTCTTCTCTATGGGAAGAATTGATTCTCAGTGGCGTCATGTGGTTAACCCAAAAGGAAGCCACAATAATAATAATAATGGGGTCATCGATTTTGATGATGAGTCTGAGGCTGATCTATTTGAAATCGTCTTGGATCGTTCCTAAAATGTCGCAACCTCACCGTTATAGCTAGCTAGCTTCAGTGGCTCAAGTTTCTCATAATCTCGGTGAGGTTTTAGTGGAACCACGAGCAGCTTCAGAATTCATATGCTTTATTCTGTCTAGTTACCTCATTTTAAGGACCCCAGAAGCTGGTTCATACACATGGAACGATTTACTGTCTTTCATTGCGAAGGCTCTAATTTCCTTGTCTTCCACATGCTAGCCAATAGTCATGTAAAATTTTATCTTTTTCCTTCTTCTTCCTATCATTTTTTTGGGGCTGATCTGTGTATTGGAAGAGAACAATCCTACCCTGTGAAAATTGTTCTCAGGGATTATTTGGGAGACAAATAGATGCATTCTGATGTATAAACTGTCAATATGTATTCTTTGCTGATTTACGTGAGTAGTGACGACAGCAGAGACTCTTAAATTATGATGACAAGAAACATGACCGGGGAAGGAGAAATTCGGTTCCATTAATTTAATTGTTCCACATGTGTGGAGCAAGAATAAAAACAAACTACTCCATTATTCTAAAAATCTTCTTAACGTCATATTAAGGAACGACCAAGTGGAGAACTTTCTATCCTATCTTTAAGAATATATATGACAATACCGATGTGGCAACAAATTGTGAAGAAAGAAAAAGAGCCTTATCGCTTGTTGATTATTGTCAACGAATAAACAAATGTTTAACATGGTTATTGCCTGCATGACAGAAAATAAAAAACACAATTATAGGTTGTTTTATTTCATAAACGTACAAATCTTAGGGATGAGTCATGACAACTGACAGAAGAACATTAGGCCACGTTTAATTCCTAGAAAGCTGACCTATGGGAGAATTGTATTCTAGTGAAGGGTCTGTGGTTGTTCTTTTTCTATGGGGATCATCTTTCCTCAACAATGGAGAAGTACTGCTCTCACCCTTTTTTTTTTTTTTTTTTAAGGGAAGAGCCTTCTAGGTTGGGAATGAAGGTAAGAAAATTCAAAATTAACCTTCAAAGAGCATTTTAGGAGTGAAGCCAATTCATCCGTTGAACTACCGTCGAGTCGAACACAGATCATCATACTGAAGCTTCACGTCTTCCATTGAATTTTCATTTTGTATATGGTTTTATGCATGTGATTCTTTCTCAATTTTGGTTTGTACATATAATATTTACTTCAAGTTGTATATACTTGGTTTTTGCCATCGGTTTAAGATTTTAAGGAGAAAACTGAAGGATGCAGTTAAGGGCATGCTAATCTTCTTACTTTTTATTTCTATTTAATGAAATAAAATATAAGGAAAAAAATTCTTAATATTAAACAAAGTAAATTTACGATAATAATCGCTCTATTCTATTGCATTTCTATTTCCAATATCATTAGGAGAAGGAGTGACCATTTCTGGATGTTATTCCTTCTTGGGATTTTTACCAAGTGCTCATGAATAGAAATTCTACATCTGAAGCTATCAGGCAACACAAATATTGATACCTTGAAATATCAAAATTTAAAAATAGCATAAATTATCAACAAATACAGACAACCCCTTTTATAAATTGGCCTGCATTTCAAAAGCCATGGACGGCATGTGATGTTTAGAGGTTTGAGTACATACAGGACGAGGACAGGAGAATGTGCCACGTTCATTTACGACCACCCAGTAATAATGCTGCAACCCTTTTCAATGATTCAGATGCCTTGTGAAGATCAGATTCTGAATGCGCCGCAGAAACAAATAATCTAATTCCAACAGGCAATTGACAAGTGTCCAAAGTTGATCTCTTGGAGGTGACCACAAGTACAGAATCTTCTTTTAAAACCTGTAAGTGTAAACACAAATCCATTAGGCACAAGCAAAACTAGTACTGAGGCACTGCATTGTCAAACAACATTCCTTACCCGATTGGCAATATCTTCAAGCAAAGACATGTCGTCTTTTGTGGAACCGGTTGACTTCTCTAATCTCAAGTAAACAATCGGCGACTCTGGATTACTTGCTATTGTTAACCCGGTTATATTCAATAATCCTGCAGTAGTAATCCAGCGAGTCTCAAACAAAAAATAAGATCAATGGTCCACAGAGAAAGAGAGAGTTCTTTAAACAGTCAGATGCTATGTAAAATCTAGAAGGTGGGCAGCATTGAATAATAAAATCTAATCGAAGAATTGGCAGGGAAAGCAAGTATAACCTTTCCACAATATAGCAATATTATTTTTCAACTTAGTAATCAGATTTGGATTTTCCTCCAAAATGTCAATAGCTGTAATTGCAGCACTAGCAAGATATGGGGGAAGTGAAGCAGAAAAAACATAGCCAGAACTGCTCAGTCGCTGCCAAGACAGAAAAAATGTTAAAATATCAGTGTTTTAGAAAGGATGAGAAACAAACTCTGGCATTGAATATATACAGCATGGTAGAAATTCAGATGACACATTACTCCACCATACAATTTTTACACCCTATAAGTTATATTCAGGAAGATAAAATGGAAGGAAAAAAATTAATAACCAACAGCTTGGGAAATAATAAATCTTTGGTTCTCTTACTTCTACTTTTTTGTCATAAATTAATCAAACCTATTCCCAGCTGTACTATCATCAAACAAGACACTTCCATACTTGGTGTTCTATAACTCTTGCACTTCCAGTGCAGAATCCTCCTTCTGAAGCTAATGCATGTCCCAGAGCAGCAGTTATAATATCTAACTTCTCGACCTGAAATGCATAACCATAAATCACAACAGACATTGCAGTTCAGAATACATGAAAACTTGTACTCAGTGCACATACACCCCAGGGAGGGGGGAGCGAGAAAATGAGAGAGATTTTCATCACATACTGGAACTTTGCAAAGTTCAGTGAGACCTCTTCCAGAACTTCCAAGCACACCAATTGAGTTGCTCTCATCCAACAAAACACGAAAACGGTATTTCTCCTTCAATCTAATGATCTCATCTAAAGGAGCAATTTGGCCAGAATTCTGGAAAATTGTATAGAAAAGAAAAGGTTGTTGGCAGGTATGGGGAAAAAATGTAAAGCGTTCAAGGTAAGCAGTAATAAATCTTGAGACAATGAAATAGTGACAGATACCAACCTAATTGCAACAGTAATAAACCCACATACAAATTTATTATTCATGCCCCCATAGGCCATAAAGATCATCTGAGGAAGCAAGAATAACCAAAAAATTAAGGAGAACATGGCAGGATTTGTTGGCTTGAAACATCAGCAGAGAAGGCTATTTGTATCTAAATCAAATCATGTTTCTTACTAATCATCCCATGCTAAATGTTAGTTCATTTGTTCGAACGAATCCCTTTATATTTATAACTTGATTGACTAATATAACACCAACCAACAAATTGAGATGTTTTTAAGGCTCAAACTTGTTAATTCAATCCTTCATAGATAGATTTGATTTGTAATGGCTGATCAACCCACTATTATCGTTAATATTATATCAGTCATTCATATAGGATGATTACAACATGTGACAAGAAGCCAGAAACACAGGCAGACACTTCATCAAAATACAAGAACATACATGCTCTCTTTATGATGGTTGATTATGTAGCATGTATGGATAGAAAAACTCAAGTTAGAAGCGTAAAGCTAAGGTGCAATGAATGACAGACAAGATCTACCTGGTAGACAGCTTCAACAACAATATAGCGCCTCACTTTCTCGGCTCGCTTACTGTTTGTACTAATTTTCTCCAGAGTTTCTCTTAAAGAATTCATGTCGTTGTGCTTAAAATACAGCACTCTGCTTTTGGAAAGATAAAGCCCATTCTGTATTCCCCAGTGGACTCCTTCATCCCTGTAAAAGGCCCCCTTGTATGCAAAAGTTAAACCCGCAAAAAACAGCTTCAAGTGTGTGCCAAAAGAAGCAGAAAAATATCAGAGTTTATCACAATAAACGACATTTTAACTAGGGCTTTTAAACTGTCACATGGATGGACACAGTAAAATTCAGCTCTTACTTTATTGTTATCAAGTCAGCATAAAGAAGCAGAAGAATTAAGGGGAAAAAACTACTTAGGGCAAAAAAATTGAGATAAAACTGCTCAGCTAGCACATCAGCAATGTTTGGCTATCACATCTCTCTATAATTGTCTGAAAATGCAGAAAAACAGGACAGAACCATATAGCTGATAGACAGAGTTTATGCTTACGCAACAATAATATCTCCTTTTTTAGAGAAAGCAGGAATAGCACTGAACATGGTGGAAAATCCATAAGAGTAGAGAATTGAATCAGGGGTTCCCAAAAACTTTGCTATTCTGGCTTCACAGTCAAGGTGCACGTCTGGGGAAAAGAAAAGTAACATAAGAAAACAATTACGTACCAGCAAAGGACTATGTTTTAAAACAAAATCATTTTTTTTTATTTTTAATCTACTTTAACAATGAACCTTACCAATTGTTCCATAAAACCCACGAGGACCACAAGAACCAACACCATATTTTTCAACAGCAGAAGAGCACGACTCCTGAAAACGAAAGATGCAATCAATGCACTGTGTTATAACAGCACTCAAAACAGAAAAATTAATCAGTGATACAAGGAAAATTTTCTTACAAGTAGCTTCTTATGACCTATCAACCCAAGATAGTTTGCTGAAGCAAAATTCACAACTTCTTTACCATTAATTATGGCATGTGGCCCTGCAGCACTGCAAGAAACATAACTCATCTCACCAGCAGGAAAATACAGGTAGATAATTGCCTTTTTTCCCCTGATAATCCTCTAAGAAAACTTGCATAACAAAATGAATGCACATCAAGGCATTTATCTGTCCAGACTTTAAATCATCTTATACACTCAATCAACAAAACAAACAAGAAATGAAAATAAAATATAATATGTCCAAACGTATCAAAATCATTAACATAAATCAGATTACCCTCAAGAAAAATCAATCACCTCTCTAGCACTGGTGGTTCATACTGCATATCTTCACTAAGATGAGGAATAAGCGGTTCTGGAACCCATTCGTCACACAGCTCATCTATTTCCTGCATATATCAGGCACGTACTCCAATATTGTTAAGTTAATAAAATGATAATTAGCAAAATTATTAGACTTCCACTGGTTTTTTCAAACATTATCTTGAAACGCACAGTATGAGGGATTCCAATCATAAATAGTGACTCAATAGATTAAGTTTACACTGGAAAATAACAATATAATTAGGAATTCCCCATGGACCATGATAGCACAATCTACCGATGTCCATCTTAGCATAGCATCATTTTCTTTCTAAATATTAAGAGTGGCAACCTATTCAGAAGCAACAAGTGATGTACAACAGTATGCAATACAAAGCACATAAAATATGAACAAGCAACTTCTACAAGAGGAGAGAAGAAAAAAAATTTAAACCAGAAGTCCACATAAAGCACACTGAAACTGTTGAAGACCTGAAGGACTTGGCCAGTGAAAGAAAAAATTGTGAATAGGCGGGAAAGTTTACAACAAAATCGTATTCAATTCTCCCATCAAGCATTCAACATCTTTACAAATCCATTAATTGTATTTCCAAGTCAATAAAGAACAAACCAATATGGCATATTCAGATCTACCAACCTTCTATCAGACCTAAACCTACAAATTACAATCATAGTTCCGGAAAATACAGAATAGAACGAGTCATCTAAAAAGATCACAACTGCATGAACAATCATCCCAAAAGCCCAATGCATCATCAATGAAGCTATTAATCAGCCTTCTGTCAGGGGCAAGTAGTTAATCCCAGACCTTACAAAGAACCTCTTGTGACTCGTGTATAAAGACCACCCAGACAAATCATGAGGAACTGGATCTGCAAAGCAGCTTCCATTTCAATGTACAGGAAACCCAAAGGACTATCAACCAGGAAGTTCTAGAAAGTTCACAAATGGTGATAAAAGATAGCCCTACACTAGATCACTGGAACCACTAAAAACCACATTAGCCAAACTTCCATGTAAACTTGAAATTATTTTGAAAAATTTTAAATATTGATGGAAAAACTATTCAA
Source organism: Acacia acuminata (assembly GCA_019022655.1). Taxonomy (NCBI): domain Eukaryota; kingdom Viridiplantae; phylum Streptophyta; class Magnoliopsida; order Fabales; family Fabaceae; genus Acacia; species Acacia acuminata. Next base: position 1,139,232 of record JAFJYI010000015.1, read on the forward strand.
ATAAGCGACATACTGATCCTCGTTTTACATGAACATAATGGGGAGATCCCCCAACAGTTAATGGAGTGGCCAAATTAAATTTATTTTATTGAAAATCACAATTTATAATCTACCAGATGTCAAAATTTTGCGCACAGTATATTTGTAATTGTATGGGCCTCGTATATAAACTTTACCTTCACAAAACTGAAACTTTCACTGGAACGTAAACAACTGAAGTAATCAAACACAGACAACACATTCACAAATGTCATAAATAAATGCACACGTGAACACATAAAACATTTGATGAATTGAAACAACACATTTCATCTAACCTTTTCTGTTAAGGGCCGTTTAGGAGGCTTGTAACTCTTCTGGGAAAGCAGGAAAATAATGACAACCCCAAGAACAACTTCCACAAATAAATGTCCTTCAAAGAGAAGATAGTAATAAAGGTAAATCAGTTGATCATATAGAAATCATCCATGGGGTGAACATATTTCAGTCAAGGATATGAAAGATTACCGCTAATATGATAACCAAAAACTACGGCTCGTGCAGAAGGAGCGTCTAAAGCTAATCTCACCCAATCTAATGTAGTGTTCAGAAAATTTACGACTGATGAGACCATCATATTCTCCATATTTCGAATATTGAAGGAAGCCTTAAACGTCTTTCTTAGATTTGACAGCGTGTCCTGCTAGTCAATTTCCCAGACACTCAAAGCACAGTACTATATTGATACTGTAGATATATGCTCCATAAACCATTACAATTACGAATCTATTAGTTGATTATAAACATGTTAAACAAGCACAACGGCAGTATAAAGAACAAACATATTAGGAATTGAGCATAAAGCATAGCCAGTACGTCTAAGAAAAACATAGGTTTAAAAATACAGCATAATTTGCAGGTGAAGTGATACAAATTTTTTACAGCTGAAAAGCACAGCTACACAAATAAACCATCTGATAGTGATACCCTGTGCATTTCGAATCAAAATGATCTCTTGCCTCTCTAAAAGGAAATGAGGTCCAATCAGATAGAAGTTCATATATCCAGGTGAAAATTTGAGTTCGTTTGGGAAACACATCTAAGCAGGGTCTGAGTGGACAAGGAGAACAGCCCCAAAATTTACAAAAAAAGTATATGGCATAACGGCACCCAGTGGCGGACCCAGGATTTTAGATTTGTGGGTGCACAATTAGTGGTGGGATTTGGGGGTGCTGCCCCCGAAATTTTTTTTAAAGGAAAGTTTTAAACGCATTAAAAAACAAAAGAATATAAACAATAAAAGAAAAGAAAAATTCAACTTAACCTTTACATCATTAAGGAGGAACATAAAATTAGTTGTGTGCATACCTAAATCATAGACTGTATCAACAATTTAGTAACCTAAAACATTCTCCAGTGCACAAACTAAAATTAAAGCAAGTGAAACATTTCAGAGGACCAAGGGTTTGCAAAAGGCATAAGATACAGTTCTAAGACAAGCAATCATATATACGATGGAAGGATATCAGGAGACTGCTAGAGGAACAAGACAATGCAACAAAAAATGAAAAAACAGGTAAATCCATGAAACATATTGAAATATACTTTAATTTTAAAGTAAAAAATAGAAAAATGAAATATTGACCAAAGTGATAGTTTCCTCATTTTGGCAACAAAGAATTATTAGAAAATTCAATCGATATTATCCCTTTAGTCCTACCCCACAGTCCTAAGTTCATAATCCTACCAATTTGAAGTTTCATAATTGGGCTCAACTTCAATGCCAAGCTAGAAACCAGGATTAAATGTAAATTTAACAATCAATTGCAACCAGTTCAAGAACCCTAAGACGAATTAGAAACAAGGCATAATCCAGAGTAGCACAGAAATATGGCCATACTTGAAAAGGGGAAGGGACCAAATGAGAACTAGTTTCCAAAACCACTGCATAGAAGTTTCCAAAAGTTACTTAATTAATCACATTAGCATGACAACTAGTTTCCAAAACCCCCTTTTCACAATAACCATCCAAAATCTGAGCTTTACAACCTGAACCTTAAGTACGACAGAGACGGTGGATCATATAGATGGTATAGTCTCTTCTCCAAGCATTTACACAGAGATCATAGTTGACACTTGAAGGGGTAATTATATAATTTAGAAATAATGACATTAACATTGAGAGCTAATTTCCTCATCAATTTCACTCAATTTATGAAAACAATCAAATAATGAAACATATTGTTACTTTATATTCCCGTTATCATTCCTCTCGTATTCTCTTCAACAACCCCAAATTTATAATTCTAGACAATGATCAAGACTTTAAACAAGACATCTCAGATTAATTCCAGAAATCAATTGAAAAACAATTCGAACATCGATAAACCTGAACCAAATAATCAAAATTCAAATGATAGTCCAAAAGCACGAAACAAACATATACAAGCATGAAATTCACAGCCCAATCATCTAATCGGGATTTAAAGACCGAGATTCCAGAAAAACGATTAGAGAAGGACTTACAGGCGTAAACGATGGGACAAAAGATGCGAAAATACAAAGATCCACAAAGCGAGAGATTATAGGTGATAGGAGCTTCAAGAACCCTTGTGGTTTCGAAGTCGGCGGCAGCGAGAAATTCCAAATAAATGATGACTTTTCAATTGGAGACAAGAGAGGGCAGAGAACGAGAACCAGGGAAATGGGGAGAAAAGAATTGGAGACGAGACGAGATAGGGCAGAGAATGAAAACGACGGAAATGGGAAAAAAAAAGGGTAAAAGTGGCTTGACAGGCTCGAACTTGCGACCAATTGATTAAAAGAAGGAGGAAGACTAGAGTATTAACCATCTGCACCACCTACAACATTGTTACCAATTTCTTTTAAATTATATATATTTTGTGTCTGCACTTGCCCACATTAGCACAAGTGTAGGTCCGCCACTGACGGCACCTAAGCTCCTCCATGAGTCTACAATAGGTGTCGTGTATAAAACCAGTATTCTGCACATCCAAGGCTAGAGAGCGACCAGCCAAGAACCATCCACATTCATCGATACAAATTTTGTCTCCGTAAAACTCGAAGCCCCGTTCTTTACTCAAACATAAACTACCCAGTGGCGGAGCCAGGAATTTACATTTGTGGGTGCACAATTCGTGAGGGAATTCGGGAGTAGCGCCCGAAATTTTTTAAATTATGAATTTTCTAAATCCTAACAAATTTCATCCGATGTCAAGAGGCACAAACTATCCATCACACTTCGTAAAAAAAAATTAGGTGACCAAAGAAACAACATCTAACAAACTCCTAAAACTGTAATTCATGGAGGAAGAGCTGGAAGACAGAGAAACGACATAAATGAAAATTACCTTAGAAAGCACTAAGCCGTGGATCCGGAACTCGAGAGATTTGGAGAGTAAGGGAAGCTATGGATCTGAAACGGACAGATAAAACAAACTTACCACCAAGTTTCATGGTCAAAAGAGATCATATGTCCTAATTGTACCTCACACCAAATTAGTGCTCCAATTGCTAAAAATCTGTTTTCAGTAAAATGGGACAGCACCTCTCTTAATGCACTAAAACTTTTCAAACTTTATAGCCATCTACTAAATCATCATTTAGGTGACTCTAAACATAGTTCAAGCATCTAAAACAATGATTCGATCATTCATATGGCTACCTCTATAAGTATGGAAATTCCCAACTTTAAGAACATCATTCAAAAACTTAGTTTGAAATAGCACCTATATCACACCTTAATATACATCTGAGGCTTCTAATACACACATATCTATATCTTAATTCTCTTTTCCATTCCAAATAAAATCAGCAGCAGCAGCATCCCTTGAAGCTTCAACTGCTTTTACAGACACAAATAAACATTCCCCCACCCACACATATCAGATCATGTCTTCAGCATTTAAACCATCCTCTTTGCAACTTTATTGGTTTAGCCTCAAGGAACAAACCCCATATAACAGCAAATGAAGACCCCTCTGGAACAGAGACACAGGTTCAGACCTTACACCGTAGTAATATTCCCTTACAGCTGCTATTACACTGTGTCTCTATATATGCATATATCTATTTTCAGTTCCAAGTAGAATCAACATCATAATAAAACCTTTAAAGCTTCAGTTTTTACGGACAGCATAATAGACCAAAATAAGCTCTAAACCATCTTATCCTAATTTAACATATTATCAACAATTTCATTTTCCTTATCCTTAATTTCAGAGAACTCAACGCCTTAGACTTAGAGACAGCAAGCATTCGATACAAAAATCACAAACCAGAACAAATCAAACACATGAAGCACTAATTTCTTTTGCTAAAAGCTTTAATTTTAACTTATCTTTCATTTACGCGGAGGTTTCCTTCTCAAAGCTTTAATTTCAGTCACTCCTCTTACCCCAAGCTGCAGCAATTCAACAAAATTGAAAGTTGAAAGAGGTTGAGGAGACTCACCTTACTTGGTTTCTGGTATTTCTTGCAGCGATCAGCCTCTTCCTTCCTCTTTCCGGTGATCGCTGGTTCTCTCTCGCTCTCGGATTTGGAGAGTAAAGGAAGAGCGGCGAAAGGGGAAGAGGATTTGGAGAGTAGAGGAAGAGAACGAGGAAGAGGGCTACGCGATTATTTGGAGAGCAGAGGGAGAGCGGCAAACGGGGAAGAGGATTTGGAGAGCAGAGGAAGAGAACAGGGGGAAGAGGGCAAACGGGGAAGAGGATTTGGAGAGCAGAGGAAGAGAACAGGGGGGAGAGGGCGACGCTGCTAGGGTTAAGAGAAAATGAAAATAAAAAACAACAATCTTAAAAGGAAGAGAGGGTGTTCGAACAGGGGACCTCTAAGTGTACGTAGCGTTATAACCAACCGCACCATCCAGCCAAGTTGTGATAAGATTCCTTCAAAAAAATATTTATTCTCAAATGTTTGTGGGTGCGCCACTGAAACTACCCCAATTCAATTCATATCCATTTATCTCAATTCCCGCACATCCGAAAACGTAACATTAAGGATGTTCACGATAATCTCCCGAGTTTATATTTAGTGCGATGCATGCTAAAGAAACATGAAGATTAAGAGTTTTGGGGATCCGGGTGAGGGAACTTAGAATATACCAATAGCACGAAGCAAATGGAAACAACCCGCAATAGATCCAGACGAACGCCACCACTTTTGTCGACAATGAACCTTACCTGGGGAATGTAATGGGCAAAACAGTGAAGGCGGCTGCGATACGAAAACAATTCTGAGTCTTCTCCTTCCTTCAAAAATTATCGCATTCAGATAACAAACGAGAGGGGAAGGGTCAAACGATTCTGATTTTTTCCTCCCCTGTATTTTTCCTCCCCTTAAATATATTAAAATGCTGATGCTAATGAGGCCACAGCGCTAATCCCTCAATGGTTGTCGCTCTCGTGTCCCCTTGCCGCTTTGTTCAGTTAATTTTAGTGTTTACATTCGAAAGTTTGGCAAGAATTCTTTCCTTTTTTTGTTTCGGTTAACGGTGGGATAAAAATTGACACTGTTTTGTTTTTATCTTATACTACTAGATAGCTATACATATTTTTCACGTATTATATGAAATTCAAAATTATCACATAATTCATCGTCTATGAATAGAAAAATTTGAGATGAGTTTTTTAGGGTTATGATACATTTATATAGTAACAATTATTAATTAACAAGTAACACGTGAAGTTAATGACCTTTTTTCCTTTTTTGGGTAATAGCTTTAATGGTGTTTTGGTGATCATTGACTTATGACTTGTCAATTCAAGAGTGCCTCTGGGCCATCGTGCCTGGCCTTCATTCTTGCATCATCCTTAACTGATGGAGGGTTTTACATTAATACTTGGGGACCCTTCAAGCTGGATCATAGCTAGGGATGGTTAGCATCCATCATAGGCTAATTTCTTGTTTGGCCTTTGTCAACCTCCCTCCTACGCCTCAGTCGTTTAGGTTTATGGCTTTATTATAGACACTTTTTATGCTCCCCCTTTGGCCTGTGATTGAATGAATTTACCTGCCCCGATTTTTTTAATACTGTAATTCTTGGTGAAATTATAGGTCCTTTTCGATATACTTGAAATGAGTGCATGAGCCAACAAACTGCTCTCAAGGCTATCCTAGCTAGTTCTGGTTCCAACTGCATTCATAATGATAATGATTTTGCTTATTTGCACGGTGAGAGGTATGGCGGGAAAGGAGCTGCCACTATGCTATAGCAATTTAAGATAAGTGCGATATAAAGATTATTGATATTCCGATTATTTACAGTACAATACATATTGCCAATAGAAATTGAAGATAAGTTGACTATAAAATTATTTTAATGCGTATACATGCCTACAATTCAGACAAAATCCGCGCTCGCCATGCCATGGCTTCCTATCAAAAGGAAGCCATTACTCTACTTAGACTCTCTTATGCTGTCAATCACCATGGTTTACAGGATTCAAGTCTCAGAAAGGGATAGTCCAAAGTACACACTCGCAGGATGCTCCATTAATTCCTCTAGCATATGCCATCATCAAAAAACTGAAACCTGAAGAGACCAACTTAGTATGGTGACGATGTGTAGAGAAATAATAAGGCAACGCCAAGGCACCCTTCGTCAAGAGAGTTAACAGCACCAGTAAGCATAGTGCTCATCTCTGCGATGGATGCTTACAAGTCCCCCACACTTCAAACAGATGAAACTACTCCCGTCTGAACTAGCATCCAGTACTACTTGCATCCTCCCAGTTTCCGCCAGTATAGATGTCTCACGAACATCTGGATTTATCGATGGACCAGAAATGCTATTTGCAGATGTTTGAATATTTACAGGCAAAGCTTCAGCAATGGCACACTCAGCAAACAAAGAAGCCAGTTGATCAACAGCAGCATTTTCTCGCAGTTTACTTCTATACAGCTCACGAGCCCGGTTTAAGAACTGAAAGACAGCTTCATCCCCGCCATTGGTCTTCATGGCTACTACCACCTGTTCCAAAATTAGGCGATTATCAGCCAACATAAAGACTTCCAGTTTTACAGCTTTAAAATATGTTTTCTACTTTGCCAAGCATTTTGCAATTTTCATAATAGAGTTTTATGTTACACGAATTACAATAGATAACCTCCTTTATTCTTTTGTTGAGTAGCTAACTCATTGTCATTTAAATTCTAGAGCATAAGAGCCAAAATTAAATTGGCTCATTCCCCAAGGCATTGTACATTTCATTTATTCGGCACCTAATTATAGAATACATCAAGAAGCTTGTAACAGTAGTCACATTCACAAAGCTAAAAGATAACTAGCGCAAAATTACTAAGAATTACAAAAAGATAACAGTAGGGAATAATACTTCTCTATTCAAATGTTGTGGAGTAATATGAATTGTTTGCTATCCACAACATTTGAATAGAGAAGTATTGGAGCAGATAATGCCCTACGCAGGCATGACCTGACAATGCACCATTATTTGAATAAACACTAAAACTCTAATAGTCCTCCACCTAACCATCTTCAATGATGTAGCAGTTAACTCCCATAAAGGTTTTGATTTTGTTCCACCCGAAATCATAATCATGTCTAATGTGTCTCACAGATCTGAAAATTTTGTATTTAATTAGCGCTACATTGGAACTTTAGAACTTCGGTATTTACTCTAAGGTGAAAACTTTTGGCCCTCAAAAAGGCTCAGACTTTTCTTACTGCATTTTTGGCAGCCCATAATCTAGTAATTATTTTACACAATTATGTTAACAAGGTCGTCACTTATGCCCTAACTTTGTCTTGCCCAAGATATCAAACCATAACTCACTTATGAAGTCCGGTTACAGAGTTTAAAGGCTCAGAAGCGGTTTAGTTATATGAAGGATATCGAAAGCATAATGGCCAATCGTGCCTTAGATGGGGAAAAAAATCAATTCTTTCTAACATGATAATCTACTTGAATGCTACAGCAACAAGAGCCTCGCATGAGAGCGCAATCCTTCAGCGCGACCATTAAAGATCAGATAAACAAAGGAAGGAAATTATCCTCTCATCTAATATATTGACATTGGAAGAGATGACAGAATTATAACCTCAAAAAAAAGTAATCGAATTAAAGCTTAGAAACTGGAAAGATTAAAATAAAATGAGCAGAACAATAAATCGGAAGCTAGAGGGGGAAAAAAGACAGAAAGAAAAGGGTAATCTGAAAGAATGTGTGGAAAAGAAGAAAAATTACCGCATGGAGAGCTTGGGAAGGCTTGCCCTGATCGATGAGCTGCCGTGCCAATGAAAGTAAATCTCGAATGAAGTCATTCTGACCGAAATTAGAGGGCCGCGCCACCTCCTGGGGCGACGCCTTCCCCGCCTCAATCATATCGGTGTCCATATCTGGCTTTCTAGGTTCTTCTTCAAATAATCTTGTTTCCAAATGCCGAAATGCGTGGGCTCATCCTTTAAGTTTCCGGAGGGACGGGTTCTAAATATTGTGTTCGAAAATACAGTGATGCTCCATCCTTAAGACTGAATTTAAGTTTATTTGATAAAATTTGGTATTTAATATTAAATACTATGATACTACCTCTTATCTTAAATATCTTAAATATAAAACATAATATAATCGATTCTAAATATATGATATACTTTATATTAAACTATAAAATATATCTTATATTTAAAATCAAGAATAAATAAATCTTGACCCTATCAAAATATTTTATCTCTTTTCTCTGTATCACCATCTTTATATGAAAAAAGATAGATAATTAAAACTTAATATTTTATACAACATTTTATAAATTGATTTTTTTCTGTTTTATCTTAATCTGTTCGATGCTATTAAAAAAAATATTTTTTCCAACTTTAGATTAAAAATAGATTATTTAATATTTTACCAGTATTTATGAAGTGCAGTTTAAATTTATTTACTTATATTTATAATAATAGGTTTATAAGATATATATATATATTTAATCTTTTTTTATATCTAAAAGCTATTTATATTAATACTAAAAATAGGTATAATATACGGATACAAAAAGCAGGATCAAGACAACAAAATACATCAAAGACAAAAACAACAACAAAAATGCCTAAATCACCGTACATAAAATATTTAGAAGTAGAAGTAGAATCATGACAAAGCGGCCTCCTCAATATCCGGGGTTAGAAGTGACAACGAAGAAGGTGATGGTTGTAAAACCCACCCGCAAGACACCTCCTAATAAGCATTAGGAGCAACAAGAGCGGTTATGCAGTCCCCATATTGGGGTTAAGAACACAAAAAACCCAACCTCGACGTAAGAAGACCCATGATGTCCGGAAGAAATCTTCGGACCTCCGTTGAATCAGATCTGGTGACCTTGGCCACACAACAAGCAACGCCTCTTTAGATCTGCCCCCAAGAACGCAGATCCGAACTACCAAGGGAGAGTCGGATCTTATAACGTTCATACAGCCGTCCATCCAAGAGGAATTGACCGCAGATCTTACAGATCTGCTTATTCATAAGACAAAAACACCACCAGACAACCCAGTAACACAGAAAAGTAATTAAAAAAAACAGATAAATCTCACCTCCACAAATCAGATTTGGAGAGGAGAGGAAAGGGCTCGCCATAGGGACGAGAGAATGCCACGTCTGACAGAACTCTGAGGGAGAGGACCATAGATCAAGGATCCGGACTCCAAAAACACCGGACCGCAGATCAAAGATGTGGACTCGCAACAACCACTCGGACTCATCCCGTGACACAAAGGCGGTGGTCGCCGGCGGCTTGTGTGTAAGGCATAAGCCGCCGGCGATGGAGCATGCGATGAAGAAGATGAAGTGTAGAGAAGAGGAGAGAAGGAGGAGAAAAGAGAGGAGACACGAAAAAACTATATATATTTAATCTAATGAGATGTTTCTAGCAAATTCTGCGCCGTCATAGCACTGGCGACTTCCTGCTTTTCCAGGGAAACGTGGACAAGGTGTCTGATTCCCTCTCCGGGCTTAAGCCCATTCCCCAACTAAACCCATTTATCCCAAGACCAACCCATGACCCGGCCTCTATCCAAAATATATTATGAGCGCACTATAGCAGTAATGTGAGAAAATTCTCCCGCATCAAGAAAAGAAAACTAAATTCTGCAACAACAATTTGGAAAATTTAAAGAAACAAACCACCGCTAAGAATTACGTCGCGTAGTAGTTTAAGAAAAGAAAGATTCTCCAACAATATTATTGGCGTTGTTGTTAAACTCGCGAGTGAGTTCACTCTTTAAATTTATCGCTTTTACGTTTCTAGCTTATGAAAATGAGTTGCGTTAATGGTAAGCTCATGTTAGTTATAAATTTAGTTAAATTCACGAGCTTATATATCGAGTTTATCGTTTTTATGCTTCTAACTTATAAAACATGTGAACTTTTTTTATTTGATCATGCTCAACGGCTTTATATATGAACTTTATAGAAATTTCTTTGTTAAATATGATAAATGATGAATGGTAATGAATTTAATTTCAATTATTTGGATTTAAAATATATTTAAATCAAATTTTGTCATTTTTATATTTTAATTATACATTAGTAATACCTATTTAATAATAAAAGTAAATTCTTATAAATTTACGGTTCATATTCACAATACAAGTTTACATTACTATTACGAGTTTCTTAAAGTCACGAATTTGACAACCTTAATCAATGGTTTTACAAGTATTTCAAATACTACAATATTATATAATTAAATGATGTTATTTAACAGGCGACAAAATAATTAGTATTATTTGCGTCTCACCCGTAGTTATTAAAACCAAAATGGATTGGCCAGATCAGTAAACCAGTGAATCCATCATTTAACAACTTTGATCTGGCCGGTCAGTGTTTATTTAGAATTTTATAACTTTAAAAATTTATATCTAATTCTACATATTTCAAAAAATTATAAATTAAGTCTCTATAAAAAGCTTAAGATGTTTACTTTCTAATGTAAAAAAAATCACAAAAAAATATAATCATTTGATCCTCAAATACCCCATTTTGGCATAGTTCAAGTATACTTCCTCACCACTTTGACTTCGAGTTAACTTTGATTTGAACCATTAATCATTATTAACCCATTACCCCTATGAGTTCAGTGGGGGTTTAATAAACTTGGTCTCACCTGTATTTTTCTTTTTGGATAAAATAGATAAGTCAAAGCTTGAAGAGTTAATACATGGCTAGCCCATGGAGATTTAGCCCACATTACATCAAACTAGAAAATGAACTAAAAATGACAGGATCATTGACCCTCCAAGGCCATATGAAGGCACCCTCTGAGAATTAATAGAATTATAACCACTCCATCATCAACAGCAGAGCACTATGTCCTTTCTTGGCCATATATATTTCCTTTATTGGCCATATAATTTGCGTAGAAGATGTTTTCTCGCGGCGTGGTACGCCTGTATTTTTCTACATCCAAACCCAAGAAATATTTCTTGTAGCCTGGAAAGCCAACAAGAAACTCAATCCCGGGGAAAAGATGCATGCCAGCACTGGAATCAACAGAACATCGAATGACTCGGGATTTTGTTCACTTTCATTTTAAATGTAGGCATCCGCTAAGACTGATCTTGTCTATCCAATATATATATATATATATATATATATGTGCCACGTAACTAAACAAGAATGAGGTTAAAGATGATAGTACAACAAGTCAACAAGATGTTTTAAGAGGTGGTGGTGCGTAGGTCTAATGCACTATCCTCCAATAATACAATCTCTTTAATTTCCTGCAACATCTTCAAGACCTGCCACATAGTGGGTCTCTGCTCAGGAGAGGTCAAGCTACAGGTGGTAGCAACCTCAACAAGCATGTCCATTCTGTTATCTTCGCCTCCATTATCTTCCCGCACAGATTTCACCCAACTCACCCTATCAGTGTGCACCAAGAAAGGGTGTTCTGAAGGAGGCTTCCCCGTCAGAAGTTCCAGCAACAAAACACCATATGCGTAAACATCAGATTTGGGGCTTGGCTGGTGGTTCGGATTACGGGTCTCGGGCGCCCTATACGCAGCTGAATCCGGGTCGTCGTTGAAGCTGGAAGCGTTGGCCAACCTGGAGAGACAGTAATCAGTGATGCAGGCTTCAAAATCAGGGCCAAGCAAAACGTTGGAGGACTTGAGATTGCCATGCACTAGTCTCCAGGCTTGGTGAATGTAGGACAGCCCTTGTGCCACGTCCTCTGCTATCTTCAAACACGATGTCCAGTGCAACGGCCTTGCCCTGCTTGATCTTGAACCTGCGTCCACCACACACTATTCATCAACACTTGCTATTTTCAATTCAACATCCAGTCAGTCATCCCCTAGTCACTACGTTTTGGCAAACAAACAAAAACCTTACACGTGCAGCAGAGATTTAAATATCATGGAGAAGGGTCCCAGAAAGATAAGGGAATCCACTCAATGCTTGCTTCAGCACGTTATATTACAATAATAATAATAATCAGCAGGCAACCTGGGTTCCACCCCTGCAACGAGGGTGCCGGGGAGTTAAAGCTTAACTCGTTGCACAGAGCTTGTCGTTAACGACAACACAAATGAATGGGCCCAGTCCATGTTCGTACAATGTAAGGATTTAGAAAGGTCCAAATGCCATTTGTTAATATATCATCCCCCATTCCAATGTAATCAAGATTCAACAACCATGGACAAATAACCGGGGAGCTCTCATAGACTGCTCGTCCTGTTTAAAACTGGTCAGATTAGGGAATAATTTCGGGCCGTGAGAAATTAAGAGAGAGACACAGAGCAATCGACCGAACGCCAGACGACAAGGACCAGTCATGACTCGTTTGTTTTGTTTCAACTCGTGAAAAAAGACTCCTAAATCCATAGTTTTTTCCCCCTCATTTAGTCACCTCATGATTCTCATCAACCCTAGGGTATTAGATTGATTAAGTAACTAACTGAAAAATGTGTTCAAAAAAGCAATTGTCAGGTAGCACGCAGCAAGATTCTCGGGTTTCAAAGCTCAGGTGCTATCAAATCCAAGAAATGGATCACATGGGAAGAGAATTTCAAAAGATTTTTTCCCAGACTCCACGTCATTACCTATTTGAATACTCTCTCTCTCTTTTTTGGCAACATCAAACGCACTTTTTTTCGGAAGCAGATCATAATTTTTTTCTCTCATTATTTTCCATCAACCCATCTCATCAAAATATCGTCGTATCGTGACCTATCATAATTCAAACGGACATGATTATAGAAACCTTTTTTTCAAGATTAAAATAGTAACCCGCAAATCAAGGAAACAAGTACCAGTATGCCCTAAACTTGTGAGAATCAGTTCCATGTCACAGGACCGAGTGAATGATTCAGCTCACCGGCCGGAGAAGGATCCATAGACAGATATTAACTAAAGCAAACAAGTCGGAAATGGAGCAGCTTACCGTGAACGAGGGAGAAAAGACTGCCATTAGGCTCGTAATCATAGATGAGAAGCCTCTCTTCTCTGGCCTGAAAATAGGCCCTAAGGGGGACCAAATTGGGGTGGCGAAGACCACCTACTGATTCCATATGACTATCAAAGATTTCCTTGGTTGAGTCTGAAGCCACTTTAGCTGCATCCAGGCGCTTCACAGTGACGATCAAACGGTCATCCAACACCGCTTTGTACGTGGACCCCAACGATCCCCTTCCCAAAAGCTCCGCCGAGGCTCTCATTAGCTGGTCCAGAGTATAAAGCTGCGCCTCTCCCGCACAGAACATTAAGCTCCCACTCTTCGCCACTTGCATCTCCTGGACCTTCTTCACCTTCTCCTCCAATTCCTTCTCTTGCTCCATTTGCATCACCGCCACCACTTCTGCCGTCGCCGCCCCGTCAGAATCCATTAGAGCCCTCGAAGACTCCTTCTTCTCTCCCTGTCTCCTTAAGGCCACCACGAAACAGACAAGCGAAGCGATGAGAACGCAGACCGCTGCGGAGAACCCAATAATAACGGCGTTCCTGTTGTGTGTTTTCTTGTAGGGTGTACTGACAGACCCGTCAACGCCGTGGACCTGGGCGCTCTGACCAAGCTGTACCGGCGGCGGCGCTGCCTTGACCGGTGCTGCTGGTGCAAAGAAAGGTGCGCTTGGATGGCATTCTTTATGGATGATTTCGCCGCAGAGGCTTGGGTTTTGAGAGAAAGGGGAGGGTCCAAAACGGACTAAAGTGACCGTGACAGGAATAGGACCGGAAAAGTTGTTACCAGAGACGTCGAATGTTCGGAGAACAGACTGATTGAAAGGAGGGATGGAGCCATTGAATCTATTCCAGCAGAGACGGAGGTAGTAGAAACGGTCTAGCTTGGTTAAGTTGGTGGGGATGGGCCCTATGAAATTGTTGTGAGATAAATCTAACGTGCGAAGCCTGTGAAGTGTGAGGATCGAAGGAGGAAAAGAACCCGTGAAGCGGTTATTATCGAGGAAGAGGCTCTTGAGGTTGTGAAGACCGGAGAGATCAGGGATTAGTCCGACGAGAGAGTTGTTCTGCAAACTGAGCACTCGGAGCTGGTCAAGAAGAGACAATGTGTTGGGAGCGAAAGTACCTCCGAGATCTAAACCTTGAAGAACAAGACGCTCCACTTTCAGCTTTGCATTGCATTGAACACCTTGCCATTTGCAGAAAGCATCTGCGGAGGTGTTAGGAGAGAAAAGGAGGTGATTGTTGAGATCAGCTTTGGATTTGAATAACAATAATGCAGCAGCATCAGGAGGTAAGAGCAGAGGAAATGCAGGTGGAGGATGATGCAGGAGAGGCCCAGAAGAAGCAACAAAGGAGCAGAATAAAAATAACAAGAAAGAAGACAAAAATAACAGCAAGTTTTGAACTTGAAGCAGAAGGGAGAAATGATCTTGTTTAAGCATTGCTGGAGATTTGAGGGGGGGTAAAAGGAAACAAATAATGAGAAGAACAGTGGATATTTCGGAGGAAGCAATCTCAGGGGGCCAGTATCCTCTTGGTTCAGTTCAGGAAGCAAGTGGGTATTGATTTAAGTCCGTGATTGTTATGGTCTACGGAGCTAGAGGTCTAGAATAGGTTTTCTTGTTTTATTTTTCTTCTTTTTCCTAAGTTGTAAGATACTAAGATGCCATATTACAGAGACCGAAGGGCAGAAGCGAGCAGTACGTGACAAAGGGTTATAGGAGCAGCTGTCTCACTGCATAGCTCAGAAATCACGTGATGCTCTGGTACCCACCATACCACAGTCAAAATATTTCACTAATAATCACAGTACATGCCCCCAAATATCATTTTTAACATTAATAAATATGTTTATAATTTCATTTAATATATATATTTGTGTAAAATATCAATAAAATTGTCATATACTCCCCCAGCCATCAACTTGGGAATGGAGTTACATATGGCTCGAAAATAAAAAAAGGTTTTAAAAGAATTCCCATCTGCTGAGGCGGCAATAAAATCTGGTCATGAGGAGCGACTCCTAGAACAAGCAGGACATTATCGATCAAGATACCCAAGCTCCTGAACCAGCAATCATAAAAAAACTGCTTATATTCAAATTGAAATGGGATGGCAGCTTCAAAATCAATAGCATTCAAAAACAGTGTGTGGTAAAAGATCAGCGTGTTGATGCTGCAATGGCTGATTTGGAAGGAAGAATGTGGTTTTGCGTGGCATGTGCAAGATAGTGATTTCGAGGGTATGGGCGGTAGCATGTGAGTTCCAATTCCCTGTGACTTTTACAGGACGCAGTACTGCGCTGTAAATTTCATCGCAACGATGAAAATTATTACATAACCACCAATACCGTGCGACTCTCTCGCCCCCATGTTGTGTTTTTTTTTTTTCGCCTTTGCCCAACGGCAACTCCCCAGTTTCAAGAACCTAAGAGTAGCACGTTGTCTACACTCCACAGTTTCAAGAAAAAGTAGATGAGAACGAGACAAAGCCTATTCAAGAGTTTTATAATAATTTTTAAGACCAAAAAACCGTAACTTTTTAAATGGTACATTAATAAACAAGAGCCACAGTTTTGAGGAAGGAATAGTTCCTCTCCAATCAGTTTCCTTGATGAGCGCCCCAATCATATTGGTCATCTTGTTGCTAAAGATGCATCTTTCTGGGACCTTTGTCCCAACCTTGTTGACTGGACAAATAACTAGCTGGCCTTTTCCCTCTCTCCTTTTTTCCCAAGCCGTTTTTCCCAAATCTCTCGTAATTTTTACCA
Source organism: Acacia acuminata (assembly GCA_019022655.1). Classification (NCBI taxonomy): domain Eukaryota; kingdom Viridiplantae; phylum Streptophyta; class Magnoliopsida; order Fabales; family Fabaceae; genus Acacia; species Acacia acuminata. The sequence goes on from JAFJYI010000015.1 coordinate 1,155,411, forward strand.
AAAATTGTACCTAATTGAAACAGTTTGGAAAAGATTTACTAAACTAATACAGTCAAATATTTTTTTTCCCCAAGCTTTTCCCTCATTTCAAATCCAGGAACAATAAGTAAATGAATATAAACGACCGATGCATGCAATATAAAAGACTGCAGATATGGAAAAGCCATGTTCAGATGGTTGACATGGGACCTGGTATTACAATTCGACGACATATATCAGAACTGAGTTGGCAACCACCCCCATGAATGGGTTAAGTTTTAATGTGGATAGTGCTGTAACCAGATAATCTAAAGGTAGGGCACAGTGGTGTTATTAGAAACCATGATGGTTGCTGGCTGCTGGGGTTCACTCAACAACTTGGGAAGTACAATGCCCAATAATGATCTGGTCGTGCTTAATTTCCCCACTACCTACTTTATTAGCAGTTCCGCGTCAAAATGTGGCGAAATCCGGTTGTTTAACCAACGAACAAAAAGCATACATGTGTTGCAGACTTGGAGCTTGAGCTAGAAAAGCCCACATGTCACAAATTTGGGCTTCAAAATGGAATGGAATCTAGAAGATGACAGGACACGATGCAGACCTGCTCAATGGGCCTGTTTGGATTGTTAAGCGTTAGGAGCATTTACGGTAGAGTTAATGGGCTTTGGAGAAAAAGCTCAACATGGTGTGTTTGGGTTCGGCGTTAAGTTCATTTGGACTTAAAGCTTCCTAACCGCATAAAAAAGCCCGTTAGGAAAAAATCTCGTAATCCAGCTTTTTTCAAAATGCTCTCAGCTTTTTGATGTGGGCCCCGCCACTTCTACCACAATCAATCCAAACACAAATCATTTAAGCTTTTTTCTTACCGAGCTTTTTTAAAGTTAGATAGCTTTTTTGCTACCATTTCCTACCACCAACCCAAACAAGCCCAATAAATGCAGCCCATGGATGTACCTTACGTTATGTTTGTACCACTTTGGTCCTATTTATAAGTCTCATTTTGACCAAATCACACATACCAAAAAGAGGTAGGTAGCTCAATGATTATAGGGTAAAATTTCAACTTTACCTTCATTTATGATTGGTACCTTTTAACTTTTTCTCCTCTCTCTATTTTCATTGTTACAATAATATGGGCAAAATTGTCACAATCTCATTTATTTGGTCAAAAAGAACTTATAAATAGAACCAAATTTTTTTAGTCAAAATGGACTTATAAATATGACCAGGATGGTACATTATCACTCGTTGCAGAATTCGAATCCCAACACTTGCTTCGATATCTCACTTTCATTTTCTACATTTCAAAGAACGATAGCTCTTGCATCACTCCTTGAGGGCTGGTCCCATAGTGCGATAAGAGAATCAGAGAGTTCTAAAGTAAATTGTAATTCATTACTCATGCAGAGGCTAATGATTTTGTCAGGCAAAGGTAAAAAACAAAAGAAAAGGAGAAAGAAACTCAACAAGAAGCCTTTTTTTCCCCTTTATCAATCAATTTGTTTTGTAATTCTTTCGTTTTTTAACTTTGAATTGTTCCTTATTGTTAGAGGTATTAGGTGGTTAGTTGAGTGGTTAGTGAATTTTTTTTTCCCTTTATCAATCAATTTGTTTTGTAATTCTTTCGTTTTTTAATTCTTTCTCCTATTTTCTCTTTGAATTGTTCACTTATCTTTGCTTGTGAAAATGTTTTCAAATCTGCTATCGGTTATTATCATCGTCTCCAAATCTATTTCATGGGCCTGGTGTTCTCGCTTGAGTAACCATAAAGCATCACAGGTTTTATGGTTGCATCATTCATAGATATCTCCTAGTTTTGAGAGTGGGGCCGAAGTCATGTCAGAGAACGGGGAGCTCGCCTCCAATAGTAATCTTCTGATGAATTGCTTGTCCCTTTGTGGTTATATATATTCATTCCATTCACACCTTTGATGCTCATCTTTATAATCTTTGTTCAGCCGAACAAGAAAAACGGAAACGAAAGGAAATTGTTGCACATTATCCATAAATTTTTGTTATTTTCGACCAATCAAACAATCATGTCTCAATCCCATACTGGCTATATACAAGGGCGCCTATCTCCACTCTTCACAAAAAGTTATTAGGAATGCCAATGAGTGGGGTCATGAAATTATTAATCCTCGAATTCATTGATTCATTGCAATATATTAACAAACATAAATACTCTCGGACCCAGGCTAAATTAAACGACGAAGGGGGGAAAACAGAGTAGTTTGAATAAGTGTTTTTGTTTGTTTGGGGCTACAAAGCTGAGTTGTGGTAGCTAACAAAGCACATTTTGAGCAATGATTTTAGTTATGAGAGGAATGGAAAGTACTGGGGTGAAAACTAAAAAGTCAATTAATCCTGTTGATAAAAAGTTGACTCGTATTCTAAAAAGTCATGAGTTCAAATCAAATTTTGTTGTCAATGTAATGACCTTTATTGATAGGTTATTTGTAAACCCTATATACAAAGCGAGTTGGAGTGGCGTGTGAGGTTTATGAGAATGGAAAACAATTTAATACAGAAAGTGAAGAGCACTTCAAGTGGGAGGGGAAAGCAAGATGATAAGCTCTTTCAAGCCCATGCTGGTTGGTCGCTGCAAACAACCAAATAACTGAATGTTACAGAATCTTGGCAAGTTGACAAGTGATAAAGGCAGGAATCCATTCCATTCAATCCGGATCCACGAACATGGCCACTATATATGACCGGACTTGTACTCCAAGCAAGGAGGATTTCCTGAATTATTATAATACAATATCTAGTATGTTAAAATATGTACTTGCTCAGAATAAAATAGAAAATACATCTATTACATTTTTTCATAAATACATCTCTTTTTTTCTTTTTAAAAAACACCTTTCGGTGCATCAGACATTGCATAAACGTCAGGCCTCCTTTCCTTTCGGTCCCAATAGTATTCCTTTCATTTGTTTTGTTAAATCCTTTGAATCTCTTTCATTCGTTTTTTGTTTTTTGCCAACAAAAATGAATTGTTGTGATTGTGTTGTATAAATTGATTATCAAATGCTTCCTCCGATTCTAAATATAAGATAAAATTAACTTTTTTAGAGAGTGATTAAAAAACTAATTAAATTACTGTATAATATTTATATTTATTTATTTTATCAAAATTAATTATTTTAAGTAATAAAATAATATATAATATAATGATACACGTATATGATATGATTAAGTAACTTATTTAGCTTCATTGATCTCTTTGAAAATAATCAACTATGTTTTATATTTAGAACTAAAGAGAATAACAAGCAATTCGGTCTCGTATTGCAGTACAGGTCTCAATTCAAGCGGTATCAGCATGATTGTGCGTGTTTACGTTACATTGCTGGTTATAGAGAAAAGATGCACGTGGATGGAAGCCTGATTCTTGTTAGAATCAACTACATAGAGTTTACAACTTTACATTATGAATTTGGGTTAAAGTGCAAAAATACACATGTGCTTTATCTCTAGGAGCGCCCAACACCATGTGCTTTTTTTAGATTCAAAAGTGACTATGTGGTTATTGAATTAGTGCAAAAGTCACAATTTCTGTTAGAAGCATAAAACGTCCGTTAAGTTTGCCTTAACTGTGCCAACTGGATCCATGTGTAATTCAGTCCTTCTTTGACCATGGAAGACGTGGCAGGTGGGGGACAGTTGAAGACTCCATTAACCAGAAACCTTCCCCTGTTAGAAATCGGAAATCTCCGTTGCATTGACTCAGATGAAGACGAAATGGGAGAAATCGAGAGCATGGAGTAGGGAGAAATCATTTATGTGCAACATTTGGTATCAAAGCTTTAATATGCCTCTGTCTTGATTTTCTTCGATTGTGTCTCATGTTTATGCTTTCGGTCTGGGTTCTCTCTTGTTTGAATCTTATTTTTGATTCTTGCTTGAATCCTCTTAATCTGTCTTTCTCAAAATTATATTCAATTGATGGTTTATTGGTACTAATTGCTCTTGATCAATTTTTGTTTCGACGATACTAAAGATCCTGTTCATGAATACTTTGGAGAAGCGATGCTTATCCCAATACATGTTTAATCTATCTTGATCGTGCAATCGATCAAAGCATGTTCTTTCCTTAAAGTTCGTTTTCGAAAAACCATAACATACTCTTTTAATCGATCTTGAAGCATGTTAATCTCAATATGGGATTTTAAGATTAGTTATGAATATTATGTTTCTAAATCACCGTGGTGATTTTATTCAATTGTCGCCTAACGCTCCGAGAAAGAGACCGGAGTCGCGGGATTTTTTTTTTTCAATAATTTTTTATTCCTTTAAAAAAAAAAGCGACCTAGAGGAAAATGTTGGACATATGAAATCAATTAGTGTCTACTCATAATTTAATGGAACTTGGGGAAGAAGAAGAAGGAGCACTTTGTCGCACCAGTTAGTGGCAACCATTTAATTTGGAATGGTTTTCTTGTCTGACACATGAAGTAGTGTGGTTCATAAACTCCGATGATTTCTCCCTCCTTCATGCTCTCGATTTCTCCCTTCTCTTGATTTTGTCTTCATCTAAGTCGATGCAATGGATATTTCCGATTTCGAACAGGGGAAGGTTTCAGGTTAATGGAGTCTTCAACTGTCCCCCACCTACCACGTCTTCCATGGTTAAAGAAGGACTGAATTACACATGGATCTAGCGCACGCTTAAGACAAATTAACATACATTTTATGCTTCTAACAAAAATTGTGACTTTTGCACCAATTCAAGAAACATAGTCACAACATAAAAAAAAACGATGATGTTTAAAGGTAAACAACTTTTTACACCTTTATGAATTTCAACGATAGACTTTTTAAAGCCAGTTCACACAAAAACCATTGCTTAATGAATGTTTGTTTGCCTCTAGCTACGGTTCAACTACTGTTAGTCAAAGTATACTAAGTAGATATAATTACACAATTAAAATATAGAAATTAAACATACCACGTTTTATCCGCACAAACTTTGTATCTACCCTCTAAAGGAATCATGTGCTTGCTATTTAATAATAGGAGTACTGCACATGCATTTTTATAAAATTCATTTAGTAGTAGATTGTGGATATATTATATTCAAGAATAGTATATCAATTAAAGGGAAAATCCACTTTAGACCCAAGTTACGAAAATATTGTAAAAATACACCCAAAGAAAGGTCAAATGTCATTCTAGTGTTATTTCAAAAAATATTATATTGATATAGTTGTTAATGTGAACGGATTTAGTTATTAATATTATATTGATATAATTGTTAACGTTTCGAAATAATATCGAAAAAACTCTAGAATTTTTTTTTTTGACATCTGACTGTTTTTAACAATTTTTTGATTATTTAGACCTTCAGATGAGAAGGATTTTCCTTAAATTAAATTAAACACAAATATTTGGCCGGGTGACGTACTTTACTTGTATTAGCATCAAAGTCCGATTAATATTTTCGCCACTCCTCGTTTAAAGGGGGAAAAAAACAGAGTGAGACGCGTGGGATAGAAGAAGCAACCGTGACGGTCCTTCGCGGCGAAGGTTAAATGTCCCATTTTGTACCTTACAATAAAGCTTAAAGCCCCCGTACACACCACAGTGCGGGAAATTTTAAAATTATTAGTGTTTCAAATGAGAGAGCAATATACCTTTTCTTTTGCCAACTAAAAAGGAGGGAGTAATAATAAATAGCTGGTTCCTTAATGATGTGCACATAAAACAGTTAAATTTGTGATACATGTTAACATCTTAGCTTTGTCAAATAAAAATATAACAACTTAGATCATTTAAATATCATTTAAATTCTGATTGGCTCATGATTCATTTAAAAAAATTCATATTTTATTATATTTTAAATAAGATTTAAGTATCAAATTTGTCTCGGAAGTTTTTTCTGAGGAGCAATGTTACATTGGAAGTTTTTATTGTCTCAATATTGTTCCAGAAGTTTCAAAATGTAGCAATATTCCATTCCTGTTAAAAAAATAACGGTCAATGTTAATCTTTTGATGATCAACATTAGTTTTTTAATAGAATATATATTACTATGTTTTAGAATTTTCGAAGCAACATTGAGAAAAAAGATTCCAAGACAACATTACTCCTCAAGTCAATACTTCCAAATTGAATTTACCACTTAACTCTTTTAAAGAAAAATAAAGATCTTAATTTGATTGTTTGGTTTGTCTGGATTCTTATGGTCGAAGAAATTGGACCATCCTTGGGAAGAAGACACTCTACCCATCTCTACTCATCTTTGATCGTGACCGTCGAAATTTTGATCCAAGGACCCAGAACAATTTTTTTAAAAACCACCTCTTCCTTCGACGAGAGTAGGGGGATTTCCTTTAGCACAACCAAGATTTTGATGACCAAGATTTCTGATGATGATGAGGGATGGATGGAGAGAGTCGATATAAAGAGAAACCGAACCCCTTCCTCCCTAACAAGTAACAATCCCTTTCTTTTACCGTGATGTGGCACATTAGAAATCCCTTAGGACCCATTTGTTACAAATAAAGTATGGGGAGGGAAAGGGAAGATCCCAATCTTCCCATGGATTTAGGATGTTTGGTATTTAGAAAATCTAAATCAAGATCTTAGGTGAGGTTCAATCTTCCCTTATTTGAGGAAGATGCTTTCCATCCAAAAATGGAAGGAAAGCTATAATCTTCCTAGGAAAGTGTTTGTTTTGATTTACCCCGAAATTCAAATTTGGCGGCAAGTTCGAACTTAAGCGGGAAAGTTCAAATATTTGCGGGAAGTTTGAATTTGGCGAATTTTTTTTTTCTTCACGAGTTCAAACCTAACAATAATATATTTTTAAAAAATATATTTTAGCAAAAAAAATATTTTTCTTTTTTATTTTGAATTAATTTCTTTTGAGGGTAAAATAGAGCATTTCCTAATTCCTTACCAACTACCACCTCTTCATTTTCTTCCTACCAAACAATTCAAACCATCTTCCCTCATCTTTCAAATCTTCCTTTTTTTTCCATTCCTTTCCTTTCTTCTTCCAAACTTTCTTTATAACAAACGAGGCCTTACAGTTGGTTGGCCTAATAGGCCAATGGTGGCAATAAGGCAGTTGCTGCTCCATATATAGCCTGTCCTTTTTCTTTTTTAAAAAATATTCATGAACTCGTAGTATCATTTTTCCTTTTGGTTGATGCGGGGTGACAAGGACAAGGACGGTGTTCTCTTTTCTGTTGGTAGCTGGGCAAAGCGTCACGTTATATCCAATTCTTGTTATGCAAGAAAATATAATAAGTGAAATAAATGGAGACATAATGAACCATGTGTACGTGGGTATCAAATCTTTACACGAAGTCACGTCATATTTATTTTACAGCTTTTTGTATAGGATGGCCAAAGGGGACGCATCCTTGATCCCACTGAATTAAAACTGTTTAAAATTTTGAAATCCTTTTGTAAAAATTTATACAAATTGTGACATTCGTAACATCATTTTCTTAGGCCAAAGTGTCGTAATAAAGTGCCCTGGCCCCACGTCAAAGGGCTCAAGTCCCCACGGTGAATTTGCCAAAGGAGCAAGTGGGCGGTCCCACAACCGCCCATCCACATGGCAAATCGTCACTGGTGATTAACTTTCAATCTGAACGGAACGTCAGATGACACGCAACTAGCGATTCATACTTTTTTATAGGATCAAGTTTTGGAAACATTTTTTTTTTTTTTTTTCTAAAAGTTAGGTGGGGTAGACACCGTATCTTATCAATTGTGGGTGACTGATCACGCCAACATTAGTTGGGAAAAAGTTTCCGTCTTTAATTGGGTATTTTTTTTTGTATTTTTGGTGCTTTTCCCGATCGTACTTTTTTGGGTGTGTTTGAGAACAATGTTTCAGAAACATTAACAGATTATTGTGTTAGGTCAAATGAAGTCTTATTTTTTTTCTCACTTTTAGTGTGAAAGTTACACGAGAAAATCTTAACCAACTCCATCGAAATAAAAGCCACTCTATCACCACTGTTAACATTTATAGGATCTAGTTGTTAACCAAACCACGTGCACGGATGAACAAGACTTAAATCCTACCCCCAAGCGGTGGGTTAGTGAAAATCCTAATCACTTGTTTCTTTAAAAAGACGATCAATGGCAATGGATCAGTCCTCATGATCAAATCCCTGATTTTCTTGAGGTAATCAAGTAGAAGATGGTTTTGGAATTTTTTAGTCTAAACAGTTGACAATTACCATTGATTAAATTTAGGATTTTTCATCAGGGTTTTAATATTGCCCACCCATTCCAGTATGAGAGGCTCAGAGCAGAATCAGTCATGGATCGCAATAACAAAGCGACGAAAATATTTACAACCCTCTAGCCACAAACACTAGATCAAGTTTATGAAAAACTTAAATGAACCCCACATATTTGAATACATAAATGGATTATGAACATGGTGGGAATAATTAAAAACAAATAGCAATCCACACAACCCCCAAGGATTCAAAAGCTGGGAAAAGCATTTATAAACTTCCCCGAAAGAAGAGGGTGCAACTTCAAAGCCGCATATCAGACCTAATAAAGGACTTGTCTGGGATAGTTTCAAACAGTGAAAAAAAACCAAACATTAAATTTAGCCCACTGAGAAAAAAGAAAAAACTAATTTAGACTGTTTGTAATAGCTTTAAAAGTTGATGGATTTATTATAAAAAAGTGGCTTATGATAGAAGTTATTTTTTTCAGCTTCTGGAGAATAATCTTTGAGACATGTGATCCAATAAACAATGTATTATTATTATTTTTCTTATATGAAAATTTTAGGAAAGAGGTTGGGCTCACTCACGATCTAAAGGCAATGCATAGTATCTCTTCCTCCTAGGTGATATCAATGTTGGGTAGAGCGAGCCGTCTATTACCTTCAGGTATTTACCTAGGCATCTAAAATCTAAGACGCCTCCCCAAGCCCCTTGACCATTAAATATACATTTGTATGCATTCTAATTTAACCATCATAATATATTTAATTAACTACTTTAGAGTTTTTTAATTTTTTAATAATAATTTAAAATTTTATCTTCAATTATCAAAATATATATAACTAATATATTCGTGTAGTTTGTTATTTTCAGTTATTTTTCATCTCAAATAACTTTTCAAACGCTATTCCAAATAATAGCCTATTTGGAAAAAGTCACTTTTGCCACCGTATTCCAAACATCAATCATATGTACAATATGACTTTTATCCTATTTTATATTTACAAAAATTCATCTAAAAAAAAATTACTTTCATCACCGCCATCTCAAACGGATACAAAGTCCATAACTTGAAGAAGGATGAATGAACCTAACGCTGTGGGGTTAGTTGTGAATGTAAGGTTGAAAGTAAGAGTTTGTTTTAATTACAACAACGCCGGCCATTCATGAAAATAGTGTGCTCTCTACCCCTTTTTTCTTCTTTCATTCATTGCCCATTGTTGCGGAAATATAAATCGAGTAGGGAAGAAGAAGAACACAGATATATTTGATTAACGTGGGAAAACCTTCCTCAAGGTGAAGAAAAAAAAATCCACGGGACACTTGTCTAGTATCAAACTTCCACTATGAAAATAATGGGTACAATCAATTAATTAATCAATCTCTAGACTTCCTCTAGAAAACTCAAGCTTCACCAATAATGACGGTACTCAAACTCTCAGAGTTCTCATACTCTCTTTTTTCCTTTTTCACTCTAGCTCTCTCTACTTTTTTTTCTCAAGAGCCACACACTATATAAAGAGAAAAATGAATTAAATCAAATCTAGAAATTAGGAAGAGTCATTCCCAAGTTCAATAAAGGAATTAAAGTTCAATAAAGTCATCCTCGAGTCTTGAACCCACTTTCAAATAAGTCAAATAGTCAAACTTGGAACCCCACAATGCATTTATGGAGGAACAATTTCCAACACAATGGACCCAGCACGTCTTTCAGGTGTTCTCATTTTTCACTCCCCACCCAGAACACAATTGAGTTTTTCTTTCATTCTTTAGATTTTAGAACACTTTATCAATCAAGTTTTTTACCCCCTACAGAATCATAAATTGTTCTGAGAAAAGGAAACCAAAAGGACCCCTTCTTTCAATTCTTCCCCTCATTGTTTCTATCATTTTGGGTTTCGTAGGGTGGAGGCAATGTAATATCCTTTCCTTAAAACTTAATTTTTCATAAACTTAAATCAAATATTCTATAGCGTAAAAGATAAAAGCTTAAACATGAAAGTTTATCATAATAGAAAATATTACAACTCATTTTTTTTTTTTTTTGATATGAAGGAGGCCTTAAGCCATTAAATTAATAAGAAACAATGGGGGATTCAATCCCATACGGTCTTGCTCCACAAGAGCCCTCGGAGAACTGGGCAATGTTCTATAAAAGAAGCATTAAACTGAATATCCCTTGCTAACCTATCGCCTACCGATTCTCGGAGTCTATTAACATGAGCAATCTTGGCTCCCTGTGGTCTACTCATGAACGCCTTTATCTTCAAGGCTACTAGACTCAATGCACCACCCTATCACAAGACAATGACAATGAATTAACTAAATTAACGAGAATCGATTCAAAGAATAACCTTCCGAAAGCCCGGTTGCCACACGAGTTCCAACCCTTTTAGCGAGCCCACTCTTGACCTCATAAGCCTCACAAAGCGGCCAATATCGTCGAAAAACCAAAGAACCCATTGACCGAAAGCATCACGAACTACACCACCACATCGAGCTCTATTCAAGGAAGCTGAAACTGCTCCATCCACGTTGATCTTGATCCACCCATTCATGGGCAATTGCCACGTCGGGCGCCTAATGGAGTTGCGCCCAATAGCAGCTCCCTGAAAATCAGAGACTACATAAAGATGAGCAGCATTTATAATGGCCAATGTAGGATTGAGAGGCCTTATAAACTCTTCCCTAAACACAGACTTATTCCTCCAATTCCATAACATCCACACGCCCACCCCAAAAAGAAGATCCCAACTAATACTTCCAGCGTTACCAATATCTTTCTTGAGATTTAAGCTGGAACCAATCTCTAAGTTGTGCATTAAAGAAGCATTGCAAAAACCGTGGATGCACAAGCGCCGACCACATGTCCCTAGCAAATGCGCAATCTCGCAATATATGAAGGAGAGTTTCAACTTGCTCATTACACAGTGGACACATCACGAAACCGATGACCATCTACTCCGCCACTCATTCGTAGGAAGCCTATTCGAAAAGCTAACCACATGAAGGACCTGATCCTCTCAGCTCCACGCCATTTCCAGATTAATTTATAACATGGGTGTGCAAACCGCGGATTAGGTGCTTCTATGAGATAATAAGCAGATTTAATTGAAAAGTAACCATTAACATTACCACTCCAGATCATAATATCCTCACCCCGATGGAAACGGTGGAGCGACCATTAATCTTGAATAACTTCATCGAGACCACTAAGCTAAGCTTGGAGTAATCCCAACCTCCATTAACGGTCCAATCCGAGACCGAGCTTGACGCTTCATTCCCTGTCAAAGGTCTTATACAAAAATCCTGGATCTGCTGCCCCTTCATCAACCAGAAATCGGAGAAAAACCGAACAGAATTACCATTCCTGATTCTCCAAGAAGTCCCACTATCAACTAGGCTCCTTTGCTTACAAATAAACTGCCAAGTTGAAGAATCTCCAGGCCTAACATTCAGCAGATTTGACTCATCCCTTAACATATACTTCCTAAATAAAACTTCCACCCAAAGCCTAGAAGGGCCTGCAATAACTTGCCACGCTAATTTGACTCCAAATGCTCGATTCATTGCAACTAGATTTTTGCAACCAAGGCCTCCATGTGATTTCGGTTGGCGAAGCGCATTCCAACTAAGGTTATGATATCCATGGGCGCTTGACTTTCCCCATATAAAATTGCATTGTAGCCTTTCAATCTCCTTACAGATAGTAACTGGAATTTGAGACACCTGCATAGGATAAATAGGCACGGCACTAAGGACTGATTTTGCTAATGTAATCCTACCTGCCATAGAGAGTGAATTAGCCTTCCACGAGGCCAGCTTGGCTTTAACTCTATCCACAATATACTGAAACGTTTCACAAGGCTTCCTTTTCCTGGACAATGGAAATCCCAAGTACTTGCCAATCTCCGTAGTAACCCGCATGTTTGTGATATTCTGGATACGTGTCTTAATTGCGGAAGAAACTTTAGGAGAGAAAAAGAGAGAAGATTTGGCTACGCTGACTTTTTGCCCAGATGTAGCACGAGAAATTATTCAAACAAGCCATAATACATTCCCCGCTCGGGCGGACCGTTGCTTCCCCAAACAACAACAAGTCATCTGCGAACATAAGGTGAGAAATCGCTGGGCCATCTCTAGATAATCGAATAGGCTTCCATGATCCTTCCTCAACAACATCATTGATCATATGGGACAGTCGGTCTATGCATAATACAAAAAGGTAAGGAGAGATAGGATCTCCCTGTCTTAAACCCCGAGAAGCATCAAAGAACTCGGTCTGTTCGCCATTCCATAAAATGCTATATGAGACTGAAGAGACACAATTCATTACTAGCTGAATAAAACACTCATCAAATCCTACCTCTGCAAGAACGTTCCTCAGAAACGACCAGCTTACTCTATCATAAGCTTTCTCCAAATCTATCTTTAGAGCCATGAGCCCTCTCCGGCCTTTTGCTTTCTTCATGGTATGAAGCACTTCCTGTCCTACAATGATGTTGTCTTGTATGTGCCTCCCTTTTATAAAACCAGCCTGATAGGGTGAAATCAAATTATCCATAACACTTTTCAAACGAGTAGTTATTACTTTAGTAACGCATTTGTAATGAACTGAACAGAGAGAGATAGGGCGAAAATGACTGACCAATTCAGGATTACTTACTTTAGGAATCAAAGCAATCAGTGTTTTATTGGCATCCCTTAAGTTCACCTTGCCTTTAAAAGCCTCCCTCACAAAGGAACATAGCGAAGGACCTACAATCTCCCAATTTGCTTGATAAAATATCGGAGAAAAGCCATCTAAACCTGGTGCTTTATACGATCCCATAGCAAAAATCGCAGCTCTAATTTCATCATCAGAAGGATCCATGCTCATAGAACTTAAAATATCATGATCCACCCGAGGAAAAGAGCTTCTCGGATTAAAACCATGTCCCTGCCTAGCTTCCTCCTTAAACAGATTCCTAAAAAAGGACAACACAAGTTCTTTAACAGCATTTTCTTGGTCAACCCACTGTTCATTGGAGTCCTTGAGAGCTATAATCCTATTCCTTCTCCTTCGAGATTGTGTTTTCAGATGATAGTAATGAGTATTCCTATCACCTTTGGAAACCCAGTCCGACCGTGATTTCTGGAACCACTTGACTTCCTCCAATTTAAGGACTTCGCCCAGTTCCTTCTGCAGTTGATACTCTAACGAACAGAGAAAGTTGGAGTAAGGATAAGCCCTGGACCGCTGAATACCACTTAAACGTGCTAGCAAATTGCGCTTCCGTTTCTCAACAAAACCAAATACGTCTCGGTTCCATTCTATAACAGAATCCTTAAAAGAAGCCAGATTATCCACTAAAGAGTTGTGTAACGACCAATTATGTGTGATAAAATTAGAAAAATCTTCATGGCCCAACCACATAGCTTCGAAGCGAAAAGGTCTTCTAACCCTATTAACATGCATATTAACACCAATAAACAAAAGCAGGGGGTTATGATCTGAAAATTCAAGCCGAGGAAGTACCTGAACATATGCATCAGGAATACGAAGCATAAAAGAATTATTTGCAAATGCTCTGTCCAACCTCTCAAAAAGTCTAGCACAACCTTCAATTCGAGGCCCTCTCCACGTCATCTTAGGTCCGACAGAACCCATGTCAACCAGCCCACACTCACTGACCCTATCGTGAAACCATCTCATTCGTTGAATGTTACCTCCTCTACCACCAATACGCTCATCCACTGTGAGTATATCATTAAAATCACCAATGATACTCCAGGGATCCGAGATGCTCTGCGAAAGTCGAAGTAATTCATTCCACAACACCGCCCGATGATTAGAGTGGGGAATCACATAAACAGTAGTTAGAAAGAAAGACGGGGCCACCGGCGAATGACAATGTAGATGGAAGAACTGGTAATTTTCCTCTAGTACCGAAACCGAAAGCACATCACTTTTCCACGCCAGCGCAATTCCCCCAGATCTTCCTGCACTTGGTACTGTTCTTACCGAGTCAAAACCCAGCGAGTGTAAGGACTGGAACCGGGTTGCATCCTCAGTCTTTGTTTCAGCTAACACTAATAAACTGGGTCTTGGCTTATTGCATAACATCCTTAAATTCCTGAGAAGGCCGTTGCCACAGGCTCCTCTGGTATTCCAGTACAAAAAGCAATCCATAAGGTGGAACAAGTTAAAGAGTTTTAAACCCAAATTCCTAATCCAGCTGGGTTTCTGGGACAACGTCATTGCTGCCCATAAAAACCTCTCTGGGCTCTCCATGCAGTTCCTTGTCCGATGGCCCAACATCCATAGCCTTAATCTCGCGGTTTCCTATGTGCTCTTCACCTGGGTCCAAAGGACCAGGATCAGTCAAATTGTGCTCCATCGGATGGGCCTCCAAATGACTAGGCCCATTCTGACTAATTCCTGATAGCTCGTGGAGGACTCGTTCGTTAGAGACGACCAATCCCAACCGGTTCTCTTCCCCATCAGTCTCCCCCTCCCTTAATCTCTTGTCCACTCGTTTGCAATCCACTAGGTGAGTCTCTGACACCTCCTGTGCCTCCTGTCTCTCATTAACTACACCAATACTGAGACCTTGAGCCGCCACTTTCTTCCCTTTTGTATCTCGTGCCTTCGAGAAGGACTTAGGAAATGACATTGGCACACTTATCGAATTCTGCTGCAGACCTTCCAACTCCCCAACCACCTGCCGCCAGTCTCCACTCTCTTCCTCGGCCAACAGGGCAAAACGGGACCCAGACGGAGCCTCCTTACCAGCACCGCTCTGCTTCTCTTTACTCCGGCGAGGCCGCTTAGGCCTCTGTACAACCTTCCAGCAACATGCCCCCTTATCCTCCTGACCCAGGTGAGAGATCTCTTCTACTGGAGGTCGCCCACCTTGTCCACTCTCCGATTCCGAGCCTGCAAGAGCTTGCTGTTCAGCATTCTTCTTCTTCTCTGGACAAACCTCTGCACGATGACCATAAAATCCACACTCTGTACACAATAAATGCAATCCCTCATATTCAATGTAATAAGCCTCCCCATCCACTGAAAAGCCAGACATCAGCTGCTTAGACAGATCAACTAACACACACAGCCGTGCGTAATGGCCCCTCAACTGACAAGAGGTATTAATATCCACCTTCACCGTCTCACCAATTCGATCACCTATACACCTAAGAGCTTCCTCATCATAATACTGGAGAAACACGCTTGGAAGACGAACCCATACTGCTGCCTTGTCTATTTTCGCAGTGGCTGACTTAAACTGAGGTTCCCATGGACGAACTATTAAATAGTGATCGTAGATCATCCACGGTCCTCCAGTCAGCGAAAGCATAAAATCTTCTCTATTTGTAAATTTAACCACAAAGTATCCATGTCCTATGTTAATGAGCCTAGTAACCCCACGCTTAGCCCGGAAGGATCGAACCCTTGCCTCCAAAGCTTTGTACCCAATATTTCTCCCTAACAACTTAATAATAACAGACATATTCCAGGCTTTATACATACGTTTCTTCATTCGTGCGAAAAAACAAAAGTAGGGAAATTTCTGTTCGGATCCTCAATGATTTCGCACGAGAGGAGCCCCGTCATCGACATATCGTCATCTATTAGGTCTTCACCCACATCTCCTACATTAGGTTCCAATACCTGGTCATTCGCGGACTAGTTCCTTTGAGCATGTCCGCAAAAGAAACTTCCAAAAAGTAGGTAATGTTGGCTCTTTGTTTCCCAGTTTTTGGCCAACGCCTTTTGTCCATTAAATCTTCCGCAGACTATTGCCCCATTTTTAATCTTCTTAGATCTTCGGGTAATCAAATCCTCTTCCTCTCGAGACGATGAATGAGCGACGAATTGCGAGTTGAGAGCGCGAGAGCACTTTGGCTAGCCATTCCTAGGATAAACTATTAGTTGAATACATGTGGTATTACAACTCATTTTTTAAATGATTAACTTTTAAAAAATGAGTTGTAATTTTTTTTTAACCATGATTAACTTTTAAAAAAAAAAATTACAACTCATTTTTTAAAAGTTAATCATGGTTAAAAGAAAAGTTTATGAATAGTAAAATTCTTCTCATCGCTTCACAAACTAAATTATAATTAATTAACACATTTGGGCCTTGGACTTCTCAAAATTCAGAATATATTCAATCACCTAGCCTAATATCAAACTCAATTATCATAATACTTAAACAACAATTTTCTTAAATATCCACTTGAGTTACCTATCCACGACAGAAAATAGTATAACTCAAATCATAATATCATATCAAAATATGCAACATAATTCCTATAGTAGTAAGACATAACAATTTATCACATAAATAAAAAAGGAGGAGACTTTACAAATATTATCAAAATAATCAAGTCTTCAAAGCCTTTCCCAATTGAAAAGCAAAATAACTAATACCTGAAAAATGTCAAAATCAACAGGGTGAGACAAAAGCCTCACTAACCGATTATCCAACTTATTATACATGTCAATATGTAATCGTGAGGTGTCAAGTGGAATAATTTACAAAACAAAGTATTAGTGATATAATTCAGAAAATTATGTATTACAATTTCCATATCACAATTTCAATATCACAAATTATACATCAGAATGTCCATGTCAAAATGTCAATATCCCAAATTCCTTACCACGTTTTCTATATTACAATTTTCAAGTTTTTTTCCATCAATCTAACTGGATTGCCTTATTTTTGTTTACTAAACTCACAGGCTAAGTTACTATATCTATGTCATTGGCCATTTAAAAGCTTACTAATCATGTGATAAGGGTGGACCAAAATCGACATAATACATACCCGGGTTTACTCCCTTCGTTGAACTAGCGAAAAAAAAAAAAAAAAAAAGTGAAAACATAAGGTTTTGATGATTTTGTTTTTTTAAATAATATATTTATCGAATGCATTATTGGCTCCCTCCCTATTTTAATATCCAATAAATCGCCCCCTTTTCCCTTTAAAAGGCCCCCTCCACTTCCCCTGCTTCACAGCGGCTCTCTTGATCTTCTTCCTCTTTCTCGAAAAGTATCGCTGCAAAATGGGTTTGTCTAGATCATCGGGGGCCATGATACTGCTGGTGTTCATGGTCTTCACCGTGGCTTCGGCCTTGGACATGTCCATTATCTCATACGACCGAGCTCACCCCGATCACTCTACCTGGAGGACGGATTCCGAGGTTATGGCAATATACGAACACTGGCTTGTAAAACATGGCAAGGCCCACAATGCTTTGGGCGAGAAGGAGAACAGGTTCGAGATTTTCAAGGATAATCTCAGGTTCATCGATGAGCACAACGCTGGGAATCGGACCTACAAAGTCGGGTTGAACCGATTCGCTGATCTTACCAATGAGGAGTACAGGGCCAAGTACCTCGGAACCAAGATCGATCGCAACAGGAGGATTTCCAAGACCAGGAGCAACCGTTACGCCTCACAGGTCGGCGACAAATTGCCGGAATATGTTGATTGGCGGAAGGAAGGTGCGGTCGTCCAAGTCAAAGATCAAGGAAGTTGCGGTAAGTCCGTATTTGTTTTCTTCTGACTGAAATTTAACTTTTCCTGATTAAATTCATTCGCTTTTTTCTTCTAAAATTAGCCGCGGATCACTCCCAAATCTTGAATACAATCAAAAGTCAACGCTTGCGATGTTAGGATTAGGATCATTGATTCCATGATATCTCATCTATGCACTGTATATTTGATCACAAACTGAAATAGTTCTTGTTGGAGAACAGAAAAAAAGCCTAGAGAAATTGAAAAACGGGAGAATTTGTTACTCGGGTGAAACTATATGATTTAGTGTAAATGAATACAATTTGCTCTTAAGCAAAAAGAATACAATTTGCTCAATTTGATCTTTCAATGGTGAAACATGTCAATTAAGTCTGCTGATCACTCTATTCTCAAGCTTATCCTTCAGAATAAAACTGCTCTATTTATCTGAAACATATCATACACGCTCTTCAGTCGAAAAAATAGAATCTCATATACTATAGCTATATTGCAGCGCTTTAAATATTTTATTGGAGGAACCTTTCGTAGTTCTCTAAGGAGTTGTGCTCTTGAGTCTCCAAAAAAGCATACCTTTCGGCGTTCATGTTGAATATTTACAGAGTCTTATTTTCAACGCATACCATAAATTAGATAAAGATAATTACCTTGTGTAACAAATCATATTCGATCACTTTATACATGTTAGCCCTGCTTCCTTCACTGAAGAAAAAATCATTTACCCCTTGCCTAATGTCAGTCAATAATATGCTTTCTGTTTTCTTCTACTTGTAAATAGCAACTAACTAATACTACATTTTTGTTTCTATTTCAAAATGTGTTGAATTATCTTGTGTTTGAAATGTTAAAGAAAAAAGGACTGCTCAATCACGGAGCCCAAAGAACTGTTATGGACAATGAACTTTATATACGTGGAGGATTGTTAGTAACTCATTTGACTTAATTTTGAATGAAGGGAGTTGCTGGGCATTCTCAACCGTAGCTGCAGTGGAAGGAATAAACAAGTTAGTGACAGGCGATCTAATTTCACTATCTGAGCAAGAACTGGTAGATTGTGATACAAAATATAATGAAGGGTGCAATGGGGGATTAATGGACTATGCCTTTCAGTTCATCATCGACAATGGTGGCATTGACTCTGAAGAGGATTATCCTTACCGTGCTGTTGATGGCCGGTGTGACCATTATAGGGTCAGTCTACGTTCTGTTGTTAATTACCATAGAAAGTTGTTACCTGTCCAATACTTAATGCGTTGCTGACATTTCTACAGAAAAATGCAAAAGTTGTGGCAATTGATGGCTACGAGGATGTTCCTGCCAATGATGAGAAAGCATTGAAAAAAGCTGTTGCAAATCAACCAGTGAGCGTTGCAATTGAAGCAGGCGGCAGGGAATTTCAATTATATGTATCTGTAAGTCTGAATTATTTTTCTTTCCTCTGCATTGTCCATTATGGTCACCCTAATTATGACAGATGATTTGATCTTGTCATCATTTGAGGAATTAGCTACGCCCAACATATGACTCCACAAAAGTCACACTGATTCTATTTGAAAGAATCAAGTAATGGAGAGATTTTTTGGGATAATTGCTTCTTGCTGTCCAGTCAGTGCCTGCACATTCTTATTAGACTTTGCTCCATTTGGTCAGGGTGTATTTACAGGAAGATGTGGTACAGCACTAGATCATGGTGTTGCGGCTGTTGGTTATGGCACAGAAAATGGCGTGGATTACTGGATTGTGAAGAACTCCTGGGGATCGAGCTGGGGAGAGGAAGGGTACATTAGAATGGAGCGTAATGTGGGAAAAACCAATACAGGCAAGTGTGGCATTGCGATGCAGGCTTCCTATCCTACAAAGAAAGGCCTTAATCCCCCAAAGCCCGAACCATCTCCTCCTTCACCGGTGAAGCCACCCACCGTTTGTGATAATTACTACAGCTGTCCGGAGAGCACTACATGCTGCTGCGTCTATGAGTATGGAAAGTATTGCTTTGCCTGGGGATGCTGTGCTCTTGAGGCTGCCACCTGCTGTGATGACCACTACAGTTGCTGCCCTCATGACTATCCCATCTGTAACCTTGATGCTGGCACCTGTCTTATGGTAACACAACCTGAATTTCTTCAGTCGTAATCAATTATTGGCTACTATTGGATTCTTTTCGTTCATGTTGATGATATCTTAAATTCTCTGTATTGCAGAGTGAGACCTCCCCATTCGGAGTGAAGGCATTGATGCGTTTTCCAGCTAAACCCCATTTTTCATTTGGAGTGGCGCCAATGGAACGAAGGACTGGATGACCTAGTCAAATGAGGAAGGAGGAGCGTATTACATGTTCTTTTCCTTGACACTTTCGTATTCCCCATTACACGGTCGGCTCTGACATTTAGATGCCAATTGAATGCTTTATCAAATTTCAGGATGTATTTTCCTGGTGTAAATAGCTTAGTTCTATTTATGGGTTGCTTGCATTACTTTCGAACAAAAATATTTACGGCTGGGATTCCAACTTAAATTGATTCTGTAATCAATCATCCATGGTGGATGAAATTCGTTTCCATTCATATGCGCTATTTTCTCTCTGGTTTCAGTGTCGTTAAGGTTTAACCAAAGAAACCCTCAACCTTGTCAGGTTTAACCGTGCTATCAATTTAACAAGTGACTCTCAATTATTATGTTTATGCCCCGCTTCACCAAGGAAGAAGATACTATTACCTCTGGACTTTAGTACAAGAGTCAGATCTATTTCTCTCGTATGAATTATGTGGCCGTAAAAAAAATCTTAAAAGTTGTTATTCCTAAAGAATGGTTGAACAAAAATGATGTCTCCTTCAAATAATGTCTTAGAATGAAGTTTGAAATTAAGGAAGTGGGCGCACAAGAGTAGTCGTGTCTTGGGGGACCAAGGAGGAATGAACTAGTTGTCGCCTCCCAAACAACTTAATTCAGACTTCAATTATATTTGTTTCATATCGTTTTCTTCACCCAGCCCACATGATGGACACGCCAGCATTTCAGAGTGATGGATCACGGTGTCCAGCCCCATCATGCCAGCCAGCCAGCTCCTGTACGAACAATATTTTTATTGAGCCAATTATCTCTACTTCATCATCATAATTTATAGGTTTCCTAAATATCCAATCACCTGTAGATCTGTTTCAAATGATTAGCCAGAAGGCAGGATCAAAAATTTTCTCCGAGCTGGGAAACTGATTCCCCAGAAGGCAGGATCAAAAATTTTCTCCGCAAAAAAAGATAGAAAGATAGGCAGAGATTTGTACACAGACTCGTATTGCCAAAAAGCAACAGATAGATAATACTAACATCACGTTAACAGATGGAAGCTAACGAGGCATCTTTATGATAGAAAGTCCGAAACACAGATTTACCACCCAAACGCAAAAACCAGGTTGTAGAGAAACAAAAGCTAACTTCTACTTCAATTAAGAGTCTTTTGATTAGGTCATTTTCGACTGGAATCCTGATCCCTCTGCCACTTTGTCTTGCTACTCTATATCAGTATTGAAGGAACCTTTTGATGACCTTCAATAGTGTTATGAAACGCGAAATCTTCAAGCTTCACTCTATGGCTTGAGCTATTAATCCCAGCGTCATGAAGAAGTGTAATATAATTATAGGAAGGAATTACAGACGGGATCTTAGGCAGCAAGGGCAGGGAAATAGGAAGTGTCCAACTAGGTGACCCTGCTGTTCCATCCTGTGGGGAATTCCAGCCCAAGTTAATAGATTTCTTGGAAGCATTATTGTTTGGAGTTTCATCAATAAGCCTTTTCACTCCACTCGTTTGATTCATATTGTACACAGGGAGAACCGTTTCATTGTTTTCCATCATCTGGATGTTGGGTTTGAGGACGTAAGGATGTTTGATGGGTAAATATGGTCTTTGAATAGCGAAGACGCCCGGTACGCTCTGAAGGAAGCTGAATTTCCTCTGTATGCTGATCACTAGACTCAGATCTTCTGCAACCTGAAGATCAACCCCATGAATTATTAATGGCCAAGTTGTTTTGAAGGAACTTAGGAAGAAGGAGATAGAGCAAGACCTTGTTGAGCGAACCCAATTGAACTATGCCTTCTCTCACTGCAATGACCACGATGGTCTACCAAAAGAAGCAAAAGTTTCGTTAGCATGCACTGTAGTACGGAAAAAATGAACTAATTATAACAATTGCTAATTGACTTCTGCCCCATATCCCTCAGGCGTTTCTGTGAATGGTTTTACCAACCTGAATACCTGAATTGAACTGATATTCCCACGCCCGTGGTCGCTGTAAGAGCAAAGAAAATATCACTTTTATATTCAAGAGAAAGAAGAGATATCTGTAATAATTTCTGTTTAACGTTAAATTCCCTCACAGGCTCGACTGACTCATTCCACGAAGCGATATAACTAGGTTCAGGCTCATTTGGGCCGTCTCTGTACACCCATTTGTGACTGTTATCCGCAGCCACTTTCCCCAGTAATCTGCAGATATATTACAGACATCAAATGATCGAGTTAAGTCCCTTCTCTTTCACGATCACGTGAATATTTGTGATGCTACTCTTCCAAACAGAGGCAGACATGCTAGATTAATTATGACGAGAAAAATTTGATAAAGCCTTACCCTTCCCCATAACTGTAGACCTCATGTGACATTTTGAAGAACACGTCAGCTCCAAACTTCCCGTTAAGGTATCCACTCCTTGCTCTTTCGCATTCGTCAAAATCACAGAATCCATCTTCCCAAACCAGGATCCTGCAAAAGAACACATCCAAAAAATTTAAAAACCATAACTACTTTTTCGTGTCTGGTTGGATATGGTTTGCCTTGTCAAAAGAAGTTAAAACTAGTCCTGTGATTGTCATAACTACTTTACCATTACCAGTTTCTTTTGTTTCCCTTGGAGCGGTCAAGATCAGTCCCTCCAAATTCCCACCTGTAACGGAGCAAACAGTTCTCCAAACGTCAAAATACACTACAACTTTTCATGAACAGAAGCATTTCTTTTTTACCGCAGGCTGAGAACTCTCTTGGGGTATCAATATGTTTTTTTTATTCTGAATTACTTTAGTCTCTTACCTTGGGGGAGGATAGTTTCGCGGCAATATCCTCCAAAACACAGCATATACCCACTTAGAAGAAGTGGAAGAGTCTGAAGGTGAACAGTAGCTTTTCAGAGTATGCTGCAAGAGGCAATTAAGCAAGGGAAGTCCCGTTTCCATTTTCCCGAGGCAAGCACACACAACCCAAGATTCTTTTATGAAAATGGGAGGAGGAGGAGGAGGAGAAGAAGAAGAGCTCGATTAAAAGGAAAAATGTTTTCTAAGTGAGGGTGCCCACTTGAAAGGCCCCAAGTTAGACGATCATGCTCCAACATTCAGAGTTGTCCAACACAGTATGATATGAGTAGTTTTAAGTGGGGCCTCCATATTCACATATCAAAAATCGTATATATATATATATATATGATTATATATATCTCCTCTCTTTTTTTTTTCCTATTATTTAGTCCCTAATCGTGGGGGTTGATTCTGCTGAAGCCATACAACAAGGAAATTAAAACAAAAAAGAAAAACGAATTCTATTTCTAGCAGTAGCAGACTTCTTTCATATGATAATCTCCATCAATTTAACTAATAGAGCTAGTCAAAATACCGTAAAGGAAACATGTCATTATGTAATTAAGAGGGCGGATTATATACTTGTCTCTTGTTGAGGTGGTCCTGTTGAAGGACCGTCGACTTCATGACTAGTTTGTATTTGCTTGAATTGGCCTCTCTCTCGCTGCATGGACCCCCTTCCAAAAAATTGAAAAAATCTTACAGAACACGTCCACTGTTTCTGTTCTTAATTCAGCATTATTACAAGTTAAGTGGTAGGTGGACAAGACAATGGTGTGTTGCAATCCCAGCCGATTTCTGTTGAAGCAAACATCAATCGTCAACAATGAAAAGAGAGAACGGAAACGTTAGTCATGAATGAAAGTAGCTTCTTACAGACGATCATTGGCTGGTGGTTTATTTGTGGTCATTAACTATCATTGTTGGGTTGTTGGGGGCACCCCTACTTGTCTAATGACAGTGTTAGGGGCAAAGATTTGATTAGATAGCCATAATAAAAGGCAAGAGCCCACAAAAATAGTGAGAGCTGGATGACGTAGGACTTTCATGAGCAGGGGCCATTAAAGTACAGTTCCATATGCGTCTCATTCAATAAAAGCGTGAAAAACAAACAGTAATGGAGGAAGATGGCCGTGTCAATTATAGACACTGACTTCAACTTTGTAGGTCTCACAATTTATGACAAACTTAATGAATCAGAAAAAAAAATCAGTAAGAAAGCATCATGATACAAAGGCAGCTTTCAAAACAACAATTGATTTGCCATTACTGTGCTAACTAAGTTTGAAGCAAGTTAAATTGATAAATGTAGAGGGTAAGAAGGGGACGTTTTCAAGTTGAGAGAGGAAGAAAATAAAAGAAGAGTGGTCCACAGGTTAAGTGTTGAAAATAAGAGGGTGTAGTGGCGGATGCAGATGAAGATGCACCCTATGGGTTGGGCAACTAAATGGATTGACAGCTACGTTAAGTGGGGCACAAAAGCCTAAAACTACTGTACTCCATTCCTCGCCCTATTCTTTTCTTATAATAAGGACCAGTATTTGGGAAGTTATTCAATTTCTCACCCCATTCCTTCTTTTTTTTATCTCTATTCTAATACCACTTTTTCCAACATGAACTCCCTATTGGTGGAAACGCTTGTCTGATAGGCTTCGTTGTTTCTAAGCTTATCAGATCACCTCTTCCTTGAATGCCTCAAAAAATCTAAGGCTTGTCCATTGCATTGCGAATGTGAGCTTTGGCAGCTTTCTTCCTTGTTAATAATTATGACATATTACACATTTTTAATTATGGTCAATTGTCATTATACTTTATCTTCACACCCAATTATTTTCTCACACCTTTTTGTCTTTGTCAAGTCCATTAAAGTTATTTGTGATTAAAAAGCACTTAATAAAATAAAAAGGGAAATTTTATAATGTAAAACCAATTATACATATGATAGTGAATATTGGGCTCTCAAGAAATTGTAAGAGCATAAAGTAAAGGTAGTTGAGATGAGAAGGTTAAGATAGATTAGAATCCTACCATAAAAGATAAAAAATTATAAATAAACATATATGGTGAAGAGTTTGGGTGACATCTGTTGAAGAGTAAATTATTGATAAAAATGGGTTGAAGTAGTTTGGACATGTATAAAAAAAACCATTGGGTATGCAATAGTTAGAGTCATCTGAAAATGGTAGAATAAGCCAAAATGAACTTAATGAAGTTATTGAGCATGACTTCTTAATTAACCATTTTTACGAAACTTCATTGTTGAGAAGGCTTTGATGTAGCCAACCCTGTGTATAAGTAAGACAAGGCTTGCTGTTGGCCTTTAATCTGTTATAGTCCTGGTGTATGAAACATGTTAATCTCTCTTGCAGTCACATAGAGGCGGAGCTTAATTAGAATCAGGGGGCCCCCCCAAAAAAAAAAAAAAAAAAAAATTGTTTAAAATTTTTTAATGGAACTTTTTATTTTTTAGTGAATAATACAACTTTGGCCCCTCCAAAGTAAAATTAAATTTTGGCCCCCAAGTTCTTTTTTTTTTTTTTTAATACATTTTTTTTCCTCTTTTTATATCTTTAGGCTTATAATTCAATCTTTGTTTCATGTGGGGTCTTGTATGATTTATGTTAATCTTGTATATTTCATTCTAATTATCTGAAATTTTTAGCTTATCAGTGAAATTTACTTTTGTGGTGTATTACTTATTAATTACTATGCTTTTACCCATTCTACACTACACTTGTAGATGAAGTTAATTGACTTGATTTCATGAATTTTTTTAATTCTTTTTTTATTTTTAATGTATTTAAAACTTTCCTTAAAAAATTTTTTCGGGGAGGAACACCACCACTATTTGGCCCGCCTAAACTTTTCCTCCAAGTTCCACCACTGCAGTCACATACACCGTAAATGCTCTTCCATTCTCCCTTTCCGATAACCGTGGCTCTGAATCCGGTTTATTTTCCTACCAGCATTATCACAACTGCTTCATCGTTATGGCCAACACAGAAGAGGATTAATAAACCGGCTCTTCAAGAACAGTGTCCAGGTCCGGTGATTTTTCAATTTGGTAATGAAATAAATAAACTAGAGTCTAGCTATAGGGATACGAATGTAAATCCAACTAGTGTAAAATAAAACTCAGCAATATGGATATCACGCAAATATGTATACAATAAATCCTTCCCCTGCCTGATTTTCCAATGCTTGAGTGGATGAGACTCTCTGGCAAGAGGCTTGACGTCCATTCTTCTTCTTCTTTTTTTTCAAAGAAAAAAAAAAAATCCAGCATTATGTTTCCTTATCTGCTAACTTAATTGGTTTCGTACTGGACATTGAATTATCAAGGAAGAGTGGGTCGTGTCCTGTTTGCCATTATTGCAATCCCTATATGACGAGAAGATGATGGTGAGGGCAAAGAAATAATTTTTTTAAGTGTTTTAATAAATGTTTTTATTTAAACGATGTTGAAGATTATTCCTTTTTTGTTTTAAAAAACAAGACAGATTTTAGAGTTATTTTATTTTATTTTTAAAAAAACACATTAGATTGATTCAACAATTATTTGAAGCTACCGTCCCAAGTCTCCCCCCAATGGGATTGTTTGGTGAGAATTTTAAGTAGCTTAAAGTCAGAAAAAAGTAGTAATAGAAAAAAAAGTTAGAAGTGGAGTGTTTGGATTAAGCTTTAAGTTTATTGGATGAAGTAGTGGAAACGCTGGGTGAAGGTAGATGCATATGTACTCTCCGGTCAAGTATGCCCTATGGGGGGCTCCAAGCGCCCGCCTTGGGATCATGGGTGAGTCCAACCCGGTGAACTTTTTTTTAAATTTATATATATATATATATAAATTTAAAAAAAAAAGTTTTTTTTTTTTTTTCTAAAAGAAAGAACTCCTAAAAGTCGGTTAAGGAAAAAACTCTATGAGGTAGGTTTTTTTTTTTTCTAAAAAGTTCTTGGCTTTTTGACGTGGGTCTTAAAAAACAGGTTCTAAAAAAGTCATATAGAAAGTCATATATTTATAACTCGACTTTTTTTCGACCGGGTTCTAAAAAAGTCATATAGAAAGTAAGTCACTGCGCCTACCACTATCCCAAACAGGCTACCATTATCAACCACCAACATCAACCCTATCAACCATGGCCTTTGGATGTTACCATTCATCCTTGGCCGCCATTGGTCACGGTTTTACAAGTTTCATCACCAAGTTGCCACGTACCACCATTGCCATCTATTACTATCATCGATCATGACCAGTTAAGCATCGCTAGCAGTGGCCACCGCCACCAGCTACCATCATTAGCCGTTGCCAGCCTCCACCAATCACTTCCTTTGGCCCTCATCGGCCTCCTTGACCGAAAGCCAATGTCACCCTGACATCTGATTGATCCTCAGGTGAGGGGGTATTCTTGTTATGGGCTTTTATGGCCCATATCTCATCATAGCACTTTGGGTGTGAACCCACATGAGCAGCTTAATTTGGGCTTTTGTAGTACCTTGGCTATCTATGGCCTATGTTCTCCACTGAATGTTTGCTTGATGTATAATATTTTCTGATCCATTTTGAGCCAATTAGTTTATGCAAGAACGTTGGGTCCTAATGGCGATGGTGTTGGGGAAAAAAGGCTCTGTGCTAAGCTCTACGTTGGTTCCGTTACCGATTGATGAAGATGATTTGCTTCAACGAAGTTAAAAAAAAAGCAAGAATGTGGTGAGTTCTGAGAAGATGTAGGAATGGCCTAGTCTCCCAAAGAAAGGCATGAAGGTTGGAGGTGTTGGTATGTCTTTTGCAGAGAAGCTTCAGGGCATTAACCAACGAGGGAAAGAGGCTGAGGAGGAAGGTGAGGAGAAGGGACAAGTGGATGATATTTCATCTGATAGTGCCTCTGAAATGGAGGACAGCGAACCTTTATGCAGGATCACCGAAGAAGCAGATAGAAATTTTCCAAAGTTTGATTTTTAGAGAAGATGAAGAAACGTCTTCACAAGGCGTGGAAGCAAGCAGTTATTGTGAAATTGCTTGGGAGGAACATTGGCTATAAAAGTCTTCTATCTATTTTACAATCTCTTTGGGCCAAACGGGGAGTCATTAACTTGATTAATATTGGGAATGGCTTCTTTGTGGTCAAGCTTACCAACAAAGAGGATTATCTGCATGCTTTAACTGGAGGGCCTTGGATGCTTTTCGATCATTATCTCACGGTCAGACCTTGGGAGCCTTTGTTTCATCCATGGAAGGCCTCTATTAACAAGGTGGTAGTTTGGGTAAGAATGCCTAAAGTGTCTCTGGAGTTTTATAACAAGGAGGCTTTGACTTGGATTGGGGATAAAATAGGGGAAACCATCAAGATTGATATTAATACTTCTTGTCAACTTAGGGGCCATTATGCTCGAATTTGTGTTCTTGTTGATTTAAGTAAACAATTAATGTCTGGGTTCACTCTTGGTAGGGAGGAATATTATGTAGAGTATGAAGGTCTTCATGGGTTATGTACTAATTGTGGTGTTTATGGGCATAGCACAGAGCATTGTAAAATAGGAGTAAAACCAACTAGTCAAGTTAAAGAGGGAGTCTCTGCGTAGGAGGAAAGCTCCAAGGTTGAAGTAGGGAAGGAGAACAACATACCTTGAGAGCAAGATACATGGAAAGTCGTGAAAAAGATCCACAGAAAAAAAAGGGCAAAAGGAAAAGTAGGTTGATATTCCCCATCAAAGTGTCAATGGATCGAGGTTTGGTGTACTATCAACTGATGGGGCAGGAAAGGACAATATGGAGCAGAGTGGGTGAGAGAAAATGGTGCTAGCTGCAGAAAAAGGGAATAAGTCAAATTCTGAGGATGGCGCAGGCGCTGAGGAGACAATAAGGGGAGAGGCTATTGTGAGTACTGTCAGAGTAAAGAGAGGTGGAATTAAGAAGCATGGGAAAGGGAAAATGGGGTTAAGGGAAATGAGAAAAAAAAATAGTCAACATGTGCAGAGAAAGGACAAACATCCTCGGGATATGGTGGAAAGTAATGGACATTTGAGGTTGACGTAGGGAGGAGATGAGAAGGGGTGCACCACCGAAAGTGTGAAGAAAGTTGTGGTTGGGCCTCATGTCGAGATGGGCCCTGGGGATAATGTGCAGACCGAAAGTGTGAGGGAAGCTAAGGGGAGCGAATGTGTGAAGGAAGCTTTGGTTGGGCCTGATGATGAGATGGGCCTTGGAGAAAATGTTGACTCTTTGGATAATTCCTTCTTGTCGACCAAATGGATCCTGGAGACACAAGGTTGGCTATTGGGTTGAGTGGGAAATTTCGGGCCGATTCATCTGTCCTGGAGTTGGATTGTGACATGGTGGAAGAGACTGGGCTTGAGGTGCTAGCCGAGTATATTGGGTTGAATACTATCACCCAATAATTTTTTGTCTTACGGTTTATTGAATATAAAAAGGGGTTTTTATTGGATGGCCAATATTGCTTTCTGGAACGTGCGTGGTGCATGCGTTAGTGATTTTTTCCGTAACATCAGCGTTTTATGCAATAAAAAACGCCCCTGTTTATTGCTTTTGGCGGAGACAAAATCTGATTCTGCTGATCGATTTAAATGCTTGAGTAGGTTGGGATTCGACGATCTGGCCTGTGTTCACAGCGTAGGGAGATCCAGGGGAATTATTGCGGCGTGGAAAAAGAACCCGCTGGATGTTGAAGTCGTTCGCTCAGAGAGGCAATTTCTCCACCTTAAGTGCAATCCCGTCGGCCTATGAAGCTTTCTTCTTATGGCAGTTTACGCAATACCGGATTCCACCCAAAAAAATATTTTGTGGAGTGCTCTTCGGGATTTGGCGTCATCTACTTCTGAACCATGGATTCTCATGGGTGACTTCAATGATGTTGCTTCTTCTTTGGAAAGGATTGGAGGTGCTGGAGTTTGTATCGGCAGAATGACCATGTTTTGTGATCGAATTGAGCAATGTAGACTTTCTGACCTTGGTGCGGTTGGTCCACGTTTTACTTGGAAGGGTCCTAAAATTTGAGGAGGTCGGAGGCTGTATGAACGCTTGGATCGGGCTTTATGCAATGAGGCTTTTATTTCGGCTTTTACTGATTGTTCAGTCCAGGTATTAGCTAGAACTAAATTTTCTGATCATAATCCTATTTGTTTGGATTTTGGAATTAATCTTATTTCAGGAGCTAGAGAGCGTCCCTTTCGTTTTGAGGCGATGTGGATAAATCATGAAAATTATAATGATTTTTTGAAACGTGTCTGGTTGAGCGAGGATGACCTTAACTTTTCTTTAGCTCATTTACAACAGTTGCTGGGCCCTTGGAATAGAGAGAGATGTATTTGGTATGATTGAACGCAAAAAACAGAGCATTATTAATAGACTTGATGGTATTCAATATGCTAGTGGGTATCCCCATTCTGAATTTTTATGTGATCTGGAATTGGAACTGCAGGATGAGTTGGAGAGACTTTTGAAATTAGAAGAAATTAAATGGTTTCAAAAGTCTAGAAGTGAGTGGATCACCAAAGGGGACCGAAATACTCGGTATTACCATTTAAGATCTAAAATGAGAAATAGGAGAAATAAAGTCCTTATGTTGAAGGATGACAATGGGTGGATAATGAAGTTGAACTGAAGGAGTTGATTCTTAGGCATTTCAAGAGCCTTTATTGTCCGCTTTCTCAAGATCCGGTATCTTTCTTTACTAGATCTTCTTTCCCCGTTATTGATTCTTTGAGACTTTCCAGTTTGTCTATAGTGCCGGGAAATGAGGAAATAAGAAAAGCTCTTTTCTCCATGGGTAGTTATAAGGCCCCGGGAATTGATGACTTTCCTCTTCTTTTCTATAAATATCATTGGTGTACAGTCGGTTCTGCTCTCTGTGGCTTTGTGAAGAAGACCTTTAAAGGGGATATTTCTCTTGAAGAGGCCAATAAAACCCTAATCTCTTTGATTCCAAAGAAGGATCATATTGAGTTGGTCTCGCATTTTCGACCCATATCTCTGTGCACTGTCCACTATAAATGCATTGCTAAGATCATAGCTTTGCGATTGCGAGAGGTGATGAATGATTTAGTGTCGCCTTTCAATCTAGCTTTATTAAAGGTAGATGCATTCAAGATAATATTATCGTGGGGCAAGAGGTCATTCACATTATGGGCAAGAATCCTAGTAGAAAAGGTCTTATGGCGGTGAAGATTGATTTGGAAAAGGCTTTTGACAGAATCAGTTGGGTGTTCCTTAAACAGGTTTTGTTAGAGGTGGGTATGGATAGTCATTTTGTAGACTTCATCATTAATTGT
This sequence comes from Acacia acuminata, assembly GCA_019022655.1. Lineage (NCBI taxonomy): Eukaryota > Viridiplantae > Streptophyta > Magnoliopsida > Fabales > Fabaceae > Acacia > Acacia acuminata. The sequence goes on from JAFJYI010000015.1 coordinate 1,186,541, forward strand.
GTTTCCTCAGTTTCATACAATGTGTTATGGAATGGTTCTTATTCTGATTTCTTCAGCCCCAAGAGGGGTCATCGACAAGGTGACCCTTTGTCTCCACTTCTTTTTGTCTTATGCATGGATAAACTCTCTCATTCAATTTGTGATACAGTCGATGATGGTAGATGGAAACCTATCCTCATTTCCCAGATGGGGCCGAGCGTTTCTCATTTAATGTTCGTAGATGACTTACTTTTGTTTGGTGTGGCAACTGAAGCCCAAACTGTTTGAATGATGAATTGTATTCGTGACTTTATGAGGGCGTCTGGAGGAAAGGTTAATACTGCTAAATCTTCTATTTTCTTCTCCCCTCGGGTTCCAGCACATACTAAGATGCGGATTAAAGAAATGACTCATATGCAAATCTCCAGTGAAATTGGTAGATATTTGGGTTTCCCATTAACCCGGAATAGAAGCCCAAAGGAGAAATTTCAGTATATCATTGATAGAGTTAGATCGAAGTTGAGTGTTTGGAAGGCTAATAGTTTATCTATGGCTGGTCGGATTACTCTAGCCAAATCTGTAATGAGTGCAATCCCTTTGTACCCTATGCTTGTGGCTAAGATCCTGTCTAGTGTGTGCTATGAAGTTGAAAGACTCCAACAGAACTTTATTTGGGGTCATGATGGCAATTCTAGGGGTTTCCATCCAGTTGGTTGGGATCAAATTACAAGGCCCAAAGAGTACGGGGGTCTTGGTTTTAGGAGACTATGTTCTGTTAATCGAGCATGTGGAGCGAAACTTGCATGGAGATTGATTAATGGTTCTAAAGGCCTATGGGTTGATATCTTAACTCAACAATATATGCTAAGAGAGGAAGACTCTCTGTTGTCTTATAGGCAGGTGATGAGCACAAATAATATCATGTTTTCCCTATACTAATTGGTTGAATTGAATGTTAAATCCAAGCTCAACTATAGATAATCTAAGCAAAAAGGCATACATTCATGATATAGGGATTAAAGAGTAGAAATCATTTGTATGTCTTTGGGAATGGAACAAATTGCTTTGTTTTTAAGAGAAATCGAATAGGAGAGGCGATACGATGCTATAGCATTCGACAACGATTCGAAGTGCAATACAAGGCATCCGAATGCTATAGCGAGTAGAGGAAGCAATGCTATGCGATATGTTTTTCGACCTTGTTACCCGGATGATTTCGGGAATAAAATAAAGGGTGATATTTACGATAGGTTCTTGACATAACGAAGAGAAGATGCGGAGGATCAAAACTGAAAGATTTGAAGAATCCCGCAGAATCAATAGCAGCAATCTACTCGAATCCAAAGATATGATAGATTCCGACAGTTAGGAAAGGCCAAACTCGTTGGAACTTGCGCGCAAGAAAGGACTCGATTATAAAAGGAAACAAGAGAGCCAACCCTAATGAGCCGGAGAGCCCTAGAATGAGATTCGACTTTTGCGGACTCAAGAGAAGAGTGAGAGATTTCACAAGAGCACGAGACTTCGGGACCGCCCAACATTCCTTCTGCGGTGAGACGGAACGGAGAAGACGTGGAGTGGTGACGTGACAGGACCTCAACCACATCGTCGGAAATTCCATCAAGCTTTGTTTTCTATTTTTCATCTTTGTTTTATCGATCATGGGTCATTCGTTAGTGTACGTGCATTCGTGTGTCCCTCGTCGGTCATGAACTAAACTCTAGATGGCGGACGAGGATGATTCTTTAAGTGTCGAATGAACCCGGTTGCAGTTCTTAATTAAATAAATTTGGTTTGCGTATCGGTGTGCTTATTACTAGTCGGTTAACGGAAGTTAAGGGCTAGATCGTGGCCTCGGCTTACGGCAAGGAGTTGAGGTTAGACCTCTGAGAAACAGTGTTTGCTAGGCCACCCATGCACGGCGAGACCTATTATTGTAGGTTTCAGGAATGGGTCTACCTCTCATAACTATTACACCCTGAGCGTAATGCAGGTCTGACTAGAAAGTTACCATAGGAATATGGAAGGAGTATAGTTAGTATCAAATGTATCGAATATGGAAGCTTCGGTAGATTATAGTGGTAGGTTAACCAAATAGCTTTGCAGTCGGTGTCTATCTTTGTAGCAATTGCGGAAGCAGATACGGTGTAGATGCTATAGCATCGGGGTAGAGCAATTGGGGGAGTGAAGCACTTAAGGACGATTCTGAGTCCGCCTAACTTCTCACCGATATCTTCTCTCATTTTAGATCTTTGTTTACGTTTGCTAGTAGCATAGTTACAAAACCTCTCAACCCAATTATATTTACTTTTTGCTTTCTATTTGTCATAGCATTGGTGCGTCATTCCTCGGTATTTCAGTCTCTGTGGGACGATACTCTACTTTCACTTTATTACTTGTTCGACTGGTTCACTTGCCATCAAGGAAATCGACCAACAGCAGGGTGACTTCCGTTTATGACGATTTATCTGCTCTCAAAAGGAGGTTGTAGATCAGGGTACTAAATGGGAAATTCAAAATGGGCGCATAGCTAATTTCTTTAATGATTGCTGGATTGGAGAGGGTTTGGAACTCAGTAATTTTTGTCTGCGACCCTTAGTGGAGGAGGAAGAGGATTCAATTGTAGCGGATTGGGTGGTTTGTGGGTGTTGGGATGTTGAGAGACTTTCAACTATTATCAACGATGATGGGTTAGGCCACATTGCTACTATTCTACCCTTCAGGTCTGACACGGTGGATGACTATATTGTGTGGGGTGCGATTAGTGATGGGAAGTTCTCTCTTAGGAGTGCTTATTTTCTTATCGAACCTAATCCTTTGCCTTTGAGGGATAATGTGTTCAAAGTTATCTGGAAGTGGAAAGGTGCGGAGAGAATCCGAGTATTTATGTGGAAGGTTTTGTTGAATAAACTTTCTACGAATTTATGGCGGAGTTTGTGGTCCCAGTCTTCGCCTTTATGTGGATATTGTGTTGATGATCTTGAGGATACTTTGCACATCTTACGAGACTGCAAATATGCAAAAAGCATGTGGCTTGCCTCAATTAAACGGAGGTATGTTTCTCGCTTCTTCTCATGTAATTTACGGGATTGGTTGGTTTTCAATTTTAGCCACGGGTAGGGAAAATGTGGGAGGGATGTTGGATGTTATTCTTTGGGGTTGCCATTTGGAAGCTATGGGATTGGAGAAATCAATGTATTTTTTATTGTAACTTTATTAAACCTCGTAATCCTGCGTCTGTTTTATCTATGACTTGGTCTAGATTTGTTTCGCTTGATGATTGTATGGGACTGGAGTCACATGCAAGGAGTGGCCAGTTTATGGGTTGGGAAAAACCTCCGCTTAGTTGGTTTAAGTTGAATGTGGATGGGGCCATGGTTGCTTGCACGTCGAAGGCTGGTTGTGGGGGTGTAGTTCGCGACTCCTTTGGCAACTGGGTTGTCGGTTTTACCAGGAAGATCGGGCTATGTTAATCCAATTCCGCGGAGGAATGGGCTATTACTGAGGGTCTTCAATTGGCTTGGGATATGGGCCTAAAGAAGATCATTTTGGAATTTGACTCAAATGAGGTTATTAATTTGATTCTAGATAATTCTTGTAATACTTGCAGTAGCTTGATTGTGAAAGCTAGAGTTATGCTTTGTTGGGATTGGCAGGTTGATGTTAGGGTCATCCCTCGAGATTGTAATAGAATTGCGGATGCCTTAGCCAAATGGGGTATCTCCAATTCTACAACCTTAGCTGGGTGTCCCACTCATTTGCGAGCTTGGGTAGACCAAGAGTCTTTGGGATTAAATTCCCCTTATGTGTAATTTGTTTCTTGTAATGTAGGCGTTTAGCCATCTTTTATATCAAAAAAAAAAAAAAATTCTGATCCATTTTTATGAGGTTATGAATCTTTGAGCCTATTGATCACTTGTGACGACTGACGAAGACGGAGTTGGTCCCCCCCTCCTGAGCCAGGGCATTTTAATATTTTCACCTGTTTATATTAAAGAATTGAAATTTTAACTAGTTGGAAATAACCGAGTATAGCTATAAAAAAGAGTTTAATGCATTCACTCATACTCAACTCAAAATTTCATGTTTAAAACCTTTTTTTATCCCACTAAAAAGCATTAGGGGTCATAAACAATTTATTTAAATGATAAAGTGAGAAAACAATTTATACATATGATTTTTAATAAATAGGTATTATAGAAGTTTTAGATTTTATTTTCGATAAATTTATGCAATTATTCAATTTTAACTCTCTTCCTTAGTGAAACAAGATTTATTACATGTTGGATGGTATAGGACCAAATTTTTTTTGACTAAGGATTCATAGGCAAGAGTGGGGAGAGTTTTAGATTTTGTGTCGATAAATTTATGCAATTATTCAATTTTAAATGAAACAAGATTTGAAAATTGGATGGTATAGGTGTCACTAAGGATTCTTAGACAAAATCTTGAATGATTTGAAAATTGGGTAGCTAAGTGTCACGGTCTTAGACAAAATCCACCCAAAACCGTGCCGGCCTTAGCTTGATCACTCCCTTGATCTTAGCTAAGTCAGCGGAACCCTCATAAGTAGGCAAAGAGTATAAGGACAAAGAGAACTTTAGAGAGAGAATAAGAGTCCTAGAGAGAGATGCTCTAGAATGCAAGAACTTGTATTGCACTCAGGGGCGGATCCAGAAATTTACGAAAGGGGGGCACAATTTGTAGGGGGGATTCGGGGCGCGCCCCAAAAAAAAAAATTTTGATGAAAAATTTTAAATATATTTAAAAACAAAAAAAATATAGGGAAAAACAAGCCTAAGTGCTATTAGAAATAGCAAGGCTGAGTATTAAATAAGTTCAAGAACATATATTTTAATAACAAAAGTATATTACAATAAAAATAATTAAAATGTCATCCTTCTAGACCTTTTTTTTGGAATTCCATCATAATTGCCCTATTATCAATGCTTATCAAATACATCCTTTTCAATATAAATAATTAAACAAATGACAAAAGTTTGATTCGAGAGAAGTTGGCTATTTGATTCGTAATGCGAAAAGATTATCGATATTTAGATTTAACCCTAAATTTAAAAATTATTTTTTTTTTTTTTTTAAAAAAAAGTCTTTTAAGGGGGGCACTTGCCCCCCAAGTGATATACTTGCATCCGCCTATGATTGCACTTGGATGGTTACAAATGAGGGTGGCACCTCCTATTTATAGGCATCCACCTCCTCAACGAATGACGGTAAGATCGATTAAATCTAACGGTGGAGAATTGTCTCCGAACCTTCCCTAGCAGAAATATCTAGATATTTACATTTACAAAAGAGTCTAGAATTCTCCACACAATTCTAGATCTATGTACAAAGTTCTACAACAATATGGAATTCTCTAGAAATCCTGCTAAAAGTGTCTTGGGCACAAAATAACTTGTGTTCCCTACGGTGCGTGACATAAGGCTTTGATCGGGTCGTGTCTTTCTGATTAGATTACTAGACCCCACCAGATCTTTTGATTGTTGAAGTTGCTGTGATCATATCTGAATGACGATCTATTAGATACCTGATGATGCTTTCATGCTTTGTTGCTGTTTTAAACGGTTTATTGTATGGTTTTATAATATATGGATATGGTATTTTGAAGGCAAAAAAGAGAGGATGAATCATCATTATTAATTAATAATAATACTAATATTAATGTTAATAATCAATTTATTTTTAAAGGGTCAACATTTACTCGTTAAATGTTTAATATTTTTTTCCTTTTGGGGCTAAACCTTCCTTACAAATGGATTTTGATTTTCCTGGGTAGATATTTGAGCCTCTGATCACCGAAGTCCGAAGCAATTCGCGGGGCAAAGCGGGTGCCACAGTGTTAGATTGTTCTGGCGAATTGCTGTCGAGAGTATGGATTATCTGGGAATTGATTTGAGCTGTGCTGTGGGATCTCTCCGCAATGGCCACTTTCCCGAAAAGGACTGCTTGCTGCCTCTTATTTCCAAGCTCCTCAGCTATGCCATCGTCGCCGCTTCAACTACTGTCAAACTTCCCCAGGTACGCCCGTCTTTTTACATTCTTCTCAGTTGCCTATTTTCATGGTGATCAGAAACCCTAGAACGCACACTGATCCCCTTATTGGATCTCTTACCGAGTTTCGCTGGTGATATTTGCTCAAAACTTTCAATTGTGATTCCTCGACGATACTAACAACGTCGTTGACTCTATTTCAGTAGTTAGTATTGCGATTAATCATTAGTGGCAGAGTGCATGTGTCTGTTTGAAATTGCTGTACCGAGCGATTATTTAATTCATCGAATTAGTGTATCTTTGTCCTTATTTGTTGAGAATATTGATATTGGCGCTGCCGGGGCGGTCATTAGATTTTTCCACTAACAATTGCCTAAACAAGTCTAGTTTTCCAGGCAAGATTACAAACCATCTACAATATTGTTATGTTAATCTTATGAACTGCAGATCTTAAAAATTCTGAATCATAAAAGTGTCAGAGGCCTTAGTATGATATCTTTTGAGCTCGAAGTTGTTGGCTATACCATTGCACTAGCTTACTGTCTTCACAAAGGCCTTCCGTTTTCAGCTTATGGGGAACTATTGTTTCTTTTGATACAAGGTGCACTTGCATTTTCTGCAATTTAATTTAAGGTGTTTTTTTTAACCCATGCTTCCATTTATCGCGCTCATTACTGTATTATATTACATAAACAACTTTGCCATGTAATTATGATGAAATCTTAGAGGCAGATCTGACGTTCTGAAGTTAGTATAGAATACCAACTCTATTAGAATTCTTGTCATGAATTAGTATATACACAGTGCGCATATTTGGAAAGCTTTGCTTTGTCATGATTTGCTTTCTTGTTCTTTGATATTGTCAATGGAATCTGACATACTTCTTCCTATTCTTGTCTGATACAGCTTTAATTTTGGTTGCCATAATCTACTACTTTTCTCAACCCGTGGGTGCCAAAACATGGATCCGGGCGTTACTGTATCCTACTTGCCTGCAGAGGCACCAAGTTTTTATCTGCTCATTCTACAAGATAAATGAATGTGCTCAACTTTATCCTTGATACATGGTTTTCAGATATTGTGCTGTAGCACCCACTATCTTGGCTGGTCAAATCAATCCTCTTCTCTTTGAAGCTCTGTATGTGAGTAGTAAACACCTGTGCACTGGAAATTTTATCGCTTTAAAGTCCTGTACTTATGTATTGTATAGTTCTCTACTTCTGTTTTAATTTTTTTATGCCCAGATCTCCTAATGTGGATATGATTTTATCTGTTGCAGGCATCTCAGCATGCAGTTTTTCTCTTTGCCAGGATCCCGCAAATATGGAAAAACTTTTCTGTAAGTGGAACCATAAATTGGAGAAAAGTTCCTAGTGTCCATAAAATTAATTAAATCAGTGGTAATAATTATATGTTCTGACAACACTTGGTTCTCTATAGTTTCAATGACTATTTATTTATTTTATTTTATTTTTGTGAAGATTAACAAATGAACGTCTTCATTGTTGAGTTATTTGTAATGTAAGTAACTTCAAGACGACTTTAACTAATAAGTGAAAGTTATTTACTTTCTGGAAGCCACTGTGTTCAATTTATATTACCAGTTTACAATTTTTACGGTTCTTTTTGGGCCAACTACATACTGCTCAAGAGTTATGATTTTTTGAATGGCTAGGATTCTTTGAACACTACTGAAGTGTTTGCCATGTTTTATATGATATGTACTTTTTTAAAATAAAATAATGTTACGATTTTTCTTTGCATGAAATATTTATTTGCAGAGCAAAAGTACTGGGGAACTCAGTTTCATAACATCATTCATGAATTTTGGAGGATCAATGGGTAAGACTGTATGGTTATTATGGGATTTGATTTGCTTCTTGGGTGTATTCAATTTAATGTTGTTATCCTTGTTTGTTGCAGTTAGAGTCTTTACCAGCATACAGGAAAATGCGCCAACTAGTGGTATCCTTGCTTCCTGATTGTCATAATCTTCATGTTCTTTCATTTTTGTCATCATCAATGCATGTAAGATAAGTTTTTTGGTGTTGATGGTACTGAGGTGAGATAGGTTTCATATATATAATTTTTGTATGTGTTTGTCTAAATATTGTTCCTTATTTTACTGCCTTGTCTGATGTTTTCAGCTAGCCTGTGGCAGAAACTTTCTTTCTAATTCACTGCATGTCAATTTTCTAGTTTCCTTTCTGGTCAACCATTTACATTTTTACTTGAGCAAAAAACCATTTACATTTTTATACTATATTTTGCTAATTAAATTCAACATTTTTTTTTTTGGGGGAACTAGGACTTACGCAGTATGGTGGTTTCTATCAAGTCTTTGATGTCTCCAATGAAACAAATTTATTAGATTTGTGTCTATTCACACCTCATTCTTTAGTTTCCTGAATTTTAAAAATTGCATCCTCCCTCCCAATTTGCCTTCTTATATTCAACTCTTTTACCCTAATTCATGCTGAAGTGACTGTCTTTTTATTTTTGTGATGTACAAAAGTGTTGCTTATTGTCAATTTTTTTTTTTTTTTTTTTTTTAAAAATGATCTGAGATGATGACTGATTCCTTAATTCTTCTGAAGTCGTACTTGGCTCTGCACTTGGTATTGCAACAAATTTTGCTATCTTAAGTCAGATAGTGATATACCAGAAACCTCGGTCTGGGGAAGACAAGAAGACGAAGTAGAAGAGATATGCCAGATTCTATATCATTTGGATGCTGAGTTCTTAACTTTCAGCTGCTGATGGGCAGGCTGTGACACTATTTTATTTTGGTTTCAAAGAGACTGTTTTCGACTCTATTGTATTAATTGTACATGTACTTGTTTGGGATCACATGAAAGAATTTATTTATGTAAATCGAGACAAAAAAATTTAAAAATTTTCAATATATTTATCACACTTATTTTATTTTGGTTTCAAAGAGACTGTTTTTGACTCTATTGTATTATAAATTACTTGTTTGGGATTGAAAAATTTATTTTTTCGAGACAAAAAAAAATTCAATATATTTATTTCGTTATTCAAAATAAACACAATACAATTTGTTTATTAGGCAGTAACTTAAAAGAATGAATTAGGTTGTTAGAGTTTCCTTCCTCATCATAATTTGTTGATGATATGATAAATTTATAGGCTAATTGAAGAAAATGACCTATTTGTAAAAATCAGTCTTGTGATGATTTAATTAAGGGAAAATCTATCTCAAGGCTCAAACTAGTAAAAAAATGTCAAAAAATGCACAAGAAAAAGTCACATGTCAAAAAAAGTTCTGTTTTCTAGTTGAGTAAATACCCTTTCTAGTCACTGACAAAAAACACGGACCCCGTTTTGGTCTCTTACAAAAAAATTGGCCTTATTCGTCCTTTTTATGGACTAAAATAGACTTTTTGGAAATTTGTGAAAGATTAAAATGTCAACCAATCGAGCCCTTATTCGTCCTTTTTATGGACTAAAAAGGACCTTTTTTTAAGGACCAAAATGGAGATCGCGTTTTTTTGGGGACCAAAAAAGGTAAAATCATAAACGTTAACAACTAAATCAGTACCATTAACAATTAAATAAGTATCCGTTAACAACTAAATAAATAGCATTGACAACAATATTCTAAGTAGCATTGACAACAATATTCTAACAACTAAATAAGTATCATTAACAATTAAATCAAGATCCATTAACAACTATATAGTAGGCATTAACAACTAACCTTTTATGAAATAATATCAGAAAACGATCCTAAGTCTTTTTTTGATATGTGACTTTTTTTAAGGCCTTTTTTAACATTTATTTGCTAAGTTGGGCCTAAGATGGATTTTCCCTTTAATTAAAAGAAAAGGAAAGATATTAAGATCTAGATGCATGGATTTTCTCTTGCATTTGGACAAGATATGGAGAGGCTCCCGAGTAGTACGTCACTACTAAATGTAGCGGAATATGTACTCCTGATGTTAGCTTTGACAGAAGGAAATGGTTATTATTAGCCAATAATTATTGGTTATTTTGCTTAGTATTGGCATCCATTTCAAGTGCCCATCAAATCTGAATATCTCAATTTTGAAGTGGCTCGAACACCAAATCGAACAAAGCTAATGGAAGCCACGCCAGAATGAATGCCTAACATATACTACACTGATTTTATCTATAAGTCCCTTTTAACCAAAAAATTTAATTTAATTTATAAGTCTTCTTTCGGCTAATAAATGAGATTGTTAATAAATGAGATTGTCACAATTTTACCCATATTAATCATACCAATGAAAATAGAGAAAGAAGAAAGTTAAAAAATATTTATTTATAAATGAGGTCAAAATTAAAAATTTACCACATTCTTATTGAATTAATTACCCTTTTTGGTATGTGTGATTTAATTAAAAACGATTTATAAATAAAACTAGGTACATCACCTAAAACTAGAGTGGTACATCACCTGAGAGATTAATCAAGTTGACTTTTGCCAAACTAATTGGTCTGCTTACCAACATGACAATCACAATTGCGAAGTTTGGAGGCATCTCGGGTAGGTGAGAACTTAGAATCAAGCAAGGAAGTTACGGGCATGTTCGGCACGAGCTCAACAGAGTGAACTTAGTACAAGGCCAAAAAAAAAAGAGACATAAAAATCCGAGACAAATGAACAAGGGCACTTGATCACTACAGATTTTCTTTTCACATTGCGAAACGAGGTTACTTGATATTAACAGAAACAATAACCTGTGATCGTAAGCAAGGAAGTTACGGGCATATTCAGGATGAGCTGATCACAGTGAATTTAGTAAAAGGCCACAAAAATATAAAATCTGCGACAAATGAACAAGACACTTGATCCCTACAGATTTTCTTTTCACATTGCGACACGAGGTTACTTGATATTAACGTAGCCAATAAGCTGTGATCGCAAGGTTTTCAAATGTCTTGATGGCAAGATTTAGCAATCTACGGATATTAAATTGGTCATGAAGTAAAGTTGCCGTAAGCCCCCATTCACAAGAATAGCTAGAAAGTAAGTAATAAAATTTGGAATTGGGAACGCATTAATAAATTCGAGTCACATCTGAAAGCACCTAGACCTTATACATGAATCATGATAGTAAGATCTGTTCCTCCAAATATTTTCAATCCCAAATACAGTGACTCTATATTGCACCAAACAAGCCATAGAATTAAATGGGGCAACTAAGGAGGAAGGAAGATTTAAGGCCAACAAAGTAAATAGAAAAGAAAGGTAGGTTATCTCAAATAATAATGGCAGTCCTGCTATAGCCCTTTATCTTTCCAATTTAACATCGATTCTAATAAATGCCACCTTCAGCTGGGGGAGGTAGGTCATGCCATACTCATGCAAAAGCAGTCTATTATCGTACAGGATATCAATTGCATTGAAAAATAACCGAATAAATCACGACCAAAAGAAGAAAACAAAACAAACAATTCCAAAGAAAATAACACAAGTAGCAAATGGCCACATGATTGCTAGAGCATCTAGCCGCAACGGCAAGTGATAAATTTTTACCAACGATTCTTCTCGCCCGTGAGAAAGCTATAGAAAAAAAGTTATATCTTGTCACATTAGATACAAAACATTTAACAAATTGTAGTAATGTAACACTTTAAGAAATTGATCAGCCTCAACCTCCATGACTGCAACTTCCCATCTATCTAATTCATAAGTTGCACTATCCTCAGGCAGCACCAGCCACCAAAGAAATTTGGGGGTAAAAAAATATGATTGTCCCTTCCAGCTGTGAAGATTCAACTCAAAAAACAATCAACAGCACACAGCATGATTTAAAATTTAAATATAACAAGAGAAAATCAAGTGATACAGCACAATGATGAAATTGAACAAAGGCCGGGATTACGTTTGCTTTGGCATATTTCTCAGTTTCCGCATTTAAACATGCCGGGAACTGCTATTGCCAGTTGCCCACCTTCTTAAAGTGCAAGCCACTAAACTCTTCCCAGTCAAGAGTCCTAACCTTGACTTGAATGAAGTAGATCGACCAGAACTGCTTGATGCAATAGTGGCTGAAGCTGAGGCTTGACCGTGGATTGATGGAAGTTCTGCGGCGTTATCCTGCACTGCACCATCACTAGCACTAGCATCCTGATGATCAGTTTCACCAGTATCTAAATTAACAGCAAGTGATGCCCTACTTAATCTTAACCAATCTGCACCTTCAAGTGTTACACCCTTGCACTTCTTAACCTTCACTTTCACTAAATTAGGGCATCCACTAGCAAGTGCTTCCATGCCATGATCAGAGACAGGGCAGCTCTTAATACAGAGTTTCTTCAGGGCTATACATTTTGCAGCAATGCACGATATCTCACCATCCCCAACCGTATCACTTCCACATAGCGCCAGTCTCTCTAAATTATGACAATTGGATGCCAGCATTTCCAAGCTCGCCTTAGTGGGATTAACACCAATAAGGACCAGTTCTTGAAGATTAGGGCAACATCTAGCAACTCCCATCAAACCTTCATCACCTATACGATTCGCCTTCCATCCATCAATATGGAGTTTGCGTAGTAGCTTACACCGATCAGCAATGGCAGCAAGCCCTAAGTTTGTGCACTCAGGGGTCTTGACAAGATGCAAAATTTCTAGATTCGAACAGTTCGAGATTGCCACCAGGCCAATATCACTAATCTGGAGCCTCTCAAGGTGAACTTCGACCATGCTTGGCACTCCGTCCGCTAGGAGTTGAAAAAGCTTATCCCAATCACCAGAGCACCTGAAAAGCTTCAAAGTCCTTAGATTCTTTGAGCCGAGAATAAGAGACCCAAAACACTGCCCATTGTAAAGCTCCTTTAAGCAAATAGTTTTGAGGGATGACGCTGAAACACCGGGTCCAATTGGCTCAGCAGCAGCTGCATCGGTAATTCCGCGGAGACGCTTCACTGACAACTCTTCTAGAGCCGGACAATTATCAAGCACTGCGTTCATCCCTTTGGATCCGAAAGTGCAAGATCCACAGGAAAGCTTCTTCAAACCCTTGCAGTTCTTGGCAAAGGCCCCCATGCCAGCATCCGTGAGTTCACGACAGGCACGGAGTTTTAAGCGAGTCAGGTTAGGGCATCGTTCAGAAATGAGGATAAGCGCCTCGTCCCCAATGCTCACGGATCTACGGTCGCATTTTAAAGCGAGCTTCGTGACGGAATCGAAACGAGAGAAAAGTGAAGGAATAACCGGAAGGAGATCAGATGATGCGTTGAGGGAGAGACGGTGACGGCTCTGGCCCTCTATCCTGAGCCACCGCCGGCATACCAAAGAGCAGCGGTTGCGGTCGGCGGAGCTAAGCGACTGAAAAATGCAAGCCAAGCACTCATCGGGAAGATCAGAGATGAAATCAGGGACGGAATCGGCGAACTCATGACGTGAAACGTCGCAGTCATCAGCGAGCACCGGAGAAACTAGGGCCGTTGATCTAGTCTTGGAGCGGGAGCCATGAGAATTTTGGCGACGGCACGCAATTGCGGGCGTGGACGCTGCCTGGCCCATCCACGGCGATATCTTGAACAGACGGTCGATATGGGCAGCCAGAGTCTCAGCGGAGCTCGGCGGAGTGAAACGCAGAGGTTAGCCTGTTGCCGCAGAGCACGAGTTCCAAAATTTCCGAGACGGACATGAACGCAGATTTCATTCCGCCTTTCTGGACTCTGTTGTCTGTCTCGCTTTCATCGGTCTTGAAATTTTTCAAAAAAGTTTTATCCGGTGCGGAACAGCTCACGGGACTACTGTGGCCTCTCCTCACATTGGCGCCTTCTAATTTTCGGTTCAATTTTTAATTAAATATGAGGATTTTTTCTGATAAGTACACGTGTAAGCATGAGAAAAATTTAGATCGAGAGATAAGGAAGCGGGGTAATCATTGTGGTTGGTCCTGCTCCTCCGTGCAGGAACGTCACTCACTACAATACACCAATCTATATTAAATAAAAATGAAACATAATACAACCACGCAATGCAGGTTGGATAAGCCTTGAACGTTGTAGTTTCAAATCAACCCTGCCTTCCTTCATCGACCACTTTGTCCTCACAGATAGAAGTTCATACTCCTTCAGCTAAATATTAGAAGGATTGATGTTTTGAGAGATTAATAAGATAAATAAGTTATTTAATTATGTTATATTTTATATATTCTCGATATTATATATTAATTTATTAGTCAAACTAATTAAATTAAAAAAAATATAAATATAAATATTGTAAAGTAATTTAATTAACCTCGTTAATTTCTTCAAAAAAATTAACTTTATCTTATATTTAAAATCAATAAATACCTTTCTACAATCTCAACTTGCACGATAAGTCGATGACCAATAAGACAAGGTTGAGTCTGCAACAAGACGTGAAGAAAATTGGGAAAATTTCTTTTTACAATCTCAACTTGCACGTTAAGTCGCTGCTATATGATATTGTTGTAAATCGGTGATTTAGTTGTAAAAAAATTGTTGTAAATGTGATTGATTTAGTTGTAAGCGAATAAAAAAATTGTTGTAAATGAGGCCGATTTAGTTGTTAAAAAAGGTTGAGTCTGCAACAAGACTTTTTGGTGATTTTCCCAAGAAAATTTGATCTAATTCAAGTGAGAGGCCATAGTTATCCTGTAGCGATAGCATGTAGCTATCGTAACAGTTGCAAACAACGGCGATGTTGTTGATGACGATGTTTGTTTAATGTTAAACAACACTAAATGAATCTTATCACATCATATAATACTCATCACCTAGCTTTTTACTTTGTCGTGGTTTAATTTGAAGTCAATTCGCAAGATAGGCATACATTGGGAGGTCTCCAAATACAACATGTATATTTGTCTTGTTTCAAGCAAGAGTCCAGAAACCGTAATTTCTGGTTAAGAAAACAAAGAGTCCATTTCAACGAATTGAGCTAGGCCCATGATCTTTGGTCCAATTTTACAGAACTCCAAGCCCATGAAATATGATTTTTTTTTTTTTTTTAAGAAAAGAATAAAATGGGGAAGATAACATTGTGTGATAACTTCCAACCGATTGTCCGATTCCCCGCAGAGAATAAATTGAAATGGCAGCTTGTCTTCTTGCCAGTGGAATTCGGGGACTTAAGTATCAAGGGCTAACCGTCGGAATCGGTGCAACACGTCATCCGACAAGGCGTATTAAAGCATATTGGGGAGAAGCAGAAGAGAAAGTGAGCGGTGTTAATTTTCCGGGGAGCCTGGGAGCTAACTCGCCGACGCCAAGTCCGAGGGAGACGTCATGGGATCATCGGAAATGGAAGAATAAAGAAGCGGAGATCCTGAGGGACATTGAGCCTATCCTTCTGCTCACCAAGCATATTCTTCACTCGCCTAGGTAGCTGCAACATTCCTCATGCTATGATGCTCCAATCATTCTCCTTTCTCAATTCCCTTTCCCTCACTTCTCAATTGATTTCCTTAGTCAGGTACATGGATGGGCAGAGACTCACTGTCGAGGATGAGAAAGCTGTAGTTGATAACCTACTTGCCTACCATCCGCGTTTCCTAGATAAAGTTGGATGTGGTGTCCAACACATTATGGTATGCTTTTCATTTCGATACATAATTTGTTTTCACTTTCTTGCGTAAGCCACCAAGCTGAAGTACCCATGATTTTTTTTTTCTTTTTAAATTTAATTAATCAATAATTGATTAATGCTATTCACTGATTACTTTCCAATAGAGTATATAATGTCTGTTTATTAGCAACCTAGTTGCTTGTATTTGGTTCTGAATATGCTAGCTATAACATTCATACTGCTTGTATAGGAACATCCACGTGCAGCTATGCCATCTTCCTCTCTGAATATTTTCACCTTTATTCATTTCCTAGAGAAACTTTGGTTGGATTTATAACATTCCCATTATGCTGTGCTTTCAGTCAGTTGAATTTTTTTTTTTGGGGGTCCCAAACTGGCCCAAGTATGATTTTTGTTGTTGATAGTTTTGAGTGAAAAACACATAATCTAATATAATGCTGTTAACCGGTTTTACATATAATCTGTCCCAAGTATGATTTGTTCACACGTACTTAGTTGTAGGCCTTATCTATCCCTACTGTCAATGACTGTATATTCAAGGAAAACTCCATCTTATGAAGTCAAGCTACAAAATATGCAGAATGCTCGTTAGTGTCTCTTGGCATTTGTTTGTACGCTGTCCTTAATATTTGACGGGGAAATCTTTGTAGACTTTATTCCGGATGCTTCAATCATTAGACATTTTTCCTTTCTGGATGAACCCTTAAAATGTTGCAAGTAATGTAGGAAAATGCTATAATGAGCAATTACATTGTATTACTATCTAGCTATCACTTCCATTAGGTTAAATGCATTGAAATACTCCGCTTATAGACGTATTTGGGAGATGAAAGTAATTGTGTGTAAAAATATGTGGCTATTCCTAATTGCATTGAGACTTAAACCATCATTGATATAGACATAACTCTCTCGGGCTATACTAGGTGTTCTCTCATGCACTCTTTTCTTGTTAACCGTTTTCCTTGTTATCCAAATATCACTGGCACCCCCGCACCAAGGTTATTGAGCTTGAGCAAATCCTTCTTAGTTTGCAATAGAGTTTCTCTGTTTATTTTCCTCCGTAGCCAGCAAGTGCAGTGGTATATATGACTTGTATTCTTGTAGGTTGATCGACACCCTCAATTTCAGAGCTCAAGGTGTCTGTTTGTTGTAAGAACTGATGGTGGCTGGATAGACTTCTCCTACCAGAAGTGCCTTCGGGAATACATCAGAGATAAGTACCCAGCTCATGCTGAAAAATTTATACGGGAACATTTTAAGCGTGGGAGTGGTTGATTATTTATGTATTGCAACTTTACTACTAATTTTGGTGTGTCCATATGTGTTAATGGGACTATTTCTTTTTTCTTTTCCTTTTTTTTTCCTTTCATTCTTTCTTCCAGTTTTCCACATTTTTCAATTTTACCTGCCCTGTCCTGTATAGAGTGTTGTGGTTGTAGATAATCATTCACCGGCATAACAAGCTTATTATTGAAGTGGAAATAGGAAATGACGGAAGTGAACTTCACTTTGATGCATACTATCAGATATTGGTGAATTGATGACTTGTAGTTTCAGACACGGAAACCAGAAAGTGACGTTTAACCGCCAATGTCGTGTTTTATTGATTCTGCTTTGTTTTTTCAAGTTCTCTGTCTCTCTGGGGCCGCGAGGCTTCTGAGTTAATGGTTTTTTTCCTGCTTGAACTTTTTTAACTTGCGTTTGATACTGCTTGTGATTTAGAACTGATTAAGCCGCTTCTAAAATCTAAATTCGCTAATGGCACAGTTAAGTTGGAGGTATTACTATATGCAGTCCTCCATCCCCCAATTTAAAGAAGAGAACTTTTTCTGATAACATTTCTCGGTACAGTAATAGTCTATTGTCCTTGTGGATGTTGCTTATATGATTTTTGTCCTTGAAACTTCCATTTTGGATATTTGAACTAAATTTATCCTAACATAAATACGACGAACTATTTGGAGTTCCCCTGGTTCAAAAAATGACCTTCTCTATAATTCTTTTCCTGATATTGTTTATGAATACAACATGTAGCCATTAGTAAAATGCGCAACCAAACTTCATCAGGCCTAGGCCTGATTGGAGATAGCTCTCCCCAAAAACAAAATTTCTTCATTCACTTGGTCTGGAACTCGAGAGCTCATGTTTAAAGAGCCGAAGCTTCTACCACTATGACCAACGCCTAAAGTGGATTATGACATAAAGGCATTTAAAAATATGTATCCTTGATGCAGTTTGCAGTTTAAATTCCCCCCCCCCCCCCCCAAAAAAAAAAAACCTCTTACCCTATGAAAAAATAAATACGTATATAGGCGGATTTGAACCCTTTACATGCATGAACAATACAAATGTAAAAAGTATGGCATGTATCTTTAGGGTGAAAAAAATTAGAGAAAATAATAGAAAAAGAATTTTAAAATTGCAAAATCTCAAATCAGGATTGTTATAAAGAATTAATAAACTAATGATGAGACTTAATAAACAATTCACAACTCATTTTTAAAAAATACTTGATTTAGGATTTTACAATTTTAATATTATTTTTCTGTCATTTTTCCAAAAAATTATGGTATAACTCTTTTTTTTTCTTGGGTACCTTGAGGCCCAAAAAGAAAATGTACGGTGTCTAGTTTGCCAGGGGCAGGGCTTTGGTATCACCGGGTACCCACATCAGGTAACCACAAACTGGACTCGTTTGTGACAAGTTGAATGTCCATGTTCACTTACCAAAAAAAATTAAAGAATGGTGAATAAGCAACAATGACCTAGTTTGCATTTGAACTCTTGGCTTGATGGGGAACATTTTAGCTCCTCTATCCAAGTCAGGAGTTTGAAACCGCGCGTATGAATTAGAACAATGACCTAGTTTGCGACGAACGATTAGTGTGAACACCCAAGGGGTAGGACAACGCTTAGGAATTAATGGCGATCGTTCTTAGTAAGAAGAATCCAGCTTTGATCCCTCCATCGGTAGAAGATGAGGATTTGCTTCATCGAAGTTCCAAAAAGATAAAAAATGGAGGGTGTTCGACCAACGTTGAGGAGTGGCCAAGTTTGAATAAGAATGGAACTAAGCTCTGGGGTGCAGGTTTGACGGTTGCGGAGAAGTTACAAGGTATTAACCAGGGAGGCAATGGTTCTATGGTGGCTGGAGAGGAGATGATACAGGCTGAAGATGTTTCTGACAGTATTGAGGAGGAGTCTGATATGGAGGACAGTGAGCCCCTGTGTCGGATAACGGAGGAACTGAATAGAAATTTTCCAAAGTTCACCTTCTCTAAGAAAATGGAGAAGCGCTTACACAAGGCGTGGAAGCAAGCAGTGATCGTCAAATTGCTGGGGAGGAGCATCGGATATAAGAGTTTATTGGCTATTCTTCAAAGCCTTTGGGCAAAATGTGGTGTTATTAGTGTGATCAATATTGGTAATGGGTTCTTTGTGGTTAAGCTCACCAACAAAGAAGATTATTTGAATGCGTTAATGGGAGGTCCGTGGATGTTATTCGGCCACTACCTTACAGTGAGACCTTGGGAGCCTGAGTTTCAGCCAGGGATTGCTACCGTCGACAAAGTTGCTGTTTGGGTTAGAATGCCTAAGCTCCCGCTGGAGTATTACGACAAGGGAGCTTTGGAGTGGATTGGAAATAGAATAGGAGACACGATTAAGGTGGACTTTAATACTTCATGTCAGCTGAGGGGACATTACGCAAGAATTTGCGTTTTGGTTGATTTAAATAAACAGTTGATGCCTGGGTTTATGTTAAATGGTAAGGAATATTATCTTGAGTATGAAAGTCTGCATGGCCTTTGCATTTGCTGTGGAATTTATGGGCATAAATCAGAGCAGTGTAAAGCCGTCTCAAAGTCGGCGATATCAGCTGGGAAGAAAGCTGTGGAGAAGGAGATGGGAGCTAGGGGAGAAACGGTCATGGAGAAGGAGATGGGAGCTAAGGGAGAAACGGTCATGGTGGAAACGGTTCCCTGTGAGCAGGATACGTGGAAAGTTGTGAAAAATTTTCATAGGAAAAAACAAGTAACAGGTAAGGAAAAGTTGGGTGAGAAGTAGAGCAGTGGATCGAGATTTGGTGTGCTTTCAGACGGGGTGGAGGATATTGCTGAGGCAGGCCAGTGTGGGGAGGAGCAAGTGGCGGTGGTTGCAGGAGGTAAAAATCTGACATGCGCTGTGATGTCCTCGGGTATGGTGGAGACAAGAAAGGATGATAATGTGGTACGAGCTGTCAAGGAGAAAAAAGTGGTGGGGAATAAGAAACATGGGAAGGGTAAGTCTATACCCAGTGCTAAGGATACATAATCGGGGGGTCAAAGAGGATCGAGAAAGGACAAAAGGCCTAGGGAGCTGGGGGAAAAGAAAGGTACTTTGGCTTTGACTTTGGGGACCGGGATACTGCGGAGGAGGAGCGCCATGTTGCTTACTTGGTAACGCAACCCGGTCGCGGAGGAGGGCCCAGCGGAGGATGATGACGTGGCAGGGGAGGAATTTTTAAGTTCAAATCTGGACTTACATGACGCTAGGCTCGAGTTGGGCCTGAAAGGGAAGTTTTGGGCCTCCTCCTCAGACCTAGACCTGGACCTGGATAGCAGCGTGATGCATGAGCCTGGGCCGGTTAGTGAGATGGGCAAAGTACAAGAGGCTGATAGCGTTGTGGTGCCTGACGATGGGGCGGACTGTGAGATGGTTCCTGAAACTGCGCCGGAAGAGTTGGGTGGGGTTATTGCTCAAAACCATAATTCTTAATTATTGGGCCTGGTCTGCACCGTCTTTTGAGTTTTATTGTTTGTTTTATGGGGAAACTACTTTTTTGGAATTGTAGAGGGGGGTTTGTGGAAGTAATTTCTTTCAGAACATCAGGTTACTGGTTCAGCGACATCGCCCTGCCTTTCTTGTCCTCTTTGAAACTAAATGCACCAACGATAGCAGGTTTACGTGTCTGGAATCGCTGGGATTTGATGGGCTATCGTTTGTCCCTAGTGTGGGAAGATCTGGGGGGTTGGTTGCGGTGTGGCGAAGCTATCAGATTGCAGTGACGAGTCTATGTAATGATCGACAATTTTTGCACTTTTGCTGTTCGATTCGTGGGAAGCCGAGCTTCTTGCTCACAACTGTGTACGTTAATCCTAATCAGCTTTTGAAACAGGCTGTTTGGGAGGAACTAGGAAGAATTGCGTTCAAATCAAATGAACCTTGGGTGACCTTGGGGGATTTCAATGACATCATCTCACCCAGTGAGCGAACTGGGGGTTCTGGGAGTGACGTGCCTAGATGCTGTCTCTTTGCTGATCGAGTCCGCAGGTGTGGATTGTCAGACCTTGGATTTGTTGGACCTAGATTCACGTGGAAGGGACCAATCATGGCGGGTGGCAGGAGATTGTTTGAGTGCCTGGATCGGGCGATGGCTAATAACTCCTTCTTGTTCGAGTTCCCATCATCGTCAGTTCAGGTATTTCCTCGCTCTAAATTTTCCGACCATAACCCAATCTGTTTGAATATTGTGGAAAATGGAGAATTTGTAGGTGGGTGTCGCCCTTTTAGATTTGAGGCAATGTGGGCCAGTCATGAAAATTTTTCTAATTTCCTGGCGAGCTCCTGGGCTGGTGGTGATAATCTAAATAATTCCCTATCAGAGCTTCAGGTGGCGCTCAGGACATGGAACAAAAATGTGTTCGGTATGATTGAACGTGAGAAGCAGAGTCTTTTGGCACGACTTGGGGGAATTTAGGGTTCACCTTCCTACCCTTTATCTGCCTATTTGTGTGATTTGGAAATTGAATTGCAAGAACGTCTTGAAAGAGTTTTGAAACCAGAAGAATTCAAGTGGTTTCAAAAATCCCGTACAGAGTGGATTAATAGTGGGGATAGCAATACCAGATTCTACCACCTTAAAACCAAGATGCGGAGACGTAGGAATAAGATTGTTATGCTCAGGAATGATCATGGTGATTGGATTGAGGATGAGTCAGAGCTTAAGAGGATGGTTTCCAACTACTTTAAGGATCTCTTTTGTTCTCCACCTTCGGGGTCCCCTGTGCTTCGGACCAGGTCTAACTTTCCTGCGGTAGATCCCTTGATCTTATCCAGTCTAGCGAGAGTTCCTGACGATGATGAAATCAGATCTGTATTGTTTGCCATGGGTTCCTACAAAGCCCCGGGGATCGATGGTTTTCCTTCGATATTCTATAAATCTAATTGGAGCATTGTTGGATCTGCTCTTTGTGCTTTCGTTAGGAGGGCTTTCCAAGGCTTGGTTGACTTGAAGGAATCTAATATCACTCTCATTTCCCTCATTCCCAAGAGGGAAAATGTGGAATTAGTGACTCATTTCTGGCCTATCTTGCTTTGTATGGTTCATTACAAGTGCCTGACGAAGTTAATAGCATTGCGGTTAAGAGGCGTTATGGATAAATTAATTTCCCCCTTTCAATCCAGCTTTATCAAAGGGCGAAATATTCAAGACAATATCATTGTGGGGCAAGAGCTCTTGCATACCATGAACAGGAACAGGAGCAAGAAAGGTCTTATGGCCTAGAAAATAGATCTCGAAAAAGCTTATGATCGGATCAGCTGGGGCTTTCTCAGAAATGTTTTAGTCGATGTGGGTCTTGAAGAAGGTTTCATTAACCTCATTCTCACCTGTGTTACGTCTGTTTCCTACAATGTCTTGTGGAATGGTGCCCAAACGGACTTCTTTAGCCCCAAGAGAGGTCTTAGGCAGGGAGACCCCATTTCACCATATTTATTTATATTGTGTATGGACAGACTCTCGCATTTAATTTGTGATGTTGTTGAAGAGGGGGGTTGGAAGCCCATTTTTGTCTCTAAAGATGGTCCTAAGGTATCGCACCTCATGTTCGCCGATGACTTGCTGTTGTTTGGGGTGGCTACGGAAGCCCAAACTGAATGTATGATGAACTGCTTGGGCAAATTTATGGCCGCATCGGGGGCCAAGATTAGCACATCTAAGTCTTCCCTTTTTTTTCTCTCTTAAGGTGCCTCTGCATACTAGGCTGAGAATTAGGGATAAGACCCATATGCAAATCTCTAGTGAGAACAGGAGATACCTTGGATTTCCGCTCTCACGCTGCAGGAGGAGAAGGGCGGATTTCCAATATGTCATTGACCGTGTGAGGATGAAGTTGAGTACTTGGAAGGCCAACTGTCTCTCTATGGCGAGACGCATCACTTTAGCTAAGTCTGTTGTGGGTGTTATTCCCCTCTACTCGATGCAGGTGACTAAATTACCTATGAGTGTGTGTTTGCAAATTGAAAGATTGCAAAGGAACTTTGTGTGGGGTCATGATGAGCATGCTAGGCATTCCCACGCTATTGGCTGGGATCGAATAAGAAGGCCGAAGGAGTTCGGGGGGCTTGGGTTTAGGAATCTTGCTTCTGTCAATCTGGCTTATGGAGCAAAGTTGGCCTGGAAGGTAATGATTGGAGTCAAGGGACTTTGGAGTGATATTTTAACGAACAAGTATATAATGAGGGAGGACGTCTCAATTCTGAACTATAGGGCAGGGGATTCCAAACTCTGGAGGTTTATCTGTGCTCAAAGGGACCTAGTTGACCGAGGTTCTAGATGGCAGATTCGTAACGGAGCTACTGTGAGCTTTTTTCATGACTGCTGGGTTGGATTAGGCATAAGACTGGAGGATTTTTGTACCAGAAGTTTGACCGAAGAGGAGGAGTGTTCGTGTGTCGATGATTGGGTGAAGGATGGGGGGTGGGATGTTGCTAAAATCCGTTCGGTCCTTAATACTGAAGGTTTTAACAGATTAGCCCCCTCGCTGGCCCTGTTGGGATTCGTACAACGCAGCGGATTAAAAAACTTATGAATCCCGTCCCAAGGATCACTCAGGTGCGTTTAAACCTAGGCTAGTGAATCCGAAATTACCTTAGGAGAATTCGTTTGCGCCTTGTTCTTCGTTGAACAGGTGGGCTACCTCCTCGATCGCGAGAAGACAACTCGTAGGATCGTCTTCCTCCACCGTATCCACACGAACAACTCCCGAACACGGCTACGGCGTGCTAGCGCCTCTTGTGCGTCTCTCTTAATTTTCCACTCTAGGGTTTTTCTCGCGGCTCTCGAATGCGCTCGACAAAATGTCCGTGAGTTTTCTAAACCCGTTCAGCGCATTATATAAAATTAATCCTCATTAATTTTGAAATTCAAATTTCAAATATGAATTAAAATACATTAATTACATCAATCAAATCGATGTAACGTATTTAATTCTTATTAAAGCTGATTTGAAATTTGAATTTAGAATCGAATTAAAATAAATGTATTAATTAAATCCATCTAATAGATCTAATCAAATCCATTTATTTAATCCAAATTAAAAGCCTTCCGATTTAATTTATCTCTATAAATTAAATCCGAGAAATAATATCTATCTATTCAATTTTAATTTGAGATATCATATCTCAATTTAATATTAAACGGATATACGATATCTTTATTCAAAAATTAAATGAGATACAATATCTCAATTTGTTTAGATATTTAATTTATCAAATAAATTAAATACAAAAAAAATATATTAATATTATAATCTCTATTAATAATATTAACATATATTAATTTCGAATTTAATATATATATATATATATATATATCCTAGATTAAATTTAATATTCATTAAATCTTAGGCGTATCTAAGATTCAATGAATCTGACACATTCGCATTCGTGTTGAGTTATTCTTGTGTGCGGCCTACCTGCGGCGCCCATATGAGATTGGCGTGGGCCAACATTTGTGTTAGCCCACAAATCGCAAGCGGCCTCTAGCAAGACATTGCGACTACCCAATTCACATGGGGATCGATGACACGATACAACCTATCGTACAACCATGTCACGTCCCTTTTGTCACGCGATAATTTGGTCAAGGATAAGGCATGGATAATGTCAACTTCCTTTTCTTGACCATTACTTTCGATTCTCGAGTAGTCTAATAAGTGAAATGGAAACTCCTTTCCATCGCGGTATGATGGCCATACATTTCTTAGACTCACTCATCGAGGGCCCAGTATTATCTCTCTACAAATGTGAGGGACAAATACCATCTTGACCATTCACATCCCTCCGCATGAAAACCACGATCCCGATCCGGCCTTTATCATCACCCGGTCAAAGGTGACTTTTGACTAGGTCAAAGACCGTGATTCATCATGTAGGAATCCATGATGATCTCAGGTCATAGGCGTCGTGATGCGGTTATACATGAGATAAGCTTATGACTAGATCCATGCAGCTTTCTCATAGTGGGTGGATCAAGACCTTGTACTCTTACAAGTGCCCATGACTTTGATTCGTATCTCCATACCTCATCAAAGTCATGCGGTCTTAACTCATCTTCGCTCCGCGTAGATGACCGACGAGTGGACATTTAGGATAATCTATAAGATGTATCCAGGGATGCGATTATTAATACGAACATGCAAACGAAAATGATAACTAAAGAGAATACTTTAAATAACTTAAATATCCAAAGTACAATGAATTGCCCCTAGGGCATAATTTCCAACAGGCCCCTAGGCCGGAAGCTAGCCATGATTTCATGATTTGGGGTGTAGCTACTGATGGGTGCTTTTCTCTTAAAAGTGCTTATTCTTTAATCGTCCCAAGCCCCCCACAGTGGAAGGACAATCTCTTTAAAGACATTTGGAGATGGGGTGGTGTTGAAAGAATCAGGATTTTCATGTGGAAAGTTCTCCTTGATTGACTCCCCACTAACCTTTGGAGAAGCTCTTGGTCTCAAATCTCACCGATATGTGGTTGCTGCCAGATGGAGGTGGAGGACATTTTGCACATTCTTAGGGACTGCCCCTATGTTCGGCGCATGTGGAATAAATTAATAGTAAACAGGTATGCCTCCTCCTTCTATTCTGCTGATTTGAGGTCCAGAATGTGTATGAATCTAAGGAAATCTCTTGGCTTAATTGTGGGAGGTCGGTGGAACTTATTTTTTGGCGTGGCAATTTGGAAATTATGGGATTGGAGGAATCGCACTATTTTTTATGCTAATTTCTCTAAACCCCTGGATCTGGCTACAACTGTGTTTAATATTTGGGAGAAATATGTTGTTATCCCTAGAACAGGGTCTTGCCAAGTTAATTCAGAGACCTCGGTTTGCGTTGGTGATTCTGATATCCCTGTGGGCTGGACGAGAATCAATGTTGATGGGGCTGTTGTGAGAGCCACGGCATTGGCGGGCTGTGGTGGAATATTCAGAAACAGTGCTGGCTTATGGCTAACGGGATTCACTAAGATATTAGGCTGTTGTAGTGCTTCCATGGCTGAAGAGTGGGCTATCTATGAAGCCTTGAAAATGGCTTGGGACATGGGGCTGAGGAGGTTAGTTCTTCAATCAGATGTTGAGGAAGTTGTGAAACTCGTCCTTGATCATTCTTTCTCCTCTGGAAGTCTACTGCTCATAGAGATAAGGAATATGTTGGATCGTGACTGGCAAGTCAAGTTAATTGTTGTTAATAGGGAGTGTAATAGGATTGCCGATGTGTTAGCTAAGATTGGCATCTCCACTTCCGCTATTTTATATGAATGTCCTCTTCGGTTAAAGTCTTGGGTTATCCAAGAGAGTATGGGATTAATTTCCCCCCTATGTAATGTTCCTTATGTGTACTTAGGGCTCTTAGCCCTCTCCTTTATATCAAGAAAAAAACAATGACCTACCCCCGTCCTTGGTTTAACTAGTGAAGGGATCAGACTTTCTCATCAAAAGAGAGGGGTTCGATCCTGGAGTTGGGGGAGGCATCCTAGGGGTCTAGGAAGTAATGAAAACGCTGGGAAGATGTGGATGCATATGTACTCTCTTACCCAGTATACCCTGCGGATTAGACTCCAAGCACCCTGCCCTTGGACTATGGGTGAGTTCAACCCTTTTCCTAAAATTTTTTTTATAAAAAAAAAAAAGAAAACAATGACCTAGTTTGATCCTCCAAAAAAAAAATTCTTACATGAAATTTTTTGCAATAGATATTGTCATGTATGACAAAAAGAGTCCAATATACATATTCCAGCAGATACAAGAGTACATATTAAGCAGTTAGAATTAATAGTACACATCAAATCATCGTAGCTTAATCAAAGACACTTCTTTTCTTGGTTTGGTTCGGATCCTTTGTATGTGGGGAAAAGATTTCCTAATGGCTTAAGGAGAGACATATATATACTTGTTAGAATTTAGGAGAAAATCCCATGGGTTATGAATAAAAAGAAGGATGGAAAAGAATAGGAAAAAATAAGAAGGAATGTGTGTGTGGATAGGAGTTGGAGGGTATATAAGCCCCAACTTGGCTCCTACTAATTGGGCGCTGGGCCAACCCACTTTTATGGAGGGGTGAGGACTTAGGTGCCCTTTGATCCACCGCGCGCTCCACCGTTCGGCCGGCCCGGTGCGATCGGTCGAGCGCCCGCCCGCCCGTCAGCGTGTGAAATAAAAAAATATTTTTTTATTAAATTATTTTTTGAATTTCCAAAATTTTAAATAATTCCGTTGTGCCTTTCCGAGTTTTTCAACCAACGGCTATGTTTTGCGATCCGTTCGGTGATTCATTACCGGTGCGTCTGTTCGTACGACGCACCGTTCGCCTAACAAGAGACGCGGGTCACCTCTCGTTCGTTTCGTTCGGTGCGTCTATTTGCACAACGCACCGGTTTTGAAGAGACGAGTCCATCTCGATCGTGTTTTTTCGAGTCTATAAATAGGATGCCCTAGTCACAGAATCAAATCCCGATTTTGTTCACACACTCTCTTTGCATATTACATATACATTCTGTGTGTTCCGAAAGCAGACTCGTTGGATTCGCTTGGGCTTCAGACAGACAGAGCCATCTTTCTGAAGACAAATAATCTACTCTATCTTGGGAGATAATTGCTCAGAAAACCTTCGGCATCCGTATTAAGGGAGCAAAATTGTCTTAAGGACACAACGAAAGTTGGGCCCGGATTTCTGCATTGTTCATTATCTTTTTTTGACAATCTTATGAGTTTGTTTATAGCTTTTCATAGTATACAGACTTGTTGTATGTTCTCTGTATGTTCTATTTAATTAATACAGATTCTTGTTATGCTATTCTGTTTACTGTATATTCAATTTCTACCTATTCAATACATTAGAAACAACATATACTTTGAACATTGGAAAGTGGAAACTTACCCTACGTTTGAATGAAGAGAAAAATGTGGAGAAGAGAGTGGATTCTGGGAAGGGAAAATTTCATAAATCATAAAAA
This sequence comes from Acacia acuminata, assembly GCA_019022655.1. NCBI lineage: Eukaryota > Viridiplantae > Streptophyta > Magnoliopsida > Fabales > Fabaceae > Acacia > Acacia acuminata. The sequence goes on from JAFJYI010000015.1 coordinate 1,214,364, forward strand.
AAAAAAAAAAAAAAAAAAAAAAAAATTATTATGTTTTAGAGTTCCCCTAATTTTGCCGCCCTTAAGAATAAGAATGCAAGACTGGGCCGTCTTAACCTGGGCTCTCTCTCCTCCATATCCAGGGTTCGAACCCTACCCCTCTCCCCTACTATGATGTATCAAAAAAAAGGAGTTTCCCTGATTTTTTCTCGACCCGATATAAGGTAAGGGTGGTTCTAGGCCCTCCAAAAAGTTGATACTTTAAATGTCCTTGGTAGCAATCATGTTTTGAAACCAATTTTCTATATACGACAAGCCTTTGCGTCCCTATTAAGGAATGTCCAACACGCACCCTAGCAGACTATATTTGATAGAAAATATTAATTAGTGACCAAATCCCACATAATCAGCGATATATGCAAAACAATTGGGAGGCTGAGTTTTAGAGAGAAATGAGAGTTTATGGGAACCAGTTTCTGTTATGTAAGCGTTTGAGAGCCTGATTTGGATAGGTAGCAGAAATGGCTTTATTTTATTTTATTTTTATATAAGTTTTTTTCAAAAAAATTCAGATTACAGATGTGATTCATATTTAGGATAGTGGTGATAAAAGTGACTTTTTTTTTCTAGATGAGCTCTTATTTGGATGATTATTTGAGATGAAAAATGACATAAATCTTATTGAATACTACACATACGTATATATATTAGTTGTATATATTGTGTAATTGAATATAAAAAAATAAATTTAAATTTGATAAAAAAAAGTTAAATTATGATTAAAAAAATTACAAAACTCTAAAGGACTTGATTAAATATATTATAATGGATAAATTAGAATACATACAAATATATATTGAATAATATATTGGTTATTAGATAACTTATCCTTAACATTTTTCTTCCAAAGTTGAAAAAAGTGATTTCTGAAAAAATTTACGTCTTTTAGAGATGTCTATCACCCATAGAAGCTATTCCAAATGTTTATTTTTCCTCCGTTGGACTTTTCTCACTACCATTGGGCCTTTTTTCCCTCCTACAGCCATGCCAAACAGGCATATAAAAAAGTGGATGGAAAGGCACGTATTAAAAAAATTAATAAAGATAATTTGTATAAAGGAAATGATGGTAGCTTAATTAAGGAGACGACCTTCCATTTTGGGGTTCACATCCTTGACATGTGGGATATTATAAAGCAAAACAAATTCGTGATAGTTACATGGTATGAGAAGGAAACCCCGCCCTCCCTACTTATGTGTATTAAAAAAAAAAATCGTGATAGTTACATATATGGAAGGGAATTAAAAGGAGGTGAAGCTATAAATTTAAAAATAGTGAAGAAGGAAAGTAAATACTGTAGCTAGGAATACAATGAATTTAGTCAGATTTGTGGACAACGGGAAGGAAAGGACAATGAAAATACGACGAGGCAGCATCATCGTTTGTTTTCGGAACAGTGAAGATTGCTCTTGTTCATGCGCAACACAACAACGTGTTCATGTTTTCCAGGCATATGCATTACGGTATTGAATTATTGATGATCATGTACGTACCATTGCCATTCCTGCGGTATATTCTTCGAATATTCATTTCACCAACTTGAAAGTAAATCTAAGTGCTTTTGTATGGTGTTAACTGTAGAAATTGTTTTTCCCACGTACAATATGGTGTACGAAGTAAATAAGTAAGATGAGTTTTATCTTAACTTATTTAAACGTGTTTCTTGAATGGTAACTCAAACAAACACTTATCTATTTCTTTTCTTCTTTTTCCCAGGGTAAAAGTAGAATTCTAATTCAAAGACGCACTTATATGTTGTTTCAGCGGTAATGACATAGCTTGTCCTTCGTATTTTCGGACGGCCATCGAAGCTTTGGCGTCGACCGACCAGAAATTAATATGTGTTTTATAAGAGGATTATGCTTATTTAAGAAAAGTAAAACAATTATAAATGTGACTTATTCAATTTACGATGTTCATATGTATAATTTATTTGTTCATAAAGAATTACATACTTGTAAATGAGACTTATCGAATTTGTGTTATTCATTGGTAGGTGTCAAGCTTCTCATGAATATATACTTGCAAAGAGACTGGTTGAATTCACATGAATTGATATGAATTGATATCTTGGGGGGGGGGGAGGGAGGGGAACAGACATGAATTGATATCTTGGGGGAGGGATGGGGAGAAAGTTGTGTGGGGGTGTGAAGGTGAGGTAGGGGGTAAAAGGGGACAAAGAAATTGACAAGACAGAGAAGGGATGGCCACAGAAAAAGATGGGGGGGGCCGGGGGCACGTGTCGATTATTTATTGGAAGGTACCTCCTTTTGTCCTTATTATAAGGAATGTGTTTGGTCTTAAGGTATTTACTTATTTTCGGAACATTAATTATTATTTTTTATATATGCTTTATTAATAAGGGTAGTGGTAAAAAGAGCCCTATTTATAATTAATACTATTTTGGTCCTATTTATAAGTCCCATTTGACTAAATAAATAAGATACCAATTTTAAGGTAGTTAACTCAAATGAAAATAGAGAGTTAAATTTTCATCATTTATGATTGAGTGTTTTTAAACCTAACTATCTATCTCTCTTGGTATGTTTTCTATCTATAAATAAGCACAAAGAGGTAATTAATAATTAATAATTTAATAATGGATCAACAATTAAGTAAATTTTCAATTTTTCCTTCATTTACGATTTGTTTAAACTATTTCTTCTCTCTCTATCTTTACAGGTATAATTAATATGGGTAAATGTGTCACAATCTCATTTATTTTTGAAAGACTTATAAAGACCAAATTTTTTAGTCAAAAAGTATACTTATATATAAGACCAGAGAGTGTTAGTTTAGTCAATTAGTAAGAATAGTATTAAAAATTCCTTAGATTTTATGATAATTTTATTGAATTTAACTATTTTTTGTTGGTAAGGAAGAATTATTAAAACCTTATAATAAAAAAGATGGAAATACAAAACAAAAGTCCTTTAGCACATACAGTTGGCTTCCATCCATTTCTCTTTCCATCATTTTCTTCATTTCAATCGTTAGATTGAAAAATTAACAGTTTAGACTTAATTTCTTATAAAAATATTAATAAAAAATTAAATTATTAAAAAATATTAATAAAATATTTTAATTGATCAATAAAAATTATTAGTTAGAATAAAAGCAAGTCCTAAGTGCAGTGGCAGCCACTGGCCATGAATCTCAAAAGATTCTGTCATCTCTCCGACTTTTGTGGATGTCTCCAACTCAGCGCCTCTCCTTCGCCAATCCACATGCTCTCTTCCTCCCTCGTTTTCATGTCACTATTCCCTACCCAAATTTCATTTTCTCCACCAATCACGGGTCGTAAATATATGATATATTATATGATATTATATAATGTAATTTGTATTATAAACTATATTTTATATTTAATCGGAAGAATATCACTTACCTACTTTGGTCCTATTTATAAATTTCATTTAATTAAATCATACATACTAAGGAAATGTAATTAGTTTAATGATTAAGAGGTAAATTTTTAACTTCACCCTCATTCATGAATGAATATCTTTCAATTTTTTCTTCTCTATCTATTTTTATTGGTACAATTAATATGGACAAAATTATCATAATCTCATTTATAATTTAAAAATGACTTATAAATAGAATCAATTTTTTTTTGGTTAAAAAAGATTTATAATTAGGACCAAAGTTATATTAATTTTAGGATTTCGTTTTTGTGCATATATTACACATGTACTATTAAGGTTGTTAAATTACGAGTTTAAACAAACTCATTTGATAATGACGTAAACTCAAATCGTGAACTTATAAGAGTTTACTTTTATTATTAAATAGGTATTACTAAGTGTATAATTAAATAATTAAAATATAAAATACAATAATTTGATTTAAATATATTTTAAATCCAAATAATTGAAATTAAATCCATCAACATTCATCATTTATCATATTTAATAAAGAAATTTCTACAAAATTTTTATATAAAGTCATTGAGCATGATCAAATAAAAAAGTTAATATGAATTTAAGAATAAGTTAACATGGTTTTATAAGCTAGAAACGTAAAAACGAACCCGGTGTATAAACTTATGAGTTTAACCGAAGTTTATGACTAACACGAGTTTACTACTAACTCGACTTGTTTTTATAAATAAAAATGTAAAACGGTAAATTGAAGAGTTAACTCGCGAGTTTAACAACAATGATTGCTATACTACTCTTGGCATCTGCCTTTGAAGATTAGGGCCCATTTGTGTTAATTAGTGTTACGTGAAAGCACCTTTTATTTCAATTGGTTTTTACAAATCAAAGTTGGGTTGAAAGTTAATTAGTATAATATGATTTATATATAGATATATTTTTTAAAAAAATTAGTTTGAAATAAATATATGAATAATATGCAGAAAAATCAATTTCAGAATATTCAAATATTAAGAAAGCCATAAGGCACAAAAAGTATCTTCAATTTTGAAGTGAGCTTTGGATCAAAGTCAATTGCCCCTAAACTACATTAAACATCATTTTTCCACTAACCTTGTTTTCTTTGCTGTCCCCATAGACTTATGAGAGGTTCAATAATGACATGCCCGCCAAACCCTAAGTCTTGTGTACTCGTCCTTAACTCCTTATATCTAACACAAACCTTTTAATTTAAGGGGGAAATAACCTTGAGCATCAAGAATTTTAGTACTCTATATACAATACATACCACTACTACAGAAGAAATTTTTAAATTTTGTTTTTAAGACTCTAAAACAATTGTTTTAAAAATAGTATATGTGAATGTTATTGAAAGTTTTAAAATAGATATATATTTTAAATAGTCGTTCTAAGTTTATTTGCAATGACTAGTGTTGAAAAACAGTCGACATTGTAAGTCTAGATATTCTCAAGTTTCAATTTTAGTATCTCTACACAGTGAATACGAGTATCATGAGGTGTGGCCATTATTTTTAAAGTTTAAAAAGGCTTGGTTCCACTATGGTTGTCCGTGGAGGAACCACATACTTGTGGCCAAACTTTAAAGTGCGATCTAGGTCACAAATCAATAATATATCTCAATTATTAATTAGCAGCTATGGCTGGAATGGGAGAGGGTTCGGTACGTACATGAATCTACGTGAACAGTGGGTGCCAATAATAAATGAATCATCAGGCATATTCAACAGCCAAAAAACTCGAAGAGAAAGTGGTGTTTGAATTACCAATTAAGGGTTTAGTTTGTGATGAGGAATAATACGACTATACGAGTACAAAACAAGTAGGGACTTAGGTTGTTGAAATTATAGAGCCAGGACCCCATCGGAAACATTGGAGACAACACGAGATCAACTGTAGCATGTACAAACGCAAAGGAATCGTACGTTGTGAGTTGTCAATGACGTGTCACGTACGGTGTTAACCTGAATCTGGGAATTGTGCAGTGCGGCTCACGAATCACAATCAATTTCATCAATTTACATCCTCATTCGTCATTCCTTTCAAAACCAGTGATTGCCCAATAAATAACCTCAATATAATATCGTTACATATTACACATAATAAAATCATTTAAGTTTGGCAAAATAATAATAACATCATTTAAGTGTAGGCGTTTGATCTGGATTTTATACCAAGCATATATGATATATATCGCATCCATGATCACCCATATGTTGGAGCCAATCACAATCCTTATCTCTTCATCACAATCCACAGCGAGGCACGTAATTGCTGAATAAATTAATAAATTGGCGTACGCGTTCGCTATTTTAAATATCTGGTCGAAGTTTAATTAGTCTAAATAAAGCATGTAACAGGTGAGTCAATACATATATATGCATTAAAAAGCTCATCGCTTAATATTTGCTGACGATGGAGGGCTTTCGTGTCCGTTAGTCACCAAACTCAGCCAATTAGCGTCCTTATCATCAGATGATTTCTTGAAGTCTTTCTAACTCTTGAAAATTTACAAATTCCTCGCCGCCAATATGCACATACACACATATATAGCCCTTGGTCTACGTAAGGAAGTCACCACGAAGAATACCTTGACTGTTTTAATTTAAATCTTCTGATCCACCACTGCCAACTTCCTTCGGAACCAGTTTCTGCTAATTGCTTTGTCTGGTATAACTGGATGGTCCATATTTGATCTGGATGGTCTAAATTTGTTTTTTTAAAAAAAAAAAGAAAAATAATAGTTTTGTACATAAAAAAAAAATCATATCATCTTTATTTTAAATTTTATATCCATATAAATAAGCTTTTCACAAAATATATATTTTTTTAAAAAATCAATTCTCTAAACTGTCCAAATTTAATCTAAACGGTTCAGATATGCTCAATTCTATCTGAGGAAACTGATTCCTTTCCTTTTTTGCACCTCATTATGCACTAAGAAGCAATAAATTTATCTGTCTTTGGGGAAAAAAAGAAAAAAAAAAACAAGATGAATCTACGAATAAAACTATGTACTCTTTAGAATCCATGCATGAATATCACCACAATAGAGTTAAGAGACGGCACCGACTATTGTCTTGATTTCATGCCCATACAAATGAACTAGTAAGGCTTCTCACACGCAAATTTTTTTTTTTTTTTTTTTTTTTTTTTACACTAATTATGAGTAAAATACAGTTTTCAAAACGAGTAAATAGCGAAATCAACGGGATCCTCGTGTATAGACTATTGTCATCAGAGTTAACACTAGCCATATTCTTCTTCAATTTAATACAAGATATGATCGGCGCTCGAGGCAATTTTTATAAAAAAAAAACAATTAATAGGAAGGATAGGACGAATTCGGACATTTTCGCCTCATTTATTTAAGAAATAAAGAAATGAAGAAACGCGCAGTATTACTTCGTGCGAAGAATAATAAAGAAAGTAATCTTCTCACAAGAGAAAAATAATAAAGAAAGTAATATATGCTGGGACGACATTGATGTTGCCTTGTGTGGTGATTAAATAAATAAATAATTGAAAGCCGAGAAGAGGGGCAGAACCGTAAGATTCCCGAGCCATTGGAGTTTTTGTTTGGACCAGAGTGATGATGTCTGTTTTCACAACAGTGTTTGTTTCCGTGGTGAATCTTTTTGAAGACGCCGAATACGTCAAAATATAAATTCCTATACGAATTCAGCTCGTCGATAAAATTTCAAATGGGCCACTTACTTTCGGGCGTGAAACTGGAAAAGAATAGTAGTGACACAATCATTACAATGACACATTTGGCCTGTGGTAGAAACGTGATTTATTATAATTGAGTTTTGTTTCTAAACTGCTTAAGTATCTCTATCAAATCAAGCGCAATTTAATTCTCTTTCTCTAACTAAATATACTTGCTCTAATTTTTTTTGAATTCTGACTGCAGGAACACACACACGCGTATATATGAACGTATGAGAATATATACGCAATTCAACTCGTATAGCTTTTGATGCACATTAAGCCCGAATCTTAATGTGTTTTGCAACATATATAAAGATCAAATCTTTGTTGGGGCTGGGACTGGGACATGGAAATCCACCCCGTACGTTAAATCCACTTTTATCGTATATATCTTTTGTTTGGCTCACAGTTTTCTGATAATCTATATGTGGTGTGAAGTATATGATAAGCACATTACGTCAATATATTCCAAAAACGTCTTTCATACAGGAACATGGCCTTCGATAATATTTTTACGATGGCCTTTTTGATAATACTTTACACAGATGCACAGCTTTTTTTTTTCTTAGCATATATAAATGAATTAATATTCTTTCTAATCAGAATATGGCTGCAAAAATAATGGCACATAGTCATAACAACAATTTAACCTAAAAATAAAAGAGGAAATGCTGTAATAATAGAAGCTGGACCTTGCGTTGATTGTTTACATTACCAATTTAATAATAGAAGCTGGAAATTTCCAATTTACCAAAATCGCATTGCCAGGTTAAGGTCTGACCTATCAGCCTGTCAACTTTACCTGTTTATATTTTGATGTTTTTTATAAATAGAAAATACAATTTTAATTAATTTTATTAACTTTATTTGGAACTTATCTTTTACAAGTCAGAAATTAAAATGACAAAGAAAGTAAAAATTCATTTTATTTTATATTAATTAACTTGTATCACTCCTTCCCTTGTATAGGTAATTCAATATATTAGGCATTTGTGCTATTTTTATATTTGGATACTATCATATGATTTAAATAAATTTTGAACCAACTTAGAGTTGATTTAATGGTGTAAGACCCTATTAGATTTTTTTATATCTCTAGTTTAAGTCCACAATGAAGTATTTGTATTGAGAGGCGCAGCAAGATAATAATATCAAAAAAAATAAATTGTTAGAATTATAAATATTGAAATAGGACAGTATGGCCACACAATAGATAATATTAATCAATATGAATCAATAAAATAATTAAGTCAGGTTTTAACTAAACAGAGCCAATCTGTCCATATAAATTGACATATAGTAAGGTTGGGAGGCTGGCCAGCTTGCCTATTCGGAATCCACCAGGCGGTCCAGTGACCTTTCAGGTCCGAAAATCCCTATAAATAACCCCAATATACGAACCCCTCGCCCTCGCATCGTCATACTCATAAAGTCATAATCACACCCAAACACGCTCGAAACCCACAACGGTAGAGGGAGATATGGGGGCTTGGGCTATAGCCGTTCACGGTGGTGCTGGCGTCGACCCTAATCTACCCGCCCACCGTCAAGAACAAGCCAAGCAACTCCTCACGCGCTGTCTCCAACTCGGCATTTCTGCTCTTAATTCCAATCATCCCGCCATTGATGTCGTTGAGCTCGTTGTAAGTACTCCTTTCTTCCTCTGCAATCCCATGCATGCTCTTTTACAGTTTACACAGTTGAATATAAGATATATATATTCCATTATATGAATACATTTGTCAGCGAGCAGCGTAGCAGGCATTGGATGATTTTTATATATATTAATTGATATTGATATTAAATGGGATAGGTGAGGGAACTGGAAACAGATCCGCTGTTCAACTCGGGACGTGGATCTGCGCTGACTGAAAAAGGGTACAGTGGAAATGGAGGCGAGCATCATGGACGGTACAAAAAGAAGATGCGGTGCCGTGTCGGGCGTTACCACCGTCAAGAACCCGATATCGCTGGCACGCTTGGTCATGGACAAATCCCCTCATTCCTACCTCGCTTTCTCCGGCGCCGAACAATTCGCCAGGCAGCAGGTTCGTCAATTCATCTTTCGCTCCACTCACTTCTCAGCTGTCACCACTAGAAAAAGTTTCCCACTTATTTTGGTTTCCCATATATGGCTATTTTACGTGCAACCCTCGGTTGATGCCTCGTTGTACGGACGGTGTTTCTGTAACTACTTATGAATGAATTAATAAGTAAAAATAAATAAACAAAACTCCGTTTTTTTTTTATTAATATGAAAATAAGCTGGACTAATTTGGTAAGGTATTGTAAAACGTGCAGGGTGTGGAAACAGTGGACAACGAGTACTTCATCACTCCTGAAAATGTTGGCATGCTGATGCTGGCAAAAGAAGCGAACGCTATTCTGGTACGTTTAACTCTCATTCTGCCAGTAAAATAACAGAATCATGTGAAAATTCAAAACGTGGCTCAAAGTATTGATATATATGTTGTTTGGCACAGTATGATTACAGGATCCCAGTTGGGAAAGAAACGTGCGGTTCGGGGATAGAGAGTCCACTGCAAATGAATGGACTGCCCATCAGCGTGTACGCGCCGGAGACGGTGGGGTGCGTGGTGGTGGACAGTGAGGGGCGGTGTGCGGCGGGGACGTCAACGGGAGGGTTGATGAACAAAATGACAGGAAGGATCGGGGACTCGCCGTTAATAGGTGCGGGGACGTACGCGTGTAAGGTGTGCGGGGTGTCGTGCACGGGGGAGGGGGAGGCAATCATACGGGGGACACTGGCGCGTGAGGTGGCGGCGGTGATGGAGTACAAAGGAATGAAGCTTCAGGAAGCAGTTGACTTCGTGATAAAGGAAAGGTTGGACGAAGGAATGGCGGGTCTTATTGCTGTGTCTAATACTGGTGAAGTTGCCTATGGCTTCAACTGTAATGGCATGTTTAGAGGCTGCGCCACTCAGGATGGCTTCATGGAAGTCGGAATCTGGGAATAGATGTATATATGTGGACTATGATTACTTTTCTCATTTTCTTCAAGTTGATCTTCATTTCTTAGCTTCTTGTGCTGTGTCCCTACCTCAACAACATAATGTTAAATAATAGCTGTTTCGTCTCTTCCTTAAAATTGTAACTATGATTCGGGAGGCTTTTAGGCCTTTTATATATTGAGAAGTTGTTATATATCCCCTTGATTATGAGGGTATAATTAACGGAGCATCGTTTGCATAATTGTTATGTATACCTGAAGTGGAAGAATAAAACAAAAGGCTTTAATTGATACGACGACGGGGCGGGCAGGTACGCCTGAATAAAAATGGCTTAATTTGAAGAATGGGAGAGTATTCTCAGTAATATACATATGACGAAGATGCCAGTAAATTATAAAATAGTGGTGTTGGTAGGATATGTACGTAATTGTCTAAAACAGTAAGACGTGTCGTCCTAAATAAATATAATTAGAAGGCAAGCACGTCCTACTGAACTCTTGATAAGTAATTCTCTCAAACACCTCCGTTCTCCCATGTCCATGGAAATGATCTTTCGGAGAATCACTGTCCACTGAAACAAGTTGTGATCGAAAAGTACACGTTAACTAATGGTCCCGGTTCACCTCAGTCATTTTGCTATTACATACATGGCAATTTATAAATTTGGTTTAAAATCGGTGAATTTTATTAAAAAAATTTATCTTCCAAAAGGATTGATCTGAATTTAAGAACTAATATTTGTTGTATATAAAATTTCACAGAATATCTGTACTTTATGTATATAAAAATATATCAGAGATCATTCTTACTCCATAAAATTTTCAATTAACTGAAACTTTTCGTCCGTTTTCTTAAAAATGCACCCATCATCATCAACAACAAAGAGTATTGCTAGACTCTTCAGCGAAATGAAGTTAGCTAATTCAGAATGCAGAGCACATCGTTAATCTATCAAACTGATAACCATAGTCCTCATGGTTAGAGTTTAAATGGCCTAGATGATCCAAATTCGATTACTGGTGCTATCAAATCATTAATCTATCAACCTGTCACACTTGTTTATATTATGATTTCAAATTTTACATATCAACAGAAAAGCAAAATAAAATAATACAGGTTAGAAACAAATTAAAAACATGAAGTGACTTAAAAGATTATAGTTAAGAATCGATATAGAACATAAAATTTATAATAAGAATAGGTATATATTACATTATTCTTTCATGTACATATGTATAAAATTTAATTAATTTATGTTTTTTATTTTAAAAAAGTTGATTTCAACAAGGTTGAGCTGATGTAATTATATTCATTTTCCAAATTTCATATGTGCATGGTTTGAGAAAGGATAAAATATGGCATTATTTGTCAAAATTTTTAGTACACAAACAAAAGAGAATAGGTATATATTCTTAAGCGGGCACATGAAAGAATTAACTTAACTAAAGTGGCCTGTATTTCCCCTTTAGAGGCGCATCTCCCTGACTTGTATTTTTCTCAAAAGCTCCTACACAAAAAAGAAGGGCTGCAACATTCGGCGCCGGATTCAAGAAATGGTCCCTTCAATATATATAACCCGCCTGTGAGATGTAGCTGTATTCATAGACCTTAATTACATATTTGGGTGTGTATGATAACGCTTCTAGAATGAGTTTTTTTTTAAAAAAAAAAAAATTCTGTTTCTAGGAATAAAAATGGATGAGCATTGTGTTTGGTAAATCCGGTTTTTTCTTTCTTTGGTTCCCGGGATGAAACAGTTTATTTTTTGTGTTGGGGAATGAAAAAAAAGAAATAGAAAATTTCTGCTTCTCATCAGAATTATTTTTCCCCCTTCTCTTCTCTTCCCCCCTCTTGATCGTGGAGCACAAAGTTCTCATCCTTTGTTCTCAAACTACCATTCTTTTGAAATCTCCTCCTCTTCCTCGAGAAAGGATTTTTCAGCCGCGATCAGTTGGTGGTGGTGGTTGTGGGCGGTTGTCGGCAGTGTATCCGACACTTTCCACTTCTTCACCGACTTGTCCAAACTCCCACTGTATAATACACATTGTTCCTCTCCTTTAGTTGCTTCTGGATCCTTCTCCACTGATAAACACTTCACCGGCCCCGTATGGCTTGTCAGTATCGACGCGAATCTGTGTTCTCCATTCTTTATTCTTTTCCACACACATATCGCCATATCCACCAATCCACTAATCAATAAATTCCCCACTATCAACAAGCGTAGCACCGCCAGCTTATGCCCTCTCAAAACGCCGCCGTGCAAGGGTTCCCCCTACTCCCAATAATTAACGACGCCATTGGAAGATTCGCAATATAGAGATATGGAGGTGACCTGATGGTTAGGGTTTAATTAGCAGCGGTGTATAATGGAAGAGAGGGGCTGAGGGAGAGTGATAACTTGATATTTCTTTTTTCTTTTTTTTTTTTTTTTTAAAAGGAAAGTTAAAAAAATTGATTCAAGGAATGAAAAAAAAAATGTGTTAAAAAATGTAATTCTGTTTCTCGGAGTAAAAATAAAATGAGTTAACAAACGTAATTCTAATTCTCAAAATTCTTCCAAGACATAGGATTAGAAAAAATTGTTTCATCTCAAAAACAATGTTGGGGAACAGAATGGTTGTCATGCATGCCCTTTGACTTGCTTTCGGCAATAAAAGTTACCACTGAGTGGTTCTAGGTATTTGTCGTGCAAAAATGGCATGGTCTTCGTAATAAAGGATTCGATTACTTAATGCTGTTTACAAATATGAGTGCCTTCTTATTCATCCTCACTAGGCGCGGACCATATTTGACTGGGATATATTTGAAGATGAAGTTTATCAATTTGACATATGCGTATCTCTTAAATAATACTCTTATGATCAGGTCAAAAAATAATAATGCTCTCATTAATGACCATGAAACGCCTCTTTTGTTAAAGTCAATGAGTTGATACCTGGGGGAGGTGCTTGGTGCTCCTTCGTCCAGCTATCAGTCTCATCCTTTAATGCATGTAGACAAGTTTGCTGCTTCTGCTTAATTATAAAATAATGCACCACTTATCTTGAATCCTGACATGTTTAAATTATGTAAATTCTAAATTATAGGGTTCAATTTATTTTGTGCTTAATATGAAATCTGGACCAGTTGATTCAAGACAAATATTCTCTTACTCATTCAATGTTAATCCAAATAATTATTAAATTTACCAACTAAATTTATAATAGAACATGTTTATGCTGATGATGTTGCGCGGTCAAGCCAGGTTAGATCGCCCAACTTTGTCAAATGTCAGCTCATAAATACGTTTGTGATTACCCGTACAAACAAGTCAATAGAGGCGTGTAATTATTTCTTACTCGTGTTCTCGATCAGGTGATGCCGATTGAACGCATTTTTTTTGGTTTAAATTACAACTCAGGAATTCCACTGGCGTACGTACGACGTACGCGAAGGAAAATGAAGTTACACACGCATATACATAGTAAATATCAAAGACATAGTAACATTATTGTATATTATGGATAATATTCATAAACAGAGGCACATGCCTGTATATGTATGCTAGTGGCTAGTGGCGAGGGAAGGTGGGGTGAGGGAAAGAGGCAAGATAGGCACGTGCCAATTTGAGGCCCAGGTGAACCTGAGACATGGTGGTGAGGTGAAGCTTGTCGGACTTGAGGCGTAATCCCTTGGCATCCACGCTCTTCACATGCGGCAGCTTCGTCCCCAGTTGAGCCTCTCTCACTCTTTCTACGTATTTGCCTTCCCCTGATGCTACCGCCACCTGCACTCATACATTCATGCATGTCATATACTACCCACTCACCAGTCACCACCATTAATTTTATGTCTCACTCTCACCTTTATTTCATTTTTACATTGGATGCGCTCTCGAAAACATTGTTCAATATAATAATATATTTCGAGCCAAAGACATTTTCAAATATCAATACTACCTCCAATGTTAAATGTAAAACTTAATTAACTTTTTTTTAGAGATTAAGTAAACTAAATAAATCATTTAATCATAATAATATATGTTATGTATCGTTAGATTATATATTGATTTATAAGTAGACAGAATAGTATGAAGAATAACGATAAATATAAATAATTTAATATAATCTATTTAACTTTTTAATCAATAATAAACACTGGAGTCTTATATTTTGAATTGGAAGTAGTATTTGATAATGTTAGGTGGGGTTGCTGGATCTGCTGTGTGTTGTCCAGTTGGACAGCACTTGGAGAATTTGAAATGAGACAGACTATAGAAAGTAGGAAAATAACGTTAGATGAAAAGAACAGGCTTTCATATGAAATCGAGGCTCAACTAGCAAAACACATTCATGGAAGTCGCGCCCACAAGACACATACTAACCAACGAAAATAATTATGGCACAACAAACGGCGTGACATTTCAAACTTATTTTGGAGCGTGAGGCACCATCACAAGACAAACTCATTGCATCTATCCCCTAATAAAGGCTAATTATCGTATTAACTCTGAAAGTAAAGCAAACATATACATATGGGTGTATTTAAAAAATAATACAAAAAGGAGTGTAAAAATGAAATAAGACCTGACCTGGATAATGAGGAGAGAAGGAAGACGAAGATCAGAACGCAGATCGGTGATGAAGTGTTGCATGCGAGCCTTATAGAATCGGCGTCGTCTTTTCTAACAGTGTCGCTCTCACCTTGGTACCAGAGAAGTGCCCTAATAGTGCCACCATCACTCACTGACCGATTTGCTCGTTCTATCAGCTGAGTGTACAAATGGGATCCTCGGCTCCACTGGGCAATTCGGGTCCCACCAGCGGCACAAGGAACCAGACCCACCGGCCCACCCACCGATCGAATGACGTGGTTGGCAAAAGCCATGGCGGGCCCAACGCCGCAGGTGTTGCCCACGTCAATGCCGGCGTGGAGAGGCTCGTGTGCTTCCTCCCATTGCAGTTGAGCGTTCAGTCTTAGAATGGATGGGTTTGGTTGGCACTCCGGCGGGACATTGCCGTCCCATTTGCCTCCCTGAACGCCGCCGCGGCCCGCCATGTTGCTCTGTCCTCCCAGTATGAAAATGTCCTTCGCCTTCGCCGCTGCCCACCCTAACTCATGGCTTAATATTACCATTCGCATTACGAACAGCCATGATACAGACCACTCGAGCGCCATAATAACTGACATATGATTTCCTTTGCTAAAAACTCCAAACCCTCTTAAATGGCTCTGATTTAACACTTCTGTTGTTGCAGCGTGATATCTCTATTCGAGGAACTCAGTACTCACTAGCAACGTGGGCATCATCAATTCACCAACAAATTGGCAACGCAGAGCCAAAGGGTAAAATTGTTACCATCATTATTACAGGAACATTACTTTGGCACATGCTCTTTAAAATGATTAGGTGTTTCTTTACTTACTCTTATACTATAAATCATGATTAAAAACTTACTTTTTTATGCTCCAATCATTATTCAAAATAAGCCCTGGTGGTGGTACTAAGATTTGTTAGCATTTTTATATTATGTACTCCCCTTGTCATACTAAGATTTGTTAGCATTTTTATATTATGTACTCCCCTTGTCATATATATATTTATAAGGCACAAGTAGTGTGAAATTTTGTTTGTCTAATTTACTCTTTTGATCAACTAATTTAATAGAATTAAAAATAACAGTAACCTCTCAAAACATATTTCTTAAATTAAATTTTTTTGACTACCTTTAAGCATATTAAATAAGGTCTTTTAAATGAGAGAGAACAATCAAAAGAGTTGTATGTCAGCATTAATTTCACGGGCAAATTTAACAAATAAGTACTCCCTCAATCCGTAAATATAAGCTTTAGCCTTTAAATTTGAGAATATGTCCCTCTTAAATCATTCTTTTCTCAACATTTATTGTTTTTTTTTTCAACTTTACAATTTGATTATATTTGTTATATTTATTAAATCTCTCAATTTTCATCTTTACAAATAAAGACTTAATTGAAACAAAATATATATTTATTGTTTTTAACCAATTTTAATTATTTTCTTGATAAACATAAATCGATTATTTGAAGATTATATTTATAGATGGAGGGAGTGTTATTTACTCTTAAAGTGATTTATATTGTTGACTAAATAATTCTTCTAACGATTATTCATATCGTGGATTAAACGAAGTATAAGTCACTTCATTAATTCTTTAAATGAATATATAGTTTTAGCTTTCATCATTGTGAAAACTCTTTTTTCATTTAGGAATTGGGATATTCATGGGGAAAAGGGATAAAGAAATTATGGCGTGATTCATAAGGTAAACGACTGTTTTACCCTTCAGAGAAAAGTTTTTTTTTTTTTTTTTTTTTAATTTTTATTATTGGACATGATTCCAAGAAAAGTTTTATGGCGTAATTTGCTTTTCGTCCAAGCTCCGATGGGATCCACAAAGCGGCCACGCTCACATCAGTGCGCCCAAGCCTTTTAAATTCCATTGGAGCCTTCAGAATTACGTTAAACGTTCATATAAGCTTTTCCATTAATAATTTCACCTCGAAAGTACAATACCTCCTCCATATGAGCTTTTTCATAAAAAAATTTCACTTCCAAAGTATAATACTATTAGTCCTAAATATAATATCTAATTTTTAATGTTACATTTAGGATCAGAGAAGTATCACTGAAATTGACAATTTTTTTTTTTCTTAGATTAGAAAGCCATTAAGTATTTTTTTTTAAAAAAAAACCGAAGCCTCTAAAAGTTGAGCCACTAACTAATATTTGTCGGTAATTAAACGATACTAGGATTTCAAGAATAGAATTAATGTTGAGAAGTAGAATCTTAGGGGCCGCTTGTTTGGAGTACAATATATATATTGTAGAATCAAAATTTTGTATTAAAGATAGGGTCACAAACAACATAGAAGCTTAACCGGTAAAAATGGAAAATATAAAGTTATTACAAATTTAATGATAAAGTATAAAAGATGAAATGTTATTCAGAAAAAGTGATGTAAAACAAATGAGGAAGAAGAATTTTGCCTTGTGAGAGCCGGTGAAGAGGATTGATCCCCCTCTCCTTGACCTGACTACTTCTATTTATAGTAGAGCATTCCGGTAGGTTGGTCCATTTTTTTGGATCTGCTGATAAATTGATCCGCATTTTTCAGATCTATCCATTGATACATTGGGTTCCACTTATTTGGATCTGCACGGATTGGGGGTGGTTTGCCTATTCTATGTCAAATGTGCATTACTAACTTCCTGAACTTGACTAGGTATTTTAATAGAATGGTTAAGCATAATCTTAGGCCATACTTACTGGGCTACACTTCTTGAGCCCTCCTCGAATGGACTGTCTTGCCTACTAGCCCAAGTCATTAAATTGGGCCCTGCACATATACATTACATTAAGATTTAAGATTTGCGGATATAGTCGATATTACCTAAAAGGAAGGGAGATTTTGCTCTACCCTTAGATCGTGGGTGAATCCAACCTCTTTCATAAAATTTTCATATTAAAAAACAAAAAAAAAAAAGATTTGCGGATAGAAGATCAATGTATAGTCATTGTCCATTGCAATTGGGAACAACATAAAAGTCCCACATCTCCCCGGGAACTTACCCAATTTGATACGAAAAAGGTCAGTGTGGTCCTAAATTCTGTGTGTAATATATGAATGCCCTCCTTATAAAGAGGAAAAGGAAATTGAAGATGAGAAGGCTCATCCCTGAGGAAGCTGTCCATATCCAAGCTGCGAGCCTTATATAGAAGGAAGCACTCTAATATTGACACCCTCCAATACAGCCTGATTGTCTCCGTCACATCCTCATCCCCGTTGTGGGATTCCAGTCCCACCATCTTCACAAGGGACCAAACCCACTGGTTGGACACCCCCAAGTCTTGTCCACAAGCCTATGGGTTGTTTTGGTCTTTCCCACTTGTTAACCCAAAAACACAAAACGATACTAGAGATTGCTTCCTGGGGACCAGTATGTTTGGAATGGAATACTGCATATACATCATCATGTGCTAACTGCTAATACAGGGTTAATAATATGCAGTCATTCTCAGTTGCAAGTGAAACTGAGAACTCCGTATATAAGTCAGGTCCAGGGACTGAGGAACAAGAACACAAGTGAGTCCTGCTTTTCCTCTTTGGATCTCATGCACTTGACGGGACCTCACAGTATACGACACAATGCCTTGTATACAAAAGGCCATGTGGTCCTAAATTAATTATCTGTCTAATATATGACTGTCCTCCACATTGTGTGATGATCTATCACGCTTCCCTTCAGCCTCACTGCCATTACCATATTCCCTCAATGTGGCTGCCCTTATTTCTACCAGGGACCAGTCACCCACCACTCTAACCCCATATGCCCCCTTTCTCATTTATACCACATACCGTGCGCGCACAACTTATACCTAAGAGCACATATTTTAAGTACATATAATCCACTAAGTTTAGTCAATGTGCCTGACCGAATATATTGTTGCATAGCATGGCTTTCATTTTTTTTGTTTTACTATAAGAGAGAGGCGTTTTACAGCTAAATGTTTCATTGACTTGACGTTATACTGTTGCATAATTGGATAATAAGTAAGACAAATAAGAAGAAAAGGAGGGGGAAGGGACTATAAGAAAAATGAGAAGAAGAAAAGAGTTAAAAAGGCAGCTGCAAAATTAGGAAGCCTTCGAGCCTGAGGAGGAGGAGGAGCCTTGCTGGGCGATGGAACCTGAGCACGTATTGGAGCGGGGAGGAAGTGAAGGAATGCGTCGGCCATCATTTGACCCAGACGGACTTGGGCTGGGGTTGACAGATGAAGCCCATCGGGCTCAAGGGGTGAGCCCTTTGCGTCAACGGTCCTCAGGTTCAGAAGGTCCATCCCTAATTGGGCCTCTCTCACGGTCTCCACGTAGGGGCCCTGGCCCGTCGCCAAAGCTACCTGCCAAGTATCCACCAAACCACCGTTATGGTTCTTGTTATCATTATCAGTTAACTACCCCCTGTCAAAGACATGTTGCCTCATTATTAATAGTTTAATACAACCTAAAGTTGGCGTTCAAAATTAGTCTCTCTTGTACATCACGCTTTCATGTCAGGAAAGTCCAGCTCATCCTTCCTGTACTTTTTTTTTTTTTCAATAAAAAAAACATGGCTAGACGTGCCTTTTCATGTATCACATGGAATTTAAAATAATAATAATAATAATAAGTCGTACTATTATATTAGCCGTCGCAGTTTGAAAGTCAATATGGTGTGTAATAGAAGCAAAATAAGTGGCGACAAATTAAATTAAATTGAAGCGTCACGCAAGGCAAGGAACGTCTATCTTAATCTAAGTTATGTCTTCCTTTTTTTTGTTTTTTAGTTCGTTAATGGGAGGGGAGGTTTGGGTGTCTCTTTCTTTTCGGTTTATAATTGTGATATATCAAATTGCATTATGATATAACAAAGCAGGGTGGACCTAACAATTCCATAATTTAATAATATCCAAAAGGCACGCCAGAGACTTTAATTTTTTACTAACCATACTAAAAGAATAAATGAAGTTAATGGGGAAGGCGACATGAATAAGATAAAAGAAAAAGAAAAAAAAGTTGACCTGGATGATCGGAAGCAACGGAGACTGGAGGTCAGCCCGAACGTGGGAGAAAAACTTGCGGAGTCTGGAGCCGTAGGATTGAGCATCGGCGACATTGAGAGTATCGGATTCGCCTTGATACCACAGCAACGCGCTGATAATTCCGCCGTCTCTCACCGACGCCTGAGCTCTCCTCATCATATGAGTGTAGAGCTCTCTTCCTCGTTCCCACTCGCTTATATTGGTGCCTCCTATGGCACACGGCACCAGCCCCACCACGCCCACTTCGGGCTTCTTCTTCAAGATCCGATTCGCGAATGCCATTCCCGGCCCGATCCCATTTGTCTTGGTCACGTCTATGTCCTTATGCAGCGGCTCCTCCGCCTCCACCCACTCCAATCCCGCGCTCAGCTGCAGGATGGACGGATTCTGCCGGCACTCCCTTGGCACCACCCCGTCCCACGGCAGGCTCACGTTGGCTACGCCTCCCCGTCCGGCCATGTTGCTCTGTCCCGCCAGTATAAATATGGTTTTCTGCGCTTGAACTAGAGGCCTTACTGCCCCTCCCTCCATCATAGTGATTAGTAGGAGTAGCCACATGAAGAAGGAACGCATCCTCTTTGGCATGAGACGCACGACTTCTGTATTCTCGTATGCTGTCATTCCTCAAGTCTGAGTTAACTTTATGGATAAACCATATATACCATGTTAATTCTTCAGACCACTAGGGATTATTAATTTAATACGAATAGATTGCAACGTGATCCAGTTTTAATTAGTTTTTGTTTTAGTTTTTTTCCCTCACTGTTATGTTAAGTAATTAAGTTATAATGGCAACCTCTTTCGGTTTTTTTTTTTGGTGTGTGTGGAAAAAGTACATCGTTTAGCCTTGTTTGCGGGTATTTTGTTGCTGTTAGGTGGTTGGCATATTCATTATCTTATTCCAGTACTTAGATATATGGGTGATTCACTTTAAAATTAATACATTATGACGATTCCATCGAAAATTGCTGGATCCCCCACACAATTGTTGGATGCGATGGATTTGCTGGATTCGTTGAAAGATATTTATATACTTTTAGAAATTAAACATTTTATATGAATTAAAAATATGAAAAGGGGAAAATGTTTAGTTGAGTGCATGCGTCATAGTTAACAAGATAGATTTCAACAGATTACAGGAACAAATAATGTTTTAAATTTTAATCTTTATGTGCTTGCACTATAATAATATCATGTCATTTGATTAATTTCTTAAAAATTTAAAACACATATAATTTTAAATTTATAAACAACAAAAAAGTATAATTTTACTAATTCTATAAAAATGTTATTTTTTTCAATTGTATCAATTCATTTTATCTTTTGTTTTTTCTGAAAAAGATATGATATTTGATTCGCTTTATTGTATTATTTTATCATATTCATATGATAAATGCATAACATATATATTCCTTTGCAAACCATAGTAATCAAGTAATCACACGTCTGCATAGTGTGTGTGTGTGTTTTTTTTTTGGTGGCCCACTTAGTTCACTAGAGCTTCGTTTTGACTAATCTGAATCGACCTACGTCGCGTACCTAACTATGGCGGGGATTAGTAACAAAAACATTTTTTAATTAAATTTTTGTTGGCTAACCCATTTCATTTAACGTGTTTGGACCTTAGCGGAAAAGCACATATCCAATAGATCGGCCCATGAAATGCTTGTTTGGACAGCGTTTTGAAGCAGTGGACTAACTTTTAACAATAGCTTTTGGAGAAAGGTTAAAAAAAAAAAAAATGTTTTCAAATAATAGATTTTGGAGAATGGCTTATGGGAAAATCATGGTTTTCTACCCCAAATCATGGTTTTTTGGGGAAAAAAAAAAAGATTCATAGGGTGTTTGGCTGGCTTACAACAAAACGGGTTTGGAGAAAAAAAAAATGTTTCTATCTTTTCTTAAATGTTTGGATCATTTTTTATCAAACCATGATGTTTGTCTCAAAAGTGTTTTTTTATAAAGTTATCCAAACACATTATATGAAATGAGTTTGGATTAGTAATTGCAGCTCTGCACGTTCATGCAAACCGTGCTTATTATTGGGTTTATTTGCGTTAGCGGTGTGAGTGATGACTTATTTTTTATTTGACTTCTGCAGAAGTCCAATAAAAAAAAAAAGTTAGGTTATAAATAACATTTGTGTTTGGATTGATGGTGGTAGAAGTGGCGGGGCCCACATAAAAAAGATGAGAGCTTTTTTCTAAAAACTACCCCATGGAGCTATTTCTTTTTCTTTTTTAGGCTAAAGTACCCGTTTGGTCCTTTATGTTTGCTTCAATCCATTTAGTCCCTTAAATTTGTAAAGTACTCGTTTGGTCCTTAAAGTTACCACCGTTAAGCAGACTTAACGGAAAATACGAACTCAGCAATTTTAAACGATGACTGTGCACTTAAATGCTGACAAAGCAAGCTTAGATGTTACTTTTTTAATAAATTAATATTTTAAATCTTGTAAATTGAAATTTATTTAAGCAAACTTTGGGTATATGTTCTTTGTCCGAGGCATTTAAGTCAAGACAAGTCATCGTTTAAAATTTCAATTTACAAGATTTAAAATATTAATTTATTAAAAAAGTAACATGTAAGCTTGCTTTATCAGCATTTAAGTGCACAGTCATCGTTTAAAATTGCTGAGTTAGTATTTTCCGTTAAGTCTGCTTAATTGTGTTAATTTTAAAGGACCAAATGAGCATGTGTTAATTTTAAAGGACCAAATGAGCATTTTACAAACTTAAGGAAACTAAATGGATACCTGAAGCAAACATAAAGGACCAAACGGATACTTTAGCCTTTTTTTTATATACATACGGAGCTATTTCCTAAGTTGACTTTTACGAGCTCGTTTGAAAAGAGCTCGATAGACTTAAGGTTTTCCCAAACACTTAACTTATGACTCTTTTTTTTTTTATTATTGCTACTTTTTTCTAGATTTTTTTGACTTAAAGCTCTCTCCAAACATGGCTATAAACAAGTTCAAACAAACCATCAGTTTCGTCACCACGTGCTTGACTGATTGTTCCTCTCCCAACTACAATTGAAAACCTCCCCTCCCCGACTTCATCTCCAAATGTACATATCTACTTTTTGATCTCCCACCTCATACAAATTAACATCGTCTGTTTGTATTCTTTGTTCACATATTTTAATGGAAACAAAACAAATCCCATTCATCAAATTGCTGCAAAAGGCTATTTACTTGGAGGACCCAGAATTATTTTTTAAAAAAAAAAATTGATTAAACACATTTAGGTTCGCTCAAAGTCAGTTCGTTAAACATGTTTGGCCTAGCCAGATAACATTCTTTTGCTTCCAGAAAGATAGAGATTAACTTTGCCTTTTACACATTTTGGTTCCATCCCCTCTTCCAAATGACCACTCCCTGACGCACCGGCCAATCTTGGATTTTGCAATTTTCATGCTCTTGCCCATCTCACACTTAAATTACAAGTAATTTCCCCCTAGATCAATAGTAAAAACACACACACACACCCAACATCGTGCCCTGTGATTTTCTTCATGGCCTTGAACTGAAACATGAACGGAAGCTAATACATACACTATCCAAGATCGTTTGTAAGAATTATATATAATAAATGTAGCGCCAAATGTGAATGTTCTTTGGCTCATTTTGGTTATGGAGATAAGAATTTGAAGGATCAAAACAACCGTAGTAATCAGCAGGGTAAAGACAGGAGGTCTGAATTCTACAGGCTAAAGGATTCTCAGTCAAGACTCAAGAGGTGAACCAGCAGGCTACCAGATTAACCGAAACTACCTTATCAGTAAAACCAGCTTATCTTAACTATATAAAAGCATAGTAGTAAGTATCTTCTGACCAATAGGTTAACAAAATTGTAAGCTCAAAACATTAAAATAAAAAAAATAAAAAAATGATAGGAGTTATGAAAGATAGATAATAGAAAAAGTAGTTACACAATCAATAAAAAAAAAAAATAAGGATTCAAATAAATTAATTACGACTTTTTGGATTACTAAATAAAAAATAATAGTAATAATGAGAGGCGGTTATGAAAGATAAATAATGGGGAAGGTAATTACACGATATTTTGTAAATTAATAATGGGGAGATAGATGCAAAATACTAAGTAAATATTTAATTTAATTTTTTGATTATTCTCTTTGATATCTTTAAAAGGAACTAATATAATACTATAAATATAAATATGTGCCAATGTTCAAATTTAGGGGAACTAATCTATAGAAAAAAATAGGGATTTCAATTAATTAATTATGAATTTTTAAGTTAATAATGGGGAGGTAGATACAAAAATTAAATAAATATTTAATTTAATATTTTGATTATTCCCTTTGCGATCTTTAAAAGGGACGAATATAATAATATAAATATAAATATAAATATGTGCAAATATTTAAATTTAGGGGAACTAATCAATAGAAAAAATAGAGATTTCAATAAATTAACTAAAACTTTTTATATAGAGCAATTTTGAGTATTCTACGAACATGTTGAGAAATAAAAGTTAAAATTGCTATAGCATCACCTCTCTATCCACATATATCTTTATATGTATTATAGTGTATTCCATACTATAAAATATTATTTTAAATCTAAGTGATTTTTTAAATAACAACACATCAATAAACATCCAACCTCTTACAAACAAGCATCACGTGGGCTAGTTATTTTAAAACACGTGGGCTAGTTATTTTAAAACACAGATAAGCTCCTAGAAAGTCTGGGTTACAACAATACCCTGTACTCAAGCACATCATTATACGGATTGGCAGACTCCACATGGAGAAATTAATTATTTGCAATATTTAAAAGCAACAAAGGATTGACCGGAAATAGCCATCATAGGCCGTTTTATTCAACGTTACCATCACTGAAGATCGGTTTCATGACCCCGAAGCATCTCCACTACTTTACTCATCGTTGGTCTTGCATCCCTGTCTTCCTCAACACATTCCAAAGCCACCCTGGCCAGCATCTCCATCTTCCCAATCTCATAATTTCCCTTAACCGTAGGATCAATGATTTGCTCCACCCATGATGTCGTCGTTTCATTTCCTCTATTATTCATTTTCTCCCTCACCCATGTCACCAGCCTCCCGTGATGAGACTCAACCCCATCAACCATGTGGGACTCCACCTGGCCTTTTCCCGTTATCATCTCCAACACAACAATTCCGTAGCTATACACATCCACCTTAGATGTAATTGGCAAATTGAACACCCATTCAGGTGCCATGTAACCTCTAGTTCCTCTAATCCTTGAGAAGCCCGAGTTGTTGGCATCATTTCTATTCACTAATTTAGACAACCCAAAATCTGCCACTTTAGGTTGATATTGTGAGTCCAAAAGTATATTTTGAGGCTTTATATCACAATGCAAAATCCACTCCAAGCATTCTTCATGCAGATATGCGAGGCCTCTGGCCGTGCCCAGAGCAATGTTGTACCGCTTTTTCCAATCGAATGAGGAGCTATTGGACACCAGATTTTCTCCCAAAGAACCATTCTCCATGTACTCATACACTAACAACCTGTGCCTGCCTTCTGCACAATACCCCCACATGTCGATTAGATTCATGTGATTAAGCCTTCCAATTATGTTTACTTCCGCTAAAAATTCACTTTCATCTTGCCTAGCTTCGTTGAGTCTCTTGATTGCTGCAACTCGTTGATCTCTCAGTACACCCTTGTATACAATTCCCCCGGCTCCCCGGCCAATCTCTTCACTGAACCCTTTTGTTGCCTCTTTCAACTCAGAATAGTTATAGTTTCTAAATCCAGTAGCAGCAAGATGATAATTGTGTTGATCTATACTTGACTTTCCTCGTGTCCTTAATAGACACCAAACTAGAAAGATGCCCACAACTTCAAGGGATCCAATTGCCAATACTAACCAAAATAGCACCTTTATCACAAGTCTACCAGGTCTTAACCCATACAATCTTTCAAGCATTATAGAGTTAACACTACCACACTTCTTTGCAGTAGATTCATCAAAAGTGAAGAAGCTAGATTTAGGTAGTCTCAAGTAAATTGATCCACGAAAATCAGGGGAAACATACCCGTTGAGCAAACGTGTCTTTCGGTAACAACTATAATAGCCAGCTCCAGGATTCCAAGTATATTGAAATCCTTTGCAGCCACACAATTCCAAGCATGCATCCACACATTGTTTATGAGTATAATTTGCTAAGAATCCCTGGTCATAGCCATAGAACTCGGAATTTTTTATATGCAAAAAGCGAGACTCTGTTGAGCCACAAGACAAATTGAATTTAGGCTCGCACCCAAAAGACCAGTCATTTACATTCTTTACCTTGTAACCGGGAAGACAAGAGCATTTTCTACCAGAATAACGATCATAGGTGCAAACACTGTTGGCTCCACAGATGCCATGAATCCTGCAAGGTTGTGATTGGGCTTGCCATGAAACATTCCATTTCTCTCCCCTGCCTTTTCGACTGTAGACTCGAAGATTGCCATCATAATCAATAGTCAATCTTCTCTGAAGCACAGGGCCATAATCTGATGTCTTGAAAGTAAGGTCATCAGTTGAACTAAAATTACCATATGAATTTAGAATTGCAGTGCGACTTGCGTTGAATGTGGACCTTCCAGCTTGCCAACTAACGAGCCAAGGATATGGCCAGTAGATGCTTGAAACATCAAGACCATCATAGAGCAGACGAAGAACATTATCATTGTCGAAAAACAACTTATAAAAACCAGAAGAGCAGTTAGTTTGACTTCTGGACGAGACGAGCTTTGTGAATCTAGTGAGAGGTTGTTCGGGGACAAGTGTATCAGTTGGATCGTCAAAACTTTGCCACAGGATTTTGCCGTTAGATTCAGCAAGATTAAGATTACCATTATCATTTAGAACCAATTTTGGAGAGGTGGTGGAGGTGGTGTTGGTGGCCCAAACATCAAACTGACCTGCATCATTTAACACAAGATTACCAGTATCATGGAGGGTAAGCGTTGAGCCTATCCCGTTGACTGGGTCGTCACGATTTGCCATCCAAATGGGGGTCAAGTTTTTGCCTTGAGGTTCAGTAAACCAGATGGCAAAGACAAAAGCATTCTCGCCAACTTTATAAAATCCAGCAGTAAACACTTTGTTACTGGATTTTATTACGTTGTCTGGATTCTCCACCGAAAGGAAGAAAACATTGCCGGAGGATGAAGATGAACACTGTAACGCCAGAACCAAAATGAGAAGGATTAACAGCACATAGGAATTTAGAAACGCCATGAGAGCTCAGACTGGTTTTGGAGGCGTGGGTTTTAGATCTTCCAGTTAAAGCCTATTAAGGACGTTCGGTCTTTGCAGCCTCTAAATACTGAAAGACTGGTGGATTACCCCGGCCAGTCTTACCTTATCGTAGTCGTCTTTGTTTCGTGAATCCAGCACAACAGCCTGAGTGGTGTCACGGTCTGTTATTCCCAGAGCGATAATGTCGCATTAACTTCCAAGGAGACCGGTAACCAAATTTAGAAGCATGAATGGATTTTTCTAATCTAAAAGTAGGCCCCGCAATTTTGGAAATAAATTAAGCATTTCATATTTGGATTTGTTGTCCTACTGCAAGAAGTTACATTATATTGTCCCTCAAACATTAGAGTATTTATAAATTGAAGTCAAATGTAGTTTATTATATTCTATGGTAAAAATAATATGCGCATATAACTTTTGCGAAGAAAATATCACATGACGTTTGGTTATAAGGTTTATATAATTGTTTAAAAATTAAATAATCTTTGTATTTTTTTTTTAATTAAAAAAGTAAAGTTTAAGGCATGTATTCAATGGGCACCTAAAAGATATAGTTAATAACATATTTGGTGCTTATAGTGTACCGTTATTTTAGTTAAGTCTTCATGGTTTTAATCCTTAAGTTTACTCTGTTTCAAACTGACGTTGTTAGAATTGCTTATGCGGTTGCTTGATTGGGTAATTTTGCTGACGTGGACATAGGGAAAAAACGCAATCCTGGTCCTTGTCTCTCCTTTCTTGGGTTGACTTTTTTTTTTTTGTCATCAAAACATACGTGGACTGGAGGGATTGGTATTTGTAGATTAGTTTGGCTGCTAGAGGCTCAGGGCTGTTGCGAGGTTCTAATCAATTTTTTTAATTCTTTTGAATGATAATTTCTTATGTATTTTGCAACAAAAATGAAGCTTCTTTCTTTTTTCCAACCGATGCTATTTTATGATACAATTGAGATCAAAAATGATGAATGGGAAATTATTAGAAATAAATTATTATGCTAATTATTAGAATAGCCTAGAATATGCCTTGCTGTAATATTCCTTTCGTACCTATTCTGTTATAGCAAATCACGTGGAGATATCATTCTTTGTATAAATACAAATGATACAAGACCTCAAGATTCACTGGGGTCAACATTATAATTTTTTTTTTTTTTTTTTTTTTTTCTTAAATTTGTCAATTTGTTGTTTTTTTTTAAATGTATTTAGTGCCCCCTTAAAGTTATCTTTTCTGTTATGGATTTTGTTAGAGCCATGTTTGGTTAGTTGGTTTTTTGAACCTAGAGGACCTATGAACTTGTAGGTGAATTGGATTTTATTTTCATTATTTAGTTAAATTTGATATTAATTTTGGTTACTTAATCTTGGTTAGTTTTATCTATTTAGTGATTGACCATAATTGAATATGATTTTGAGCATTATGATTTACTTTGACGAAGGGGATTTTAATTATATTTTGGGATTAAGTAATATGAGATTAGATTACGATTTAACTTGCGATTAGGATAGACATATACCTAATGGCCCCATATAATTGTTGAAGAGTGTGTCCGAGTTTTGTTGCCTCTTGAG
Organism: Acacia acuminata; assembly: GCA_019022655.1. Classification (NCBI taxonomy): domain Eukaryota; kingdom Viridiplantae; phylum Streptophyta; class Magnoliopsida; order Fabales; family Fabaceae; genus Acacia; species Acacia acuminata. The sequence goes on from JAFJYI010000015.1 coordinate 1,242,934, forward strand.
AAACTATGTTAGACATAACAAGTTATACTCAAGAGAGGGTTGTAAGTGGACCGACAGACATTTATAGCTATTTATACTCGAGATTAACAAAATTGATATCGAAACTGATTAAATTAGTGAAAACAAAGTTTATGAAGCTAATAAGGGATTAGTGACTCTAGGTTGCTCATTTGATTATTGTGATAGTTTTCTTATTTTTATTTTAGTTTTGATTTTCTTTTCCTTTATCTTAATTAAATTCGATTTGTTTTGCTCAACTTAAACGAAATTGTGAAATTAATTCTTAACTAAAGTTGTGATCTTCGAAGTCATGGGAACGATACTTTTCTTATCACTTTATTACTTGATATACGGCCCAGACTTACACGGAGTTTATAGGCTATAAAGTTTTGCCCCATCAAATATATTTTTGTTATTAAAATATATGTACTTAAACTTATTGAGTGCTCACCCTTCATTCATTATAATTTATGTGGTTGCATTTTTAACAGCAGTTAACCTTACTTTTCTAAATAACATGTTTATAAAATAACCGTCTCTCTTATTACATCATTGATATTTACTTGATTTCATGAATATTTTTTTAATATTCTTTTCTCTTCTTGCTTATATTCTTTTATTTTTTTAATACATTTAAAACTATCTTAAAAAAAATTTGGGGGCACTACCCACGAATCCCCCCATCACTAGTATTTCCTTGAATAATTTTCTAGATCCACTCCTGATGAAGGTCATATTGAATTATTCCCTTACAGCCTGATTTTATCTGTAATTTGTGGTGTCAGGTATTCATGCTATATCTAGTTTCTTAATTAAAACTAAAATTTGATGCACGACAATTATATGGTTTTTTCCTGAAGAACTGCATCCAATCAAACCAAACACTTTTTGTATCAAGGCTGAACTTTTTTCCCCACATGGCAAGCCCACTTTATGCGATTGTTGAGAGAGAGTTGGAATACATCCCAGCTCGATTAGGTAAGGATCTTCATTGGCCTTTTAACGAAAATTGAAACTTACCGTAGTAGTCTTGAGTCTGACGAGTTCAAGAACTCCCACAAAGAAAACAGAGAAGATGGAGATGAAGAGGCCAGTGCCCATTCGTTGCAGCTGAGTGAGTCTATGGGTTACAATGCAAAGTCTCCATGGGTTCACATGCTTTTCCCGTTGTGGGACTTGTCCAAAAAGCTGTGCCAAACGATCACAGAAGCGGCGATGAGAGCCCCAGTATATCAATGGAGAAATATAACCTGTCGAAGAAAGAAGGAAACGCAAGACTTGATGCTGCTGGTGCCGAGAGTAACAAGGTAGAGAGGGAGCAAGAAACGCCACGGTGTTTTGCAGCATGGTGGCACGGTGGAAGTTACCTACTCAACCACCCACATAACCAACATTAATGGCATTAATGCCACATCATCAAATTTAACACCGTCAAAGTCCTCTCCGAGACCAAAACCGTAAACTACAAGGGTATCAACTCTAAAAGATAAAAGCCATAAATTGCACTCGTGGGCAATCTGGCGGCTCTAGACTCTGGAGATATTTTAAGGCTGAAAGGGTAATTATATAAGACTACTACTCGTCCTAATTATAGAAACATTTTCATACTATAATTTGTACTACAAAAGTGTTCCTATAATTAGGACCGAAGGAACTATAATGATTAAATATATATATATATATATATAAATTTTAGGGAAGGGGTTGAGTTCACCCACGATCCAAGAAAAGAGGCGAAATCTATCTTCCTTCTAGGTGATACCGATCTTAAGCAAAGCAGGCGAGCCGTTCATTGCCCTCAGGCATTAACTTAAACACCTAGGAGTTAGGATGTCTCCCCCAACACCTTGACCAACTCCAAGATCGAATCCCCTCCTTTTAAAGAGAGTATCGACACCTTTATCAGTTGAGTCCAAAAACAAGGACTAGTATAATGATTCTTTGTATCAAGCCAAAATCATATATCCCCAATACTTGCTTAACGTATGAATCCAAGAGTTTACTCAATAGGCCCATATCAATGGAGCAAGGTATGTAGTTTGGGCTCCCGGGCTATAAAAAACTTTAATCACAGCCTGTTTAATGTGTTATATATTCCTGGCCCAAAATAACATATATGCTCTCATGTTTCCTAATTGAGTATTGACTTGATTTGATTTGATTTGATTCCTAATAAAAAGAATTAAGAACACCTTCGATAATGTTCCATAAATGAGGCATAAGAACCAAAAGGAAGACTGGATTATTGGTTCTGTCTGCCATAATGCACTTGTTGCAAGTTACTTCATACGTCCTTTTTATAAGATTCAAAATATATTTAATGTTTAGACACACAAAATTTATGCTATAAGGTTCATTTGTCTTTTTTGGATTTATTAAAAAATTTAAATAAATTATTTAATTATAGCATATGTTATATATCATTATATTGTCTATTATTTTATAAATCAAGCAAATTAATTTAGAAATACCCGATAAGTGTATATATTTTAAAGTAACTTATTTATATTTTTAATCCCTCCAACAAAATTAAATGGTTTCATGTTAAGGATCGGAATGAGGGGAAATTTACCAAAATAAGGATTTTTTTTTTTTTACCGGATTAGTGCGGTTCGTAAAACAAATTTTCAATCTAATACATTAATGGTGCACGTTGACCAACGCCATTGGTTACGTCGGTGACGCGCCCTGGCGGTAATGGCGTCATTCACGTACGCCACATGATATGGCGTATCCTCTCGACGCCGTTGTGGCGTCTGTTGATTGACGCCACAATTGGCGTCAGTCCGCTGATGCCATTAAGGCGTCAGCTTTCCCTGTGCCCCGACCCCTCTTCCCCGTGACTCCTTCCCTCCCTATTTAGCTCCTTCCTTCTCTCATCATACTCTGCAAAACTCCCTCATTCGTGACTCCTTCCCTCTCCCTCTTATCATTTACTCCTTCCCTCATCTGTAAAACTCCCTCCGTCGTCCATCTCCCTTATTCTGTTTCTTCATTTCCTTTTTTGTAAAAAATGAATCAAATTCGTTCATTTATATATTATAATGGTTCTAAAAATATTGTTGCAAACGGATTGAGTTTTGAAGGTGAAAAAAAACAATGTTTATTATTCGAGGCATGTCCGCTGAAGATTTATATGAAAAGATCCGTCAAAAGTTAAAGCTGCAACAAAATCAGGTAATATCTTCAGTGACGGATAGAGTGCCTTATGGAAACCACTATGCGGGTTTTGAGATATCCGATGATGAGGATGTGGATGTTTTTTTCAAACATTCAAGGAAAACTCGCGTCCCAATTTGCCGAGTTGCATGTGGATATTGAGACGTGAGAGGAGGGTGTACAAATACCGACTCATGGACTCCATCAGTCACATTACATGGCTCATTTTGGCACACCTCAACCAACACAATCAACTGTTGTGCATGGAGAAGAAATTGACTATATGCTAGATGAAGAACCTGACAATGAGGAAGAGGAAGAGGAAGAAGATGAAGACACATTATTGTCTAATGAACATAATCAGAATGATAGTGATACAAACGACGAATATCATCATAATCCAATCTCACAACAGGCTGGTATGTTATCATTAGGTTAGTTACGGAGTTGTATTATTATTTAAATTATTTTTTATTAGTTACCATGTTTTCGCATAAACTGTATTATGTGTGAATATGCAGATGTTACACCGTTTTGGAATGACATTCCGCATTATGAGGCTGTTGATGAAGATTACCCGCATGAGGATATACTGGATGTGGAAGGCTTGGGCCTGGGTTCGTGGGCAAGAGGAGATGGACTATATCTGAAACAAGAGTTTGAGTCCAAGAATGATGTCCAAGCTGCAATAAAACATTATTGCATGAAGGAACATCATGAAGCTCAAGTGGTTGAGAGTACTACAGCTAAGTACCCAATGAAATGTCGGAATCATGTACAAGGTTGCGATTGGAGAGTAAGAGCAATTAAACTGAAGAATAGCAACACTTGGGTGGTAACTAAATGGGTTGGAAATCATAGTTGTGTGAGCCAGATTCTCTCCCAAGATCACAAACAACTTGATTCTGAAATTATTTCCGAGGCCATAATAAGTATGGTACACAATACCATTTGATAATTTGTGAATTTATTTGTGTGTGTCAGTGAACATAAATAACATTCATAATGTGTAATTTTTGCGATTGGTTTTGCAGACATGGTCAAGGAAACACCTTCGGTACCTGTGGTCATGATACAAGAAAGAGTGACTGGAATGTTTGGTTATCATGTTTCTTACAGGAAGGCATGGAAGGCAAAACAAAAGGCAATTGCTAAGATTTACGGTGATTGGGACGAGTCATATGCGTTCCTGCCAAGATGGTTCGAGCACATGTTGAAATTTTCCTCGGGATCTGTTTATCATATTCAACATGGACCGTATACTATTGATCGACAGGTTGTTAATGGGATTTGGGTTTTTCAACGTACATTTTGGACATTCAGGCAATGTCGTGAGGCGTTCCAATGGTGTAAACCAGTCATACAGGTGGACGGTACGCATTTATACGGTAAGTATAAGGGGACATTATTGATTACCACCGGCCAAGATGGAAATAATGAGATCCTTCCGATTGCATTTGCAATTGTTGAAGGTAAACTAAGGAAGCATGAGAGTATTTTTGTATTTCATACGAATGTATGTTACAAGTAAGGTTGGTCTATGTCTTATTTTTTATCGTCACAAGAGTATAATATCAGCAGTCGGCAATGAGATGATTGGTTGGCAACCTCCTTCAGCGTACTATGTATTTTGCATTCGTCATGTTGCGAGCAATTTTAATACTCGCTTCAAGGACCAGGAGTTGAAGAAAAAGTTAATGAGATTAGGTAATATACTCCAACTGATGTGCCCTGACGTTTATTTTTTTTTATTACTACAACCTTATACTACTATGTATTTCTGTCTTTTTTACAGGATATGTTCCAAACAAAATAAACTTTGATGCTTTGTATGCCGAATTCTGCAGTTACAATCGTGAAGTGGCTGCATGGATTGAAAGAATTCCAAAAGAGAAATGGTGTAGGAGTTATGATGAGGATGGACGAAGATACGGTCATATGACAACCAATTTGTCCGAATCAATCAATAAGGTTTTTAGGGGAGCGAGGAACATGCCCATAACATCGTTGGTGAAATGCACCTATAGTCGACTTGTTCATTATTGAGTCAAAAGGGGGACCAAAGCACAAAAAGATGCAATGTCCAGAAAGTATTTTACGAGTGTTATTGGAGAAGCTATGGCAAAGAATGGAGAGCGTGCTACATCGATGCGTGTTCGGGAGTTTGATGTGGCGCGTACCACATTTGAAGTTGACGATCAGGACGATACATACTCGGTGAACTTGACCCAGGGGAAATGCCAGTGTGGCAAGTTTCAGGCATTCAAATTCCCATGTAGTCATGTAATTGCTGCATGTTCGACGGTATCCCATAATGCTGCACAGTACGTGGATCAAGTATTCTCAATCTACAATATTATGAATGTTTACTCTTTACAATTTCAGTCGATCGGTAGCGAACAAGGAATACCGTCCTCTTCCGAACCAAAGATTATCCCTGACGAATTGAAATTGCGTGGTACGAGCCGCCCTAAATCTACACGCATTCGCAATGAAATGGATGAGGAGGAGGTCCAACCTAGCTCCAGTCGAATTAGATGTAGGATATGTAAACAGATCCCAAAACCAAGTCATGTACTCGGAGTTCGGGGAAATCGGCCCCTCCGATGGATCTGTAGTCTCGATACGCTCATCTCGAGTATTCCACAACTGAATAAATGGAGCCATCTTCAACTCCCAATCCTTCGTCATCTTACCGCGTAAGGTAAGATCGTGGGCACCCTGAAGCTGTGGTGTCGGGGAGGGATGTGTTTGCCGCATGCCAAATTGCCGCATGCAACGACGGCCGGGTGCATCTCGACAATGTGGAAAGCAAGTAAGGGTGTGACCGCCCTCCACATGTCCTGCATGTGAACATCTGCACCCAAAAACTCATATCCGGCGTCCCTATATGGCTCTCACTTCACCTATACATGTAAACAAATGCGAATTAGTTTACTTTTTTCTCTCTCTAATATCAAATTTATCATACATACATCGTCTCAACCCATCTGGTCAAGCTCTATCCGATATGTGTTTAGATCACGTCGCAATAACCGCATGTTGACTTTATTGAACCTGCAATATGTAACTTCATAACATTAGTGAAATGACCTGCAAATAAGAACATAATCGCTCAACTACTCCAACCAGTTCAAAATATTCATTACATCAAACTTCTTCCATACCTGCGTCCGTAATGATCACCTGCGTCACTGGGCGGTGGAACGGGAGGTGATATGGCAGGAAATCTAGACCATGCCCATATCTGCAATAACAACAAACAACCACCAATGTTTTTAGCTGAAGCCGACGTGGCCTGACATAGCTCACGAAACAGTATAGCGAGTACGTAGACCCCCAACTGTATGTAGCGGTCTCCGCAAGGTCACCACCCAGTAATTTTATATATCGGCAAGGGACCTCTGCGCCGGACTTGTCACACAACAAAAATCCACCGAATAGGCGCATGAGGTAAGCACGTGTGTGGAAAAGCTGACCCTCAATAGTAGCTGAGTGCTCCTCCCAGTGGGCCCAATAAGTTTTAAACTAGCTCAACCTGATGTTTCCGCCAATCAAATGAGTTGGGACTGGAGTCTGACCCATGTATTGTTGAATAACTGCTGTCCAGTTGGCGTGCGTCCAACCGGAAACTACTCGACCCTCAGTGGACAAACCTAAAATGCCCTCTACATCCTGTAGAGTAATAGTCATCTCACCAACCGGCATATGGAAGGTGTGATCTCAGGCTTCCACCTCTTAACCAAAGCAGAAATAAGTTGTTTGTCAATCTGCACCGACATAAAAGTAGAGAACATATATATAAGGGTTCTATATTATCTGTATCATGTACAAACAACTAAATGCGTATAATTAATTACATAAAGAATTTTAAAAAATACCAGGAGTCTCTTCATACAATACACGTGCTTTAAAACCCGCATGCATAAGGTGCCGCAACTCTACAAAGGGATGAGATTTGGGTCCTCGATATCTCCCAAAGACCGTGTGAGGCTCGCCTTACCCTCAAACAATTGTAGTCTCCTATGTTCCACACAACTTGTGATCGGTGTGATTCTTTGCACCTCCTCATTAAGAACTCCCCATTATTTGGGGCCGGGCCCAATATTGCAGGCGCGTTGATCATCCATTTGACTAATAAAAATTTACAATAACACAACACATTATTTAGTCACTAATTATTATTCTCTAAATAATTAATTACTGAATTAATTATTTGAGTAATTATTATTTTCTATAAATAATAATATACAATATATTTCAAAAGATCTTTTTTTTAATTCACTAATTATTATTCTCACAAATTTCTTAAATCAAATTTAGCAAAGCATAATATTTTACATTTTATATATGAAATTATTATTTGCAAAATATTAAATAATTAGTCATCTATCTTAAGGTTTATAATTAACATACAAAATAAATAATTAATTCACTAATTAATTAATTTTCTAATTAGTCTTATATCCTAAGGTTAATAATACATTTTAAATATTGTTATTCCCTTAATTATTCATTATAATTATTATTTACTCTTTTTTTATTTATAATTATTAATAATTTGCAAGGAATTAAGCATTTATCCTACCGTTATATATTTATTAAGCATCTATAATAAATAAATGTATATAATTACAAGTTAAAACAAATTACTAAACAATAAACATAACAAAAAAATTAAATGTTACCTGTGCAAACTTGAAGTCAGGAGTGAGAGAGGGAATTTAAGCCTCCTTTCTCTTCTTCCTTCTACTGATTCTCTCTTCTTTATGTCTCAAACTTTCTCAGTCTCTCTCAACGTTTTCTCAGCTCCAGGGAAGGAGGACGAAGGGAGAGTGAAAAAGAATGAAGAAAATGGAGGATGGAGGGAGTTTTTTGAATGAAGAAAATGGGATGAGTGAAAAAGAATGAAGAAAATGGAGGGCGGTGGGAGTTTTTACAATAAAGAAAATGGAATGAGTGAATCGAATGAGGGAGAGGGAAGGAAAATGAAGAACATTGGATGAAGAAAAGGGATAGAGTTTTGAGAGAGAGAGAGAGAGGGGCAAGGAATCGGATGAAGGATGAGGTGAAGTGTGTGTGTGTTTTGGTGGGTGGGGGTGCTTGGGGATCGGGATGAAGGGGGTCTGTGTGTGTGTCTTTGGGGTTTGGGGGGTGGCGTGTGTGTGTGTTTTGGGGGGGGGGTGCTTGGGGATGGGGATGGGGGGCGTGTGTGTGTGTGTCTTTGGGGTTTACGGGGGTGGTGGCGTGTGTGTATGTGTTTTCGGGGTGGGGGTGCTTTGGGATGGGGATGGGGGGTCGTGTGTGAGCGGGGTTGGGGGTGGCATGTGTGTGTGTGTGTTTTTTTTTGGGGTGGCATGTTGGGGATGTTTGGGGGGGGGGGGTGGGTGTCCGGTTGGGGGGGGAGGGGGTTGCGTGTGGGATGGGGGGATTTGGGGTGGTCGGGAATCGACCGGATTCCGACGCAAAGTCGGGATTCTTGACGTGTTAGGAATCGACCGGCGTCGTGGAGGGACGCCGATCGTGGCGTGAGTCAACGCACGCCACGACGGGCGTCCGTGGACGCCACGCCACCTAGCGAGGTGGCGTCTGTCACCGACGTGATCAATGGCATTGGTCAACGCACGCCATTGATCGCATTAGATTGAGAATTTGTTCCTGAACTGCACTAATCCGATAATTTTTTTTTTAAAAAAAAACCTTATTTTAGTAAATTTCCTTCGGAATGAGTATTGTAAAAAGGATTGGACTAGTTCAAAAATTTAGATGCTATATATATAAGAGTTAATATAATATTAGGCATGTAAATTTATCTTGAAAGTTTTCGTTAAAGAGTGATATTGTTATAAAAGTGTTTTTAGGTTCAATGTTATTTCAAAAAATCTTGAAATAGATAAATGTTTAAAAAATTGATGATCAACATCAATTTTTTTTATGTTCAATGTTAAAAACTTACTGTTCTTAGAGGAACTAAAATTAGTTGTTTGAAATTTAAAGGACCAAAACTAAAATGAGAGTAAACTCGGGTAGCAAAAACAAACCCTACATTAAAAAAGGAATGGAAGGGTATTTGATACAGCCTCCAATCATAAATAAAAGACCCAGTTGATTTTTTTTTTGGAGAGATTAAATATGCTAATTAAATTACTATAAAATATTTATATTTATTTTTTTCTCTAAAATAATTTGTCTAACTTATAAAATTATATATAATTTAATTATACATCACCTATAATATAATTAAATAATTTATTTAACTTCCTTAATCTTAAAAGAAATCAACAATATATTATATATAAGTCGGGAGATAGTATTACATTTAAACCGATAGTTGTCCATCATCCATATCATTAGCCCTAATCCTCCACACGGAGAAACTAATTATTTGCAATATTTAAAAGCAATAGAGAATTGACAGGAAATAACCCTCATATACCGTTTAATTGACCGTTACCATCACTGAGAATCGGTTTATGGCCCTGAAGCATCTCCACTACTTGACTCATCGTTGGTCTTGCATTCCTGTCTTCCTCGACACAGTCCAAAGCCACCATAGCCAGCATCTCCATCTTCCCAATCTCATAATTTCCCTCAACCGTAGGATCAATTATTTGTTCCACCCATGATGACGTCGTTCCATTTCACTATTATTCTTTTTCTCCCTCACCCGTGTCACCAGCCTCCCGTGATGCGACTCAACCCCATCAACCATGTGGGACTCCACCTGGCCTTTTCCCGTTATCATCTCCAACACAACAATTCCGTAGCTATACACATCCACCTTAGACGTAATTGGCAAATTGAACACCCACTCAGGTGCCATATAACCTCTAGTTCCTCTGATTCTTGAGAAGCCTAAGTTGTTGGTATCATTTCTATTCACTAATTTAGACAACCCAAAATCTGCCACCTTAGGTTGATATTCTGAGTCCAAAAGTATGTTTTGAGGCTTTATATCACAATGCAAAATCCACTCCAAGCATTCTTCATGTAGATATGCCAAACCTCTGGCCGTGCCCAGAGCAATGTTGTATCGCTTTTTCCAATCCAGTGAAGAGCTATTGGACACTAGATTTTCACCCAAAGAACCATTCTCCATGTACTCATACACTAGCAATCTGTGCCTGCCTTCAGCACAATACCCCCACATGTCGATTAGGTTCATGTGATTAAGCCTTCCAATTATGTTTACTTCCGCTAAAAATTCACTTTCATCTTGCCTAGCTTCGTTGAGTCTTTTGATTGCTGCAACTCGTTGATCTCTCAATACACCCTTGTATACAATTCCCCCAGCTCCCCGGCCAATCTCGTCACTGAACCCTTTTGTTGCTTCTTTCAACTCAGAATAGTTATAGTTTCTAAATCCAGTAGCAGCAAGATGATAGTTGTGTTGATCTATACTCGACTTTCCTCGTGTCCTTAATAGACACCAAACTAGAAAGATGCTCACAACTTCAAAGGACCCAATTGCCAATACTAACCAAAATAGCACCTTTATCAAAAGTCTGCCAGGTTTTAACCCATACAAACTTTCAAGCATTATAGTGTTAACACTACCACACTTCTCCGCAGTAGATTCATCAAAAGTGAAGAAACTAGATTTAGGTAATCTCAAGTAAATTGATCCACGAAAACCAGGGGAAACATACCCGTTGAGCAAACGTGTCTTTCGGTAACAACTATAAGAGCCAGCTTCAGGAATCCAAGTATATTGAAATCCTTTGCAGCTACACAATCCCAAGCATGCATCCACACATTGTTTATAAGTATAATTTGGTAAGTACCCTTGGTCATAGCCATAGAACTCGGAATTTTTTACATGCAAAAAGCGAGACTCTGTTGAGCCACAAAACAAATTGAATTTAGGCTCGCACCCAAAAGACCAGTCACTTACATTCTTGACCTTGTAACCGGGAAGACAAGAGCATTTTCTGCCAGAATAACGATCATTGGCGCAAACACTGTTGGCTCCACAGATGCCATGAATCTTGCAAGGTTGTGATTGGGCTTGCCATGAAACTCTCCATTTCTCTCCCCTGCTTTTTCGACTGTAGACTCGAAGATTACCATCATAATCAATAGTCAATCTTCTTTGAAGCACAGGGCCATAATCTGATGTCTTGAACGTAAGGTCATCAGTTGAACTAAAATTACCGTATGAATTTAGAATTGCAGTGCGACTTGCATTGTATGTGGACCTTCCAGCTTCCCAACTAACGAGCCAAGGATCTGGCCAGTAGATACTTGAAACATCAAGACCATCATAGAGCAGACGAAGAACATTATCATTGTCGAAAAACAACTTATAAAAACCCGAAGAGCAGTTGGTTTGACTTCCGGACGAGACGAGCTTTGTGAATCTAGTGAGAGGTTGTTCGGGGACAAGTGTATCAGTTGGATGGTCAAAACTTTGCCACAGGATTTTGCCGTTAGATTCAGTGAGATGAAGATTACCATTATCATTGAGAACCAATTTTGGAGAGGTGGTGGAGGTGGTGTTGCTGGCCCAAACATCAAACTGACCTGCATCATTTAACACAAGATTACCAGTAGCATGGAGGGTAAGCGTTGAGCCTATCCCGTTGACTGGGTCGTCACGATTTGCCATCCAAACGGGGGTCAAGTTTTTGCCTTGAGGTTCAGTGAACCAGATGGCAAAGACAAAGGCATTCTTGCCAACATTATAAAATCCAGCAGTAAACACTTTGTTACTTGATTTTATAACGTTGTCTGGATTCTCCACAGATAGGAAGAAAACATTGCCGGAGGATGAAGATGAACAATGTAACGGCAGAACCAAAATGAGAAGGATTAACAGCACAGAGGAATTTAGAAACGCCATGAGAGCTCAGACTGGTTTTGGAGGCGTGGGTTTTAGATCTTCAAGTTGAAGCATATTAAGGACGTTCGGTCTTTGCAGCCTAAAGACTGGATGAATGGTGGATCATCCCGGTCAGTCTTATCTTATCGTAGTCGTGTTTGTTAGGTAATCCACCACAACGTCCTAAGTCTTGTCATGGTCTGTTAATGGGTAATCCACCGTCCTATTTTCAGAGCAATAAATTCGCATTGACATCCAAGGCGACCGCTGACAAGAAGTTACATTATCCCTCAAACACTTTAGAGTTTTTATAAATTGAAGTTAAATGTAGTTTCTTATATTCTATGATAAAAATAATATGCGCATATAACTTTTGCCAAGAAAATATCACATGACATTTGGTTATAAAGTTTATATAATTGTTTAAAAATTATATAATCTTTGTATTTTTATTGAATAAGAAAATTGATATATATATATATATATATATATAATATAAAAAGTGAAGTTTATGATAGTTATTTTAGTTTTGGCCCCTGCAAGTGATTTTAGTCCCTAAAATTTATTTTATTTCAAACTGATGTGGCATTAACGTTGTTAAAATTGCTTATATGTCGGGCTGATTGGGAAAGTTTGCTGATGTGGACACAGGGAAAAAAAACGCAATCCTGGTCCTTGTCTCTCCTATCTTTTGGTTTAGCTCTCTTTTCTTGTCATCAAAACATAGGTGAACAGGGATTGGTATTTGTAGATTAGTTTGGCTGTTGGGGCTGTTGCGAGGTTCTAATCAATTCTGGTTTTTTATTCTCTTGAATAATAATTTCTTATGTTATGTATTTTGCCACAAAAATGAAGCTGCTTTTTTTTTTTTTTTTTTTTTCCCAACCGATGCTATTTTATGATACCATTGAGATCAATATGGTAAAGAAGTGTGAAAGGTAATTTGTGGTGTGAAAACAGAAATTATATTTAGGTATTCATGCTAAATCTAGTTTCTTAATTGATTCAAACTAAAATTTGATGCATGACAAGTATATAAATGGTGTTTTCCTGAAGAACTGCATCCAATCAAACTAAACACTTTTTGTATCATGGCTGAACTTTTTTCCCCACATGACAAGCCCACTTTATGCCATTGCTGAGAGAGAGTTGGAATACATACCAGCTCGTTCAGGTAAGGATGTTCATTGGCCTTCGCCATGAGCAACTTTTACGAAAATTGAAAATTACCGTAGCGGCGATAAGAGCCCCAATATCAATGGAGAAATATAACCTATCGAAGAAAGAGCCCTTCTTCTCCTTCTCAGCTTCATCAGCATCGTCAAACTGCTCAGCTCCAAAGAAGGAAACGCAAGGCTTGATGCTGTCAGTGCGGAGAGCAGGTAGAAAGCAAGAAACGCCATGGTGTTTTGCATCATGGTTTCACGTACGGTGGAAATTAGCTAGTCAACCACCAACATAAATGGCGTACGTTAATGCCACATTATCAAATTTAACACTGTCAAAGTCCTTTCCAAACTTAGAGACTAAAACCAAAATTAATGTAAACTACAAGGGTATCAAATCTAAAAGATAAAAGCCATAAATTGCACACACGGGCAATCCGGCGGCTCTGGAGAGTTTTTAAGGCTGAAAGGGTAATTATATTATGAATCTTTGTATCGAGGCTAAACCACATAAGGTTGTCATACTTATGAGTTTAAGTAAAACTCATAATACTGAGATATAAACTCGTAAGAGTTCACTTTTATTATTAAATATGTATTAATAGTATATAATTAAATAATTAAAATATAAAAATGACAACAATTTGATTTATATATATTTTAAATTCAAATAATTGAAATTAAATATATCAACACTCATAATTTATTATATTTAACAAATAAATTTTTATAAAATTTATATATAAAGCTGTTGAGGATGATAAAATTGAAAAACTTTATACAACTTTAAAAGTGAGTTAACACTTGTTTTATAAGTTAAAACGGTAAACTTCGGTGTGTAAACTCATGAGTTTAACCGAGTTTATATACCGATTTAATTTAACAATGACTTAACTAGATTTAGTAAGGTAAACATGATAAATTTAGAAGTAACTCGCGAGTTTGACAACAATATTTATATATGTATCAATCCATGAGTTTACTTAATAGGTCCATATCAATGGAGCAAGGTATGTATTTTGGGCTCCTGGGCACAAAACACTTTAACAACAACCTGTTCAATTTCTTATATTTCTGGTCCAAAATAACATATAAATTTCCTCATTTTTTTGACTTGACTTGATTTGATTCCTACTTTTGTTCTCAACCACTTCGACACCTAGTTGAGGTAGGGGAGAGGATTTCCTTATAACCTCCTTTCTCCTTTTCTTCTCTTCACCTATATCCGAATCATTGATTGGAAAGAGGAGAGAAATGTTAAAGTAGTATTGTGATTAATTGGACAAATATGATTTAAAGATGATGAGAGATAATGAGAAAAAAAAAGAGGAGAGAAACCCAACCCGATAGGTAGAGGCAGTACTGATGGTTGCCTGCATTGCCCTTTTTATGTTTCTGCCTCAACCATGCCACCAAAGTTCCACTTATAATAGGATCTTCCTCTGCTTTAAATATAAATAATAACTTATAAGTAATTTACACGTTTTAATTAAAATACTACTATCTCCAGTCTTAATTATAGGACCAAGTTTGTAATACAATTTGAACTACAAACTTAGTCCTACAATTAGAAACGGAGAGAATAGTAATTTAAAAAAATAGATTTGACATAAGATTTTAAGTTATTTTTAATATTATATTTATTAAGTACACTAGACTTCAATATTATATTAATTTTTACTTCATCATTTTAATGCTCCCTGAAATTAGTAAATGCGTGTTAAAAAGAATTAAGAACACCTTGGATAATGTTCCTTATAGAACCAGAACAAAGACGGGATAATTGGTTGTGGCTTGTGTCTGCCATAATGCACTTGTTGCAAGGTACTTCATCCGTCCTTATTATAACATTCAAAATATATTTAATGTTTAGACAACGCAAAATTTATGCTATAAGGTACATTGGTCTTTTTTTATTGATTAAAAATGTTAAATAAATTATTTAATTATAACATATGTTGTGTATTATTATATTATATATCAATTTATAAGTCAATCAAATAAGTTTAAAGAAAGATGATAAATATAAATAATTTAAAGTACCTTATTTATATTTGTAATCCCTCCAACAAATTTATATGGGTCTTATATTAATGATTGAAATGAGTATTATAAAAAGGATTGGACTAGTTCAAAAATTTAGATGTTACATATATATATATATATATGAGTTTATCGTTTATCATATATATATATATAAAGGTTAATATAATATTCAGTTAAGGTGTAAAATTTACCCCAAAAATTTTGTTGAAGGGTATTGTTGCTATGAAAGTTTTTTAAGGCTTAATGTTGCCTTTACCGTTAAAAAAGTCACAGTCAATGTCATTTTTTTTTAGTGTTAAAAGCTAAAAACATTTTGACCTTAGAGGGACTAAAACTAGTGGTTTGATATTTAAAGGACCAAAACCAAAATAATAGTGAACTTGAGCAACCAAAGACAAACCCTATATATAAAAACCAATGGAAGGGTATTTGATATCACTTTCGATCATAAATATAAGACCCGATTAACTTTTTTTTTTTTTTTGAAAGATTTGTAATCTATTTAAATTACTTATAAATATTTAGATTTATCACTTTTTTCTCTAAAATAATTTTTTCGACTTATAAACTAATATATAATTTAATCATATATAACCTATAATATGATTAACTAACTTATTTAATTTCCTTTTTTTTTTTAAAAAAAGGTGAATTAGGTGTTATATTTATGAGGGAGGTAGTATTAACAGCGGACAGTTGTCATTTAAACATTAGATAGCTGGCGAGCAACTTTCGTTGGCAACTTGTCATGTCTTAATTAAAGAGGTAAGGAAGGAATATCCCAACAAGGATCCAGTCACATTATAGTGTCCCTCCATCAATTCCTTTAAACAACAAGAGTAGCAAATTTAGACCAATTGAAGAAAATTGAAATCAAGCACAGCTCCATTTATCAAGTTAACTACATTTTTAATGTTCTTTGGGGTCAATTGTCTAGGTGCTGGGATCTGATTCTCTCGTGAAGGCCTTTTGAGCAAAGTTAGGCTTTTTGAGTAGTTAATGGAAATGGCAGACCCAACACGTTTCGTCCACGTGCCCCTCTTTACTCTTGTGACCTTTAGGTCGAAGCAAGAGCCCTCAACCACTGTTCGATTCCCAGCCTCAACCCCACATTTATTACCACGCTTCATTATTTCCTCTCTCGGTTTAAAATTAAATCATAAATATTAAATATCTTTATGTTTCATCAAAAAACAAGGCACCCGTGAAATTTTCTATTTACCACAATTGATTTTACATTATACGTATTATTATAAATTTTTCTGGTAATTAGAAAAACTAAATACAGAGCCTCACAAAAAAATCGTGACGACCTTTTACATGTGAAAACCATGTCCCTGTCTATCTGCGTTTGTGAGGAAGGGACCTCACGATGAGCAACTGGATTTATCATATTATAATATAATTCATCCGTTAACCAGATTCCTGCTCAGTTAACTCAAATCCGTGTTAATAATACTACAGATCTGGTCACTGTAATCTAATCCAGGAATCCCACCCGTACAAATACAAATTCAAAAACAAGGCCATCAACAGATTACATGGGCCAAATCAGAAATCGACAAACATAACTAATTGTAAAAATTATCTGTTGCTCTTGTTGAAATTCATCTTCTCGTAGCAACTGATCGACATCAGACACAAGGATAGATGAACCTCGTCTTTCCCCAGCCGAGACTGTGGCTTCGGTCGAATCACCTTCGGCACCGGAGCCCAAGATGAGGAGGAGGAGGACGAGGAGGTCGAACATCCCTGTGGCTTGGAGAGAGGCCCCAGGTAAAGCGCGTGAAGACGGCGGAAACCACCGAGCGCAAGGACCACCGTGCGTAGTTGGTGCTGGCCGCAGCCGGTGTTCGCCCACTGCTTGGAGCAGATCAACTCCCACAACCGTTCGTCTTGCGCCGTCTTGTACCACTGCTTGCTCACACATCCCGCCACCGCCAGCGTCTTCGCGTCCACGTGCTTGAGCACCTCGAAAAGCATATTCTCATCAAAGTAAACAGACCCACCGGGGTTTTCCGCCGTCCGATGATTGCCGGATTCTTCATCACTCTCCTCCAGCTTAACCTTCTTCATCTTCTTATCATCGCCCGTCGCCGGTGCGACATCACAGGAAAGTGGCCTCTTCATCCCTGAGCTACAAGCGGACCTTATTCGTTCCCTCTGTTAACAACGGACAATAAGAATCTGGAGCAGCTTTGTGGTGGGGTTAGGAATTTAAAGGAAGAGAGTGGATTGAAGGAGTTTGGTGAGAAAAGATAATGGAGCTGGGTGGGGAAAAGCGGAAGGGTATGAGGAAAGGCAAAAGCAGAAGATCCCAATTGCACGTGGTTTCCCTCCTTTACCCTCGCATGAGTTTCGGGTAAAAAGCTTCTTCTTTTTTCCCCTTAAAACATACGGAGTATTTTTTTAAAAAATTATATTGAGTATCTAAATTAATTTTGGAAAAATATCACTTAGGCCACGTAAAAAATATCAAAAAAGTTTCAACCCAAAATCACATATAAAAAAAGTCCTTAGGATTTTTTTGATATTATTTGTATTGATAACATGAAGTGCTATATTGATAATAAAAACAGAAAAGCTATATTCACAATAACAAAATATTTAACAAAATTTAAACACCTAATTTTTTTTTCAAACTCAGGTCTCTAAGCATACCAAAGTTATTCACAACATAAAAAACTAGATTTACAACGTAAATACTATATTCACAACAAAATTTGAAAATCTAATTATTCACAACAGAGAAAACTATATTCACAACCGAAAGTGCTATATTCACAATAAAATTTAAACATCTATTTTATTTCAATACAACTAATATCAAATGTGATTTTTGGTTGAGATTTTTTTAACATTTTTTATGTTTCTTGAGATTTGAGTGATATTTTTCCATTAATTTTTAATGCACTAAGCATCTAAAATATATCTTGAGTGGCATCCAATATCTAACAACCATCACTTAGAATTATTATTTTAAGAACGCCCTAAAATTAATTTGGATATTAGATATTATGTGCCACTAAAAAAATATTTTAAAATATTTATACGAAGATTAATTTGTGAGAAAATATACTGAAAAAAATGTATTTTATGGGGATGAGTAACTTTTTAAAAGAAAATAAATTTTTTTTTCCTTATTCTTACCTCAAAACTAGAGAGTTTTGTGGAAAAGATGACAGCGAATAAGATAGGAAGGGTAATATGAGTACATCCCAATCACACCTGTTTGTGACGGTTTATGAAGACGACAATAAATGTAATGAATGCGTTTGGATTCCATTTTTGTGAATAGACCCCTTTGTCCTTTCCTCGTGGATTATGGCCTCATGCTCTTGTCCCTTCTCGCTTTTTCCTCATTCCCCCCGCTCTTTTCTCTCTCTTTTTAATTGTATTTTCCACTACATGACAAACACAGATACAACAAAACGTACAAAACAAATATACAGAAAACAGTTTTTTAAAACTGTACAGCAAAACGCATAATAAAATAAGAACAGTCATCGAAATTTCCAATTTCTTTTCCCTGCAAGCATAACCTTCTAGATTTGTTATTAAAGCCAAGGAGGATATGGTAGAATCACCTTGTTCATATAGATGGCACTCTTTGTAACATATCTGACTGCCAAATTAACAGGTCTGCATGTTCCGAGAATGTTTTATATGTTTAATATAGAAAGGATACAAAAAATTTATCTTCTTTAAACACGACTCTCTCTGTGATTAGAATTAGAATACCACGAAATTAGATCTATTATGAGCCTTGACTAAGTAAGACTTCTCAATCAATCTAGTGTGGGAGAGTTGGCGGGTGAAATTTTTTTGTCCTGGCAATTAAAAAAAATTGTTTTGTTTGAAGAAAAGTGTAGAATAATTAATATAAGGGAATTATACTAAAATTATACAATTAAAGGTTTGAGGAATTTTTCTTCAGGGAAGTTGAAGGAAATATTTTCACTCTTTGATCTTTACCATCACATGCCATGTTTGCATGTTCTTCTTCTTTTAGTTTTATAGATCACGTTTGGGCGCTACCTCGTAATTAATCTCGGTGGATCAGGCCCAAGAACAGCCCCTCGGTCTCGGTGGACCGATTGGGCCGAATTTCGTCTTTTTCTGAACTCCCACCACCCTAAAACCAACCGTACACAGGCGAGGGGTGAATTTCCATGATTCCAGGGTACAGATCAAGTTGACAATTATTAGCAAAAAAAAAAAAAAGTTGACAATTTGATTTGTTATAAAGTCACCCTTTCTTCCCACCAACTACGATTTTATTCTATTTATAATTTTATTTTGATAAAAACATTTGATTCTTATTATAAATTTAATTTTGGAGTCATAAATGCATTTTTATTTTTTTGTCTCTATTAATTGCAATAAACAAAAAAAATTATTCATATCAACTTTTGGATCATGGATAAATAAAGGAAAAATTAGAAATTTAGCCCATGATTAATAAGTTAACTAATTTTTCTTCATATGTGAAAGTTAACTAATTTATATTTATAACAGGGGTAGAGTAGTAATATCCAACATACCTGCATTTTTTATTCAATAGTACATATCATGTCTTTATTAGATTGTTAACTTTAACGTATTTCACACAAATTAGACCGTGGAACATTTACTTTTGTATTTTAATTTAATTGCAGAGTTACAAGCAGGTCATTCAATTGGTTGAGGTACTGAGTTAAAGATTAGACTGGAGCTAACCCTGAATCAAATCAGTGAAAAAACTTAAGATTTCAGATTATCAATATGAAATTATAAATCCCTGGAGTTTGATTCTGAAGTTGTTCAAGATGTTGAGGAGGTATCCTAACTCCTGGATGTCTAAAGAACACCGAAAGTAATAGGCGGATTAATCGCCTCGCCAATATTAGTATCACCTAAAGAAAGAGACTTCACTCAACTCTTAAATCGGGTGAATCCAATCCATTTCTTAAAATTTATATATATAAAAATGAAATTTTAAGGAAAAAAAATTTTTTTTTTAATGGGTTAATAGTCGGACCAATTTACTAGTCGATTTCTGCCCGGCCCCACCTAACCCTAGTTACAAGGACCACAAGGGCTGAGGCTCGGCGAAGACTTTCTATACTGCAAAATAGTAATAGTACGTCATCGTGATCCACAAATTCAATTCATTTAACCCCACGGCTCACAAGGACGTAAGCCATAGGATTACATTAATTATGAAACACAATTCGGCCAACGGACAAGATACTAATAATCATGGTATTTTTTACCTCAAATATTAATTACGGGATGAAACTCTTGTTTGAGGAAACACGGAAAGATTTTCTTTGATACTATCCAAGCGTAGTTGGAGGAGAGGAAGGGACATGCGAATCATTTAATTAACCGGTAAAACAATTGCAGTACAGTTTGTGTCTTTTTTGTAATACCAAGAGTAAAAGTCACAAGAAGCCCAATGCAATCTAAATCTAAATTTCGTTTTCAATTGTCAAATCATGTTTGATCTTGTCATTCCTTAAACAAATGAAACACCTCTTCCGATCTTCGCTCTTTCCTAATCAATAAAGTCGGAATCATGGTACATGACGAGTGAACCCTTTGGCGGGCATTCTGTTGGAAGCATGACACAGTATTGCGTTATTCAAGTTTTGCGGCCACAGCAAAGTCAGATTTCTTATCAGATCACTCCTCTGTTATTCTACACATTGTTGCTGTAAATACTCCACAAAGTGGGCTGCCAACTTATCGGAGACCGTTCCTCCAAATAAACAGGGTGAGTGTTTAAATTATTGCTCATTTGCGCCATGGCTCCATGAAAAAATTTGGTTTTTTACCCTTTTCTTACAATTTTACTGAAATAGGGATTACTGAGATTTGGTGGAGTAAAACCCTTATTTAGGAGCGAGAAAGACTTCTGATTTGCCTTCTTTGTTGATGATGTCACGAAGTAACATTAATCCTAACTGTGGGTATCATCGGATCTATTTTTATTCAAATGTTTAAGAAAGAGTTAGAGGGCAATCACTACAAGAAAAAACAAGTTTTGCTACGGAAAAATTCCATAGCAAAACAAGCTTTTTTTCCGTAGCAAAACGGATTTGCTATGGAATTTTTCCGTAGCAAAAAACCGCGTAGCAATTGCGACGGAAACAGAAAATTCGTCGCAATTTGCGACGGAAATCCATATCCGTCGCAAATTGCTACGAAAAAAAATTCCGTAGCAAATTCGAAATTTTTGCTAAGGAAAAAAATTCCGTAGCAAATTTGAAAATTTGCTATGGAAAAAAATTACGTAGCAAAACTAATAAATAAATAAAAATTTAAATTTTTTTTTCCAGAAAAGTGAATACAAAAAGTAGTGTACCATGGATATAATGACAATTATAAAGAGTTTACATAGAGAAAACAAAATATATATAATAATGTTGCAAAGAGCAAATAGTAAAAAGTATCCTAAAAGCGAAGCATTGTGATCATCATCATCACCAAGACATGGTCATCATCACCGGAGCCGACCCCGAACCCTTGTCTTTCATTAGGGACTTGAGTTGAAGCCGCATCTGCATCATCATCTCCGCTTGCCGAGTCATCGCTCTATCGCATCATCTCTCGTTCGAATCATCTTTGTTGCATCATCTCCGCTTGTTGGGTCATCTGCCTGCTCCATCATCTCTCGTTCTGAATCATCTGTTTGCCTCATTATCTCTCGTTCGAGTCACCGCCTCATCATCTCCTCGTTCGAGTCATCGTGTTGCTTGCTCCGCACCAAAGCCTTCATCTTTTTCGGCTCATCTGCAAAAATATTATGAAGTACATTTATTATTTGAACTTCATTTGAATGGACAAGAGAATGGAAATTATCAATATTAAATGTATTACGTTTACGAAGAAACACCTTCAATGTCGCATAAGGAGCGCTTTGTTTGCTTCAGTCGGCTGGTAGAGGCACCGTATCCAAAGACTCTCCCTTTCTTGTTAAATCCGCCTGTAGCCTCAAAGAACAGACTCTTGTTATCGGACTGAGAGGATGTGGGGTCTCTCTCTTGTGACAACTTTTGAAAGGTTTCCTACAAGTACAAAAATGCATAACAAATAAGACATGTAAAATGAAATAAATATGGTGGTGCATAAAACAAGTAATAAAGGCAATAAATGTCTAACCGCTACTTCTTTGCGCCTTTGGGTTAATCCCGCCTCTCACTCCCTTCGATCAGGGAATGGGTGCGCTCAAAGGTAACCCACTCAATCGATCCTACAGAACTTCCCAGGACTCTAACCGCAAACGCAAATGATGACATTAATTAAGCACTTCAAAGTACAAAATATTGAATACCTAAATAGAAAATAACGTGTACTTACAACTTTTCGTTGATGCTCACTAATTGGAATGGAGCCACCAACATATGACAAGTCCTTCCATTTTAGCCCTATTTTCCTTATTTTTCGCACTTGTGTTATAAAACTTCTCATCGGTGGCCCAACTCTCAAATAATTCGTCTGCAGTCTGCTGTGGAATCCAATCTTTCTTGCCTTTTGACTATCTCAATGAATAAAGCTTTTGAGACAACCACCGACCTGCCCTGTGGTTATAAGCTTTTTTTCAGATCTTCACGATGTTTAGGCAACGACATATGCTTATCCTGAAAATCAATAACGAACAATTAGTGCTCCAAATTTTAAAAGTACTTAATTAATAACCATAAAACAAATAACTTACCAAGAACTCATTGAACCAAGCATTTCGATTGTCCTTAGGAATCTGTCTCCACTTGGTCCAAGGTTGATTGTAATTACGGAATAATTGGGCCGAGATGAAATCCCTCACCGGATTATGAGGCACAATGTCGAAGACGAGAGGACATCATGCAAATATTAGCATACAAATCAATTAGAGAAGAAATTTGTAACATTATTGGTAACTTGGCATGACTTACTCATCGTCGACGTCGGGACAGATCCAAAGCTTCCCTGTCGAAGGATCTGTTGTGCCCCATATTGGTGTATCGAAGGAATTACATTCTTCCCCGACGTGGCTATGAGGCGACGCGGTGTGCTAAGGAAGGAATGTGAAATATTGAAGATATTTGTACATAGATGATTTCGGGGAAACTAAACATACGTAAATAAATCGAAATGGTAAAGTAAACATGTTGTCTCCCTTTTGTGGATCGGTGTGGGTAGACGGTGACGACGACATATGAAGCGTCGACGGTGAAGATGACATATCAAATGGCACCTGCGGGGAAGCGCTGAGCCCTCTACCTCCAGAGGGAGTAGATGGCGTCGCCCTACCCCCTCTTATAGGAAGGGGTCGGGCTCGACCACGACCACGTCCACTACTTGAACGTCCTCTTGGATGCTCCATTTCTGAACACTTATAGACATAATGTCAAAAAATATATATAAAAAAAAAGATATTTGGTTAATATTATAGTAGTGAAGTAACAATGTATGTAGTATAACAGATCGTCAGAAACAAAGAACTAACATAAATCAACCGGACGATTCTGTTCATCGACATCTCGCTTGCATGGCTTCCTCGAAGTCTCATAGTCATCGAACTCAGATTCACTATCGAGTAAATCACTTACGCTCATCGTCGTCGATTCGATCGTCAATTTGTATAGGAATCAATTCTAAATCCGCATGATAGAATCAAAAAGATTCCTTGGTACTTCGTCGTCGAAGATGTTTATGGGCGTACATGTTCCACATTAGCTTGGAACGGTTCCTTCATGCCGTCATTTGCTTCCGACTCTTTCGACTTAGGTACAATATTCTGTGCTTTGGTTTTGATAGCTGCCACCCACCCTTGGCGGGATGTAGGGTATGATGTATAGTAAACTTGTTCTGCCTGTTGAGCAAGGATGAATGGGTCATAACTAACCTATATCTCCTTGTCTAGTGGATCTCAATATTTCCATGTTTGTCCACTTTTGTCCCACGCGGACTATTATCAAACCACTCACATTTAAAAAGGCTCACCACCTTGTCCCACGGGTAACTTAGTTGAATTATGTCAACTAACTTCCCGTAGTAGTTAGTCTCCACCCTGCCAACTTGGTCCCATCGACAACATACACCGTAATTGCAACATAGTGTACTGCGTCCGCGTCAACGGTTGAAAATCGATACCCATTGATTATATATTTGTTGCATCGGTAACACTAATTGCAGCTCCATAAGATAAACTCCACACAACTTTATTGGGATCTGGTCGATTTTTCACGAAATATTGACGAAACCATTTTGGAAACTCAGAGTTCGTGTATTGATCAACTTGTGACACCGACATTGAAGGATTTTCCGATCGGACCCAATTAGAGAAGAAACTGTAACAAAGAACTGAAGTTAATACTTTAATACTTACCATAATAGTAAAAAAAAATCTTACTTTAAGTACTGGGCGGCCTCTTCACAGTTGTTTAGAATGTACCACTCTGCTACTTGCTTATCTCTTCCGTCAAGAGTTGACCTCCAATGTTTTCCCACGACTCGCCCTGGAAAATTAAAGATTGATTTTTGATCACTCGTATCACCGGCATCATCGTTGCGAGGTACCCCTCTCCATCTTGTCATCATTTCAGGGAGATAATAGTATGACGCAAATTTTGTGGCCTCTTCGACTAGATATGCTTCAGCGATAAATCCTTCAACGTACCTTGGATTTTTGATCTTGTGTTTAAGTGTGCGTAAAAACCTACAATGGAATATCAGAGGGTATTTATAAATTAAAGCACCATGTCGGTCAATTAATAACGGTAGCGAAAGAAATATATATATTACCTCTCAAACGGATACATCCACCTATATTGTTGTGGCCCTCCTACCCTTGCTTCGTAGGCCAAGTGAACAGACAAGTGTTCCATTGAGTCAAACATGCTAGGAGGAAACACCATCTCTAACTTGCATAGCATTATGGGCATGCTCGTCTCCGGGTGTCGTAACTTTTCAACATTAAGCTCGAAGCACGATTTCTCTAAAGAACATGGAAAATTCAGTCGAATAGACCATATATGATTCGGTAGTGCTTTGAAGGCCCACGGCAACAATCTCTAGAAAAAAACATGACAATCATGACTCTTCATCTTGCTCAAGTTCCCCTCGTACATGTCGACGCACCTTTTCAAATTTGACGCATAACCGTCCGAGAGTTTCAGATCTTTAACCCATTGCAACAATTCTAAATTCTGCTCTTTGTTGAATGTGTAAGGCGCTCTAGGTTTGGAAATCCGTCCGTGCCATTCTCGAGCAAATGCAAAGCAGGCCTTTTGCAAATCGCTTCTATGTCTAGTCTTGCGTTGGCCGTGTCCTTCGTCTTGCCCTTGGTGTCCATCACGGTGTAGGCAGAATATTGCAAAACACATTCCTCTCGATATGCATGACATCGAGGTTGTGTCTTAACAATTGATCTTTCCAATATGGTAGTTCCCGAGAAGATCTTTGCGTTTGTTCCAATGATGATTAACGCCATATCCCTCAGTTCGTTGGAAGCGACCCCTCTTCGACACTTTGAATGTACTTGACCCTGTCCCATATTTCTTGGCCACTTAAACGACGAGGTTGATATGCTTGTTCGACAACATTTCGCATGAAGTCTTTTCTATTTCTCCTAAACGGATGATCGAGGGGTAGGAATGCCGGTGCCTGTCAAACCAACAGACTTTGTGACTGTGTTGCAAGCTAAAACCCATGTTCTGTTCAAGACATACCGGGCATGCCAGCTTTTCGGACGTTTGCCAACCACTCAACATACCATATGAAGGGAAGTCATTTATCGTCCATGTTAAGGCAAAGACACATTGTGAAATTCGGCTCAATGATATATCATACGTCGAACCCCCTTCACTCCACAACATCTTCAACTCGTCTATCAAAGGCCCGAGGTACACATCTATCTTTTTTTGGGTTGGATGGCCCGGGGATTAACGCGTTAAGGAACAAAAACTCTCTTCTCATGCACATAGAAGGTGGGAGGTTGTACAGTGTCACAATGACGGGCCAACAGGAATAATTCCTGCCCGTATTGTCAAAAGGAGTGAACCCATCCGAACATATACCAAGACGGACATTATGGGGATCCATAGCAAAGGAAGGATTCACCTCGTCAAATTTACGCCATACTTCGGCCTCGGATGGATGTGTCACAAAGTTTTCATCCCTGTGATGCTCCCGATGCCATCTCATGTGAGTAGTTTGTTTGTTTTGATGCATACAATCTCTGAAGTCTGGTAACCAGAGGAAAGTACCACATCTTGCTTAATGCTTGACGGGTCATTTTCCTTCCTTTCCCCACAACTTTATATCTATCATGTCCACAGAATTTACAATTGGTCAGCTCAGCATCATCCTTGTAATACAACATACATCCTCTGGGGCAGCCATGGATTTTTTCACATCCAAGCCCAAGCTCTTTCATTTTTTTTTTTTGCTTGGTAAAAATCCTTCGGCAAATTATTGTCTTTGGGAACAACCTTACTTATGATCTGCATCATTTCGTTGTAGTTCCTCTCACTCATATGGTGATCGGTCTTCAAGCTTAGTGTTGCTAGGGTAGCCGATAGCGATGAATATTCACTATTTTCAAAGTGTTCGCAACCTTCCCATAACGGACGTTGCGCTTCTTGGAGCATTTTATAGAACCTATCGGCTTCGGATGAGGATCCTCTCCCATGTATGATGGTTGACTATGTGTATTGGTCTCCTCTCCCATGTATGACGGTTCAAAGCATGAGTAACGGGATCGAAATATCGGCCGATCGACGGTCCGCGGCGTCCATAACCAACGCTCATATTGATTAAGGTTGTCTCGATGACTACCGTCCCCGTAATAACCACTCGGTGTCGGTGTAACGTCGGACTTCGCCATGACATTCCCAACACTCATAATCTTTCATGAATCCCTTTTTACACAAATGGATTTTAACCTCCTCAAAATCTTGAAATCTTAAACACCTACATTTGACACACGGACACCGATCTCCCTACTTGAATTAGGTGAATGTGCCAAAGCAAATTCGATGAATTCTTTCAAACCCGCCAAGAATGCTAGAGTTAGTTGTCTTCTCTCAGTTAGACGATTGTACATCCAACTTCTATCATGGTTGCCTTCCATATTTCATAGCTAGTTCAGTTACTAATTTAATTAACATCTCAACATGCCACAAATATATAAAAGTGGTCAATTCAACAGAATAAGTATTTAGTATAAAATTTATCAATTTACAAATTATTTTAATAAATAAACCATTGATTTGAAATTTTAAAGTGCAATTGGTATTTTTTTCCATGTATACTTTTTTAGTAATATTTATAAGATATTTTTAAAAATAATATTTAGCCGAATAAATTTTTTTTCCAATTTTCATTTTTACGACTTCTAATGTTTATTGCTATTTTTTGCTCCTTTTTTCATTTAAGCGTGAGTTTATGTTGCAAACTTACATTTCCAAACAAAAATTAATAAATAAATAAATAAATAAATATTTAATATTGAAAATACTAAAAATGCCTTGAAAGTACAAACTTTCTATAAAAATATATATATAAAAAAAAGTATACTTTCACCTAACATAAAAAGTGCTAGATAAATTAATATCCTATACATTTGGGAATATTTTATTTTAAAGGGAACAAAAAAACAAAAAACATGTAAACAAAGTAAACTAATTAAAATAAAATATTATTACCAACATAGGGTTGGTTTAGCGGTATAAGGCTTTGATTACTTTTGTAATTTATTTTCGTCCCAAAAAACAATGCAAGATTAAAAAAATCAAAATCATTAAAACTCAATAATTAAAAAATCATGAAATCTTCTACACACTATAAGTATAATCCAAATTAATAAACACATTGAGTATAGAGATCTTTATGTAATTAATAGATTGAGCCAAAGAAGATACTAAAACAAAAACAAAAAACAATCTAAACTCATGTAATTGATAATCTTCGCCAACATACATATTTCCACTATGTAACAAAGCAAACCTAACATAGATATCATATAACTATAAGCAAAAAATATACTTCAAGCTAACTTTGTAAAATTATAAGTGTTAGGATTTGTTTGATAATTCCCTTGTGAAGATCTTAGTACTAAGTCGCGATTGCACGTAATAGTTTTTTTTATGTCGTAATAAAATTATTTAGAAGTGTTAAAATTAAAAAAACAAAAAAACAAAACCTACAAAATTGGAGGAGAGGCCACCGGAGGAGGAGCCGAGGGTGGTGGGCCGCCACGAGAAGGGGGGCGGGGAGATGAAGGTCGGAGACCCGGGGAGGAGCCGGGGGCGGCGAGGGCGTGGCCGGGGAGGAGCCGAGGACGGCCGGGGGGAGCCGAGGGCGACGGGGGGTGGGGAGCTCGGTGGTCGGGGAAAGGGAAAGGGAAGAGGGCGTCGGGGCGGGCGGGGGAAGACGAGTTCATTAATGAACTCGTCTTTTGCGACGGCAAAAAGCCTTTTTGCGATGGACCATAAGTCCGTCGCAAAAAGCCACAAAAGGGCGGCCTTTGCTACGGATCCGTGATCCGTCGCCAAAATGCGACGGATACCCGATCCGTCGCAATATCCCCAAACAAAAGGCGGCATTTTTGGCCGCCCTTTTGCGACGGATGTCATATCCGTCTCAAAATTTGCGACGGATATGGGATCCGTCGCAATTTCTTTACAATAAGGGCGGTGTTTTTTGCCGCCCTTTTGCGACGGATCCTGGATCCGTCGCAAACTTGCGACGGATGTCATATCCGTCGCAAAATTTGCGACGGATATAAGATCCGTCGCAATTTCTTTACAAAAAGGCCGCCCTTTTGCGACGGATCACGGATCCGTCGCTAATTTGCGACGGATATGTGATCCGTCGCAATTTTTTTAGTTTGCGACGGAATAATTATTCCGTCGCAAAATGTCATGAATTTGCTACGGAAAAAATTCCGTAGCAAATTCCGTCACTATTTCTTCATTTTTTAGCAAGTGAATTTTGCCCTCAAAGTTGTCATCAACGTAAGATTTTTGTGGGATAATTTTAGGAAGTGTAAAAGAGGGAACAATTTTTCCCTGGCGGTACCCAATTAATTTTGAGCATTAATTGACCAGATATAATTAGATGATGGTTCATACGTCATTCATGTTATTTTTGTAAGGTGCAAATTTGTTTAAAAAGCCCATGTGTCAGCTACTTTATTTTTTCAAAGCGAGATTTAAAATTTTTGAAGCAAATTTCCATTTTAACAAAATTGATGGACTATCAACTTACTATATTTTGTTAATTAACTATCAAAGTTAATTGGGATAGGCAAAGTTACTCATTTTTTTATACTTTTGGAGAAAAATTGTCTCTTAATGACAATTTTTGGGATAAAATTGCTCTTTAACCCCTTAAATAAATGAATTATGAGGATAAACTAGGATTGTTATGCTATTTGTTTGACATTTTTATTCCTTAATTTTCTACCGGTTATGGAAAAACCTTTCAGGGCGAAATGCAGTTGCCTAAGCACCGTCATGAACTCAAATCTCAGAAGGAGTGACAGTTCAAACAAACGTGTAGATCCTTTTTCCAGTTGACTCACTCGTGTGTGACGAGGCTATTAATTTCAGGGTAAGCTTCCAAAAGGTGGTTGCCTCCCTGTAACACGAAGAAAAAGGAACATATGACATTTGTTCCGATATGGAACACAAATGTCTCGACCACGGAGGCTGGTTAACTTCAATATAGGATCTGGTATGCTTATCCAATGTTATCTATGGCACGGATAACGGTGGACAAGATGATCACCGTTTGTACACAACGAGAGGTGTGGGGTGTGTGCACGGTGGGACGATATCTAAAGAGTAAGGGAGAATACGTGTGTACCGTTCACCGGGGTGTGCCCCTATTTATAATCAAGCGGGTTGGTCCGACTCTCTAGGTAGCACGTTCCCATGATGTCGTGCGGCGTGCCCCCACTTCTGCACTACTAAGGTAGTGGGGATAACCGTGGGGTAGTTGGCCTTCTATTGGGCTTGACTTGGTCTGGCCCATTTCCGAGGTCCATAACAGTTGCCCCCAAAGTCGGCTACTCGGGCTTACGAATTGCCGAGTTTTACTCGTCCGGCCCCGATTTTCCAGGCCCTTATTTCTCTTAGAACCATTTTGGGTGCTAATTTCAATTGGCCGTAACCGCATCCTATATCTACGCTGAGTAGAGATTTGCACAAGCGTTGCCGCCAATCTTATGTATTAGATCCCGACCTCGTACATTAGAACCCGACCTCGAACGTTTCCACAAGCCGCCTCGGTCTCGTCGTTTTAGGATCTTCATTCGAAGTAATCAACTTATCTCGGCCGTTGTACGACTTGGTATTCGGCTCGAGGTTTTGAGCAATGAAGCCGACATACCAGCAAACGTGACCGTTCGCCCAGCTAAGTGTCTTTTCGTTTGCTCGCGTCGCATCGTATAACCGTCGTTTCCGATTATAATGACACGTGCCTTCAAGCGCCGCCTTTGGTTAACGCGCCCATTAATGTCCTACGTCATATCGTCATCATAGCTTTCTAGGGTTTTTCTTTTACCCCTTCGTAACCAATGTAACGTCTCGGCTTCCAAACGTCATATCTCTAGAACTCTTATAAGTGCTCCTCACACCCTGCATCATCACTTTTCTTCGTCTTCTCAACTTTGAAGAATCGTACCAGGACTTCCCTTTTTCAGAATCGCTTCTTGCTTTCTCGTTCTCTTGCTTTCGGGTATTGTTTTCTCGGTTGTTCTTGAAACACAAGCATGTTATAATTCGTATTTTGCTCTTTGGCTGGGTGTTGAGGTGTTGAACGAATTTTGTGATGATTTGTGAATTCCTCTCCAAACGAAAAAATGTCGAAATCCATTTTGAACTCGCTTGTCCGAGTTGCTTTACACCATTTATTTTTGCTCATTCACTCCTTCCGGCTTTGAATTATTCGATGCTTTATGGTGCGCCATTCTGCATTTGAGTGATTTTAATTTGTTGAGTTCTTCACAATCTGGGCAAATTTGGGCAGTCTGGGCTATCTGGGTTTGATATGCATATATTCGTTCATGTTTTAACATGCTATATAACTTGTTCCCAAGATGGATCCAAAACCCCCACTAGTAGACATGTATGGTAATCCTATTCCGAGAAGAAGATAGAGAGATTCTTGAACGCGTGCACTGGTCGAACTAAACTTTGGCTATGGTCCATTCTTCCCACGGAAGAAGAGAGGATGGAAAATTTACTCCGATCTCGGGGAAGTGGGAGTAGGACAAGCGTACGAGTTCCTTCTTCACCCGATGCCGAACTCCCTAATTCTCCTTCACCAAGATTGTCGGCTTCTCCGAGGTTATTCCCAGGCTTCGAACATGGGCCCTTCGGTCCTTGTGAGAATTTGTTGCCACAAAGCGATCGAGCTTGCTTGTCATGGCCATGAGAGAAGCCGAGTCTCTATTGGATAAATGCCGCTGCGCAATAAACCGACGAATATCTTGTCGCTTGGGCCCTTGCTTGTTCAAGCTCGTCTGAAATTCTGTCTTATCGGGTATACTTCGTAGTTCGATTCGGCCTTTGTTTTTATTTTAGGTTTAAATGTCTTCACACCAAACCACTCAATCCGAGACTGGATCCAAAACCCCCACTAGTAGACATGTATGGTAATCCTATTCCAGAAGAAGATAGAGAGATTCTTGAACGCGTGCCTGGTTGAACTAAACTTTGGCTATGGTCCATTCTTCCCACGGAAGAAGAGAGGATGGAAAATTTACTCCGATCTCGGGGAAGTGGGAGTAGGACAAGCGTACGAGTTCCTTCTTCACCCGATGCCAAACTCCCTAATTCTCCTTCACCAAGATTGTCGGCTTCTCAGAGGTTATTCCCGGCTTGAACATGGGCCCTTTTGGTCCTTGTGAGGACTGTTACCACAAAGCGATCGAGCTTGCCCGTCATGGCCATGACGGAGAAGCCAAGTCTCTATTGGATAAATGCCGCTGCAATAAACCGACGAATACCTTGTCGCTTGGGCCCTTGCTTGTTCAAGCTCGTCCCGAAATTCTGTCTTATCGGGTATACTTCGTAGTTCGATTCGGCCTTTGTTTTTATTTTAGGTTTAAATGTCTTCACACCAAACCACTCAATCCGAGATTTGGAGAGTCCGCCCCTTCCGGAGGACCTTCACGAATGCCTTCCATCAAAGACTATCTTTGTGAGCAACATAGTACTTGTAGCGTAAGAATAAGATGTCGGGAAGGTGCTTTCGCGGATTGTCCGAAGTGGAGAGGGGTATGATGTGTGCTTGCCTCTTGCCAGCGAGTCCGTGGCTTCGGGTCGATCCAACGATGAGTTCTGCCACTTTTTTTATTTTTACAAGGATTTGATCACCTATCTCGGGGTTGAATTCCCCTTTTCCGACTTCCAAATGAGCCTTCTCACCCATTTCCACCTTGCACCTTCTCGTTACACCCCAATGGTTGGGCCGCGGCCGTTGCCTTTGAAAAGTATTGCACGACTCATAAGCTCGAGTGTTCCGTCTCCGTGTTTTGTAGCTTCTTCACCCCCTTAGATATTAAGACTACTACGGACGGGGAAAAGAAATGGTTTTGTTGGACCTCACTTCGGGCATCTCATGGTCGCAAGTTTCTTAAGCCTTTTAAAGATTCCTGGAAAGGCTTCAAAACATCATACTTCAAAGTTATCGCGAAGCCGGGGATACCCGTGGTTTCTTCGAACACGGACATCCGGGGAACTTGAGGAACGCTTCCCTTTATGCGGTCGAAGAGCATCATAAGTTTGACGCAAAAAGATTTTTTGCCAACTAAATCGCAATTATCCGCGAGAAGGAAACCATGGCGCCCTTATTGCCTTAGTCCGAAAGACAATTTGGTGGATTCGGCCGAGTACATTACATCCCGTAGGTGTTCATAGGGCTCCCCTCCCCCATTTTTATCCTTTTGTGCGTGTTTGGTCAGACTTTGACTTTTTTGATTGTGCTTTTCGGGTACCTCAATGGGTAAAAGCCCCGAGTATCGGATGTGACGATTCTGCCGCTCGTCCAACAACTCCGGGTTCAAAGCGGAAAGCTTACGGCGGAGAGCTGATGCACCGGCTACCGCCAAGAAAACCAAAGCTCCGAAGAAGAAGAAGAATGACAATCCATCGACAAGCAAGGATATTCCTACCCGACTTCTCCGGCTCAAGATCGGGGAATCAAGAGCCTGAAACTTTAGCCCACGATGTCGTCCAACCATTCAGCTCCTCGTTCCTATTTTTGAGGACATAAAATACCCAACTCCTCCGTAAGGGCATTCGTCCGCGACCATTGGCATGACGGGCAGACATTGTCGGAAGCGGAAACGAAAGAGTTGAAGGAGATTGAGCAGGCCAACTTGAAGAATGCCGGCCTATGTCAACTTGTGGCACACCTCAAAGAGAAGGTCGGACAGAACGAGAAAGATCTGGATTTCTTTGAGGACGAGAAGAAAAAGGCCGATGAGGCATTAACTCAAGCACGGGAGGATCTGCAAGTGGCGAGCCGAGAAAGAAAGCCTCTACGACGAGCTGGTTAAAGTTCGTGACACGCGCACTTGTCCGAGTCGAGCTTACTCGAAGGGCGCGGAGTCCACGAGTGACATGGAGTCCATTGCCAGATATAAAAACTTGATTGACGAGCAGGCGACGGAACTCAACTGTTGTAAGCAAGCCCTCACTGCCGCTAAGGCCAATCTCAGTTCGTATCGAGGCGCCCTTGACGTCGCCGAGGTTAATATTTCCAAGTTAAAGCGCGGGCGTTAAGGAGGCCTTCGAGAATGCCTTGGAACAAGTTCGCTTCTGAATCCCTCGATCGATTTGAATTTAGAAGGAGTGCACATGAACGCGTACGTTGAAGACGGAATATTTATTCCGGCTCCGCCGTGGTTGATGATGCCGGTATTGCCGAGACGGTTCAAGAAGAAGAGCTGTGCGGCCAATCTCCGTCTGTCCAACAATAGTCGGCAATTTGCCATTTTGCAACTTACGGCTTTGTACGTAGGTTATGTAAACTTTCTTGCTTTGCCGTGTAGGGCTTTAATTTGTAAACGTTTGATTTGACCGCTTTAATCATATGCGCTTATTTTCTATTTAGCGTCTTTCAAATTGAAGGTTTCTGACGTGATCAAGGTCAAGGAAACACTCCTTTCGGTATGCCTAGTTTTGATATATTCGACATTTAAATGGTGTATACTTTGAACTTGGCGGCTATGCCGCTACATGATTTACGAAAATGGGCGTTTGCCAATTCGCACATGTTTACTTTGGCCAACGTGGATAATCGATAAACACGAATTGAGTAATTCGAGTTTCATCAATCCTATCATTTGGCTCTTTGTTGCCACGATCTGTAAATGTGCTTACTAGGATATTTATTCGGCGGCATTTCTTTTACATGATTCATGGACTTTGGTCCATACATGTTATGCCCGACTTCCTTTGAACAAATCGCGAGATAGTTTCTTTTACATGATTTATGAACTTTGGTCCATACATGTTATGCCCGACTTCCTTTGAACAAATCGCGAGATAGTTTCTTTTACATGATTTATGAACTTTGGTCCATACATGTTATGCCCGACTTCCTTTGAACAAATCGCGAGATAGTTTCTTTTACATGATTTATGAACTTTGGTCCATACATGTTATGGACTTCCTTTGAACAAATCGCGAGATAGTTTCTTTTACATGATTTATGAACTTTGGTCCATACATGTTATTTGACTTCCTTTGAACAAGTTGCGGAATACGGGTACTAATGCCCGTCCTTTTGATTCATTCAATGTTCGGCTTTACATCAAGGATTCGATTCCGTAGGAATTTGATACATATTCACGATGAAGTAAGCACGAAAGTCAAGTTAATAGAGGAAAATACTGTATTAACTGAAAACAAAGCATTGAAAACAAACGAGTGCATCGACTTCGATAATCAGCTATAGTAAGCCTTAAGTTTGTCGGCATTCCAAGTCCTTTTGATTGCTTCCCCTTTCAGTGATTTTAACACATAAGCACCGTTCCGAGTTCATGTCGGATGCGGTAAGGGCCTTCCCGATTTGCGGCGAGCTTCCGTCTCGGGCATTTACATTGCCTATATCGGCCCTTCGCAGCACCAAGTCATCCTTGTTGAAGGAACGGGGATTAATCTTCTTATTGAACCGAGCCGCGACGAGTTGCTTTGTGGCTAAGTCTCGCAAGTGAGCCGTGGTTCTAACTTCGTCGATCAGATCTAGCTCATTGCGATAGCCTCGTCATTTTCTCCGCCTCTGCTGCGAAGTTGTCGCTTTTCTCCATGAGGGTTCGCCGATTTCTCTTTGGAATCATGGCCTCACGGCCGTACGTCGGCTGACGGCGTCTCTCCTGTGGATGTTTGAAGCGTGGTCCGACAACCCCATAAGGCGCATAGAGATGTTCCACCCAACTTTCCGTTCCTCGGTCATTCGCTTTTTAAGTCCGTTGACGATGACTTTGTTATTTGCCTCGGCTTGCCCGTTGGATTGTGGGTGTTCCACGGAAGCGAAATGATGCTTTACATTAAAGGCGGACATCATTTCTTTGGAAGCCTCATGTCCATGATTTGTGTTCCATTGTCGTGACTATTTCTGTAGGGATCCCAAATCACGATATAACATTCCTTTGTAGGAATTTACGTACTC
Organism: Acacia acuminata; assembly: GCA_019022655.1. Lineage (NCBI taxonomy): Eukaryota > Viridiplantae > Streptophyta > Magnoliopsida > Fabales > Fabaceae > Acacia > Acacia acuminata. The sequence continues at coordinate 1,278,781 of JAFJYI010000015.1, forward strand.
TCTAGCCGAGGTGATGGTCGCGAGGTTCAGCTTCGATCCACTTAGTAAAGTAATCGACTGCGACGATCAGCCACTTCAATTGGCTGGATTTGGTTTAAACGGTCCCAACAAGTCCATGCCCCATTTGTAGAATGGCCATGGAGCCGTGATCTGCGTCAACTCGGATGGTGGAACCCCAATATCTTGTCGTGCTTCCGGCAACTACCGCATCTACGAACATGATATTTAGCATCTTGCGCCATTGTAGGCCAATAATATCCCGCCCGAAGCGCTTTACGGGCCAAAGCTTTCGCCCCCATGTGTTGTCCATTTATGCCTTCGTGGATTTCCGCCAAAACGTATTGAGCGATCTTCGTTGAGACATTTAGCCATGGGGGAATGCACGCCTTTACGATACAAGCGATCGTTCACCATCACATAGGCGGCATTTGTTCGACTAGAGTTCTTGATTCGGCCGTATCCTGCGGGGTTATCCCCCTTTCCAGATAATCAGCAATCGGTTTTCTCCAATCCCCCAAATCTGAAATCAGCATCACGCAACTTGGTTCCGGTAGGTTCTGCTGGACAATTGTGCGGAGATTTCCGGGCACTTCGTGCTAGCTAGCTTCGAGAGAATGTCGGCCCTCGTATTTTCTGCCCGAGGAATGTGCGCCCTGTCACCTCGTCAAAATATGTCATAATGTCTTTCACCTTTGTCAAGTATTTAGCTAACGGGGCCCCCTCACTTGATAGGTCCCTTGGATTTGGGAAGCGACCGGTGAGAGTCCGTGGATACGTGCACTTGCCGAGCTCCATTTTCTTTGGCTGCGAAGCAACCCGGCAATGAGGGCCTCATATTCCGCTTGATTATTCGATGTTGGGAAATCAAGTCGGAGAGATAATTCCATCGCCACGCCTTCGGGGCTTTCCACAATAACTCCGGCACCACCTCCCTTTATGTTAGACGATCCGTCCACGAACACTTTCCATGGTTCGGCTCCGTCTTCTCATTCGAACCGAGGTTAGCTCCACTAAGAAATCAGCCAAAGCTTGTGACTTGATTGCTGTAGGGCCTCATAAGTGATATCAAACTCGGACAATTCAATTGCCCAAGCTATCATCCCCGACCAAGTTTGGTTTAAGTAAAACTTGTCGGATGGGTTGATTCGTTCTTACCACGATCGAATGGCCAAGGAAATAATGGCGAAGTCGTCTTGCCGTCGTTAATAGTGCAAAGGCCATTTTCTCCGGTTTCGATACCTCAACTCGGAACTTTGCGAGCCCGACTTACGAAGTATCTTGGTTTCGCCCGTCTTCGATATCTCGAACTAAAACCGCGCTTCTTGCCTTTTCCCCAACCGACAAATACAAGCAACAATTTCTCCTCGACTTGGTCGGGATAACACGCGGAGATGCTAAGCATTGCTTTATTCGTCAAACGCTTCTTCACTCCGAGTTCCATCCTTCGAGCTTCCTTCTTCAAGAGCTTAAAGAATGGGAGGGATTTTTCTGCTGACTTGGGCAAGAACCTTGTCAAGGCTGCCAATCGCCCTGTCAACTGTTGCAATTCTTTCTTGTTTTCCGGGGGTTTCATTTCCATCACGGCTCTGCACTTTTCTGGGTTAGCTCCAATGCCTCGGTTAGTCAAGAGAAAACCCAAGAATTTTCCTGACGGAACTCAGAAAGCACACTTTGTCGGATTCAACCGAATTCGATGCTTCCTCAATTTTTCGAAAGTTTGTTGTAGATCATGAACATGGTCGTTCTGCTCTTTAGATTTAACTATCATATCATCAATGTAGACTTCCACGTTTTTTCCCAGCTGATCCGAAAAGACTTTTGTCATCATTCTCTGATAAGTCGCCCCCGCGTTCTTGAGGCCAAAAGGCATCACGTTATAGCAATAATTCGCATTGTCCGTGATAAATGCCGTTTTCTCTTGATCATCGGGATGCATGGCGATCTGGTTGTATCCCGAGTATGCGTCCATGAATGACAAAAGTTGAAAGCGGCTGATTGGTCAACCAATTGGTCAATGTTGGGCATGGGAAATGCATCCTTGGGACATACCTTATTTAAATCTTTGTAGTCCGTACATACGCGCCATTTGCCGTTCGGCTTTTTGACCATGACCACGTTAGACAACCACGTCGTGTATTGCACTTCCCTAATAAATCCATTTTGTAAGTAACTCCTGGACATGCGCTTCCAAGGCTTTACCTCGGTCGCACCCCCTGTTTCCTCTTTTACGAGCTACGGGTTTGACCCATGGTGGATGGCCAATTTGTGACAACAAAACTCGGGGTCAATTCCGGGAATTTCGGATGGCGTCCATGCAAATACGTCTTTGTTTGCTCGCGGGAACAACTCCAATTTTGCTCGTATCTCGGAATCCAAGGTCTTTCCGACTTTGGTGGTCCTTTCCGGTTCATCTCCCGGGATGAACTCTTGTTTCTTCATTAGGTTCGGACCTTTGCATCTTGTCCTCTTCCCTCAAGTCTAACTCTACCATGTAAATAGACTTATTATTCGCCTTCCTTTCACCTTCTTTGGCGGTTCCGTCTTTGGAGCTTTTCTTTCCTTCACCGCTTCAAGTAACATTGCCGAGAGTCTCTTTGATCTCCTTTAACGGTAACGATTTGATTCTCTCTGTCATAAAATCTCAACTTCTGGTGATTAGACGATACCAGCATGTTCCAGTCATGGATAGTCGGTCGTCCGAGGATAATATTGTAAGGAGACGGGAAGTCGGCCACAACGAAACGAACTATCACGACTTGAACGCCTCTTTCGTCCCCAACGTCAATTTGAGGTCGATGTATCCCTTTGGACGGGTGTCTTCTCCATTAAAGCCTGTTAGGGTGGTCCTACATGGTTTGAGGTCTTCCGAATCGAACCGCATGCGTTTAAACGCATCCCAGAGGATTATGTCCACCGCGCTTCCATTATCTATAAAAATCTTCTTAACTCGGCAATCTTTTATGATTCGGTTATGACGAGCCCGTCGTGGTGTCCGGCATGACATCCTCCAAGTCTTCTCCGATAAACCCGAGCATTGGCAAATTTGGTTTTGCGAGACTCCCTTTTAAATCTCGGACGGTCAACTACGGATAGAACCTCTTTCAAGTATTTTTTTCTTTGATTGGCGGAATCTCCTCCTCGCCGAAACCTCCAACAATCCCATTGCGAGTCATATTTTGACTCGGGATACTCATCATGTGCTTCTCTTCCTTTTTTATTCTCGTCTTCTTTTTCGGCCGGCGGACTTTTACTTCGTTCTCCTCGCGCTTGCCCCCGCCGCCCTTGCGTTTGGATCAGATATTTACGGAGCTTTCCCTCTCGGATGAATTTCTCGATGGCGTCCCTCAAATCCCACGGACATCCGTTGTATGTCCGTGTTGGTCATGAAATTCACAATATCGGGATTTGTCCGGGGTATGCTCATTCGCGGCGGGCGTGGTCGTTCTACTTTTTTCATCTCGGTCGGGAGACTTCCTTCCGGACACTGGGCTGAGATACTTTTAGCGGAGCGTATCGGTCATATCTTCCTTCGCTCTTCGAGGTTTAGCATCCCTTCGTCCTCGGGATTCTTGTCATTCGGGTTGTATCGTTCCTTTATTCGGGGAGATGGACTCCTCCGCTTGTCCGTGGTGTCTGGCTCATAATATCCATCTGTTCTAGCTCTATGTATGTCTTTGATCGATCTCGGAATTCTGCCAGCGTTTTGGGACGTCGCTTTACGACCGACTTCTTCAAACGTGAGGATTTGTCCAGGCCAGCTATGATGCAGTGCAAATGTACGTCTTCCTTTAACCCCGGCACTTGTATTGCCGTGTCCTTAAAGCGATCCAAATACTTTTGCACCGTTTCCCGGGTGATTGCTTCACTGATCCAATTGGAACTCGGTTTTGGGTTGCTTCCTACTCGTGGCGAAGTTGAGCAGGAACTTGTTCTCCAAATCCTTCAAGTCCGGGATTGAGTTTTCTGGCAAGGTGTTGAACCAGATTTGGGCTGGTCCACGTAGCGTTCCGGAAAACAATCGGGGTACCACGGGCCCCGAATATCCTTTGACCATGATCTCCATTTTGAAATTGCCCACGTGCACTTGTGGGTCCGGGTTCCATCGTATTTCGGAAATCTTTGGTGTCTAGGCCTCTTGGATAAGCGCGGCCATTATTTTGGCCGTGAATGGAGTCGCAACTTTCTCCTCCTCATCCGAGCTTGCATCCGATGACGGCGACGCCACGTCTTTTTAGAGAGGTTTCTTTGTTGGAGCTTCTCTTTATCTTTTTTCGACGTTCCGGCCGACGATCGTTCCTTTCGAGTGTTGTCGGTGTTGTCGTGATTAGCCACTATCCGATCTTGCTTTTTCTTGCTTCGGCTTCCGTGTATCATTCCTCATCTCGGGAGTGTCTTCTTCATGATCCGTCGTGACGTCCCAATATTCCGAGATGTTGGGATGCCATTTTGGCTCGGGTCAACATGGCTTTTTCTGCGTTGTCGTCACGATCCTTGTTTTGTCCGCGTGATGTCCGACTAATTTCTGAATTCTTCCTCGCGGCGGAACATCTCTTCTCTCATAATCCGGACGTCCTCCTCCCTTTGTAATCGATTCCGTGTTTCCATCTCGTCTATTCTATCCAATACGGAACCCAAGGGTGGTTCGTAATAGCGAATATCGGGATCGACCACTTCAAGGGTTTTGGTTCTCCGGATAGCGACATCTTCGAAGGGTGGAGATTTCGCCGTGTCCGATGTCTCCGCTTCGCTTTCTACCAACATTGTTCTTTGTCCGGTTCATCGGGCCCCCTGTTGTGATGTTTGTCCTTCGTGTTGTTTTGGTTGTTCTTCGGCACTTGATTTTGCCGAGTAGTTGTACCACGTCCTCTAGTATTCGCCATTTGCTATGATAGGTTCGTGGCTTTATGGTATGGGATTCGAAGTTTACTCGCTCCCCACGGACGGCGCCAATGTTCCGATATGGAACACAAATGTCTCAGCCCTGAGGTGGTTAACTTCAATATAGGATCGGTAGGCTTATCCAATGTTATCTATGGCACGGATAACGGTGGACAAGATGATCACTTGTACACAACGAGAGGTATGGGGTGTGTGCACGGTGGGACGATATCTAAAGAGTAAGGGAGAATACGTGTGTACCGTTCGGGGTGTGCCCTATTTATAATCAAGCCGGGTTGGTCCGACTCTCTAGGTAGCACGTTCCCATGATGTCGTGCTTATTTGTGCCCCCACTCCCCGCACTACTAAGGTAGTGGGGATAACCGTGGGGTAGTTGGCCTTCTATTGGGCTTGACTTGGTCTGGCCCATTTCCGAGGTCCATAACAACATTAAAACAGGAATAAATAAAATATGAAGCATGCACCGCGTAACAGACTGTAAATTCAAGCCTTTGAATCAAATGCCGTGTGAAACTTACATATGGGTTCAATGTGAACTCTGCAACACAGAAATGAGACCTACCTATAAGTTTAACAATTTTTGTTAGCTTGTTCTGCTTTTTTGATTCCGAGCGGTGTGACTCGTACTAGCATGTTAATCCCTTCCTTTCGAGTTTCGAGTACTATGAAGTCATATTCTAACAGTGCCTCCACACTTTCAAACGCAGGCTTGTTTCTTTCTTTGCAAGTGAGAACCCAGAGACGGACCAATATCGGAGTATCCCCACAATTCTTCCAACAGCATATTCCAAAGAAAAAGATCGACCAGTAGAATTTGCCAAAGTCAAATTGGGTTGCAGCTTTTCAAGCACCCGCGTGGAAAAGGTCTCACCGACCCCTTCCCTATATAAACACCACTTGCCAGTTGCTAGTAGCATTCAACGCAAGAATCTCATATACAGATATACTCACTGACCTTTACAGAAGGCGCAGAGTCCGAGCAGAGAACATTTTCAAAGACGAAGAAGATGGCAATGAAGAGGAGTCTCTGGAGTGTGTTGTGTGTGAGTATCATTATGCTTGTGGTGTCATCATCGCTCGTCAGCAATGTTCACTCTCGGGTTCTTCGATCGGAGACGGTGAGCACAGAGGAAGCTCATGGCGGTTGCAATGAAATGAGAGGATCAGACATGCCTCTGGGAATGGCTTCCTTTGCTGTTGCTTCCAACAACTCCAGCACCCATAATTCCATACGAAGCTTGACCTTCTTGCTTGCTTCTGGGCCAAGTAAAAAGGGTCGTGGCCATTAGCTATTTTAATTCCCCCCCCCCCCCCCCAACAAAAAAAAACAAAAAAAATGATGGTCTGATGCAACCCCACATGTATTGTTCTTTGATTATATTTCTTCGTTTTTTCTTGGCAGTTATAATTATGGTTAGGGTATAGTCGACAGATATGGGTCTCTGCCTCCGTGATTTTTTTCATGGGTTCTGATACTCCTAGTTTGTAAATCTGCACTGTATAAACAATGAACATCTCTTGAATACAGTTTATTAAATGTGTTTATTGTTGGAAGCTATGCATTGTTGCGTTCTCAGTTTGTGGAATTTTACAAAATTGTCGATGCTCATGTAATGAAGAGATGGCAACGAAAAAAAAAAAACAGTTTTGAGCAGTTGGTATTTGCTGATACATACATAAGAATCAATGTTAAGCAGGATGAAGTCGGAAGAGACGGAGGTGGCGACTAAAATTGGGACCCCACCGGTTTGTGCTTTGAAGAAGTCAAAGACAAGATCACGTTTACGAGCGATATATATTGACATTTCCCATTCTAATAACGTTGACCATTCACATAGCACAATTCAGGACCCTGTTCTCTGACTATTCCTTCGCCAGGGTAATATAAATTTCTTTCGCACGTCGATGCTGAGTTGAGCTCCATTACTAAGTAATAGTACCTCTATTTGGGCTTGTACTGGATAGTTATGAAAAAAAGACTTATAATCAATCTGATTTATAAAAAAGTTAGATCGGCTAAAAGTTGATGAAATGTGATTTATATTTAGGTTGATGGTAGCATAAGTAGTTTTTAATATTTAAATTTATAGTCAATCTGAAATATTTTTGAGGTCTTGATTGATATTAAAAATATATTTCAGAATAATAAACTATATAAAAAAATTATTTTATGATCTTAAAAAATTATTTTTAGTATCAAATTTTAGATACTAAAAAAATGATCTTGAAAAATTATTTTTAGTACCAATCAGTTCCCTAAAATATTTTTTAAGGTACTGAATGGTACCAAAAATATACTCCCGAATACTGAACGGTACTAAAAAAATGTTTCATGATCTTGGTCCTAAGTTCGATTGGAACAAAAGCTCTCCAAAGTAACTTTTCAACTAAGTTACTTTTGGTCTATAAGTTCGATTGGAACAATTTTTCAACCAAACATGCATTTTCCTATAAGTCTGATTCAAAAAGTGTACAAGTCCGATTGGGTTCTTCAAAAGTCATACCAAACATGCACATTCTTGATGTAAGATCTTGTTCGTAACGTAACTTACACTGCGGAGGAAAGGGAGTAAATAGGAAATACTACTTCTGATCTTAATTATAGGAACATTTTTATAGTACAAATTACACTACAAAAATATTCTTATAATTAGAACCGGAGGGAGTAACTTGTATAATGTCGTGTTTCTAATTATAAAACATCCATGTGAATCAACCATTTTGCATGATCTCATAATTTAATTAAGATTGATATTGGATTCGTTTTTAGATTTAAATTCGTTATTAGCTGGTTTATCTCTTTGCCCTCTGTAGGTTTGACTTGGTTTTGTGCAAACACACATTGCATATAAGTAATCAGCGAATTGGTCATAACTTGTGAGATATAGAAGATTAATTTAGAGGAAGGAATTTGGGAAAAGAGGCTGGCGTGCAAAAACTTGACCAATGAGCATTGACCACGTGCATTGACCCTACTTTCACCAAACCAACTTCCCTTTCTGAAACCATGACTCTCGAAATTTTCAAGTCCATACCCAAAATAAAAGGTGATTTCTCTTCTGACTGTCAGGAGAGAAATTACCTTTTATTTTGGGTATTTTAATTTTTAGAGACACCAATGAAAATATTTGGTAATTATAATTTGGTAAGTTTGTGTTGATTTTTAAGAAAATTTTATATATTATAACTAGTGTAACCTTTAATGGAAGAGTTAATAACCATTGGTTATTGAAGTCATGTTGGCTCGTGAGGATTCATAAATTTAATATCACTTTAATGGAAGAGTTAATAACCATTGGTTATTGAAGTCATGTTGGCTCGTGAGGATTCATAAATTTAATATCACTCTAAAGTATTTATAGTTATTTTGACCAAATCTCACCTACCAATGATAGGTAGTTAACTCAATTTTGACCAAACCTCACATACCAAGGATAAGTAGTTAATTCAATGATTATGGAGTAAATTTTTAACTTTGCCCTTATTTATGATTGAGTATTTTTCAATTGTTTATTCTCTCTTTATCTTCATGAAAACAATTAATATGGGTAAAAAATTGTCAAGAAAGTGTTACTATCAACATGAAAATATTGTACACTATTTTTGTTTTCATCTCTTATTTTTGTACTCCTTATAAATCCAGCCCTTCAACATGGTTTATAAGTATGAAAGCATTCATTTATTACATGAAAATGGACTTATAAATAGGATCAAATTCCTCAATCTTCTACCTTCTTATTCCTATTAAGCACTCGTTTGGTGACTTGAATTATGGATTGATTTATAAATTATATGTTTGTTTGCTTGTATAGACTTACAAAGGTTTGCTAGCTCATAATTGGGCGAATGATAGTTTTGTTCGCAAGGCCCTTGGAATCCGTTAGGTATGAGAATGATAATATTCCTTAGACCTTCACATTTTCACATGGTTATTATCATCCATATGTGAGTGTAATTTGGATGCAATAACAGGGGACCAAAGGGAAATGGAGGCCTTGTATTTGGACACCTTATACTAAAGAAATTAAAAAGCAGTGTTCCATTTCATGTGAATATGAGTGCTAAAGGTTACCATGAGCTCATATATAGGTGGGGAAGTTGATCATTCATGAATTACTTCTTTTGCCTCTGGAAAATCATTGGTGATTAATTCAAATTCATTTTCTTTCATTTGTTTTTTTTTCCCTTCTTGGCAGTGGAGATCATGACTTAATTGTCCGTTTCGAGGAACTGAAGCGTGGATAACATCTTTAAATTACTCCATTGTAGATGAATGGAGGCCATGGTTAGTCCAAGGCCAAGTCGCAGGGTAGGCTTTTAGAGAAAATTAACATTCCTTTTTTTTTTTTTTTTTTTTTTTTTTTTTTTTTTTTGGAATCCAAAACTTGCAACTTGAAACTTGGAGTTGATACCTGTTGTGCAGATACACAATGACATATTCAAATGGGATGACATACGCGATTGTTAAGGCAAGAAACATATTTTCAGTTTCAACTTCAAAGAATCCTGGTTCAGAGTTATGAAATTCATGTTCATGTTATTTGTTTAATTCAATTTGCAGGGTGGAGGGCACACAGTTCCTGAGTACAAACCTAAAGAATGCTTTGCAATGTCAAAACCCATTGTAATCTTTGAAGGATTGATGTGCAGAAAGTTCAAGCTCCTCAATCTCTCACAGTTGTATAATACCACTCATCTTTTAATCAAATCATCAAACCCCTGTAAAAGGATGAAATTCGATGCTAGGATATGAGTCTGTAAGATAATTCTTGTGTGTAAATTAGATCTATTATGAGCCTTGACTAAGTAAGACTTCTCAATCAATCTAGTGTGGGGGAGTTGGGGGTGAATTTTTTAGACTTGGAATTTTTTTTAAAAAAAATTGTTTTGTTTGAAGAAGATTGTAGTATAAGTAATACAAGGGAATTTTACAAAAATTTTACAATTAAAGGTTTGAGGAATTTTTCTGCTGAGAATTATTTTCAAAAATTCTACAAGGAAATATTTTCACTCTTTAATCTTTACAATCACATGCCATGTTTGCATGTTCTTTTAGTTTTATAGATAACGTTTGGGCGCTGCCTCGTAATTAATCTCGGTGGATCAGGCCCAAGAACAGTCCCTCGGTCTTGATGGACCGATTGGGCCGAATTTCGTGTTGTTTTCTGAACTCCCCCCACCCTAAAACCAACCGTACACATGGGAGGGGTGAATTTCCATGATTCAAGGGTGTGGATCAAGTTTAACAATTTCTATTTATGTTTCTATTTATAAATTTTTGATAAAAATATTTGGTTCTTATTTTAAGTTTAATTTTAGAGTAACAAATACATTTTTATTTTTTTCCTCTATTAATTACAATAAATAAATAATTTTTTATTTATATTAACTTTTGGAACTACTCATTGATAGGTAAAGGGAAAATAAAATATTTAGCCTGTAATTAATAAGTTAACTAATTTTTCTTCATATGTGAAATTTAGTTAATTTATATTCATAAATAGGGGTAGAGTAGTAATATCCAATATACCAGCATTTTCTATTCAATAGCACGTATCATGTCGTTACTAGATTGATTGACGAATTATCATGAGGCGGAGAACGTGCAAGTCTACGCCCCTATGTTAACTTCTACGTATTTCACACAAATTAGACCGTAGAACATTTATTTGTGTATTTTAATTTAACTGCAGAGTTACAAGTAAGGTTATCAAAATTAGATTGGTTACTAAATGGGTCAACGTACTAGATCAAGGGTTAGACCGGTAAACAAATGAAGATTTCAGGTTATCACTATGAAATTAGACCGTGGAACATTTACTTGTGTATTTTAATATTATTGCAAAGTTACAACTACGGTTATTTGAACCAAAAAAAAAAACTACGGTTGTTAAAACTAGATTGGTTACTGACCCAGTCGATGTACTAGGTCAAGGGTCAGACTGATAAACAAATGAAGATTTCAGGTTATCAATATGAAATTATAAATGCCTGGAGTTCGATCCTAAAGTTGGTCAAGGCGTTGGGAGATGCATCCTAGCTCTTGGATGCTTATGTAAACGCCTGAAAGTAATAGACGGCTCGTCCTACCCAACGTTGGTACTGTCTAGGAGAAAGGGAGACTTTGCCCATCCCTTTGATTGTAGATGAGTCCAACCCTTTCCTAAAATTATGTATAAAAAAATGAAATTATAAAGGAAAAAATTGATTTTTTTTTTTAAAATGGGTTAATGCCTGGACCAGCTTATGACCAATTTACGCTTGGTTCGACCTGACCTTGGTTACAAGGAACACAAGGGCTGAGGCTCGCGGATGACTTTCTCTACTGCAAAATAGTAATAGTACGTCATATGATCCACAAATTCAATTAATTTAATCCCACGGTCCACAAGGGCATGAGCCATACGATTAGATTAATTATGAAACACAATTAGGCCAACGGACAAGATACTAATAATCATGGTATTTTTGACCTCAAATATTAATTACGGTATCGTGTTTGAGGAAACACGGAAAGATTTTCTTTGATACTATCCAAGCGTAGGAGGAGAGGAAGGGACATGCGAATCATTTAATTAACCAGTAAAACAATTGCAGTACAGTTTGTGTCTTTTTCGTAATACCAAGGGTAAAAGTTACAAGAAGCTCAACGCAATCTAAATCTAAATTTCGCTTTCAATTGTCAAATCCTGTTTGATCTTGTCATTCCTTAAACAAATGAAAGACCTCTTTCGATCTTCGCTCTTTCCTAATCAATAAAGTCGGAATAATGGTACATGACGAGTGAACCCTTTAGCGGGCATTCTGTTGGAAGCATGACACAGTACTGCGTTTTTCAAGTTTCGCGGCCCCAGGAAAGTCAGATTTCTTATCAGATCACTCCACTTTTATTCTACACATTGTTGCTGTAAATACTCCACAAAGTGGGCTGCCAACTTATCAGAGACAGTTCACCCAAATAAACAGGGTGAGTGTTGAAATTATTGCTCCTTTGCAAGATAGCTCCATGAAAAAATTGGTTTTTCACCTTTTTCTTACAGTTTAACTGCAATGGGGATCACTGCGATTTGGTGGAGTAAAACCCTCATTTAGGAGGGAGAAAGACTTCCTCTTGGATTTGCCTTCTTTGTTGATGATGTCACGTAGTAACATTAATCTTAACTGTGGATATCATCGGATCTGTTTTTATTCAAATGTTTAAGGAAGGGTTAGAGGACAATTTTACCCTCAAAATTGTCATACAGTCACAATTTTACAATGTAAGTTTTTCGTGGGATAATTTTATTAGAAGTGTAAAAAAGGGAACAATTTTTTCCTTGTGTTTTCCCTTGTGGTACCTAGTTAATTTTGATCATCAATGAACTAAATATAATTAGATGATAGTTCATATCTAATTCACGTTATTTTTGTTAAAGTACAAATTTACCCAAAAAGTCTATGTGTCAATTACTTTATTTTTTTAAAGCTATATTTAAAACTTTCAAGGTAAATTTACATCTTAACAAAATAACTTGTGGATTGTCAACTTAATATATTTTGTTAACTAACTATCAAAGTTAATTGAGATAACAATCAAAGTAAAATTACTCATTTTTTTACACTTTTAGAGAAAAATTGTCCCTTTATCACAATTTTTGGGATAAAATTGTTCTTTAACCCTTAAATAAATGAATTATGAGGATAAACTAGGATTGTTACGCTATTTGTTTGACATTGTTATTCCCTAATTTTCTACCGGTTATGGAAACAACTTTCAGGGCGAAATGCAGTTGCCTATGCACCGTCATGAACTCAAAGCTCAGGAGGAGTGACAGTTCAACCAAACGTGTAGATCCCTTTTTTAGTTGACTCACTCGTGTGTGACGAAGCTATTAATTTCAGGGTAAGCTTCCAAAAGGTGGTTGTCTGCCTGTAACACGAAGAAAAAGGAACATATGACATTAAAATAGGAATAACATACTTTGAAAGCAAGTGGTAAGGGACTTGCTCTCCCACCCCCATGTCTTGGGTTCAAGGCTTGGGAGTGGCAAAAAGGATGTTGGGAGTTCTTCCCCCACGACCGTGGGCCCAACGCGGAGCAAAATCCGGATTAGTTGGGGCCGAAGATTCCGATGAACCGGGTGAGATACAAAAAAAAAAAAATAGGAAGAAATAAATTATGAAGCATGCATGCACCGCGTGACAGATTGTAAATTCAAGCCTTTGAATCAAATGCCGTGTGAAACTTACATATGGGTTCAATGTGAACTCTGCAACGCAGAAATGAAACCTACCTATAACTTATAACAATCTTTCGTAGCTTGTTCTGTTTTTTTGATTCCGAGCGGTGTGACTCGGACTAGCATGTTAACCCCTTCCTTTTGAGTACTATAAAGTCAAATTCTAACAGTGCCTCCACATTTTCAAACGCAGGCTTGCTTCTTTCTTTGCAAGTGAGAACCCAGAGACGGACCAATATCAGAGTATCCCCCCAATTCTTCCAACAGCATATTCCAAAGAAAAAGACCAGTAGAATTTGCCAAAGTCAAATTGGGTTGCAGCTTTTCAAGCACCCACGTGGAAAAGGTCTCACCGACCCCTTCCCTAGCATTTCTCTATATAAACACCACTTGCCAGCTGCTAGTAGCATTGAACGGAAGAATCTCATATACAGATATCCTCACTGACCTTTACAGAAGGTGCAGAGTCCGAGAGGAGAACATTTTGGAAGACGAAGAAGATGGCAATGAAGAGGAGTCTCTGGAGTGTGTTGTGTGTGAGTATCATTATGCTTGTGGTGTCATCATCGCTCGTCAGCAATGTTCACTGTCGGGTTCTTCGATCGGAGACGGTGAGCACAGAGGAAGCTCATGGCGGTTGCAATGAAATGAAAGGATCAGCGATGCCTCTGGGAATGGCTTCCTTTGCTGTTTCTTCCAACAACTACAGCACCCATAATTCCATACGGAGCTTGACCTTCTTGCTTGCTTCTGGGCCAAGTAAAAAGGGTCCTGGCCATTAGCTATTTAAATTCCACCAATTCAACTTTATACTTTGCTATTTTATTTCTCCCCCCCCCAAAAAAAAAAAAATATAAAAATATATATATATATATATATTGATGGTCTGATGCAACCCCACATGTATTGTTCTTTGATTTCTTCGTTTTTCCTAGCAGTTATAAATATGGTTAGGGTATAGTCGACAGATACATATGGGTCTCTGCCGCCGTGATTTTTTTCATGGGTTCTGATACGTATAGTTTGTAACTCTGCACTGTATAAAGTATAAATAATGACCATCTCTTGAATACAGTTTATTTAATTTGCAAATGTGTTTATTGTTGGAAGCTATGCATTGTTGCGTTCTCAGTTTGTGGAATTTTACAAAATTGTCGATGCTCATGTAATGAAAGAGATGGCAACGAAATAAAAAAGTGTTGAGCAGTTGGTATTTGCTGATACATACATAAGAATCAATGTTAAGCAGGATGAACTCGGAAGAGACGGAGGTGGCCCATGAAATTGGGACCCTACCGGTTTGTGATTTGAAGAAGTCAAAGACAAGATCCCGTTTACGAGAGATATTGACATTCCCCTGCCTAATAACGTTGACCCCTCACAAGCACAATTCAGGACACTGTTCTCTAGCTTTTCCTTTGCCAGGGTGATATATATATATATATTTTTCACATCGCTGCTGTGTTAAGCTCCACTAGTAAACCTCTCGTTTTAATATAGGATCCTGCTTGCAATATAAATTACGCTGCAAATGAAAATGAGCAAATAGGAAATAACTTGTATAATGTTGTGTTTCTAATTATAAAACATCCATGTGAATTACTTTTTGTTTGTGAATCAACCATTTTGCATGATCTCTTAATTTAATTAAGATTGATATTGGATTCATTTTAAGATTTAATTCGTTATTAGCTAGTTTATGTCTTTGCCCTGTGTAGGTTTGACTTGTTTTTGTGCAAACACACATTGCATATTAGTAATCAGCGAATTGGTCATAACTTGTGAGATATAGAAGATTAGTTTAGCTGAGAAGATAGCCAAATCTATTGAAGATTAATTCCTGCGAGTCATTTATCCTTTTTAGATTATGTATTTATTAGTTAATTTCCTTCGGGAAAAGGAAATCCACCAATATGGGGCATTTGCAAATGCTGTTGATTTGATTCCCCCAAGAAGGACAAAAAATCTGAAAAGGCAAATCAAAGTAGTATGCAAGTTATCCAGGCAGAGGAAGGAATTTGGAAAAAGAGGCTGGCGTGCAAAAACTTGACCAATGAGCATTGACCACGTGCATTGACCCAGACTCAGAGTTCAACTAATTTCACCTAACCATACTTCACTTTCTGAAACCATAACTCTCGAAATTTTCAAGTCCATCCCCAAAATAAAAGGTGATTTATCTTCTGATGGTGTTTATATGGCTTACTACCATCAGAAACAGAAGCCTAAGTGAACAGAATCATGTAAAGGCGGTGGTAGCGTGGAGGAGCCTAAGTCTCAAAATCCCAGCTGGCGCCGACAGAATCAACACAGGATTTGTACTCCTATTCTTACGACTCTCTTCAACATTCTGAATAAGGGAGTGCTCAAACAGCCAGGAACTGCTTGGAAACCGCGTCCATACCCACTCGTTGGGTCAACTCAGCTGACTGGGGAAAAATAAAAAATATAACCCATCCTCACCATGCGGCGCGCGCACACCAATGAGTTCACTACTTCGCTTTCACCTCCGCTTTAAATCACGGACATCGCGACAACTTATGCCCGTCACCTTATCTCAATCAAGTTACAAAATTACATTACACACTCAGCCCCAACGACTTCCCGAATAAAACATTCAAAACATTCGAAACCCACAGAGCAGAGCCTTCTTACGTTTGTTATATTATTGAAAAAAATAATACTTAAAACTCAGTTGCACTTGTGAAATTGAGTTGTACCACTTCAGACAAGGCTGTCTGTTATAATAGTCGGGCACTAGATCAAAGAAGCAAGCAAGGCACACATGTCAATACCGTGCTCAACTTGCATACCTGAGTATTCGATCACCTTCTCCCCAACTGTCTCAAACGCCCGTCCCAAGTTTAAGCTCCTTTAAGCCCCTCATCTTTTCTTCCACACAAGTCAACTTCTCGCTCTTAAATCTTTACTTGTCAATCATTCTAACATCTCCACATCAAATGATGAGCACGATGACCCTCCGAATCATGAATATGGCTGCTGCGCCTTCAACTTCTCCATCTTCCTCATCATCCCCACTATCTCTGCTTCTTCTTCTTCTCCTTCTTCTGTCTTCACAGGCTTGCTCCACTTCTGCGTTCTCTCGCTCAGCTGTTACGTTTCTTCCTGGGTTTCAAGGGCCTCTTCCTTTCCATCTTGAAACTGGGTATTTTCTCTTTCAATGATTCTCGGTGAAACCAGAAACCTTACTCAATGACTTTTTTCGTCTTCAGTAGTAGTTGTAACTGCTCATGGCATTTATTCTTACTTTGCCAAAACAAAATATACTATTTAAGGTATGTGGGAGTCGGAGAATCAGAGGGTGTGCAGCTATTCTACTACTTCCTCAAGTCAGACCGAAATCCCAAACAGGACCCTCTCATGCTCTGGCTAACTGGGGGCCCTGGTTGCTCTGCTTTATCATCTCTTCTCTTTGAAATAGGTAACACAGCGATCGTAATGCTCTTGTCTATTTGCTCCAGGCCTTCATCGTTTTAGGATTATTTACTTTTCTAACCCCACTAAATGGACTTTAAGGTCCGCTTCGTTTTCGGATGGAGGAATATAATGGTACTCTGCCTACCCTTGTTTTGAATCCGGACTCATGGACTAAGGTTGTTTCAAAACTTTAACTCGCTTGTAGCGACTCTTCAATTTCCAATTTCTGTGCTCGTTCATAGCATTTTTTTTTTATTTCTGGTGATTGGTGTTAGATTTCCAGCATAATTTTCTTAGACTTGCCTGCTCTTACTGGATTCTCCTATACAACACTCCCTATTGCTCCTCAGCGAAGTGACTCTAAACAAATCCAACATGCCGTTCAATTTTTGAGGAAGGTACCTTATAAATATATATTTGGTGATTCATGGGGCAATGCAATAGCCCAAACGGTACAATATAAATTATAAAAACAATTTGCTTTGTCTAGTGGTTGACTGGTCACCCGGAATTCCAATCGAACCAAATATACATAGGCGGGGACTCATATTCTGGATTGATTGTCCCTGCAGTTGCCCTCGAAATCTCGATAGGTAAGCCTGCTTCTCATCTTCCATACATATAACCCTATGATCGAAGGATATATCAAGTGTGGAACATTGTGTTAGATTAAGATTGTACGTGTGATCGCTGAGTTCTTAATTTTTTGAATGTTGAGAGGTGATCAAAAAATTAAGATAGAAGTTTTTTAATGCCGCGATTTTGTAGGAAATGAGAACAATATAGAGCCATCGATTAATCTCCAGGTTGGTGATTGTTTCTGTTCCTAAATTTCCTTCCCTAGACATAGGGTTCCTTCAGTGTCTCCAACTTTAAGCTAATAATAAATGACTTTGCTCTAATCAAGGGATGCTTGCTAGGAAACCCCTTAACAGACGATGATATAGATAACAACCATAAGATCCCATTTGCTCATGGTATGGGGCTTATTTCTGATGAACTCTATGAGGTAATTTATCTCTAAAGGTATCATCATTAGGCTAAATTTAAAGAATAAATGTTTGTTACCAATCAAAATAAATCAAGTTGTCTCCTTGCAGTCATTGAAAAGCAGTTGTGGGGGAGAATATCACAATGTAGATACTATGAATGAAGGGTGTGCCAGATATATTGCAGAATATGGAAAGGTATGTGCAATGATAATATGTTGGTGTATGCGTATACTATCTATGTAGCAATACTTATCTATCAATTTTAAATTTCAGTGTGTTTCAGAAATAAATTATGCACATATTTTGGAACCCGGATGTCCCTTTGCTTCCCCAAAACCACAAAAGTTCTCTGACAGAAGATCTCTTAATGAGATGCCCGAAACCTTACTCCCCTCAGACTCTCAACCACCACTTCCTACTATAACATGTCGAGTAATTCCTCAATCTGCTACCCTATTATTCCTATTAAACACTCGTTTCGTGACTTGAATTATGGATTGATTTATAAATTATATGTTTATTTGCTTGTATAGGCTTACGAAGGTTTGCTAGCTCTGTATTGGGCAAATGATGGTTCTGTTCGTAAGGCCCTTGGCATCCGTCAGGTATGACAATGATAATATTCCTTAGACCTTCACATTTTCACATGGTTATCATCCAATGTGAGGGCAATTTGGATGCAATAACAGGGGACCAAAGGGAAATGGGTGCCATGTATTTGGATACCTTATATTGAAGAAATTAAAAGTAGTGTTCCATTTCATATGAACCTGAGTGCTAAAGGTTACCGTGAGCTCATATATAGGTGGGGAAGTTGATCATTCATTTATTACTTGTTCTGCTTCTGGAAAATCATTGGTGATTAATTCAAATTCATTTTCTTTCATTGGTTTTTTTTTCTTCTTGGCAGTGGAGATCATGACTTAATTGCCCCGTTTCGAGGAACTGAAGCGTGGATAAGATCTTTAAATTACTCCATTGTAGATGAATGGAGGCCATGGTTAGTCCAAGGCCAAGTCGCGGGGGTAGGCTTTTAGACAAAATCAACATTCTTTTTTTTTTTTTTTTTTTTTTTTTTTTAAGTTTTGAATCCAAAACTTGCAACTTGCAACTTGAAACTTGGAGTTGCTACTTGTTGTGTAGATACACAAGGACATATTCAAATAGGATGACGTACGCGACTGTTAAGGCATGAAAGATATTTTCAGTTTCAGCTTTAGCGAACCCTGGTTACGAGCTATGAAATTCATATTCATGTTATTTGTTTAAATCAATTTGCAGGGTGGAGGGCACACAGCTCCGAGTACAAACCTAAAGAATGCTTTGCAATGTTTGAGAGGTGGATTTCTCAAAACCCATTGTAATCTTTGAAGGATTGATGTGAGGAAAGTTCAAGCTCCTCAATCTCTCACAGGTGTATAATACCACTCATCTTTTAATCAAATCATCAAACCCATGTAAAAGGATGAAATTTGATGCTAGGATATGAGTCTGTAAGATAATTCTTGTGTGTAAATTTATTTTTCCCTCTCTTCAAGATCGGATTCTTTCAACTATCTGATAATTCTACCTCCTACTTAGGATTTTTGGAATTATTGTTTTCTTCACCCCCAAGATTTTGAAGCATTCTAGAATCTTTATTTCATTTACGATGTATAACTGCACTTTGTTGGTTTTCAAATTATACGTCAAGCTAATGAATACAGTGCTTTCAGCGCTCTCCCACGAGGGGGTGATGGGGAAGAAGCAAAGTTAAAAATCCAACCCCATAATGTGTAGAGCCATGTAACCGGGCAGGCCGAAAGGCCGGGCTAATAAAATAGAGCCTCCAAATAAGTCCGGCCTAAAAGGGCTGGCATTATAAGGCCGATGGCTTAAAAGGACCGGCCCTTTAGGCCCATTAATTTTTTATTTTCTTTTAACTTGCCCTGCTGACTGAGTTTGATCGTGGAGGAAGCTACCTACCTGCTCTATTGTCCAGTACTCAGTCACTCTCACAGTCTCACTCATTTTTGTCATTCACTCACAAGTTCACGCGTTGTCTCAGTCTCACATAGCCTAATGTCTTTGTCTCTAAAATACAAGAAAAAACTCAAGGGACTAATGAATCATTAGCTATGCCGGCAGGTCAAACATCTTCTATTCAAAAGATTGATGAATCAAAGCCTAAGAAGCCCAGACGTTTGGGTTATTATTTGTTGCAAATAAGAATTTTGAATTCTCATAGTAGTATTTCGTATGCATGGCAAGAAGTGATACAATTCAAGTTACTTTGTACTTTAATTTTTGGACTTCATAAGTTGGCCAATAAACACGGCTTCATACACTTGAATTAAATAATCACTTTGTGAGTGTTAATTACTCGAGAATTAAGGTAGGATCAAAAGCGCATACTTCACTTCCTTTATCAATTATACACACTGCAAGATTTTTAAATAATAGAATAAATACTCAAATTTTATTACTGAAATTTGTTGAGGAGTTAGTTACCACGATATAATGGTATCAATTGAGAAGAAATGCGGTTTCATCATGTAACATAACGTGACATCTTTTTGACAAAAAAAAAAAAAACATAACGTGACATCTGACCGTTATTTCAGAACAAATTAAAACTAGCCAGTACTTGGTAATTAATTAACGATATACAAAATTATTAGCACCAGCTATCGTAATATATGTATTTGATAAAAAATATTATAACATAAATAATCCCTCCCGCCTTTAATATATAAGATAAATTACTTAGTTGAATAGATTAAATAATTTAATTAAGTTAGTTGTATTTTCTAAAACACCATAGTCATCTTTCTTAATTCAATCTCTCATTGATTATTGACTTATTGTTATGGAAGTATCGGTAGAGATAAATTAAGAAAATACTATTAAATATGAAAAATATGTCTTATATTTCAGATAAATATCAACTTCTCAAATTTGACTAAAAGCAGATCCTATTATTTTTTTGACTTTTAGAACCTATTATAGATAAATAAAGATAAAATTAGAAATTTAGCACATAATTAATAAATTAAGTAACTTTTTTTATATGTAAAAATTAGTTAATTTAGATTCATAGGTGATAGCAGAGTAATAATATCCAATCTACCTGCATTTTCTATTCAATAGCACACATCATGTTTTTACCTAGTTTGATTGACGAATTATCATGAGGCTGAGACGTGCCAGCCCAGGCCCCTACGTTAACTTTTACGTATTTCACATAAATTAGACCGTGGAACATTTATTTGCGTGTTTTAATTTAATCGCAGGGTTACAAGCAAAGTTATTAAAATTGGAATCGATTGAGGTATTGAGTTAAGGGTTAGTGGATCAGATCAAGTTAACCCAAAATCAAACTGATAAGAAAAATGATGATTTTAGGGTAATTAATATAAAAGTATAAAAATAATAAAAATAAAAAAGGTTTTTTAAAAAAGGTTAATGTTCGATTCTGATTGGTTTACTGACTGGCCTCGTCAGTTACAGGACCACAAGGGCTGAGGCTCGCCAAAGTTTTTCTCTTCCCCAAAATAGTAATAATACGTCATCATGAGCCACAAATTCGATCCATTTAACCAGATGGCTCACAAGGACATAAGCCATAGGATCCCATTAATTATGAAACACAATTCGGCCAACGGACAAGATCCTAATAATCATGGTATTTTTGACCTCAAATATTAATTACGGTATGAAACTCGTTTTTGAGGAAACACAGAAAGATTTTCTTTGATACTATCCAAACGTAGGAGGATGGGAAGGGCCATGCGAATCATTTAATTAACAGTAAAACAATTGCAGTACAGTTTGTGTCTTTTTTGTAATACCCATTAAGGGTAAAAGTCACAAGAAGCCCAATGCAATCTAAATCTAAATTTCGTTTTCAATTGTCAAATCATGTTTGATGTTATCATTCCTTAAACAAATGAAAGACCTCTTTCGATTTTCGCTCTTTCCTAATCAATAAAGTCGGAATCATGGTACATGACGAAATGAAGGAAATCACTGTGAGGGTGAATTGAGAATTTTAAAAATTTTTTTCTAAACACTCAAAACCAAACAACAAAATGGGGTAAAACAGAGTAAGAATAGAGAAGAATGACACATCAAGATTTATACAAGTTCGATCACAATTTTTGACCCAAGTCCAGTCGAATACGGGATTTTCACTATCACTCAAAATCAATTACACACATTGCACTCGAAAGTTATCCTCTTACTAGGATATACTTCCTTTTACAAGTTTTAAACTAATAATCCTAATCTCCAAGTCCCACGACTTAAAATTCTTACAATAAATGATATTTAATGAAGATACTCTCTCAAAGAGCTGATAAAATAAGCACTAAAGTACAATGAATCAAAAGATACTTTACAAGTAGGTGAAAACACTAAATGCAGATGAACTCTTGATTGCTTTTCGTTTTCTGTAAGTTGGTTGTTTATTGAGACTTGAATGCTTCAGCTTATATATGAAGAAAGCATTAAATGACCGTTGGAATGATTAATTTAACCGTTGGAGACATTAATCTAGTTGTTAAAAGCAACTTGGTCTAGTCTCTCACAAGCTTTGAGTTAATCCAAGTGGTCAGATGTTTTGGTTGACTTCCCTTGAGATAAATCCATTGGAGGAGAATGTTTCCATAGAGGGAATGACGACATTTAATCCTTTACAAAGTTCAGGGAATGATTTGCCGAAAGGGTGCAAGGTTTTCTGGACTTGCAGTAAATGTGCTGACATCACCTTTTGCTTTATGCTAAATCCTCATTCTAAATGCTTTTAATCATTTGAAACTCACTAATAAACTGATTACACAAGTTTAAGAATAGTATTGAGTGATAATATGAAGTATCCAGGTAATACATGAAGATTTTGCAAATTTGAGAAAGCCGATTTTCAAACTGAGCGACACAAACTTGAGTTTGTTTAAGCAAACTAGAGTTTGCAACTTTTGCTCGGGAACCAAATTTGAATTTAGAAACCCAAACTCAAGTTTAGTTCTTTCTCAGAGAGATCATCACGATTGAGTTTTGAAGAACATTTTTGAAATAAGAGCAAACTCGAGTTAATAAGTGACAAACTCGAGTTTGAAACTTTTGAAATGGAAAATACGATTAAGTCCACAAAGCTAAAACTTGAGTTTTCAAAAGTAAACTCAAGTTTTCTTAAGTTCAAAATAGTGAGAAGCGGCTTGACACAAACCGGAGTTTAACAAAACAAACTCTAGTCTTCTTAAAATGTAAAGACTTTGAAAAACTCTAGGCCAAGTGCAAACTCGAGTTTGTTATCACAAACTCGAGTTTGCTCATAACATGAAAAACCTTAAAGCTCTCGGCCAAACAAAAATTTAAGTTTGCTAAACCAAACTCGAGTTTGGTTAAGTTCACAAAAACAACGAAAGCTCTCTGTCTAACAAAAACTTGAGTTTAAAAATATACACTTGAGTTTGCCTTAACTTGAAAAAACTTGAGTGCTTTCTGCACGACCTAAACTCGAGTTTGATAATGCAAACTCCAGTTTGCTTAAGTTTAGAAAAGCTTGAGTATTTCTTTGTCAAGTCCAAACTCGAGTTTGCAACTACAAACTCGAGTTTGCCTTTGATAATAATTTTTTCAACTTAACAAAGACAAACTTCAATTTGAATTTACAATTATTAGTTATCATCAAAATACAAAGAGAACTAACACCCTTTACCATTCTGTTGGAAGCATGAAACAGTACTGCGTTTTTCAAGTTTTGCGGCCCCAGGAAAATCAGATTTCTCATCAGATCACTCCTCTTTTATTCTACACATTGTTGCTGTAAATACTCCACAAAGTGGGCTGCCAACTTATCAGAGACCGTTCCTCCAAATAAACATGGTGAATGTTGAAATTATTGCTCATTTGCACGATAGCTCCATGAAAAAATTTGGTTTTTCACCTTTTTCTTACAATTTTCCTAAAACAGGGATCACTGAGATTTGGTGGAGTAAAACCCTCATTTAGGAGGGAGGAAGGCTTCCTTTTTGATTTGCTTTCTTCATTGATGGTGTCACAAAGTAACATTAATCTTAACTGTGGGTATCATCGGATCTGCTTTTATTCAAATGTTTAAAGGAAGGGTTAGGGGGTAGTTTTGCTCTCAAACAAGGGCGGAATCAAGGGGCTAGGGGTGGCCCCACCCCCTAAAATTACAAAATTTTACCCAAAAGATTAGGGAATTATGCTTTAGCCTCATAAATTTTTTAATATTTTCACTTTAGTCCCTATCAAAAAGTCTCATGGAGGGACTAAAATGAGACTATTGAAATATTTATAGGCTAAAGCACAATTTCCTAAAATTTTGGGTAAAATTATGTAATTTTCGCCCCCTAATTTCAAATACTAACTCCACTAGATTCTATTCTATAATTTTCGCCTCCACAATTTCAAATCCTGGTTCCACCCCTGCTCTCAAAGTTGTTATCGGCGTGATTTTGCACCTAAGTTTTTTCATGGAGCAAATTTGCCTAAAAGTATAAAAGTTTGAGCAATTTTGCCCTGATGATTATCCCAGTTAATTTTGACTATTACTTGATTAAATATGCTTAGCTAGTAGTCCGTACGTCATTTTTATTAAGGTACAAATTTGCTTGAGAAGTTCATGTATCTGCTATTTCATTTTTTCAAAGTTTGATGCCCGTTTGGGATAGTTGTGAGAGAAGTGGCTTTTGTTTCTGATGGACTTTTCTTAATGGACTTTTTTCTGATGTAATTTGTGTTTGGGATAGCAGTAGTAGAAGTGGCTTTTGTTTGTGATGGGAACTTGTTGACATAGCTTTTAAAAAAATAGCTGAGATGGAAAATGACTGAAAATAGTATGAATCAAATTTACACGACATATGTGCAGTATAAAATGTGATAATTTGAAATAAAAAATAAATAATAAATATAAATTTACTAAATAAAATAATAAAATTTCATTAAATAAATTACACCACAATAAAATAACCAAGAAAGCTCCACTCGGTAAGATTCTAATGAAATAACCTCATGGATTTTCTGAGGCCAGTTGGTCGATATCAAGGCTAAAAGCCTAAAATATCTCCTTATGGTCAACTTCATCAAAACTTTTCGGAGATGAATAAAGGAAGAACGAAAGAAATATGGACAGTGAAAGGATAAAAAGGGCCGTTGCTTAACTTGGCCAAAAAAGCAACATTACGCAAGAGGTTCAGACTCGGAATCCCTACAACTATTCTCAAATATCTTTGCAATTACAGAGATAAAATAGAAAGACGAGAATTCCTGGAGAAAGTTCAGCTTTATGGATCAGACCCAAGCTCGCTTACAGAATTGGTAGACCCAGCAAGAGAGAAAGAGATATAGAGAGAGGAAGGGGTTTATCAACCATTGACCTGTGCTATCGCCAAGTTTTGAGGGGGGAACGGATAAACCAGAGAATTGAAAAAGATTGAAAGAGATGAGAGGAATTGAACTTGAAATCCAACGTAGACCAGCCTGTGCGAATAAGACGAAATGAACTGGGGGGCAACAGTGTCATTTTACAAAGGGGCCCACATATGCAATTGACGGGATCAGAAGTAATGGGATTAGAAGTTAGGGGAAGTGGCTTCAAAAAAAGCACCCCATTAAACTTTAAAGTCCATTAAAAATAAAGGTAAGCCAAACACCCAATAATTGTATTTTTTTTCTTTTAATGGAAATGGGATAATAAGTCCATTAGATAGGATACCCAAACAGGCACAAAGCTTCAAGCAAATTTAGATCTTAACAAAAATGGCGTAATTTGCGGATTAACTTAATATATATATATATATATATTGAACAATAACTTAATATATTTTGTTAACTAACTGTGAAAGTTAATTGAGATCACAGTCAAAACAAAATTGCTTTATTTTTTACACCTTCTAGACAAAATGTCCATTAGTGACAACTTTTAAGATAAAATTGCGGATTACGGGGATAAACTAGGATTGTTAGGCCATTTGTTTGACATTTTTATTCCGTAATTTTCTACCGGTTATGGAAACAACTTTCAGGGCAAAATGCAGTTACCTATGCACCGTCATGAACTCAAAGCTCAAAATGAGTGACAGTTCAACCAAACGTGTAGATCCTTTTTTCGTGTGTGACGAGGCTATTAATTTCAGTGTAAGCTTCCAAAAGGTGGTTGTCTCCCTGTAACACGAAGAAAAAGGAACATATGGCATTAAAATACGAATAAATATGAAGCATGCACCGCGTAACAGATTGTAAATTCAAGCCTTTGAATCAAATGCGTGCCGTGTGAAACATACATATGGGTTCAAACTTCAATGTGAACTCTGCAACACAGAAATAAGACCTACCTATAAGTTATAACAATCTTCCTTAGCTTCTTCTGTTCTTTTGATTCCGAGCGGTGTGACTCGGACTAGCATGTTAATCACTTCCTTTTGAGTACTATAAAATCAAATTCTAACAGTGCCTCCACCTTTTCAAAAGCAGGCTTGTTTCTTTCTTTGCAAGTGAGGACCCAGAGACGGACCAATATCAAAGTATTACCACCATTCTTCCAACATCATATTCCAAAGAAAAAGAACAGTAGATTTCCAAAGTCAAATTGGGTTGCAGCTTTTCAAGAACCCACGTGGAAAAGGTCTCACCGACCCCTTACCTGGCATTTCTCTATATAAACACCACTGCCCAGTTGCTCGTATCATTCAACGCAAGAATCTCATATACAGATATACTCACTGATCTTTACAGAAGGTGCAGAGTCCGAGCCGACAACATTTTGAAAGACGAAGGAGATGGCAATGAAGAGGAGTCTCTGGAGTTTGTTGTGTGTGAGTATCATTATGCTTGTGGTTTCATCATCGCATGTCAGCAATGTTCATTGTCGGGTTCTTCGATCGGAGACGGTGAGCATAGAGGAAGCTCATGGCGGTTGCAATGAAATGAGAGGATCAGGAATGCCTCTGGGAATGGCTTCCTTTGCTGTTTCTTCCAACAACTCCAGCACCCATAATTCCATACGAAGCTTGACCTTCTTGCTTGCTTCTGGGCCAAGTAAAAAGGGTCGTGGCCATTAGCTATTTAAATTCCACCAATTCAACTTCATACTTTGCTATTTTATCCCCACCCCACCCCACCCCCAATTGATGGTCTAATGCAACCCCACATGTATTGTTCTTTGATTTCTTCATTTTTCCTAGCAGTTATAAATATGGTTAGGGTATAGTCGACAGGTACATACGGGTCTCTGCCGCCGTGATTTTTTCCATGGGTTCTGATACGTATAGTTTGTAACTCTGCACTGTATAAACAATGACCGTCTCTTGAATACAGTTATTTAATTTGCAAATGTGTTTATTGTTGGAAGCTATGCATTGTTGCGTTCTCAGTTTGTGGAATTTTACAAAATTGTCGATGCTCATGTAATGAAGAGATGGCAACGAAATAAAAAAGTTTTGAGCAGTTGGTATTTGCTGATACATACATAAGAATCAATGTTTAGCAGTATGAACTCGGAAGAGACGGAGGTGACGCATAAAATTGGGACCGTACCGGTTTGTGCTTTGAAGAAGTCAGAAACAAGATCACGTTTACGAGAGATATTGACATTCCCCTGCCCAATAACGTTGACCCTTCACAAGCACAATTCAAGACACTGTTCTCTAGCTTTTCCTTTGCCAGGGTAATATAAATTCTTTTTTACACATCGCTGCTGAGTTAAGCTCCACTAGTAAGTAATACTACCTCTCGTTTTTTATATAAGATCCTGCTTGCAATATAAATTACGCTGCAAATGAAAATGAGCAAATAGGAAATAACTCATATAATATGCTGTGTTTCTAATTATAAAACATCCATGTGAATCACTTTTTGTTTGTCAATCAACCATTTTGCATGATCTCATAATTTAATTAAGATTGATATTGGATTCATTTTAAGATTTAAATTCGTTATTAGCTAGTTTATCTCTTTGCCCTGTGTAGGTTTGACTTGGTTTTGTGCAAACACACATTGCATATAAGTAATCAGCGAATTGGTCATGTAGAAGATTAATTTAGCTGAGTTAAATGCCAAATCTATTGAAGATTAATTCCTGCAAGTCATTTATCCTTTATAGATTATGTATTTATTAGTTAATTTTCTTCGGGAAAAGGAAATCCACCAATATGCATAGCATTTGCAAATTCTGTTGATTTGATTCCCCCAAGAAAAACAAAAAGTTTGGTAAGGGCAAGAAATCTGAAAAGGCAAATCGAAGTCCTAATTATAATAACGTTTTTTTAATATAAATTTTACTGTATTTCTATAATTAAAACGGATGGTGATAGTAGTATATGCAAACCGGGAAGGAATTTGTCAAAAGAGGCTAGCGTGCGAAAACTTGACCAATGAGCAGTGACCACGTGCATTGACTCAGACTCACAGTTCAACAACTTTCACCTAACCACACTTCACTTTCTGAAACCATAACTCTCGAAATTTTCAAGTCCATACACAAAATAGAAGGCGATTTCTCTTCTGACGGTGTTTATCTGGGTCTTTTTATCAGAAGAGAAACCACCTTTTATTTTGGGTCTTTTTAATTCTTAAAAAGACCAATGAAAATATGTGATAATTATTATCTGGTGGAAGTTTATGTTGTTTTTTAAGAAAACTCTATGTATTATAATAGATGTAAGCCTTTATAGAAGAGTTATTTTAATAATCATTGGTTATTGAAGTTATGTTGGTTCATAAGGATTTATAAATTTATATATATATATATATATATATATATCTGTGTGTGTGTGATTATGCCTTTTAATTGAAGAGGTGCTGCTTCAATAGATACCACTTCAAGGCATTACTTCATGATTGATAAATACTTTGTACCATCTCTTTATTTATAATAGACAATACAATATCAAAGAAATTATATGACAATAAGATGTCAAACTCATTGTCTTGGTCATTCAGTACACATAGAGATAAAGTGAAATTATCACTTTGTATGAGCCATTGTTGTCTTGTTCTGAGTGTTAAGAACAAGGTAGTGAAAACGTAGTTTTTACCTAAAAACGGAAGGAGAATGAAAAATCGTAAAACGTAAAATCGTAAAATAAAATGGAGTTTTTACCTGCATATTTATATTAAAAAAATTTGAGAAAAGTAAGGTACATGTCATCATACACACATATACTGATCAATGCAATATCAATCAAAATGTCTAACATTATCATTGATCAAACCATATTTTTTATATGATTTTACATGATTTAATTGGGATTTTTAATGCATTTTCTGAGACATTATTGTATGATTAAGTACTAAGTTGAGTTAGGAACATTTGTATTGAATTAAGTGTAATTAAGGGTAAAATGATCTTTATTTATTAATTACAGAAAAGACCCAAATGTTTTTGAAATTTCAGTTTTGCCCCAAAATAGTTTGAAAATTCTCACTTTAGTCCCTCTCCAGAACTTTTAAAACTTTTACTTAAGTCCCTTAGTAAACTCTGCATTTTTACATTTTCACGTTTTTCCACGGTGTTTTTTGCGTTTTTACCTCTGGAGCGTTTTTTTACGTAAGCGTAAGACGTTTTGCCAAAAAAAAATCTTAAAAGCGCGCGTTTTTTGCATTTAAAACATGATTTTGAGATTGAACTATAATCCATATTTAATATTCTTCACTGTATGCCGTAAGAAATTCACTTGTCCATACAAATTGCATCCCATTAGATCGGAATAGGTGAAAGTGAATAAAGCTTAAAAGAAAGTGCTGTAATACTGTGAACTACTTTTTTTCACCCCATACTTTAGTTACTCCTTATAAATCCAGCCCTCTAACATGGTTTATAAATATGAGAGATTAACGACCTAGTTGACTTTTCTTTGGAGAGATTAAGGAAACTAAATAAGTTACTTAATCATTTCATATGTTGTATATCTTTAGATTATATATTATTATTATTATGCGCTTTCATCAAAAGCGAAACAGAAGCAAACAAATATAGAATCATCTCAATGAAGTGAACAGAATCATGTAAAGGCGGTGATAGCGTGGAGGAGCTGAAGTATCAAAATCCGCTGGGACAGAATCCACACAGGATTTGAACTCTTCAATATTCTGAATAAGGGAGGGATCAAACGGCCAGGAACTGCTTGGAAACCACGCCATAACCACTCGTTGGGTCAACTCAGCTGACTCGGGAAAAATAAAAAATATAACCCATCCTCACCATGTGGGGCGCGTCTCACCTCCGCTTTAAATCACGGACATCGCGACAACTTAATGACCGTTGCGTTATCTCAATCATATAAAACTCACCCCCGACAACTTCCCTAATAAAAAATTAATAATATAAAACTCAGTTGCACTTGTTAAATTGAGTTCTACCACTTCAAACAACGCTGTCTGCGTCATACAAGTCTGGAAGCAAGGCACACATGTCAATACCGTGCTCTACTTGGATACTGACTATTCGATCACCTTCTCCCCAGTCTCAAACGCCCTTCCCAACTTTAAGCTCGTTTAAGCCCCTCATCCTTTGTTCCCCACAAGTCAACTTCTCGCTCTTAAATCTTTATTTGTCATTCATTCTAACATCTCCACATCAGATGATGAGCACGATCACCCTCCGAATCATGAATATGGCTGCTGCGCCTTCAACTTCTCCATCTTCCTCATCATCCCCACTATCTCTGCTTCTTCTTCTTCTGCTTCTTCTATCTTCACAGGCTTGCTCCACTTCTGCGTTCTCTCGCTCAGCTATTACGTTTCTTCCTGGGTTTGAAGGGCCTCTTCCTTTCCATCTTGAAACTGGGTATGTTCTCTTTCAATGATTCTCGGTGAAACCAGAAACCTTACTTAATGACTTTTTTCGTCTTCAGTAATAGTTGTAACTGCTTATGGCATTTATTCTTACTTTGCCAAAACAAAATATACCATTCAAGGTATGTGGGAGTCGGAGAATCAGAGGGTGTGCAGCTCTTCTACTACTTCCTCAAGTCAGACCGAAATCCCAAACAAGACCCTCTCATGCTCTGGCTAACTGGAGGCCATGGTTGCTCTGCTTTATCATCTCTTCTCTTTGAAATAGGTAACACAGCGATCGTAATGCTATTGTCTATTTTGCTCCAGGACTTCATCGTTTTAGGATTATTTACTTTTCTAACCACACTAAATGGACTTTTAAGGTCCGCTTCGTTTTCAGATGGAGGAATATAATGGTACTCTGCCTACCCTTGTTTTGAATCCGGACTCATGGACTAAGGTTGTTTCAAAACTTTGACTCGCTTGTAGCGACTCTTCAATTTCAAATTTCTATGCTGGTTCATAGCATTTTTTTTTTCTTTCTGGTGATTGGTGTCAGGTTTCCAGCATAATTTTCTTAGACTTGCCTGCTCTTACTGGATTCTCCTATACAACACTCCCTGTTGCTCCTCAGCGAAGTGACTCTAAACAAATCCAACATGCCGTTCAATTTTTGAGGAAGGTACCATATAAATATTTTTTTGGTGATTCATGGGGCAATAGCCCAAACGATACAATATAAATTATAAAAATAATTTGCTCTGTCTAGTGGTTGGTTGATTTGGTCACCCTAATTCCAATCGAACCAAATATATATAGGCGGAGACTCATATTCTGGATTGATTGTCCCTGCAGTTGCACTTGAAATCTCAAAAGGTAAGCCTGCTTCTCATCTTTCATACATATAACACTATGATCGAAGGATATATCAAGTATAGAATGTTGTGTTAGATTAAGATTGTACATGTGATGGCTGAGTTCTTAATTTTCTGAATGTTGATAGGTGATCAAAAAATTAAGATAGAGAAGTTTTTTAATGCCGTGATTTTTCAGGAAATGAGAACAATATAGAGCCATCGATTAATCTCCAGGTTGGTGATTATTTATGTTCCTAAATTTCCTTCACTGTCTCCAACTTTAAGCTAATAATAAATGACCTGGCTATAATCAAGGGATGCTTGCTAGGAAACCCCTCAACAGACGATGATATAGATAACAACCATAAGATCCCTTTTGCTCATGGTATGGGGCTTATTTCTGATGAACTCTATGAGGTAATTTATCTCTAAAAGTATCATCATTGGGCTAAATTTAAAGAATAAATGTTTGTTACTAATCAAAATAAATCAAGTTGTCTCCTTGCAGTCATTGAAAAGCAGTTGTGGGGGAGAATATCACAATGTAGATACTATGAATGAAGTGTGTGCCAGATATATTGCGGAATACGAAAAGGTATGTGCAATGATAATACGTTGATGTACGTGTATACTTATCTATGTAGCAATACTTATCTATCAATTTTAAATTTCAGTGTGTTTCAAGAATAAATTATGCACATATTTTGGAACCTGAATGTCCCTTTGCTTCCCCAAAACCACAAAAGTTATCTAACAGAAGATCTCTCAATGAGATGCCCGAAACCTTACTCCCCTCAGACTCTCAACCACCACTTCCTACTATAACATGTCGAGTAATTTCTCAATCTGCTACTCTATTATTCCTATTAAGCACTCATTTGGTGACTTGAATTATAGATTGATTTATAAATTATATGTTTATTTGCTTGTATAGACTTATGAAGGTTTGCTAGCTCAGTATTGGGCGAATGATGGTTCTGTTCGCAAGGCCCTTGGCATCCTTCAGGTATAAGAATGATAATATTCCTTAGATGTTCACATTTTCACATGGTTATTGTCCATATGTGAGTGCAATTTGGATGCAATAACAGGGGACCATAGGGAAATGGGTGCGATGTATTGGGACACCTTATACTAAAGAAATTAAAAGCAGTGTTCCATTTCATATGAACTTGAGTGCTAAAGGTTACCGTGAGCTCATATATAGGTGGGGAAGTTCATCATTCATGAATTACTTGTTCTGTCTCTGGAAAATCATTGGTGATTAATTCAAATTCATTTTCTTTCATTTGTTATTTTTTTCCTTCATGGTAGTGGAGATCATGACTTAATTGTCCCGTTCCGAGGAACTGAAGCATGGATAAGATCTTTAAATTACTCCATTGTAGATGAATGGAGGCCATGGTTAGTCCAAGGCCAAGTCGCTGGGTAGGCTTTTAAAC
This sequence comes from Acacia acuminata, assembly GCA_019022655.1. Lineage (NCBI taxonomy): Eukaryota > Viridiplantae > Streptophyta > Magnoliopsida > Fabales > Fabaceae > Acacia > Acacia acuminata. The sequence continues at coordinate 1,311,408 of JAFJYI010000015.1, forward strand.
AAAATCAACATTCCTTTTTTTAAAAAAAAAAAAAGTTTTGAATCCAAACCTTGCAACTTGACACTTGGAGTTGCTACTTGTTGTGTAGATACACAAGGACATATTCAAATGGGATGACGTACACGACTGTTAAGGCAAGAAACATATTTTCAGTTTCAGCTCCAAAGAATCCTAGTTCAAAGCTATGAAATTCATATTCATGATATTTGTTTAAATCAATTTACAGGGTGGAGGGCACACAGCTCCCGAGTACAAACCAAAAGAATGCTTTGCAATGTTTGAGAGGTGGATTTCTCAAAACCCATTGTAATCTTTGAAGAATTGATGTGCAAAAAGTTCAAGCTCCTCAATCTCTCACAGTTGTATAATACCACTCATCTTTTAATCAAATTATCAAACCCATGTAAAAGGATGAAATTTGATGTTAGGAGATGAGTCTGTAAGATAATTCTTGTCTAGAAATTTATTTTTCACTCTCTTCAAGATCAGACTCTTGCAACTATATGATAATTCTACTTCCTACTTGGAATTTTGAGGAATTGTTGTTTCTTCACCCCAAAGATATTGAAACATTGTACAACCTTTCTTTCATTTACAATATATAACTGCACTTTGTTGGTTTCCAAATTATACATCAAACTAACGAATACACTGCTTTCTACCCTTCCCCACAAGGGGTTGTTGGGGAAGAAACAAAGTTAAAAACTCCAACCGCATCATGTGTAATGTCAGGAAATTAGGCCGACCTATTTAAGTCCTGATGTTTTATAAAATGGAGCCTCTAAATAAGTAGAGCCTAAAAGAACTAGCCTTATAGAGTCAAGGTTTTAAAAGGACCAACCCTTAGGTCAATTAAATTTTTTTTTTTTTTTAACTAGTCCAGATGGCAATTGCGCACTTGTCCTATTCACTGAGTCTGACCGTGAAGGAAGTTACTTGCCTAGTCTATTGTCCGGTACTTAGTCACTCTCACAGTTCACTCATTTCTGTCATTCAAGTCACGAGCTCATGCCTCTCACAGCCTAATGTCTTCGTCACAAAAATTACAAGGAAAAACTCAAGGGACTAATGAATTATAAGCTATGCTGGCTAAAGGTCAGGCATATTCTCTTTAAAAGATTGATGAATCAAAGCCTTCGAAGCTTAGACATTTGGTTTATTATTTGTTGCAAATTAAGTTTATGGATTATTTATGATGTAGAAGAAGAAATTCTTGATATTTTTATCTATGAAGCAAAGTCTACTCCTCAAAGTGAAACACAATCAAATGTCTTTGATATTGATGATAGAGGCGAAGAAAATGAAATTGATAGTCATTATATTCATGTTGTTTAGTAGTAAGCTTCTTATGCTTTATGTGAGTTATTGGTGGACAATAGTTTATTTTTTTATTATGAATTAGTGATTGTGTTTGTTTTATTGTATGATGCATGTTGTTTAGACTTTAATATTGACAACATTCATTTAATAAATTAGAACTTCAATTATTATATTTACTAATTATATTTCTTTGAAAAAAATACAGAAAAAATAGTTAAAATTTAGAAAAATAGATTGTGGCCCTATGGGGCCCGACTTTGGCCTACATGATCTTGGGTTGGGCCTTGAAAAACATATATATATTTTTAGAGAAAATTAGAATGAAGGACTAAAGGAAAAGATATTTATGAAGAAGGACCATAAAAATTGTAATTATTTATAAGGACTAAATATAAAAATATAAAATTAAAAGTACAAAAATACTCCTAACAAAATCTTCTACATTTCTTCCTACATTCTCTTCCCTATTCTATTTTTAAAACTAATACAAAATTATAATTTTCATTAAATTAAACAATAATTTTCTCAATTTTCATTTTTCACAACTTGAATATATATCTATGAAAAAAATTACGCATTTTTCAATTTGTAAGAATTATAATTTTTTAAAATCAACAAAAAATTTAATTAAAGATGGAATTATATAATTTTAATAAAAGTCGAGGTCTTTTATAATTTATCATATATGTTGAACTAAAAAAGTTTATATGATTTATTTTTGTTTTAGAAGCAACTTATGTAAGTTAAAAAAATTCATGTAATGTTAATAAAATTTAAAAATCTAATTAACCTAGTATATCCTAAAAATATGAAATAAGTTTATTTGTTATTTTTATTTTAAAAAAAAGCTTAATGGATATCAACGTTGCTAATATAAATGGGACAATTTGATGGTATAAATTGATGAAAAATAAAATTGAAGAAAAATATAAGTGTAATAGTTGTTAAGTAAATAATATGTTAAAAATAAGATATGATCATGTCATGATCGATAATTTTAGTTTTAATTTTAGTTATTTTTTTAATTATGAACACAAGAGATAATACAGAAAGTTTGATTATGGATAATTTAGTAATTTTAAATTTATATTAGGATGTTCGGTCCTTCTAAGTAATTATAATTTTTGTGGTCCTTTTATAATAAATATTATTTTTTTAGGTCCTTTATTTTAATTTTTTTTTTTTTTAACCCTAAACCTAAAAGGACTTTAGGCGCTGACCCTCACCAACTCTAATTGCCAGCTCTACTTGCATGTGCCGCTCAGAGTATATTCCCAATTCAAAAGAGCAACAAACTGTTTTCCCCCTCAACTAAGGGCACCCCAATGTCAGTCAGGTTCTCTAGGGGAGAACAAACTTGTTGAGGCCCCGCACCAAAAACCATAATTTTTATTTCTCTAAACCAAAATCTGTCCGATTTTCAGTGGCTTGTCCCGTTTTTTGACACATCTGTCTAATGTTATTCATGGTATTGTTTTCGGTTTGTTCTTAATCAAACTAGGTGTCAATTTGTCAGTTTTCCTTTGGAAACGATTGATCCAGCTCTGAGAAGCATGCCCAAAACTGATGGATTATGTGACTTGCCTTCTATTCTAACGCCTCGCTTCAACATTCTAAATAAGGGCCTGTGTTTTGGGGGAAATAAATACCTAGATTAGTTTGTCAAAAACCTCTATTTTTATTATAAACTATTCTATATCAAAATCTAGGTTTTGATAAAATTTTGTCAAACACTCTATATTTTAGAGAAGATATTCTACATCAAAATCTAGGTTTTTTTTTTTAAAAAAAAAACTTTTTTTTCAGATTTTTTTCTCTCCTCTCGCCATCATTAGTATTTTTTTAATACTATTCAGTATCTTTAAATATTTTTTTAGTACCCTGAAATATTTTTTCAAGATTAGTCATTACCCTGAAATAATTCTTCAATATCCTAAAATTTTAAAGTTATGAAGTATTTTTTTTAGTATTCTTAAGTATCTTTTTAATACCGATTAGTACCCAAATTTTTTTTTTTAAGATTAGTTAATATCCCGAGATATTTTTTTAAAATCCTAAAATAAATTTTAAGATCATGAGAAGTATTTTTTCAATACCGGTCGATATTAAGTATCTTTTTTAGTATCCTTCAATCTTCTGAAATATTTTTTTAAGAGCCTAAAATAAATTTTCAAGATCATGAAGTATTTTTTCAGTATCCTTAAGTATTTTTTAGTTTGTCAATACCCCGAAATATTTTTTCAAAATCAGTCATTACACTAAATTTTTTAAAAAATCCTAAAATAAATTTTTAAGATCATAAAGTATGTTTTCGGTCTTGGTCAAGATCCTTAAGTATTTGTATTTTGTACACAAACTTATGTAATTTTTAGTATTTATTATGAAATATAATGTTTACAATATTCAAAATACAACATTATCCTCTATATGCAATTATACCAAAAGCTAATATCTTTTTTTGTTAAATTTGACTCTAAAAATGCCATTTTGAAAACAATATTTAAACATTATCATTTTTATTCAAAACCTATTCTCCAAAAGCTATTTTGACTTTATAAATTACAAAAGTTATTTTTAACTCATAAATCTCAAACTACTATTCTTTAAAAGCTAAATTCAAACGAGCCTAAAAAGTGTTCAAACTGCAACTGATTGAAAAGACTAAATAACCACTCGTTGGGTCAACTCAGCTGACTGGGGAAAAATAAAAAATATAACCCATCCTCACCCACATCAATGAGTCACTCTCACCTCCGCTTTAAATCACCTACACTGCGACAACTTATGCCCATCGCGTTATCTCAATCAAGTTACTCCCTAATAAAAATTAATAATATAAAACATTTAAACCCATTGAGCAGAGCCTTCTGTCCGTTTGTTATATTAAAATTGAAAAAAGAAAACTATACTAAAGCTCAGTTGCACTTATTAAATTGAGTTGCAGCACTTCAAACAAGGCTGTCTGCGTTATAAAAGTCGGGCACTAAACCAAAGAAGCAAGGCTCACATGTCAATACCGTGCTCTACTTGCAATCTGACTATTCGATCACCTTCTCCCCAGCTGTCTCAAACACCCTTCCCAACTTGAAGCTCCTTTAAGCCCCTCATCCTTTCTTCCCCACAAGTCAACTTCTCGCTCTAAAATCTTTACTTGTCATTCATTCTAACATCTCCACATCAAATGATGAGCGCGATCACCCTCCGGATCAAGAATAGGGCTGCTGCGTCTTCAACTTCTCCATCTTCTTTATCATTCCCACTGTCTCTGCTTCTTCTTCTTCTTCTTCTTCTATCTTCACAGGCTTGCTCCACTTCTGCGTTCTCTCGCTCAGCTGTTACGTTTCTTCCTGGGTTTCAAGGGCCTCTTCCTTTCCATCTTGAAACTGGGTATGTTCTCTTTCAATGATTCTCGGTGAAACCAGAAACCTTAATGACTTTTTTCGTCTTCAGTAATAGTTGTAACTGCTTATGGCATTTATTCTTACTTTGCCAAAACAAAATATACTATTTAAGGTATGTGGGAGTCGGAGAATCAGAGGGTGTGCAGCTCTTCTACTACTTCCTCAAGTCAGACCGAAATCCCAAACAAGACCCTCTCATGCTCTGGTTAACTGGAGGCCATGGTTGCTCTGCTTTATCATCTCTTCTCTTTGAAATAGGTAACACAGCGATCGTAATGCTCGTCTATTTTGCTCCAGGCCTTCATCGTTTTAGGATTATTTACTTTTCTAACCCCACTAAATGGACTTTAAGGTCCGCTTCGTTTTCGGATGGAGGAATATAATGGTACTCTGCCTACCCTTGTTTTGAATCCGGACTCATGGACTAAGGTTGTTTCAAAACTTTGACTCGCTTGTAGCGACTCTTCAATTTCAAATTTCTGTGCTCGTTCATAGCATTTTTTTTCTTTTGGTGATTGGTGTCAGGTTTCCAGCATCATTTTCTTAGACTTGCCTGCTCTTACTGGATTCTCCTATACAACACTCCCTATTGCTCCTCAGCGAAGTGACTCTAAACAAATCCAACATGCCGTTCAATTTTTGAGGAAGGTACCATATAAATATATATTTGGTGATTCATGGGGCAATAGCCCAAACGATACAATATAAATTATAAAAATAATTTGCTCTATCTAGTGGTTGACTGGTCACCCAGAATTCCAATCGAACCAAATATACATAGGCGGGGACTCATATTCCGGATTGATTGTCCCTGCAGTTGCCCTTGAAATCTCGAAAGGTAAGCCTGCTTCTCATCTTTCATACATATAACACTATGATCGAAGGATATATCAAGTGTGGAATGTTGTGTTAGATTAAGATTGTACGTGTGATGGCTGAGTTCTTAATTTTATGAATATTGAGAGGTGATCAAAAAATTAAGACAGGGAAATTTTTTAATGCCGTGATTTTGCAGGAAATGAGAAAAGTATAGAGCCACCGATTAATCTCCAGGTTGGTGATTGTTTATGTTCCTAAATTTCCTTCACTGTCTCCAACTTTAAGCTAATAATAAATGACCTGGCTGTAATCAAGGGATGCTTGCTAGGAAACCCCTCAACAGACGACGACATAGATAACAACCATAAGATCCCATTTGCTCATGGTATGGGGCTTATTTCTGATGAACTCTATGAGGTAATTTATCTCTATAGGTATCATCAATGCGTTGAATTTAAAGAATAAATGTTTGTTACTAATCAAAATAAATCAAGTTGTCTCCTTGCAGTCATTGAAAAGCAGTTGTGGGGGAGAATATCACAATGTAGATACCAGGAGTGAAACGTGTGCTGGATATATTGCAGAATATGAAAAGGTATATGCAATGATAATACGTTGTTGTGCGTGCATACTTATCTGCTCCCTTTTGTTCTTATTATAAGCATCAACTAACAAGTTTATTTAGTTCTTTTTATAAAGTACTTACTTGTTCCTAAGGAGCATTAATTATTATTTTTTCCACGTATGCCTATAATTAATAAAGGTAGTGGATGAGACCAATAATTAATATAATATTAGAATTTAGTGTAATTAGTATGGGTAATATTGGAAATTACTTAAATTCTAGTATAACTTTATTAATTTTAACTTTTTTTATTGATTTGTGAGAATAGTTAGTTGGTGTTTGATAATAAGGACCAGATGAAGTATGTAGTACTACATATTTATCAATTTTAAATTTCAGTGTGTTTCAGGAATAAATCATGGACATATTTTGGAACCCGAATGTCCCTTTGCTTCCCCAAAACCACAAAAGTTCTCTGACAGAAGATCTCTCAATGAGATGCCTGAAACCTTATTCAGCTCAAATCCTCAACCACCACTTCCTACTATAACATGTCGAGTAATTCCTCAATCTGCTACCCTATTATTCCTATTAAGCACTCGTTTGGTGACTTAAATTATGGATTGATTTGTAAATTATATGTTTATTTGCTTGTATAGCTTTACGAAGGTTTGCTAGCTCAGTATTGGGCGAATGATGGTTCTGTTCGCAAGGCCCTTGGCATCCGTCAGGTATGAGAATGATAGTATTCCTTAGACCTTCACATTCTCACATAGTTATCATCCATCTGTGAGTGCAATTTGGATGCAATAACAGGGGACCATAAGGAAATGGGTGCGATGTATTGGGACACCTTATACTGAAGAAATTAAAAGCAGTGTTCCATTTCATGTGAACTTGAGTGCTAAAGGTTACCGTGAGCTCATATATAGGTGGGGAAGTTGATCATACATGAATTACTTGTTATGCCTATGGAATATCATTGGCAATTAATTCAAATTCATTTTCTTTCATTTGGTTTTTTTTTTCCTTCATGGCAGTGGAGATCATGACTTATTTGTCCCGTTTCGAGGAACTGAAGTTTGGATAAGATCTTTAAATTACTCCATTATAGATGAATGGAGGCCATGGTTAGTCCAAGGCCAAGTCGCAGGGTAGTCTTTTTGCCAAAAGCAACATTCTTTTTCTTTTTTTAAATTTTGAACCCCAAAACTTGCAACTTGAAACTTGGAGTTGCTCCTTGTTGTGCAGATACACAAGGACATATTCAAATGGGATGACGTACGCGACTGTTAAGGCAGGAAACATATTTTCAGTTTCAGCTTCAAAGAATCCTGGTTCAGAGCTAGGAAATTCATATTCATGTTATTTGTTTAAATCAATTTGCAGGGTGGAGGACACACAGCTCCCGAGCAGAAACCTAAAGAATGCTTTGCAATGTTTGAGAGGTGGATTTATCAAAACCCATTATAATCTTTAAAGGATTGATGTGCAGAAAGTTCAAGCTCCACAATCTCTCACAGTTGTATAATACCACTCATCTTTTAAGCAAATCATCAAACCCATGTAAAAGGATGAAATTTGATGCTAGGATATGAGTCTGTAAGATAATTCTTGTCTGTAAATTTATTTTTCGCTCTCATCAAGATCGGATTCATGCAACTATATGATAATTCTTCTTCCTACTTGGGACTTTCAGGAATTATTGTTTTCTTCACCCCCAAGATTTCGAAACATTCTAGAATCTTTCCTTCATTTACGATATAAAACTGCACTTTGTTGGCTTTCAAATTATATGTCAAGCTAATGAATCCAGTGCTTTCAACCCTCCCCGACGAGGGGGTGGGGAAGAAACAAAGTTAAAAACTCCAACCGCATCATGTGTACAGCCGTGAAATCGGGCCGGCTCATTTAGGGGTCGGGCTTATAAAATTGAGCCTCCAAATAAGTCGAGCCTAAAAGGACTAGCCTTATAGGGCCAAGGGCTTAATAGGACCAGCCCTTTAGGCCCATTATTATTTTTTTTATCTTTCCCAATTGACAGTTGCCCACTCACCCAGCTGAGTGAGTCTGATCCCGAAGAAAGCCACTTGCCTACTCTGTTGTCCAGTATTCACTCACTCAATCACTCTCACAGTCTTGCTCATTTCTATCATTCACTCACGAGTTCACGTTTCTAGCCTCAGTCTCGTTGTCTCGGCCTCATGCAACCTAATGTCTTTGTCACAAAAATATAAGGAAAAACTCAAGGGATTAATGAATTATTAGCCATGTCAGCTAAAGTTCAGACATCTTCTCTTCAAGAGAATGATGGATCAAAGCCTAAGAATCCTAGACATTTGGTTTATTATTTGTTGGGGATCAAGATTATTAATTATTAATTATGCAGGAGAATAAATTCTTGATATTTTTACTTATGAAGTAGAGCCTTCTACTAGAATTAAAGCACAATCAAATGTCTTTGAAATTGATAATAGTGACAAAGAAGACAGGATTGATAGTCATCATAGTTGTTTAGTGGTAAGCTTCTTATGCTTTGTGTGAGTTATTGGTGGACAATAGTTTACTTTTGATTATGAATTAATGATTGTTTTTGTTTGTTGCATAATGCATGTTGTTTATGCCTTAATGTTAACAATATTTATTTGATTAATTATAACTTTGATTGTTGTAATTTATTAATGATATTTCTTTTAAAAAAACGCAAAAAAAAAAAGTTAAAATTTAGAAAAATAACTTTTGCCTCTATGGGGCCGACTTTAGCGCGCATGCTCTTAGGCCAAGCCGTAAAAAATAGATATTTTTCTTACCCTAAGCCTAAAAAGGCTTTAGGCCCTACCCTGTTAAAAGGGCTGGCCTAGATTCCAGCTTTAACTATATTCCCAGTTCAAAAGAGCAAGAAACTGTTTTCCCCCTCAACTAAGGGCGCCCCAGTGTCAGTCAAGTTATCAAAGGGAGAACAAGCATGTTGCGGCCCCGCACCAAAAACCATGAATCTTTCCGATTTTCAGTGGCTTGTCCCGTTCTTTGACACATTTGTCTAATGTTCATCGGTTTATTCATGGTATTGTTTTTGGTTTGTTCTTAATCAAACCAGGCGTCAAATTGTCAATTTTCCTTCGGAAACGATGGATCCAATTCTGAGAACCATGCCCCAAACTGATGGATTGGGTGACTTGCCCTCTACGTGTACGCAGCGATTAAAAACTCAGGCATTCGGCATGCAAGTTGTGAGATCGAGATGTTGCCTTGTTTACAGTCACAGACCTGATTGTTAGGAAGGACGTAAATGGCAGAAAACTATACATGGCCCAAAAAATATGAGGGGTTAAGTATCAATTTTGCCCTTTAAGTACACGCTCAGGAGCAATTTTGCCCCTGAAGTTTTCGATGTAGCAATGTTGCCCCTGAAGTCTCAAAACATAGCAATGTTGTCCTTCCATTAACAACCCTAATGGTGCAGCAATTAAAAACTCAGGCATTCGGCATGCAAGTTCTGAGATCGAGATGTTGCCTTGCTTACAGTCACAGACCTGATTGTTAGTAAGGACGTAAATGGCAGAAAACTATGCATGGCCCAAAAAATATGAGGGGTTAAGTATCAATTTTGCCCTTGAAGTACACACTCAGGAACAATTTTGCCCCTGAAGTTTTCGGCGTAGCAATGTTGCCCTTAAAGTCTCAAAACATAGCAATGTTGCCCTTAAAGTCTCAAAACATAGCAATGTTGCCCCTCCATTAACAACCCTAACGGTCAACGTTAGGGTTGTTAACGGAGGGACAACATTGCTACATTTTGAGACTTCAGGGGCAACATTGCTAGTTGACCGTTAGAGTTGTTAACGGAGGGCGGCACATTGCTACGTTTTTACATTTTAGGAGCAACATTGCTAAGCCGAAAACTTCAAGGGCAAAATTGCTTCTGAGCACATATTTTAGGGACAAAATTGATACTTAACCTAAAATATGAGGCCTAAAAATTTGTTTCATTCAATTCAGTTCAGCTAGATCGGGTCAGTCTAAAAAACGACGATATCGAGCCCAGAATCAAGCCAGAATAAGAATAGCCCTTTAAAGTCCTCCCATTAAAAATATCACATTTTTGTCCTCCCATTCCAAAAACCAAAAAAAAAAGAAAAGAATGGTCCTTTAACCATCGGGTGTTCTTCCTAGTGAAAGGTACAGCCTAAACGAAGGTACTAGTACTAAATATAAGATCACTAATAAATTAAAAAATAAACTCCCTCCCTCTAACCCTAAATATAAAATAAAATTATTTTTAAAAAAAAATTAAGGAAGCTAAATAAGTTATTTAATCATATTATATATTATTTATCATTAGATTATATGTAAATTTATAAGTTAAGCAAAATAGTTTAGAGAAAAAAAGATAAATATAAATATTTAAAATAATTTAATTAACTTTCTTAATATCTTTAAAAATAAATAAGGACGTATTATGCCAAAATCTGTTTGAGAAACTGTGAACTTGTAAATCACCAAGCATACCAAAGCATTCAGATACCGATTTGAGATTGGCAGGGATAAACTGACATCAGTTTCATCTTCAAGAAACAACTATCACTTGTGTACTTGTTAAAGTCGCAACTCACAAATATAGCTAAGCATTCAGGGATCCATCCCAGGTCTCAGTTGTCAGGGATGAAATAAGAGTAATAGATCTGTCCTAAGGAAACTAGGGACTTTTTTCCAGTATGAGTCGTCAACCGTCCTACAAGAGAAGATCAAAGGAAGAATAACTACGAGCTGTATAGCCATTAGCCACAGAAGAAGAACAGTAATTTACGAAGATGCGTTACTGTAGGATTTGGAGAGATAGATAAAGGTCACCCTCGCCCTAGTCCAAACAGTTGCAATAACGTAACATATAATCTGAGTCAATAAACTCCTTACAATTTGCAGAACAAAAGAATTGAACATTGATCATGTACAATTTCAAATTACTGATAAACATATCAAACGTTTCCCTAAGAATATTTCAAAGAAGACCGAGAAATCAACTTGCTCAGGAAAAGAAACAGGATCACTCAAGTAAAAGAAACAGGATCACTCAAGTAACAAATCATTTTTCTAGAAATTATCATTATCACAACACTTCAACAAGCAGCTGGAGGTTTCAACAACCTCTAAGCGTACGAAAGCAGTCAAGCTATGTTTATAAAATTGAGCAAGCGCAACCTCGCATGGGAATGTATCTGGTACTCAATTGAATGGATGTAACTAGATGTTGAGCCGTTGAACACTCATTTACACAGACGCAATAGATGTGACATGGTACTTAAGGGGCTTAGGATTCCTTAAGACTGGCCAGAATGAAATTTTTAATGTTAGAAACAATTTTCACACATCGACAACTCATTGTACCGCCATGACCATCACCAATCTCTCTAATTCCACGATTTTTCAAATGGAAAGATGGGGAAAAATCAATTGTAAAAACAAATAAGCTTAAAAAATCCCCCACCTATTGGATAAGGCTTTTGTTGTTGTTGTAAGAAAATGAAGTGCACGGATCAAAGAAAACTAGATCGGCAAACCGTTATGTGAGGTGGACAGCATATATAGATGTTACTTGGTACATAACGGAAGCAAATCCCAGAAAAAAACACAGGATGTCCAAGGGATCTGTAATCGCGAGAGGCATATTTCAAAATACAAAACATCTACTGGTAGATCTAGGTATGAGATAATTCTTCATTGGGTGTACACTAACATAGCATTACCGGACACACTAATTGTCATTGGCATTTAAGAATCGGACTCAGCCACGGAGGTCGCTTCTGTTGCAGGCGAGGGAGGAACTTCGGAGGAGGCGGTCTGAGAGGCAGAAGTGTCGACAGTAGAGGCAGAAGTGGATCTGGCCTTAACAGTGTCGAGCATCCGCTTGCTGATCTCCTTGGAATAGGCCTGAAGGATCTCGATGCCATCGTCCTCAGCGGAGGCAGAACCACCAGCGGCGGCGAAAGCCTCTTCCTCGATCTGGCGGGCGACAGAAGAGGCCTCGTCAGGAAGCATAGTGCCGTAGCGCTTGGAGAGGACGGACGGCGTAGAGAGTGTTTCGATTAAGCGATTGATGACAGCATCACGTGTACGCTGGGTAGGAGGCCATATGCTGAATGAGATTCCGCCGGGTTTGTCAAGCTTGGTGGCGGTTTGGTCTTGATTGCCCTGCGGCTGAGAGTCCTGCTCCGGTGCGGAAGCTGCGTTTGTGATTTCCGAGTCGCTCATTTTCAAAACACAGGATGTCCAAAAATGTTACGAACGGAGAGGAAACTGCGATATCACCAGTTGATTAGAGGAAAGGAAAAGAATACCGAGCCCTAAAAAAAGATATATATTGAATAGGGAAAAGAGTTTGAGCCAAAAAAAAATAGGGAAAAGAGAAGTGTGGTGGAGAGAGGATCGGGTGTGGCGTATTTCAAGAGCTGGAACTTGTAGGTGGGGATGATCACAAGTATTGGCTGCCTTGAAAGCAAGATCAACGGTGAGACTGGCAGCGACTGGCAACCTACCTCTTTTCCTCATCATTTTCTTCTTTTTTCCTTATTAATTCATCTCGACCGTTGATTAAGAAAAAAAAAATATTAAAGTGATATTGTGATTAATTGAATGTATATAATTTAAAGATGACGAAATAGAAAAAGATTAAAAGTGAAATGCAACCTCTTTTTCCTCTTGTTCTCCCACGGATCAGGTACTAGAAACTTTTCTCTTTATTTCTTTTCACCTTGACTACCAGAAACTTCTTGAATTATAATTATTTATTCCGTAAACCACAAAATGAGGAAATTGGGATGCGGAGTCACGGGAATTTATATCATGTCTATGGGGTGGGTATCGATTATAAGGGGTCTAACATTTGCTTTTTCAACTAGAGGAGATTTAACGATGTTAAATGCCTATTTTGAATGCAGTAGAAACTGATTTTTGTTAATATAATATACAGTATACGTTATATATATGTAAGGTGAATTTTCTTTTAATTTATATAAATATACTTCTTCAACGTCAAGCCAACACTAAATCTGATTATGTCGATGATGGGCAAACATTAGAATTAATATTAGATGGGAATGCAAGCCTAGAAATGTAAGTTCTATACTTTTATAGTGTTGTTTAAAACGTGTTGGAGTCAATGTTTAGGACAAATAAAATGTTTTTATTAGTGGACTATAGATATTTCGTAATTCCTGTAACGTGATTCACTGATGAATTTGTTGGAAAAATACTTTTCCCTAAATGTTGATTGTTTGGAGATTACTTTCTTCGCTCCTGAAATGCGGATTTTAGTATAGAGGGTTTGTTTTAAACTTTAAGCCCCTATTTCACTTAACCCCCAAAAATTATAATATTTTTTTAACCTTTTTGTATTGATTACTTATATTAAGAGAGTATTTATAAATGGACATTTTTGTTCACCTTTATAGTCCTTTTAAACCTAGCATATAGAATTGCTAAATATTCCATATCAAAACAAGCATCTCCTTGTTAACATCATTCATGTCTTTCCTCTCAGGAGGGAGTTTTTAAATGGAGGAGATGCTTCCCTTACTCCAAACAATACTCCTAACTCATCAATTTAATTAAGAGAGATAGTGCTCCCCCAATCTTAAATTAATGTGCTCCCATGTGATAGCAATTGGAAGTTTTAAACGTAGTTTTTTAATGGTGATTTACGACATATAAGATAAATATATGAAAAAAGTTTTATTTCTATTTACGTGAATAAACACTCTTAAAACTTTTAAAAGTGATCCCAAACATACATGCTTTTAAATGGACACTGCAATTTTAAATATCGCTTTTAAATGGGACGCTGTGGACTCTTCGAGCAGGCGCACATACCTGCTACAGGGAGATGAGGAGAACGCGATTGCTTACTGCTTAGAGTGCTTCATACATTACCTTATCACTCATATTAATTAATATTAGGGGGCATTTATAGTTGAGGCGCTGCATTTAAATTGGTGAGTACGCTTGCTTTTCCACAATGGTTTTTAAAATGTAACATCTCACTCGTTTCAAGCGGTCATTGATAAGGTCAAGGAGCGGCTGGCGCGGTGGACCCCTAAGACTTTCTCCTTAGCTGGAAGAGCTACGCTTGTTTCCTCGGTGTCTTCCGCTATCCCAGAATACACAATGCAAACATCCCACCTTCCTAGTACGGTTTGTGAGGCCCTGGACAAGCAGAATAGATCCTTTTTGTGGGGTAGCACAACAGAGAGTCGTAAAATGCCACTGGTTGCTTGGGATGAGGTGTGCATGGAGAAGAGAAAGGGCGGTTTGGGGTTGAGGCATGCAAAGTACCAAAACCAAGCCTTCCTTATGAAAGTTTGGGATGGAGACTAGTCACGCATAGGGAGGACCATGGGTTAAGGTTGTACGGGACAAGTATAAATGTGGGGATGACTTAATCCCTCGCATTGAGGCTACACGACTGGTTCAAATGTGTGGACGGAATTAAGCGAACTTGGGATAAAGTTCGAGGGGGATCGAGAGTACAACTAATCCACCCGTGCGTGCGATGGAAGTTGGAGAGGCATGGTGAATTCACGGTGAAATCGGCATATAGCGTGGTTTCTAACAAGGGAAGGGAACATGGATACAAGCGGGAGCGCATTTGGAAGGTTCGAGCGCCACACGGGTGTAAGATGCTCCTTTGGGCGCTAGCTCGTAAGTGCGCTCACGAATGCAAATCGAATGAGACGGGGACCGACGAATGACGAGTTGTGCCCTATGTGGTGCATGGTGCGAAGATATTATTCATGTATTTAGGGATTGTACGCACTCACGTTCCTTATGGAGAAAAGTGGTGCCCCCGGACAAGTGGCGCACATTACGTAGCAAGCCTTTATCGAGTGGATATGGTGGAACATCGGTGGTAGAAGCAATGCGAATAAGGAATGGGCGTCCGATTCACTATACTATCTTTGGTGGATCTAGAAGCGAAGAAACTTATTTGTGTTTGAGAAGCAATTCACCCCTAATAGTAACATCATTGCTAGCACGAATGCGATGTTGGAGAGCAGAAATAGTATGAATAATCGTCTAGCAGGTATGCCACTTAACGGCATTACTCTTACCACTAGTCGTGGGTTTTGGCATCCGCCGAAGTTCTGGTTGGGTAAAGGTGAATGTGGATGGTGCCTATTCTAGAACTACAAATAAGGGAGCTGTGGAGGGATCATTCAAAGTTCTTCGACTCCTTTCTTAGGGGATTCTTTCACTCTATTGAAAGGGACGATGAGTTGGATCATTGAAGCGTGGGCTTGCCTATTGGGCCTCAAAGCTGCTTGGGCAATGGGCTTTCGGAAGGTTTGGTTGGAATCGATTCTATGGAGTGTATTACATTACTTTCACATGCACGGGGAGGTTCTCACCGTGACTCGACATTACGGACGAGGTGAAGCAACTTCTGAGATGGAGTGGGAAACTAAGGTGGTGCATATGCCTCGGTCAGGGAACAAAGAAGGCGACTTTCTAGCATTAAAGGGACTAGAATCAAGATGGGGGTTCCATGAAGTGTATCGGCCGGAGGCTCTTGAGGTTATCCTCCGTCGGGATTGTAACGGGTGTAATACCGCAGTAGGAGGTAGTTGAGGTATCCCATTCTTATAAAAAAAAAAAAAAATGTGACATCTCACGATAACTTGTCCGTTGATACTTCTTTATTATCTATAACTTATCCGTTTAAATATCGCAATCATGGAAAATTAATCATTCTAAAACGGATGGGAAGGAAGTTGTACAAGTGAAGTTTTTTTTTTTTTTTTTTTTTATCGTCTGGAGTTAAGAATCCTGTTTTGAGGTCCAATATATAACACCCTATTATCCGCATCAATTAAAACTTAAAAAAAAAAAACACGTAAAAATAAATAGGGACGGAGGGAGTTGTACTAGTAGGGCCCAATTTTGATTTTCTGGTGGGTAAAATAGAGCCCAATAAATCATCATGGCCAGCGTGTGGATAGATGGTCCAATTCGTGCTTGTGGCCTACAAGGAGCGAACAGACCCAATTGGTTGGTGGCTGTGAATTTATCTGTCCAGGAGCCCAGCCCAATAGTGCTGTCTCTCCGTCTCTTCCCTGTCCCAAACGGCGAGCGTTCGCCGCTGTTCGAAATCTGTTCCAAGGAACAGAAGGCATAGCTCCAACCAGTGAGTGATCGACAACGATGATCTCAATCACTTCCGCTGAGCTTAACTACCTTGTCTTCCGCTACCTTCACGAATCAGGTCGATGTTCTTCTTTCCATATGGAATTGAATCCGTTTTTAATAATCTAAGAATGTGATAGCTTACAAGTTATACCCAAGACGTCGGTATTTTTTCCTACTCTTTTTCTTTACCTTACGTCTAAATATTTTAGGGGCAAAAAACTTATAAATAGCTATGGCTCCAGATAAAGAAACAATATCTCCTCTGCTGAAATAAACCTGTTGCCGGACTTGTATCTGGATTTAGTCTATTTAATGAATATGCCTGTGACCTTTTTCCCCCCGTCAACTTCTCTTGCTTGATTTTTTTATGCATGTAACGACTTGAGCCTCTCACGGTGAAAGTTAAATCGTGTTGGCTCCCTCCTAGATTCTTACATGTCATTATATGCAAGCTTAGAAGAATAATATTTGGTCTTTTTTTTAAAAAAAAATAGAAAGTGAAGTTTAACATCCGAGAGTTTTTTGAAAAAATAAATTATAGCTCTCTCACAAACGTTTGAATTGTTTCAGGTTTTACGCATTCAGCATTTGCTTTTGGGTATGAGGCAGGGATTGATAAAAGCAGAATCGATGGAAATTTAGTTCCACCAGGGGCTCTTGTAACATTCATACAGAAAGGAATTCAATATATTGAGCTGGAGGCGAACTTGAGTGGTGTAAGAATTTTTTTTCTTGTTATATTTCGGTTGTGTGTAACTTACCGATTATGTGCTTTAGGCCCTCAAGCTGATTGGTGTCTACGTTAGGTATATCCAGAGTGATGCAGAAACAGATGACGATGTCTCATTTCTACAACCTCTTGACCTTATTACCAAGGATCCTAAAGAACTACAAAATATGGTTAAAACCAAAAGGGAAAATCTACGTCAACATAAGTTTGAAGCAAATAAAAAGGTGAATGATTTCAGTCAAGACACTGCAAGTGAACATGCTCAGGAAATGGACAAAGAGGGCGAGGAAAGGGGAAATCAACATGAAATTGATAAAACAAACCTAGAGAAAGAAGCCGAGCAAGAAAAGGGTGAATATAAAGAAATACAGCATTTGGATCAAAATGATGTGGAGAGGGATGAAGATAAGATTGTTGCTGAAAATATAGAAAATGGAACGTGTGGAGGTGAATATGCACAAATTGTTTTTCTCCGTGTTTATAATTTTTTGTTAATTTTTATGGATAGCATCCTGGAAAGCAAGTAAAATTTTTCATGGAATAGGACCTGAGCCAATGGAGATCTCGCAAAGCTCCATGATTTTGCCTACTGAGGTTCCAACTTGTGATGTAAAAATTTTGGAAGGTCATACCTCTGAGGTTTGAACTTACCTGTTTCATTTTCCAGTTGCCCCCCACCCCACAAAAAGAAAAAATTGTATGGCATGTTGAAAATCTTTCTAGTGCTGACAGGTTTTTGCTTGTGCATGGAATCCATCAGGCTCGCTTCTTGCGTCTGGGTGAGTACAACAAGATTTATAAAGGAGACCTAGCATTTTCAGAAATGCTTCCTCACTAATGGTGTTCGTCCATTTATTAAATAATTCCATCGTGCTTTTTTTTAATAATAATGGAGTAGTTTGTTTACATAGTTTTCTTTCTTTTCATATAACTGTCCTTTTGTTTTTTCTAATTTATCAAATATAAACTGTGTCCTATTCATTAAGCTCCTAACAGCTTGGTGCACATTTGAGAATAATTTTATTATGACTGTATTAATTGATGTCGTGGACTGATTATAACTCTTATATTCTGGATTTTGTTCTAGAGTTTGTACTAGGTGTTGATAGAAATCTTCCATTCATCTTGATAATATTCACTTTGGTGTTGAATGAAAAGCATGTTTCTCTCTTCAACGCATCAAAAAAATCGTGCTCATCTCTATCTATTATCATCTATATCTTTATGAGTGATAACTCAAATTTGGTTTTAGAAATTAGATGATAGTATGATTGCATAGAGCTGGCATGTGAGTAGAATTTTCGTTCATAATGGTGCATAGAAGATGTTCTGAACAAAAATAATTCAAAGAAGTGGCTAGATATTGGTGCCACTTATGTCATCATTAGTTTATTTATTTTCTTGAGAATATTCATGTTAAGAAAATGTTATAATGTTTTGTTTACATTAGATCTGGAGATTCAACAGCCCGGATCTGGAAAATTACAGAAGGACCTATTAACGCCAGCCTACAAAATGAACCAATAAATGTTGCGGTGCTAAGGCACTTTAAAGGAAGAACTAGTGAGAATAGCAAGGATGTGACGACACTTGACTGGAATGTAAGTATACTTAACAATATAGTGGTCTACACACTCACAATTTACTGTTACTTTTTTGATATCTTGCAATGGTTATTTTAGTCTTGATTTGTCCTGGAATGCTAATTCCTCCTCTTCGCCTGTCTCTCTCTCTTTACCCTGGCTGAATTGTTTCTACTATGATTTTATTATGTAGGGGGATGGCACATTACTGGCAACTGGTTCTTATGATGGTCAAGCAAGAATATGGAGTAGAGATGGTTAGATTTTTCATATTATTCTACTGAAAAATATGCATGTTTTTAATGATCTGTTCATCTTTTAACTATGGATCTTGTGATTCTTTTCCTCTATGTTATTGACTAATGTCTTGCTTGTGATATTATTTAGGGGAGCTGAAGAGCACATTAAACAAGCATAAAGGTCCAATCTTTTCTTTGAAATGGAATAAGAAGGGGGATTACCTTCTTAGTGGCAGCGTTGATACAACTGCTATTGTATGGGATATAAAGACTGGGGAATGGAAACAACAATTTGAATTTCACTCTGGTAAACTGGCATTTGCATCGTTTTTATGAAAAAACCCTTCTTCCCTATAACTTCCATTGTAATAATAATTATTATGGAACCTTTTCAGCACCAACTCTTGATGTAGATTGGCGAAACAATGTTTCATTTGCAACATGTTCCACTGATAACATGATATATGTGTGCAAAATTGGAGAGAATCGGCCAATCAAAACCTTCTCAGGGCATCAGGTATCTCTTAGTCCTTAGCCTGCTCTGATATTTTTGTAATTTGTGTACAATGACATTATGACCTTCCATCTTGAGATAATGTATTTATCATTGGTCATAAGGAACGTTCTTTCTCTGCATTAATTTTAATAAGAAATTCCAAATCTCCTCTGTTTCAGGGTGAAGTTAATGCTATCAAATGGGATCCAACAGGCTCTTTTCTGGCTTCTTGCTCAGATGACCATACTGCCAAAGTAATCAACATGAAATATTTAAATTGGTCTGCTTAGTTATCATATCACAAACACACTAGGGTAGAGCATACATTTACGCTGTAAAAATTTGAGACCAGTGGAAATAGCCTGATCTGGTGGAAGATAGTTGGATTTTGTCACATGAGATATTAATTGATATTTTTTATTTTATTGTGTTGATAGTTTCGTAAGTTTAAGTTTTTGGAGCACATTGCACGTGTGCGCATTGATAGTATCCTAGTGGGCCAAGGGTTGTTGTTTTATTTTGTGTGAGAGAGAGAGAGTACCTTCATAAGTCGTGATGACCAGGTATCATGAAAATGTCCATGTGAAAGTGTAAACCCGGTATTGTCCTTTTAAGGATTTTAATGGATTTAATTGACTAGTGAAATTACCATGCAGATTTGGAGTCTGAAGGAGAACAAGTATTTACATGATTTGAAGGAACATGTTAAGGTATCCACACATGTTGGCAGGTATATAGTTTTTTTCATGTTTCCTCTCAAAACTATTCTCAACAAAGTTATGGTCCTTTAGGAGATATATACCATTCGGTGGAGTCCTACTGGCCCTTGTACAAGCAACCCCAATCAGCCATTAGTTCTAGCAAGGTAAATATGCTTCCATTATTATAGTATATGAGCTTGTCATTAAGAGGGGTGTGTGTGTGCGTGTGTGTGAGTAGTTTCTTGTGAATACTCTGTTTTTTAATAGCCAACTGAACCTTATAGCTGGGACTATTTTCTTTTAAGCAGTGCCTCTTTTGACTCTACAATAAAGTTGTGGGATGTGGATCTAGGAAAAGTGCTCCACAGCTTGAATGGTCATAGGTACGTAAACTAGATCACATTGCAACACACACGTACTTGCCCTTATGCATGCATACATATATGCTAATTCATACACAAATTGAATAAACTTTGTTGTCTTTACCTTTTTAATTTGGACAATGCATTGTTGTATTTAGCACGCTTGCAAGTTGCCAAATTTCACATAAATAAGCCCTCAAATTTTTTAGCCCATCTATCTACTCATCCTCCACACAAACGTTGAAATGGAAATGTTTGAACAGGATAAGAAGACTTATTTACCACTGGTGGGCATTTAAGTAATCGAAGAGAAAATCTTTCTTATGAGCCTGATTTTCACAGAGAAGGAAAAACAATATAAAACTATGAGAAGTTCAGCCGATACAAAGTTCACCATTGTTGCCAGAATAAGGTTAATTCTTTGGCACCATCAATTAAGTGGAAATTGGCTAGTTTAGCAGAAATCAGGATTTGTTTCTTTTCCTGAAAATGATCAAGGTTGGGCATGGGCATGCAATATTTTGAGCATATGGTGATATTTTAATACATGCTCATTTTTCAACTCAGGGTTCCTGTATATTCCATTGCATTCAGCCCAAATGGTGAGTATCTGGCGAGTGGCTCCATGGATAGCTGCATGTATATATGGTCTGTGAAGGAGGGGAAAATTGTGAAGACATATACCGGAAATGGTGGGATATTTGATATTAGTTGGAACAAAGATGGCGACAAAGTTTCTGCTTGTTTTTCAAACAATATTGTTTGTGTCTTGGATTTCCGAATGTAAAGCCAAGCTATACATTGTTCGTAATTATTACTTATAGCTCCTGCACAGCGCCACTGGCTACACTATTATTCCTGGCCTATGCCTTTCTGCTTGCGCTTGCCCGGTTCATTGGCAGGTCAGATGGAAATCAGCAAATGGAAGAGGGCGCCGTCCAGAAATTAGCTTGGACACACTGCTTATTGTGCTTAATGGTACGTGGTGAAGACTGAAGATGCATTCTTTTTGTTCTGGGTTTGACGTACCCGGCGGAAAATTACCCAGTGCCTGAAATTTCTAACTATTTGTTTTGTAACGTGTATTCCTTATCAATATATTCCCAAGTATGTAAGTAGGTGAATATGTTTTTAGCCACAATCACCTTATTGAGTTATTGATATTTACTTGGCTATGCATATGCGTGATATTGTGTAATGATTTTATTCTTTCTGTTACTGTATTATCTTTAAATCGCCAAGGCTTCTCAACAAGAGAACAATTTGAAAATTTTGTTTGTAAAACTTTATAAACTAATGAATTGGAGACTCGTGCTTTTCTTATGCTTGGTTTGCCTTATTCACAACTTTCGATCCCACTAAATTACCTTAGTCGTTGAATTTTCAATATGATGAATATATCATGAAGAATTAGAAAAAAAAAACTATACGATAACGAAATACAGGACTTATTTTTCTTTGATGATTTTTTCCCTTAAAGTTAACTCTAATTTCTTTCACTAAATCATTCAAAAGGTGGCACCTATTACTGTAGTTAAATTTATTTCTTGATTTTTGTAAACAAAATATTTTTAGGTAACTAAAATTACTAACATGAACATATATGTCGAAATATAATTATCTTTCAACAATCATTTATTATTAAATAAATTACTAATATTTCAACTTCTTTTTATTTAAAGGATTATATATTTTTAAAATTATATATTTATTTAAAAAAAATTTAAATACCCTGTCCATTGCAAGGGATATTCACTAGCTTTAATAGATACTCATACAGACACAGATTTTAGATTCTATGCACCTCATACATGAGCAATTTATTTATTAATTTATATTGGAATCCAACGCAATCCACCCTATCCTGTCCGCCTTCATTTCACGGGCTTCTAGCTTTTCCATTAATGTATTCGAAAGATTTCTGATATCACATTCGACTGACATCTTTTTGTTTTTTATTTTTTGCAAAGACCAAATAATTTCTCAGTGCTTACTTCTAAGCACGCACAAATTCTGCTGACTAAACAGGGAGATTGCTTTTAGCTTGAAGAATTTATCCCCACGCCCACATTGACGAATTTATAATTCATCTAAAAAATAAGCAAGAACAAAAGTGGCATGGCCTAAACATGTGGAGTTGCAACGCTGCAATTCAACCAAGTCCATAAAATTCTAATAGAATTACATGAAACTAGCTAGTGGAAAAAAGAGAAGACAATTACAAACCACCAGTCATTCTCTACATGGGAAAGAAATAAGAGTAGGAGATAGTGTTCTGTACAAGTAAACATTGACCACTGATTGCATGCTAAACTATAAAACAATTTCGTTCACTGCAGATAAGAGCAATCAAGGGAGAAAATTGGTACATAACTTTCCCCTATACACACAAATAAAACAACACCGACAGAATCCTCCCAAAGAATACTCTAAAACGCTTCACAAACTACAATCTAAGTCAGTTAGCATTACGGCAACCAATCCAATGATCATCATACACAAAAAAATCTCGTCTTCTGATATTTATAACTTGCCTCCTCAGCCTCCGCCAACAGTTGAAACCTAGGTCATGGCCACAATCACCTAATGATCTGTCTCTGTAACTTCAAAATAACAAAGAGGTATCTCAGGAGGAGAAGGCGTTGTTGCAACACATTTGAACTGTTTTCAAGACAACCAAATGCAGTTGGGATCAGGATAACTTTCTCCAACGTTAAAAAGTGGGATGAAAAACTTCAAAATTTCATTCATTTGTTTAAGATAATGTGATTTATGCCCATTGAAAAGGGGGTGGGAAGGGAAGGTAGAAATTAGTTCAAAATCTTACCTTATGCTGTTTATATTTATCTCTTACAGCTAGCAAAGACCCGCCTCTTCTGCTGAGATACAAGTCAAGAATGACCAGTACACAGTCCTTCAAGTCCGATGATTTATACCCTGAGCGTTGATGGAGTGCAGAGTTCTGTAAAAAATTTATATCATTCAGTAATTGACTCCACAGTTGAAGCTAGTGTGACAAGAAAAGGTTACAAGACTGAGTTATTACCCAAGGATAAGTCTTTGGGCTTAACATAAATCTCGCAAGAAATATGACAGAGGCAGCCACCAAAGAAGGCAAGAACTTTACACAACTATACTCCAACAAACTGAGCTCCGCAAGATAGTAAGTAAGGAATTCAAACTGGAGTTCAGAAACCTGTATCAATAAAAAAACGAACATTACACTCTGAACTTACCAAACATGGCATAACCAACAGTGAAAAAGTGTGGCATTGTGTAAATGACAGACTATCCTACCTCATAATTCTCCAGAGCAACTGTACAGAATCTTCTGCGGATACAGCAAAAATTTTATGATGAGAAATTGTGCAACTCAGAATATTATTCAAAACAATAGGAAACAAGAAATCAGTCCAGCATTCATGCCTTAGAAATGTCTTTACTGTAGGGTATCCCATTTCATATTTCAAAGACTTGAGTATTTCAGCCTCCATGGTCACAACCTTTAGAATCAATAGGGCTGTTAGGAGTTAATAAAGACAAAAGGAAAGTGAAGTACGAGAAGCAGAATGAAACCCAAATATCACCTCTTCCTTGGTGTACGTGTTGTCCGTGATGTAACAAAACTCTTCCACCTCAGGAGGCTTGATCTCCTCATATTTTCTAGTGGCACAAACAAAAACCAAATATAAGCAGTAAGACATGGAGATGATGATGATTAATAAAATCATCTCAATTTTAAGGAATGTAAAGTATCTAATCACTCACGAGGCAATTAGCATTGAAGAAACACCCAGTAACTGCAGCTTGTGCCTACTAAGAGCATTTAAGGATAGATATTTGTCGATATAAGCAACGGTGAGATAAAGGGTGTCCGAAACAAGATTGTATTCCTCCGCAACTTCCACCAACCAATCTACCAGAACGCCTCTCATATTAGGATTAATATCCCTCTGAACTTTTTTTATGTAATCAGGTAACGGTCTTCTTCTGGGATTCGCCTGACCCAATAAGTTAGAATTAGTGAAGGTAGAACCTTTTTTAAAAATGGAAGTTATTCACGGCCCGAGAACTTTGAATCTTTCAGAAATCCCAACAATCATAACAGGTATAGAATCCAAGACCAAGTCAATGGCTTGAATTCGCATAGATTAACATAGAATTAAACCCTAAAGCTAGTGTCAATTCCAAATTGTATATAATTCACCAAAAATTTATGGTACCATCCATAGAACAAAATAACAGCGAAGTGAAGTTGCTAAATACATACATCAGACAAAAAAAAAATCACTAGATTCAACCATTCGCGTGTTGAAGATCAGGTAAAGAACTAGGTTTAAATATATCCTGATGTTGACTAGACATCGATCCTAGTCTTAAAATCAAAATGAAATTAAAGCTCAACATTTTAGTCTTCCCTTTATAAACAAGAATAGTCTGACCCACATGTATAAACTTATGTGCCAGATAAGGCGAGCGAAAATGAAGCGCACCCTCTTACCTCCAATTTTAGAAGATACTCGTAAATATCAGAAACATAAGGCAGAACCAATTGAGGGTCATCAGCACTAATGAGGTTGGATGGCGGCGTCGGGATTGTGGGTAGCACTTTTCTGAGTTTCCTCGCAACTCTGCTACTTTTCTCCTTCCGAATCTCTTCCCCATGGCATGGTTTCTCGGGCACGACGACATTTGACAAGTTGGTGAGCTCTCCCAACACCACGCGCTTCTTGGTAGGAACATGAAATTGTTCGGCAATGGCGGCGGCGGCCCTCTTCTTGGCCGCTCGAGTGGCCCTCCCGCGATTCTCTTGATCGGACATGGTGGAAAGAATGAGAATGAAGATTGAAGAGAAAGAAAGAAGAGATAAGTGTTGGGAAGACTAGTGAGAGAGTACGGTTTTTGAAAGTTTTGCAGGGATTGATTTTTGTTCCCGCTTACACAGGCATTTCAGATTTCAGCCAAGGGGGATCAGGAAGCTTTTAACTTTTAACCAAAACTTATTTTGCAGTCCCGCTAAAGCCAACCTCCTTGGGTTTGAGAGAGAGAGAAGAGAGGGAAATGAGAGACCGAAAAAAACAAGTCAAAAATTGATTACTGAGATTGCGTTCTGATTCCCCCGTCTGTTGTCTCCACTTGCATATTCCGTTCCCTCTTTTTCCTGGTTTTCATCTCAAGATAATATTTCATTATTTAATGGAACGCGGGATTTCCAAAAAGTAAGCGTACCAAATTTTTGCATAACAGCACTTTACCCGCTTACTGAAATCATATTTTTTCGCGTCACTTTCTGAAATAGTGAAATTGCCCGATGTGAAATGAAAACTAACCATCACCGTGAAAGTGTATTATTTTTACGTGTTAAAAGTATAGGGTTAAAGTATCCACACAAAAAAGGTATAGGGTTAAAGTTCAGGGTAATAAAGTTTTACTCTAAGGGTATCTAGTATAAAAAAGTTTTAAAGTGATCAAAAATACCAAAAAAAACTTTTAAAAATTTAAAGTTACTACAACGTGTTTAGAAAAAAATTTACGTCCATTAGAATCACAAATTTTTAAGGGTTAAGATGTAAATTGACCAACAAAATTTTATTCCAGCACAAAACATTACATTATGTAGCAAAGACAAAAAAGTTTTTGAGTGAACCTAAAATATTTTCTCGTTACATTTGTTATTTTTTTGTTGCATTCACTCTTTCTAATCCCAAAGTACATGATTGAGGGGTCCCAATAAAGATTTGCAATAATCTGATTTTGGGTGCATTGCACAAGTCCATGTTAGATGCAAAAGTCCAATTTTAGTGACTTATGCATCTAGCACTCTAAAAAAAAAATTTGTGTATCTAACACTCTAAATTTTTACTTGTGCTACAAACACTAAAAATGTTTTTTCATATCATTTAGTATCTTAAAATATTTTTGTGTGCGTCTAATATTTTGAAATATTATTTCAAGTATATTTCTACCACCCTAAATTATTAATTACAAAATTGCACCCAAAAAATATTCATGGGTATTTGATGTGTCTGAAAAAATACTCTAAAAAAATACGTAATACTAAAGTGTTAGATGTACACCATAAATGTCCAAGCCCCATTACTTTGAGACACTAAATACATCTAATAATAAATAAATAAAAACTTTAGGAGTGGGCTCCACGGTAACCCTTTTTCAGTGAATTTCATTTGTATTGCTGTACCTTGTAAGTTTACTTGAAGAAAATAGATCCTGTAATCTGCAAAGAAATTGAGCTCTTGACGTAAGGGTGTCTTAAAAAAATGGAATTTTTTATAATATGAAAAAATTACAGTTAAGAGTTCAAAGTTAAAAATTTTATATTCTAAAATACTCATTTGAAATAGTGATTAAAGTCTTCAAAAATAGTTTTTCAATTGTGATTTACGGTATATGAAATAAGTATGTGAGACAAGTTTTGTCTCAATTTACATAAATAAACACTTTTAAGACCATCAAAAGTGATCCCAAACAATAACCTATACTCTTGGAAATCACTCTCGTTTGAATTTTCTCATAGTATGAATAAATTGTTTTCACATTCCCTAAAATTACCTTGTCCGTGAAGACTTTTTCATCTATTTAATGGATACGGTAGAATGGATTAACGATACTAATGCCTCATTTTAAACTATAGGGTATTTAGGAGTAAGTAGAATTTGAACTCACCATTGCTGTCCTTTGATCAATATGCTGTTGATTGAAATAATAAGAACTTTATTATACAAAAAGGATAAAATAAAAGCGCACTTATTGAAAAATGTAAGAATAATTTATGCTTTAAATTTTAAGAACGGTTAAATTTTGAGTTCAAAATGATTTGAAATGATTTAGATCAAACAAATGTTATGATCATCGAAAATATATCAATTTTAGGATCATGGATTATTACATGTCTAGACCAGATTGATGAGTTTGAAGAATTTAAAATGGAGAGTTACTTGCTTTTACAGTAAGACAATAAAATACCATATAAACCTTAAAATCTCAAATTGACGTTGTTATTTAGTACACATATCAATTATAAGAGTATAATAATTAATAATTTATTTTAATAAAAAATCACTAATTTTATATTCTAATGTTTGAGTGGTGTTTTTTCGATGAGAAATCAACAACCCAATTGATGGGGCATGTCCCCTTAATAAGATAAAGGAGAAGGTGATAAAGAGAACAATATTCTATAATTGTCTTGGTTTGTTAATTCTCTGATTCGGCAATGACTTCCCACGTAATGGAATCTAATAATAGCTTGCCAGCCTTGCCCCCCAAATTCAAAGACATCATTATTGATCTTAAAATCCAAAAGGCCTTCTTCATCCCTCAAAAGCAAAGTTTCATTCATAAATGTCAATAAGTGAAGAAAAACAAGGATCAAATGCGCTACGATGAACATATCTAATTATGATCTCCAATTATAAGTTCCTTTTCCAGCAATGGAACGACAATCTGCGATCTGTCCATCACAATCCACAACTAAACCAAACTTTAATAAAACAAATAATACAACATAGAGAAAATCACACTTAGATCATAAGAACCATATAAAATCACGAAAAAGTCATATAGCATATTCCTCTGATAAAAAGTTACATGAGGACTTCATTGATATTAATTCTAAATGTGAAATTACCTTATTATCCTTGATAAAAAGGTAAGTGTATGTGCCTACTATGATAAATTTATGTGTATATTTGATAAGTTATAAATTGGTTTAAGTGTGTATCTACCTATTCTAACAAGTTTACATACCTACTATGACAACTTATAAAATAACAATTATACGTGTCTATCTTATCTTGACAAGTTTATGTGCCTATTTTGATAAATGTATCTGCCTATTCTGACAAGTTTACATACCTACCATGACAATTTATAAAATGACAATTGTATGTTCCTATTTTAACAGACTTATGTGTTATTTTGACAAAGTATAAAGTGGTGATTGACAAATAACTGCACTTAATCATATACTTAATATCATATTATGTCCAAATATCAAATGCTAAGGGTAAAAATGTAGTTTAACATTCAGAATTAATATCAGTGAAGTTCTTCTGGAGATTTTTGGTAGGGGAATATGCTATGAGAATTTTTTCCCTGATTTTCCCTCCAACATAATGATGTATTCACCCAAAAAACATATAGACCTTCAAAAAGCCCATAAAACCATCCCAACATCCCCTTCCCAAACCCCCCCCCCCCGGGGCGGCCCCCATCAAATCCATTTACGTCTCATTTTATGGATAGGCCCAACAAATCATTAGAATGAGAGCTTCACCAAATTCTTGAATGATCTATCGACAATATAGACAGAATGAATTGAAATCTAATATATCAAATTTTAAAAGTCAAGGTTATTTTTACCCAAAAAAAAAAAAAGTCAAGGTTATTAAAACTAGGTTAGACAAACCGAATTAAGCCGAAAACCAATAAATTAGTCACATAATTGGTTTGGCCCAACCCAAGCCACATAACCAATTAACCAGTTCAATATTTTTTATTTAAAAAAAAATTAATTCAATTTTCTAATTTTCTTTAAAATTTTATATTAACAGCCTTAAAATCTTTACTTCCTCACAAGTTTGCCTTAAATTACTTCCAATTTAACTCCAATTTATACTACTGACACTTGATTCAATATCTAACTGATTTAATGTCTAATCCAAGTTTGATAACCTTAATCTCCATTGAAAGAACTGTATTGAAATTAAAGATCACTATTACAATTAGAAGATTCTCTTCGTTTGCTTTTAAACCATTCTTTTCATTTGCAGTGCACTTGAACAGGTTCGTTTAAGAAAACTTAAAAATGATAATCTGTAGAAATTACTCCAACAAGAACAAGGTTGTAAAAGACGAATAGTACCTAGGAACTACATAACACAAATTTATGACCAAATCTTATAAATTAGCCTTTTTGACCTTTAGTTCACACAATGTTTATTCACATAAAACCAACATTACAAATTATGAAACTTTTTTCACTTTGAATGCATACTTTACACTTCTCTAAAGTATTAGACTTCGTTCTTCCATTACAAGTTTGTGAAATCTCTAGGAAAATTCGTACAAAGTGCCAAGAAACATTATGAAAAAGAAAAAAAAAAAAAAGGCGAATGGCCAGTCTAAAGAACATAAATGAATTGAATTTGAGATAACCACATGAAAGATGAAAGGAAGTAACAATAGCAATGAAGACCCAACTTATTCTTGATTTAAATTCCCGGCTCCTTATTATTAATTTAAGGTATAAAAATAATTGCGAGGAAATTCATCCAGCAAACTTCATATCAAAATTCCTCAGGTGAAATCGCAGGACTGGGCTTGACAGTGTTCCATTTTACATGTCGATAATGATCAAAGCAGAAGGCAATAAACATTCTATATTTGGGAAACCGTTTCTTAGCCACTGTACAGGATTAACAATAAAGGGACCTCCTGAGTATGCCCAAACAGGAGATCCATGTCTTCCATTGCAAAAGATATTAACTTCTATCAAGTTGATGGCGTTTTAGATCAGTTTAGTCAGACAACTCCCAAGTCCCAACTGCATAAAACAACAAACCCGGATCATGTTAGTAAAAAACGATGGTTTCTGCTTAGTTGAGATTGAAGCAGATCCTAATAGTTATGTACCTTGATTGACATGTGCCATTATGCTTCTTCAAAGTGAGAAAATGGAATCTCCGGAGAAGAAGGCAGCATCGCCACGTATTTGAACTGTTCGTATAAATGATGTCATCTCATTCTCTTACGACTGAAAGCAAAGTAATCCAATGAAAAAACAAAAGATTAAATCAAGGATTTACCTTGTGCTGCTTGTATTTCTCCCGTATAGCTTGCAAAGATCCTCCCCTTCTTGCCAAGTACAAGTCGTGTAAGATAAGCACACAATCCTTCAACTCAGCAGGTTTATATCCCGTGCATTTTTGCAGGGCTGAATTCTGTCACATGTAATTCACTAGATGAACGAATGCCTCACATTACAGATTTTTAAATTACGAGAACTTCATTTTTTCAAAGCTATACTAAATTATTATCCTGAGGGTCAAAAACTTACCCAGGGATGAACTTTAGGCCGGATGGTAAAGTTGGCCAGAAATATGACTGAAGCAGCCACCAGTGAAGGTAAAAATTTAATACAATTGTAATCCAACAGACTTAGCTCGGCAAGATAGCAGCAAACGAACTCAAACTGCAGATTTGGGCTCTGAAAAAAAAAAGAGTGCCAACAATCAGTCAACTTCGCAAAGCTTTTCAATTGCCACAAAGGCAGAGGGATATCTGCTTAACTTACTTTCTGATTTCCGGATGTAATACCAGTAAACTTCCTGTACCAACAATCATAATCACACAATCAGTTCAATGTCATCCAATCGGAATTAGGAATTTACTTGAACACTACAACTCAGAAAAATTTCAGAGAATTCTTGCCTCAAAAACGTCTTCACAGTGGGGCTACCCATTTCAAAATTCAGAGACTTGAGTATAGCAGCCTCCATTTCCACAACCTACATCGTTAGCAGCGAGCAATAGAACAAAGGTGAGGATCCGATCAACGGAAATCAAACCACCAATTCACAGGACAAGTTGTGCTGACTGAAAAACAAGTGTAGAATACCTCTGCCTTCCTGTATGTATTATCAGTGATGTAACAAAACTCTTCCACATGCGGAGGGCTAATTTCTTCATACTTCCTACATATAAGAATGAGATGGAATTACAACTCCAATCCGGACAAAGAGAACAGAACTCTCAGAGATACAGGCAGTTTCTGAAGTATTACGATGCAATGAACATAGATGAAACACCCAGCAGCTGAAGCCTCTGCCTTGCGACTTGGTTGGTAGAGAGGAATCGATCAATGTATGAAACGGCGAGGTAAAGGGTGTCAGAGAGAAGCTTGTACTCCTCTGCAACCTCTACTAGCCAGTCAACCAGTATTCCCCTCATGTTGGCAGTAACATCTTTCTGAACTTTCTCTATGTAATCAGGCTTTGGTCTTCTCTTTGACTCCGCCTGAGAAGTAAGCAATCAGGAGAGTTGGTTAACATTGAAACAAATCATATGGCCAAATGAAAATGAAGTTGCCAAAATAAATATTTGACGAACGAATCATATCCAATTATGCTAATCTATATCAGCGATGACCAGATCTCATTAATCGTCCATTTGTCATGGCCCCATCCATGAATGGCAAGCAATAAACTTGATTTTTATGAAACCCAAGGCAACAAGGAGATCAAGAATTACCTCCATTTTGTAAAGATACTTATAAATATCTGAAACATAAGGCTGGCTATCTTGCAAATCTTCCGAATTCTCATCAATGCCTGACTTTGCATCAGTGCGAATTGCCTTGGCGTCATCCGACTTGGGATCCCCCAAAGAGAAGCTACTCTTGGTCGCCGCGGCCTTCTTGGCCCTCGTATTCCTTCGATATTTCGGTTTCTGTGGCTCCAACCCCGGATTCGAGTATGCAGGATCAACAAGATTGGATAAATTGGGAAGCTCCCCCAAGACCACACGCTTCCTTTTAGGTGATCGGTTCTGGGCTAAGGCGTTGGCCCCTGCTCTTCTCTTCGAGGCGCGAGTCTCCATCTCCGTATGCTTTTGCAGGTAGGTCTCAGTTGGAAGGGAGAGGAGAGTGATGAAGACGAAAGGGAAGAAGCAGGGGTAGGGATGAGAGTGGGAAGGAGCGAAATGAGTTTTATAGAATAAGATTTAGAAAGGAGGATGAGCGCCATGTCTGGATTGTAAAATTGTTTTGAAAGGAGAGAGGAAAACGAAAATGGTTTGGAAATGCCGCTATGGAGAGAGGGTCGAAAATTTGAGGATTTGGGTTTTGGCGAAATTGGCTACATTTCAAATTCGCAGCTTGTGTGCTTTTGTTTGCTTTTATGTTTTTCGTATGGCGGGCTCCATTTTCGCGCCCTTTTTTCCACTCATTTCACTCCCCAACCAAATTCTCTTAAAAATTAAAACGCTGCGTTAAGGGAGCAGTCCTAATTAGTAATTACCAAACCGCCACCAAGTCAGCGTGCCCCACCATCATGTCATATCCATTGTTCAAGCTTCCATTTTTAAAAGGATGATTCCCTCTTATCTTAATTATAGAAATAATCTTAATTATAGAAATATTTTTTAGGATGAAAATTGGGCTTAGTGATCCAACAATGTTAAGTGGAAGGGTCGTCGTTCAACGGATAAAAATTACTCTTAAGGATAATAGACTGATCTTCCCCAAGAACTCACAATGATAGGAAAGTTGTTGGTTCTTCGCCAACTGGGGCTGTAGTATGTCCCAGGGGTTGGGTTGTTTGCCCATTAAAGCGGCACATGAGCTGGGTTTAGAAGGTCGTGAGACAGTTCGGTCCATATCTATTATACTACAAAAGTGTTATGGAGGTAATAATATATTTATAAAAATAAATTTAGAATTAAAAAATAAAACAAATCAGAAGTTTAAAATAATTTTAAAATTTTACCAAAAAATAGTTTCACAATGTCCAAATGACTTCCATGTCTAAGAAAGGAATTTGGATCAGGCCTAACTTCATCCCTATTTTCAAGCTTTAATATATGTTAATTTCCAAATGCCCACGAATTATAAGGATTGTATTTTGTATATTAAATATATTAAATATAGAAATTAAACTCTTCCACGCGGATCAATGTAAAACTATAATACTTTCGGTTCTAATTATAAGAATACTTTTATAGTGCAATTTATATTATAAAAGTGTTCATATAATTAGAACCGAAAGGAGTAATAAAGAGTAGAGATTGAGAAAGAAATGAGTGTGGAGATTACTGATGATGGGAGTTGGCTTCTCTACTATGTATGTTATCTCTTTCTGCTGTCATCCTTTTCTATTAAACAGTTTTTGTTTCAAATAAGCCTCACATCATAAGAATGGTGCCAGCGATTTTGCCATTAATCAATAGGAATTAGGAAAAAAAATTAATTGATGGCCCAAATGTATAATTTTTTTTCTAGACACTTTATAAAATTTATAAAAAATTAAAATTCAACAATAATTTAATGTTCTAGGATAAATTTTTAAGAAGTTTAAATTACAATTTTTTGATGTTATAACAATTTAAGCTAAGGAAAAGTTCTTCATCCACATAATTTTGAAACAGTTGTAATTTAGTCTCTACACTTTAACTTAGTTTAATTCAATCCTAAAGTTTTGACTAGGTTGTAACTTGGTCATTAACCTTTGACTCATTGCAATTTAATTCCTATAATTATTGTCATTTTATAATTTTGTTCCTATAATATTTGACTTTATTTTATAAAATATAGAAACTAAATTGTAATAAGTAAAAGTTTAAAGGTTGAGTTACAACCAAAGTCAAAGTGTAGAGACTAAGTTACAACATTGTCAAAATTATATGAATTATTGTTGAATTTTAATTGTTTCTGGCAACAACAACAAAACGAATCTGATAAAATGCATTTTTAAGTTGGTAAGTACGTTTATGGAAATTAAGATAAAACACTTGTAAAAGCACTTTCTATTTTCTACTGCTAATCCAAGTACAAAGTTGGACCATCAGATGAAAATTTTCCTTCCTATTGATGAATGACAGAAACGTGATACAATTCTTATGAGGACTAGTTCGAGACAAAATCGACAGTGTTTAATGGAAAAGGATGGCAGCAGGAGAAGCCAACTTCCTGGTAAAGCGGTGATTAACAGTACAAAGAGATCGATGGTGATCTACCGTGACATGAAATACAAAGCGTAGTTTTAAAAGTCACGTCCCCGCAAAACCTTAAAAAAGTTCGAGGAGCTGCTAAAATTTTATATTTGCGCCATCCTTAATTGGGTTTGTTAGAAAAACATTCATGAAGAAGCTTCAACAGCTATGATTACGACGGTCCACTTAAAACCACCACCACTAAAGCGCGAAAGTGGTGATTTAAAATTACAAACCTCTAGATCACAATATTTCTTGGACCGTGAGATTGTTATAGAGGTGAAATTATAAGAATGAAATGCCAAGCTCTCAACTGGAAAACCAATGGAAAATTGATGAACAACAATAATGCCATTGATGAACAGTGACAACTAGTGATGAAAGTTGGAATTCCAGAGATTATACTGATGATTAACTATATATGTCGTAAGAAAGTCCAGATGTGTATTCACGAACCAAGGTTGAAGACAACAACACGGCATATCATGGTTAGGCTAATGGCGATTTGGTATTAAATTAAGTTGTTCGATGGGTTCAAATGAGAAAAACATAGCTCAAGAAATTGTCCTTCCCTTGTCCATCCTGCAACTGGAAAAGATCCACCTCCTGCCAAATACAGTTCATAATAATCAAGCCACAGCATCCATTACAAAACAACAATATAATGGCTTCATAAAGTTATTTTAATCGCTCTCGTAAGTCGGTCTGATTAGGTAGTGATTAATTAGCTCCTGGAGGCTGGACTGGTTCCCAGTGGGTGGAGTTGATATCAATAATTTGCCCAAAATCATAATGGTTTAAACCGTCTCTGGGACTTGAGTGACTCTGCATGCGCATCAGAATTGGAGTTGGCGATAACACATCAACCACTTCATTTCTCTATGGTTGTTGATTATCTCTGAGAGTGAAATAAACAAAAACATCAAACTTTGCGATGCACGTCTAGCTAGAAGTAACGCAATTGGAGAATTGATCCATGCTTATTGTTCAAAATAAGTAAAATACCCAAAAGGAAGAAAGCTGTCGGCATAATTCGTAGTAAAGTTCAGATTCTGAACCTGTGGAAGCCAATCCACCATGTTCTTCAGGCTTCCGTCATCAAATCCATTGCATCTACGGTTTCGCAAGATGCACCTGATCATAAAGTTCATTTTTATATGAAATAATTATAAACTCATATATAGCTTATTTCGGCCACAAAGGAAAACTTACCTCTCGCAGCTGCACTTGCTTTAGAGTTTCCAGAAGGACGTTCTCGCGATATTCAGCCTCGTATAGTGTCGATATTTCAGAAGAGTCTCCTTCGAATATCCTAAAAAACTGAGGTTATTAGCGATCTATTGTTAATTGATGATACATCATAGACAAATGATGGGGTGAAGGTTTAAGCTAGCTAGGGTACCTTAAGCTTCTTCTCCATCTCTTTCAATCGGGACTTGCACAAAAACATTTCCCTTTTAATACCCTAGTTTTAATACAATTGATACATTAGTCCGAACAATGCATGCATGAAACCCCAAAAAATACAATTAATGTTCGTAGATTTTTTTGAACACAATGTTCGTAGATGAAGATACCTCAATCTGGGAGTCAACGATCATTCAGCTGCCTGCAGTCAAAGTTCAGTTTAGATTACGAGTTAATTACTCACAGTAACAAGCACGACATCCCCACGCGTTGCACAGTGCAATAACTTAGGAAAATTACACAAGATCGTGACGGTAAATTCTTTGAGTTGTTTGTAGTCTTCCTACTTTTCATCACTATTCCTACTCTTGACATTCACGGGTCTCATCTCCTGGTTTCTTTTCTTTCCTTTTTTCTGGCCCTGATTTATTATGATGTCTATTTGAGTTGTTTGTAGTCTTCCTACTTTTCATGCTTTACTCTGGTTTACTCTGCTTTTAGCCTTTTACGCAGTTTCATCTTTCTATTTCTTGAGAACTATGGAGTGAGGAAGTTGGAAGCTGCTTTTGCAGTTCTAATTGCAACTATGGCTCTTTCTTTTGCCTGGATGTTTTGTGACACGAAACCCAGTGGACACGAACTTTTGATGGGTACAGGCTCGTAAAGTGATGAAGTTTGGATATAATTTTTCATTTCATATCAAATGAATATGTTTATTCTCTTCAGTAGGTATTTTGGTTCCAAGACTTAGCTCGAAGGTCGCCAAGCTGTGGGGGTTGTGGGTTGCGTCATAATGCCTCACTACGTATTCCTTCGTTCTGCTTTTTTGGGCTCAGTCAAGGAAGTGTGATCCCTTGAATAAAGACCGAGTGCAGGAGGCTCTCAAGTATCATTCAATTGAATCATCGGCTGCACTTTTAGCCTCTTTGATGATCAGTCTATTTGTCACAAAAGATTTTGCTAAAGGGTTTTTATGGTCCAGAGTAGGCCAATAGCATACGATTGGTAAATTCAGGGCAGTATGCCAGTATCTTCAGGAAAAGTATGGTGGATTTCTCTTCCCCATTCTTTATAGGGTGGGTTATTGGCAGCTGGACAAAGTAGTACAATCACGGCACATGTGCTGGACAATTTACCATATTCTCGGCTTTCTTGCGAATTGGTTTCCCTGCCCATCTTTGGATAGCCAGGGGGAATCTATCCTATCTGAACTGTCAGGATGAGATTTAGATGGTCTAGATTTTTTTTTCTTTTGATTTTCTTAAAAAAATTATTTTAATGGGTAAATAATCTAAAATAAAGATAATCTCCTAACTAACATTTTTTCAAAAAATAATTTTTTCATTTAAAAATAACCATACTAGAAAAATTAAATCTAGACCCTTCAGATCTCATCTAGACGATCCAGATGAGATAGGCTTCCCCGGCCTATCTAAAAGATAGGCAGGGAATCCAGTTTCGCTTTCTTGAACTTCGTTTAACGAAATGGTTGAGGGCATTGATCAAAAGAAGTTTTGTAATTGTGCCAACCATAGTTGTAGCTATTGTTTTCAATACCTCAGAAGCCTTATTGGACATTTTGATTCAATGGCTTAATGTGCTTTAGTCTATGCAGATTCTGTTTGCACTCATACCCAAGGATGTCCAAAAACCCGAGGTCCGGTCTAACCCAACCCGATATGGCAGCAAAAAAATCAGCCCGAGACACTTTAAACAGACCAAACCAGACTGATCTCCTCGGGCTGGACCGGACCTTGGGCCAAGGGCTCAAACCCCTTGGTCGGGTCTAGTGCGGCCCGATATATATATATATATATATATATTTTTTTTTTTAATTTTTTTTTTTTTACAAAGCACAGTCACACACCTTTTTTTTTTTTTTTGCTTGGAAATGAAAACACACCAAGCAGTGCTGAGCTTTGGAAGAGACAAATTTACAAAGTTAAAAAAAAAAAAATTAATCTTCCATATAGATCAAAACCTCAAAACACACACGGAGAGTTTTACAGCTTCAAGAGTTTTACAACTTTGATTGCAGCCAACTTACTTCAGATCTGGGGATGTAGTTGACGGTGGGGCGAAGAAGAAGACGGTGGAGAAGTGAGATTGAGGCATCGAGGAAGACAGAGACTATGAGAAATGGTTGTTGGTTGCACGATTGCACCAACAACTCGACTCGACAACCACATCCGGTGAGGCGTCGAAGAGTGAGAGAAAGGGAAGAGAGAAAGTGAGAGATGAGACCGAGGAAAGAGAGCCAGGGATGAGACTTAAGCTAGTGAATGTGTGTGTGTGTGTGTGTTGATACAAATGGATTGAAAATAAAAGCTAGACAAGGAAATTAAAGGTTACACGGGGGATTAACTCCCAATTTCTCTTGATAAATCATCTGCGAGATGCCCAAGACAGATATCCAGAAACTCGGTGGTTGAAATCCCTTCTTTGGCTAAAGTATCAACCACTCCATTACCTTCTCTAGGGACAAATTGAATCTTGAGATCCCAAATCTTCTTTCTCATCCGCTAGACTTGCAAGGAAATAAAATCCCCCCACCATCAGATTTGGCGTCATTTAAAATATTCACCAGCTCCTTATCATCTGATTCAATGTGAATGTGGGGTTGCCTTTTTGGGGGGAGGGGAGACACGTGATTTGGTAGGAAAAAAAAGACCTAGACTGCCTAGACCAATCCAGGCAGTCCATTGGACTTGTCTGGTCCAGCCCGAGCTCAGGCTGATGCTGGACCAGATCAGACCTCGGGCTGGATTGTCCAGTCCAAGGTTCTACCTAGACCAAACCTCAGGTTGGGATCAAACCCGGTCCAGTCTGGTCTATGGACATGCCTACTCATACCTCTCCTCACCTTGGTTTCCAAAGAGCAGGCCATGGGAACCTTTAGGGTTGGGTCTATTCTGGAGGTTAGTTAATAATCTTAATGTTCTTTCGTTTCATCTAATAATCTTAATGAAGTTCTGTCTCTCTGCTCCCTCTTTCCAAAGAGGAAGATGATCAGCTTATGCGTAGTTCAAAGAAAGTGAAGAATGGGGGGGGGGAAGGTGATAATAGTAAGGGAAAGGTGGTTGAATGGCCTAGTCTCAATAATGCATCGGCATATCATAAAGGCGGTGTGTCATTCGTGGATAAGTTAAAAGGTAACATTAGTGATGGTGAGGACTCGGATGTGAGATAGTGAAAGAAACTGACGTTAGATCGGAGGATGACATGTCGGAGGATGAAAAGGATGAAGAGCATGTGGGGCCTCTCTACGTCATTGAAGAAGATAGTGAAAGGAACTTCCCTACGTTCAAGTTTTCTGAGAAGGCGAAGAAAAGGTTGCACAAGGCGTGGAGGAAATCACTCATAGTGAAACTTATGGATAAAACTATCGGGTATAAAGCTTTGCTAACCAGGCTCCAATCAATGTGGGCTAAGAAAGAGGTAGTAAGTCTCATTGATGTGGGTTATGGTTTCTTCGTGGCTAAGCTGACAAACAAAACCGATTATCTAAACGCACTTACAGGCAGCCCTTGGATGATTTGTGATCATTATCTCCATGTGAGGCCTTGGGAGCCTAACTTCGTCCCAACTAGAGCAAAGATAGACAAGATGGCAGTGTGGGTTCGCCTGCCTAAAGTGTTCCTTGAATACTATGATCGTGAGGTCCTCACAGTGATTGGAGATAGGATTGGAAATACAATCAAGGTTGACATAAACACTTCCAGTCAGCTGAGGGGCCTTTTTGCTCGCATTTGCGTGCTTGTGGATCTGACAAAACAACTTATGGCTGGCTTTCGGCTGGATGGGGAGGAATACTTCCTTGAGTACGAGGGCCTCCATCGTTGTGCTCGAACCGTGGGTATTACGGGCATGTTGGGGAGTTATGTCCATCTCGTCCTAAGGCTCGGAGCAATGAAGAAGGTGGAGTTTAGGGCAATATGGCGGAACTGGGGATGGCAGTTGGGCGGAATCATGGTGATGCAAATTCATACAGGGATGCGTGGAAGGTAGTCCAACGGCGTCACCGGAAACCAGTCGAAAGGAAAGAGGGTCCCACCAAAAAAGATACTAATGGATCGAGATTTGACATTCTCGCCCAGATGGACAGTATGCAACCCGAGGTAGCAAACGGGGTGGACACTCATGATGCTTGCGGTCAGGTGTCCACACCTCATATACCTCCAAGTCAAAACGCTAACGTTAAACGATTATAGAAGAAAGTGAATGTGGCGGCCAAAACATCGGAGGAAGGAAACAGAGTTGATATTGATGAGACTGTGGGACAGGGGAAAGTAGCGGATCAGGAACAGAGGCGTCGGGTGGAGAAGAGGGCTAGAGAAAAACGTGATGGCCTATTGAGTACTATTTCTCCAATCCGAGGTTCTGTACAGGGAGACGTGCACGAGCATGACATAAGGGAAGTGGAGGTGATGGGACAGGACGAAGCTATGGGGCCAGTTCATTTGGTGCAGAATCCTTTTGATCCAGGAGAAAAGAAGGATGAAGCGATGGGTCTAGGCGATATAGGCCAAGATCCAGTGGCTAATGATGACGTGTCAATGGGCATGGATGGGGTGGGCCTCGATTTGGACTCTCCTGTACCGGCCCAAGAGGGAATAAATAACGATGGTGGAGTGGACTGTACTGTGGTCCATGAAACACAATTACCTAGTGATGCATAAGAGTTTTCTCTCTTTTTTGGATCCATTTTAATGGATAAAGTCCTTTACTGGAATGTTAGAGGAGCGTGTGATAGGAGACTCCTCTCAAATATTATGGCCGTGTGTAATGGGTTGGGGCCCAGCATGATCATTCTGGCTGAGACCAAAAGCCTAAATAATGATCATTTCCATCGTCTACAAGCCTGGGGTTACTACTCTCTGAAGGCAGTCCCTAGTGAAGGCCGGTCAGGAGGAATAGTAATGCTATGGAAGAGTGATGAAATCGTGGTTGATGTGCAAGAGGAAAATAGGAAATTTATCCATGCCACCTGTCAGTTTAGAGGGAAACCGCCCTTTGCTTTCTCGACGACTTACGCCATCCCTCACTTCGATCTTCGTACGGAGCTCTGGATGTGTTTTAAATCCCTCTCTTCGTCTATTACCTCCCCCTAGGGAAAGATTTGGTGGGTCGCGCTGCAATCATCGTAG
Organism: Acacia acuminata; assembly: GCA_019022655.1. NCBI lineage: Eukaryota > Viridiplantae > Streptophyta > Magnoliopsida > Fabales > Fabaceae > Acacia > Acacia acuminata. The sequence goes on from JAFJYI010000015.1 coordinate 1,352,085, forward strand.
AATCCTTTGGTTCAATAAGCAAGTGACGAATTGCGGCTTATCGACCCGGGATTTATTGGTCCAAAATACACTTGGAAGGGACCGTTATTGCCGGGTTGCGCTCGCTTATACGAAAGGCTTGACCGAGCTTTGGTTAATACCAATTTCCTTGCCTCCTTCAGAGACTGCTTTGTCAAGGTACTGCCCCGAATCCCCTTCTCTGATCATAACCCCCTTATCCTCCAGTTTCATTCGAATCTTGGTACTCCCCAGTCTCGTCCGTTTCGGTTTGAAGCTATGTGGCTTACCCATGAAGCATTCGACGATTGCCTGATCAGTGGATGGAAGGGAGTCGGAAATTTTGCGGACTCGTTGTCTGATCTGCAGAAGATCTTAACCTCTTGGAATAAAAATTGTTTTGGCATGCTTGAGAAGAATAAAAGAATTTTGTTAGCTAGATTGAAAGGTATTCAGAAGTCCCCCTATTATCCACACTCCCCTTATTTGAATTTTCTTGAGAAAGAGCTACAACTGCAATTTGATGATTTGTTGAGAAAAGAGGAATTGAAGTGGTTTCAAAAAGCCCATACTGAATGGATTGCTAAAGGTGATAGGAACACTAAATTCTATCATCTGAAAGCTTCTATGAGGCAACGGAGGAATAAGGTAATTATGCTAAAAGATGAAGAGGGCAGATGGGTCGAAGATGATGATGAGCTCAAGTCGATGGCTATTCGTTATTTTCAAAATTTATACCAGGAACGGTCTGATTTAAATGATAGTGATTGGCATATGATGACTGCTTGCTTTCCTCGGGTTGAAAACTTGGATTTGGAGTCTCTTGGGGCAACACTTAGGGATGAAGAAATCAAGAAGGCTCTCTTTGCTATTGGTCCTTTCAAGGCACCAGGATTTGATGGTTTTCCAGCAATTCTATTTCAGGAAAAATGAGATATTTTAGGCCCTTCCTTATGCCGGTTTGTTAAAGAGGTTTTTGAGAAGAAGCAGTCCCTAGAAGATCACAATAAAACTCTGATTTCTCTGATTCCGAAGAGGGATAAACCAGAATCCATGGGACACTTCCGGCCTATCTCCCTATGTTCAGTGCACTACAAGTGTATCACGAAGATCATTTCTGGCAGATTGAGGAATCTAATGGATAAGATCGTCTCCTCTTACCAAGTCAGCTTCATTAAAGGAAGGCAAATTGAGGATAATATCATCGTCGGTCAGGAAATAATGCACACGATGAGGAAGGCAAGAGGAAGGAGAGGGCTGCTAGCTATGAAAATAGACCTTGAGAAAGCGTACGACAGGATTAGGTGGGATTTTCTGAGGAACGTTCTAGTTGAAGTTGGCTTTGAGACTGGTTTCATTGATCTGATCATGTATTGTGTGTCATCCGGTTCGTATAATATCTTGTGGAATGGAGAAAAAACTTAGTTTTTTCCGGCGAGAAGAGGCCTAAGACATGGAGACCCAATCTCCCCCTTGTTGTTTGTCCTTTGCATTGACAAGATCTCGCATATGATATGTGATGAAGTTAACTTGGGGAAATGGAAACCGATATGTATGTCTAAGTCGGGCCCACACATTTCGCACCTTATGTTTGCGGACGACCTGCTCTTATTTGGTGAGGCCACTGAAAAACAAGCAGCCTGTATGTTGAATTGCCTTGAGAAGTTTTGTGAGATATCGGGTGAAAAGATTAACAAGTCAAAGTCATCGGTTTTCTTTTTGCCAAAGGTGCCTCATGTTGTGCGTCAGAACATTGTTTCAGCAACAGGTCTCAAGATCACGACGGAGATTGGTAAATACTTGGGGTTCCCTCTGACTAGGAAAAAGGTCTTCCAAAGCGACTTTTCAATACATTGTGGATAGAGTACAGTCCAAACAGTCATCTTGGAAGGAGAATTGTCTTTCTACTGCTAGGAGGATAACCTTGGGTAGATTGGTAATTGGTACAGTTCCGCTATATACGATGCAAGGCGCGGCCATTCCGTCTACAATATGCAAGGAGATTGAGAAATTACAGAGAAGATTCATTTGGGGAAACTCGTTTACGCCGCATGGTTTCCATCCCATTGGGTGGGAACAGCTGATTTTGCCTAGATGTCAAGGCGGGTTGGGCTTAAAACGTCTGTCATCGATGAATAAAGCCTATGGTGCCAAGGTTGCATGGAAGCTTCTTAGTGGGGCTGATGGTTTGTGGGCAGAGGTGCTTTTGAAGAAATACATGGTGAGAGATGACACTAATTTGCTTAATGTCACCAGTGATTCCTCAGTCTGGAAGTTCATTGCACGGCAGAAACCTTTGGTGGATCATAAAGAATTCTGTTAGTATTTTCCGTTAAGTCGGACTAACGGTGTTAATATTAAGGGACCAAACGTGTATTTTTACAAACTTAAGGAACTAAAATGATATGTATTTTAGCCTCTCTCTTTTTTTAAGACAACTATGTCTTATATTAAGAAGTATTTTAATCCGAGAAAAAAATATGATAGAGATGTTAGGATGAGTAAGAAAAAGATAATGAGTTAAAATATATTAATCAAAGTTAAAATAAATAAAGATATATTGAATGTTCACATAAACTCAGAGTAGATCTCATAAAAGAGGGTGAACTAATTCAAAAATGATGACCTTTTAACAAGGAACCGAGGGGTACTACATGAACCATCCCGGAATAGAGTCAATATATATGGATTAATTCAATAAAAAATAGTAATACATACTACCTCCTCCTTAATATAACTTCTAAATTTAAATGCGAGCTGAGGTAGTGTGCGTAAATTCCATCATATTTTCATTTGACTTAATTTACGTCTAGTGACCAGTTGATTAAACCCGAAGAATCAGGTAACAAAGCGATGAAGACCGCCACAATAACAAGAAGTCAACAACAATAATAACGTTGCCATCCAAGTCAAAACATTGCTGATAAAAAAAAACAAAACAATTCTGACAGTTATTCTCACCCAAGGAAACTCATTTTGCCATTAATAGGTTTGCGTCCGTTGCTGCCCCGCTGGTCACGCTATTTTGAAACTGAAGCCCCAACAGTTCGCGATTGACCATTGACCAGGGACTCCTGAATTCTTTATATATATATATAATATGTGTGTGCAAAAGTTCCAATTATTTTTTTAATAATGATCTAAATCAAATCACTATTACCATGTGTATGCAAATTTGCAGATTACTTACACTTTGGTATATAAAAAATTATTAAAAAATTATTAAGTCCATACCAATAAATCTTTTAATGAGAAACATATTCTAAATTTATCCCCCCAAAAAAGGAGGTAACTTGGATCCGACTCCATAGAAAATTAAAGACGTTTTAATGAGTAAGTTCAGATTTCACAAAGCGGATTTATTAAGGGGGATGAGAATTTTTTACCTTATAAGCTTCAAGGGGAAACCCTTGACCAAATAATTCAAAACAAAATAGAGGGGTTCTTGCATAAAGAACTAAAGCAGGGTGCTCAAAAAAATTCCCATACTCAAGACTAAAACTAGAAAATAATGAAAATGTTTGATAATCAAACTCACACGGTAAATACAAAACATAGGAAGGATTACTCATAACGCTCAGATCAGAAAGTTAAACATAATAAAGTTCTCAAATTTCATTTAATAACATTAAATTTAAAAATATTTAATATTTTACACTTTATTATATTTCCACTTATACTCATCTCGCTTTTCTCTCGCCCCCATTTTTTATTTGCCTCTACCCCCACTTCTACTCCCTTTCCCACTCTCAATGTTTTCAAGGCCAGTGTAAGCATAATGGTATGTGGAGATAGTGATTAAAACTTATTTTCTCACAAAATTAAATATAATCAGGAGCAAAATTAAAACATAATCAATTAGATTGCATACTTTATAATTTCAAATTTGACGTCATTATCTCATTATGGGTCTACGTTGGCTTTTTAAACATTGAAAGTGCGAGGGATAGAAGAAGTGGGGGAGAGACAATAAAGTAAAATGGTTTGAGCAAAAAGGACCTTTTCACAATTTTTAAATTGTTCCACCCAAGAATAATTTAAGGTGTATTATTTTGGTAAATATTTTTCATCCCCTAGTATTTTGGTAGTTTCTTTTACTGTATGTAGTTTGTGGGTAAATTTGCCAAAAATAATACGTTTTTTTTTTTAAAAAGAAAGAAAGTCCAAGATACGTCTAGAACTTTGAGAAGAAGATGAACATTTGGATTGACAAAAAGAATAATACGTCCTTTTCCTAAATAAAGATTTAGTTAGGATTAGATTTGATCGTTGATATAATATCTCAATCCCTTTACCATATATTTATCAATATAATCTTATTATAAAATCAATGCTCACACGTTTACAAGCAAATGCAAATAGTAATAAGAAGATGATCGATGATATAGTAGTTCCGCTACGCAATTATCAGGGGCCCCGCTATATATATATATATATATATAAAGTGAGAATTAACACACAATTAATAAATATTTTTGTTTTTAGGTTGGGGAGAGGGGTGACAGGCACTGTTAGAATAAACTTTAACGTATTTTTCAGAGGAATTCCAACATTAATTCACTACGTTGTAAATTGAATCATCAGCCTTCCTAACCTATTAGATCCAACCTTTTTCTTTCTTTGTTTTTTTTTCTTTGACATGTTAGATCTAACCTTTGTGAAAGGGGATGTGTTGTCATCTTCTCTTAAGAATGTGTTGTTTTTGGCTCAAAACAGTGAACTTTTGCTTTTTTTTTTTTTTTTTTTTTTAAAAAAAAAATAAGATACTTCAGGATATTAACCAAAATACTTCATGATCTTTATTTTAAAGATCATGAAGTATATTTTCAGTATTAATTAATACCTTAAAATATTTTTTAAAATCATAAAATAATTTTTAAAATTATAAAATATTTTTTTAATACCAATCAATATCTTAAAATATTTTTTAAATATTTGCCAGTACCCTAAACATTTTTGTGAGGGGACTAGCCCTCCTCCTAGGCTCTATCCATATAAAAAATAAATAAACTTGAGAGGGGTTGCGGAACCAGTTTTGGTGCCTATCCAAGGGATAGGCACCATTTGCCCATCTGATCTGGACCGTTCAGATCAGATCTGGACGGTCCAGATGTGATTTTTTTTAATTGCTGCTTTTTGAATAAAAAAATTATTTTTTGAAAAAATGTTAGTTGAGAGATTATCTTTATTTTAGATTCTCAGATCCATTAAAATAATTTTTTTAAAAAAAAAAAAAGTAAAAAAATCAAATCCCAATCGAATGCCTAAAGTTAAAAAGAAGATTTCTCTCTCCTACCTATCCAAAGGATAGATAGGGAAACTCATTCCGGGGTTGGGCCGTAAAGGGTGGGGCCCATGTAATCTTTTTTTGATGGAAGCGGTCAACGAGGGGTCCAGTTTTTGAGGTGACACAAAGAAAGTCCGATCTGGTAGATCACATGATCACGCAAGAATTTCCATATATTGCATGCAGAATCATACTCGCTAGGTCTTGACCCGCAACCCTTCTTCTTGTTACCCCTCCACTCCTCTCCTCACTCTCTCACCCTCTCTCCCTTTTCTGATGTTTTCCCTCTCTCTGTAATCTCGACCTTTCCTTTTATTCCCCTAAATTTTAATATTCATTTAACATAAATTTTGTTCAGCTCCTCTCGCTTCTTTAAAACCTCAAACCCTCTTTCAAAACCCTTCCCTTTTCAAAGCCCTCCGGCGTCAGCTTTTGCTTGCGGATTAAGGATGGACCATCACCGGCGATGGCGCCCTTCTTCCTCTGCTGATTCTCCATCTTCTCCGGACAACTCTTCTGATTCCCCTCCTTCTCCTACCGAAATAGGTCTCCCCCGTTCATTATTTCAAAATCATAGTTACCAATTTTGTCCTGATCGTATTCTGGAGGAGTCTTTTGTCCATCTGCGTATCTCGTCCAATAATCACCTGCCTTCGTCCAATAATCACTTACCTTCGTATCCTTCTTTCATTGACTCAGTTCCTCATGGCGGCGCCGTTGGACGTGGATGTCCTATGGGGCCAATGCCGGAGATCAATCTTGACTGGAATGATCAAGTTGCTGGTAGTGTTGGCGGAATGCGACCCCAGGCTTATTGTGTGGGGTCTCGTAGTCGGGGTTTGGAGAACTCCTGTTCGGCTTCTTATCCGACATCGGATGCTAATGAGTACTATTCGAACTATGATTGTTTTCTTTCTTCGCGTTTGGCGAGGCAGCAAGAAGTCGGCAAGAGTTTCCCTACTGTCCCACTTCCGAATGGACATGGATCACCCTTTAACTTACAACAAAATCACGGCCGTTTTGATTCAAGAAACGACATAGCGTATCTTTCTGATTCCGAAATCAACAGTAGCCTTCCCCACTGGGTGCAGCCATCTTCCAGTCTCCAACCAATCGGTAATTTGAGCGGGAGCATGATGTCGTTAGCAAAGAATAAATCTGGAAGTCAACTCTTGCAGGAGATGATGACTGTATTAAAAGCAGAGGAAATTGCTTTGATATTGTCCGAGCTGATTGAACATGTGAGCGAGTTGATGATGGACCCATTCGGAAATTATGTTTTTCAGAAGATGCTGGAAGTTTGCACCGAAGAACAGAGGACTCAAATCATTCTAACGTTGACCAAAGCGAAGTTTCAGCTTGTCGATATTTCTTTTAACATGCATGGGTAATGAATGTCTCTTTTTTCGCTTTTAAAAAACTTTGACTTGGTTATTTCACCATGATGTCTCACTGCTCAACCGTGAATTCGTTCTGACATAATGGTTTCTCTTCACTCATAGCAGAGCCCGCGCTGTGCAGAAGTTATTGGAACATGTTACCTGCAGGAATCAACTAGCTATAATTATTTCGGCTTTAACTCCCGCTGTTGCTGAATTGATTAAGGATATCAATGGCCATCATGTGGTTTCGCATTGTCTGAAACAATTTTCAGCGGAGCAAAATAAGGTGAATATTTCTTTTTTCTCTAGTGCCCCTGATTTTGTGCTTTACTCCCCCGGGGGCAGTCATGCAATGCTTGATTGGAATATTCATATAATCATATTCCACTATAGCGATCACCTAAGTACAGCTCATTTCTTTTCCATCACCATCACTACGATACGACTTTGGAAATTCGTATCCTTATTAGATAAAATTGCCATAGTTTTAATGATAGAGTTCGTTGAACTCATCATTCCTTTTTGCCTAGGAGTTCAACTAACAACTGCCCATGGTGTGCATTATTTAACTAGATGACTTTAGCTTTGGTCAGGAACTGGAAGCTCGATTTGTGATTGAAGATTATGTATCTCTGCTACATTTTTTGGGGGTTAGGAATATATCTAACATCACACCATTTCTATAACATATATTTTATGTTAGTATGTACAGAGACATCGATTGTTTCGTTGTTTCGTTGTTCTTGTAATTTTATCCATTTTAGGTTAGTTAACTTCTACTGCAATTTATGCTCTTGAAGCAGCTAAATACATTTAATTTTCCCACTTTTGCACGATATATTATTTTTTATTGACCCACTGAATGCTATACTTGAACATGGTCTTCATTGATAAGAGATATGGATCCATCAGCATTCCATTATGTATTGTTCAGTAAAAACCTTCTGATATGTGTGCATGCATATTTTTCTATCCAAACTTTTGTGTAGCGATTGATTTTTGGGCTATAGTATATAGTTACCATTTTTTGGCTTCATATGTTTATCATATTTCACCGATTTACCTTCATTTGCCACTTCTAATTTTTCTGATCTATTTTTTCCCCTGCCGTATTCTCTTTGTATTATAAATGACGAAAGTTTAGTTCATTGGTACACGGAAAGTGATTGTCTTGAATTGATTATAAATTCTCATGTGAAAAAAAAAAATGTAAATGCACATTTGTTTAGAAAATGAACCATCTCAATGCTACACATGGCCTTGTTTTGATAGGGATTCCAAGATTCGATATGAATGATGGAGTTTTTTACAAGTTCCCTGATTCCCTTTTTTGTAAAGGAAACTAGAGGGAGAATTGAAATGGTTCATAACTCTTACTGGATAAAGTTTGGTTTTTAATGTTACTCTACTGTACTGTTTTTTTCTATCATCAAATTTTCTGATTTTAGACTCACCTGGCAGCATCTTCTGAATGAAATTGCAAACCACTGTTTAGAGATTGCAACGAACAAAAATGGGTGTTGCTTGCTGCAGCAATGTGTTGACTATACTGGGGGAGCAATAAAAATTCGCCTCATGTGTGAGATCGTACGGCATGTTTTGAAGTTAGCTCAAGATTGTTATGGGTTTGTTTTGACTGGACCATTAATTTCTGTCATTTGACATTGAAACTTAACTACATTTTTTTGGTAAAAAATTTTAACTACCATTTTTTCACTTGCATGTTGTTTTTTCACCTCTTCCAGCAACTATGTGGTGCAACATTTGATCTCTTTGGGGATAGCGAGAGTTACAGAAGCTATGCTGATAAGGCTTCAAGGGGTATTTTTCCATCTTTCCCGCAATAAATATGGCAGTAATGTTGTGGAGAAGTTTTTACTTGCATCTGAAGGGCTGTATTCCACACCAATAATTTTGGAGTTGCTTCGTCATAGAGGTTTTTCAATGCTTTTTGTGGATCCATTTGGCAATTTTGTCATCCGAACAGCAGTGATGGTGTCCAAGGTTAGGTCACTTGAACGCATGGAAATTCATGTATTGATTGATATTTGATCTTTTATTTGTTTAAAATTTAGAGTTCCTAATAGTATAGGCAACTGACAAACTACTGTGGCAGAATTCGAGGCGCTTCTCTCGTTTGGATGGGAAACATCTGTTTGTTTCCCTATATAATGGTTGCATCGCCAGTGCATCTTTTTCATTAAATGGTTGAACAATTGTACTGGATCAAATTTGTTTCAAAATGCTTAATTTAGCTGAGATGGCTGATATGTTCAAAATTACGTTTTGACTAAGAACAATGGGTTTCTTTTGTTTGTAATAGATCAACGGGTTTCTAAACACAAAGGTTGCTGCCCATAACAAAATGTCATCAAGTTTTTCTGAAGGGTGCTATGTTTGATGATTTTTTATCTTCAAAAATAGGCTAGGTCCTGGTTGATAGAACTCTTTATGAAGCATTTTATCTAGGAATATGCAGAGCATGCGACATGGTGTCTAAAGCCTTGTGGACTTAATTGCAATGCTGTGCAACAATGCTAACTCTTTTTTTTCCTGGGTGTAGAGAGACATTCGTCAAGCCCTGTTGAAGCTGATTGATCAAGATGAGGCAGTGATGCGTACCACTATGCACGGGAGAAAGCTACTTCATCAGCTGGAGAAGGCCAACCGAAGATCCTTCTAGACATGTATCATTATTTGTTATATAACTACATGTTTTTCTGTGAAGACTTTCTGTAGTTCTCGTTTTTTTTTTTTTTTTTGGGGTTAGAGCCCAGGCAGGATCATGTACAAGGAACCCAATCATTTACCGTGCTGGGCTTTGTTGGTACCGTTGTAGTTCTTTAGGGAGTCAATTCATTTGAGCTTGTGTCTCATTTACTTGAGATCCAAGTCAATGTCTTGAAGCAGTGTCAGGAGCTGCTCTTGTCTATAGTAGTAATTTGTTTGAGTTTGAAGGAGGAGTTGGTGGAAAGGTAGAGAGTTCCAATTGGAGGAGAGTGGACTAGGTGCAGAGTACATAGGAGAGCACAATTCATATGTTATTTTGTCTTGTGGAAGCGGATCGTTTATAAACGACGCTGCTATTATTGTTGTTGTTGTCGTCATCCGTGTTACAGCTCTTAATTAGATCTTAATTTGTATTCGTAGCTTACAATAAATGGAACTCATTTAATTTGCTTGGTCCCTTAATTTTAAATTGCTTCTTATTTGTCGATTTATGAGACTTTTTTAATTTTATTTTTGATAGCATAAACATGCAGGTTATTTAGATTTTCAAACACTAGGCATGAGGGTATTAGTTGTTGTGGTCTGACTTTTTCTAGTTTTAAGAATCTGAATCAGTAAATCCTGCTTTTTATTCGTTTTTGTTTGAGTGATGTTATACTTGTTTCGATTTTCGGCACCATCGTTTGGGAAAGGAGAAAAGCCCAGCGAAGCCCGAAACTAAGACGAAGCTAAAGAATAAACTCAATAAAGTAAGTCACGGTGGAGCAAACAAGAAACTACAGTATAAACATTTCAAAATGGTATAATTTTTTTATTTGTTTGTTTAAATTAGCAGTGTAAGTTGTTTTTGTAACGTGATATATGGTATATGAGCTAAATATGTGAGAAGAGTTTTGTTTTAACTTATGTGAATGTACTTTTGCAATGCGAATTCAGCTTTTACAATGTCAATTCAAACATGCCTTGGTACCCTTTTCTTTATCTTTTCAGAAGTGCTTTTACGATTTATGAGATGAATATATGGGAGGGGTTTTGTCTTGATTTATAGAAAAAGACTTTTGAAGACACTAATTTCGATTGTGGAGCATCTATTTTCAAATAAATGTCAATATCTCATTTTATTTTCTTTTTAGTGAAAAAAAAAAATCAAACTTCACGAACAAATCTTCATCTGAAAAGAGCTCGAATATCTCCGAGTAAAAAATGACTTTCATATGTGTTCTGGTATAGAATACAGATGTCCAGCCCTAGGCTGGTGAATATCTATGGAGGAGATACCCAGGAGAGCGTGGGATCATTGTGCACAAACTATACTCTCGCCAAAAGGGGTGGTGTGTGTGTGACAGTATGTAAATAGCTTAGAGTTTAGAACGTGTGTACCTTAAGGCTTGACCTGGTATTTATAGGGTTTACCTTAGGTAAGATATGTCGGACCTGCGTGATCTTTGGTGCGAGTATCTAGGCCGCTATATCATGAAGATTCCCCTGGATTATGGGGGAGTTAGGATATTCACCTCTTGTAGATAGATCCGGCATATCCGTTAGGATATACTCCCTCCGGTCCTAATTATAGGACAACATTTGGGGGTTCATTTTGGTCCTAATTATAAGACAACATTCTAATTTTTGTCAATTTCTTCCTAAAATACCCCTATTTTATTCTTTCAAATGTGTTTGATTTTTTATGAGTATATGTATGTAGGTGCGTAAATTCTTCCGATCAATGAAAAATTGTTGGATTTTAATTTATTTAACGATTAGCTGACATTAATTTGCCAATATATATGTACACACAATATATATATATACATATCTTGTGTGTCGATATGTGTGTGTGTGTGTATACCTGTGAGTGTGTGTATGTATATGTGCGTGTTTGTCAATATATGTATGTGTGTGTAGATATGTATATTTGTGAGAGTGTGTGTGTGTATTTGTGAGTGTGTGTGTCTATATATTTGTGTTGTGTGTGTGCATATGTGTATCTATATATTTGTGTGTGTGTATATATATGACCATTATTTCAATTAGAAAGTGTGTGGAAAAAAAAAATTCTAGGTCGGAGAGGCATGTCGTAAGGGCTTTTGATTTACTTTTACTTATGTCATTTAAAATTTATATAAGGGTATTTTAGGAAAAGGAGTAAAATTAACTAATTTAACTACTCTCATTAATCTCTCCAAAATCGGTTAAATATATCATATAATTAGGACCGGAGGGAGTAGTATTTACTTCTGGGCCCTTACGTTATTGGGCTTTATGCAGGTCCATAACAATATGGATTTATAAGTAACTATAATATTGTTATGAGATGATAATGACCATATTTGAGATCATATATGAAGGGTGCGAAACTATGCCGTCCGAAATTCCAAACCTTAGCCATAAGTAGGGGGGCGAAAGAGGCACCCGAAGCTAATTTAGTAAATTGGAATCACTTTATGTTTATGAGTAGGATTACTGGTTTTATTTGAGCATAATATTTGGGTATTTTTTGATAAAATGTTTTTTTATGTATTTTCAACGCTTAACAACCATTTATGAGTGTTTTCCTCAAATTGGGACAATTTATAGGCATATACTTTAAAATTTGATTAGTATAGTTGATTTAAAAAACAATTTTATGTTAGAATATACTGCCAATGAATATTTTCATATTTAAATACTCAATTGATAATTTATTAAATTATATTAATTTTAAAATAAGATAAAATATTCTTATAATTAATTTTATGCATTAAAAAATTTCACTTAAATTGTTCGGATCACTAAATTTAAGATTTGAATTGCAATGTTTATTATACTTTATAGTCTGATGAATTTGTTAGAATATATATATATATATTGATAAAAATTCGCTTATTTACTCTATCGAGTTGGCAAGCATCATGTGCAGGATCCACTAGCAACACCTACGTAGTTCTTTCTTTGTTTCCTTTGTATAATCGAAAAAAGGATCCACTAGCAACAGATATTTTTCTTTTCTTGGGGGTAAACTGAGAACATATATTTAATTAAGACATTACCGTGTCAGGTGTCAATACCTCCCCCACGTGCCATTCATTCACAAACCAATCAATTAATATGGTTTTTGGCCAAAAACAAATCAATGCTGTAACAAGGTAATCAAATTAAAAATGTGGAAATTACAGTATAGTTTGAACTTTAAGAGCAGCTAAGTGCGCCTGATCAGAGACCTCATGCGTTCACTTTGCATTTGGGTGTCCAGAAACTATCTTGATATGCAGTCACTATAAAAAAAAAATGACGCGTTTTGTAGCGATTGAAATTACATGACCGCTACAATGACGTTAGTAGCGATTTAAAGAATCGCTACAAAATACGCCGTAACAAGATGTTTTGTAGCGGTTTTCTAAAACCGCTATCGTATTAATAGCGGTTTTGAGTTACCGCTACAAGGTGACGAATCTTAAAAAAAATGGCGCCAAAATTTTGTAGCGGTTATAAAACCGCTACAAATATTGGATAAAATTTCATAAATTGCGCCAAATATTTAAGTCAAATTTGAATTAAAACCGCTACAAAATATTACAATTTTTTTTTAAAAAAATCATCACAATTTGAGTCCATTATTATAATATTTTGCTGAATATTTTTATTATTTAAGTGACAAATTAAATGATAATAGTTCATATTTAAAAAATGATTAATTTAAATTAGATAAGTATAAATATTATGGAGATATAATACCGAGAATGTGTAGATAAAAAGTTATGGATAAGAAAAAAAAATTAGTATTAATATTATAAGAAGGAAAAAAATAAAACATTAAAAACAAAGAATTTGTAAGAGTTGGGAAGAAATGAGAGAAAACGAGAGATAAGGAGTGGGAAGAAATGAATGAGAGTGTGTGAAATGAGGTGTGGGGTAGGGGTATTTATAGGGATATGCATAATAACAATTGTACCAGGTTGAGCGACGGTTTTTGTAGCGGTTATAAAAATAAATACTAATTTTAATATTAGTATTTATTCGTATTTTTTAAAAAATAAATAAATTTCAAAATATCACATTTTGTAGCGGTTATACTAAAAATCGTTACAATTTAATGAACGTTAGCGGGATTCGAAATATTCAAATTTCAATATTACACACTTTGTAGCAGTTGATGCGACAGTTTTTGTAGCGGTTTAACGTTTGTAGCGGGGTTTTTTTTCGTTTTGTAGCGATTACAAAACCTCTACAAAAATTCATTGGTATTTTTTAAAAAATAAATAATAATAAGTTTTAAAATATCATATTTTGTAGCGGGTTAGCTAAATAACCTCTACAAATATGAACACATTTTTTTAAAAAATATTTTTTTAAATATTTTTTTTTTTCATAACTTCTATTTGTAATGTATTTAAAGACTTCACATTTGTAGTGGTTTAACTAAAAAAACTGCTACAAACTTAAAATTTGTAGTGGTTTTCTATAACCGCTACAAAAGTTCAGACTTCTGGCATTCTAGAGCGGATTTTTTTTTTTTTTTTTTTTTATTTATTTATAAACTGCTATAAATAAACCGTCACTAAATGGCGCACCATATTTGTGGCGGTTTGTATAAGAACCGCTATAAAATAACCGTCATAAATTTGGCGCCAACTTGACGCCATATTTTATAGCGGTTAGTTTATGATAACCGCTATAAATATCATTCACGAATTTGTAACGGTTTCAATATAAACCGTTACAAATGTGTATATTTGTAGCGGTTGTAGTGAGTTAGGATATAGATATATCATTTCATATTATTCTATATAATGTAAATATATCAGATTATATTATTTCATATTATTCGATATATTCTAAATATATCGATTGATATTAGGAGATTACGGTAGCTTATTGCAACAGAAGCATCCAGAGACAAGATTGTAATCTCTAGTATCAACCGACATACTCCTTTTATCTTAATTATAAGACATATTTAACTGATTATGAGCGATTAAAGATAAGGGTTAAATTAATTAATTTTATTCATTTTCCTAAAATGCTTTTATATAAATTTTGCACTTTAATTACCTTATTGATTTCACTAATATCTCATTCATATCAATAGCGATATTTCAGGAAAAAATTAACAAAAATTAGGATGTTATCATATAATTAAAACCAAAACAAACTCTCAAATGTTATCCTATAATTAGGACTGAGAGAGTAATATAAAACAACATATTATCTTCAATCCTAAATATAAGATATAATTTATAGTACAATTTGTATTATAAATTATGTTCTATAATATATATCCAAATAACATATGTAGGTAGTTCTAGATGCTGTCCTCCTTTCATCATATTTGATCAGTACAAAGGACTAATTAAATACAGACCCGTCGTCCTGCCGTCTTCTTGTCTTGATAATAGAGCAATGCGGTGTCTGAACAAAATCTGGTTTAGCTTTTTGTCTCCGAGATTGATTTAAGAACCAGAAGTGAATAAACAACAAACCAGGGTTGATTAAGCAAAAAAGTAATCACGAATCTAGTACCAACTTGATCTAGCGGTGTAAGGTGTCTCTGTAACTCGATTTTAAGTCAATGAGAAGACGTATACTTGTATCGGAGCCCAACAGATGTACCAAATGAAAATATTAAAAGATAATAATAATAACTAACCTAATAAAAATTCGCGTTCTTTGCACCACCAGCCATCATTCATAAGGCTTATTAATTACTGCGCTCACTCTTTACTGAAATCTAGTAAATACAATACAAGAGTTTGGGAACGCACAAGTTATTCATTACAAAGCACTTGAGACACATACAGAAAGGAAGAAAGTACAGGAAGGACCCAAATGAAACATAATTATTTCACAGACCGAGGAGCTGAATTCATATATATGAGAAAATAAAGTAATAAATTAAAAGGAATCAAGGGCACTTGGGCTTGCCCTTGTTGTTCTTGAGATCTCTGTAGCAAGGGCACTCGTGCTTGTTGCCATAAGTGCCAGAAGGCACGCACTTGCACTTCTCACAGCAGATCCCACAGAACCTCAAGCATCTGTCCTGTACTCCTGCCTCTTTGCATCTCTCCGAGCACTTGCCGTCACAGAATGCTGCAAACATTAGTTCAAAATTAAATGCATGCCTTTAACAGGAAAAAAAAAAAAAAAACAACAACAACAAAAGAAATTTGAACGAGAGTGATGAAGTAGATATGAACTTACGAGAACCAGCCATGGTGACCTCTAACAGAGATGAGCTCACCAGAAACAGGCACAGGACCAGCACAGTTGCAAAGCTTGGCTTCATCTTTAATGTACTATCAAGCGTGTATCTGTGTGTATCTTTGTGTGTGTGGGTGTGAGTGAGTAAGAGGAAGGGGTCATTTATAGCAAGAAGTGAAGAGGTTTGGTGGAGTTAGGAAGATGTTACTGCGGGTATTTATTGGATGCTTGTCAGCAGTTTTAACCCTCACACAGCTGGCCATTAATTTTTTTGATCTGGCATGCATTTGTGCAGAAGCCGCGTTCTCTGGCCTTTGGATTTATTTCCTACTCTCTCAATCTCATGCAACTCCTTTGGATTCGCATTCCATTTATTAATCTAATGCTACAGCGCTCACCACCAATATTTTAAAAGCCGGATCTCACCTTGAGCTTGGGAAAATCAATAGGTCATGGTTCGGTCAGATTGGTTGGATCGTCCAGTTGTACCGATGACATAATAATCAAATTAAAATAATATTATATAAATATATAATGGTTAAAAACTTAAAATATAATTAATTCTTAATCCAATTAAGGAAAACTGATATTAATAATAAAATGGCTAAAGTATACTTTTAATCCTTTAAGTTTTATATGAAGTTATACTTTTTTTGTTCTATATTTTTAATCCTATATTTTTAACACCGTTAATGTTGCAAACGAAAATGTTAACGCAACAAACTCAATTTATAACTATACAACTAACAAAGCATATTTAGTTTTAATTTTTTTAATATAATATATTTATATTAAGAAACTCAAATAAAACGACAAATAGTTGCAAATCAAATCGAGATTTTGAGATTTAGATTATTAAACTAAAATTTTTATATTTAGATCATTTAACTATTTTAAAAATAATATAAGGGTTTTGATAATGCCATGGATTTAGATATTTTTAATTTATGCATATTTTAAATTAATAGATTTAATTATACAGTAAACACTTAATTAAGTTTACATAGTCATCAGTTGATAGTTTATTGCATCAACGTTTTCCATTAGAAACATTAACAATATTATAATTATAGGACTAAAAGTATACTCTTTATAAAGTTAAAGAACAAAAGTATACCTCATATAAACTTAAAAGACTAAAAGTATACTTTCATCTAATAAAATAGAAACATTACAAGTATTAGTTATAGCAGAATAGAAAGAAAAATTAACCACATCATTAAGTAGATAGGGGACTTTATCCAATTTAATAAAAAAGTTAACCAAATCACAAAATATATCCAACAAGATGAAATAAAAACTTTATTTTAATTATATATCTCTTATTATGAATAAAATTTAAATACCAAAAATACGTTATGAATTATATTAGTTGACACTATTGAAATTAAACAAAATTAAAATTGTTAAAATTACAATTATATTATGATACATGTAATATAAAAAGAGAGTGTCGGGAAAAATATAAAAAATGAGTGTTGTTAAAATATTTTGCATTTCAAAAGATGTGGTGGGGGATTAACTTATGAATGATAAAATTATAAGGGTGAAAATTGAGTGAATAAAAAAGCTAAAATATTTTATACATTTTTTGTTTTTTTTGTTTTAATTTTCAAATCTCTTTTATTTGTCCGTCAGGTTTTTATAAAATCGTTCTGTACCCTAGCTTAATAGCGGCTTCCAACTCAATAACAAGCAGATAATAACTTAAAACGGCCTGATTGCTGAAACAGTCTAAGGACAAAATCCAAACCAGTGTTATGAATGGCTGACAGTCTGATCGATTCGGCCTGGCTTTAAAAACCTTACTCACCAGTAGGGGTGGCCCCTGCCCCTCTAAAATTATATAATTGGACCCAAAATTTTTAGAAATTATATTTTACTCATAAAAATTTCAATATTTTTACTTTAGTCTCTATTTAAAAGTCTCATAAAGGGATTAAAATGAAAATATTTATAAGGCTAAAGCATAATTTTCTAAAATATTGGGTCCAATTCTATAATTTTCATCTCCTACTTTCAAATACTGATTCTACTAGATTTTATTCTATAATTTTCATCCCCTAATTTTCATTCCTTGCTCCGCTGCTACTCACCAGTCACCACCAACCATTAATTAATCGTGTAGTGCGCCAGAAGGATGGACAGCGTGAGAGCAGGGAACGAGCTCAGAATAGGGGACCAGCTAATACACAAAACTGGGGTAAATGAAGGACCACTAAGATCCCAAAAAATTAAACAAACAAGAATATATATAAATATATACATGAGCAATACCATCATATTTATATAATTATTTTCAAAAATCTAAAAAGAACTTTAAATCCATGATTATGTGGACCCCAGAAGTTTGCTTTGTGAGAGGGGTAAGAGCTGGCGAAAGCAGTTGCTTTTTAGAAGGCTCTAGAGTGCCCAGGAAGCACCTGCGAGAGGGAAATTTGATGGACGACGATTCCCGGAAAGGGAGGTGACCCGAGTACGCTGTTTTGACTTTTGACCCGCAGGTCGGTGCTCTGACTCACGTGATTTGTCGGATCCACCAGTAATTATAATTTTATAAAACACACACACACACTATCCTCAACCCTTAATATTACAACTAGGGGAGGCTATGAATAATTTTTAAATATGAGAATTCAATTTATTTTGCCCATATCTATTATTCCCCCCCCCCCCCAACACTATTCATATTTATTAGGTCATAATTTCACCTTCAACGCACATGATTTTAAAGATATATAATTTAGAGATTACAAACATAAGTTTTAACAATCAACTAATTTAGTTAATTTTCTTAATACGCCAAAATTAAAGAAGTGGATTATACATTAAAGATTTTAGGGTCTATTTGAAATAGCGTTAAGAAAAACATATGCTTGTAAATTGAGATAAAAATTATCTCACATATTTATTTCTTATATTATAAATCATATTGAAAAAATAGCTCCCTCCTAATATAAATTAGGAGGTGATATAAAAGCTTCAATGTTGATATTCAACCACCACTTGCTGCTCTTCATTATTAAATCATAGCTTAATCTTTCTCTTGCTTTCTCACTCCTGACCGCCACTTGTATTAATTTTTTTTTCGGCCAACGTCCCTCGGATATTAAAAATTCAGCTTCAGCTTTTGCTGCCTCCTTCACATGCTCACCGCTTATCTGTTAAAAACCATGCAGCATTGTGTTTTTATTATATCCCACAATTGATCTTAAATATAGAATAAAGTTTATAGTACAAATTATACTATAAATAACATCTTATATTTAAAATTGGAGAGAATAACATTCAATCAATACACTATGTCTGGACAAAAGAAAATATATAATAAAGGATTGATAGGGTGTGAAACTTCTAAAAAAAGTATTATTTCACCCCTAATTTTTTTCCCATTGTGTCATAGGATTATTGTGGATCGAGGTTTTTCTTAACTCATTTTAAAAAAGCCACAATCTTACATTAATTTTAAAAGATCACTTATGTGTCACACAAATTTTTTGAAGTGGCCATGCATCACTCTTTTAAAAATACTATTTAGATTAAAAAAAAATCATTTTAACAGAAAGGGTTTATTGGAAAAAGTCAAAACATTTGCTTATTTATTTTACAGCAAGGCACTCGTGATGTTTTCATAAATGGGTTAATGTGCATTTTTGCCCTTAAAGTATGCGCCAAAAGCAATTTTCCCCCGAAGTTTTCGACATAAGAATGAATGTTGCCCCTGAAGTTTAAAAGCGAACGGCCAATGTTGCCCTCCGTTAAAAACATTAACGGTCAACTAACCATCAATGTTAGGGTTTTTAACGGAGGGGCAACATTGCTCCAAAAAAAGTACCAATTTTGCCCCCGAAGTTTAAAAACAAAGCAACGCGTTGCCATCCGTTAAAAAAACCCAACATCGTGGACAATATTCGCGTCGAAATCTTTGGGCAAAATTGCTCCCGCAACATACTTTAAAGGTAAAAGTACACCTTAACCCTTCATAAATCCCTTCTTCATGGACTGCTAAGTCTTCAAAGGGACAAAACTCCATCTCCTCATAAGTCAACCTTTGACTCAAAATTTCGGTCCCCCTGAGTGAGTGTTTGGATAATCCCAAAACCGTAGTTTTTCATAAGCCTTTTACTACAAGTCATAAGTTGAAACAAAATTTATCTCACATGCTTACCTTATAAATAGTAAAAGTTATTCTTCAAAACTAATCCAAACACACGTTGATAACTAGCTACTCCCTCTGGTTCTTATTATAATGAACCAACTAATAATTCTCACAAACCAATAAAACATTTAAAATCAATAAAGTTATCTTACAATTTAAGTAACTTCTAATATTACCCTTACTAATTGCACTAAACTCTGATAATATTAATTACCACTCTCGCCTACTATCCGTATTAATTATGGGCATACATGAAAAAAAAAAAAATTAATGTGCTTTAGAAATAAGCAGATACCTTATAAAAAGGACCAAATACAATTAGTGTTTGATGCTTTATAATAAAGATCAAAGGAGTAGTAACATAACACCACCCTCCTTCCCCCAATTTTTTTTTGAACCGCTCTACATGCAAAGATAACTAGCTTTTGACTGTCTTGTTTATTTTTAAAAAATTGCGCAAAATATTAATTCCATCGATTATTAATTTTGTTAATTATTAATTGTATTATTCATGCGAAATTGAGAACATTGGAAAAGCGAACTTTACCAACTAAAAATAGAACAGTGAACATCATAATTGAAGGAGACATAGGAGGACGGATGGCCATAATACGTCTAAAATTATTAAAGGTTGTGAAGATTTCTGGGGTAGGCATTGTGATTTTTTCCTGAAAGACATTTAAATATAAGATGCTGTGGCCCAGGCATGTATCGGTGCAATTGTTTAAATTTATCGTACTACATTATCTTTTTAAAAAAGATAACTCGATGCATTTTGAAACCAACGAGAGTAAAAACTGTGAAAAAAAAATAGGTAAAAGATGCTAAAATCTGTGGTCAGTAAAATGTATGAAGCGCCTTTTTAAATTATTTGTTGAGATATCAGACTATTCCATGAACGCGTTTTCTCTCAACTTGCGAGTGAAGGGATTGAATTTATGATTTATGCTCACATCATTTCCTACCTTTGCGGTTTTACTCCAGACTCAATGATAAGAGGCGCATAATTTGTAATTTGCTTCATGATGAATGGCATGAATAAACAACTATTCAGGTCTGATGTTCCTCTTGAAAGAGTAATGGAATTACTGTACAGGAACACTGTGAGATTTGCCAGCTCTTCCACATTGCTGTTTTGATGAGCAATAAGATACATGACTATGAACTCATGCGGTCATGCCCCAGTTTTTACCCCCCCCCCCCCCAAAAAAAAAAAAAAACTGTCTAGTATTTTATCGGTCTGATTAATCCTTATTAGGCAAAACGAAACACAGAGTAAGAGATCCTATTAAAAAAAGAACGGAGTAAAAGAAGAATCAATGATTGGCACACTTTTTATTCCATTAATTGGATTGGGTTGAGCCTGAAGGATGAAGCAGCCACAATGTTTTTTCCCCCCGCTCAGAAACGCTGCATATATTACTATTTGAATGAGATAACAAATACAGAGTACGAATAAACAACCCAAACAGAATTCTACATACCAAAGCTGACAAGGTCTCACATCGAGACAGTAAGACAGAACCAGAAACAGAACAACAGCGGAAAACAACAGAAATACAGCAAAAAACCAGAAACAGAAGGACAGAAACAGGAAACATAGGCAGATGCAGAGAACAAACATAAATGAAAGAAGAAGGTGCCGAATCATCAACAGCAATTTCAACCTCCAAAATATCCAAGGTTAGCAAAGAGATTAGAGAAGGTGTTGGTTGCAAAATCCACCACAAGGATACACTCCTTTATAAGTACTAGCTGCAAGGAAGTCAGCAACTTGATTATTCCTTCTCGAAGTAAAGGACAAATAGAACCCAATCCTAGAATCAATAAGACAAACAATATGCTGTATCACAATTTTACACCTCCACTCTACCATATCAGGTCTTTAACACATTTAATCAGAGAAAGATAATCAGATTCAAACATTACTTTATCATTACCTAAATCCACCGCAAGAAGCAGCCACAATGTTTCAAAGCATCGCATTGTACACTGATATGTTTCTCAACCTTTTGAGCCACGATCACTATATGGTTTTTTTTCTTTTCTTTTTTTGTTACTGAAATTTTAGGAAACGGGTTAGACTCACCCACGATCCAAGGGTAGGACGAAATTTCTCTTCCTTCTAGGTGATACCATGTTGGATATCCCGGGGGTGCCTTAACCATCTATTACCCTGAGAATGTTTAACCTTTTTACCGGTTAAACCTAAAACTAGTACGAGGGGTTCAATGTATGGTATTCGATCAGTGGTTGATATCCCCCAACGCCTTAACCAATTTTAGGATCGAATCTTCTCTCGTTGGTGATAGTGTTTGACTCCTTTACCGGTTGAACCTAAAACTAGTACGAGAGGTTCAATATATGGTATTCGATCAGTGGTTGTTATCAATTTAATTTCTCTTACGTGGGCCATGGGTCCACATTGAATTAATTCATGACCATAGTACAATGAACCTCCATCGTCCATGCGGATTTCTGTCACCCCTGTGCTCCCTGTTTCCTCTTCCCCTCCTCCGCTCGTGTCCTCTTCTTTCATTAGTCACCTACCAAAATATGTGTTTCCTTTTTTTAATTTCACTGGATTAAAATATTATTTTTCTCTTGGAAACAATTTAATGAGTATTGGCTCTAAACATTACTTTTTCTCAATCAAAAATCTGTTTTTTTTTTTTTTTTATATCTGTAATTTTTTTTTAACATTGAAATTAAATCCAAAATCATATGGACGTTCGTTTTCATCCTTAAAGGGCCGCGTAGCACTGCTAACTGAGCCCTACCCCAGCTGGCCTGGCACCAAACTTCTGACAAATTTGTTTCCCACCATTTATTACTATTAATGTGTAATTTTCAATTATATCGGGCTGGCTCCCCAAAGCCCGAATCCGACCAACCCCAAGCTTCTTCGGCCCAACTCCATCGAATCCATATCGAACTTATTCTAAATTTATGACCTATGAAGAGTCTAGTGCCCCCATTTGGGTCTTGGAGTAACTCTTGACTCTCCAAAGTAGCTGGGGTTCAACTAATACACTGATGTTAAGGTGTTAAGCAGTCTCATTCTAGTAAGGAGAAAAATACAAGTTTAAATCCTCAAAAACTTATTTGTTGGGAGAGGTAAAACCCTTTTAAGCTCTAATCCTATCCTTTTACGCTTTAAGCCTCAAAAGAGAAACCTTTACATTGAACTTCTTCTTGTCCTTATTATAATACATCAATTACAATCAATTTTTCATCTTTATTATAAGGCATTGGCTGCCTTTAAGGCTTTAACTAACTCATTTATCACCATTCTCCCGTTATACCCTCATTTTTAAGTGACTCATTTAAATCCATATTATTAAAGTAGGGGTAAATTAAAAACATTTATCAATTTTGGACCGAGTTAATGACTGAACTTCCATTTCTTGGTATGTGAAAAATGATAGCTGGTACTTTATACTCCTTTCGGTTATAAATATAAGATAAATTGACTTTTTTTTGGAGAGATGAGAAAACTAATTAAATTACTTAGAGTGTTTTTTTTTTTTTCCAAACTATCTAGTTTGACTAATAAACCGATATATAATTTAATGAAATACAACATATTATATGATTAAGTAAGCTTCTTTAACTTCTTTAATATCTAAAAAAGAGAGAGGTAACTTTATCTTATATTTAAAATCGAAGTAAATAATAAGGACGGGATGGAGTACAGCCGGAGTTCAATAGGCAAACAAACTTGGTAAGTCAAAAATAAGTTAACAGAACAAACAGTTACAATGGACATAATAAATCCATAATTATTGATACACAAAACCTTTTTCTAAAAGGAAAACAAAGTTTGGAGACACGTCCGTAGGATAATTAAATCCAGGTGCACTGTGACTAGCGAGTCAGATTATATTCATTGAATAAATTTATGGCCAGTCTAGTTCTGACCTGTAACATGCTATTTATAGTACTGAAACTTCATGTATTTTGAATATTTATAGATGCACATAATAATGTACTTCTTCTTGTCTTTATTATTGTAAGACATTAATTAATAATTCTTATAAACCAATAAAAACAGTTAGAGTCAATAAAGTTATCCTAAAATTTAAGTAATTTTTAATATTATCCCTATTAATTGTACTAAACTTTAATATCATATTAATTAGATATATATAAAAAAAAATAATTAATGCTTTTTAGGGATAAACAAGTGCCTTATAAAAAAGATTAAATGTACTTATTAATTAATACTTTATAATAAGATAGAGAGAGTATATAATGTATAGCAAATGAGGGTGGATATGTAGATTGTGGAGCCTGATATTTGCGCGCGTGAATGTTTCGAGGAGTAAAGTTGAGGAGAGTCAGATTCTTGATGATGTGAAGAATTCTCGTGGAAGCTATGAACAAATGTTAGGGCCGACACGGGGGAAAATTAAAGAAATGAGGCAGCATCAATCTTTGTCCGGGCTTTAAAGTTGAGCAGAGTCTCAGATTCCATCCTGAACTACTTTTATTGTTATTATATTATTATTTGTTTTTGTTTTGGTGTTGTGAATCTGTGAGTTTTGGCGTGTGTATTGGGCTATTGGCGGAATCAGGAGACTTGCATGTGAAGGTGTGTGGGAAACAGCAAACGAGGGAAATTCTCGCATACACCTAAAGTGCCACCTCATTTGTGTTATCTCCAATCAAAAGACAACATCTCACCTAATGTTAATATGAGCTGTCATCTTACCTTGTCATCAACAAGTATATATGTTTAGATTAATTTTTGGAGAATATCTTTTATGGCTTATGAAATAAGTATGTAAGAAATTTTTTATCTCAAACCAGTTTTTGAAAGCACAGTTTGGGTGTTTCTCACAGATGCCTAATTTATATTGTTTGTTTCTAAAATTCAATTTGCCAGGCAGACATTGATTTGATATTCCCCAATGTCTATTGCAAAATGAACATTTTGAAATTCCCAAATTGACATTAAAAGAAGGAAACTTAACTAGGCCCAATGCATGCAAATGATCTGAAGGACCTCACTACAGGGAGCGGCAAGCGTGGGATAGATATGCGCCTTATATTGATGAAGGAATTATAGAGAGAAAGGATGATATAAGATACATAGTCGCATGATTTAGTATAATATGGGTGATATATAATTAGCATCATGAGGAACATAAACGATGATATTGCAGGGAAAGGGGCAGAGAGAGAGAGAGCAATGAATGAGTGAAGGAGAAGAGTGGGAAAAGGAGGGGTCCCAGTGCTGGGCGTGGGAATCATGAAATATCCCTTTTAAGTTATAATCATAACTCGACTCTTATGACCAACAATCATTTGGGAGCAAATGTTAAGAGATTTATTTTCTCACCATGTCCTTGGTTCGAAGTGTGGAAATGGTGAAAATGGTGTTGGGAGCTCTTCCTCTATGACTGTGGGCTCGATGTGGAGCGAAATCCAGATTAGTCGGAATCAAAGGTTCCGGTGAACCGGGTGGGATACTAAAAAAAAAAAAAAAACTCAACTCTTACCCAATATACTATGTGGTTATTTAAGTTGGCGTTTAGAATCACGTTTATATAAGGTGAGACAAAACTTATCTGACGTATTTACCTCATATATCATAAATCACTGGTCCAAACAAAGCATTGTGCCATCCCTTTCATTCTCCATCCTTCTTAGATTGTATTTCCCTACATTGTTATTATCAACACTGCCTCATATGACTATATGCTTCTGTTTGTGTCTGATCACCCAGTGCTTCCGTTTTTCTTATCATCAACACTGACCTTCGTGAAATTTGTTTTATGGACAGAAACCCGCCTGCCTTTAACAATGTGTGATCCTGATTGCAATAATAATTAATCCCACAACCATGTATACATATCAGACTTAAAGGGGCATCAGTCATTATGCTGGACATATTTTAAGTTTTTAACGAGATAGAACTTAGAAGCAAGGTGATGTTTTTTTTCTAGAAAATGAAGCAGGGTAATACTATTTTGTCAAACACTCCATTTTATCTAGAAATTATTTTGCATCCAAATCTAGATTTTAGTAAAGGTTTGTCAAACACCAACAAAAACTGCCAAGAGCTATTCTAGGCCCAAACCTAGGTTCTGGATCTTTTTTTTTTTTTTTTTTTTTTTCTCTCTCTCTCTCTCTCTCTCTCTCTCTCATTTGTTATAATTTGTATTTTTTAAGTACCAGGTAGTATCTTTAAATATTTTATTAGTATCAAGATCATTCCCTCAAATATTTTTTTTAAAGATCTTAAAATAGTTTTTTAACATCATGAAGTATTTTTTAATACCTGGTCAATATCTTTAAGTATCCTTGAGTACCTATCAAGTACTTTAATTTTTTTTTTGCAAGACTAGTCGACTCGAAATATTTTTCCAAAATCCTATAATAAATTTTTAAGATCACGAACTATTTTTTCAATATACTAAAAAAACATTTCAAGATCATGAAATACTTTTTCAATATCCTATGGTATCTTTCTTGTACCTATCGGTGCATTTGAAATATTTTTTCAATATCGGTCATCATCCTAAAATGTATTTTAAGCGTCTTTAAGTATCTTTTTAATATCCGTCAGTGTGTCCTAAAATATTTTTTCAAGATCATTCATTACCTTGAAATATTTTTTTAATATCCACAAATAAATTTTTAAGATCATGAAATATTTTTTTAGTATCATTCAAGACATTTAAGTATTTTAATTTTGTATACAAATTTACGTAATTTTTAGTATTTATTATGAAATATATTGTTTATAGTATTTAAAATATAACCTTATCGAGTTATCGTTTATATACAATTTTACTAAAAGCTAATATCTTTTTTTAGGAAATTTGACCAAAAAAAAAATTATTTTAATAACAATATCTAAACACTATTATTTTTATCTTAAAACTATCCTACAAAAATCAGTTTTACTTCATAAATTCTAAAAAAATATTGGGAAAATTACACACAGGTCCCAAGGAACAGATATATTTACATTTAGGTCCCTTCAATTCATGAAATTACCACGAAGTCCCAAGGGACTTGTGTGTAAATATTTCAGATGAGTAAAAGACCTTATTGCCCTTCTTCCTTCTCTCTCTCCTCTCTCCCTTTTTCTTCTCTCTCTCTTCTAATATTTCTTCCGATCTTTGGGCTAGACTTCAACGTCGGCACTTAGATCCTCGGCTAGAGCTCCATTACAAAGCTTTGTCACTTTTTTCCAATCTTGGGCCGAGTCCCTATTTGAAAAAGTGAGTGGTGGAATTTGGACAAGAGCTTAAAGGCTAAAAAATGAGTCTCACATCCATGGAAATCAGCTCAGTTCTCTATATTGCAAGGTGGTTCAATTCCACCCTTTCTATTGTTAATCGCTTCTGTCAGGGTTTACAAAAATTGTGGTTAATTTATGCATTTTGTGTTGTTAATTTATGCATTTTGTGTTGTTAATCGCCTCTGGAAGTCAGATATGACAAATTGAAGGTTTTCACAAGTTGTGGTTAATTTATCCATCTTGTGTTGTTAATTTATACATTTTGTGTTGTTAATCGCACGGAAGTCGGACATCTCAAATTGAAGGTTTTGAAGTTGTGGTTAATTTATGCATCTTGTGTTGTTAATTTATGCATTTTGTGTTGTTAATCGCCTCTGGAAGTCAGACATGACAAATTGAAGGTTTTCACAAGTTGTGGTTAATTTATGCATCTTGTGTTGTTAATTTATGCATTTTGTGTTGTTAATCGCTTCTGGAAGTCAGACATCTCAAATTGAAGGTTTTCAGAAGTTGTGGTTAATTTATGCATCTTGTGTTGTTAATTTATGCATTTTGTGTTGTTAATCGCCTCGAAGTCGGGACATGACAAATTGAAGGTTTTCACAAGTTGTGGTTAATTTATGCATCTTGTGTTGTTAATTTATGCATTTTGTGTTGTTAATCGCTTACGGAAGTCGACATCTCAAATTGAAGGTTTTGAAGTTGTAGTTAATTTATGCATCTTGTGTTGTTAATTTATGTGCATAAATTAACAACACAACTTGTGAAAACCTTCAATTTGTCATATCCGACTTCCGAGGCGATTAACAACACAAAATGCATAAATTAACAACACAATATGCATAAATTAACAACACAATATGCATAAATTAACCACAACTTCAAAACCTTCAATTTGAGATGTCGACTTCCAAGCGATTAACAACACAAAATGCATAAATAACAACACAAGATGCATAAATTAACCACAACTTGTGACAACCTTCAATTTGTCATGTCCGACTTCCAGGAGGCGATTAACAACACAAAATGCATAAATTAACAACACAAGATGCATAAATTAACCACAACTTGTGAAAACCTTCAATTTGTCATGTCCGACTTCCGCAGGCGATTAACAACACAAAATGCATAAATTAATAACACAAGATGCATAAATTAACCACAACTTGTGAAAACCTTCAATTTGTCATATCTGACTTCCAGAGGCGATTAACAACACAAAATGCATAAATTAACAACACAAAATGCATAAATTAATCACAATTTTTGTAAACCCTGACAGAAGCGATTAACAATAGAAAGGGGGGAATTGAACCACCTTGCAATATAGAGAACTGAGCTGATTTCCATGGATGTGAGACTCATTTTTTTCAACCTTTAAGCTCTTGTCCAAATTCCACCACTCACTTTTTTTCAAATTTAGGGACTCGCCCAAGATTGGAAAAAAGTGACAAAGAAGCGGTTGTAATGGAGCTCTAGCGAGGATCGGAAGTGCCGAGGATCGGAAGTCTTGGCGGCGTCGAAGTCTAGCCCAAAGATCGGAAGAAATATTAGAAGAGAGAGAGAAGAAAAAGGGAGAGAGGAGAGAGGAGAAGGAAGAAGGGCAATAAGGTCTTTTACTCATCTGAAATATTTACACACAAGTCCCTTGGGACTTCAGGGTAATTTCATGAATTGAAGGGACCTAAATGTAAATATATCTGTTCCTTGGGACCTGTGTGTAATTTTCCCAAAAATATTCTTCAAAAGCTACATGAGCTACATCCAATCGCGCTCTGAGATTGTTGCATGGTAGGTATACAAGAGTACTGACGCACGCATTGAAAAAGAAGAGGCAAGAGCCCGTGATTAGCGAGGAAATTGAAAAAAGAACAAGGCAGGGGTGGAGCCCACAGGAGGACGTCTTTTTAGCCCAAAAGCAAGAGTTTAGGGTCAAAAAAGAAGAACCTCAACTCAGGATTGGTTGCGTTGGGCAGCCCCACACAAAACAACAAAGCTGCACCAACTCGCACCCAATTAATATATTTGCACCTATTTATAGACGTGGATCCACCAGTCTTTCCTTGTTCAATCTTCATGTGAGGAATTTCCTCACAAGATGACCTAACATTTGAAACCAGCAACAATCTGGACAAACATGTCTGACTTCCTTTATGTGTTTTTTCTTCCCATACCTCACCAACCAAAGTAGTAGTTGGTTCTTCGTATCCGCCTCTGGGGGTTCTTCAACTACGTTACGCTAACGCCCTTTCCTTCCAAGGAAACCTCTATACCCTCCCACCCACAACAATTCTACCCCCATTCCCAAACTTCCTTAATCAACCTCATTAACTATTGAGAACACTTCTTATTAACCAATAACGACGATAATGTTTTAGCATGTCACTTTCTATGTCCGTGTTGTTAATAAAATAGAACCATGTCATCACAACATATATAAATCAATAATCAAATTATTGGTCCTTTCCCTTGAGTAACTGCACCTGTGAGGTCAGAATCCAATTATTATACTACGCGCATTCAATTCGAGAGTGGGAAGAATGAGAATGTGGGTGTTAATGAACCAGAGAATGAGTGAAGGTCGGTGTTAATTATTTGATTTAAAGGAGTAGATGAATGAAGGAAAGAATGTGTATAATTGAGGCGCATGCGGGTGTAAGGTGAGGTTTTGAGCAGGCCTCCATAATTGATGATGGGCAGTGCACTGTGCACATCTAAAAGTAGTATTACGAAATCATGGCCGGTGAAGCGTGATTTTGATTTGACCGTACGAGTGCCATTGTTGACCGTTGGTAACGGCGCTGCTTCTTCGCCGTTTACAAAAGCATGAAATGTTCTTTCCTCTAATCTAATCCCATGTCTATGTCAGGCATCTGATGGTACCAACTAGCCATGTTTCGTCGCCTCCTAGCTGTCGTATTCCACATCCTCCCTCTAACTCTAGCAACCTTCAATCCACAGTTCCACACCCACCATACACCTACAACAAAACAACAATCTACTGCTCCTCCCTCCCTTAATTGTTTATGATTGTCTCCACTTGCTCCTTTTTCACTTGCAGATCCGATTCCCCTTTATTTCCTTCTCCTTGACGCCATTCGCGCTTTCTCACTCTCTGCTTCTCCTTCTCTCTCTTTTTTCAGTGGGCTCTCTGCTCACTGTTTCCTTCTTCTAAACTTTTTCTCACTGCTCAGACGCGCAACTCACGCGGCCATTTCATATATAGCGCCAGCTTAAACTTGTCAGATGGAGAGGAAGCAGGGGTTCTTTTCGGCGCTTAAAGAGGAGGTGGTCAGAGGGTTGTCTCCCGGGAGGTCGAGGGCTAAGAGTTCGTCCAGGTCTGCCTCTCCGATGTCGAGTTTGCTTCGCCGGAGGAAGAAACACCATGCACCGCCGCCCGACTTGTTCATTACGAGATCGGGAAGCTTGAGGCCGGCGGAGGCATTGTCGCCATTGAGGGAGGGTCCTGATGGCACTGATGCTGAAGATTCCAGAGGCGAAGGGCGGTGGGGACACTGGATGAAGGGCCCACTCGCAAGGACACCTTCTGTTTCCTCCTCCTCCGCCTGTAAGAGGTCCGATCTGAGATTGTTGCTTGGCGTCCTCGGGGCCCCACTCGCCCCCGTTCATGTTTCCACCGCCGATCCTTTTCCTCACCTCAGCATTAAAGACATCCCCATTGTGAGTTTCTGCTTCCTGTCCTTTTTCCCCTTCCTTCATTTATATTTTCAGAACTTGTATGTGCATGCCTTCTGTTGTAGTTTTCTTTTGTTCTTGGATAATCGAGCTCGGGCTTGTGAGTCAGCGGGAAAGTCGACGGCTTGAATCTCGATATATTGTTTCCCAAACTGACATGGCAGGATATAGATGCAACAGGGCTAAGAGCAAACTTTTAAGTTTGGATTTGTCTGAAAAAAATATATTTTGTTACTTCATTGATTGTCGTTGATCAACTCAAGTCAAATACTATACATCGCAATCAAGGTTAAATAAAGGCTTATTTCGTTTCTATTTCAAAAGTGCTTTCACATCCGATGGAAAGATGAAGTAATGAACTTGGGTGCCGAATGAATCTAACAATTTTTTTTCATGTTTTTTTATATCTACACAAGCCAGAAGAAGGAGTTGACTGTAAAAACATATTCTTTCTCCCCTTATCTTATTCTAGGTTCAGAGAGGACATTACTGGGCCTCTTGATAGTTCATAATATTTTTGGGACTAGTTTGTGGTAACTGTATGCGGTAAGCTCTTAAATAGGGCTAAAATCCTATCATGTTAGGCATCTTACTGCTTGGTCTTCTGTAGGATATTATTTTGACTATTTTGAGTGAACTGATTTGCCAGTGTGCCAATTGAAGGTAAATAAAAAGGACAGAGGAAGGGTTGTAGATCTTCTGATCGTTTCTGTTCCTGCACTTTTAAAGGTCTTCAGGGTTAGGTTCAATCTAATTGAGTGTTGTTGCAGGAAACTTCTTCTGCCCAGTACATATTGCAGCAGTACACTGCTGCTTCTGGAGGGCAAAAGCTTCAAAATTCCATTACTAATGCTTATGCCATGGGAAAGGTGAGAATGATAGCCTGGGAGTTTGAGACAGCTAACAAAGTTATGAAGAGCCGGAATTCCTCCAAAGCTGCAGAATCCGGTGGGTTTGTCCTGTGGCAGATGAATCCAGATATGTGGTATGTGGAACTTGCTCTTGGTGGCAGCAAGGTTCATGCTGGTTGCAATGGGAAACTTGTGTGGCGCCACACACCATGGTTGGGTGCTCACGCTGCAAAGGGACCAGTTAGGCCTCTACGACGGGCTCTTCAGGTGAACCTACAAGTTATATCTCGTTCTTCCTACCTGTTGACCACTACCTTTCACTGCCTCAATTTGTTAACGTTTATTTTCCTTCTGTCCACAGGGTCTTGACCCAAGAACAACGGCAAGCATGTTCATCAATGCAAGATGCATTGGGGAGAAGAAGATCAATGGAGATGACTGTTTCATCCTCAAACTCTGTGCGGATCCCTCAACTTTGAAAGCCAGGAGTGAAGGCCCAGCTGAAATCATAAGGCATGTTCTATTCGGGTACTTCAGTCAGAAAACAGGACTTCTTATTCACTTGGAGGACTCACACTTGACACGTATTCAAAACAATGGAGGGGATGCAGTTTATTGGGAGACCACGATAAATTCTTTTCTTGACGACTACAGGCCTGTTGAGGGGATCATGATTGCTCACTCAGGTCGTTCGGTAGTAACTCTCTTCAGGTTTGGGGAAACAGCAATGAGCCACACTAAGACCAGGATGGAAGAAGCATGGACAATTGAGGAAGTTGCATTTAATGTTCCCGGCCTTTCGCTGGACTGCTTCATTCCTCCAGCTGAGCTAAGGTTTGCATCTATGAGTGAAGCTTGTGAGCTACCCCAAGGTCAAAGGTCCAGAACTGCTGTTTCATCGACCCAATCCAATTCCAAATTTTCACGATTACACAAATCTCAAGAAAGCAACGTCCGCAACATTAACTGGACAGTGGATGTTTAGCAAGGCAGAAGTCTGTACTCTCAGTGAACAGGCCCGGGTTAGCTTAGTTTCTAGTCTTAACACTTTTGAAGCTAGTGGGGTTACAAGTGGAGTTGTCTTTTGAGGATCACTTATCTTGTCAAATTTGTACATAGAAATGATCAGGTTCCCAAAAAGTGAATTTTGGTACGCTGGGTTTTTGGTGGACAACCAAGCAGAACAAGGCCTGTGTTTCCACTTGTTTTCCATAGGTGAAAAATTGGGAATCTGCTGATCATTTATTAGCCACGGTTCGTGCAGATCTCTTTCTGTGAAAGCATTCTGGAAGATCAATTCCAGTTGTTATAACATCTTCATCGCTGACAATTTTTGACTAGGTTTCAAGGCTCTAATATGTAAGTTATTAATGGTGGTGACGCTTCCAAGGGAATTTTCTGCCATCTTTCATGGAAATCGCCATAGCAAAGTAGACTTTGTTCTGCGATACTTCCACGTTTTTTTTCAAAAAAAAAAAAAAAAAAAAAAAAAAAAAAAAAAAAAAAAAAAAAAAAAAAAAAAAAACCGTATGTAATTGCAGTCTGCTAGTCAGTTGTAACATCTTCTACATTATATAACTATGTTTCTGAGAAGGAAACGAACAGTATCTGTATCGTTTCAAAATTTCTTGGCCCTTTTCTTCTCACCTAGTGTGATGGTATGGCCGTGTTACCGTTTGCTTTTAAACACGCAATTAATCGGAAAGAGTCTGTACCATGTACACGGCCCTAAGGTCATTTGCTGAATGTACCTAGGATCCAATGATCCCTATATTGCAGAACCGCAAACATTCGTTGCATGCTTCCGACTGAACTTACAAATTACATGGTTGTAATTATGGATGTCTAAAAAATTCGGTAGTGCAGGTGGTTTGACCCGACCCGGTCTTTGAAAAAAGGGGGGGGGGGGGGGGGGTTTGACCATATGAGGCCGACCTGCAGACTGGTGTCGCTTGGGTCGATCAGACTTCGGTCCAGGGGCTAAGACCCCCGGACTGATCCGGTCGACCCGATATATATATAAATATTTAAAAAATCACAACGTAACCTAACCCTCTATCCTTCTTTACAATTCTTCATCACTCATCAGTGAGTCTTCTTCTTCGGCCAAAAAAATATCCGGAGTCTTCTTCCCTTTTTAGTCTTCTTCTTCTTCCCTTCTTCTTCGGTCTAGCCTCATAGAATGTTGTTATTTTGTATTTTTGTCCAATGTTGTTGGAGATTCTTATAGGTGTATGATTGGATTTAAAATGTTTGCATGTTTGTATGTTTAATTATTAGTCCAAAGAAGTGGAAAAAAAAAACTAAAAAAGAATGAAACAAGTCTGGAGTCCACTAGACCGGTCCTGGTCCAGCTCGAGCTTGGGCCGGGTGCCGATTGGACCAAACCTCGGGTGGACAAGCCAGCCCGAGGTCCTTCCTAGACCAGACCTCGGGTTGACCCCCAACCCGGTTTGGTCCATGGACATCCCTAGTTGTACTCCCTTTGGTCCTTAATAAGAGAAAGATTTAGGGAGTTGATTTTAGTGTTAAATATAAGATATAGTTTTCATATTTATTAATTTTTTCACGTTCATTTCTATTAATATTTCCTCAATAATAATTAAGGAGAGGGAATGAAGGAATTAAAGAAGATGACTATAACTTTTTAGAAAATATATGTTATATTAACAAACTTAACCAATTTCTTTGATTTAATTAAATTAGATAAATATGTTATATATTAATGACCGGATGAGTAACTTGTAAGCTTTAGCACGTGCTTTTGGAATTTATATTTTTTCACTTGTTGATCATTAGAAATGTGAGGCAAAATTATTCTTTTGTGCTTGTTTGGGATCATGTTTGAGATCCTTAAAAATACTTATTTATATAAATTAAGACAAAACTCTTTTCATAATTTTTACATCATAAATCACGATTGAAAAACGTTTTTTAAAGCCCAATCATTATTACAAACACTTAACAAGGGATTCACTTTTGCAGGAGGAAAAACCTGCGGAGAAAGAGAAACCTTAGAATGGAATTCTGGACAAAATGCAAAACGACGGCAATCTTTTTTAATTAATTTCGCAGTGTTGTTGTTTTCTAAAAGAATCAGTGTTTTGCAGGTGACTAGGTGATCGCCCACTTTCACCCCACCGAGCCAATTAAGGGGCATAATCAAAACATAAAAGAATAAAAACGGAAGAAAAGGGCATCAATATCTATTTGCCCAGAGTTAGGCCCACGGCATGGGAGAAGAGCTTTCGACACTATTTTATCAATTCTCATGCCTTGAACTACTATTTTATCAATTCTCATGCCTTGAACCAAGGACATGGTTAAATGAGAGTCACTCTTTTACCACTTATTTTAAATGAATGTTGGTTATCGTATTTACAGGTTTTTTTTTGTTTGTTAAAAATTTTATGAGTTTTTTTTTTTTTTTTTTTTGAAACTAATTTTATAAGTTATGACTTATGAGCAATGTGACCCATACCAACGAGGCCTGCATTCGCCACGGTGGAGTATGGACATGAATTCTATTAGCCCAAACCAAGCACGCTCAATTTCTCAGTTTCACTATAGAATCTTATAGTGAAACTGGGATGAACTGGACACTTAGATGGTAACCATGTCCCTAAAGAGATGAACAAGGTTGCGGATGGCTTTGCCAAGAGAGGCATTATTGAGTCGATTTTTTTTTCTAGATGTGTGTCCAAACTTTCACGGACCTTTGTCTCACATGAGAAACTGGGATTAAATTCCCCTACGTAATTTTCCTTTAAGTTTGTTTTATTTCTTCAGTATAAAAAAGTTATAAAATCTTATACTAGACTAACAGTGTCAATGGTTCTCTTAAGCTGACTTGCCTTTATTTATGTGTTAGGAATAATATAAGATTAGGTATTTAATAATGAATATTTAATCCTACAAAGTAATTTTTTTAAAAGAAAAAACAATACCTAACACACCCAGAAAGAAAACTAAAACTTAAGTAATTAACTGGTTCTGCTTTCCACCTATGGCAACCGCATATTCTTGAGACCAACGCCATTTGTACTTAAATGTGTTTTTAATCTTGGCATACTTATTTATTCGAAGGTGTTAAGTTTAACCATGCGCTGGGACCACGTCCTACTTCTGATTTGAAGGAGCTTGTTCTCCATTTTGAAAATTAAATGTGGTCCCTCCTCGTCTTTTAGCAGCTAAGTGGCTCATGATCTCCTCCCACTTCACATTTCAAACAGTCATAACCTTTAACTCGAGAAACCAGAGAATTGTGGGCTAAAGGTAGGGTAAAATCTTAAAAAAATTTCAAGCTTAACTGATATTTTCTACGCTTTTTGCTTAATATAAGTGCTTTACACCATAGGCATAGGTAGGGGTAGAATATTAGAGCCCTTGACAAATGAACTTAACCCACATTCTAGATGCTGGACAGCATAATGACTATTTTGCATAGGAAATCAGAAAATTCTGTTGTTACTAGCTAGATCCCTTTGTCTTTCTCACATGAAGACAAAACAACTCCTTGGACCAAAAAAGACAAAATCTAAAGGCAGAAAGATGCCTTTTCACCAGTTTAACTTTAGAAGAGTAGTGTTGTGGGGGATGAGCTTCTTCATACAGGATATAAATGAGGACCATCATATCATCCTCTTTAACTTATGTGTGAAGCACAGAATATATACACTGTCTGTTAAGTAACGTACGTGAGTCACAGAAAGCATAGATCTATTGAAGATTATGGATCATGAACTGTCTATAAATATTTTTTTAGCGACTAAGCTTACGTTTTGGTCAGCAATATATTCGTAACCATGAGAGTACGTGTTTCATTATCAGTTCACTTGGTCAATCTTTCAACTTAAGTAACTGCTTCATTATGCAGTGCATCAAAAGTTTTCCACACACACATTAGTAAATTAGTGACCATGCCAAAGTTGTTTATTTGAACGTGAATTGGATAAAACTATGCGCTATAAATACCAAGCCTTCTTATGGAGACTGTTTTAATGGTACAGAATTACAAAATCCTGCTATTTAATTATATGCATACGCCGCTAGCTAGGTCTTTCCATGTCATCTGGCTTTTCCCCTGATTGAAACTTAAATCCCGCTGGATCTTCTTAAAAGTACCTAAACCCCTACTGTTCAAGAAAATCTCAAATCACCTTCAATATGGGTGAGGCAGCCATGAATACCCTTATGAAGAAGAAAAGAGCGATCACTCCAATCCCCAAAACTCCATATAACACCAGCTTTGATATCTCCAACGATTCTGACCGGGACGAGTTTTGCACCACCAGGCCATGCTGTTTCTTTTGCTCCATGAAAAAACAAGACACATCTCTCAAAAGAGCAGAACTAGAAAAGTTCTTCAGAGAGACGCCTCTTAGGGATAATCAAGAGCATGTTTTGGTGCTGGGTGGACTGTGGCATATTGCCATGAACCAACCCAATGACCCAGAGTTTCCATCCCTTGGCATATTCAAGTGCATGGCAAGTCTCATCTCCAAAGCTATAAAGGACAGAAACTGGCTTCTTACAAATCAAAACATATACATACCCTATTATGCTGCTCATATCATTGGTTCTTACACCATGAACAAGGAGGAGTATGCTCAAATTGCTGTGCAGTCTGGCGTTATACCACAACTAATGGAGCTTCTAAGAGGAAAGATGAGTTGGGTTGAGCAAAGAGTAGCTGTTAGAGCACTAGGACACTTGGCCAGTTATGAGAGTACTTTTGAGGCAGTAGCAGAATACGAACAAGAGTTAGTGATACTGGGAAAAAACTTGGCTTCTGCATGCTTAGAAGTGATCTTTGCTAAATTTGTAGGGTTGAAGGACGTAAACAAACGGGTCAAGTACCATAGGAAACTGCTGACAAGAGGTATTGGAGGTGTGGAGATGGAGAATCGTAAGGCTGAGGAATGGGCTAGCCAGCTTCAATGCTGGTCTCTTCAACTGTTAAATTGCTTTGCTTGCAAACAGAGGTCTCTGAATCTCATCGCTGACATGGAGTTTCTGGAAGATTTGTGTGACATGTGGGGTGGACTAATGAATTATACGTCACCAGCTGGGGTTGGATTGATCAGAATCTTGTGCTATAGCAAAATAGGAAGGGAAAATATTGTTGAGTCACCTAAAGTTATTAATACTTTGGGTAATCTCTCAAGATCTTCAGACGATTGGCAATATTTGGGTATAGACTGCCTTCTATTGCTTCTCAAAGACCCACGGACAAGGTACAAAGTCATTGATCTCTCAGTTTCATATCTCATTGATTTGATTGAACTAGGAAATCTTGGAGATAGATTCAACGTGGGTGAAACAATCATGAGGGTTCTCCTTCTGGACTATGAACGTGGTATTTCAAAAGTACCATCGCCGGAACTGCTGCATTTGGAGGTGGATAGGAGGAAGAAGGAGAAGCTCATGAGTGAAGAAAAATTAGAGGAAAGAAAGGTTTTGATAAGGTTAATAAAGCAACAAGCGAAACACATGTTCTGGTTAGGGGAGGTTGAAGAAGCTGTATCAAAGTATAGTGAAGCACTACATCTTTGCCCAGTGAGGTACAGGAAAGAAAGAATGGTGCTGTATAGTAATAGGGCTCAGTGTCATCTAGTGCTGAGAGATCCAGATTCAGCCATTAGTGACGCAACTCGAGCTCTTAGCCTGTCAAATCCAGCGAACACACATGGCAAGAGCCTGTGGAGGAGGTCACAGGCTTATGACATGAAAGGGATGGCGAGAGAGAGCTTGATGGACTGCATAATGCTGATGAATGTGTGCATCAAGATTCCGTACCACGCTGCTCGCATGTTGTCCAAACAGATGGATGCCACATGGCTTTTTGGTCCTTCTCGCTCAAAGGTAACACTAACGCAAGGCGAGTCAGTGGAGGAAAAGACAAAAGAATCAGGGCCACCACATGTCCGTACGATGGTGATGAAAAGCAGAGGGCTCAACATGCCCGGTAAGTTCATCTGATCCTGCAGGTTTTATTTTATATTATAACCTAAAAGAGTTAAATAGTTTAAAAGCAATGCATGGATCTCATCTGATTTTGAACTAGTTTGTCCTTGTTTACCCTAGCGTGGCGCCCACAAAGTTGGAGCTAATAACTCTACAAGTGATTAGGCCAATCACTTTGTGTAAAATTTGTTGGAAACTTTCTCCAGGTCTGTCCACCATTGTTGAACAACCCCTTCTCGCAAAAGAAGGGACAAGGAGAAAGACGGAAGGAGCAAGGAGTGAGATGAAAGCTGGTGTGGCCGGAGAAAAAGTTAGCCGATCTAAGTGGGCGTGTTCCAGGTAAAATAGAATCTGCTCTTCAATGTATAATGTATTCCGCAAACTCTGAGAAGTGGCAAGTGTTCCAGGTATATGGCCCTGCACTACGCAGGGAATTATGAAGGAGGACCACATAGCCATCTTTAATATAATGTTATTGTTTCTTCTTTCTTCTTTTCTGCACAGATCATTAAAAATTAGCCTCCCTTTTTGCTTTTTGAATAAAAATCTAACTGTGCAGTGCCTTGGATCAAAAATTTTCGTACACTTGATAAGCCACAAAACCTTTATGCATGCTTGGTACGAGTGGAACTGGTTTGAAAACGAATTTTATGAATTTGCAATTCTTTCCCCCAGGGGGCGTTACTGTGTGTGTCCGCAGCATACCTTTTTTTGGTACAATATTCATAATTTACTGTAGAAGATAGCGGTGTGGTTTTACGCTATTAAAGCTGCCTCAGCTCAGCTATAATTAGAGTTGAACTGCAGTATAAGTGGTGTATACGAACAAGTCAAGTATTATTATTTTCATGAGTTGCTGTTGCAAATTCGCAAATGATACTATTTTTGTGTAGATCGATCTGTATGAAACTTGAGATGAACTGAAATATTTATGGTATATTTACTGATACTGATAATTTCATAATTTTGATTCATAAGACGCGCGATAAAAAATGGAAAGCTGAATAATATTCCACATACGACTTAGAAAGAAAAGAAAAACATGTCTATAACCATTACAACGGAATGATCAAAGTTTGCAACTCTGTATGGAAGGTAGCTAAATTTAAAGCAAACAGCTGCATGCGCTGCAGGGTTTTTTCTTGTTTTTCCTTTTTATATTGCTCCACTGCTCTTTTTATTGTCATTTCTTTTTTAGGATATGATTGGTTGGGGGAAGGGGAGGGGAGGGAAAATGGAGGGAAAATATTAAAAGGGGAGAAAACTCTTGTGGCCCCATCACAAATAACTTTTCTCTATCCCAATTTTCCTCCCGATAGGGCAAAATTTAAAGCCTATAGACTCGCATAAAGTATACGGGCCGTATCAAGTAATAAAGTGATAAGTAGGAAAAATCGCGTTCCCACGAGGACTAAATCAAACTAGTGATTAGATATTAAATTCTCTTATTTCGTTTAAGTTGAGCGAGACAAAATTGTTTTCAATAAAAGGAAAATTAATAAGAAAACTAATAGTAGCAAAAGCGAATTCCATTCGGTAAGTACTGTTTAAAGTATTAATCCCTTGTTGGTTTCTTAGAATTAATTCCCACTAAATTAATTTTGACTTAACTAACTCGTTAACCTAGAGTATTAATGTCTATAAATGTCTTAGGTCCATTTATAAACCTATCTTAATTAACTATGTAATGCCTCACACAATTAAGTAAAATGCGTTTTAGATCGACCTCCCTAATTTGATTATGCGGAGCTTCAGGTATATTCCTATCCTAGACGCAAATTAGATTAAACCTAATTCCTTATTAAATTTAAACCTAATTCCACATTATTTAATCCAAGGTCAATTTAGGATTCCCTCTTGAAGTTTAACCATAAATCCCCAAAACATGCCTACTAGTGGCAATTAATAAGCAATAGCAAGAAAATCAAGAATAAATAAACTGATTGAAATTAATCAAAACTAATAGTAGGAAATAATACCTAGAACCCAAATAAGTTCATAGGTTTTCTAGGTTGAAAAAGAAAACTAGCCACACATGGGCTATACTAAAATCCATAAAAAAGATAAAAACTCAGGTTCAAAGAAGACAGGAAAAGAAAAGAAAAGAGAAATCAAGACTCAAAGAATCTCTCAATACTCCTTGCCCCTTGCGGTTCAGATCGATTTTCTTCTCCTCTGCGTCAATTTCTCCTGTGCGTGGCGTGCGTTAATGCTCTTGATTCTTTCCTGCTTCTTGAATTGCTGCCCTCTCTTGGAATCACGCTTCTCTTTAATATATATTACTAAGAGTTCACTTTTGCCATGGGCCCACGTCTGCATTTATCCAATCCAGAGTCATATCTCCTTTTCTAATTCAAAAAGATATTATATATTTATTTTGTGAATTTAAAAGGAGATATTATTTTGTTGTGTGATCACACTAGTGATTTTGTCTCTTCTTTTTCCTTGCGCATCTGTAGCAATTAATCTATTTTCCTTGTGGACCCCACGGGCTTTATCACTTCTAATATAATATAATAATATATTATATTATATTTTTTTCAATTTAATTTATTGTCTCTCTTAGATTACATATTATCTCCTCGCACAATAAAATAGGATATTAATAGATTTTTTTGTTATAATATTCTTTTATCCTATAATTAATGAAAAGATAGATAAATATATAAAAGATAATTAAATATGTATAATATTAATAAATTTAATCCAATATATTTCAGAATCTATACTTATTTAATTATAAAATATCTACTTATCACTCCCCTCCCCTCCTCTCCTCCTAACCAAACATACCTTAGGAGACAGCTAGTGTGCATATGTTAGTATTGTATGGGATCTGAAAATCAGTATTTAAGAAGTTATACGTACTAGGTACGTTTTCCAACATTGAAAGTGAATTCGTGGGACAAGGACCTCATGCTAATCCATTGTTTCGGATCGGAAATACCATGTCCTGTCACAACCCAATTGTAAATACATGCACTTTAATATGCGTCTCTGTTCATTTTTCTTTTCTGACCCGCACTGGCAGAAACCCACTCCTACTTTTCATTGTTTGCCTTTTGTTTTCATGACATCGCCGTCTTTTGATGTATTTGCTGTTGTCTTTTTTCATTGTTTGCCTTTGGTTTTCATGAT
The DNA here is from genome assembly GCA_019022655.1 of Acacia acuminata. Classification (NCBI taxonomy): domain Eukaryota; kingdom Viridiplantae; phylum Streptophyta; class Magnoliopsida; order Fabales; family Fabaceae; genus Acacia; species Acacia acuminata. The sequence goes on from JAFJYI010000015.1 coordinate 1,393,723, forward strand.
ATCGCTGTCTTTTGATGTATTTGCTATTGTCCACCATTCAGCTAGGGATAAGGATTATCTTATCCCTCTTCTTTTACGTACATCCCTCCAATCAATACTCATTGATTTTTCTTCCTATTCTTTTGATTTTTCAACGATAAGAGGTCAGATTCATATATGACAATATGGAGATCAATCGTGAGACGCCACCGTATTTTAATTTGAAACGGCTTCTCACGGAGTTCTGACCACTTACCAATCCCTTGCAAGACAGAAAATTAATATTGGACGAGACGTCGTGGTTTCCCATTTCTTTCACCTCCCATTTTCTCCAATCCTCTACTTATTTTTCTAGATGACTCTACTTCATTGAAATTAAGGAGGAAACACTATTTTTATATAAACATAAGATGCCATTGATTACGTACTTAATTACAGCATATATCACATAATCTCTTTAAAATATTTATGTGAATTATTATATTATATATCAATTTATAAGTAGAAAAATTATTTTAGAAAAAAATGCATGATAAATATAAATACTTTAAAATAATTTATTTAATTTCAATCTTTCAAAATTAGTGAACTAGGTTTCGTATTATAGATATATGTTAAGGATATTGAAGATGTTCAACAAGGGAGCAAGTGAAAGCATCACAAAGTCGAATAATACAAAGCAACGTGGGTGAAAGAGAGCCCACTAGTCGTTGGGGAGAGATGTCATGGCTGCCGTCACAGGAGTATTAAGCCATTCATCACTCTGCATGACCCATTCCACAAACATGTGTTCCATTATGTATACACGTTCTCTCCCTCTGCAATCTTTCTGTCTTTCTCCCTCACTGCGTCTAACCTAATTACCATCACTTCCCTCTCGATCCATCATCTCACTAGCTATGACCTGGTGGCGCTCCCCAACGAACCAGTATTGGCATCACCTCGAAGACCAACAGCCACCCAGTATCCAGAGCGTGGCTCTTGTGATTGGCGTTACCGGCATCGTCGGTGGTAGCCTAGCCGAGACCTTACCTCTCCCCGACACACCCGGCGGACCATGGAAGGTGTACGGCATCGCTCGCCGTCCCCGGCCCAACTGGAACGCTAATCATCCCGTCCAATATATCCAGTGCGATATCTCCGACCCAAACGACACCCATGCTAAGCTCTCTGCGTTAACTGACGTGACTCACATCTTCTACGTGTCTTGGACAAGTCGACCAACAGAGGCTGAGAACTGCGAGGTGAACGGAGGCATGCTCAGGAACGTCTTCCGTGCCGTCATCCCAAATGCTCCAAACCTCCGCCACATATGCCTTCAAACAGGTACCAAACACTACGTTGGTGCTTTTGAATTTTATGGCAAGACACAAATCCATGATACACCTTTCACCGAGGACTTGCCCCGACTCAACGCACCTAATTTCTACTACACCCAAGAGGACATTCTGTTTGAAGAAGCCAACAAGAAACAGGGCTTGTCTTGGTCCATTCACCGTCCTCAGGTGATATTCGGGCTTTCGCCGTATAGTTTGATGAACCTGATTGGCACGCTTAGTGTGTATGCGGCTATTTGCAAGCACGAGGGGGTTCCCCTGAAATTTCCCGGCTCTAAAGCGGCGTGGGAATGTTACTCTGTTGCTTCTGATGCTGATTTGATCGCAGAACAACACATATGGGCGGCGGTGGACCCATATGCGAGGAACGAAGCCTTTAACTGTAACAATGGTGATGTGTTTAAGTGGAAGCATTTGTGGAAGGTACTGGCTGAACAGTTTGGGATTGAAGAATATGGGTTTGAAGAAGGTTCGGATTTGAAGTTGACGGAGATGATGAAGGACAAAGGGCTGATATGGAATGAGATTGTAAAAGAGAATCAGTTGCAGCCCACGAAGCTGGAAGAGGTGGGCAACTGGTGGTTTGCTGACTTTATTTTGCGGGCAGAATCGGTGTTGGATAGCATGAACAAATCCAAAGAGCATGGCTTCTTGGGATTCAGGAACTCTAAGAATTCTTTCATAACTTGGATAGATAAAGCCAGAGCCCACAAGATTGTGCCTTGAACTGCAACGTTGGTGAAAAGAACAGCATGGCATCCTCGGGCTGTTTCACCTTTCAACTTGTGGTCGGGGCAGTATGTTTCACCCTTCTAAAATAAAAACGCGTTCGACATGTGTGTATCCTGGTGGGAACTCGTTTTGGTGCGTATTTTTGGATTGTTACCATTTGCCTATTCCTTTGGAGTATTTATATGGAATCTTTAGATTTAATTTTTTAAATTAATAATTTTTAAATAAAAATAATTTTTAAAAAATATTAGTTAATAGATTATTTTTATTTTAGATTTTCTGCCCATTAAAATATATATATTTTTTAAATAGAAAGTAAACAAATGAAATTTGGATTATCTAGATCTTATCTAAACGATCTAAATGAGATAAGCAAATGGTATCTTCCGACACACTTCGTGTTTGGAATGGGAGCAGATTCTTTCAGTATCTGCTCCATTCTCATCTCTCAGTATCTTTCAATCTCGGCCGTCCAATATTTGACCAAACCGTGTACAAAAGGCCACATCATACATTTCAAAATATCGCATGTGGTAAATATGAAAATTTTGAAATATATGACGTGTCTCTCTCTACACAGTTGGATCAAAGATTAGACGGTCGAGATGAAAGAACAGGCAGAATCTGCTCCCGTTTGGAATATGTTTGTTATTATTCATTAATCAGGACTTCTTTTGTGGGACCTACCTCATGGCATGGGTTCCAGAGGGGAAAAAACGGTTTGATCTCTATAAAATTGTAAAAAAAAAAAAAAGGATTGTCATTTTGTCTTTTGTAAGAAGAAAGGGTTTTGATCCGCATATGTGAATTGAAGTGCAACTGTTAACCTATTTTTACATCTTTTATCTGGGACTGGGAGCTTTTTACATGTTGTTCGTGATATAGCACCTGCACAAACTTAATAATCAATAGTTCCAAATCTTTTTAAGAGTTACTTTGTAACTATTAGTAAAAAGTACTCCCAAAATTAAACGAACTCTTCCTACAAGAACACAAGGTGAACACAACTACAAAAAAATAATAGAACTCATACGGGTGAAAAAATGTGTAAGGGAAGGAGGGGTGAAAGCTCAAGGGCTACATCTAGAGCCTCTTACTGATGAACCCTACATAGGCTCAGATATTTGAACGTCGAACAAGCTATTGATTGTGCGTAAAAAATCTAAACGTTGATAGCCTTGAAACCTTGTGATGAGATCGGTTTGCATGCTATAAGAGAGAGATCATTAAGGCCATATATGTGTAATGTTAAAAGCAATTAAAGTAGATTAAAGAATCCATTTACAACCTCAACAATAAAGTTATTAAAAATATTCATAAAATCAGTTTAAATACCCTACGTTCCATCCCCACAATTAAGGTTAAATTTATAGCATATTCTAGTCCTCTTTATTTCAAAATATATTTTGATTTTCACAAGCCTAGTTAAAAGGTAGAGCCGGGAAATCGGGCGAGCCGTCGGCCGGCATTTAAGTTCTCACTTGTAGGGCTCGGGCTTAAAAAATCATCATAATTTTGAATTTGGCCCATAGGGCCGGGCCCTGTAGGGTTGAGGCCTGTAAGGCCCCTGCGGGGGCCGGCCCGTTAGGCCCATTTCACTATAGCATCTTTTTTTTTTTTTAAATTTAATTACTTGGCCTTTATCTATGTATTTTATATGTTATAGAGTTATTCATCCATCTAAGCACAACTACATAAATACATAATAACTATACTCTGAAGGTAACAATTGACAAAGATAGTTGTATGCTTCTTATATTTTATGAGTCATCTAATCTTATTTAGTTTAATGCTTCTTATGTTTTATGTGAGTCAATTATAGACAATGATTTGTTTTTTGTTATGAATTAATGAATGTGTTTATTTGTTGGATGATTTGTATTGTTTAGATATTAATGTTGATAATATTTATTTGATAGATTAGAATTTTAATGGTTGCAATTTACTAATTATATTTCTCCGAAAAAAACCTAGGAAGAAAAATAGTTAAAATTTGGAATAGTAATTTTCGGGCCTTGTAGGAACGCCCCGGCCCTAGTACTATCGGGCCGGGCTTTGAAAAACAGACATTTTCGTTCTTCCCGGCCCTGGAGGGCCCAGGGCCTAGAGGGCCAGGCCCTGTAGGGCCGGGCCGGCCCTGATTCCCAGCTCTATTAAAAGGTGACCTGTCCACATTTAACTCACGCAGGGGGAAATTGTTGGATTCTCACTAGCACAAAAAAGCGTTTTAAGACCGCCATATTTAAATTGGAATATTGAGGTTTCGGTCTAAAAAATATGAGCGAGTTTTGTAAATATAAAGAACTTTTTAGACCATTTTCTTTAAAACCAGTCTAAAAAGTAGAATTGGTGTCAGTTTTGTAAATATGAAAACTTTTAAAACCAGATGTTTAAAAGTCAGGTATAAAAATTCTACTTTTAAGACGGGATATTAAAAAGTTCAAACAACGGGTGCGAAAAGTATGATCGGTGGTAGTTTTTTAAATATAAAAAACTTTTAAAACTGAATATTTAAAAGTCCATCTAAAAAGTATACTTTTACGATCGGATATTTAATAAGTCTGATCTAAAAGGTTTGAAAGATGAATCTTCTTTTTTCCCACATCAAAAATTGAATTTCGCTCTATAAACCTCTCTTTTGCGCCAGATACAAACAAAGGTGTTTAGACCAAAGAGGTGGGTGTCTCCTTCCTCTCGATTTTCCCTTCACTCCAACTTGCTTGTGACTCATCTCCCACAATCACCAGATGCTCCTCTCTTGGTATAAGTATACTGTTCAGCCACCATATTTGCATATGGGCTTTTTTTTATCATAAATGTAGTTGAAATTCTTGCCTTGTGATGCATCTTGAGTTCACTATTTTCATAATAATATGGGTTTCGATTATGACCCAAATCATTGTTCTCTCTGCAATGGTAGTATGTGTATTTGTCATTGAAGGATTGTCAATGCTTATATACCTATATAATATATAGAATTAATGGATGCGAGTGATGTGATGATGAGTTTCCGCTAGTTGTATCTTTTTGTAGGAACTGATAGAAAGCTTTCCATCCTTTGTTGGGGTCGCTAATGTTGCTAATTTGATACAACGAAGATAGCGTTCTGAATTTCTTTGTAAGTTTGTTTAGATCATCATTTTCATGCCAAAATCAATTGATATGCTCTGTAGAGTTCTGATTTTATGTTCTTACAACTGATATCAAGGGAACACTTTATTAAGGAGAGTAAAGGAAGCTGCGATCTTCGCGAGAATGTCGTAGGGAAGCGCAGAGAAATCAACATCTTTTGACGAAGATCCCGATGGAGTGGAATCTGACGATGCCCTTGAGCAGAGTCGAATTGAGAGATCTGAGTAAGCCGATGATTTGAAAGGGCTTTTTGGGGTAGAATATTCAATGGAGACGTCAGAATTGCCTATATTAGAAAATGGGAGAGATGAGAAACGAGAGGCCCTAGAGCGAGGAGGCCATGTTTGGTACTTCATCTTCGTTTCTTGGTGTCGTAGAACTCTGGCAGAAGAAGGAAACCACTGATTCGTCGAGAACGATATGACTATATTTGGTGACGAACGAAGCGACATTGGCAGATTTTTTGTTTTTACCGGCTTATTTTTAAAACCAGATGTTTAAAAAGTTCAGTCTAAAAAGTATACTTTTAAGACCAGATATTTTAAAAAGTCTGGCCTAAAATATTCTTAAGATCGGGTGTTCAAAACCTTCAGTCTAAAAAGTCTCACTTTTAAGATCTCATATTTTAAAAATCCGATCTAAAAAGTATTTTTTAAGACCAGTCGTGTATCCGGTCTTAAAAGTAACAGAGTTTTAAGATTGCCTGTAATGAGACCGATCCCAAATTCGATCTTACGAGGCGTTTTTCATACGGACTTAAAAGTCTTTTTTGTACTAGTGTCTCATGTGACTTGCCATTGCATGGGTTCACTCCTCCTCCAAACCCATTTAATAGTCCAAAATCACGTATTACTTAAACCCCCAATTCCAAATAATGTGAAACTTGTTTTTAATGATATGCCCACTCATTATTTCCAACAATATATACTATGGAGTGGGGGTGGTCAAGAAGACCAAGAGTCCAGACCACCTGCTTGAACCCGGAGAAAAATCGCCCAGCCCGATCAGAAAAGAAAAAGAAAAAGAAAGAAGCCTAAAAAAATTGGGTACAATTGGGCTGAATATTTTGGGAAAATATTTTTTTTGGAGAAAAAATCCCAAAAAGCCCATTTTGTATCGATCGATATAGTTGCGATATTGTTGTTAATGTCGATTTAGTTGTTACAATATTGTTGTAAATGCTCATTTTTGTAAGCGGGGTATTGATTTTACCAAGTAAGTATATATGTTATAGGTTATTCTTTTTCCTTTTCCTTTTTTCAGATACTTCATCATTGGATTAGATTTGGGGATATTGGTGCAACTATGCAAGCCACTACCAAGTAAGTATATATATTATGGATATCAAATGCTTCATCATTGGATTAGCTTTTAATTACCATCATTTTGTTAACTTATTTATAATGGATTATGGATGTTATTTAATTCTTGAAGTGTGTATATTTGTTAAGACATATGGTAGTTTTTAAATTTTAAGATTTAAATTGTAGACTTATTTTGAAATCCCAAGACATGAAATCATCAAATATTTGAAGTTTATATTACTCAGGGTGAAGTTAAGACATATGGTAACTATAAGAAGATTTATGAAATTTAAATGAAATTATTATTTTTACATGTGGACAGAGCAAGACGTTACCACTTGAGCAGAGAAGTTTGCTCTTGCCCTACTCAAAATAGTTTAAAGCTTTTATCGGAGGTAGGATTAGGTATCGATCGAGTTGCAAAATGTAGTTCGTTTATCTTTTGGGCTGGGCATTGGGCAGGGGTCTTGCCCTTCCCCGCCCAACCCAACCCTACCCATGCCTAACCATACTTATGGACAGACCCCTGCCCAATGCCAAATCCTGCCCATGGGCACCTATACTTATGGACTAAAGTGTATCCAATGCTAGATTAACAAGGCAAGACCTTCTTCATCCTTCCCTACTTTTGACATTAGCAGGGAAAGGGGGATTTGAACTAAAATGCTACATGAAAAATATTTTAAGAGGAAGTATAAGCATTTTAATACTTTATTATTATTATTTGCATTAAAAAAATAAATATGATGTATAAAAGCTCTAATAATTTATAGTTATATTTATAAATAATGCAACATACTTCTTAGAGTTAGTGTATTGTACATAACAATAATAACATCCATATTTAGTTTTACCTAAACAATAAAGATTTTAATAATTTTGTAGTGGTTCGGTCTTTGTAATTCAAAAGCCACTTGATTAAATGATTTAGATAAAGATATTTCAATTTTAAATAAATTGATATTTTGAAGATAATTCATATTCCTATCATGCAAATGGATCAGATGTGTAGATCACTAGATTGTAGAATAATATATGTTACTAAATCTAATTATAAATATAGAATAAAGTTTGTAATGTAGTTTACACTATAATTTTTTTTTATAAAAAATCTAATATCACGGGAGTGTGACTGAATGTGAGGAAAGATATCACGTTAAATTTATTATTATTATTTTGCCAGCAAGGTGTTTGGTAAATTTTACTAAATTATATAATTTTTTTCTTAATTGTCATTATAGCCTGATCCCATTCTTATTTTGTCAAAATTATAATTTCCTAAAATCAAAAGTTTTAATTAAAAATATAATTATATGATTTAAATAAAATATTACAAAAACAAAAATAGGCATGTCAAACTTAAACTCCACCTATCGAAAGAGTGGAGGAGGTTGATGAAAAATGACCGTCATTGAGCCGGATTTTGACAAACGTGCGGCGATTTCTCTTTATTTTTACAAATCTAGAGGCCGTTGGATCGAGATTTAGAAGTTAAAATGCGACTATGAGAAATGGAGAGAGAGAGGGAAGAGGAGAAAATCCTCTTCCCCTTGACTTATCATGCTTTACACACACGCTTTTTTATTATACGTGCCTTACTTACATTGATATCCATATGACCATATGCCCATCTGACATCATCTCATATATGTCCGGGCATATACAAAATAAATTTTTTGATCAAATTTTTTTTCTTTTGGTTGTTGCCAAAACCCCATTATTTCTTTTACTGCACTAGTACTATTTTTCATTCTTTTTAAGCTAAATTAATAAAACATTCTAAATTCTAGGTCACTTACATATAATCCATGACATTTTTTAGTTTAAATTTAAATTTATAGCCTTTCATTTTTAAACTATTCACCCTTGTCGTTAAATAATCATGATTTTTTTAACACGTCACATTATAAGATGACATATATCACCTTATATGTCATCCCGTACAAATTACTAATTTCATAAGTTTATAAACTTTGAAGAGTTGCAGAGAACTTCTAACCTTTGATCAATTATAAATAACTAAATTTCAAATTTAAATCTAATTCCCTTAAAATCTTGATTTAAATAATTAATTACTTTATATCATTTTAATAAACTTATTAAAATTTCTATTATCGTTTGTTAATTAAAATAGTTCTCTTGTATGGGGAAAATTAGAAGAAAAATATTTAGAAAAATATGAAATAAACATTGAACCAATAATTAAAAAAGTTAATGAGAAAAAATATGAAATAAACATTGAACCTCTAATTAAAAAAATTAATGAGGGAAAGAGCTATCCCCTAACAAAAATGTAATATTTAAACTATCAATACTCAATCATCCCAAAGAATATATTTAATACAAAGGATGAAAATTTTATATTATTAATGTCAATTATCCCAATAAAATAAGTAAATTAAATGTTATACAAATGATTATATTTTATTTTTAAAAAAATATTAATCTTCTAATTTTTCTCATACAAAAAAATTAATTGGTCAATGATAGTAAAAAACTTAATAAATTTATTAAAGTGATTGAAGTAACAAACTTGATGTTTATTTGTTATAAATCAAAATTTGTAGGTAGTTAAATTTAAGTTTTGAAATGTTTGGGAGTTTTTTTTTTGATTTGTAAGAATCTGATCAAAGACCAAGACCATACGCTTATTTTTTGGGAGCAAAAATACACTGCGTGTGATTATAAAATAGGTGTAAAAAAAATTATTCCTCTGTTAACTTGCAATATGAAAATACCAAAATACCCCTAAACAAAAAAAAAGGGGGTTTTATTAAATTAGTAATTTATACAAAATGTCATATAAGATGACACTTATTTATCTCATAATCTTTCATGACATTTTCTATTAGAAAGATAACAATCACTTAATAATATGGGGTTAATATTTAAATCATGAGAAATCAGGGGTTAAATTTAAATTTTAAAATGTTAAAGAATTATATATAACTAATCTAAAATTCATAGAAGTTGCATATAATTTTGCTTTCATTCCATATCCACGACATGAAAAAATATATCTGGAAATTGGAAAATAATTATTATTATTATCACTACAATTCAATGTTTTTTTTTTATTAAAAAGGTTTTGGATCCAGATCGAGATGGTTGGGGGTGGTTTCAAATCAAGATGGGGAGGCGGTGGTCCAGATCGAGGACGTTCGGAGGGGATCCAGATCGACGAGGGGGTGGATTCGGATCGAGATGATGGGGAGTCCAGATGAAGTTGGAGCAGTTTTTTTTTCAAGAAAAAAGGGGCATTTTGGTATTTATCATGAAAATAGTGTGGGTCCCACTTCAAAGTTAACACCGTCAAGTTAGATTTAACGGTGGTTGACCAGATCTATTTCCTAACCACGCGTATTTTTACTCCTAAAAAAGACATAGTACGCAAGACTCCTCCAAGAAAGCGATATGTATATTTTGCACCTTCATGAATTAATAACTTATACAAGATGTATTTAATTTGACATTTTTTCATGGATTATGCGAAATATGAGATCGGGCCTGTTGCTAGGCTGTACACGAACGCGACAAGACAGCTTGATGTTGATCCTGATATTATCGATCTAAGAATGAAAAGACGACAATACCCTCCGACTCTCCAGAGAACTCCATCGCAAACCGCCATTCATGCTGGAGAATGGATATGACTCGGGTCAGAACTTGGGTTTTATCGTGCCTCAATAAGGCTATATATCCAGGACCTCTGAAGTCTGAATAATCTGATTCAACCAGAACATTTACTCTGCGTTTCGACACAGATTGAAGTATTGAACTATGAGCTGGTGGTGGTCTGGAGCAATTGGCGCTGCCAAGGCAAGTATCTTCCTCCAATTCTATCATTTTCTAATTTCTCTATCTTTCCACTTTTCTGATTCTTCCATTTCCCCTCTCCAGAAGAAGCTTGGTGAAGATGAACAGCCATCAAGTTTCGAGAGCGTGGCTCTTGTCATCGGCGTTACCGGCATAGTTGGTAATAGCCTAGCCGAGATCTTACCTCTCGCCGACACACCCGGCGGACCATGGAAAGTATACGGCGTCGCTCGCCGCCCTAGACCCAGCTGGAACGCCGACCATCCCGTTGAATATATTCAGTGCGATATCTCGGATCCAAACGACACCGAAGCCAAGCTCTCCGGATTGACCGACGTGACCCACATCTTCTACGTGTCCTGGACCAATCGACCCACCGAGTTTGAGAATTGCAAGGTGAATGGGGCTATGCTAAGAAATGTCTTGAGCACCGTCATTCCCAATGCCCCAAATCTCCGCCACATATGCCTTCAAACCGGTGGTAAACACTACGTTGGCCCATTCGAGTTATTCGGGAAGATCAAACCCCATGACCCGCCTTTCACTGAGGATTTGCCACGACTCGACGTGCCCAATTTCTACTACACCCAGGAGGACATTCTGTTTGAAGAGGTAGATAAGAAAGAGGGTTTGTCTTGGTCCGTTCACCGTCCTCAAGTGATATTCGGGTTTTCACCTTATAGTTTGATGAACCTGATAGGCACGCTTTGTGTGTATGCGGCCATTTGTAAGCACGAGGGGGTTCCCCTGAAATTTCCGGGCACTAAAGCAGCATGGGAGTGTTACTCTGTTGCATCTGATGCTGATTTGATCGCAGAACAACACATATGGGCGGCGGTGGACCCTTATGCAAGGAACGAAGCGTTTAATTGCAACAATGGGGATGTATTCAAGTGGAAGCATTTGTGGAAGGTGTTGGCCGAACAGTTTGGGATTGAAGAATACGGGTTTGAAGAAGGTACTAATCTGAAGTTGTCTGAGATGATGAAGGACAAGGGCCCAATATGGGATGAGATCGTGAAAGAGAATGATTTGCAGCCCACGAAGCTGGAAGACGTCGGTGACTGGTGGTTTGCTGATACTATGTTTGGTGGGGAGGCAATGCTAGATAGCATGAACAAGGCTAAAGAGCATGGCTTCTTGGGATTCAGGAACTCCAAGAATTCGCTTATAACTTGGATAGATAAAACCAAGGCCTACAAAATTGTTCCTTAATGTTGTGATTCAATACTGCCAGTCTTGGTTGTTCTGATTGTCCCCTTGACAAAGTTTTAAATCATTTCAGTCAAATAAGACATATTGGAGATCACGTATGATGCCTGTGCTCTACTAGCAGTGAAATTATTATCCATAGACTTCCCTGTTGCAGTTGGAGACGAATTTGTCGCTACAATTTACCTCAACCAAACTTGGAGTTGTTTATGTACTTGTGTATGCTGGAAAATGGAATAAACACAACCTTCCTTGAGGTTAGGTCTTCAAACTTTCAATCGTTTGCCCCATATGTAGAAGGTGTAGCTGATTATTAAATATGAATACAAGTTATCTATTTTAAATGAACTTTGATTGAAAGTTATTGAGAATGATTCGTGTAATCTATCGAGATGTAAAGGAGTTTGAAGTGCAGTTATAAATCTGTTTGCCAAATTTACCTCATGAAAAGTTGCTTTCTATTATATGAAGGTGCGAGCACTTGCACAGTACTTTCCCTGGACTTTACTGCATGATCTATGGTATATATGGTTCTCAGTAGTCCTTCCATTTTTTTTGAAATGGACGAGACAAATCTTATCTGATTTGATGCCTTGCTAATTTTATGAATTTCTGTGATTCAGGTATTGCCTCAAGAGTGTTTAAAATTTAAAGTATTGCACTGAGTCTGTTTGTTACATATCTAAGTAAGCATATCCTCCCCTGATTTAATAGAACGCTGCTATCTTTATAAATAAACTGATGGAACTTCTCTAAGGCTCCATTACTCTTTTGGCACCTAATGAACACATCATCGGAGCCGTAGTTGAATACATTTTCTAACATATTAACATTGTGCTCTGGCTAAAATAAAATTGAGTCAGGGGACACCATTGCAGTGGCTGATTCCGCCTCATATTGTTGTTCAGCATCCTAGTTTCTATCCGTGATTAATCCCCTAGCTTTGGATTTCTCCTGTCCACTTAATTCGGGTCCCCTATTGCTCTCTCGTGATGATAAATTCAGAAACATATTCGGATCGCTTCTAATTTTTGTCCCCGTCTTCTGGACACAACTTTGCTTTTTCTTTCATATGATCCCCGTGTTAAAAATAAAAATGATAAATCCGGGTTTTGAAGCTTACTACAAATTCGGGTTTCGATCCAGATCCATTATATAAGTCTATGCTGTGTTATGCAGAAATCATGGATGAAGTAATGTGTTTGTCAACTGCACTCTTGTTGGAATCGAGGTTTAATCAAGTCTTCTCTTGTTAAAAACACCAAAAAAAAATAAAAACGGGGCAATGAAATGTCCCGCTCTAACCATTTCCATGATATTATTGATAAAAAATATAACATTTCCATGACATTGGGAGGAAAATCAATAAACTAATTTGGAAGATGTGTGCCCTCCGTGATACATCAGTGTTGGGTGGCAATTATATCCAGCTACTTACACATACGTTATAGTTGGAATATGAAAATTAACATCAGGATATTAATTGGAAATATAAACTTGTATTAAAAATACATTGCAAGGTAGAAAATATACCAGATAATTTTATAGAGTCTTTATGGACAGCATCAATGCCTGTTGGCTGCAATCTGAACTGACGACCAACAAAAATTTGTCCTTTCCCACTTCAAGCAGTGCAGAGTTTTGAGACAAAGCGAAATTTCTAGAGCTGCCACACCTTTGGTTGGGTAGCAATCGATGCTCCAAGGGTGTGGTAGCTGTTTCGCTATTTACCAGTCCTGACAAAACTTAACCCGCGGCCATTCTCCATTCTTGCTCTGCGATGTCGAACCCCTCCAAAACTTTTTCAAAAAAAAAAAAAAAAAAAAAATGTATCAGCAACTAGCCAGTGGTTTCGAGATTGTTTTCTTTTTCTGTGACCTGGCCCATTGTTTGAAGTTAAATAATCAACATTAAGAACTAGGCTCTCAAATTTTGTTCCCATGGCAGAAGGAAGAAGTTTCGCCCTCTTGCCCGTTGCCAAACATAAACCCAAAAGATTGTTGGCTTCTTGTCAATAGCATGCGAACTCAGTTTTAGTGTTCGGGTATTATGTCTGCTCCAAGGTCATACTGAACAGGAAGATAAAGCTTTGTTACCATGAGAGGACGCTATGAACACGCTATGTCCAAGTCCCTGGTTTTTCTGCAGTTACTTGTTCCGCTTGTGCTTCTTGGCTCTATTTTTGATGCAGATGCCCTCCGAGTCAAGAGCAGATTTCTAATCTGTCTGAGTTTTGAGTATTATTGTACTAATTTTCTCTTGGTCATATTAATTTTAGTTTCTCTAAAAAAAAATCTCTCACATTATTGTACTAATTTTCTCTTAGTCATATTAATTTTAGTTTCTCTAAAAAAAATCTCTCACAATCGAAGGACTTCCTTTGGATTTAAAAGTATTGGTTTTGCTGATATTCGGATTTCTACATCATAATTGAAATCCATTTATGGACTAAGTTCAGATCTAACCTAAATTGGTAGTTGTGGAAGATTTGAAGTTCTCAGAATGGGTTAATACAATCACTAGTTTATTAAATTTATATTCATTTTGGTTTTTGTATTTCAAAGTTTATGTCCTCAAAGGATAAAATGATTTATATCTTTATTAAATTATAAGGACCACTGTTTGAAACAAAATAAAATTTAAGGGATAGCTTAGAAAAAACAAAAAATAAAAATAAATTTGAGGGAGTAAAGATTTCTTTCGAATTTATTTGATCTAATAAAAACATATTATTCCTATCCTAATTTGAAAGGAAAGTGGGCCAGAAGGAAGATTGTGTAAGCAATTTGGGCTGGGTTTTCCCGTTTTTGATACCCAAGAGGCTAATGTTCTGTGGAGCAATTGGTAATCCTTGTGCTTCTATGTCTTTTAAAACTTATGTTTGGTCCATGTTAAATTTTTCTAATAGTTGAAATAAAAAATACCTATAATTTATAGATGGATATTTAATTAAGGATAAAAATAAAATATTGACATTCCTTTAGGAAATGGAACCCGCATACGTTTAAACTAATTTGATTGAGCAACGAACTTTTAATTGCGTCCGAGAAACTGTTAAAAACACCTTCTATATAAACAAGGAGCGAGTGTGTAAGAAGAAAGTTATTACAGCATCGACTTTTTTGAGATTTCACTCCCAGTTCCTTCCAGGTACTGCGGATGCATGAAAGGGCCCTTTTATTAATGCCTGGGCCACGGGCTCTGCACAACTTAGGAAACAAAACAGCAATTGGTTGGGATCAAACACTCATCCAAAACAATATGGTGGACTGGGGATGCGAAGACTTTGTTCAGTTAATAAAGCCTGCGGTACGAAGTTGGCGTGGAACTTAATTTGTGGGGCGAAGGGGTTGTGGGTTGAGATTCTCTTTCAGCGTATATGGTGAGGGATAGTGAATCTCTTTTGTCTTACAGACCTGGGGACTCAAAGCTATAGAAATTTATCTGTGATCATAGAGAGTTGGTCGACCAAGGTTCTAAATGGCAAGTTAGGAATGGTCAAGTTGCTAATTTCTTTCATGATTGTTGGATTGGTGAAGGCATTAGACTAATTGATTTTTGCCTGAGGCCATTAACTGAGGATGAGGATAATACCGTGGTGGCAGACTGGGTAGTGGGAGGAGTTTGGGACATTCTTAGGCTTACTCCCATTATTAGCGCTACTGGTATTAGGAGAATTGTGGCGGTGTTACCCTCAAGACCTGATGCTGAGTTTGATTGCTTAGTTTGGGGTGCTTCTAGTGAGGGCTTGTTCTCTATTAAAAAGGCGACCCGGGTCAGATCCGGATTAGTCGGGGCGAAGCCCCGGTGAACTGGGTGGGCAACCAAAAAAAAAAGTGCCTACTTTTTTATTGAACCCAATTTGCTTCCACTTCAGGATAAACTTTATAAAGACATTTGGAAGTGGGGAGGAGCTGAGAGAATTCGCGTTTTCCTGTGGAAAGTCTCCTTAAACAAATTGCCTACAAATCTTTGGAGGAGCTCCTAGCTTCATTCTTCAACTCTATGTGGTTCTTGCAACTCGGAGATAGAGGATATTTTGCACATTCTGAGAGACTGTGGTTATGCCAGGATGTTGTGGCTGGACTTCATTCAACCAAGGTATGTTTCCTCTTTCTTCTCTTTAGGATTAAGAGAATGGTTGAGTTTTAATTTAAATTGTCAGGTTGGTATTAAATGGAAAGGCCATTGGGGCCTTTTTTTGGAGTTGCTTTATGGAAGCTTTGGGTTTGGAGGAACCATTGTATTTTCGATAGCAATTTTGTTAAGCCCATTAATCCTGGTGTGGTCCTTTCTTCGATATGGACTAGGTATGTGTTTCTAGATGAGGCTGCGAGTTCTTCTAGCCAGCTAGTTACTAATCTGATGGTGGGTTGGGAGAAGCCACCTTATGGGTGGTTGAATGAAGATGGTGCTAGTTCTTTGCAATCTTCCATGGCTGGTTGTGGGGGTGTGATTCGAGACTCTTTGGGTAGCTAGGTTATGGGTTTTGCTAGAAGTATCGGTGATTGCCTGTCGTCAATATTGCCGAGGAGTGGGTTGTGGTTGAAGGTTTGCAGATGACTTGGGACTTGGGTTTTAAGAAAATTATCTTAGAATATGATGCTGATGATATTATTAATGTGATCCTTGATCACACTTGCATTTCTTGTAGCAATCTAGCTTTGAAAGCTAGAGAGTTGTTAGGGTTAGAGAGGTTGACAGTTATTTGATGATTGATTATTACACTTATTGTATCAAGTGAATAAATTTAATTTTTTAGTTAATAAATAATGGATTTTATTACTGCAAGCTTTCAAAATTCATTTTTATGCATTTTCTCTTCGATGATTTAGTATTTTCATAACTTTTGATCCCTTTGATTCTCCTTTTCTTTTTTAGATGATTGGGTTGATCAATTGTTATGAAGTTTTTTTTTTCGGACAAAATGGATGTTTTGGAGCTAAAGACACGGATTTTTATTTTCTCGAATTTTGTAATAAAAGACCATTTATTAGAGATTTCCATTTTTTTTTTTGTCAATCTTGTAGCCCTAGTGTTTCCTATTTATAGGTTAGATTAGATACTAAAAACATATTCTCAATTACGTTGTATGAGATTTTTGAATTAAATTAGAAACTTTTTATTTTCTCGATTTTAACTATAGGGGATCGAACTTTAGCTAAAAGAGGCATTTCCTTTGATGTTTCCTGGATCCCTTCCTTTCTTAGGGATTGGGTTGATCATGAATGTTTGGGAGTTAATTCCCCTATTGTGTAATGTTTTATTTGTAACATAGGCTTCTAACCATCCTTTAAAAAAAAAAAAAAAAAAAAAAAACCTTGAATCATATGACATTTACATGCCTTAGACATATAATTTATTCCATTATAAAATACTATTCAAACCCATATTACAACTTGGTTTCTTCTTTCCAACTACATAGGTACTCTCTCCCGAATTTTCTAAGCAGAGAGTGGTCATTTATATAATACAAAAGCTGAGAGCCAGAA
The DNA here is from genome assembly GCA_019022655.1 of Acacia acuminata. Classification (NCBI taxonomy): domain Eukaryota; kingdom Viridiplantae; phylum Streptophyta; class Magnoliopsida; order Fabales; family Fabaceae; genus Acacia; species Acacia acuminata. The sequence continues at coordinate 1,410,727 of JAFJYI010000015.1, forward strand.
AGTAGATGGGAACAAGCGGCACTGTTTTTACATAGTCTTCCAGTTTCAATGTATTATGGTCATGTCCAACTGAAAGCAATTGGACTACCAACGATATGGCTTCCATCTGACCACTTCAGATGAGCAAAGCTGGTAGTACCGGACGGCATCGAAGTAGAGGTGAACGTCACGGTGTAGCTCTGCTTCTCGTACAGTCGCTCAAAACGAAGCGTTTGGGGTTCAACCACAATCTTCACAGACGGCGACTGCGACGACACCACGGAAACTTTATACGTTCCCGGAGTGCCCACGTTAGTTAAAGTCCTCTTATATTGGACACTAATTGGTGCTTTAGAGCCACCCCCAATTCCAGAAGCCGTTTCCAAAGGTACAGCGAAAGATGGGTAGTTGAAATCTTCAAGCCTGTGATTCTTGCTTGAGTCGCAGGCAAAGTCTCTTCTTGCAACGATCTTTATTTGCGCCGAGGTATATTTCAAGGCACATAAGAAGTCAAGGTAGTCGTCAACGGTAGCATCATAGATGAGGCCAGGATTGAGGGCAGCCACAGGGTCCACGTGTCCAGCACCGTAGTCAAATGGTGAGGCTGCTTGCCCTGTAGCAACATCTTTCATGGTTTCGCCATTTTTGCATGATCTGTAAGCTGTTGTCATTAGGGCAGACCTAATAGCCGCAGGACTCCATTCAGGGTGAGCTCCCTTTAATAAGGCGGCCAATCCACTTATATGGGGACACGACATGGACGTGCCAGAAATTATATTGAAATCAACATGCCTCGCGTCCATGTCTAATCCAGTTGGTCCTACAGCACCAGTCCAACCAGCTAAAATGTTCACTCCTGGTGCTATCAAATCTGGTTTCAGTATTTTTGTAGTGAGTGAATTTGGACCTCTGGAACTAAATGCTGCCACCACCGGAGACGGTTGGACTCCCAGTCGTGTGCCTCCGAAACTAATTTTCACCGTCGGATTGGGATTGGAAAAAACGTAGTTCTTGATGGCGTCACTAGATTTCTGGCCTAAAGATAATGCAGGAATCAGGTGTGAGTCAGCAAGTAACTCTTCCCCATAGTCTGCGTTGTTTGCTAAAATCATTCCAAGGCCTCCGGCATATTTCACCGCCAATCCCTTCTCCGCCCTGGGACCCCCACCTCGATCGCATATCACGATCTTTCTTGCAACTTCACTGCGACTAAAAGTACCCATTTGACAGTGATTCCCACCGGATTCTGAGCTTGCGTTGCCGGCGTAAATGAGCGGAATCGGAGAATCAGGTAATGGTTTGCCGCTATAGAGAGACACCCCACTGTATCTATAGCCATTTCCAAGGGTAACATAGGCAGGGAAATCACGGTCGAGAGTGCCGGCTCCGACGGTGGTTATCCACGGCGCTGCGTTCGACAAACTTCCGGGAGTGGGCCCTGCATTTCCCGCCGAACTGGATACTAGGATTCCGTGTGACATAGCAGAGAAAGCTCCGATTGCAATTATGTCTCTGTAATAGCTCGTTAAGCCTCCCCCGATTGACATGGATAGGATATTGACGCCATCTTCGATGGCCTTGTCAATTCCGGCAGCGATATCCGATGAGAAGCAACCTCCTTGCCAACACACCTTGTAAACAGCCAGTCGAGCTTGTGAGGCCATCCCTCTTGCTGTCCCTGAAGCAAAACCGAAGAGGCTAGCTCCGGCGACCGCAGACCCACCTGCTGTAGTTGCAGTATGAGTTCCGTGGCCATCATCATCTCTGGGTGACTTTGATTCTGAGTCTTCTTCAATGGGTCCAAAAGCAGCTTCATAGCCGTTGGAGAAAAACCTGGCGCCAACAAGTTTTCGGTTACATTTTGATGCAGTGAAGTTGGTTCCAGTCTCACACTGGCCTTTCCAGCCGGCGGGGACCGGCCCCAATCCGGTGTCGTCGAAGCTTTTATGCTCAGGCCAAACACCGGTGTCGAATATTCCGATGATCACGTCACTCTGTTTGTCAGAGGCAGGGAAGTGAGCGTTGGTTTTTCCCAATCCAAGGAATTGTGGTGTTCGCGTTGTGTGAAGCTCGTATCTGACTTCAGGCACGACGGAGAGGATTCCCGGTTGCTTCGCCAGCAAGTCAGCTTCTCGGGGAGTTAGGACGGTCGAGAAGCCGTGAGTTACATGTTTGTACGTGTAGAGCATCTCTGCTGAGTCTGATACAGATTTCAAGGATGAATCGTACCAATGGAGATGATCGCTGAACATTACTGGCATGCTGGACTTGTCCATGTGAATCAAATACGTCTTTTTTGAGTGATGTTGTTGTGTTTTCTTTCCTGCTTCGGTGGATTGACCATGCAAAATTAGCAGCACAGCAACATGAAGAAACTTCATAATCAGAATCTTCATCTTTTGATCCTGCTCTCTGTCTCTCTTTTTCTCAAGTAGTTGAGTAACAGAGTTATAGTTAATTGAGTCTTTGACTTCTTTTCTTGCCTCAGAAATGCTGGAATGTCCGGTATTTATTGTTGATTTTGAAGGGGTTGAATCTGCAGTGGCAGGTAAATATTCTTTTACCTGCAGGTTACAGACACTTTCATTTGACGGTATTATCCCCACTAGCTTGCCCAAGGGTATCGCTATGCTACGCAGAATCCTAGATGATTCAATATTACAAGAACTGTAAACAGATGTAGTGGATTTATCACGCGTGCCTCCAAGTGGGTTAGCGTTTAATTTTGGTGCCTGATCCCTACTAGTTATCTGAAAAAGCTCCTCCCATTGGACAGAAAAATTGAAGCCACCAAGTCCAATCAGTGATATCAAAAGGATAGCAATTCTGGTACCACATGACCACCAACCCAGATTTTAATTTAGATTATCAGGAAATATAATATGTTAATGCGTTGTTAGTGCTATCATTTATTGTCTCTTCAACCAACGGTACACTGAGATTGAGACGTTGCTAGATACTAATCATGATCCACAGGGATCTCATGTACTATCATGGAAGAACCACTCAGTTTCCCACGTCCTCTCATCAAAAGAGACGTTGCCGTTCTTATCTAGCTGAAGTTCAGACATCAGAAAATAATAACACCGGAAATCACCAACCAGAACGGTTTGAACTTGGAAGTAAATATGAGTTGCTAATTACATTTTGAGATTATAGCAAGTTTTTAACAAAGAGAACTGTGAACAAGGTGGCTGATCAAGGAAACAGAAAAGAAACAAGTGAAGTAATCATAGCTAGAGACATATGAATGGTAGTTTCTCCAACCCAAATAACTTTTTGTTCTGCTTTATGGTGGCTATTAGCTGGAGTGGACCTACGATTCGTTAATGCTAACCACATAGGATAAGCACTTTGCTTCCTACTTGCTGCTTGTTAATCCTTTTTTGTTCTCTTGCGAAACCCAACCATTGAGCATAGTTAAGTTTACGAGCACTGCACTGATATTTAAACAAAAAATAAATTAATCGGACACTTTTGCTCTCTTCCATTCCTCAACTTTGCTATTGAGTTGGGATAAGATTGGCTCCCAAATTGCTAAAAGGAACGTTAGGGAAGTGAGTTCATGCGTCAACCCAATACACAAATTATGGAGATGCAAATAGTAATCTGTATGAACACATTTAGTCAATTACTGCGCTTGAGGTGTTGGAGGTCAGCATCATGGCAAGGGAAATAATGGGTCGTGTTTTGTGCCTTGAAGCTTCATCTACAATTAGTATGGAAGTTGCCAATAAGATGCAATTTTTAAAATTATCCTGAGAGATTCTTGGCCAATTGAACATGATATTTTTCTTTGTGGTCTTCAGGCAAAGGCACTTATCCATCAATAAATTGACTTTAAATATGAGGCCAATCATGCATTAGCTTTGGCTGCTATTGGTTAGTAGAAGACTGTAAAAACAGTTGAGCACTGGGACTCTCAGGAGCTCGCAAAATCCATATGATATAATATATAAAGTGGGAAATGGAATACTAAGGGTAGCTAATGGGTCGTAATCGCACAGCTTTTAATCAACGAAATCATTTAGAATTTGACGTACAAAGTCACTTTTTGTTGAAAGGATAACGTTCGCGACTGGGGACGTTCTTTGGATGACAACAATTTGACAGAGTCCACAGAGGTTCATTGCACGTTTTGGTCACATCATCTGAAAGCCATTTGCACGCGAATTAAAGCTATGCAAAGCGACCTCTTAACAGTTTTCTTTACTTACTGCTGAAATGTAGATCTAAACGCCATTTATTCTACATGTTATATAATGACGCAAGATCCGTGTGGTCCATCCAAAATTTAACATTTCCTACCTAAAATCAAGACCCCGATGACACAAAATCAAAGAAGGTAAAACTGTACATTCCTGTTATATATAATTCATTGACTTCAAGTTTCAGCATGATTAATTCAATATATACTATAAAATATATAGGCTGTAGTATTTGTAAATCATGAATATTATGATGGCTAAAAAGAAAGCATGAATATTTCTACCCTAGTCCTGAAAGTATGACCTAATTTGCAATATAATTTAGCTATAAACTAAGTATTACATTTAAGATTAGAAGAGTCTATTTTAATCCGAGCTCCAATAAATGTTTGCAAATAAAGAGAACACAAAAATCTTACTTATGAGTGTGACAATTTCAGCCAATAGACCAGAAGAAAGAACTTGAGAAAGAGTAAGCTAGGGATGTCCAATGACCGGGCCAGACCGCGTTGGAGTTAACTCGAGGTCTGACCCGATATGACCTCGTGTTAGAAAAATCAACTCAGAGGTCTGGCCACCGAAGCTTTGGATCGGACTGCCGCTAGACTGCTCTGGACAAGTCCAGGCAGTCCTTTTTTTTTTTTTTTTTTTGCCTTCTTGGGATGCAATATTTTAGCTTTGGTTTCACTTGACTTCCCAAAGTAATAAAAAGTGACATAGTGAAAAGTTATTCCTATAAATTAAAAAACACATTAAGATGTCCAAACTTCAATGAGCAGCTCAATGTAGTGGTAATTTACCACACACAAAAAAAGGACTTCAGGTCAAACCAGACTAGTCCAGGGGATCTAAGACCCTGACCGAAGTCCAGTCCAACCCGAGCAGTTTGGTCCGGTCCGGTCAAATTATCTTAGATCAAATTTTTTTACCAAACCGGGTTGGACCGGACTAACCAGACTTTGGGTTTTTTGGACAACCCTAAAGTAAGCTAACAAAAAGCGAGTTAGAAAGAAGAAATCAGAATAACTTCACCATCAGGATGGTGTTCAACTTTCTCCGCTTTGATATATTACTGGAGGTTATTAGATTCACTAGAGTTGAAAAGGAAGCCCTTAATTATTTAGTTTGATTAATATATATGTGAGTAAAACAGAAGAATGTGCGTGTGTGTGTGTGTGTAGCAAAATGTGGTTAAAATTAGTCAGTTGATCATCACTGTCACATGTTCAACATTTTTTTATTATAATTAAGGGAGAATAGATTGCTATGGATTTCTTTACTGGTCAGAAGATTTGCTTGTTCTTTATGGACCTTGTTCAGACATTAGGAAGTTATTACACAAGTGCTTTGTTTGTTGGATGTGTAAAGCTGTGAGTTAGGCGTTCTATGTTTTATATACGCACCGGTTACTTAGGGGGCAAAAAAATTTTATTGCAAGAGTCATTCGAGAATTACATTAATGGTTTTATTGCAGCATCCATGCCCATCTCTCTCTATATATATATATATCAGGAACTGGTCAAAAGAGATAAGTTTTGACCATACGTGTGTTGAGGGTCCATAACATGATGAAGCATATCGATTGAAGCACACAAAACAAAACAAAACAGGGTGGGAATCGGCACATGTGTTGGTCCTTTTAGATGAAAGTAGTTACAAATGTAGGCAGGAAAATTCACAAGAGGACAGATAAAAGTGGGGATCTAACTCTAATTGCGTTTGGAGGTATGCTATGGACATTATATAGTTGAAGCAAGAGAGACCGAAAAGGTCTTGTCTTGACGGTACCATACGGCTCTGTTGACTTTACCCTACTAATTATGCATGGATCGGGTCCCCCTTCGCTTCATTTCTCTTGCTAACTTGACAATTTCCTGTTTTAATCATAATATTTTATTTCTTTCTTTTGGGAGTCTTTTTTGCTCCTTTTTGAAGCAGGCAATTATATTACCCTTCTCGCTGCCAACAAAACAAATATAAGACCTTTCTTTGCTTAAAGTCGTTGAGAAGAACTACCAGAGTACAAGTCTATCTAGCGTTTTAATATCTACATCGTATGCTGTCATACAACCCTCACAAATGCTGCAATGAGACACATATTCCACTTCTAAAGTGCAGGAGACAACTCTAAAAATCCAATATGATGAATGCTATCATAGCTTCTGTACTTGATACTTTACGTTCAAACTTCTTCATACATACATGATAAGGTTGTTTTTTGTCAAGGACTTTATTTTCTTTCAAACATGGATTTAATTAGGCCTAACCTAACTTTATTTGTAAAATAAAAATTATAAATAATTTTTACATTTCAATATATTATCCAAGATTACAGGAAATAAAATCTTTGATTCACAAAGCAAATTAAAATTTAACACTGCGACATAAAGACACAATGATCCATTATAGATCATGCCGCATTTTAAATTAGATAGGCATGTTGCATAAAGTTTGAGGTTATATATTGCTTATTTTTAACGAATGGCATATTTTCTTGTAATTTTTTACTTTTTTTTATTTATATTGATATATTATAAGTAAAAATGATGTGGAACACAACAAAAAAGGTTGGGCTGTATAATTGGGCCTGTTTCTTTTCTTTTTTTTTTTTTTTTTTTTCGGCTGTGTAATTGGGCCTGTTTCTAAATCTCAGTTAAAGTTTAATTCCATTTTTAAAAACCAAATCTCGGCTTTTTAGTAGCCAAGAGCCCAAGACCATGTTTGGGGCCCAGGTCCTAGAAACAAGGTCAGAGCCTTAAATGAGACAGAGCTGCCCACTGGAGCTGGGACTATGCCATATTTCCTTTTTTGGACCAAGGGACTGTGCTATATTTGACCCCTGCTATAGTAATTGTGGTGTGCATGTCTGTCTGAGTGTTGGTGGTCCCTTTTCAGAACTTCAATTACGTACTTTATGGCTTCTGTGGGGCTTCATCAACCTTCGTCACCGCCGGACCGCGAAGTGGTTGCGGTGGAGGAGCTTCTATATGCTCCCCACATGATGCTCCGCCACCCGTAGGAGCATTTCCGAGTTCAATCTCTTGTTTTCTTAGTACGTAATTTCTATATGCCCCCCACATGATGCTCCGCCACCCCTAGGAGTATTTCCGAGTTCAATTTCTTGTTTTCTTAGTACGTAATTTCAGAAGTGTTTTTTCTTCAGAAGACACACAACGTATTTATTGTTTCAGTATTCTAGAATCACGTCCACGGGTCCGCATTTCACCGCAGCTGGCATTTACCCTTTTCTCCAAGGGTCCGCATTTCACTACAACCTCTTTCTTCTCCTTTACTGCTTTCTGCAACTCGCATTTACTCTACCTGCATCGCTCACATCAACGGAAGACCATCAAAGCTCACATGCATTCACTTTATTACTATTAATAATTAACAATAAATACTCACCACATTTTAAATTTTCATGTCTCTATTTATCTCACTGACTCGCATTTTTTCCAAGACATGGTTTTTGAGAACTCTTCTTCTTCCTCGGCCTTTCCAGGTATTCTCTTCAACTTCGGTTCTCCCGACCTCAGTGATGACACCCCTCTAGTTCCTTCTGACATTTCCTTTCTCTCTATTCTGAATTCAAAATAAAATTGTAGCTTTTGTTGCTTGAAAAGGACGGCGAAGTTTCTGGACTAGTCTCGTAGATATTGTTCCACACTTCCATTCTTGTTGGTACTGTCATTTGATTGTGGGTTGATTCGAGGGCAGATATTGACATCATGAAGGTTCCTGGCTTTTGGGTTCTATTCGCGGTGGTCGGGACTATTTTGGTATGCATTAACTTCTCGAGCTCCATCGATGGCTTCTGTTTCCCAGGTAAATCTTTTGTCTCTCCCTGATATCCTGCTGCAATTTTTAACTTTTTCGTTATTCTGGAATGATATAAGAAAATCTTGTAGTAGTGGAAATATTTTGCTGTCAATAATGTTGTTGTCTCTGAAGAACAAGTTCGTGAGCTTTAAACATGTCTTGCAGCCTCTTGATGATTTTTTCCTGATCATTTTTCACAAAGATATCTTTTTCTTCCCTCATGCAAAAGGAAATGCCACTTTCCGTGTTGCCTTGGAAAATTTCTACTGGCTCGGTTTCTACTCCTTTGGTTGAACGGCCACAACTTCTGTCCCAATCGATTATGAATCACTGCAGTCAACAATTTCTTCATGTCATTGTGCACATTTCACAACGTCTAAAAATTTAACAGTTTATTCTATATGTAAGGGGGAAATTTTTAATTTAAGCTCTGCAAAGTACCAAAAGTCTCGTCACTTAATTATAATAAAAAATAACGGCGGTGAATACCTGAAAAATTGAATCTTTTGATGAGTTTCAATCGCTTTATGTCATGCCTAATAGGCCGTGCATGATGAACAATCCTGAACCTGGGTTTTTCCAGCTTGCACCTTGTCTACAGTTTGTCGTTTGGAGACTAAGTTTCACTTTACACCACTTGATTGTATACAATTCCATACTTGTGATACAGTTGTTATTTCTATGTTCTTTAATATGTTGCATTTTGCTTGCATGCTAGTCTTGCTGGAAGCTACAATAATTAGTTTTCAACTCCTGCGTTGGATACGTCTGATTGTTAAAATAATTGGTTGAGATTTTTACGAAATAGAAGCTATCTATTAGCACTTTGGAATTTAAGGGCTTGCAAATATTAATTCTTAACAACGACTACTAGCTTCCTTGATGGCTTGCATGTTTTTGGAATGAGCTAAATTCACATGAGTGATGGTATCTTTCACTTCAATTCTAGCTGATAAAAGTTGGTGATGAATAATTTCCCCGTATCCTCATCCCTAGGAAATTTCATTGATGATAAATTGTTAATGTAAGCCAGCATGGGTGACCATTGATATTGAATGCAATAATTGGATTAGCAAGCCACCTGTCCCTTACGCATCTTATTCTTAATGTCATGCTAGATTTGGTCTCCACCAGCTGTGATGATAGCGCAATAATTACAGGAAGCAGGAAGCTGAAGGTATTTTTTTTAAAATTCGTGGACTTTATGCTTCACCTACTAAGCAAGTTGCTTACAGCAATCAAAGACATATCCTTAATGGGACTGGTTAGATAGGAGTATCCTACTTTTTGTTTTTGTTCTTCAATTTCAGGAAAACAGAATTGGTGTGAGAAGCAACAAAATGGATGGTATGGGTGATGTAACTCTGGATGATTATCAACCCATTGATCCAGCAGTACCAAGTTCAAAAGCGACTGTAAAACCTGGACCTATTGAGCATGGCGCTCCTCTGATCCCATTCATCCCAAAACCCTCGCCTCCTCCTGCTCCTCCTAGCGCTGGAGTTTATCCTTAACCCACACGCCTGCACTTGCTATGCTTAAAATTTAAACACTCCGTACATTTTGTTATGCTTATTCTGCCTGCCTGAGTCTGTAATCCTTGTTTTTAATCACGTGTTTGTAGTAGAAAGAAGTTTCCTTTTGGGCCCTTTTGGCATCTTATGAAGGGTTCTAGGAGATTTGTCGTATAATATAGTAGCTGTGTCGAACTAGCAAGTATGGTCAGCGTTGAGTGTAGACCCAACCTGAGGAATGAATATGTTTCTGTTTTTCTGTGAAGAGATTTCGTGTTGATTATTTCAATCAACTCTACTTTAAAAAGCTGGAGAAAAATTATTTCTCAGAGGTTTCCTCTACAAAGCATAAGTCTTCTGGCGAATTTGCTGGAATCAGCGGTGACCTAAATGACATTTTAACTACATCAAAATATCTAGTAGATCTCTGTTTTGAACTTCAACCAAAAATGAGTCAAAGGCCTTCAATGTCGTTCTGACTTTACTGGTATGCTTTCCTAATAACAAGTTGTTGGAAAAGAATATGACTTATTGGTAATTGTGACGCAATCATTTCCTAATCATGCATAATGGATTATGGAAACTCCCGTTAAACCATCTGGGGATGACGATATCTACCAGCAGGAGAGAGGAGAGAAAGCCTAGGAAGTAGGAAGTGTCAAATGATTAACAAGAGGTTAAGATACAGACTAGACCCTGCTTAAGACTCTTGAAGCTGAAGCTAAAATTATTATTGCCACGTCCACGATTGTCTAAAATATCATGAGCCATTCGCTTTTATTACCAGAATGAGTACGGGTTGAAGATAAGATGCCCCTCAATCCACATCTCACCAGGGGTGTCTCTTTTTCTCATTTGCTTTTCTGGACCATAATAATGCCCTATTAGGTTCAGGTCTACTAAAGATGGAACAGCTGTAGGGAACTCTCTTCCTCCATCCAATTTCATCGTTCACCCTCACCAGTACACGATTGATAGCCAGGTTTGCAAGCAAAGCATATCACTTTTTGAAAAATCTTTTTATTCTAGCGACCATGCTTAAGTTCGCAAGCATTATTTAACTAATCTGCTTGTGTTACTCTAACTAATCATATTCACTTTAGAAGTATTTCTCAAGTTAAGCTGCTTTCCATCTCCTAACCCCCGATTTTGTAAGCAAAGGTTTGCTTTTAACTAATCACCGAGTCATAACGCTAACTTCTTCAGTGAACCTCTTTTGAAACGGGTTATCACAAAAATCGCAGAGGCTGAACTTTTTTTTATTAATTTTCTTTTCTTTTTGGGTGGTTAGCCTCATAATCACATGTCAATCAGATAAGCTTAAATCCACACACTAACCTTGCTTTGGAAGGAGGCTAATCCAGGCCAGGCTAAATTTGGGAAATTTAAAGAGTACAAGCCATGCTTAAATGAAATTACTTGCATGCTTACCCGTGAGGGATGAAATTTATTAAGTTTCTTGATCCCGTGAGTGATAGGACAATTGTGACCCGTAAGTAAAGAAGTTCTTCTGTTACTGTAATGCTTGCCAGGTAGTTAGTCACTTGCTTTGATTAAATTACTAAATTATCGACAAAACGAATGAATTTTAAGAAATTTCCTTGTAAACAGACCACCTTTTGTGGTAAGTAGGGACTTTCTTCTGTGATTAGCGTGATATGCAGAGCCGAAAATGTACGTGGGATCGTAAAAAAATCGAATAAAACTATGGGCAAGTTCTGATCAGTTTGCTTTCCCACTAAAATGGTGGCCCACCATCATTAGACCGGGAACCAGTTGCTTTCATGGAAAACTTATTGTTTATGAAATAGAAGGGCAAGGAACAAAAGACATCACATGCCAGAGCATCCTAGAAAGCGTCATGCTTATTATTAAGAACTGAAATCATAGCAACTAAAAGCTGTTGTCCCTCCTTATTTTAAGGTGCTTAATCTAATTGTATTTTGCAATAAAACAGTGATCTGATCATGTACTTTAGACAAACACCCAGGATTTCGCTTTTCTTCGTTTCTGAATGTCTTAGTGGGAACCTGCATGTATGGGACTTATACCTCTAGAATAAACATCGCTGTTTTGCTAAATGTTTGATAAAGCTGCATTTTCATCATAATCTTTTGCCACTTTTTCTTAATTACTTTATAGAATATTTCTTTCGCGTGATGGGGTAGTCAAATTAGGTAGATAATCATGTGGAAGAATTTTATTTTTCTTGATATGTTTAGAGTTGTACAAAGGAATAGGAGGGTGGGGTTTATATTTGCCGATAGCTTGCAAGGAAAGAAGAAGGAACCGTGGTGGAATTGAGTGCTCAAGAAGGAAACCTGCTGGCTTTATCAAGTGGTCCTGTTAGGCCCGCGTTAAAAGTGGATGCATAATGAGCTTATTTTGATACTACTACTAGTACTATCGTATCTTTTTTGAGAATTTATGGCACATGATCCAGATTAAGGGATATGGATAGGGGTGGAAATAGGCCCGGTCAGGGTACTGTGGCTGACATTTGTTAAAACTGCGCAAGTCACTGGCTGTCGGGAGGTAAAAAGGCCAGGCCTAGCCTCCAATAGATGTTAGGCTGACAGGCGGCTGTTAAGAATAATTAGTTTTTTTTTTTAAAAAAAAATATTAATTAATATCCCCACCCCCCTCACTCAAAGCCTCTTGTTTACCCTTTCAAATCAAGAACCCTAAGTCCCTAAATCAATTTCCCTCACTCAAGCCTGTTTTTGGCTTGTTTACGTTAAGGCTGTTTTATTTTTGTTGTCGACAGATATCTATAGGCTGTTTTAGGCTTTTACGATAGGCCTGTTTACATCCGGCCTGTAAAAAATACAGGCCTCTTAACAGGCCACAGGCCAGGCTCAGGCATGGTAGTCAAAATCGCGCTTAAAGCGCAAAAAACGTTTTTTTTACGCTTTTTTTCGAAGAAAAAACGCTTTTTTACGTGGTGGAAAAAAACGCACTGAGGTAAAAGCGTAAAAAGCGTCGCTTTAAAGCGTAAAAGCGTAAAAACGGAACGTTTTTGCAAAAAGCGCCGAGTTTACTAAGGGACACTTGAGTGAAAGTTTTAAAAGTTCTGGAGAGGGACTAAAGTGAGAATTTTCAAACTATTTTGGGGCAGAACTGAAATTTCAAAAACATTTGGGTCCTTTTCCGTAATTAATAAATGAAGATCATTTTACCCCTAATTACACTTAATTCAATACAAATGTTCCTAACTCAACTTAGTACTTAATCATATAATAATGTCCCAGAAAATGCATTAAAAATCCCAATTTAATCATGTAAAATCATATAAAAAAATATGGTTTGATCAATGACAATGTTAGACATTTTGATTGATATTGCATTGATCAGTATATGTGTGTATGAAGGCAGGTACCTTATATACATATGCAGGTAAAAACTCCGTTTTATTTTACGATTTTACGTTTTATGATTTTTTATTCTCCTTCCGTTTTTACGTAAAAACTACGCTTTCACTACCATGGGTTCAGGCCACTTCCTTGCATAACAGGCCTGACCTGTTAAGGGTGAGGCCTGGCCTATTTCCACCCCTAGATGTGGATATATCTCTTTATTTCACAGCAATAAGAAAACATTTAAGAGATCACCTTGAAAGTGAAGTATCACAGATTTGTGCTGTGTTTGCTTAGTGCGAATGAAAGGAGTGGATGAGAGATGATCAAATATGATTGCTTTTTAAGAGGATTTGGTTAAGACTTAAGACATCACACGTAGGACAGGAAAGTTAGTAATTAAGTGGTTAACAATTTGGTAAATTATTGACTTCATGTTGCAACTTCCTGATACCACCAATTACTATGTGCCAGCATTTGAAGGTTCCTTGTAACTCTTAACATTATGCCAACTTGAAAAACCATAGACCCTTATTACTATGTGCGCCTTTTTGTTTTTTCGGTTCCTTTTTCTCAACATGAGCTTCTATATATTCTGCATTATCTTGGTATTGGTTGTAAAAGCAACATGTATTTTATTCAATTCATGTGTTTTTGGTATGTTGTAATCTTGAGTATTGCGTTATTATTGGCCATTGGACAATAGGTTCTAATCACTAAGTAGTTAGATGTTCCGTAGAGTCATTAATTTGTGCAATGTTATTTTGCTTAAAAGTATGCAGTAAATTGTGCCTTCCGCTTCCACCTCCCTCCCCTCACTGTATGTCACTTCCTAAAACCAACCCTGTATTATCCCATACTCCAATATAATATTAAATGCTATCAAGAATCCAATAAATGTTACAGAAAATACTGTGTTTTTTCGTTGATTTACTTTTTTTTGCTTCTAAGCAATTATACTAATGGGAACATACTTTGGTACGAGGCTGCGTGCTAGAGCATTATCATTCCTTATTTTGACCGAGTTTGGGGTACTTATTTTGAAACCAAGTACTTCTTCCAATCCATATAGGGCAGTTCAATTGTATCATGGTAAATAAGAAATGATAGTTGAGTCATTTATTATGTCCAAAAATGTAAAAAAATTTCCACTTTTACCCTTCTTGAAAAAATCTGTTTAATTTCATTAGTAATGTTATTTTTTAAAAAAAGGGGATTAATTAGTGCACAAAGTTAGAAAGTAAGTATTAATAATAAAGGCAAAACAAGGAAAAGAGTATCAATTAAATTGAAGGTTATTTATATTTTAGATTATATGTCTTCCTTTTCGAAGTACCCTACATTATAGACTATATATATTCCCATTCTTTCTCTTCATTAACCAGCATTTCCTTTAATTAAAAAAAAAAATTAACCAACTATCCTAAGGACATAAGAAACTACTACTTTGTTCTTATGCTAGGAAAAAGAAAGAGAGAGAAAAGTAACTGTGTTCTTATATGAAGGTAACATTTATTAGAACATTATAAGGAATGGATTTAATGCCTCAGGCCACAGGCCCAAAAAAATCCATCGGTTAAATTAAAACTTCTGACATAAAAATACACCAATATTTTATAGTCCATGAAAGATTCTGTTTGCAAGATTATTTTCCATTACCAATTCTTTAAGCAGCAAAAATGGCGTTGAAAGTTGATACACTCAGCTAAATGTCCTAGATTGATTTGTCAATAGTTCAGTCATTATCCATTTTTTATTGGTATGAGTGGACTCCAGTAGGAGATAATATTATGTTAGTGTACTTTGGGTATATGTTTGACTTGGTGTTTGAAAAATATTTTTACAAATATCGAGATAAAATTCCTCTCTTGAAATTATCTCATACTGTAAGGGTAAGTTTGGTTTGAGGAAAGGGGAAGAGAAAAAATGGGGGAGGAGAAAATGGGATCAAAATTTAGTTTAGTAACAAACTTTTTCTCCATCAATTTTTTTTTCAAAATAGTTTTTAGAATTTACCAGTTAAATGTATATAAATAAAAAAATTATCTCAAAAGCTTGATCACGGCTCCAAAATTACCAAAACACTCACTCATTCCCTCCAACTCCAACACCGAGATAAAGTAGAACTTTAGAGAGAGAATAAGAGTTCTGAAAGAGATATTACGACAGTAGTTATTGTATTTTTTTTTTTTAATAATAAATGAGGGTGGACCTCCTATTTATAGGTATCCACCTCCTCAACGAACGAGTAAGATCGATTACATCTAACGGTGGAGAATTGTTCTCCAAAACTTCCCAGAAATATCTAGATATTTACATTTACAAGAGATCGTAAAATTCTCCACACAATTCTAGATTATTACATGTAAAATTCTACAACAATGTAGAATTCTCTAGAAACCTCCCTAAGAGTGTCTTAAACACAAAATATCTTGTGTTCCCTACTGATCACGTTAAAAAAGATTCGAACAACAGTCACTCAGTGAATGCTTAGATTAGTTTTAAAAAATAGTTTTTACAACTTATGAATTAAATATATGATTTTTTTATCTCAACATACTTTAAAAAAGACTTTTAAAATCACGATTTTAAAATTACCAAAGTCCTCACTCATTCACTCCGACACCGCGCGGAGTAGTGAACCATAGTGTGACTATTACGACAGTAGTTATTCTAGTGCACCATAGCGTGACTATTACGACAGTAGTTATTCTCCCAATTTTCATTATTCTTTGGTCAATTGTCGTCTCAACCCAACAATAAAAAATAAAAATAAAAAGAAGAAAAAGAAGAAAAGGAAAAGTACCAAAGCGCGCATAGTCGCCGGCGAAAACCAACGGTCATCTTGCGTATCATATTACCGTTAAAATACGAACAATTCTCTGCCACTGACTTCGTTGCGGTCTTCTTCTACTCGGGCTTCTCTGTATCACCCTACTCCTTGCTCTACTTACCGAATCCTGTTGGCTTTTCTTTTTATTTTCATTCTTGTGTAATCGAAATTTGGGTTCTGAGCGTGAATTTCAAGGATGAGCTTCGAGTTTATGTTCCATTATATCCCCACACCATGGTAACTGCAGTTTCTACGGCTATAAACCCCAAAACCACAACCAAACGAGGTCCTGCTCCTCCGTCTCACCACCCAACAAGGACTCCTCTCTTACCTTCTGAATCCGACAATGCACTCTCACCTCGCAGACCCAAACTTCAGCAAGTTACCTCTCGTAATATGTCTTCCTCCTCGTCTACTTCCTCGTCAAGTCTAAGACGATGTCAATCACCCCTTCAGTCCACCACCATGAATTCAGCATCTATGGGGACACCAAGGCAGTCGCCATCACTGGCCAAGCGCTCACTCTCAGCAAACCGGAGTCGACCGGCCAATCCTCGGCTTAAACCTTCGTTTGTGGGAGGTAGAAATGGTGGTGGCACTGGTACGCCGACGGCTCAGAAGATGATTTTCACTTCAACCAGGAGTTTATCGGTTTCGTTTCAGGGCGCGTCATTCGCGATCCAGGTTAGCAAGGAGAAACCAGCACCTTCTCCAAATTTAAGGAAAATTACGCCGGAGAGGAGGAAGGCCACAACTCCCGCAAGAGGAAGAGGCGGGAGTTCTGGCCAGACTGAGAATTCAAGGTCAACGGATCAGCAGAGATGGCCAGGAGCGCAGCCCTTGGATTGTACGGCTAGAAGTGTGAATTACTCGGACGATACGAAAAAATTGGGAGGGTCCAGGGACGTGGTTAAGTCACTGCAAAATTTGATGGTGGATGTTCAAGATTCTTTTGATGAGACGATGAATTCTGAAGGGGGCAATGGAGAGGTTGTTCTTGAAAGGAACAAAATTGGTGGATCTGAGTTCATTCCTTCTGATAATGAAAGTGTGTCTTCTGGTAGTTCTTCCGGCGGAAAGGAACAAGGGCAACGAGGTTCCCGTGGAAGTGTGGTGCCAGCTAGGTTCTGGCAAGAAGCTAACAATCGGTTACGGCAACAGACGGATCCTGCATCCCCATCGTCAAGGAATTCTGGAAGTAAAACAATGGTTCAGCCTAAGCATCTCAATCCAAAAGATTCAGGTGTTGATAGTCCCATTACATCTCCCAGAAGAATTATAAATAGCAGGGGACAGGCATCTCCAAGCTGTGCGGCGGTTCGTTCTGCCTCACCAAGTAAGCTCTCCACCCCATCGATATGTTCCCCTTGGAGAGGGATGAGCCCATCTCGAGTAAGAAATGGAGTGGCAAGTTGCCTGAACGATAGGATGGGCAATGTGCCTTCTATTTTAAGTTTTGTTGTTGATGTTCGAAGAGGAAAGATAGGGGAGAGCCGGATTGTTGACGCACATTTACTGAGACTCCTCTATAACAAACTCTTGCAATGGCGATTTGTAAATGCCAGGGCAGATGCCACCCTCTCTGTTCAGAGACTGAATGCAGAGGTATGGTTTCTAGATTAATTTTGCTTTGCCTTAGAGAGCTTAAGTGACACTTTCACCATTTTGAAGCTTCTTTGAGTAGTATAAACCGGAAGAGTCTTGCCTAGGCAATTATATCGATTTTGGTTTCGTTCTGGCCCTCAACAACATTCGTCGCCATTTGTGAAGGTGTATTTAATACTAGTTAGGATAGAGAGAGGGGATTTAGCTCGCTCTTACTGTCTGACACATATGTATACTTATATAGTTCCACATCGCATTACTTGTACACTCTAGTCAGAATTATCATATTTTGTAACAGGAAAGCCTCTATAATGCATGGGTAGCTACCTCGGAGCTACGAGAATCTGTTAGAGCCAAAAGAACAGAGTTAATATTGCTGAAGCAACATATCAAGCTAATTTTCATCCTCAAGGAACAGGTAAGATCCATGGGAACCCTCTACACTTCAGTATTTCTGCCTTTATTTGACTTGGAGGTTCATCTTTCTTCGAGAAAACGCGTTTCTTAGATTTCCTTTTTGTGGGGCCCCGCATGCCATTCCATTCTTTGTATTGTTGCGGGCATTTCAAGGCATCTGATTTCATGTTGCTCGTTTTATTGCTACTACACACACTTACAACCTATATCAGAAAAATGAAATCACAATCGTTATTGGGTAAATTGCACGTTACTCGTCTCTTTTGTGTGTTGTCTGTCAATAGAAATTGCTAGGAATGCCACGAGTAAGCAAGTTGAACTTGTGCCAAATTATGTGCGGGTAAAAATTCATCTCTTATTTGCATGCATGCTGCTTGTGCATTGAATTGGGTTTGATGACATTTGCTTTATGTTCAACTTACATGATGTGTTCTTAGTGAAAGCCTCTTGGTGTAGATAAAATATCTGGAAGATTGGGCTCTCTTGGATCGGGGATACTCTAGCTCACTCTCAGGGGCTATTGAGGCCTTAAAGGCTAGCACTCTCCGCCTGCCAGTTGTTGGCGGGGCAAAGGTGTACTATCTTTTAGCTTCTTGTTCATTCCTCTAATCCTTGAAAAATAATACGTATACCGATGCTGTTAATATGGCATATTTTGATATCAAAAGAAAGCTTTGTATTTTGCTTCAGGCAGATGTGCTGAATGTGAAGGATGCCATTTGTTCCGCAATGGATGTGATGCAGGCGATGGCGTCGTCTATATGTTTGTTGTCCCCGAAGGTACGTGTACGTGTATGTTAGTCCTGGTTGATTTTAATTTGAGAGATGTGGGATTAGGATGTGCACTTGCAAATTGTTAATCGACTCAAAGCATTTCCCCTCCTGATCAAGGTGGGAAAACATCCGAGTTTTCTGGCATAAAAACATTTGCTTTGTGAGGTAAACGAGCTGTAATTAGGGCATAGCATGATTCATCAATAACGACACTAGTTACTGGTTTATTAACTTTAATTAACATGTATTTTTCTTCTCAAATAATTTAATTTGAAATAAAGGCCGTGCATGTGGGAACCTGGTACTGATCAGATTGTTGTGCTTTCACTCATTATGGGCAAATGAGAGAGGAGACTTCAAATTGCTGGCTAATGTGGCATAGTGTGGCCCCCGTGAATTCTTTAAATATATATTGGTTAGCCTCATCATGGACACTGACTAATGAGCAATGGCCAATTGAAAAATATATCCCTCAAAATTTGTTGTAGTTAACCATTTGATGACTTAAAATTTCTCATGAAGTGAAGAATCATTCTTATCTCGTCTTTCTACCGTTTTCCATCTTTTGCCCTGCGCGCGTGAGGCTGAAAGCATTTAGTGTTGTCGATGTGCTTCCTGACACCCATGATTTGCGTAACAAGAGAAGGGGAGAAAAAAGAATGATGTTAGTTTTGCTCCAAAACTCATATGCCCACCAGGAATATTTTGTCATTTCTATGAACTAAATCCCACTGAGCTTGTCAGTAAGGCAGAGAAAAGAGTTTGAGCAAAAAAAGGGGCAGAGAAAAGAGATGGATAGATACTAATTTACTCTATTCTTTGTCTATTTCTCTGCACTCTGAAGTTTATATATCAATAGTCTTAGGATGATGGTTAACAAATGTTATGGTTCTTTGTGGTGACGTGATTGCTTATACCACGCAGGCCCTTTTGAGTATGCTAAAAGTATTTGCATGTTACATTGTATATAGGTTGGACAAGTAAACCAGCTACTGTTTGAAGCGGCTAATTTGAGTTCGAAAGAACTTGCTTTGCTGGAGGAGTGCAAAAATCTGTTGTCAATCATTGCAGCTCTGCAGGTAAATTTTGCGTATGGATCTCAAGTATGGAAACTTTACTATACGCGGGTAAATCTAGGATTCACTAAGCGGGGGCCAAATTGAAAGTTGAAAGTTTGGGGGCCAAAACTTTATAGCCTGTTTTACCAGTAAAAATTATTAACCCCTACAATGAGATGGTGCAAGTGTGGGGTGGGGACTTTTTTTGTTGGGGGGGGGGGGGGGGGGGAAGCACCCCTGCCCACCTTGCATTTGGCTCTGACTATACATCTGTTGATTTTCCTCATATTATTATTCTTCTCTGTCAAGAACTTCAGTTAATGAACCGTTACTTTAACTAGTTAACGAAACATTTTGGTGAGCAGGTTTCAGAGAGGAGCCTGAAGACACATACTTTACAGTTGAAATGCTTGCCTTCCCCTGAAGCCAGACAATGAAGTAACAAACAGTCTATACCTGTATGTATTTGCTTACCATCCTTCCGTCTTTCATCGCTGACGTCTGAACATAGGAGAGTGGCTGGTTGCATATAAAAGTAAGGTTTATATATATATATATATAGGCTTGAAGAATCTAACGCGTGGTTCATTTGGTGATGTGTTTCATACGTACAATTTGAAGATTGAGGAGTGGATGCTTAGTTCTCACAATTCAAGATGTATACTGTTTTTTTTTTTTTTTTCCCTTTGGTTCTTTTCCTAGTCAGATGTACATATATAAAGTTTAATATTTTAGTTGATTTTTTTGTTTGTTCACAAGTCTTTGTTTTTCCCCTCCATGAACATTGTTTTTGTTTGTTCACAAGTCTCTGTTTTTTACCCTGCATGAACATTGGGCAGGGTGGATGATGTGATCTACACACTTTTAAATTTTTAGATTTTTTTTTTTAAAAGTTGAAAACAACTTTATTTTTTGTTCATAAAATATCAAAATGCCATTTTGTATAGAATCTAATCATCAAATAACCACGAAAAATGCATTTGGGAAGGTCTCCGAAATAAAGGGACAGCAGGGAGAAGCAGGAAAAACACATCACTTATCCCCAGGAACATAACTCATTGTTATTGCCTTATGGGTCTTTGGATCTTGTAAAAATGACTTATTAGACATATGATAAATTAAATAATTTATTGAGAGAATATCATATAAACACAACCCAAATTTTAATTTAGGTTACTAAACTTAATCAATTATTGACTAGGTTATGTAACACAATTAGGGATTTAGAATTTGAACTAAATTACCTCTATGTCGCTTAGTTATTTAAAAACAAAAAAACAAAATTAGAGATAGAATAATATTATTTATATGCTACGGAAGAATCCTAACGGCGGGAACTTTATTGGAGGCCTCGACATTGTCAGAAGATTACCATTAGTTGGTTCTAATCTTAAATCTGCATTCATTAACCGAATTGAGTAATTCTATCCAAACAAATTGTTACAGCGATGGAGACGAGCATGTTTAGATTAGATATCCCGCCTTACTTGAGGCCTGTAATGCAGTGGCCAATGGAGTCAAATGTATAACACATTTTTTAAAAAACATGTTTAGATCAGTGTTTTAAAAGCATGTTCATATAAGTTGGGACAAAACTCTTATCATAATATATGTGGAGTTGATATAATAATTTTTATGGTTGTTAATCTTTTCCAAATTTGTTTTTATTGATCTTCCATCAACAATAATCGAAGGAGAATGAATAAGAGAATTACAGAAAGTGAATAAAGTGTTTTTGAAATAAAATGTCGTATAACTTACTTAACTTTTTTTTTTTTTAATTTTAACCAGATTAAATAACTATATCTTATATTATGTAACTAGAGGTACTTACCTTGTCCATACCAGATCATGATTAAAAAGTAACTTGTATCGACAATCTAAACATACAATAAGTGAGCAAAATGTTGTAAAGTTAAATGTATGACATAATTTGAGAATCTATTAACTTGGGGGCAAAAAAAAAAAAAAAAAAATTGCATGTCATTTTTTTTTAATTAAAAATTTTTAGGAAAAGGTTGGGCTGCACACAATGTAAGGCGCTTGGGCCCAACGAGAATCTTGGATAATTTGAGGATCTGAGGATCAACTTTAGGTGAGGCAAAAAAGGACAAGAGGTAAATCGCATGTCATTTGAATGTGGATTCTTTTAATAATGTTAGGAGTTTATTCTCTGCAGCTCGATGCATTGAAAGCTTTTATTTTCAAATCAAAATACTATTAAAACAACAAAAGGTAAATTATTTATTTAACCGAAAGGGTTAGCATGATATGCTATGATATTGGTAGGATGACATAAAATACTCCCTCCAGTTCTTTTGATAAAGAATGTTTTCTCTTATGAGGCTGATCCTTAACATAAAGAACAAATCATTTTTTTTGCAATTTTAAACCAGTTTTTTTTTTTTTTACCCTTATTAAATATATGTCACTGAAAATTTCTCCGCAATTAATTTCAACCATTATCTCTCATGCATGCTCTTTCTAAACAAGTGTATAATTTTAAAAAAAAGTACAAAAGGTACACATAATCATTTTATTATTTTTAACTAATATTTTAAACCGCATAATTTTGACAGTTGTTCTTTATCATAGGAATTAGATTGAGTAGTACAGTGTTGGTTTGTTAGAGGCGAAGAAGAGACAGCAATGAAGGAACAAAAACAAAAGTTTTGAAGAGGATGATTATGTATAGGGGAAGGAATGAATGAATGAATGTGATGAGTTGGAATAGACAGAAAGGAATAATGAAGGAGGGTTAATAAAAAGAGGGAAACGAATGTCACTGATTAAAGGGAAATGCCAAAAGGGGTAGAGGATGGTAATTGAGTATAAGAGATGGGACCTACGTAGAGAGAGGGCGACGCGGCGAGGCGTGAGGAAGTGGGATTTTGAGGAGATTGTGATTTGTGGGATGAAATCAAACAAAGAGAGACTATTCATTCGTGGATGGATGGTTACGTTGTGTCATGTGTTGTCGTCGTGGAAGCCACTTCCAATGGCTCCACTCTCCCCCCCTCACGTGTATTCCACCTTTCCCTTCCTC
This sequence comes from Acacia acuminata, assembly GCA_019022655.1. Lineage (NCBI taxonomy): Eukaryota > Viridiplantae > Streptophyta > Magnoliopsida > Fabales > Fabaceae > Acacia > Acacia acuminata. The sequence goes on from JAFJYI010000015.1 coordinate 1,433,336, forward strand.
ATTGCGCTCCCATCTTCATTTGATTGCCTTTATAAAGCAAAATTAGCGCCTCTTCATTTTTAAACCTCATTCCACTCACACTCCTCTTCTTTTCGCTATACTCTTTTTACTGCTATGCCTGCACTGCTCTTGCTTTAAAAAAAAAAAACAAGCAGCAAGTTATATATGCGGATTTCAGTTTAAAAGTATGCTTGCTTTTTTACTTTTTCAATGAATAGTGTACAAACCTTTGTAAATATTAGTGTGTGGGTGTGTTAAAGAAGGAATCTTTATAAATCTTAGATTTATGTATCACTTTAATTGTTATTAAGCCGTCATTAATGACTATTCAACGATCATATATATAATTATATTATATGTATATGTGGAGATCTTTGGAACTTTATTTTATGTGTGTGTGATATGAGAAAAACATTTTCCTAACTGATATGAGAAGTGTTTTAAGTTTTTCACCCTATTTTTTATAGAACGAATTCGTTTTATCTTAGAGTGCTATTTCCTAATTTATTGGAGGGTTGTTCAATATCTCTAAAAGACAATACTTTTCAAACTATATGTTTATTGTGTTTTTACATATGTTGCTTCTAACAATCTAAAAGTGCTAACATCAACACAAAATGTAATCTAAAAAATTATTGTAGTTTCATTCGAAAGTACTCTCCGAATCTAAACGCTAGAACTAGTATATGGGTTTATATTGGTTATACGTGTTAAACTTTATTTCACCTTTTCTTTTAAATTTATAAGTCTTTCCCTGAATTGTACATAAAAGAAATTTATTAATAATGGACGATATTCAATACAAACAATTTTTAAAAAACCAAATACACATTATTAAAAAAATAATTTAACAAATTGCTTTGACTTTTATAAATTAGCTATGTGACTCGTAGCATTATTTTAACAAGAAGTTGAAAATTGTTGAAAGGAACAAAATAAAAGAAGGACGAGGAGGTGAGGGTGGCAAGTGGTACAGTACTTGGGAGGAGAATGGTTGTGTACGATCCGGACAAATTTTGCCTCGGAACCTGCCCATCCGGCACCACCTCCCCTCTCCACATCCCACAGGATTCCACTTGTTACCTCGTTCCCTTCATCTCCATCACCCCTCCTTTCACTTTTCTTTGTTCCCCCCTTCGCCATCCTCATTCGTTCCTTTCCCTACCATTTACTTTCTTTTTTAATACTACAGCTCTCGTCACCAATTTCAATACGCGAATTCAACATCAAGCAATATATATATATATATATATATATATATTAAGTATGGTCCCATGTTTACGGGAACATCCAAACTTCGCCGGCTTCATTCCCGTTTACAGCACCAAAAACTTCATCGAACATCAGTATAAATTATCATAAACATTAATACTAATAATTCCCCCAAAACTTCACCGGATTTTCATTCCCTTTTACAGGACCAAAAATCCCGATGGCCAGACATGTTTTGCATTATTACTTGCTCGCCTCGCCTTGTAAGTTTATCATTTGCGGAGATGCTAATCCCCCCATCCTTAATTCTCTATATTACTCTATCGTACTTTTTAACCATTCTTACCCAAACAGGTTCAAAAGCTTAATATTCTTCTCGGCTCCGCTACCGCCACAGCTTCTCATTTCCGACTCAGCAGAAACCAACGGATTACTCTGCCTCCTCCCTGTCCCGGGAAGCAACGACAGATCCAAGTCTGACATATGCTCCTTCTCTCTGAATTCATGCATGAATGGCCGGAACTGAGACCGCACATGTTTCCCAATGTCAGGAGATGACTCGTCCAGGTTCGGCTGTAAAAGTCCATGGGCAGTCTCCGGTAGCGGCTGAAGAACACCGCCGGCGAGTATTGTCTGCACGGCTTCCTCGCATAAGTGCCAGTTACCACTCCACAGGAGTCCGACGGCGCCGCTCACGGGATTCACTATTCGCCCGCACGCTTCGTACAGCAGAGACCGAAACAAGGCTGAAACGAAACAAGAAAGATTAGAAAAGGAATTATAGAGAGAAAGGGATAAGATTAGGGAGAAGGAGAAGGCACCTGGTCTGGTGGAAAGGGGAACGGAAGAAATGAAGGAGAAGAGGTCGGTGCGGCCGAAGAATTTGGCGAGGAAGAGAGTGGCTTGGGCCTGAGAGTGAGGTGAATGGATCCCCAGGAGGCAATCCCTGAGAGCGCAATCTTGGCTGCATCCCTTTCGGAGGACTCGACAACCGTTGCAGCTCATCTGGAGGGTGGAAAACGAAGACGATGAGAGGATGGGATGTGAGGGCTCAGAAAATGAACTCTGGTTGAGTTTATGAAAAAGGGGGACAGTGGGAAAGGACCATCTCAAGTTCGCTCATCGTCACTTCCCTCCACTTTTTTTATCCTCAACGTGATCAATTCTAAACAAATGAAATTTAATATCTTAAAAATAGAAAATAGATAGATAGAATATTAAATCTCAGTCGTTGAGAGTTGAATTAACGGTAAGGATAAAATGGAGGGAGGTGGACGTAGAGGAAGTGAAGAAATTCCTATCCGAGAGAATGACCGCGGGTTTTTGTGGGTGGGGTCCAGTGGCGGGAACCTCTTCCCTCCTTCCAAACTCTGGGCAAGAGCGGCTCCGTGTTTCCGCACCCCCACTCACCTGTTCTACGCTGCTTTCCTTTTTCTTTTTTCTTTTTTTTTTTAAAAAAAATACAATAAAATTTAGGCTAGTTGGCTCATAGGTTTACTAGAGTGTCAAGACATGCATATGACTCAAAGAACCTTTAAAAGATAATTGCAAATCACTCTCACCAATAAAATTCTTACATTTAGTGAGTCAACCTATTTACCAACTAAATCAATTGTTGTTGTTTCATGCTACTACTTTGTTTGTAATTATAGGAATAACTTTATAGTATAAATTGCATTATAAAATTATTTCTATAATTAGGTCAGATGAAATACTTTATGTTCCAACCATCACATCATTTCCTCCGAATGTGGATTGTCTTAGAGGCACCTCCCCCTCGAAAGCGCCTCTCACACCATTGATCTCCCCTTACCAAATCTTGATCATCCATTTTAATACCTTAATAAGTTTAGAGTCCTAAAAATTATCTTATGATTTTGAAAAAAATATCCTAAAGTATATTTTAGTACCGTCGATCTGCTTAAAATATTCTTTCCAGGATCTTAAAATAATTTTTCAATGATATTAAAATTATTTTAGGATCTTGAAAAAATATTTTCAAGTTCTTGAATGGTACTAAAAAAATACTTTAAGATCTTGAAAAAATATTTTAGGATATTTTAGGGTACTGACTGGTACAAAAAAGATACTTTAAGATATTTTTTCAAGATCCTAAAATAATTTTCTTGGGCTCTAAACTTGTTTTAAGGTATTAAAATAGACGGTCAAGATTTGATGAGGTGAGATCAATGGTGTGGGAGGCGCAGACGCGACTGAGACAATCCGCACCCCATTTCCTCCTTCAGGCTTCAGCTCTTCTATTTGGGCCTCTTCCTCTGTTACAGCCCCTTTTGTCAACATATATATCTTTATTGCTAAGTAAGCGGGCCTCTTTTTGGGCCTTTTCCTTGTTTATTTTTTGGACCCAATGGACAAGGTAATTTATTGGAATTGTAGAGGCTCAGCGAAGGGTTGTTTCTTCCAGCACATTAGAGCTCTGTGCAGATCCTCGAACCCCTGTTTGCTCGTCCTTTCCGAAACAAAGTCTGATTCTGAATCTCGGTTTTATTGCTTGAGGAGGCTGGGGTTTGATGAGTCCGCTTTTATCCCCAGCGTCGGTAGGTCAGGGGGGTTGCTGGCGGTGTGGAGGTCGGACAGAGTAGCGGTGACAGTGCTTCGCCGTAATCGCCAACTTCTTCATCTGCTCTGCTCCATGGCTGGTAGGCCGGCCTTTTTGCTAACGGCTGTCTACTCGATTCCTTCTCATGCTTTCAAGAACATTCTCTGGCAGGAGTTATTGTCCATCTCTTCTTCGACTTCGGATTCTTGGGTTGTGGTGGGTGACTTTAACGACATACTAAGTTCTGATGAGCGTATTGGGGGGGGGTCAATTTAGCTTCTCTAGAATTCAGCGTTTTCAGGACAGAATCCACTCCTGTTTGCTTTCGGATTTGGGTTTCAATGGTGCAAAATTTACTTGGAAAGGACCCCGTTTGGCGAATTGCCCGCGTCTGTACGAGCGTCCTGATCGTGCTCTGGCCAACTCATCCTTTTTGTCCTCTTTTTCGGACGTTTACGTGCAGGTACTCCCTAGATCTAATTATTCTGATCATAATCCCCTGTCTCTTGTTTTTGGTCTTAATAATGGGATGCAGGTCGAGGGGCGTCCTTTTAGATTTGAGGCAATGTGGACTAGTCATGCTCAGTATAATGATTTTCTTGCAAAAAATTGGAATTCTGAGAATGATCTAAATTTGTCTCTGGTTAAGTTCCAAGACTCAATTGTTAAGTGGAATAAAGAAGTTTTCGGGTTAGTTGAAAAACAAATCTCTTATCTCCTGAGGAGATTAGCTGGGATTCAAAATTCTAATGCGTATCCTAGCTCTTCCTTTCTCTGCAATCTTGAGATTGAGCTACAGGAGGATTTGGAAAGGCTTCTGAATTTGGAAGAGATCAAGTGGTTTCAAAAATCTAAATCTATTTGGGTTACGCAAGGTGATCGGAATACTAAATACTATCATCTGAAAACCAAAATGAGGAGACGGAGGAATAGAATTGTTTCTCTGAAAGATAATTCAGGCTCCTGGATTACTGGTGAGGGTGAGTTGAAGCAGCTGGTGGTTGACTTTTTTAGGGCTCTATATTGCTCTGAGGAAGGAACATCTCATCGACTTGTTACCAGAGTCAAATTTCCTCGGATTAGTCAATTCATGGCGACGGATTTGGCTAAATGTCCTGATGCTGAGGAAATTAGAAGAGCTTTGTTCTCTATGGGGAGCTTTAAGGCGCCCGGAGTTGATGGGTTCCCTCCTATCTTCTATAAGCGTAATTGGGGAACGGTGGGCTCTTCTGTCTGTAATTTTGTGACCAAGGCCTTCACTGATCCAGATGCTTCTCTTGAGATTTGTAATAGAACACTTATTTCTCTGATTCCTAAGAGAGACCATCCTGAATTGGTTTCCCAGTTCCGTCCTATTTCCCTATGTACTGTTCATTACAAATGTATTACAAAGGTGATCACTCAAAGATTGAAGATGGTTATGGATGGTTTAGTATCCCCTTTCCAGACTAGTTTTGTTCAAGGGAGGAATATTCAAGACAATCTTGTCATTGGTCAAGAGCTTCTCCATATCATGAGCAAGAATCGGAGTAAGCGTGGGCTAATGGCTTTGAAGATAGATCTTGAAAAGGCCTATGATAGAGTTCGATGGGACTTTGTCAAGCAAGTATTGTGTGAGGTTGGTTTTGAGGAATCATTTATCAATCTTATTATGTCTTGTATATCGTCTGTATCATATAATGTCTTATGGAACGGGTCTCAAACGGATTTCTTTCGCCCTCAGAGGGGTCTTAGACAAGGGGACCCCATTTCTCCTCTATTGTTTGTCCTTTGCATGGATAAACTCTCCCATGTTATTTGTGACGCCGTTGATAATGGGAGCTGGAAGGCTATTGCTACATCTACGACTGGCCCTAAAGTTTCACATCTGATGTTCGCTGATGACCTCTTGCTTTTTGGAGTGGCTTCAGAAAATCAAGCGGAATGCATGATGAATTGTCTGGAATTGTTCTCCCAGGCTTCGGGCAGCAAGGTTAACCGGGCCAAGTCCTCCTTATTCTTCTCTCCTAAGGTTCTGGTGGGTACCAAAGACAGTATTAGAGGTTTGACGCGAATGCAGGTTTCTTGCGAGATTGGCAGATATCTCGGTTTCCCTCTCTCTAGGAATAGGAGGAAAAGAGAGTCTTTTAATTATATTATTGAAAGGGTCCAAACTAAACTATCTGCTTGGAAGGCTAGCTGTCTTTCTCTTGCAGGTCGAATCACCTTAGCCAAATCTGTGCTGAGTTCTATTCCTGTTTACCCTATGCAGGTGTCTAGGATCCCTAGTAGCATTTGCCATGAGGTGGAAAGACTTCAACGAAGCTTCATTTGGGGTCATGACGGGCACTCTCACCGTTTCCATCCGGTTGGTTGGGATTGTTTGTCTAGAGCTAAGGAGTTTGGAGGCCTTGGTTTTAGGCGTCTTATGGCTTTTAACCGGGCTTGCGGGGCAAAACTTGCTTGGAAGTTGGTGGTGGGTCAAGGAGGTCTATGGGCGGACATTCTTTATTCGCGATATGTGTTGAGGGAAGAGGAGTCCCTCTTGGTGTTTCGGCCGGGAGATTCTCTGATTTGGAGGTTTATTTGTTCTCAGAAGGAGATTGTGGATTGCGGTGCTAAATGGCAATTAAGGGACGGTCGTACGGCTAATTTCTTTGATGATTGTTGGCTTAGGAACGGAAGATTGCTAAAGGATAACTGCACTAGACAGTTATCGTTAGAGGAGTCTAAATCTTCGGTTGCGGATTGGGTCAAGGAGGGATCTTGGGATTTTCAGAAGATGGCTGACTGTGTGGATCGAGAAGTTATTCAGGAAGTCGCCTCGGTTTTACCTCCAATCCCTGATTCAGGTCATGATATTTTGATTTGGGGTGCTGCGAGTGATGGTCTTTTCTCGGTAAGGAGTGCCTATTTTCTTATTGAGAAGAACCCAATCTATCTTCGTTGTTCCATTTTTAAGGACATTTGGAAATGGAACGGAGTGGAGCGCATTAGAGTCTTCCTATGGAGGGTGTTCTTGAATAAGCTCCCTACCAATGCTTGGAGAAGCTCTTGGTCTGCTTCTTCCCCTATGTGTGGTTTCTGCAATTTGGCTCCCGAAGATTGTCTTCACATCCTTCGAGATTGCCCCTATGCTCGGCAGATGTGGTTGAGGCTCATTTCGCCTAGGTATGTTTCTCCTTTCTTTGCTACCCAACTGAAAGATTGGATTGCTTTGAACCTTAAACATGATGTTGGGGGGACTATGGGTGCCAGTTGGAGTATTGTTTTTGGTGTTGCTATTTAGAAACTTTGGGGTTGGAGGAACTCCTTTTGTTTTGATCCCAATTTTTACAAACCTTCGAATCCTGCTATTGTAGTGCTCCATGCTTGGAGGAATTTTTCTGTGTCGCAGATTGTTCACTCGGTTCGTGGTGGTGCTACCCACGGGTTGGCGAGACCCAATTGTTGGCAGAGGCCTCCGGTTGACTGGGTTAAACTTAATGTAGATGGAGCTATGTCTCTTAGAACATCCAAAGCGGCTTGTGGAGGGGTTCTAAGAGACTGGAATGGTCAGTGGATAATAGGTTTCTCAAAGGGGATTGGTATTTGTGATGCTTATACGGCGGAAGAGTGGGCCATCTATGAGGGGCTCAGATTAGCATGGGATTTGGGATATAGGAAATTGCTTATTGAATCGATGCTCGGCCTCTTGTTTTGAGTCTTAGGTATGGAGACACTAACCGGTTAGCTTGATGTTTTTGAAAATCAAGGATCTCTTTGAAAGAGATTGGATGTTAATATTTCCCATGTTCCGAGGGGGTATTAATAGGGTTGCGGACGCCTTGGCAAAATTGGGGAAATGTCTAGGAATGCTTTTCTAGGTGATTGTCCTATGTATTTAAGGACTTGGGTTGATCGGGATAGTTTGGGATTAATTTCCCCTGTGACTTGATTTTTCTTTCCTTGTATCTTTGGCTCTTAGCCTTCTCTTTTATAAAAAAAAAAAAAAAAAAAAAAACATATATATCTTTTTTTCAAAAGAAAAAAAAAACATATCTCTCTCTTTTTTTTAATTCCCCCTAATCCGACCTATTTAACTGTTAAGGGCCTTTGGTATGAGTTATTTAGAAGGAAAGGGAGGGAAGAAAAAAAATTTATGATCTTAATTTTAAAACGATTAGAACATATGTAATATAAAAAGAGAGAAATATTAATTAAAAAATTTGGCTTTACTTTACTAATTTCTTAATTCTAACTTATAAAAGTTTTTCCTCCCTTATAAATCTTTCACGCCAAGCCGCCCCTAAAAAAGTGTTTGATGAAACTGGGTAACGAGGTTAGCTATACCTCTCTTTTCTTCTTTGATATTGTTTTCACTGTCTAGTTTTCTTAAAATTAATGTCTACTTATAAAGCAATAATCACAAACTTATCCGTAATTTCTATTTTTTTTAATTTTAAATTTCTATAATTAACACAATAAAATTATAACTCTTTTTTATGAAATGATGATTACCGTAACATGTGTATAACTATAAATTTTTTTGGCTAAATGTATTGTTTTTAATAAAAATTATACTTATCATTGTTCATGAGAAATACCCTTGTTCTTTTAGCATCAAATAACGACAAAAATTGACACAGTAAAAAAATACGTAATTTTGATTTAGATGATACACGTGTGTAAAAATTACCACACCAGTCATTCCAAGTTCCAACGCCGACAGTCTGCATTCACGACGAGACACGGCATATAAAGGGAACAACAATTTTTTGATAATTAGTGTCATCAATTCCTGCAGGAGAGAAACGTGAATGATTTATCTGATATGACAGCATGAAAGAGGAAGCAGATCCTCTTATAATTTTTTTTCCCCCCTCAGTAGTACATCTAAATTATTGATTGTGGACAGAAGATAAAAATCAAAGTAACTGATATAATGTAGAGATTATAAAGAATAATAAAAAAAAGGATGATATAGAGAAATTTAACTACTGAGACTCTGAGAAAGGCCGGAACCAGATTTTCTCAGTATCAAAATTCTCAGCGTCCCTCAGTATCCTCAATTTTCAGCCATTAAATCAATCTAACATCTCATGATGTGCTACGCAATCATGCTTTTTTAATTTAAAAAAATTTAAAAATCTGAACCATTTTTAGATAATTTTTAAATAAATATTCATAAAATAATTCTCCAAAATCCTAAAATAATTTTGGAAGATCGTGAAGTATTTTTCAGTAGTAATTAGTACCTTAAAAATATCTTTTTAATTCCAGTCAATATCCTGAAATATTTTTTCAAGATTCTTAAATAATTTTTCAAGATCATAAAGTATGTTAGGGTACTGAGTGGTATGAAAAAGATACTTTAGGGTAATGACTACTTGAAAAAATATTTCATGATCTTGAAAAATTTATTTGAAGATCTTAAAAAAAATATTTCAGGGCACTGATTGGTACTAAAAGGATACTTCAAGGTACTGACTGACTGCTAATGAAAAATATTTCATGATCTTGAAAAATTATTTGAAGATCTTGAAAAAATATTCTAGGGCACTACTAGTACTAAAAAGAAACTTCAGGGTACTGACTGGTACTAAAAAGAAACTTCGGGTCCTGATTGTTACTAAAAAGATACTTGCAGATGATCGCTACTAAAAAAATATTCAATATTTCAAGATCTTTTTAAGCATCAATAAGATCTACAACTATTTTTTTATAATCTAAAAAAATTTCAGGATATTGACTGGTACTAAACATATACTTTAGGGCACTAAAAAGATTTTTAAAATTAAAAAAGCATGATTGTGTGGCACACTATGGATGTTAGATTTTGATCTAATGGTTGGAAATTGAGGATACTGAGAAACGCTGAGAAATTTGATACTGTTCCCACGTGCCACTTTTAACGGGCACGTGGAATTTTTAAATTTTTATCTTTTGTTGCCAAGGAGCGCATGGAATAATGAGAACCATTGACATTAATTATTCATATTCTGGCTTTATATGTTTATCTCGTGACTCTTCCCAGGTGGATGGTCTTCCCATGTCCTCGTTGCTTTTTTTTTTTTTTTTTTTTGGTCGAATCCTCGTTACTTCACAAATCACAGTTTTGGACCGCTGAATATGAGATTGGGTTCGGTTGCGCAATTTAATGGTCCGTTCGGAAGTAGGCTCGTCTCCAGACTGTACGGGCTATTTTATGGAATATGCAATGTGATGTGATTGACTTGTCATATTTCATATTTGTGAGTCCTCACTCCTCACCCAATTATATATAGCTTTACACGCCTCACTTTAAAGTTTAAAGTTTAAACCTTTGAACCACCTATCATTTAAGTCAATTGATAAGGGACTATTCTAACTTAATCACAGATTTTAAGTTCGAAACTTGAAAATACAGTGGACGTAGATGGTAGAGGCTTCCCCGAAAGAGACAAACTTAAACCTTTGGTATATAACATGAACCTTGCAGGTTTCTAATGTTCTACAGACAACAAGAAATTTAGATATTTTCCCCCTTTTGGCCCAGTAATGTGCTTTTCTTTGAGAGTGAACGATTATCAAAGATATTTTATCGGCGTTCAGAATTTGTTTAATCACTGAAGGCGCGATGTTTATAATAATAGTACTAGTGGAAGTAGTATTCAAATACTCCATACTCATCAGAGAATTATGCTAAGAAGTTCGGTACTCTAGTACTCTACAATATTCTCTGGTCAGAGACGGTGTCTGGGAGTTGTACAGTTACCTTAATCCGTGCCAAATTTTATATGTCTCGTAATTGTTAAGGATAGCTGCGAAGCTGGATTGAACATCGGCGTAGATAACATAAGACCGTAAGATTTTATCACTTGTAGCACAGAATATATATATTTTCATTCTCAGTATTCAGTACCACATCTTTATCAGATATAAAATCTATATGCAGTGATCAGATGAGAGAGATATTTAATTATTTAAATATTAAAACAGTGGTACGATTTTTTTTAATAAAAATAAATTACTATCTTTCTCTGTTGCTCATCCAACAAGTTAAAGGTAAAAAATATCTGGCAACAAAAAAATTTATAATGAAAATTTTAAACAATCTGGCACAGAATTAGGAGACAGGACTCGTATTTGCAAGCGCATAATTAGAATTTTTGAGGAGATGGACAAAATCCCGTAGATCGCGGCATTAAGAGCTGAAAATTTGTTCGGCCGATTTTGATTAGTGTAGATGTAAGAAGTTGATCTTTAATGGCGTGTTCGATGAAATGCCGCGGAATAAGGAGTCTGAATTCAAAAATAGTTGCACTCGTTTATTGTGTCATGTGAATTCATTGAGTCTCAGGCTCGCAAGGGCACGCTCTAATTCATCAAAATAAAATCCAAACATTATAGTGGTACATATCATATGTTATAAAATCACGAGCAATCTTGAATAACAATGATACAGATGATCTAAGTTAGATTGTCTTAATGCAAAAAATGTTGTTGGAATCAAGACCTAACAAAAAGGGGGGAATCGCTGAATTTCCACTTTGTTTGCTTTTCGGTGGCCCATTGTTATATGCACGAACCCACCACTTCTCTAGGCCTCTTTACAAACTCAATATCATATGATTATATATATAGACTTATACTTTCTTATCTCCAAACAGTATGGGACAAATTTCTTTGACACACCCACACATACACTTTTATGTTTACAACATGAGATAGAAAAATAGAATGTAAAGCGGAAAAAGTCATCACGGGGTTGATTGCGTCTTCAAACTGCACCCTTTTAATTTTGAGAACGATAAAAAAAAAAAGTTTGATAACACTAATCTGATCGATGATAACAATTTTTTTTTTTTTTTTTTTATATAATTTGATAACACTAATCGAGTAGTTTGATCGATGATGATAACAAGTTGACACTGACGAGTGATGCACAAAACCAGAAGTGGTGGATATACACAAAGGTTTGCACCGCAAGTTGTGCCTCCAATTGGTTGAATACTTCAAAGGCTGATGCCATATAAATGACCCGCAAATTAGGCCTTCCCCCCTCTCCCACTCAAACCCTATTTCTTTCTTTTTTTAATGCAATTTGTACCACTACTCTGACAAGGCATCTACTCTTCTTGGCCCCTTTTTAGGTCTCATAAGCTGTATCTACGTTCTGTTTGCTTCGTTGCTGGTAGGTTGGCTTCTAGTTTTTTTCTGATTTTTTATGAATGAGTACAGTGGGTGTAAAATTTGGTTTTAATACTAATAAAATTGATCCCTTTTTTAAAAATAAATAAATTACCCTGCCAGACTATTCATGTTAAATTTGGATATATTTATAGAATAAATTATACAATAAATTTAACCATTAAGATACTGTACATAAAGGCAGAATTGGACTTTTTCGTGTATGTGGGGGACGCATTCAAAACTTTCTGCTACAAAAAGGAGAAAACGGGGGGAGAGGAGGTGGTAGCACGCACTTTCAAGGTGAGGGGGTGGTGGGCTTTAGAGTGCTCTTTTGGTTAACAGTAAAAACCGTCACCAACAACCAAAGACAGAAACATGTGCATCTTGACTCACTCAACAGCCCCTGCCACCAGTTTTTGCCGCACTCCTCACGCCCCTACGTTTCTCTATCACCACTTTCCTATTCAACGCGGCTTTAGACTTCAGAATTACTGACCAAGAATACAAATTCAGTCCCAAAAAAATTAATAAATTGATTTTCCACAGTACAGTAATTGGGAATCCGTTCCCCTCCTACCATTATATACAGCAACAAATGAATCCCCGAATTTTCAAATAGTTTAACAAATAAAAAAAGAAACCACATCAAAAACAGAGAAGACTCAGAACCGATCTGAGGATCGATGGCCTTGAATTCCTAATGAACTGACTGATCTAATTAATTCACTTGCTGAGGGATTCTGTCGTTGGTCATCATGGAAAGGCGGGGCTTCTTCAGTGGGTGAGGGCTCTCCACCTCCTCGTCGATCGGCAAGGAGAAGGCAGGGATGTTGAGATCGAAATCGCGGTTGGCGGATCCCATACCCTCGGAGGCGGTGGTGGCAACACTGCTGCTGGCACCACCCTCGTAGTGGCAACGCTTGTGACCGCCCAAGGCCTGTCCAGTAGGGAAGGACTTATGGCAGATTGAACACTCGTGGAGCCTACCTCCACCGTTGGATGCAGAGGTGGAGGCAGAAGCAGTACTGGTGACGTTGGAAGAAGAGTTGTGATCCTCACCGGCGAGTTTACGATGGCTGGCCTTGTGTCCGCCAAGAGCTTGGTAAGAGGAAAAGGCTTTGTTGCAGACGGAACACTTGTAAGCGAGCTTGGGAGCCGGCGAGGCACGGCGGTCATATAAGGCGGCGGAACTGGTGGAGCCGCGAGCGAGCATGAGGAGGCAGAAGGCGAGGTATTCTTCCTCGGAGCAGTCGGGTTGGTCGAGGCATTCTTCCTCGGAACAGGAGGATTGGTCAAGGCGGGCCACGCTTGGAACGCTTGCGCTTGGCCCAGGGGCAGGGCTTCAGGTGGTGGAGATCGGATGGTTGGAAGGGGAAGGAGGGACCGGCGGTGGTGGGTGACTTCATAGCTTCCAGGGCCATGTGATTCTGATCTGTCGATAATAGCCTCAGAGTAATAGAAGACTGAACCAGAGAGAGAGAGAGAGAATTTGAGATTGATGGATGGTGAGAGTGTTGATGGTATGGGATGTAGGAGAGTTGAGTGAGAGTGAGGGTGGGATGGTGGGTTTATATGGAAGTTAGAATCAGAAGTGAGAGGGAAGTTGCGTGACAAGTGGTGGGAAAGTAAGCGAGGTGTGCAAGGCACTGAATCAGGCACATATAATAAAATAGATATTTTTAATTTTAGCAATTATAGAGACGACGGGGGAGAGAATATAATGTAAGAATGTGAGAGGAAGCAGAGTTTTTTCTTGGTGGGCAAAGTACGACTTTGAGTGGGTCAAACAAGGTGTCTTCGTATTTGTGGGACTTGGTTTTCATTTTTGTTTGGTGAGAGCGAGACCACCAACTGTACTCTGACTCTAGACTACTCCACAGACCAGACTGTTTCCAAGCTTTAAGGTCAACATCGAACCATAAAAACCCAACCCATACTGTAATTAATTAGTTGAGAGTTGTGATTTTAATGTTGAACAAAGGTGATGATTTATGAAGACAGGTGTGGCTGGGGAAATGAGGAGGATGATTGATGAAGGTGGAAAGTAGAAGAGCGGTAAAGTTAGGAAGGAGGTAGGAAAAGAGAGTGAAACCAGGCTGCGGAATCACATGGCAGGAGACTGACTTTTCGTATAGTTGAGGGCAGATTAGTTTTTTAGCGTGTGTGTGTGTGTCGTGTCATCTCATCCATCCAGTGGATGAGTTGTGGTGTCCGGGGCATTTCATTTTAATATTTGGGCATCCCAAGTGGACCAAATTCGTCTTCTCTAATAATATGCTCTCATTTATCACCATCTATCCTATGTCATTGTCCTTTTATTATCTCTTTCATCGTCTTTTTCTAATGATCCAGTAATCAAATTAAACATTTGTAAACAGAAGTACGGCTTCTATTAATTATCCTTAAATGGCGTTTGCCATTAACGTTGCCTGTCTAGGCTGCTGGCTAACATGATGAGCGCCAAACCTCCTGGTTATTCAACTGAGGAAGTCCTATGTCGTTCGCAAACAAACTGGCAGGTGCCTCACGGGGCAAAATCTTGGAGAAATACTTATGTACTCTTAGAGCGCCACCTTATCAATGTTTTGACTAATTAAAATATAACAATTTAACTTATTTTAATCTTACATGACATATGAATTATCTAGAGATATTCAAATTTTAGAATTTTTTTAAAAAAACATAAACTTCATGATTTAGAAAAACAAAAGATGTACCTCCCTCCCATGAGTTGTTTTTCAAAAAAAAAAAATCATAAAATTAAATTTTTTTCTAAATGACTCATTTTCCAGGTAGGATTAAATTATAAAGTAACACTTCGAAAATATACAATACTTCTCCAAAATCTTATCCTCAGTGAATGAAGTTAATTAATTAATAAAAGGAGGCCCAATTTGTTAATTTGTACTTGTTCGTTTTCAATAGCCCTGCAAATTAATGGTACTAAATGCAAATTTATGGCAAGGCGCACGAGCTTGGCAATGGATGGGTGCCCATGTCATGTTTCGCTTATGCTTTCCAGTTTCCACTGTGCTGTTTTTTTTTTTAAAAAAAAAAAACACACGTGATTTTCATGCTTAAAAGCATCCTTTGATTAAAACACTGCTCTACATCTACTACTAGTGCCTTATAGCACACGTATATATTTTAAGTATCTTTTTCCTCTGGGGGGTTAATCTATATGTATACATGTTTTGAACGTGTTTGAAGAAACTGTGGCTATGATAATGATGATGATAACTAGTAAGGATAGTAGTCCAATAGGAAATTAGAGCTTAATCAAGTGATTTAATTAAACAACTAGCATCAGCGACGTCATCAAAAATAATTGAACCTGTGAATATTTTGTTTAAAAATGAAGGGGCAGCTAGGTGTAGTGTCCAATCAGATGCTGAGAACAGAGTAGATCCAATCAGAAAAAATAGACAATTCAAAGGGGCAACAGATGAAGTTGATTTGATCAATGCATGAAGTGAAGTCATGGCTTACATAGGAATCAGGATTGGTTTCTGCTTATCTCATTATTGAATGCCGCCATTACCCCACTCTGCGCCTCCCTTAATGACCCCCTCACATGCTACATTTCCCCCAAATAAAAAAAATTGACCACAAATTTCAATATCAGCGATTTTTATTAATGTCTCTCTTGATCTCTCTCTATTAAATGTATCCACCATTAAATCAAATTTTTATAAAATTTGTCAACTTGAAAGGTTTTGTAATCAATAAGAATATCTGTGGTTTTAAAATTTTAATAAAGCACTGATTATCTCTGTTAGTAGTGATTTAATAAAACGCTATTAAATTTTACTGCCACATGTTATTTCATAATTTTGTAATTTGTTTATTATGATCGGTGTGAAAAGCTCCATTGTGTTATTTTTTTACTTTTATGATCAGAAGGGAGTATTATTTTTATGTTGTCCTACATGTTTGATCGGGAGATACAAAGCACTTGAATTCCCAAACACCCAGAATTAATTGTAGGTTTTTTTTTTCCAGACAAAGGAATATCAACTCAGGAGTTAGACCTCAGGCATTACAAACGAGGAAGATCCCTCACGATCAAACATCAGCAAGGACCGAACATGATCGGATATATGGTGAGCCTACAATCAACAAATTAAATAAACTGTCATTGCATCTGCCACGGAGTTGGCTTCACGAGCACAATTTGAACCAGTTCTACCTCCCAGTCACGACGCTTCATTTGTTGAATCTCAACCAGCACAGAATCATCCGGATGTTCAAAGGGGACGTTGGAATGTATAAGTTGAATAAACTCACTAAAATCACTCTCCACAATAATATGTTTCAAGTGTCTATACCAAGGAAGCTTAGGAGCCCATATAATTGCCCATGCCTCAGCAGTAATAACAGATCCAACTCCAACCCTGTACATGAAGCCTTGAAGAAATTCTCCTTCATGAGTCCTCATTAAACCCCCACAAGTGTGAGTCACTACGAGACCCGTCTACCTTAAACTTCACCACTTCCGGCGGTGGAGGTACCCAAACAGCCCGAGAAGATCGATCAGAATGGCTGTCTACCGGCTTCAGGATTCCCCATGCCAAACATGCCACGAACGAGCAAGTAGAGCTTCTACACTCCACGTGCATTGGTTGAACACCAGGTCATTGCGAGCCAACCAGATATGGCGACACAGAATAGTATACCAGAGACGAAATTCATACCCATTCACCATATCACAGTTTCGCACACACCAATCCATCCATTCATTCTGAACAGGGGTACCAAAGAAGGAATAGTGCCACTTACTTGGCAAGAAGCGTCTCCAGAGTCATGGACAATCCCTAAGAATACGAATGATGGTCTCACGTTCACCCTTACGTCCATCACAAACACCCGTCCATGAAGCCCTCGCTGAGATCTTGCCATATTGGTAAACAGTCTTCCCTAAAAACAGAGCCATAGGAAGAAACGATATCGTTGCGGCACTTTTCGCTTCCACACAAGTCGCCAACGACATCTAGCGCTCAGTTGGGATGAGCCAGCAATATGATTATACTACGCAGACTTAACAGTAAAACGCCGGTCCGAAGACCAACGCCACCCTGGATGAATTTATACGAACTCGTCGAATAGCATCAAGGACATATAGCGGAAGATAATTCTGAAACTTTTGCCAGTCCCAATCACCCGAAGGAGTGATACAATTGCAATCAGAAACCTTCCATTCCTTGAACTCATCCGGAATTTCAAAAATAGCCAAATGATCCAACTGCTCAAAGTCTCAAAATGCGGAACCCATGCAGCTTTCCAAAAAGATGTATTGAGGCCATTAGTTATTCGCCACGCAGTGCTTTCCTTGATGATGTCCCAACTATTACGTATTCCTCGCCAAGTAGCTGATTCAGTTGGACGTTTCTCAACCTTAGGGATAAGATTGTCACCTGCCTTGTATTTCTCGCGGAGAAACTTGACAGAAAGCAAGTCACGTCTATGAATTAGAGCCCTGCCGAGCTTAGTCATGAAGGCTTGATTCTGATGACGTGCCTGTCGTAGACTTGACCCGTTCATAGAAAGCATAGAAAGCATACTAGACTTACAGTTAGCCAAGCGAGCATCCATCTTATTCAGAATAAAATTATAAGTCGACTTTGAAACCCGTTCATGTAAAATAGGCATAGGTGTTTGCCCAAGTTAGATGTCGGAACAAAATTCAAGAAATCGCTCAAATATGATGATTAACATTCTTCGAGAAGAAAATTCTCGATTTAGCAAGGTTAACCTTCTGTCCCAAGACCTCACAGAAGTCATCCTGAATGACTTTTCTTGCTTATTCCATGTCTGCTTTGGCAAAAAAATTAGATCATCTGTGAAGAAAATTAAGGTGAGATATAGCTGTACCTTTCTTACTAAGTTTGAATGAATGCCTTTTATCCAAAATAAGCTTATCTTTCCCCAAAAAGTTTCTTTTTCCCTTTTGGTGAAAAAATGAATTCCATTCAGTCTAAAACTGTACAAGTTTCTTGAGCAAAAAGAAAAAAGAAAACTGTACAAGGCAGGAATGTAGAAAACATGGTGAAGGTCCTTAGCTTTATTTGCTGTGTTTAGTTTGACCCTAGGTGAGAGCAAAAGTTAGGACTTCGTTGACCCCACATAAGTTCCTTTTCCTCATGGTTTAATTTGTGTAATAAAGGTAGATCGGATTGTGTCAACGAAATGCGCTATTTTCTGTCACTACTATTAAACAACCAATAACGAGGAGCACATGATGATTTTTTAAAGATACAAGTGTTTAGGTACGTTTCACAAATCACAACCCACGCGCGTGTACGTCAATTTAAGCATTTAATTAGCAATATCAGTATCTAATAAATGTCCAGCTCGACTATCCACTGTTACTGTAATTCAAGTAGTCAATTAACAAATGTTAGCAAACAGAAGTACCCTATTGTATTTTTTTTTATGAAAGCCAAATGCATTAACAACCAAAAGCTTTTTACACCAGATGTCCAATAGTATACAGCAACACAAGTTCACTAAATCTAAAAGCCTACTATCTAAACCGTTGAATGCTAAAATACCATTAAAAGTAAAAAGACTAAGAATGACGTTCGTGATAAATAATATTTGAAGACCCAGATTTCCGTCCCTCTAGTGGAAGAAACTGTCTTTTAGGCAAAACACTTGTAATTGCTCCTTTATTGAGTGTCGGAAGAAAAGAGAAGACGGTGATCAATTCAAAAGTACTCTGAAATATAGCAGACTAAAGGAAGCCTTAGACCAGATGTTTCTCCTTTTAAAATATTGTAATGACTCTCCTTGATAGCAAATCCAACATCAAACTAGTGTCCAGTTAGATGGTATTCTTTTTTTTTTTTTTGTACAAAGAGTGCAACCAAACATTATATACTGGTTATCCACTTCAAGAATCCTACTTAGCGCCGTAGGAACATGCAAAATAGCCTGGAAACCTGGCATAGATGACAACCCCACTTTGGCTAAATGGTCAGCGGCAGCATTTGCCCATCTACTGATAAGCTTCACCTCGACGTTCCACTCTCGTTCCAACAAACCTTTAATTACTTCCACCAATCTCCAATTCTCATGAGCTTCATTTGCCGGTTCCCTGATGAGTGTTGCTGCGTCTGTAGAGTCAATCTCGAGAATAATGCTTCTAAACCCAAAGTCCCAGGCAATCTTCAGACCATGGACGCAGCCCCACAATTCCGCCGTCAGGCTGTCCCCTTCCTCCCCTTTGAATATGAACGCCGATCGAAAGCCACCAAGGTCATCACGGATGATGCCGCCGCAGGCGACGCCGTGTGATGAGTGGGAGAATGCTCCGTCCGTATTCACTTTGACCCATCCAGCTGGACGTTTTTGCCATTGTTCCCTACTGGTGCTCTCCATACTCTGTTCTTCGATCCCCAGGTAGAGACGGTCCCGAGCCTCCTACAGACTCCTCACCATAGCAAATACGCTAGCTAAGAGTTGAACATTCGACATCCTCTTACCCTCGAACACAGTGGTGTTCCGACGCTGCCAGAGCCACCAACATATGATGACAAACAGTTGTCTCCACTCCTCAGTCTGTTGTTTCCCATTTCTTGCTCGTAGGTTCCAACGGAGCCACTCGTCGAACTGAGAGGAGCAGAAAGTATGCCATGCATGACGAGGAATAATCTGACGCCACATCGCCTGAGTATTCGGACAGTCCCGGAGCACGTGTAGTAATTCTTCTGGCTCCCCATTGCACACCGGGCAGTGATAATCAGTGCTCAAACCTCGTTTACGCCTCGATGCATTAGTGAGCAGCCGTTTATGTGCTACGAGCCATATGAACGTTTTGCATCTTTCTGGGATCTTCAGCTTCCAAATTAATCCCCATAACGGATCTGGCTGGTCCGTATCATTATTCAGTGCATTATAGGCAGATTTAACTGAAAAGGCACCATCCTTGTTCCATTCCATCTCAGCTGGCCATTGGGCATTTTCTCAATCCCTTCCTTCACTGTATTCCATGTGCGTTTAATCCCATTCCACAAATTTGAGCCAGGTTTGCCCATATTAATTTTGGGCAGTACATCCAAGCCACAGTTGTATTTATTACGTAGAACTTTCACCCAGAAGTCATCCCGTCTAGCCGATAGGTTCCAACCAATCTTCATGAGATAAGCTTGATTGTAATGGTTAGTGTGCCGAAGCCCCAGCCCTCCTCTTGCCTTGGGTTTGCAGACCACATCCCAAGCTTGTAAAGGAATTTTCCTCTGATCATCCGTCGACCCCCAAAGAAAGCTACGGTTGCATTTATCCAACGTCTCATACGTGCTGGCTGGCAATAAGGAGGTTTGCATCACATACCCTGGGATCGCCGTGGTCATTGAAGAGATAAGCGTGGATCTCCCTGCCGATGATAAAGACTTGGCTTTCTAGTTGGATAGTCTTGTTTTAACCTTATCCACCACATAATGATATGATTCCTTCGTGACACGTTTGTGGTGTACGGGCATGCCCAGGTATTTGCCCAAGTCACTTGTGATAGAGAACACAAGGAACGCACACATCTCGCTTCTTCTCACATGGTTCACCTTTTCAGAAAAATACACTCTAGTTTTCTGATGATTAACTTTTAGCCCAGAACTCTCACAGAATGCTTTAAGACATGCGTTGATAGTAGAAACTTGATCCATGGAAGCTTCTGCAAACAAAATAGTGTCATCCGCAAAGAAGAGGTGGGAGATGGGGGGACCAGTTCTTGTAAGCCGGATTGGCTTCCAACGACCATCGTGAATAGCCGCCTGAATCAGATGAGTCAACTTTTCCATACATAAAACAAACAGATATGGTGATAATGGATCCCCTTGCCTCACTCCCCTGGAGGGATGAAACAACTCCGCTTTGTCTCCATTCCATAACAGGTGCATACTAGAGCTAGATACACACTGCCCGATTACCTCAATGAGGTGACTTGGTAGGTCAATTTCCTGAAGGCAGCTTAGTAAGAAATTCCAATTGACTCGGTCATAGGCTTTCTCCAAATCAATTATGATCGCTAAACACCCCTTCTTCTGCTTTAGATTTCTCATAGTGTGAATAACCTCCAAATCAGTTAGATGGTATTCTAATATTATGAGATCTGCATATTCGGTTCATGATGCCAATACCGATATCTTCTTAATCTCCCTATATCCTTCAATAATTTACCCAACAAATTCATTTGGACTGAAAGTGCCTCTGGAGATTATTTTGTTAAACAAGGTTTCAATCTGATTTCTTCAAACAATGTTGAACCACGTCAGGATGCATTCTGAAAATTCCCATGGTCATCTCTTTTACCAATGAAGGATCTACTCCTCGTATGGAAAATTCTGAATAATGCTATTCCTTTTGTAGATATCTGTGGATATTGTTTCTTTGGATGCTATGAATTGGAGACCGTGGAGCATCTCTTTGTTACTTGCTCATTTACAAAAGCAGTGTAGTTTGGATGCCTGTCTATTATGTTTCCTTTCTCATCTCTGTTAAGGCTTCAAATTCTGGCTCAAATGTATCCTTCCCAAGTTATATAACGATGGGCGAACTTTGATGGTGATTAGCATTTTTAAACTTGTCTCTACTATTAGGAGGACCAGGAATGAGATCATTCGTTAGGGGAAAGTCACAACACCGATAGCGGTAATTAATGAATAACTTAACAATAATATCTCATTCAGGACCCAACAAAAAAATATAATTAACCGCGTGACCACGTTTTGCATGCGATCAGTGATCAAGTTCCAATTAGTTATGACTGTCTGCTAAAAAGTGAAGGGAAACAAATAAACCAACCATTTACACTTACACGCACATGTATATATACATATTCTACATGGTTTGATACTGTGTTACATTTTTAACCTTAGCCGATAATCTGTTTTTAGGGCGATAGCCCTCTCTTGTAAAAAAAAAAAAAAAAGTCCCATTTAAGGGGCCCAAAATTTTCAGTCAAGCCCAGCTTCATATCTGTAGAACCTTTCAGGGAAGAGGAGATGATTCACTCCCCATGATGCCCCTAGGAGAATGAAATGTCCGGGCCTGAGAGGTTATGGTAGTTATAAGTTTTGGGATGTGCTACTAGTTTGGCAAGAGAGACTTGGAGACAGTTTTTTTTTTTTCTTTCTCTTTTATAGTCATAAATATAACTCAATTGATCTTTTTATATAGTTTAAAGAAGTTAAATAAATTACTTTAAAATATTTTTTTTTCAGACTAACCCTGTTTGACTTATAAATTGATGTATAATATAATATTACACAACATATGTTATGATTAAGTGGTTTATTTCGCTTTCTCATTTTTTTTAAAAAAATCAACTATATCTTATATTTAGGATTGGAGGAAACATAATGTATTGATATTCTACCTTATTGATATTGAGCACATCTACAAGCTTGCCTTATCAACCCTCCTTTAGTCTTTAATATAAGATATATTTAAAGAGTAGATCTTAGTCATAAACATAAGATATAGGTTTTACATTTATTAAATTTTTCATAATTTACCCAAATGATACTTCCCCAACAGCAATCAAGGAAGAAAGATAATGAATGAATTAAGGAAAATGATAGAAACGATTTAGAAACTACATAATACATGTTATATTAACTAATTTTTTTAATCTATTTAAATTAGGTAAATATATTTTATATTAAGGAGGGAGAAAGCATCATGAGATGAAACAAATATATTGACACAAGGAACTATCAAATGTATTGGGAAGAGGAAGTATCCGAATGTACAAATGCTCACTCAAGTTTATTTAAAGGTTGTTGGGATTAGGACCTCCTATCTAGATGCTCTTTCTACCACCAATAAACAGGAAGGACAGATGGATGCTACTGATACAACAAGCTTCGTAAGACTTGAAACAGATGCCTCACTTTTCAACTCAGGAGTGGTTAGAGGGGAACCCGAGGAATGGTTGTGCGGTTTCATTTGCAAACTGTCATCAGTCCCACCGGCCATAGCAAGATAATAGCAAAACCAAGTGAAGGTCGTGTCTGACTGCGCTGAAGCGGTTAATTTGATCCTGAGAGGGTGCCCTACCAGTCATCCTTTCATTACAGATGAAGCACGTTCTCTATTACATAGAAATATGAATGTTGTAATTATCCAAGTACATTGGGAATCGGTTAGCATAGCTGATAAGTTAGCGAAACTTGCTCATAATTTAGTATAGGAAATTATTGCATCATTGATCAGCCACCACCTCCCCTCTCAGAGATGCAGCTTTGTTGTTTGTATGTATGTCTGACTTGTAGTTTTGTAGTTTCAGGTTGAATTAGAATGCATATGGTGTTCATGAAAAAAAGAAATTGACACAAGGACTTATTATAGACATATACTGAAATACCTACTTGTTGATTTTGAATGTTCAAAAGGTCATCTGCGAGCAATCTATTTTTGGAAGTTTCTTCGTCCAGGTAGAAGGATGAGGTTACTGGGACGCCATTAATTAACTGAGACAACACTACTGGAGGAATTCTTAAAAGGGACCTCTCATGACTATCGCCATCAATATTTTAAGGGTTCCAAGCATAAAGAATTTACCGCTTTCCAATCTATAAATATTAAAGTTGTTTCTTGTTTATCTTGTTCGAAGCACGAATTACTAATCACCAGTAACAAGTACAAAGAAAATTACACTTATTTATAGTTCTATTAACAACATAATAATAAATACATATTGCTATTTAATTTCTCAATAAAAAATATTCTTATTATTTCGAAAACAATAAAATTATCGCTTTCAATTACCAAAAAATCTCTGAAAAAGTGTAAAGCATATTTTTTTTTTTTTTTGAGTTTCTCATGCTCTGATGCCCTGCCGGTTGGCATTTTTTTTGCTCTTTTTACATTTAGGATCACTCACCTAAATTGTGATAAAACCCCTCTCACGTAAGTACTTCGTAGAGTGTAAATCACTATTAAAAAGTTGTTTTTAAATGTTTTAATTGCTATTCCAAATAAGCATATATTATTTAGACAATTAAAGAAAATAATGCACTAACCAAGATTGTTTAAACTCGCTAATTGACTATTCGAGTTTACCATTACGCTTTTACCTTACAAAAACGAGTCAAGTTGTATACTTATGGTAGTTATAAACTCGATTAAACTCACGAAGTTTATGCATAATTTACTGTTTTTTTACGTTTATACTTACAAAATTGTATTAATTTACTCTTAAACTTGTGTTAATATTTTTTGATTCAATCATCTAGCGACTTTATATAGAAATTTCTGTATTAAATATGATACTGTGATGAATATTGATGGATTTAATTTCAATTATTTGAATTTAAAATATATTTAAAGCAAATTGTTGTTTTTTTATATTTTAATTATTTAATTATACACTAATAATACCTATTTAATAATAAAAGTAAACTCTACGAGTTTATGATTGAAGTTACGATAAGAGTTTACATTTCTCACAAATTTAAAAACTCGTGAGTTTGACAATCTTATAATTTGTCAAATCTTTCACTTATTAATAAATTTTTTTAAAATATTATTTTTTATAGTTACGACTTACGACTATTTGTTTTATCTCTATTCTCCTCCTCCTTTCTTTGTCCCACGCGTCCACATCGGCCTTAAACCCTCCATCTCCGCCCCCTAAAAAAAAATACAAAACGACAGCCCGAAGCGCGAACTCTGAGAATCGCTGCTGGCCATGGCCGCGGCTGAGCAGCCTCCGAAGAAGCGGAGGCTATACGAGCCTCTGCCAGAATCACCACCTCCGCCACCGCCAAGCACCGAATCAATAGCTTCAGACTCACCATCTCCCAAAACCCTAACTCCGCCGTCAACTCCTCCATTATCTCAGGAGCAGATTAACATCAAGCGCAGGAACAAAGATGAAGTTAGGAATGTTTACGAGTGCTACAAGCGGATTAAATTCTTCCTGTCTCAAAAAGACGGCGCCTCTATGTCTGAACTTGAACAGAGTTACCGCACTCTTATTTCTGCTTCCAGAGGTCGGCACCTTTACTTTTTGTTATTTTTATTTCCATAGGTCTCAATAATTTGTTTATCATTTCATTTAGCTGACAATTAGGATCTAACAGTGCATCTGATGGTAATTAAAATATGATTTTGCGGAAGAGGACTGATGCCAAGGATTCTACAGAAATGTTATCCCTTCTGTCATCCTTTAGAAGTGTTAGAATCTGACCGGGTTGGTGCTATCTATATTAAATTGACTGCTCTCAAAATTCTATATACTACATTCCTAGTAATAGTGAAACTCGCATAGATGAGTTAAACATTCATTTATGGCTCGAGGCTAATTTGTCCTTTCGAGTGTGATGAATACTTTTGTTAGGGGAATGAATGTAAATGAGAAGTAGTTATAGTTGTAAGTAGTCATGTTTTGTTACTATGGTTGTTAGTTGGAATCTTAGCTAACTAACCTATTTAGCTTGTGATATGACTAGAGAGGAGCTGTGTAAATTGGTGACAAGTTTCTGAATTTTAAGTCCCTTTTTGCCACCGTATTCTTTTTATTTATATCCTTTTTTCTGTTATCATATTTAGATAAAATGGAAATGGAAAAATGCCAACTTCACTGAAGCATAAGTCATTATCAGGTGACAATGATGTTAATATTGCCTTGTACATTAATTGAAGCACTAAATTTAGACGTACTTGCCAATACACTGCTCATTATGAAGTTCAATTTTTTTTAGCTAGTCTCCGTTATGATCACGTCAAATATCTCAAGTATTGTACATTATCAATTATTCTGCACTAGCTGGGTAGAATTGAACATTTTTATATAAAATTGCACCCTATGAACTATCTTGTTTGTTACTTTCTATAGGGATTCTTCCTGTGACAAACAGATAGATAATAGATTCCAGTCTTTCCTACTTTGGTCAGTGTCATGTTACTTGAAGTTATTAAATGGAGAAACAATGATGAAAATTCACATGTATGTTCATTATTCAGCTGGCCCATATACAACAATAATATTCTTATGTGCTTATATAATATCTAGCATTTTCAGGTGCCCTTATTTTCTCATTCAAGGTCAAGCTGGTAGCAAAATGCTCAAGATACTTTAGGTTTTTATATTATTGCTCGACAGCCATGTTCTATTACAGTACTATTTTATTACTAAATCTAGTGTTTAGTCTGCCAGCAAACTATTTGATTACCAGTAATTAAAAAGAATGATTCACATAATTTTTCACCCTTGAAATTTCCTTTTAATGGAAGTAGAACTTTGCTACTGTGACAGGTTGTATGAGTGCACAAAGAATTGTGGCT
The DNA here is from genome assembly GCA_019022655.1 of Acacia acuminata. Lineage (NCBI taxonomy): Eukaryota > Viridiplantae > Streptophyta > Magnoliopsida > Fabales > Fabaceae > Acacia > Acacia acuminata. The sequence goes on from JAFJYI010000015.1 coordinate 1,459,527, forward strand.
GATTTTATTCCTCGATATGCATGTCACTTTCCAGCTGTCTTGGAAGATGCTGCTAAAGGTGTTATTCATATGCATAATTGGAGTTTAACACTGATCAAGAGAGGGGAAGATTATGATGGTATTGCATTTGAAACTGCTAAAGCCTGTATTTTGGGCCTGGTTGATATATGTTGTGCTGCTTCTTCAGTGACCCCAACATCATCTGTAATTAGGGGAATATGCTCTGCAGTTTTTCAAAATGTGATAACCTCTTTTGTTGACTTGTTTGGTGAAATAGATATCTTTAATATGGTTGATAAGAATTTCCTTAGGATGCAAGATTCTCCTGAGGTCTTTTCTGAGTTGAAGCAAAAGATTTTAGATCAAGATGAGCATTCGTTGGCTAAACTGTCCAATCTCTGCTCATTATCTGTGGTTTGGATCTTCTTCTCCTGTCCAAAGTATTTTCTTGCAGCTTGTTTGGAGCTTTTAGGCTCCAGTACAGTTGAGGGAGCTTCTAAGGGGGGAAGTATTTTCTGAGCCAGGTGACTAGTAGGCTTGAAGATGATGTGGTTCACCTTTTAGATAGAGCAAATGATGTACCTGAATCATGTACAGGTTTTACAGGAACAAGTGTCAAAGGCAATGACGTAGCAGAGGAGCTTTCAACTGATAACTGTCATGTTTCAGAGGGTAGTCCATCTGTTCAAAACTGCTGCTTGCTCACGATGGTAGTACCTCACCATTTTTGTCTTTGTGCATAGATATGCAATTTATTTTTATGAACCATAATATTTTGGTGGTGGTATATATTTTATAGATTTGATACTGGTCAACAAGCTTTATGCTTTAATCATTTGCTTGCCTTTAGACTATTGATCAATCTTGCCATATTTTGGCTGCTAGATGTAGATCATGCCTTGCTTAAAGCACAATTCCCAATTTCTCACTGGAGAACTGCATTTAGACAATTAGATCTTGCTATGTTCACATCTCAAACTTAGAAGTGTTTACCTTGTAGGAGTGTAATTGTGTTAAGCAAAGCCAACACTTAAAGCTTGGGGTTGGCTTGACTACACTGCTTTGTTGTTTACCTGCCTTTAAAATGACATGATCTACACATCATAGACAAGTTTGTGATGTGTGTCAACTCTCTGGTCATGGTGTTCAAGCTCCTGTAACATGCAAGTGGGCGTTGCTTTCTGTAACATGTGGCAAGGCATTGTCCCTCTACTTTTTTCTTTTCTTCAAAATAACTTTGCATTTCTTTATATTTACCCCACGTAGACCAGTGCTAATTTTTTATTTTGTATAATACATGAATGGGCTTGGGTCATTAATGTCATGTTAATTGAAGCATTTTGGTTTCTGTTGACAGTATGGAATTGATTGGTGACTTGGTATTTCTGTTTGATTTTTCTCTAGTCAAGAGTATTGTTTTAGCCATCATTTTTCCTTACTTCTTAGCCCTTTTTGCTGGGTCTGCTTTATGCAGGTTCTAGACAATGATCCCTTGTTGAGGAGGTGGATGTTGTCTAGGTATAAGAAGTTATCTAATTCATTTGGTAATGCTTCATTGGAGATCACATCAGCCCTGCAGGGAATCCTTGCAATTTTTGGGCGAGAAACATGTATGGAAGATTGTTTGCTTGACAGTGATGAAGATAAATCTGATTCTGTGAATTGCATCAATGGGAACCATGTGGTGCCTAAGATCTCTGAGGAATATGAAAGCATTGGTGAGTCATCTAGAAAAGGTAACAAGTTAAGAGCTCTTGTAAGTTCATCTGATGATGGATTTACAGATAAGGTTTCAGAAAAATATGTAAGAGTTAATAGCTCTGCAGTAAATCATGATTCTGAATCCATATCAAAAGTAGTACCTCATTCTGATAATGGAGTCTCAAGGCCCATGTTCCTCGGGACAGGGATACAAGGAGATATGGCCCAAGTTAGATGTTCTGCACTCAGGGAATCAGGAAGCAACCAGATGCCCTCACCTGCAATAAGACCGTCAGTAGAATTTAGGAGTAATTCTTTTGAAGGAAGAATTGATGTCCCAAATTTTGAGAAAAGTCAGGTGCCAAATATGGATTTCAATTTGCCTCCATTGAGATCTTCTAGTGGAGGTGTTTGTAATATTCAGTCATCTCCTAAGCATAATTTTCTGTCTCCCGTTGCTTCCACTAAAAGTCAAACTGTCTGGTTTTGTGATGGGGATCCAGCATCTATGGATATTGTCTCTGCCTCAAAACAGCTCTGGGTAGGTTATGCAGGTCTTGACATGTCTGAAAATCATATTAGGTTTCAACTTGAGAGGTTTGGTCCGATTGAGCAATTCTTTTTCTTTCCTATAAAAGGGTTTGCCTTGGTTGAATACAGAAACATCATTGACGCTACAAAAGCTCGTGAGTATTTGCCTGGAAATTTTCCTTGCCGAGTTAAATTCATGGATATAGGATTTGGAACTAGAGGTGCAATGAATGGTGTTGCAGTTGGTTCTAGCTCACTGACCTATATTGGAAATGTTTCTAGTCAGTGGGTCAAGGATGAGATCCTACATGAAACAAGGAAACTCATCCATAAGGGTCCGCTTATGGTTACTGATCTTAGCCAAGAGCGGGCATTACTTATGGAATTTGAAACTCCTGAAGAGGCTGCCTCAGTGATGTTGCATCTAAGACAATTCCGAAGGGAAAGAAGCAATCATTACCAACCTTTTGGCCCAAGGCCAGGCTTTGCCGCAGTTGGAACTGCTCATATGGATGGTGCAAGACATGTGCCCACCCCTCCCCATCTTGACCTTAAAGCCAACGTCCCAGCAAACTTGTCAAATGGTATTGCTGGTTCTCATTTTCGACCAATGTCTGGGAGCCCTGCTGGTAGCAGTCAAATGAGGTTGTCTCACTGCTCTTCCTTAATAGCATCGTGGCATGCAAAATGAAATATTTATGAAAATATAGGATTCCTTTATTATCGTGCAATTGGAAATAGTCATACTTTCTTAAATTCCAACCATATATCATATAAAAAAAGATTTATCTAATATTAATTTTAAGAATCATAACTTCAACAAGAAAAGTTATTTTTATCCTAGGTGGAAATTCTGTAAACATGATCTATACAATTAGAAATGTTCCAGCAATAGCTTTTTGATGTACACATTTGGTCAAAGGTGCCAAATGTTGTGTGTAAAATTATTTTCATGCAACTGGCAATCGATCTTGCATTTTGTGTCATGGCTGATGTTTCTTGCTTCTTCCAGTGGTTCTAAGATTTTTAACATATTATTTGGGATAATTTCTCATAATATATATCAGGAATAAAAATTTCCATCTCGTTTGGAATTAAAGGATGGTATGTCCCCGCTATAGCTTTTTGAGACAGCAAAAATTATCTTATATTTACTTCAAGAGAGTCATGTATTTATATACAAGTTTTAATCATATTATAGATGTTATTGCTTGGACAATGAAGAGCCATATCTCCCTTATTTTCCATATATTTACACTAATGATAGCTTTTCAATCCTCACCAACGTCAACTACATCTAGCTATGTATAATTACTGTTCCCCATTTTTGTACAGCCAGCATGGGATTCAGAATACTGCACAATTTTCAGTTAAACCTGAAAACAACTCTTTGGAGCTTGTATCTCCTGGAGTGAAGTCAGAGAACCAGGCTAGTGCTGTATGTGCTGCACCTGTGTTTCAGTCAAATTGGAACTTCTCTTCATCGAGAGAGATGCTGGAAGTTGGGGCAAGGAAGCCTGATGGTTATGAAAATTTACCAACAGATCCTCATCAAGGAGGTAATATATTATGAAACTTCTATCTATTTATTTGTTTACTTATTTATTATCCTTTGAAGAACTACCAAATTTGTGAAGGAACTATATATTATTGGAATGATTAACTCAGTTGTGAATATTGTTTTTTTGCATTGAACAATTTGTTTGTTTTATGAAATCTGGAATTGAGTTTGTCCTGCACCAGGCAATGTTCCACACCTTCTCTCTGCACCACAAGGGCCTCCTATTCCACCACCGCAACAAATTCAGTCATCTGCTTTTATTCACCCTATTTATGTTCCTCCAAATGGTCCATGGGATGCTCGGGGATTCAATAGTCATTTACCTCCCGACCAATACAAGACTGGATCATTGCCAAATAATTTTCATGCTAATGCTGTTGTAACTCCTTTCATACCTGCTTCAGTCACTCCACTTGCTCAGATACATGGAACATCAGTTCCTCCTTATAACCAGATGATCCCCCGCCAATTTTACCGCTGCCTTCATCATCTTTGCCACCCCCACCCCCACCTCCATCTCCTCCGCCTCTACCCCAAACTCAACCGCCCTTGGTTCCTCCACCACCTGGTTCTCCTCCTCCACCCCCACCTCCCCCGCTGCCTGTTCAGGAATTACCCAATACTAACAGTTCAGGAAAGTTTCTGCAATATCAATGGCAGGGAGTACTCTGCAAAAGTGGGGCTAACTACTGTACAATATATGCATGTAGAGCAGATTCAAATATCTGCAGATATTCAAATGCCATTCCTGAGCCATCTGAGTAAGACTACATCTCTTACTTACTTATTGATCTGAATAATCTTTTTGTACAAAATATGAGCTTAAATTGCTGTTTGTGTGGTGTAGATGGCCGGCAAAATTAGACATGACTAAACGCACAGATCTTCGACATGTAAAATCAACATTTACTGGTACTCCGCAACACAAGGTTAGTTATGTTTAATTCCAGGCTATTAATCATATTGCATTTAAAGAGTTCATTCTCAGGTTTATGTATTGCTGTTTCATATATACATAAAACCATCACACTGCATGCCTTGGCCCCATAAATCATAAATATTATTTCTGATCTGCTCGCTTCAGTCATATCTTCTGTGTGTTGAAAGCTTATGTGATGTGTAATTTGGGCATCAAGATGGGTAAATGACAAGCAAACACAGTTGGGCTAGATAGAGTTGTCCTGCCTTGTAATCTGGTGTTCCTATTTAGCCCCTGCCCCACCAAACCTGTATTTGTTCTCTCACTATCTAAAGCTAAATTTTGACTCTGGTCTTAATACTTGTTTCAGAGGGAAGTTTGTCGTTTAATCCCATCATCCACGAGTGACTACAAAGGGGTGTGTTATCTCTTTATCTATGCACCTAATTGATATTTGGAATTAATTTTGTACTGGATTAGAGTTGCAACCTCTTGACATCATATCTGCCGATCAGTTTCAGGATTTTATATCTTACCTAAAGCAGAAGGATTGTGCGGGAGTTATCAAAATACCAACTTCAAAATCCATGTGGGCGAGGCTTCTTTTTATACTTCCTCAGTCGCCTGAAACATGCGCTATGCTGTCAGTTGCACCTGACCCATCGGATTGCCTCATTGGCTTGGTGTTGCCGAAAGAAACAAACTTTGAGTGGATGTGATCGTTGTCCTTTATTATTCTTCAGAGCATCAAGCAGAGTCCTCCTTGTTTTGTAATAATGTAAGCCAAAGGCACACTGCCCTCCGTGAATAATGTGAATACGCACTGCTCAATCTTCTCTTTCTAATTCATATTTTTGTTTTGAGAGAAAGGAGATGAAGGGAAAGAGAAAGAGAAGTGATTGGGGATGTTATGTGTTTTTGTATATACAGTCCACTCTATGCCCATTTTCCCTCTCCTTGGACTGCTGTGTACAGGATTTTGTTTATGGAGGTATCAAGGTAGTTAAGATTGAGGCTATATGTCCAGAAAAAATTTAAACATCTCATTTGCTTCATCGAGGAACCAATTAAGTTGCAATGTGGTTCCATTACACACTGAAGCCACTATGACAAAAGAAAAGATTGAAAAAGAAGTGTTTCATCAAAAATTCGGAAAGCTGCCAACAAAGATTGATCTAGTTGGTAGGGGGTTAGCTCATAACCATAAGATTGTAAGTTTAAATCCTACCAATGTGACGGTCTTATTGTTAGCAATTTGTAAGTGTTTTTGTAAGCGCGTTTGGAGACAGGAGGCATATTCTGACCCTGGTGAGTCTTCATAACCTAACTCATCCAAACTTTTATTGAACCAAAAAAATATTAAAAAGCTAAATGAAATGATATACTACCACCTCTGGTCCTAATTCTAAGGTCACTTTTGTAGTGTAAATTAAACTACAAAAGTGATCCTATAATTAGGACGAGAAAAAGGAGTGCTATATCTTGAAGGAAAAGAGTATAAAAATCACAAGTATCGAGGGTATGTCCTGAAGAAAAGCATGATTTCTTAGGTCTAATGCCTTTTTGGATTTGCATACCTTCATCATCTGTTACTGTTTTCTTTCCCTTTCTTCCTTTTCACTATTCATCTTAATCTTTAGATTGAGATTTAAACGGTTCAGATTTAACGTTTTATCAAAATATTCTTTTTAAATATTTTTTATTGCACTTTTTGAATTTACTTATTTTTTAATAATTTGATATTTCATTAATATTTGTATTAAGCATTAAATCTAACCACTCAAATTTTAATCTAAATGGTCAAATAAGTAGTGAAAGGGAAGAGGATGAGAAGATACTAGAGAGTGATAAAAGCCAAACCCATAATTCCTGCTTACTAAACGGGTGCTCTAGCCAACTGAGCCACAAGAGCTAGATGCTCTGCTGTAGTTATACCACAGAATAATTGCGGGCCTGGGGGAAGCATTTTTCTGAAGAATCTTTTGACCGATCTACCTTTTCAATGCCTTATGTTTAAGGTTATCCGTGTTTTTTCTACCTCCTATGAATGATGAAATTTCTTTAAATTTTATTAATCCCGTATTTTTCATGTCTGCTCTAGTTGTTATTATTGTAAATACCTATTTGCACTAATTTATTAAAAGAGACAGTCCTGGGAACATGCATGTCAAATTGAAATTAATAAATAATTATATATTTAAAATGTACGACTAAATTAAATTAAAAAATGCTGCATATTAGCGTATGATATGCGGTTCTTCTGCCACACATTTGCTATGTTGCATATATTGGCAAATTTTCCTATATACTACGCACAGTAAAATAAATTGCCCAAATCCTTTAGGGTGAAAAATATTTGTTAAAATGCTATTTTTGAAATCGTTCATGTGAATAATGACTTTAAAATTGTATTATTCACCTCTCTCCTCATCACATCACCCTTTAAATCTAACATCTATTTTTTCTTTTTCAATGAGAGGCTTCAAATCGTTCTTGTGAATAACGATTTTCCCTTTCTAACTTTTACATGAACGATTTCTTTATAATTTGCACGGAGGTCTCGGATGGAACTAGACTCTCTCCAAAAATGGATTTGAGATGGAACCAGATAATTTACAAAAGGAAAGAACACATGCGTAGTGGCGTTCACTAAGCACCGAACAAAGGAAAGTGACCAGAGTCAATATAGGCTGAGACGATTGAGAGAGACACTAATGGAGAATTTTTGGGTTGATGAAAAGTCATTCTTGCCAATAAGAGAAAGATTCATGAATGTTCTATTTATGGGTTGTGTTTGCTTCAAGTTAGGCTTTTAGGTAGCCACATGAGAAGGCACAAAGAAGCAATGACGGCCAGGTTATGTCCTCCTCCTCCTTAACATTCATAGAAGTACAACAACTAAATAGTAGATCTGTCAGTACCACTTGTTCTTCTTCTTTTTCACCATTAGCTTTGACATGTTAGAATTTGAAAGATTAAAGTAAAGCAGAAACAAGAACAATCTGAATACTATTCAATCCTTAATACTTAATCTCTTTTAATCAATAAGAGTATAAGAGCCTTTATAAAGGCAAAGTATAATAACCTAAACTAATTCTATACTATAATCTAAATAGGTCTAGACAAAATTAAATCTAATTATATACTTCAAAGCAGGGACGGACCTACACTAGTGCCACTGTGGGCAGATGCAGACACAAAATATATATAATTTGTAAGAAATTTTTAAGTGAATGTATAGGTGGAACAGATGGTAAAGACTTTCATTATCTTCCTTCAGGTCTAGAGTTCGAACATTGAGCTTCCCTTTTTCCTCTTTTTTTTTTTTCCAATTTCCATCGCCCATTCGCCTTCTCTCCGTCCCCAAAAGACCTAATCCCCCGACATTCCCCCAAAATTTCCATCAGCCAGGCCTCTCTCCGTCCGGACGACATTTTCCCCCAAATCTCCATCGTTGCCCGACGATCTACGCTCGTCCCTCGTCGCCGTCGCTCGGGGCTCAGCCGCTCCTCGTCCCCTCTCGTCTCCTCAATTCCTTCCCTCTCTCGCTTCTCCCATTTCTTCTCTTTCACTGTTTCTTAGGTAAGACTCGTGGTAGAGGCGATTATGATTCGATTTTCTCAACAAATTTGGGTTATATATATGTGTGTGTGTTTTGTTTCTTCTGGGAGTTGCTTGATTGTTTTGGAGTACTTGAGATCAAAGCTAAATCCACTGTTTTGATCGATTAGTTTGATAATGCTAGTAGAGTAATGAGCCAACGTGCCTAACTTTGATCGGTTCATTCATTTTAAAAGAAACGAAGAGGAAGTTTATTCTATGACTAAATTAATCATTCTTTTTTCTATCATGGGATTGCTCGTTTTATGCTTCCAAGCCATTTGCAGGAATATTTTAATGCTAATCTAATTCTTCTGTCAGCTGAAAAGCACATCTTGTATATTAGTCCCTCCCGTTGCACAAACTTTGTTAGTATATATTATTGCTCTTCTTTTCTTTTCTGTGGAGAACCAAGCCTCGATTGAATGATTTATTAGTTCATGAAAAGATTTCATTTGTTTTGAGAACAAACAAAAATGTAATCTAATTTATTGATTATATATATTATCAACTTTCATGCCTACGAATCTTCATTCTTCAATAGTTTTTTCCTGTTTTTTCCCCATAAAAAATATCGATTCGCTTTTTTTCTTGACTTTGTGCGGTGCTACCCATATCAAGCGCTTCAATCACTCCTTCGGAAATGTAAGCACTCTTCGCGTTTCTCCCTTCTCGAATCCGACATTTGTCAATTCCTTCTATTTTTCTAGAAATCTGTTTTGTTGTTCTTGATCCGAGAAGCATGAATCTGTTTTGTCGATTCCATCACACTGGGCAAGATGAATTTTTCTAGAAATCTGTTTTGTTGTTCTTGTATCTCTTTTTCGTTTGGTGCATCATTTGTTTCGGTGTATCGATTCTTTGTTTTACGTATTATGTGATGTTTTGAATCATGTCCAAATCTGTTTTGTATATGTTTTTTTTGTATCAATTGTTGTTTGTTTGAAGCATGAATCTGTTTTTTTTTTCGGTGTATCTGTTTCTAGTAATACAAGCATCGTTCGTCCATAAAAAAAAAAAAAAAAAAAAAAGTGTTTATGGAAAATGGCTTTGGATTTTTTTGGCTTTGACTATATAGTCTTTGAATTTTTTGGCATTGAATTTGTTTATGCAAAATGACAATGAATTTGTTTATGCAAAGTGGCCTTGTATTTGTTTATGCAAAGTGGCATTGTATTTGTTTATCCAAATAGGCCTTGTATTTGTTTAAGCAAAATGGCCTTGTATTTGGTTATGAAAAATGGCTTTGGATGTTTTGGCTTTTAGTTTTTGATAGAGAACGCATTGACATGAGCTAGCTTATAGGTTTGCAACATCGAAGAATGCTTTTGTAATCTTTCGATGTAAAGGTTAGTTGATTCTTGATTATTATTTTTCTATGTTAAGTTTTCTTTTCTTTTTTATTGTTTATATTATTTTGTTTTTTAATGCGTTTAAAACTTTCCTTAAAAAAAAAAAATTTGGAGGGCGCGCCCCCGAACCCCCGCATCCCACTATTAATTGCGCACCCATAAACCTAAAATCCTGGGTCCGTCATCGCTTCAAAGATATATCAAATATCGATAAAAAGCATACATACTCTCTCAAATGAGAACATATCAAATATTAATATAAGATATAATAATATTTTAACATGACTTTGACATTAAACTTAAAAAGGGAAAGTGTAATCAGCAAGAATGATTTGAAGCTTTTCATTTTTTAAAAAATAAATATCAAAATTTAAAGTGTAATGTAATGGGGAGAGAGGTGAAGAATAAGGCAATTCGCTTTTCACAATAACAATTTCTTCACAATTTCAAAGTCATTTTTTGCGTGAACGATTCTTTTTTTTTTTGACAAGGCTGATCATACTAGATCAGTAGTTCCTACAGCACAAACGTGCGCTTCCCACTCCCCATGCATCATCACGCAGAAGAGGTTCTAAGGCCTGTGGTGGCTCTGTCAAGAAATGGTATCCCGACTCTAATGTTAAAGCATATGAGGCTAACCAGTCTGCACAGTGGTTTCCTTCACGGTAGGTATGTGAGACCGTGATTCGCCAGTCTCGACTCAAAAGGCGTTGTATCGTACTGACAAGGCTCATAAAAGCATTTGGCCTCGTGTCCATATCCTGAATCAGACTCAACGCAACCAAGCAGTCGACCTGTACCATAACATCCCGATAACCTAATCTTATGTACTGGATTGCTGGCTGCTGCAGGAGTATCGGCTCCTCGCGTGAACGATTTTAAATATAACATTTGGATCAATATTTTTCACCCTATAAGATTTTGGTAATTTATTATACTATTTATAGTAGATAGGTAAATTTGCCGCATATATTCCGCAACACGACACCTGATTGAATTTAATGATCATTTCAACTTGTCGCAATACAATGAACGCATAATTATAAATTTGAAGTAATATTGGATTCAAAATAATCTCTTGCACATGTCTGCTTCGTGCAGAACTTCAGTTCATTATTGGCGTTTGTCACACTGAACACTATTGTTGGCTGTAGATCAGTGATTTTGTTTTTTGAAAAGGGGGGGGGGGGGGGGAGTCAGTTCAAGCCTACAAAAAATTTTGATATCAAAGAGTTGTTACAACTTACCGATAAAATTGTTAATTATCTACCCAAAAAGTTACCATTAAAATTTTTTTATATCAAAATTTTTTGTGGGACATTTTTTTCATACCTTCAAATTTAGGAATATTTCCAAAAAATTTTACTTGACCTAATTTATTTGTGACTCTGCCCCAATATTCATGAGATGGGGGCGTGGCCTGATCTGTACTGATTCCATGATTGATGGAAGCATGTGGCCAAATGTTGTGAAACCTAACAATTCCACGTGGCATGAAATACAAGGCGTAAATGTGAAGCGGAGGCCCCACGCCACAGTACAGAATCATTTTCCCTCACCAGGTTAACTTACAAAATTTCTGACTGTGCGGGAGCTTCTACAATCTGCCTCCTCATCGAATGACGATCCTTCCCCGCACGCGTTTAAAGGTGGTCCTCGCACGTGATTGGCTTTTTTCCGGTCAATATTCAATACGTGCACGTGTCACTCCACGCCACGCCTCAAGGCCCGCAATTATGTTCCTCAATCCTCATCAGTATCACAACACCATCACGCCTCTTCTCTCTCTTTATCTTTTGCTTTCTGACACTCGAATCTTGCCTGAGCTACACCCTAACCTCCACGCCCCACAACGCAGCTCACCACGATTTGACTTTTTTGATCGCCCACAGTCGCCATGGGAACAGAGAGTCCGGCCAATTTCACCTACATTGGACGGAGTCTCAGCGAATTGGGTATCAACGATAATTCTTCCTCTGCTTTCAGCGATTGTAACAGTGATAGATCTGGTGAATTCCCTACTGCTTCTTCCCAGACCCGCCGTCTCCTTATCGCCTGCGCTGCTGAGAATTCCGATGATTTTATTCGCCAGCTTGTCTCCGATCTCCATTCCACTTCTATTGACGAGCAGAAGCAGGCCGCCTTGGAGATCAGATTGCTCGCCAAGAATAAACCAGAAAATCGCCTCAAAATCGCCGAGGCCGGCGCAATTAAGCCCTTAATCTCGCTTATATCTTCCCCTGACCTTCAGCTCCAAGAGTATGGCGTCACCGCTATTCTGAATCTTTCCTTATGCGACGAGAAAAAAGAGCTTATAGCTTCATCGGGAGCGATCAAACCTCTGGTTCGAGCTCTCAAGACAGGAACATCAACCGCTAGAGAGAACGCGGCGTGCGCTCTACTCCGTCTGTCGCAAATAGAGGAGACTAAGATCGTAATTGGAAGGTCAGGAGCCATTCCAGCGCTGGTGAATCTTCTGGGGAACGGGGGGTTTAGAGGGAAGAAAGACGCATCGACGGCACTATACTCGCTGTGTTCGGTGAAGGAGAACAAGATAAGAGCAGTACAGGCAGGAATCATGAGGGCGCTAGTGGAATTGATGGCCGATTTCGGATCAAACATGGTGGACAAATCAGCGTACGTGTTGAGCGTGCTGGTATCGGTGCCGGAGGCGAGGACGGCATTAGTGGAAGAAGGAGGAATTCCGGTACTGGTGGAAATAATAGAGGTGGGTTCACAGAGGCAGAAGGAAATCTCAGTGGTGATACTGTTGCAGATTTGCGAGGACAGCGTGGCTTATCGTACAATGGTTGCTCGTGAAGGAGCCATTCCTCCCCTGGTTGCATTGTCACAGTCCGGTACCAATCGGGCCAAACAGAAGGTCAGAATCACAAACATGACATACCACCCTCTGCCCTCATTATCATTCTCTGCATGACCTACCATTGACGTGGCAGACCCATTTTCCTCCCATAAAAAATCATATAAGAAATCGATGTGGAAGATCATCTTCTCCCACTTCAATCCACCTTTGAACTTTCATTAGATTAATTGGCTACTAGTAAACAAATAGAGAAGCACGTCTTGATAAGAAGGGCCTTTTCATTATTGTAAAAATTGCATTAAAAGCTGTTGTATCTGCATACTACTTGATTTAGCAACAGCCCAGGATTTAGTTCATCTGAACGCAAAGATCATATCATAGAGCTTATAGGCTTCTATGAAAATGGGGAAAGAAATGTTTCTGCTTTTAAAAATGATAGTGTTCATTTTCTGTCGCTAATTGTTTGAGGAAATGTGAACAGGCGGAGACACTTATAGAGCTTCTGCGGCAACCAAGATCCGGCAACGTCGCTGCCCGCACATCGGAAGTGTCGGCATAAATATCTCAACCTCCATCATGTCCTGCCCTGCTCTCTGACTTTGTTGGACAACATTCCCCTGCCTCCCTCACCAAAAAAAAAAAAAAAAAAAACGACCAACAGAGGAATATTGTAAATATCGTTCCAACGGAGAAATGTTTGTAAAATTAGTGCTAGAACGTATATGAGATTGTTGGCCATGTGCCAAGGCGAAAAATCTTATACCGAGATAATTTAGTTCCCCCTTTTCAGATTTTTGTTGAGACTTTTTGAGTTTTTTTTTTTTTCCACATGAGAGAGAAAATGTCATTATGAATTTTGAAAAGTTTTCACCAGTTTAGCTAAAGAGGAATTAAAGTCATGTTTTCAGAAAACAAATGTTTGATTCAGAAAAGAAGGCGCCGGAAGGAACGGCGGAGAGAAAGAGTGATTAGTGGTGTTGTGGGCTTTGGTTTCAAAGAAAACGAGGTGGTGACCGGTGACGTTCAACATTATCCACATGGATGGAGTGTGAAAGGCAGCATTTGAAAAAGAGAGTTGGGCAGCTTATAGTTGTTGTGTAGCGTTTCATTTTGATTTTTCTTCCTCTGGGGCTGGAGGCTGAAGCACCTAAACCAAGTATTCGCTTGACACGTGTAGTAGATTCCGTTAGAGATTAGCAGTTAGTCGTTGGGTCGCATCATGATTATAACCCTTGTCCTCGGCTCATGGGTCCCTTGCTTGACGTTGGTGGACCTCTCTTTTTTATGCTCTCGTAATTGGCACCATTTTACTACTTTGCTTTCTTTATTCATTACCTTCGATGCCTTTCTTTGTCACTAGGCATTATCAGGCGACACCTCACTTTCACCAATCAAAATCAATTCTTGCCACTCCATTATGCACCTTCAATATGTCTCCGCTGCCTAAAAAATTGTTCTTCATAAATATATGGAGTACACCAAAATTTTTCCCACTAGGTACGATCATCGACTTGAAATTGTTGGAATATGTGTATAACATGAAAGGCGAGGGATTGAGAGCTTTATTTTAAATGTTCAGTATTAGTGTTAGTTGATAGGTATTGGGCTCATGGCCCATACAGGAAATGTATGAGTGTGTGTGTGTGAACTGGGTCTATATAAGGCCATCTATGTACATTGGTTTGTTATGATGAAATAATACAGATCCAATTCGATTAACATGGTATCAGAGCCAGGTTTGGATTTCAAGACTTCGGGCCAAGTATTACGACCCGGTTACATTGGATCTTGATTTTCTGGTGAGATCTGGACAGAGGCACACGTTTCTCAAACACCTTTTGGCCCAATAATTCGGGTCTTTCACCCGGTTGAATCTTGTTTTCACGGCTAGGGCAACGCAAGACTGGTTCAGCGGCAACGCGCGCTTAATGCGCGACTGGTTCAGTAACGCGTCCGTGGTTCCCCTGATTTGTTCGCCATGTCATGGTCGAGGTTCGACGGTGTTACGCGAATCTTGGCTGATCTTAGACGGTGGTTTGTGGTTTTTCGGTCAGATTGAGGATTTCGATCGTGGTTTTATGTTTCACTTCAGATCAAGGATTTCGATCTCTTCTGTTTCTTGAGAGGCGATGTTGTTCTGATTCGCCGTGGAGGTCGACGGTCTTGCACGGTGATTCACAATCCACTGTTCACGCGATCTTGGTTTGTGATTCTATTCTTCTGATTTGCGATTCTGGTTCGCGATTTGAATATTCACCGTGTTTCTGAGTTCTCATCCTGCTCTCCGACGGTGGTTGATTTTTTTTTTCTTTCTCGCTGGTGGTTCCGGGGACGTTGGTTCAAGAATCGCAGGTTATTCGTGATTCTTGATTAAGATCAAGGACCTCTGTTCGCGGTGATTTCAGGTTCTAGTTCGCGGTGATTTACAATCGTTTCTGAGTGGTTCCAGCTGCGTTCCTGATTGATTCTCGCTGACTCCATCATTCCCATTCTCCTACTCTTAGTAATTCTGAAGGTCGACGCGGTTCACTGGTAGTTTAGGTTGAATTTCACGCTGGTTCATCCTCTGATTCGCTATTCGCTGACGGTTCTGATTTAATCATTCTGATCTGGTTAATAATATCATACTCTGATTTCATATTCGTTCATGCTCTGATTTGAACTGGTTCTGGAAATATTCTGCTCGTCTGATTGAATAATCATTCTGAGGTTTATTTGACTTGGTGGTACTTCAGAGAATTCATTCTCAGAATTTTGCCTTCAGTAATACTGGTTTGTACTCTCTTTCGAAGAACATGGCTGGAGATGGTCAAACCTCAGCCCGTGCTGCAGATCTAGGGCACCTCGGTTTTAATCATCCTTTGTTTCTTCATCCTTCTGACACTCAAGCCACCGTGTTGGTCTCTGCTATGCTCACCGGGTCAGAAAATTATCCCATTTGGAGTCGTTCAATGCGTATAGCTTTGTTGGGGAGGAACAAATATGGGTTTGTTGATGGAAGTTGTGCACATAGGGATCAACCTGATAATCTCAAGAGCACATGGGACAGGTGCAATGCTGTGGTTCTCTCATGGCTGATAAATTCTGTTGATAAATCGCTCTGTGGAGGTATTTCCTTTTCTGAGAGTGCCAAATCTGTATGGGATGACTTAAAGGAACGTTTTGATAAGTCTGACGGTTCCAAAACGTTTAGCATTCATCGTGCAATCAACACACTAACCCAAGGTAACCTTTCTGTGGCTGCCTATTACTCTAAATTGAAAGATCACTGGGAAGAGTTTGATAGTCTTGTCCCACTGCCTTCGTGTGAATGTCGTACTTCTCAACAATATACCAAAATTGTGGGTGAACAACGGCTGTTTCAATTTTTAATGGGTCTTAATGAGAGCTACTCCCAAGCCCGGAATCATGTTCTGATGTTGAGTCCTCTACCCGCTGTCAATCAAGCATTCTCTATGATTTCTCAACATGAGACCCATCGCTCTCTTAGCACTAGCCACATTGAACCTTCTCCCGAGAATACTGTTATGTTTGCATCGAATGGAAGAGGGGGACGTGGCAGAGGTCGGACCTCTTATCAAGGAAGAGGATATCAAGGAAGAGGAAATAATCAACAAGATGAGTGCTCACATTGCCACAGGAAGGGACATAAAAAGGAACAATGTTTCCACATTATTGGTTTCCCAACTAATTGGAGGCCGAGACCAGTACAAGAGTCCTCAACTCGTACTACTTCTGCACTTGGAGCTTCTGAGTCTATTGGAGTTGCAGGGAACCTTACGCCTCAACAATATGAGCAGCTGCTACGTTTACTTGAGAAGGACTCTCATGATCAAAAGAAAGACACCCCTAAGGATCTAGTGGATACTACCGTGGGTGCTGTTGGAACTTCATCTACAGGTTTGATTAATGTTGTTTCTTCTCCTCCTGTATGGTTGTTAGACTCAGGAGCAAATATACATGTTGTTAGTAATCTGAATTACTTGCACACTTACAACACTTATCATGGACCAATTAAGAGAATTAGGGTACCTAATGGTGAGAGATTAACCGTCACATACATAGGAAATGTGAAAATTGGTAACAATATTACCTTAGAAGGTGTTCTATATGCCCCTGGCCTGAAATTCAACTTAATATCTATTTCTCAACTCACATCCCATGCACATTGTATAGCTTTGTTTTTTCGATGTGTGTGTTTTGCAGGACACCTTGAGTGGGACGATCAAGGGGATTGGTAAACTCACTCATGGTCTTTATATCGCAAGAAAACGTTCAATTAGGATCGCCTATCTCGATTTCCAATTCTTTTCTTTCTTCTTTGCAATCTGTATGCACTTTGAAAGATGTAAAATCTGATATATGGCATCATAGACTTGGCCATGCGCCTTTACATGTTCTCAAACATTTGGTTGAAACAAAGAAGCATGTTACACTCTCTGATAATGTCCATTGTGACATCTGTGTCCAATCGAAACAGACTCGACTCCCCTTCCCTGTTAGTACAATTAAGACTACTTGTTGTTTTGAAATGTTACACATGGATGTTTGGGGACCCTATAAGGAACCCACACATCAAGGTTTTCGTTATTTTTTAACAATAGTGGATGATTTTTCACGTGGGGTTTGGACATTTCTTATGTCACATAAATCTGAGTCTGTTATGCATATCAAGACATTTATTACCTATGTTTCCACTCAATATAAAGCAAATGTCAAAAGAGTAAGGACTGACAATGGATTGGAATTTGTGAACTCCACTGTCAATTCTTTCTTTCATGACAAAGGTATTTTACATCAAACGCCTTGTCCTTATACTCCCCAACAAAATGGGGTTGTGGAGAGGAAACATAGACATTTGTTAGAAGTTGCTAGATGCTTGATGTTGCATGCAGGTGTGCCTACTAAGTTTTGGGGGGAGAGTATTCGGGCTGCATCTTACTTGATTAATAGAACACCTAGTAAGGTACTACACTATAAGACTCCATATGAGTTGATTCATGGTATTGTGCCTTCTTCGGGATTTCTGAGAGTGTTTGGTTGCTTAGCCTATGCTACTAAATTGCATGATATTGATAAATTGTCTTGTAGGGCAGATGCATGTGTTTTCATGGGTTACCCCACAACTCAAAAGGGTTATCTTTTCTATAATTTGAATACGAAAATGATGATGGTAGATAAAGGGTTTTCATGGGTTACCCCACAATTGGTATGAAGCTGGGATGGTTAAACAGGGAGTTGTTCCTTATCCTATACAAAATTACTATACTTGTTCCAATTTATCTTCCTCCTACAAGGAATTTGTATGTTGTACTAATACTTTCGTTGAACCTAGGACGTTTGAGGAAGCCGTCAAAGACCAAAATTGGAAAACGGCAATGAAGGATGAGATTAGAGCCCTAGAATTCAATCACACTTGGGACATTGTTGAACTCCCGGAAGGAAAGCATCCAATTGGGTGTAAGTGGGTCTATAAAATTAAATATGACTCGAATGGTAATATAGCAAAGTATAAGGCCCGTTTGGTGGCAAAGGGGTACACTCAAATGGAAGGTGTAGATTATTATGAGACATTCTCACCGGTGGTAAAGATGGTAACGGTGAGGGCCGTTCTTACTCTTTACTGTACATAATTGGGATATCTTCCAAATGGACGTGCATAATGCCTTCTTACAAGGAGATCTTCATGAGGAAGTATATATGGTGATTCCTAAAGGCTTTAAAGATGTTGGAAAGGGAAAAGTATGCAAGTTGACCAAGTCTTTGTATGGATTGAAGCAAGCTTCAAGGCAGTGGAATTCCAAGCTCACACTTGCATTGATGAAAGGAGGTTTCAAGCAGAGTTTGCATGATTACTCTTTGTTTGTAAAGTGGAAGAAGGGTGAGATGATTGTCGTGTTGGTTTATGTGGATGATTTACTCATCACAGGAAGTAATAGAGAAGCTATTGAGGAGACAAAGACCTATTTACACACTCAATTCAAAATCAAGGATTTAGCTGCTGCCAAATATTTCTTGGGGCTAGAAATAGCACGATCAAAGGCTGGAATAGTTTTAAATCAGAGAAAATACACCCTTGATTTGATTAGTAATGTGGGGTTGAGTGCTTCCATTCCAGCACCAACACCAATGGAGCAAAATGCAGAATTCGTGGAACACCCACGAGCAGAGGTGACAGAAATAGATCAGAATCCAAAGAAAACAGCAAAAAGGCCAGAGAAGATTGATAAGAAATTATAGCGTCCTGAGATATATCGAAATTTAATTGGTAGGTTATCGTATTTGATCACCGTCCCGATATCCGTTATCCGTGCAAGTGTATTCGATCAATTTCTTGTGTAGCCAAGGGAGTCACATATGAATGGAGCAATGAGGGTGCTGCACTATTTGAAAGAAACACCGGGGCTGGGCATTCTCTTGTCTTCAAACAGTCAAATGCAGCTAGAATGTTATTGCGATTCGGATTGGGTTGCATGTAAAGATAGTAGACGATCGGTGACTGGATATGCGGTAAAGTGGAGGATCCTTGATATCGTGGAAGTCAAAGAAACGAGAATACGAGGTGTCCAAGTCCTCTGACAGGTGTCAATCTGAGCGAGTTGGGCATGTTACTTTAAATAGTTTGGATTGTTGGTTTATTAAAAGATTTACATGTAATTAATGTAGAGCCTGCGAATGTATTTTGTGATAGTAGTGCGGCAATACATATTGCTAGCAATCCTGTGTTTCATGAAAGAACGAAACATATTGAGATAGATTGTCACTTTGTTAGGGAAAAGTTGCAGGAAGGTTTGATAGATCTAAAGCATGTCAAGTCAGAAGAACAATTGGCTGACATATTGACAAAGAGCTTGGGAATAGAGGCTCATAAATATTTGTTGAGTAAGTTAAGTGTTATTGATATCTATAGCCCTAACTTGAGGGGGAGTATTAGTGTTAGTTGATAGGTATTGGGCTCATGGCCCATACAGGAAATGTATGAGTGTGTGTATGTGAACTGGGTCTATATAAGGCCATCTATGTACATTGGTTTGTTATGATGAAATAATACAGATCCAATTCGATCAACATTCAGTGAATGTATGACAACTTTTTTATTCTGAGGTGAAGTTATCAAAATCAATTGCTTTGAACCAGAAAAGCCGCCAATGGCTGTAGTTATTAATAGATAAATAAAATTGATTGGTGCAATTTAATTAAGACGCATCGTCCCTTTCTTTATTGATGAGTAAACGAACATGTACCTCGGGATCGGTATAGATTTTCTATGGCCGGGATAAGAATATGTTGCAATATCTTTAATTTTTACTCGAAATTTTTTTTCCCTGATTGATAGCAGCCTTTATTCTGTGTCTTCTTTTTACTTGGCTTATGTATCTGGATGTATTTTATTTCTTAGACCAATTAGAAGTACAAATTTCCTAAATATTACTCCACAGAAACTGACTAGTTTTAATTCAGAAATGAATTTTACAGGGAGAAAAGGGCAAGAAGTTCTTCCTTCCTCTCCCTTGCCAGGCAGAAGTTACTCAGTTGACTTCAGATTATATGTCTGTATAATAATCACAGACCAGTCACTATTTTTTCACATGCACAAGCATTCTCCTATTAGAGACAATAATGTTTAACACACTGCCAGCACTAAACCTCTTCCAGCAAGAATTGAAAATTTGGTTCCCTCGCTGTGAGAGAATAAACCCTTCCAGTAGAATCAAGGACTCAACTTTTGTTGGTAATAACTCACAATTTTGGCCAGAGTTGTCATCATCAGCTGATTGCAGATTATACAAGCATCAAACCAGTAAGCACAAGCAGGCCTCTGCCAGTGGGCAGTGGCTAGGTCCTATGAATGAAAACCCAAACAAAATAAAGGAACCCAAGCGAGATGCGTTTTTTGTTTTTGGGTAAGTGTTTTATCGGTCCGATTCAAGATGTACCAAAAAACAGGTTTTTGAAGATAAGCGGTATACAAGCCCAATGTGACATGAGCCCTGGAAATTATGGCGCAGGTGGAGGTTAATTGATGCAGGTTTACGTATATTACGACCAAATCACCAGTAAGAAAGGCATCCAATACAAACCTAAAAAAGGCTCAACTTTTTGTCACTTCATTAATCACTGATTGATTAGTTCATGCATATTGAAGAGACGCATCAACATTAATTGGTTGGATTAAAGTTTAGTTGGCCTTATCTCAAGCTTAGTTGACTCATTTTTGTGCAGCTAGACCTCACATTCACTTGTAATTAAAGGCAAAAGAGTGAATGAGGCCGTGCTTGATGATTATATTGGTTGTCACTTATCCGAATGGAGAGGCTAGGTTTCTAAGACGTTGCATAGATTAGCGTGGGCCAGCTTCTCCTCCCCATAGAATTAATTAATGGCAGTGTCATAACATAAAATATTATAGTACCAATGAGGAGTTAAGATTGGTTAAGGGCCTTTCATCTTAAAAAGGAGGAGGTTTCAATACCCACGGTAGTTGATGTGAAGGCCTCATTAGTGGCGATCTCAGTAAATACCTCTTTGAGCGCTCTCGAGCTTGAAGGATACCCTAGCCTGGCGAGGTATCGATGTTTACCCTCAACTAAACTTTTTTATACCAAAAAAAAACATATAAATATTCTAGTTGATAGTCCACCTGTTGATGTTCGTGTTGACAAGCGGGGGCGGACCTTATCCCTTCAAAACTTTGGTTCTATTTCGTAATTTTTGCCCCTTTAATTACATTTCGGATTCTGCTTTTGTTGACAAGCTCAAAGTAAATACTCCTCCGGTGCAATTATGGTCCTATAATTGGAGTAGGTAGTATTTCTTTATTCTCACAACTTTTTATTTTATATTTTAACTATGGTTCGTTCCTCTAAGTGGTGATGGCTAGATTTTTTTCATTAGTAGAAAGCTTTGGATGAAGAAAATGAAGTCTTCAACTGCAATGCCAAACTGAAATGAATTGCCGAAAGCAAATCAATTTTTGATGTAGACGCTGCAATTGGATTATTTCCTTGGTCTCGTCTCTTCAACTAATTAAAAATATCAAGGTAAACGGTCAATTTGTTGTAGGGATTGTTTATTCATGACACTATTTTTAATAGCAAATCAATTTTAATTTCAACAGTCTTCTTGTCCTTTTCCACTAAATATCATACCAATAAACATTTCTAGAGGCGTAGCGTGCGCGATTGAGCAGAGAAACAAACCAAGAATCTAAACAAGGCCAGGGCCCATCATTTAGGCGTGTAGGATGGGTCACAGACTCACAGTCTCAAGGAGACAAATGATCAGAACAAGATGAAATTAGGTTCATTATATTCATAGTTTGATACGAAATTAACACGGTAAAAAAAAAAAAAGGTGAGGTCAGGAAAAGAACAGACAAATTAGTTAATTTGAGTACTATTTAACAAAGTGGGAAAGGCCGAAGCATTAGTGCTGCTGTTATCCTGTTGGGTTGTTTTGATAAGTGATAGATAACAGAAACACAATCCATCGATGAACTGAGATTTCCGTACAAAAGTCCCGTCCCACAACTAAAATCATTTCATTGTCTGACCCCATTAAGATAAAGCCATCAGAGATGCTACCTACTAAAAATTCACCAGACAAACTAACAGCTAATTTTAAAGCGAAGGCAGGAAAACGGAAAGATCGTACGTTACAGAATACTAAATCATGTGATGATCACGTGGGGACCCTTATCCCTTCCAATGTGATAAAATCCTACATCTGGGCATCAAAGCCCACATATTATTCGCCACGTGTCCAACCTTTGAGCATTTTTTCTACTTTTCACCATTTCTTCTGGGACCGCTAGCTTCCATGACCATACCACCGGTACCTATGCTAATGACAAAGCCAAGACTGAAAGCACGCGCCTCCATCCCCACGCGCTACTGCGCAAGGGCGAGCTCCAGCTGTCGCGCGAAGTAGCCGGGAGCACTTAAATGAGGAAGGTGCCCCTCCATCTCCAACCAACGCACCGTGCTCCGCCCACCCAGCTGTTCCTTCATATAAGTGGCCACTGATGACGGCACCGACAGGTCCTTAGTCGTCTGCATAATACAACAAGGTATTTTCACCAACCCTAGAATTCCTCTCAAGTCGCTGTTAAACACGGTTCGACACACGAATAGTGATATATCGGGCCTCATGTTGAACAGAGTCCGGGTGAATTCTCGAACCGCCTCCGGAACGTCTGCTCCGACGGATAATGGAGCAAATCCGTGGACCCAAGCAGCATAGTTGCCCTCCATAGCATGGAACACTTCTTCAATTTCAGCTAGCTCGAATCCTCCGTTATAATCTACATCGTTTAAAAATCTGAAAGAAAAACGTGAAGTCGAAAGCGAATTCGACAAAGGCCGGTGATAATTACATATAGTTGAGCGGGTGAGAATTGAAGCTGATTCGGAATTGAATTGAGTTTACCTGGGAGAAGCGCCGATGAGGACGAGCTTAGTGAAGAGGTTAGGTCGGCGAATGGCGGCTAAGATTCCGATCATGGCGGAGATAGAGTGACCGACATAAGCACAGCGTTGAACGCGAAGGGTGTCGAGAATGTTAAGCAAGTCGTCGACGTAGGCGTCGAGAGTGGTATAGCGGCGGAAGTCAAAGTAATCAGGATTAACGCTGCCGGCACACACGAGGTCATAAAGAATGACGGAGTAACGGCGGGTAAAGTAAGGGAGAATACGCTGCCAGGCGGATTGGTCAGTGCCGAAACCGTGAGCGAGGACGAGGACTTGGTCGCCGGAGCCTTCCACGCGGACATTGAGCGCGTCGAGGATGAAGTGACTCATTTGCTTTGTGCGTTCTTGCGGGACTTGAGGCTGTTATGAATCGGTGGGGGAGAGGACGAAGTGACGTCCCCTTGAGAGTACGGGCTTGTTGGGGAGAGTATGCGTGTTTGGGGTTTCAGATTTCTCCTTTTCCCTGTCTGTTATCCTCGGTATGTTATGGCGGACAGGTATTTATAGTTGCCAGCTTGCCATCTTGGTAATAAATTATCGGATCACGCAGCTTTATTTTCTTTAAACAAATATTTTACTAGTACTAAAAGAAATTTGTGCTTGTTTGGAATGCTTATCAGAACTGTCAAAAACTTTTTTTTTTTTTTTTTTTTAACCGTGGTTTATAGCATGCAGGACAAGTATGATAGGTTTTTTGTATAGATTTGTGAAAATAAATATTTTTGGGTGCACAATTGTAATCTCAAGTAAACTAAAAAACAGTAAGTTGATAAACTTAAAAACAGTAAGTTGATACTCATAATGAGAGACTGTTTTACTTTGTTTGTTTGGAATGATTTAAGGTTCTTGGATTTGGGCTAGTCAGTCAAGAGAACAAATGATGTGACGGGGAACATTGTGGGGTCAAGAGGGGGGGTTAGTTCAGGTATTGTGGTTTTCGGATTGGAAGGTGATTCCAACTTTTGTGTTTTTTTTTCAATAATTAAATGAACAAGTGTTTATGGTTATAAGTGTGATCAAACCCATTCAATTAGAGGGGGAAAAAGAAAAAGAAAAAAAGCTTTGATAACACCTAAGGTATAGGTTATTGGTATGTAAGGTTGTCTAAAAAACCCGGCACTCTGATTGGTCCGACCTAACCCGACTTGGGTAAAAAAAATTTGGTTCAAGACAACTTGACCAGACTAGATTGCTCGGGTTAGACTGGACTTAGGTCAGGGCTTAGATCCTTGGTTTGGTCCGGTCGACTAAAGCCTGAAATATCTAATGTGCTTTTTAACTTATAGTAATGATTTTCCACTTAGTTACTTTTTATTACTTCAAAATTCAGATGAAATTAAAGTTAAAATATTGCCTTCCAATAAGGCAAAGAAAAAACTGGATTGATCCAGATAGTCCAGTCGACCTCAATCTAGACAAGTCAACCCAAGATCCGATCCGGTCAGACCTCGGGTTGACCTCCAACCTGATTTAGCCTGATCCTTGGACATCCCTATTGGTATGGGATGGGTTATTAAGTTCCATGTGAATAGTACGTGGTGCCACAAAGTAATCTGCCAAACGGCTCCGAATCTAACTAAGAGAGTTATTTTTTTGTTTATGGAAGGTTTTCTAATCCTGAGGGTGATGCTGCCATATCCATTATTGGCCATCCTTCCAAAACTCACAAAGCATTCTTAAAACAGAAGAGCCAGCAACCATATTCTCATTCTTTATATACCTACTTCCCACTTTCTCTCTGTAATTATTCCACGATGAAGGACGGGCAGATGCGTCAAACGTACACATGATGAGCAGGAGTCATGAATTAATTAATAGAGTAGCAAACGAGGAATTATTTTTATTTGTTATGATCCCATAAAATAAATATAAAAGAAAAAGGGATAACCTTTGGACCAAATTCGGAGGATATATGTTATATATTCTTGAAGGGGAAATGGGGAATTTCAATCCACAACTTTGATTAGGTTGCATATCAGGCCTCTTATTAGCCCACCAATACATTATCAAACAATTTAAACGAATAACCCCGAGACAGCGCATTCAAATTACACGTGTTATAATGTTAAACAACTCTTATTATCTCATAAAATATAAAAGTGATTCTCATTTTTGGAAATGTACCAAACAAAGCACCTCATATGATCCCTTGTTTATAGTATAAATCAACTTTTAGAAGGTTCTTGTAATCCAAAATATAAGTTACCATTTTGGTCTTATTTATAAATTCACTTTGACAAAAAAATTCAGTCTTATGGATAAGTCTAGTTTCATGTAATAAATGAGATTGTGACAATTTTAACCATATTAATTATACCTATGAAGATAGAGAGAGAATAAACGATTTTAAAAACACACAATTATATATGGGGTAAAGTTAAAAATTTACCCCATAATCATTGAGTTAACTACTTTCCTTGATATGTGAAATTTGGTCAAAATGAATTTATAAATAAGATCAGAGTGGTATGTTATAAGAGTTTGTGTAGCATTGAAGGATTTGTTAAAAATATCACTCCTATCAATTTTTAGCGGGGGGATCATAGGAAAAATGTATTTTTTGTAAGTTATGGTATTTATTAAGATAAAAATGAAATTTATGACAATTTTAAAATAGATTTAAATTAAACATATATAGCTTCCTTTGTCCAAATATAGTGATCAATAATTTATATTCTGCTTGTTTGGGATGATCTTTAAAAATGTTTATTTATATATATCGAGACAAAACTATTTTCACATACTCCCTCTAGTCCTTATTATAAAGCACCAACTAACTTTTCTTACAAACCAATAAAAACAATTAAAGTCAATAAAGTTGCCCTGCAATTTAAGTAACTTTCAATATTACCCTAACTAATTGTACTAAACTATAATATTATATTAATTATTACTTTCACACACTACCCTCATTAATTATGGGCGGATATGAAACAAATAATTAATGTTCATTGGAAACAAACAAGTCATCCTTTATAAAAAGGACCAAATAAACTTATTAGTCGGTGCCTTATAATAAGGAAGGGAGTACTTACTTTGTTTATTATAAATTAAGATTGACAAGTTTTATATTCTTAATATAAAGAATAAAATCTAGTTTGTAGTTGAATCCAAATTACCCACTAGAATTAGATGGAACATTATGCACATTTGGAGTATACATGCTAAAGATGGTGGTGTGTGATGGACTGGCACGAGATTCGATTGCTGAAAATGTAATTATTTGTATTATCCTTTCTTTCACTTTGTCCAACCATGGCTCCCTATTTAGACTATGACCGCTAAAACTCAATCATTCTATTGGAGTCGAACTAAAGTATAGTTTACATCCACGGCGCATAAAAGAACATCATACTAGTATAATACATTAAATGTCCATTTTAAGTTAGCAGTAAAAGTTGTTTTTATATCGTAATTTACGATGTATGAAATAAGTATGTATGAGAAATTTACGATAGATAAGGTAACTATATGTGAAAATTTATATCCCAACTTACTTGAACGTGCTTCTTAGACATCGACTCAAGTAGGTCATAAATAACAAAGAAAAGGTATAACAAACTAAAAGGAAAGCATATAATCACAAATTTTCCCCAGAGCATGAACATTCAGTTAAAGAAATTGGAAGGGTTGTTGCAGGGTTATAACATGATCAGGAATATCCACTTGTGGCTAACGAAAACACTTGTGGCGAAAAGATAATCGGGATTCATGAAGAATAGGGATTTTTGTAGGGAAAAAATAAGTATGGTACTGTATAATGGCAAAGTGGTGGAACTGGTATAATTACGGTAGAGAAATAATGGGATGGAATCTGGACATAATGATGAAGTCCACTACACTAGCTAGAAAACGATACCAAGTGCAATGCTTCTTCAGTTAATAGTAATGCGTAGAGTGCAGGCTCATGCTACGCCAGTCTCTGCTGTTGCTCCTTCTCTTCGCAAACTTGAAATCAAAGTGGGGCAAAAATGAAAATATCAAGAGAGATGGGGTGAATTGGGATTTTACCTTAGTGGTGGCACGCCTATGTCCACAAAACGCCAACTTTGATTAGTATAAGGAACAAGCACAGGGTTTGGATAAAATGAGGATGTGATATGACTTTGGCGTGGAGGGGCACGTCTTCACTTCAAACTTTTGCCTCTTATGTACTTGCATATCCCTCCCTATTGGTGAGCCTTATTTCCTCTTCCCATGAAACATCACTACTACCTGACACTTCACTCCTCCACTCACACTCGGCTTGGCGTGCCTACTTTTCCTCACCCACGTTCTTTCTTCACTTTTATCATCCACATGCATTATTTATCTTGTCCTGTCAAGCAAAATGCATGCCTCATGACTCATCCTATTCAAATATTAGGTTTTATTATCTTAGGCTTGGGTTGGGACTTCATCCATTGGGTCGGCCCATATGTATATATTGGGCCTTTTTATACTGAAACACTGGATGGTTTCTTTTCTTTGGTTGTTGGTACTCTGTCCATCTTAATAGGGCCATCCCATTCTGTTGGGCCAAGAGCGAAATAGGGACAACGATCAACC
Source organism: Acacia acuminata (assembly GCA_019022655.1). NCBI lineage: Eukaryota > Viridiplantae > Streptophyta > Magnoliopsida > Fabales > Fabaceae > Acacia > Acacia acuminata. Next base: position 1,487,032 of record JAFJYI010000015.1, read on the forward strand.
TTCTTGCTTAAGAGAGGAGGCTCTGCAAAGAAATAACTGATTTCCCGATACACTTCCATATTTTTTTAAATGCAAACACATAAAGCCTCCGATCCATTGATGGGCAAGCTGCCCTCAAGTCTTCTTCTTCTTCTTGCTCTGTTTTGTTTTTTGTTTTTGGCCGTGAGCTCCACTTAAGTCTTCCAACTATCATGTACTACACGTAACGCTAATTAATAAAGGTTAAGCTGCTCTACACTTCCATATTTTTTTGAAAGTATAAATATTTTATCCACACGCACATATATATATTTTTTCAAACAAATTTGTAGACGACCTTAGTCCTTAATTGATATTTTATCCACACGCACATATATATATCATTATCTTCTTTTTAAAAAAAAAAATAATAATGGCTCAGAGTGTTTTTTTGACTCAAGGTAGGATCTGGTTACTTGGGGTTATGGACGGTCCAATTCCAACAAATGAACCATTCCGATACCATGTTTACTTGAAAAGAAAAAGATGCCCGTAGCTTGTCCATCCAGGCAAGGCACATCTTTTTCGGCCAGAAAGGCACACATTCACCCACTGTTAATGCAAACACATAAAGCCTCCATTGATGGGCAAGCTGCCCTCAAGTCTTCTTCTTCTTCTTGCTCTGTTTTTTTTTTTTTGGCCGTGAGCTCTATTGTAGAAGCAAGAATAGGAAAAATCTGATTGTATTGAAGTAAGTAATTAAGAGGATGTACAGGCCTATTTATAGGCAATATGTGCAAATAAATTCATAACAATTACTTCTAACTAATTCCTTAAAGTGGTTACATCAGTAACTAATTACTAACTAAACATATGCTAATTCCTGAATTAGAAAAGTATTTACAAAACAGAACTATTTACAAAACAGAACTGAAATATTCTCCAATACCCCCCCAAGCTGGAGAATGGATATCAATCATTCCCAGCTTGGAAAGAAGTGTACAAAAGCTGATTAGGAGCAAGTGCTTTAGTAAAAATATCCCAAGTGATCTTGAGACTTGATAGGAAGAAGATGAAGCAACCCACTCTTGAGTTTTTCACGAACAATGTGACAATCCATGTCAAGATGCTTAGTCCTTTCATGAAAAGTAGGATTAGCAGCAATATGACGTGCAGATTGACTATCACAGTATAAGGCAGCAGGAGAAGTCAGTGGTAAACCAAAATCACGAAGTAGAAAGGATAACCATTGAAGTTCACAAGTAGTAGTAGCTAGAGCACGATTTTCGGCCCTCGAAGAAGAAGTAGAGAGAGGTTTGTTGCTTTTTAGAGCACCAAGAAATCAAGGCCTGATCTAGGAAAGCACAAAAACCAAGTAATAGATCGTCGTGTGTCAATAAATCCGGCCCAATCGAATCACTAAAGGCATTAATCTTCAAAACGAGAACCGGTGGGGAAGAACAAACCACGACCGGGAGCGGCTTTAATGTAACGAAGTACCCATGTGCGGCTTGTAAATGAACATCAGTAGGACATTGAATAAACTGACTCAATTGTTGAACCGCAAAAGAGATATCCTACGAGTATTAGCAAGATAAAGGAGGCGGCCAACTAAAGTCCTATAACCAGAACCATCATCTAAAGGAGTGCCAGAATCAAGAGAAAGCTTCAAATCTTTAGCCATAGGAGTAACAGCCGGTTTACACTCAAGAAAGCCAACATTAGACAAAATATCCAAGGCAAATTTGCGTTGACAAAAAGAAATACCCTTAGAAGTTCTAGCAATCTCAAGACCAAGAAAGTATTTAGCATCACCCAAGTCTTTGATCTTAAAACAAGAATCAAGGAAAACTTTCATATTATTTATCTCAATCAAATCTGTACCAGAAATGATGATATCATCCACATATATACCAAAAGTTAAAGGGATTTGAATCAAGTATGCTTAATAAACAAGGAATGATCAAGCATTAGAATGGTGATAACCACACGAAAGGAGAGCTTTAGAAAGCTTAAAAAACCATTGCCTACTTGCTTGCTTAAGGCCATAAAGAGAACATTGCAACTTACATACTTGAGTGGGAGAAGAAACATCCAAGCCAGGAGGAGGAAGCATATAAACCTCTTCATCTAGATCCCCATGAAGAAAAGCATTGTTCACATCAAGTTGCTTCAAATGCCAATTATGAGAGGCGCAAGAGCAAGCAATAATCTAACTGTGGTGAGCTTTGCAACAGGAGAAAAAGTATCATTGTAATCAATTCCTTCAATTTGAGTATACCCTCTTGCTACTAATCAACCTTTATATCGATTTAAAGTACCATCCGAATTATATTTCTTAGCAAAAACCCACTTACACCCAATAGGTCGTTTTCCGGGAGGTAAATCGTCAACACCCATGTGTTATTTTGTTGTAAAGCATTAAGTTCAAGCATCTATAGCATTTTTCCAACCCTCATGCTTAATAGCTTGGGAATAAGTTTTGGGAATGTCATCAAGAGAAATAGACAAAGAATAATGACGACAAGAAGAAGAAAGATGAGTATAAGAAAGAACACGAGAAAGAGGATGATAACTACCTTTTTCCAAAGAATCTGGAATGGCTGATGTGCATTGAAGAGCCAAGTGGTAATCATGCAAATAAGAAGGGAGCTGCCTAGACCTAGTGGATCATCTAGGTGATGGTAAAGGAGAAGAAGGAGAAGAACAAAGCAGAATCATTTGGATCTGTAGGAAGGGTGAACTAGAGGAAATTTGGAAGACTAGGAGAAGAGGTAGTAAAATCTAAAGAGGGTAATTCTTGAGGTAAAGGAATGGTATTTGGAAGGGAAGGTGACTCAACATTACGAGAAAGGAAAAAGAGATTCATAAAAATGAACATTTCTAGAAACTAAAATGTGACGAGTATGCAGATCCAAAGTAATAAAACCCTTAGTACCATGTCGGAAACCAAGGAAAACACATTTATGAGCCCTAGGATCCAGTTTAGTACGGTTATGGGTAATGGTAGAACTAAAACAAAGACAACCAAAAACTCTAAGATTGGTCAAATCTGGACTTGTTTGAAATAATAGTTCAAAAGGAGATTTATGATTCAAAACAGGGCTGGGTAAACGGTTAATAAGGTAAATGGCATGAGAAATCACATATGACCAATAAACTTTGGGTACATGAGCTTGAAATAATAAAGCCCTTGTAACATTTAAAATGTGTTGATGTTTTCTTTCTACTTTGCTATTTTGTTCAGGTGTTTCTATACAACTTGTTTGATGAAGTATACCATGTTATTTATAAAAATCATCCATGATAAACTCAAAGACCATTATCGAACGGATGATTTGCACGTAAATATTAAATTGTGTAGAAACCATATGAACAAAGGAATGAACATGAGATCTAACTTCAGATTTAGTTTTAAGTAAATAGATCCATGTGTATCGTGAAAAATCATCAACAATAGTAAGAAAATATTTATGGTCATGTACAGAAGGCAAATGATAAGGGCCCCAAATGTCCACATGAACCAAACCAAAGAGTTTATTAGTTTTGTAGTGCTTACATGAAAAGGCAACTTTCGTTGCTTAGCAAAGTGGCATACATCACGGGGAAAAGGAAGAATTATAGGAAACATAAGGATCTTGTTGATGTACGAATACAATGTAGAGTTACTAAGATGTCCTAATCTAAAATGCCAAAGATCAAAGATAGGAGTTGTGACCGAATTGGTGGAGACAAGTACCAATGAAGGGTGGCAGTAATTTGCATGATGTTTCAAGATGTAAAGGCCCTCATACACACATCAAATTTGAACCAATCATCCTCTTTGAAAAAAGGTCTGAATTAGACAATGAGAGGTCTGAAAGGAAATAGTACAGGGGAAGCATTGAGTTAATTGTGAGACAGATATGAGATTAAAACGAAATTCAGGGACATATAAGATATTATGAATAAAGAAGATATCTGAAAAATGAATGGTCCCACTAGAAGTAGCAAGAACCCTTGTGCCATCTGGTAAGTTAACTGATATAGGGGAAATTGTCTTAATAAAAGTGAACAAAGCAAAATTGGAACAAACATGAGCTGTTGCTCCTGAATCTATGATCCAGGTGTTAGAAAAAGAATGAACAGTAGAGGAAATAGGATTACTAGTGGCAGAAACATGATTAACTGATGCAGAGGGTTGTGATAAAGTTTGATCGGCTTGAACTAAAGCTAACAACCTACGATATTGGTCGGGGTGAAGTCGTATGCTTGATTTTCAACCTTACCGGGCGTAAGAGGAGTTTTACCAATAGAAACAAGTAGCATCACCGAGTCGGTCGTGCAATAGCGGCATTTACGAAGCATTTCTAAATTTAAAACCGGGGGAAAACCATGTTTCCGATAGCAAGTGGCCTCAGTATGTTTATACTTCCCACAGTAAGTACATTGTTTGCCTGAGTTATTAAAACTAGGCTTAGGATTGTAAACATAACTAGGTCGGGAAGACTTATTAAACAGAGTAGTAATTTCAGGAACCAGAAATCCTAGCTCTCTCTCTTGTTGTGAAACCAAAGAAAACACTCTGTTAATATTTGGTAAGGGGTCAATTAACATAATCTGAGACTTCACAGCACCAAACCGATCACTCAAACCTTTCAGAAAACGAATGACGTAATCCTGATCAATGTGCTTCTTATAAAGCTCAGCCACACCACAATTACAGCGAGGAGTACATGTACAAGGCAATATAGGGCGAAGAATCAAAAACTCGTCCCAAAGAATTTTCGTTTGGTAAAGTAATCACTTACACGAGATCGCCCTGTTTCAAACCTTGTATCTCTTCTTGAAGATCGAGGTGGAAGACATCGTTCGAGAAAAGTGATCATGTAGATCTTGCCAGACGCGTCACAAGCACGATCTATCCAAAGAATGCTCTGAGCAAGTGTTGGTGCCATGGATCGAGTCAGCCAAGACAGTACCATCATATTACACCGTTCCCAAGCTGAATAAAGGGGATCGGTGGTTCGTGGAATGGAAGAGGCTCGATCGATGAATCTGAGTTTATTTTTGGACATCAGCGCCATCTTCATCGCGCGTGCCCATGAATGATAGTTCGGGCTAGAGAGAACTGGAGAGACGAGAATCAATGAAGGATTCTCATTCGGATGAAGGTAGAAAGGATTCCCAACGTTCTGAATGGAATCGGAAGAAGTTTGAGAGGAATCACCGCCGCGATTAGCAGCGAGAGAAGACGAAGAAGTGATAGGTTCAGACGCCATGGTTGATCGGTCGATTTGGATGGTAAACCGAGGAAGAAGATCAGTGAAAGAGGAGCTAGGGTTTGCTCAGTTGAGAGGAAAGTGAGAGCTCGAAGAAATGACGGAAGCCTCGAGGTGAGGAGAGAGAAATCACTGAAAAAGTGTATAGAAAAAAAAAAATCAGAGTGGTCAATGACTCATAGCTCTGGATACCATATTGTAGAAGCAAGAATAGGAAAAACCTGATTGTATTGAAGTAAGTAATTAAGAGGATGTACAGGCCTATTTATAGGCAATATGTGCAAATAAATTCATAACAATTACTTCTAACTAATTCCCTAAAGTGGTTACATCAGTAACTAATTACTAACTAAACATATGCTAATTCCTGAATTTGAAAACTATTTACAAAACAGAACTGAAATATTCTCTATACCACTTAAGTCTTCCAACTATCATGTACTACACGTCACGCTAATTAATAAAGGTTAAGCTGCTCTACTTCCCACCATCAAATAAAATATTTACAAGTAGCTGTTGCCTGTTGGATTATATAGCTGGCGCACGCGTGTTCCACGTTGAGAGTATGATAGCCATTATCCAGTGACGATTTTCAACACACAAGGTTCAAATTTATCCATAAGAATTATATGGACCGATGCTGATTGTTTTATAGGCTTTATCATATTCAGTCAGAAGTGAATTTCAGGAAAGCTAATAATCAGCAGCAGTTGTACAAGAAGCAAAAGAAGAAGATTTTCCGGTTTAAAAGTATACATAAACAGTTTATTTAGGAGTAGATATAGTAACGTCGTTAAGAAGACTTAACTTCTGTTATTTTTTCTAAGGTAGGTCCCATCAGTATTCTCTCTCTATTAGGTAATATTTTTTTTAATGGAAAAACATTACTTAAACATCATGAAAACAATTTTATTTCATTTAACCCCCAAAAAGTTACAAAACTTTACTACACCCCTTTGATCAAAATGAAATTAAGATTTTTTAAAGAAAATATAAAAATGCCCTTAATTGTTTTCATAACAAAATTTACAAGATAAATATGAGTATTTTAAAGCCAAATGAAGACATTTACAAGACAAATATGTAAATGATCAAAATTTTTTGACCCCTAGTCATTCACTTGTTTGTTTTGTAAATGTTTATATTTGTCTTATAAATGCTTTTATAAAAAAAAAATAAGGGTATTATTATCTTTTTACTGACAAAACTTAATTTCATTTTGACCTAAGGGGATACTGTGAAATTTCAGAATCTTTTTGAGGTTGAATGAAATAAAATTGTTTTTATAGGATCTAAGTGATATATTCCCATTAAAAATATTAAAACAGTAGAGAGAAGATTGGTGAGACCTATAGTACAAAAAGTAACGAAATTAAGTCTCTTTCAAATGTTGTTATATCGCTCTCAAATAAATTTTTTATATCTATTTTTGCACCTGAAAACAGATAATTTTCATAACGATTTTGTTCATTTCTAAATTTGTACATTACCCTAAAAAAAAAAAAAAATATATATATATATATATATATATGGATTAATAGAAGTTATTAAACACAATATTATTCAACAATAACAAACCAAATTGTAAAGTAATCGATATTAAATAAGATGTCATGCAACAACTTCCATTGTCAAAGAAGAGGAGTTAGGAGTTAGGATAGTACACTAATACGTGTGTCACTTAAGAAGAAATTTTGGATGCATTTTGTACTAATTTATTGTTTTGAAAACAATAAATTTATGATTTTTCAAATGCATTAGAAATTTTAGATAATATAAAAAAGTGTTGGTATAATATTATTAATTGGGATATTATATTATTTAAATTAATTGGGGTATATATACGCATTGTTAACTGGGGCATAGGTTGATTACCTGATTTGATGGATATTCTAAGGAGTATAAAAAAAATAAGTTATTGTGGTGTTATTTATTGGGATGTTAATTGAGATATTAATACAACAAGTAGTTATATTTTGTAATGACTCAAGGATGATTGATAACCTTAACCGACCCACTTTTTAATGAACCGGGTTTTATAAGATTTTAATTTGATAGTTGATTGATGATTAATTGATGACAATTGATTAAATACAACCTCACTAATCATTAGGCAAAGGATCGAGTAGCATATTGTAAATGGAAAAAAATCACGTTGAAAGACCTGCATCATTAATCGAGTCGTTCTAATTTAAATTTAGATTAAAAAAAAATCTTGGAAAAATTTCAAGAAAATACTATTTGAGCTTCAAAATTTTAAATAAACGATTTGTCATTAAAACAAGTTGTCAATTGTTTACTATTTTTGTTAATCCTATTTTTATTATTGTCAATAGGATTTTAAAGTTCTAGTGATATTTTTCTATCATTTCTCTAAAAACTAACACCTCCTAAGTAACAAAAGAAAGTCAAATTTTAAAAACGTCTTTACAAAAAACAATAGAAAGAAAAAAAAAACTATTCTAATTTTGTTGTCCAAAAAAGCTATTCTTACTAATTTACATATGCAACTTGCTCTCTATGGGCGATGTATGATATAAATACCCTATAAACCAAAAAAACATTGCTAAAATATATTTTTTGAAAATTGAAGGAACAAAAATTGACAGCGCAAAACTTCCCGTGAAAAAAAAAAAAAAACTAAAAACTGCGTGTGGTCTGGAAGCAGCCAACCATTCATCCATGTTATAGCGACGTAGGGAGTTTTCGCGAATTAATTTATGTGAAGCGAGTTCCAGCGAATTAGAAGCACGAGGTGATTCTCTTCACAGGTTCAATTCAATTCCGTAATCGTAAGTACTTACGTCAGTGCCATATCGCAGTGGTGGCAACCAGATCCCCTCTTCCCAGAAAGCCGTGGAACGCTTGAATAGTATGCGTTGAAGCTCAAAACGGCACGTGGATCCAAGCCACGTGTACGAACCCCCGACTCGGTTTCAAGCGCCGACAAAATCCAGCGGTACTAGACCTCACCCGCTCAACGCTCAATTCTGTGCCACGCAACCTTACCGCGCCAACTTATTACGCTCACCGAATATTCCGCACCACGCAAAACGAATAATTCCCTTTTCCCTACCGTAGCCAAGAACCCTTACCATTGTAAAACCAATCCCTCGCCTCACACCGATGTGTTTCTGAATCCTGGCTATATAGAAAGCCTCTCTTTTCTGCCTTTGGTTCTATTCTATATAATCCTGATCCCTCTCGGAGAGAGAACTCTTTCAACCTATCCTAGAATTTTAATGGATTGTTCACTATTCAAGTTGACCCCAGAGTTGTTGTTCCCCTCTCCGTCCTCGATTCGATTTCTCTCCTTCGATTACATACTTCTGCAACTTTCTGGTTCTCAGATAGGGATTCAGTTTCGTAGTATTGTCTGACAAAAACTTGCAATTTAGGGAGCCATCGCGATGGGAAAGCGTAAGACCCCTAAACTTTCTTCCCGTTCCTAGGGTTTCTGCTTATCTGGTCGTTGGGGGCTTAGGCTTATCTTCTTGTTTCTTTTTTCGTATTATTAGTTTCTTGAAGGAATCTTTGGTGTGAATTATATTGCTTTCGCGAGTACAATGTGTCCTTGTGATAGATTCAGCGTCATGTACGGTTAAATTTCTTCAGCTGCGTTCTCAACATCTGAGTTCTATAATTTTTCAGTGCCTTTTGAGTTTTTAGGAATTTGATGAAATATGTGAATTGAATGATCATGTTGTGGCAATCCCTCAGGTAAATCTCAACGTAAAAATGCTGCAACGATGGATAGCGATGATGAAACTAGCAGTGTCAGTTCGTCATCAACTGTCCGGTCTGATCGCATGTCAGTGTCGGGTACTGAAGAAGTGAACGTTGATCAAGATTCTTTGCTTGACAAAGCTCTCGATGCTTTAGACGAGAAGAGGTACTTTTGTGTTAGCATTTATGATGTTGGAAATTGTATCACCTTTAAATGATGAGGTTTGGTTGACTTGTAGAATCCGATGGTCAGTTTTTAAATCATAACATGGTGCTTGGCTAATGCCAGCATTCCATTTCCCCCCTCTGTTTTGGGACAAAATAATGATATTTTAATTTGGATATAGGGGTTCCACGAGGGAGAAAGCATTGTCATCGATCATCGAGACATTCAACAGCAATATGCAGCATGAGTTCGTGGAAAAGAAGTAAGCATTTCAGTCATTTGATTTTTAGCTTCTGTTATACAACTGCCTTGTTACGACCTCTTACTATTCACATATAGTCGCATCAATGAATATAGGTTGATACAATTGTGCTTTATCATATGCAACGATATATTTTGTAGGTGATGCCACTAGTTGATGGCCAGCTTTAATTGGCCTTTATTACTTGAATTTGAGTTAGAATTAACTCAAAGAACCGAAATTCTGAACTAAACACATTTGCGACGTGGTCAATGTGTCTTCCTCTTCACCGTGTCTGTTCTCTTACATCGTACTCTCGTGACTGGTTTTTTATAAGTTTGTTAACTGGAGAAGTTATATGCATGCTATGTTTTTAAATCAAGTATATAAGTTAATTGTTATAATTCGCCCAATTATATATCCACGTATTTATTTATGGCATGCATGATTAATAGCTTTGAGTTGCTTCTGGTTTTCAGATTTGCTACCTTGTTGCATCAGTGTCTTGGTGCCATTAAGAAGGGATCCAAAAAGGCATCTGCAAACGAAATAGCCTTGGCATCTCATGCCATCGGTAAGTTTTTTATTAAATTAGTCGTGTTCCATATTTTTATATTCTACCGTGTGGCTATTTTACCTCTTCTTTTGGGCAAATTTTTTCACTTCAATTCTTATTGTTTCTTTTATAGGTTTATTGGCATTGACAGTTGGATGTGGTAATAATGCACGTGAAATATATGAAGAATCTGTTCGCCCTCTTGATGAATCTCTGACAACTGGGTCAGACGCCTCAAAGATATCATCTGTAAGACTTTGAAACTCGTGCTGGGTCCAGTGCATGGATTTGAATTTTCCATACTGATTCTTTGGAGTTTTTCATTTTGTGATTACAGCTGGTGCGATGCTTGGCTATTATAACTTTTGTTGGTGGGACTGATGAAGAGGAAACGGAGAAGTCAATGGACATAATGTGGCGATTGATTAATCCTAAATTGGGTTCTAATGTAGGTGTAAATTTTTAATATGTTTATGAGCATTTTAAGTCGTTGTAGCTTTTTTTGTATATTTTCTGATCAAACCTTGTGAGTAGGATTAGCTCAATAGTATGATTTGTTTCTGATAGCAATTTAGTTAATTCTGAGTAACACCCAACGCTTCACATTGTTGAAGTTTGAATACAAGACACTTGTATTTTGATATTGTGATTGTCCTTATCTTCTGAGTTGACTTCTATTATTTTGTTTAGGTTGTTTCAGTCAAACCTTCACCTTCGTTAATAACAGCTGTGGTGTCTGCCTGGTCTTTTCTCCTCTCCACCATGGGCAACCTGAAACTAAACTCCAAAAGCTGGCAAAAGTAAGCAAGCAGAGTAGTGTTGCGTGCCCTGTTTCTGTTGCCTTTCTGCAGGAGTTTCTTTTAGTGTGTAAATTTTTTATTTTAGTTAGAAAAGAAGATGGATAGCCAGCCCATGCTTCTTTATGTTGCGTATTACTAACAAATCTGACTTGTTGGTTTATTCATTATTGTTCATGCAGTTCAATAACTTACTTATCTAGTCTTCTAGACAAGGAAGACAGGTCTGTGCGCATTGTAGCTGGTGAAGCTTTAGCTTTAATATTTGAGGTTGGAGTTGTAGAGAAATCTTCTGCTGGTTCTAACAGTGGAAGCGACTCTACTCAAGAAGAGACCAAACCACATGAAAGTTATGTACATATCCATGGATTAAAGGGGAAAGTCATCAATCAAGTTAAAAACCTTGCTGTTGAGGCTGGTGGAAAAGGTTCTGCAAAAAAGGATCTTAACATTCAGAGGGACTTGTTTCGAGATATCTCATATTTTTTTGAGGTATTTTAACTGCCTTTTACTGTTATGATCTGGAAATGTTGTTACGAGTTATTGTGTACATAAAGTTTTGTACTGATCTTACTTTTTGATGCTATATTAGTATGGTTACTCTCGTGAAATTACAATAAAGATTGGTGGCGATTCACTGCAGACATCATCATGGTCTCAAATGATACAGGTTTTTCTTGTGTTTTCCAGTATTATTGAAGGAGCTCTCTTTTTCTTTCTGTATGAGTGTTCTGATAATTGGAATTTTGCAGTTAAACTTTTTCAAGCACTTCTTAGGAGGTGGGTTCATCAAGCACATGCAGGTTGTCATTCTATGACTATTCTCCTTTAGCAAGCTTCTTGGTTTTCTGGAAAGCTTATTTTTAGACAAAGTGGTTATTGCTTGCTTATACTTTTCTTCTTCTCCCTTTGCAAAATAGGAAAATGAGTTCCTTCATGATGTTTTCGACTTCACACCAAAGAGAAGAAATCTTGTTGACAATGAACAACGAATGTCTGTTGGTGAAAAGGTAAGTGTCTGTACATAGCCGTCACCTCTTGCATTATGTTTTTAGTTTTCCTCTTACTCTTTGAATAGCACTTGTTGTCATCCTCTGATCTCTGATTCACATTATTCTTTGTTGCAGAGAATGTTTAAGTCTCCAAATTCAGTCCAGAACAAGGCAAGGACCCAATTACTTAACAAGCAGCGGTTGTTATCTGAGGTTAATATCCTTCCCTCATAAAGAACTTTCACTCTTTATCTACCTATGACTATACCTGGTGATAAATGCTGCTTTTAATTACTTGAGTTCATGGTTATTCTGCTAATAAAGTGGGAGAAGCCTTTGATTTTGCTTGTGCTTCACGTCATATCAACCACGTGTGATTTTCTTCTTGTTTGCAATCCCTCGGCGGCAGTCTTAGACTCTTTAGGTCCATACACGGGACATTTCTCAAATTCTGCTATGGGGATTTATTATACTCTCTGGGACAAGAGTTATTATGGTTTACTTCTGTTTTGGAACATAGTTGTGTGTGTTTTTTTCAATGCACCCATAGTTGTGTTTACATGTATTGCTTTTAATTGTCTTCTTACGTTCCATCCACACAATCTTTGATATTGTGGACTACTTTCATGTACATATACATTTTGTCTTGATCTTCAGTAGAGTTTTTATGTGTTTTTGATTCATGTGTGCTATCTGGGATTACAGGACAGAAACTTTGGTCACTACGCAGTCAATGCTGTTGAAGAGGAGGCGTGAGCGTTTGATCGAAAGGTCAATAATTTGCTGGGACCAGTTCAGATTGATGACATTACATGTATATTGCCCCTAAATGACTATATAAATACCTTGGTTGCTTCTCTTATTCATTATCATGACACACCGAATATGATTGAATTTGCTTTTGGTTGTGCAATGATATATTCGTTTGCTTATTATTCGTTTGAATTATAGCCCAACCAAAAAAAAAAAAATTCGTTTGCTTATTATTGCATGGCCTAGTAAACAAGGTCGTATCACCCTCTGGCCTCTGCCATCACAAAAGGGGGAAAAGAAAAAAGGGGGGGCAACGAATGGTGTAGCTTTTCAGACATGGAGGGAAGGATTTGCAGTGTGTCAAATAATTTTGCGTGTCTCAAAATTAGCCTTTTTTTTTTTAACCTCAAACTTAGCTTTTGATTGCAAGTATAATCTCCGTTGCTCTGGAGTCATACGAAACATTTGGAGCCTTTGAGCAATATGTACCCAGCTATTTTTTGAACGATAAAATGGGAAAATGTTGTGTGAACTAATTTAGCAGTTGTCATCAGAAAAAAATGACCATTTTTTTAGATTGGAATCTGTCGAAGGTTTAAAACTTGAAACTAAATTATTATTTTTTTGATAAACTTGAATCTAAGTTGTCCCCAAGGGGGAAAAAAAAAAAAATCTTCAAACAAAATTTAGCGTGAGATTTTATTGTTCCAACAATCAAAGGCGTAACCCAACTGATTTAATTTTACTATTTTAGTCGCACTGAGGTTTTTTAATTTTTTTTTTTTTTTTTTTTCATTTTAATGGCACAAGGTTTATGGGTCTCGAGCATGTCATTCAACCAGAAACATGTCTTAGTAGTTATATAGAAAGTCGAGTTAGGGTTTATTGATACTCTATCTTTGTTAACTTATTGAGACAAATTGTTAGAAAGAAGCAATGCAAACAAAACAGATAAGAAAGTTGAAACTAGTTAAAAATGTGTGGATTAGTCTTCTTTTTTTTTTTTGGTCAAAGTGTGGATTAGTCTTTTCCCATGTTTGAATTGTGCGTGGATGTCAGGCTGAATTACTAAAATCATGCGGAATGTCGTAGAACTTTGACAGATAACACCTTCTTAGTCCGGTGTAAGCATGATTAATTATTTGAACTTCATAGTTGATCAGTAGATTTACCAAAATTTACGATCTAATATCTGCTAGTGTCTTCTGGCCAAAGATAAAAGGTAAAAAATCTCCAAGTGTCGGTTAAAAACTCGTTCAGCGTGGTATAGATGCAAGAAACATTTCATTGGAATCCTCGGTGGTGCTATGCAGGAGGCTTATTAGCATGGCATGTGGTATGTGAGATGGGAAAATGAAAAATTAAGAAGTATACCTTGCAACAGAGACAAGGCGGTGAGGTTTCAGTTGCAACTTGCAATAAATGTTTCAGTAACATTTGGGTTGCTTTCCATTGAATCGATCAAAGCATGCTTTCTCAAGCAACAACTTAATCGTGTTTAGCCATATGTTGGTCCCACCATTACCATTGCTTGGTTATTAAATGTATTGCAGAATGTAATATCTATATATAGAATTACCACTTCATTCTGTTAGTATGACATGTCCTTACCATTTTTACAAGTTCAATTAGCGAGGATGCTGAAGTTTGGCCTGGATAATAAATTAAACAATTGAGAGTATGCCATTGGATTGGGGCCTTTGTTCGTAATAATGGAATTTTCATATTATGTTAATTCCAATCAAAGAAAACAAAGATGAAGCTGAAGGAACAGGAGAGGGGAAAAAAAAGAACATCAAACTAAATCCTGAAATGATCGTTGTCTCCTTTCCGCCACCAATTCTTTTAAACACACAAACAATTTTGGTCTGCAAAACAATAAATTTGACTGATGAGGCAAGAGCAATGAAGACCATTTGCTCATCCTTGGAACAAGGGAATATGGCAGCTCAGGCTCAGGGACTATGACTCGACCTATATTTTTACTGCAACACCCAAAAAAAAAAAAAAAAAAAAAAAAAAAAAAAAAAAAAAAAAAAAAAGGTTAACTGTAAGTGAAATATTCTCATTTTGTTCAATGTGCAGAAAACAGCTGAAACCATAACTTGGTCTTATTATTGCGTTGTTATTCGCTCAGGCTCTCTTCATAGTACTATTCTAGTCAAATAACCTGGCTATAATGATAATGGCCCATTTCAAGGAGGAAGAAACACAAAATCAACCCTGGCTTCAACAGGCAGGTTTGCTAGGTTTCTTTATCCTTGTCCCATCAATCTGGTCCAAAATAATTTAAGCACAAGACTGTGCAAGGTCAAAACGATCTGGGCCATAAATGTGGCAAGGCTTTAACTACACTGATCTAATGTCCAGAAGATGATTCACCTTACACATAATTAACAGTTGACTCCAACAAACAAGCTGTCCAACCTCAACCCATCTGCACTGAATCCGTAAAGGGAGGAGTCAAAATGTGTTACGAGAAAACACATGGGAAGCGAAACAGCACGTAATTAAATGAAATTAATTATGTAAAAGGTAAACTTTCTAAAGAACTGTAAAGTATAAACGCTTAATTAGGAAGGGTTGAATTTCTCTGCGGGAAAAAAAAAAAGAAGAAGTCATTGAATTCTTCTAGGATTAGATATCACGTCAGAGTATGACCCATTAAATGAATCTATACTGGTTAAGAAACAAGTGGAATCTTGAAAGACCAAACCTCTATTTATTGGAGTTTTCAGGTTGCTTTCCTGTTCCTTGCCGTGCAGCTCCTCCTGCTGTAGAACCTTCACCGTTTTCTTGCCTGCAACCAAAAAAAGCATGATAACATAAATTTTCTCCCCTGCTTCATTTCATAATTCCTATGGGATGGAGTCCGCAAACATAACATTCATATGTATGACACACGCAGGTGGTCATAACAAAAATCATCAATTTAGGCCACAATAAGCCCCCAAGCACCATAAAGAAGCCATCCATGATTTCTGTGGCAGGTAAATGAACAATAGAACACAGAACCATACGGAGAGATTAGCACATTGTATTATATTAACATGAAAGCAGAGATGACCTTGAGAAACAGAGCAATAGCCATTGGAACATTAATGTAGGAGATAAACCCCCAGCTCAACAGCTAGAAGAAATGAATCAATATTTACGCAGAGAGATTAGGGATGGAAACATTCAAAGCATAAGGGAAAAAAAGGCGAAAAATGTGTTCATCTTGATATAGAACATTTGAAAAACAGAGGCGAATAAACATGAATTGAATGCATCCAATGCACGTGTTATGAAAGGAAGATGAGAAGAAAATGCCTTTTCTGGGCGGCTTCAGCGGCTCTAGCGCGCGCTTCTTCAGAGGCCAATCTTTCTTCCTCCTTTGTCATACGCCTGTTGCTTCCGCTGAAGCAACCAAAGCACAGCCCCATGTTCCTGTCTCTCTCTCCTCCTCCTTTCTCTCTCTCTCTTTGTCGCCTTGCCTTCCCCTACAAATCTGTCTTTTCCTTTCTTTTTATTTTTCTTCTTCCCATTTTCAGTTTTTCTTCCCCTTGGTTTTCTGTTTCTCCTTTTCTATATTCATGTGTTTGTTACGTACGTACGATGATACGATCTTTATCCCCCTCGACGCAACTAACTTACCCCAACGAATATTCTTCCTTTCTACGACGTCGTTTTCCGACAGGGTCCTATGCGACGCCGTTTCACCCTTCCTACCTGGCCACCCCTCTCCTTTCTTCTAGTCTAGGTTCACTACAAAAAAACCGGTCATTTGTAGCGGTTAAAAATACACATTAGTAGCGGTTTTAAACGTGACAAATGCAATTTGTCGCGATTACTAAAACCGCCACAAAAAACGACCGAAACAAGAACATTTGTAGCGGTTAACAAAAACCATTTTACTCAACGCACATAAACCGCCACTATATAAGGCTAAGCCGACAACTAATGAACACATTAGTCGCGAAAAAAACCGCTACAAATTTTTCCCGCCATTAAATTTGTCGCTATTAAGGTGTGATCAAAAAACCGCTACAAAACATTCGGCCATCACATTTGTCGCGGTCAATAAACCGTGACAAATGTGTTTAAATATTTTTTTGTCGCGGTTATACAACCGTGACCATTTTCAAAAAATTTTGCCGCTTTTTTTTATTTGTAGCGGTTTTTAAAACCGTGACAAAGGTGTCAAAACAATTTTTTGTCGCGGTGATATCACCGTGACCAAATTCCGCCCTAATTTTTAAATTTCAGATGTCCTCGTTATTTTCGTTTTGTAGCGGTGTCATAACCGCGACAAAAAAGATGAAATTTAAAAAAAAAAAATTTACAAAAATTTTTTTGTGATTATAAAATGTTGAATTAATAAACATTTATATTTTTACTAATTATAAATGGATATTAACATTTGATAGAAAAGCGTATAAGATGTCTTTAAATGTGTAAAAAGAATGAGAATCAACAATTTATGAGTTAGTTAAATAAAATGAATTTTAAAAAACAAAAATGTGGGAAAGTTGATCAAAGAATAAGTAGGTGAAAGTAGAAAGAAAGTTGAAAATTGACAAAATATACCTGTAAAATAAGATAAAATAATATCATCGGTAGAAGAAAAAACAAATATTTCGAGAATGGCTAGATTTGATGAAGTTTAGAGACACTTACCCCATCCAAACACTTTGCCTCGTTTCAGAAAACGTGAAAATATAAGAGAGAAAACGTGAAAATATAAGAGAAGACATTTTACGTAAAAAACATATAATTATAGCGGTTGGTGGCGAGGTATTTATTTTGATCTCGCGCAACATTTTGTAGCGGTTGTTGTGTCGGTTTTGTAGCGGTTAGCTTAGTAGCGGTTTTATCTAAGTAGTAGCGGTTATTAACCGCTACAAATAAAATTTTGGTAGCGGTTATTTTTATTCTTGTAGCGGTCATGAACCGCTACAAAATAATTTTTTTACATTTTTTTAAAAATAAAATAAAAGGAAGAGAAGGGATAATTTTTCGTCTCAATGCGTCAAGCATCCCTACAAAAAAAAAGTTTGTATAAAAAGTTATGTTTGAGTTGAATTTAGAATAAGACATATATAAAACTTTTGTGAAATCAAAATTTTTATATTTCATATTGCGTCTATTTAAAAACGTACCGAACTATAGGTAAAGTGTCATCGCCGTCTGGGAAGAAGTTTTCAAACCGGCGGGCCGGAGCGGCTCACAATCGTAGGCGACGTTCTCACCATCGCCCATGTCATAAAGGTCCCGAGGCTTTAGGTGAACCACCATATTCCAATCCCCCGTGCCTCTCATCTCGGCGACATAATAAACCCGATGGGCCTACGAGGCGAGAATATACGGCTCGTCATCTTCTGACTGACCAGTGTGAATAGGGCGAGAGAAATTCACTGATGTGATGCCTAAGTCATCAGTCGTGAGTCCCCGGGACGTTGTCGTATTCGCCCACAAACACTTGAACAGCGTCACAGAGAAAATGCCTTGGTAAGTTATCCTGACCACATCAAGCAGCTTTCCATAATACGGGACGTCACCGAACTGCATGTTCTCGTCACTGCTGCTCGCATAACTCCTCGTCCCAAACGTGCCATATACACCCGAGTTTTGGGTGAGCAATCCCTGATCTCGTGAAACCGTGCAAAACTTGAAGCCATTCACATTGTATGCCGTAAATCTTTGGGCGTGGTCAAGCGGGCCGAGTGCGAGAGCTCGAATCTGCGAGTGGGGGTTGTGGTCATTCATTATTCTCCTCCTAAACCAACCCCTGGAATTTCTCGTGGACCTTTCTATCAATTTCGGAGGATG
This sequence comes from Acacia acuminata, assembly GCA_019022655.1. Lineage (NCBI taxonomy): Eukaryota > Viridiplantae > Streptophyta > Magnoliopsida > Fabales > Fabaceae > Acacia > Acacia acuminata. The sequence continues at coordinate 1,505,293 of JAFJYI010000015.1, forward strand.
TACGTGAACGGATCCTCAACCGACGCTTCACATGACTCCGAATTCCCTACAATTTAAACATGCGATGACGAGCAATAAATGTGCCTATAAAATGTCGGAAACATATAGGATAACAAATATATCGTGTGCAATCCTTCGAAGGTACGGTTCAACTTGAGTGCAATTGATCAAGACATGTCTATGTGCTTGAAACTTCTCAAGTGCCGTGAGTTTGAAGTTCTCACATCCGCCAACCGGTTTACCAACACGAGGGAATAACAACTCGAAGCCGCATTGCGCTGCGGGTGCGGCTCGGGACAATCGTCCACACGAGGCGGCCGGTTGAATGACGTCTCAATGTCATCAAGGTACTGGAACAAAAATATAAGACCTCATCCCCAATATAACCTTCGCTATTGAACCTTCGGGCCACGCCTTATTCCTCACGTAAGATTTCAGTTTCCCAAGGAACCTATAAAGTAATGAGGAAAAATGTCGATACATCAATGGTTAAACATGCGACTAGGAAGTAATATAATGCTGAAGTAATTAATTTTAAAAGAGTACCTCTCAATAGGATACATCCATCGGTAGTGAAATAGGGCCGTAAAGCTTTGTTTCGTGAACAAGGTGTACTTGTCGGGTGAACCATGACCGTGAAAAATGAAGGAGGAAAGATCATCTCCAAATGGCATAGCGTAAGAATGATTTTTGTTGCAACCGGTCGAGCTCCTCCACGATCAACACCTTGGAACACAACTTCCGAAAGAAAGTACAAAGCTCGACCAAAACGATCGACACATCGAGCGGTGTATTTTTTATGGCCGGCGGAAGTAAGCCGCTGCGCATAAGCACATGTGAGTCATGACTCTTCACCCAAGTAACCTTCCGAGCCCGCACGTCCACACATCGTGAAATGTTGCTTGAATACCCGTCGGGAACTTTTATTTTCTTCAAAGTGGCGAGGAAGATTTCCTTATTCGGTTTTGTCGGGGTGAATTTTGCCGGTTGAAATGTCATGCTCATCCGGCCACGCGTCCGCACGAACCCCCATCTCCCATAAATCTTTCCTCGCTTGAAGATGATCTTTTGACTTGCCCGGTTCGTTCATAATCGTGTACAACACATTGTCGCACACATTCTTTTCAATGTGCATGACATCCGGACTATGTCGGAGCAAATTATCTTTCCAATACGGAAGAGTGAAGAAGACGCTTATCTTCCGCCATTTGCCGGGTCCGGAACCGAAGCCACGACCGTCTTTGTCCGGCCTTTGCTGGATCGTCTTTCTTCCCATACTCAAAATCAACATCCACAATCTGCTCTATGATCTCTCGCACCGGATAATATGCGAGGAGGTCCTCTTTCCTCCGTTGCCCATTGAAACGGTTGCGTTGCAACCTAAACTGTGCGTACCATCGAGAAACCTCCGGTGACCCATGAAGCACCACTTACGACCGTGGGGAAGGCGCACCGAGTCGAGTCAAAATTGCAAGCCCGGACACGCAAGGCCGGTATGCACATTCCACCCGGATAATGTTCCCGGTCAGGGAAGTCACCGATAGTCCACATCAACGCCGCACGCAAGTTGAAGAGTGTCTTTCGTGCGCGTCATACGTCTCGACGCCTACGTTCCACAACTCCACCAACTCCTTGATAAGCGGTTGTAGATACACATCGATGTCATTTCCGGTGCCTTTTTGCTGGAATGATCATGGACATAATGAAGGAGCTGTTTCATACACATCCAAGGGGGCAAGTTGTAAGGTATCAAAACAACTCGGCCATATACTATAACTTGTGCTAAGATTACCAAACGGATTAAAACCATCGGTGGCCAAAGCAAGACGAACATTTCTAGAGTCCGCCGCGAAATCGGGAAAGTCCGAGTCGAACGCTTTCCACGCTTCACCATCACGTGGATGTCCGAGTTTACCATCTTCGTTCTTGTCGGCTTCATGCCACCTCATATGCTCACTGTCTTGGACGACATAAATAATCTTTGTAATCGAGGTTTTAAAGGAAAGTACCGAGAATCTTTGCGGGTTTCTTCTTCTCGCTTTTTTCCCTTCGAACATCTCCCGAACCTTGAAGTGTGACACTTCTTACAAGTCTCCTCCGAGCGTCCTCCCCCAATAAAGCATGCGTCGTTGGGGCGGGCATCAATTTTTTCGTAGTTCAATCCCAATTTGTTGATTATCTTCTTGGCCTCGTAGAAGGTTGTGGGAATGTCCACGTCGGGAAAGCATCTCGTAGTAATTCCAACAACATCGACATCGCCTTATCGTGATGCCACACATGCACTTGATATGGTACAATTTGATCGAAAGGATAATTTTGAATATTTCGACAACCTTGATACGGAGAGGACGATCGCTCTCATCCATGAGGCTGAAAAATTCCCGAGCCGCTTCATTCTTGAAGAAAACCGGTTCAGGACCCTTCACTTCGTCGTGAAGTTGTCGTCTTGAACACCAAAAGCGTCGCGAACAGCCTTCATTAAGGATCATCTTGATTTATTTGATTTCCTACTTGTGAGGTTTGAGGAAGATGATCCCCATATCCCATACCACGTTTCTCACCATGAACATCCCGAGAATGTATATGCTTCCGGAAAAGGCTTAATAAGAAGATGTTCCATAGCACCTTCTCGTGTTTGCCACTTCTTAAACTTGCATCTACAACAAGGACACACGATCTTGCCATTAATGCTAGCGTGAGAGAAGGCGAAATCTATGAAATTTTTCAATCCCGCTAAATATACGGGAGAAGCTGGCGGCATCTTGATCCATGACTTATCCATCGTAGTAAACAAAGCTAGGAAAGCATACAAATGTGGAGACAATGTTTAATTACTATCATCTCGAACCGGAGATGTTTAAATGCGAGGGGAAAATTTGTAGCGGTTACAAAACCGCGACATACACCGCAACGAAATTTAAATTTGTCGCGGTTAAGGAACCGCGACAAATTGAATAAAAAATCCGCCTTTACCTAGTAGCGGTTTTATAACCGCTACGAATTCGATACCAAATGATGACCGTTATTACATTTTGGCGGTTTTTTGCTTTGAAATTCAAAATTTGTCGCGGTTATGAAACCGCTACAAATGTGAATCGCATTTGTGGCGGTTCTTCATTGAAACCGCGACTAATATATTTTGTGGCGGTGAAACTCTAAACACCGCTACTAATGTATTAAAATTTAAAAATTTTTAAAATGTAAATTTTTAATAAAAATTATATTTTAATAAAATTTAAATTTTCATAACATTAGAAAAAAAAAAGATAACAAATGTTTAAATTGTAAAAATCTACGAAAAAAAGAAAACAAGTAATTACATTTAATAAAATTGTCATCAAACATCCGGGGCATACAAAAGAAGAACTAACTATCGGGAGTCCGATGATCGATCCTCGTCTCGGGGGTCTCTCTCGGGGGCGGCGCGAGCTCGACTGGAGGTAACATCGTCCTCCTCCTCACCAAAGCATGTTCGGAGGGGGGGGGGAGGCGGGGAGCCGAAGGGGAATCCTCGAAGATGAACGGAGGGGAGGCTCGGGAGACGGAAGCTCGGGCGCAAAGAACTCTGGTCAAGGCCGCAATTGACCCGGCCTTTGCTTCGAGTAGCGAACCAACCGGTTGAGGCTCTCCCGCATGCGCCTAGTCTTGGCCTCATTCCTCGCGATAGCTGCGGCAGCACCTTCGGCAACTGCGCGGCAACTTTCTCGGCAATCATCGCATCAACCGCCTCGGGTTGTTGCTCGCTCGAGCCGGGAGGTCCCGGCGCCGAGAGGAGGAGGCCTTGCGGTACACCATGCTAGGCCCGGCGCCTAGCCCAAAGCCCCTAACACGGCCGGGATGCTCGACGGGGCCCACACCGGCTTTCAAAGTGGCCGTAGGATCAATAGAACCCGTGACTCGGGCCGCGACGCTCGTATCTCTTCTTGCCGGGGCTCGCTCAATCCGGGTCTCCGCCGCACATATTTCATAAAACATTAATCAAACAATTAAATTAAACTAAGTTAAATTAATATTTTTTTTTAACTTACTATTATCTCCCTCGCTTCGCAGAGATCGGCGTCCCATCACGGTGTCATGTGTGCGTGTCCACAACTCCCCATAGTCCGTCGCGACGGTTCTCCTCCCGAGCCTTCTCTTGCTAAAAGAATATAAACTTTGTTATTTCTAAAACGAAACAATAATCATTTAACATACGATGAATTTAGCTTTTAATATACCATCTCACCGTAGGTCACGCAAACGTCTTGGATCCCGACGTGTGATTGACCCTTTGAGCCGCCCGGATCGGTGTTCCTGCGATAGAGCACGCAAAATAAATGAGTTGTTTGTGCAATTTAGGTACAATAGAAGTGTAGTCAATGTATTTTACTCTAATTAAACCAAATCTATATTTTACTCTATATTTAAATTTTTAAACTACATTCAAACAAAATTAATTAGAACAAATTTTCAACTACATTCAAAACTAAACTATATTAATTAAAAAACGTACTGTCATTGGACTCCTCCTATATTGGACAAAAGCTGCCCATTCATTTGGCTCCACGCCGTCCGGGACGTTTGCCATCGGTTGTTGCACGTGCATAGTCCCATCTCCATTCCGCGGTCGTACGGTACGACCCTCCCGCTTTTCCACGCTTCTCCCATCTTCATCTTGACATACCTCTTCGCGTTGGCTCATAGTTTAAACTTTTTCTACATTATAAAATAATTAGTAATTAGTAATTATTAATAATTATTTAAGAAATATATAACGAAATGAGCCACAATTTATACACCTTAAAACTATTAACATGTAAAATTTAATTACACAACATAACTTACCCGCACAATGTCCTCGAACGCCCTATCCTTGTTTTCCTTCGGGACCTTTTTCCGTCGTGGAAATAGATTGGGAACCATGCCCAATTCCCACCTAACCGTGATGTATCGGTTTAACAGTGGCCACGGTCCCCGTCGGCCGGGTCCGTGTCCAGGTGTTCCAGGGGACTATCACGCGATAGTTGTCCCCCTCCTGACTCTGACTCAGCGTATGAAGATCCAGCGTCCTCCCGCTGACGTTCCCATGTGGATCTGCATAATTATAACAAAATTGTTATATTGTATTTAAATTTAAATTTTATTTATTTCCAATAAATTACTTATACTTACCTTCGACATCCACCGCATATCCGGTGGAACGAGAAGACGACGGTCGGGTTCCCTTGCTCCCGCTCGTTCTCCTCATCGAGAAACCGCTCCGCTTCATTTAAGGGAAACTCAATGTCGATGTCCGGATTTTCCTCATTGAGGATGTCCTCAATCGATAGAGTTACGCTCGACTTCCACCTACGGTCTCATGTAGGGTCATTTGGGCTTGGGATTGGCCGATTTACAAAGAGCTCATCAAACTCATTCCCAACCCGAGGGTCTTTGAAGAGGGTTATCCGGGCGAGGGGCGGGATATTTACTCAGGAGGTGAATGGTGATATTTAGAATCCCACGACCTCTCCTACGGCCCCCGCACTACTACTACCACCCCGATAAACTTTTTCGGTGGTTCAACTACCTTCCCTTTTCCTTTATTGGGAGAAACCATGATGTTGAAAGGTAAAAGCGAAAAGAGAGAAGTGAAAAAAGAGAGGGAACGATACGCGTGAATTTCAAAAATGGGAAGGTGTAATAACCGCTACAATTAGTCGCGGTTATCGCCAAATAACCGTTACAAAATTAATAACCGCGTGATTTGTGTAGCGGTTTTATCTAAGACCGCCACTAAAGCCGCGACAAATGTGCCTCGTTCGGGTGACAATTTGTAGCTGATTCTGAAAACCGTTACAAAATTAATACGCGTCATATTTGTAGCGGTTATGCAAAGACCGCTACGTCCGCCGCGACAAATGTTCCTCGTTCTATGTGAATATTTGTAGCGGTTATAAAAACCGCTACAAAAGTTAACTTCAAGAACTGTTATTACCAAAACCGCTACGAGATCTTAATATATTTTTTTAAAAAATTTCCAAACTAATTAGTTTGATTTATCAAAAATCAAACTAATTAGTTTGGATTTTTTCTTTATTATAATCAAAGCATTCTCAATTATTTTCTTTAATTTTGTTATAAAATTAGAAATGACAAGTCTATTGAAAATTGTCCAACATGCCGTGAATATTCGGATTCGGTATAGCCACCGATGTCCCAGGAAAAACTCTCGACTCATTTTGATCAGAGATATTTGCCAGAGACAAAGGTGGCTAGTATTGAACCCAATATTCGATGGCGTGTTAGACATATTTAGAGGAGTAGAAGTCTTCAGGTCAATGAATATCTGAATCTGGATTGTCACTGAAGGAACCTTCTCGGCTTGAACGATGAGAAGAGGACAAATATCGGCAAAGACTCATCTCCCGAGATCGGTCTTGAGATATATGCCCGTCTTATATTTCGAGAACAAAACCAAGAATGCTCTTTCAGCGACAAAGCTAGATTTAGAATATTTTTAAACATTATAATTGTTGTACGGATGGAATGGGCTATTTATAGAATAAATTTTGTAGCGGTTATTGTGAGAACCGCTACCAAATTTGAATTTTTGACGCGGTCAACGTGGCGCTTTCGTCTAACCGTGACAAAGGTGTGTCGTTTCGTGATTTGGTAGCGGTTATTTTGACATAACCGCTACAAAAAACCGCATGACGGACTTACGCCATAACGCAAAAAGGTGGCGCCATATTTGTAGATTGGGTTTTGTGAACCGTGACAAAAAAGCGAAGCAAAATGGTCAGCATTTTGGCGGCAACAATGCTTAGTTACTAATTTGTGGCGGTTGGGGTTTAAACCGCTACTAATTTGTTCATTTGTAGCGGTCTTTCTTGACCGCTACAAGATCACCGCGACAAACGTTACGTTTTTTTGTAGTGGTTGTAGCGTCATGGCGATTGGCGAATTTGGGATTATATTCAGCGAATCTTTCAAGTTTCAATCCCAAGTTTTGCTAAAATCGCAGAGTGGAGCGAGAAGAACGTAAGGCGGGGCATAGATATGAGCTTACAACCATTAAACTTGGTGCGTCCGACTAAAACGTTAGACATTGAGAACGGTCTCTCTCTTGTCCCGCGCATAAAGCTCAATCTCACTATCTATCCCTCTGGCTTCACTGTCACCAAACCCATCGACGAGTGGAAGATCAAGCGATCGCTGGTTGACTTTCTCAAGAGCTCGCTTTCTACTCCCATTACCGTTCCCGAGGAAGATATCCAAATCAAACGCCTCAGAGACCTGAAGAAGCGCAAGCGCGATGATCCAGTTGCCACGGGAACACTTCACATCTGGGACCTAGGGTTTCTTGACGATCGCAGTCGAAAGGATGCTGAGGAAGAGGGCGTGAAGGATTTGGACAAGAAATTCTTGGAATGGAGGAAGTATCTTGTTGAGAAGATGGAAGGCATTGAGTTGAACCTCGAAGGAGTTAGGTTCAGGCTTTCTGTATCTGTTCCGGCTTCAGATGATTTTGAGGGTATGAAGAAGTCGTGGGAAGATTTTTATGCGTTTGGCAATCGAGGTATGTGTTTCTGATTCAGTTAAAATGTCGTTTCAAGGGAAAAGAAATGGAATTTGTGTTTAAATGATTGAACTTTGGCAGGGTATTCCAGAGGGAGGCGAGAACCAGATACATTTACTCTTCGAGGTCTGCCATCGCGGTGGTTTTCGGAGCCGAGGGTTTCATCCAAGCCTTCCATGCTGGTTACTCACACCATCTTCTCGGCATTTGGCCAGATAAGGTTAGTTTTCCAATCGTCCATCGATTAACGCTCCCGTTACTGACCAAGTTTAATTTTTAATCTTTGTACTATTGACATAAATATTTTCTTGTATAAAATTTCGGAGATGATTTTATGCAAAAATTCAGCATTCTAAGGACGTAATTGAGTTGTAGTTTGACTTAAGTATTTACTACACTACCAGAAAAAATAGACATGATTGAGTTTGAAGGTGATCAATAAATTTTATAATTTAATTTTAAGTTCTGAGGAGCATATCTCTGAGAAATCTAGATTCTAGCATGATGAAGATTGGTTTGAATATTTTGCTTCGAGTCTTTTAGTTTATTTCCTTATTGAAAGAAGCAAGCAAAAAAAGTAAAAAAAAAAAGGAACACCAACCTGGGTTGGCTCAGCTGGTTGAAGGAATGTATTGCGTCTACATGAGCCATGTTTTGAATCTCTGCTTAGATTGATACTTGATAGTTTCCCTTGGTGGTTTGGATGGCCTCCTTGAGGGACCAAAGGTCTTCAGAGGCAATCATTTAGGTTGGTCCTTGCTTGTCCCTCTGAGATCTTCGGATACAAGTATGCCTATCCCACCGGCAGGAAAAGAAGTAAGAGAGAACAACTTGTCGAAGACAAAGAAAAAGATAAAACATCGAAGTTAATTATATGCATTATGAACTTTCAAAATCTGTTGTTCCTTTACCGACCAGTTTTAAGACTATGACCACCACAGAAGCTGACGGTTCATATAAAACCCAAGTTGCTTGTGTGATATCATTAAATGTGACTCAACTATTGCCTGCACTGTTATTTATCTCCTTATTGTAAATCCTTTTTCTGATCTATAACTTGAATGCAATAGGAATCTTACTGTTGCGGAGGATGATGATCTACGTGAGGATGCAAACGAAGAGAGTGAAGGCCTAGTTTCAGGCCTCTATTGCAAGATTGTTGTTCAGTTTGAGAAATACAAAGACTTCTATGATGCACTACGAGTATTGTGTGGTCGGTCCTTACAAAAGGTATTAGCCTGGCTTCTGTGCATTTTTATTTGCTTTTATCTTCAGTCATTGTGAGTTACACACACATCCAATTTATCACTTGGCAGCAACGCTTCATATCATCATGTTCATGTAGTTGTTTTGCTCTGCTTTAGGTGAATTCATATTGTATCAGTTTATCATTTACGCAGATCGCCAATCCAATTCATTGTGCCGGCACTAATAAGAAACAAAAGAATGTTGCCAACCTTAACTGAAACTAGAATAAGGAAGCATTTGGCATGAAGAATACTCTACTAAAACGGAAGCTGTGGATACTTAACTAAATCGTGATTATTTATGAGTTGTAAATGAACAGCAAGGGTCACGTCTAAAGGCTGATTATGAAGTTAGTTGGGAGAAAGATGCACCTTTTCGGAATTCAAGGAATCAGATACAAGAGAAGGATAACAGAAGTGAAGCTCCCAGACGCCACTCATACAGCTCCCGTCACAGTCCAGAGACCGTGCGCCCAAGGAGATTTAAGGTTAGATTAGTGCAAAATCGATTATAGCTTACAAGTCTTCCATCATTTGACCAAAAACCCTTTATTTGATGCAGGAATAAGGAATCTTCATTTTAATATTGTTGTGGTATATGGACTGCACCCAGTATCTTTTGGAGAGAGACTTCTACTATCTGGGTCAAAGTCAAGGAGGTGGTTTTACTCTGTGCATTGCATCATAACCTAAAAGGGAGCATTTCTCCCGGGGTTGGCCAAGATCCATGACGCTGGTTGGATTTTAAGCTAACGCAATTCAGATTTTAAGTAGATGATATTTTCGCCTTTTGTTTATCGATATATCTTGTCCTTATTCTAGATTGCAAGATCCAGGAACTTTCGCCTTATGTATTCTCTGGTGTTGCATTGGTCGTGGAAGTTTTTAAATCTGTGTACGGTGACAGCTGATCCATATGATATTAAGTAAATTTGACTTGGCGTTGGAAAAATTTCTTCATGACAAAACACTTTTTACAATCTTACTTCTTATACTGTAAATTACGATGGAAAAGTAACTTCTACCATGAATTCAAAAGTTTTTAAATCTGTGTACGGTGACAGCTGATCCTTTTTAAATTTATTAATTTATGATATTTTTATTTGTTATAAAGTTATTTATGATAATAATAACTATACTTCAATTTTATGATTTGATTTATTTGTTGCAAATAAAGATTATGGATTTCTTTACAAAGCAACCAAATGTCGTTAAAATTGAGTAAATCATACTAATGTCATTTAGTGATACTTTATGTTTTTTCATAACAATGAATTAGTGATTGTGTTTATTTATTGGATGATTTGTATTGTAATTTACTAATTATATTTTTAAAAAAAAAGTGGATTTGGAGAAAAGTTAAAATTTGGAAAAAAGGTGTTTTTCTTAGCGAACTTCTACCATGAATTCAAAGCTCAACTAATCAGTTGGGAAGGAGTTGGATAATGGGAGTGCATATGCGGAACCTAATCAACAAATCAGTTGAAATTTTATCAAAAAAAAAAAACTAATCAGTTGAAAAGGAGTTGGATAATGGGGGTGCATATATGGAAGGAGAATTGGATTTTTAGATATTGACATGTCTACTTCACTGGAGATTAATAAAATGCTGGATTTAACTCCGTTGATTGATGGATTTGGAAATTTTACCCAATAAGATAACGTTCGTCCAAACGTATTTATTTATTAACATACCATTCAGTGTGCTCATCAAAATGTATAATTAATATCCTGATGTGCCTATGTTCAAGACTTCCAACACTGCTTACAGAAGCAAATTATGGATTCGGCAGGATAGAGCCAATTAATTAGCCACCTCATGTTGCTTTTAGGTGAAGTGTAAATGCTATTTTTCTGGGGTCCAGGATTCGGGTTAGTTGGTATGGGACTGGAAGAGTATTTCACAGAACATTTTGCAATGAACTGATTTGGTTTCAGTTAAGCTTAAGTAATTGCTGGGTATCGAGGATGTTTCTTACTGGCTTACCTGCCCTACTATTCCTTTGAAGACGACATAGACTAGATTAACGTATTAGATTAGGCTGCGCAACCAATGATTTCTAAACTAAGATGAAGCCCAGGACTTGCTTCACGTAACTTTAATTGAAGCAGACAACTACTACATTTTCAAGTTTCTTACACAATAACCCATTAACCTGACATGGATTACCATCTCAATCTAGCTCTACCTTGATAATAGTCAATTCCATAATTTACAAATTGCGAAGACAACGAAGGAATTGTCAGCCCCGTCTTAAAGCACGTCAAAGAGAAAACGTACACGTATCCACAGAAACAAAATCCCAACTCATGAAAGAGGAAAAAAAGGGAACAAAGGAGATCAGATCAGTTGAATTCACCAGCTTTTCTGACGGTCGAATTTTCTTGCAGACTTATCCTCTGAAGCCGCAGCCTTCTCACTCAGCCTTCTTGTATAACGTTTCTTCTTCATCATTGACTCTCTTGATAATGATCTATCCTTCACCGTGGAGGCTGTATACCACAAAATACAAGTGCAGATAGTTACAACTGATCGCCCAAACACCGTCAAGAGCCCCAAAATCATAATCACCATTAGCGGTAGGTAGAAAGAAGGGCGGATCCACATATTCCTGCAGAGATTCTTCTTCTCTGCGCTTTCCTCAGATTCCAACTTGGGTTGCTTTGGCGGTTCCACTACGGGCTGTGACAGTGAGTTAGAAGCGACATGTCGTACTTTGAGTTCTTCATCACTCTTGTGCTTCTGGTCTCTATCTTTCGCCTTGATAATAAGCGGGACGACATCATTAGAGCTGGAATTGGAGGACACGAAGCGAATAAAAGAGATATCCTGCGGCCTCGTCTTGGAATAAATCTCCTGCCTTTTCCTGTGAAGATCAGCTAAAAGTGCAGAAAACTGGTCCAGGCCTCCCTTGGAATATGGGTTTTTGTTCCTGCTCTTTCTGAATTTTCTTGGACTATCCAACCAAACTTCATCTTCTTCTTCTTGATTGAAGCTGCCGCACACCAAATGATTCAGCATGTGGAAGGAACTTGCAAGTACAGGTTTTGGGGGAGTGATATGTTTAGGTGTGTGAGGACGTTTCGGGAAGGCATATATGGAACTATGGTTAGATTATATGAATACGGAGGAGGGAAGACTTGGAAGTAGCGTTATTCAAAGTCCACGCAGATGATCCAGCTCTAATCCTTTAGAAGTTTCCCATTTGATTTATTGGGGAAGAAGAAACAAACGGCGCCTCAGAGTAAATGATTGAACATGTTACTTGTGGAGAATGGAGATGAACAGGTCTATAATTCGTTGATATAAAAATTCCAAAATGTTTGTTATAGCCCGTTTTTATCCAATACATACGTCAATTGTCTATATCTTCTGGAAGAAATTTGAAACACCCCTTTCTTAAAAAAAAAAATCAAAAGGAAATAATTATGTAAATGTGGTAACTGGTAACTGATTGTGTTTGATGATGTATAAAAAACATAAATTTCATTTTACTTTGATGTTTACTTAGATAAAAATACAATTAAAAGACAAAATATATAGGAAAAAGTTCATATTCCATACAAGGAAAAATGAATTCATTTACTATTTCTTTTCTGCATTTTTATCTTCTTACATCAAACAGGGCATACTTGGATATTTCCTATACCCTGAAAATGATCAATTCAATATGTTTAAAACTTTAACAGTACCCTTTTTAATTATTAAACTTATTTTAAAATTGTATTTTCAAACCATGATTAGTCAATGTCGGGCTGAAAAAAAAAATCATATATATCAGATCGGAATAACCTATATTATATACTCAATAATGTCAACTATAATATATATACGTGTCTGTGTATGTATATTCTTTTCAGATGTGCGTGGAAACTGGAAAATGGGTTTGCCAAAGCTTATACGTTGACCAATTCTGCGAAGAAATTACAATTTCGGACTAAATAAGAAGGATAATAGTTTTGATCTCTGATGAATTTTTTTAAAAAAAGTCAGTTGACCAAAATGATGACCTTGATTGCGAGATGAAAATTTCTTTTTTATTATATTGAGGATTGAACTTTGAACATGTATGTGTTGTGTGTATTATCGCCTACTGATATCAGCTGAGCCATGAAAGATGGATGTTTTTATCATGTAACTTTTTTCTAATAACCAGGAGCAAAATTAATATTAATTTTCGCCAATTATTTTGTTAAGAAAGAGGCGTCCTGATTACGGCAGCCATGGTGTTATGAATAATACAAACACGTTATCTATCTTTGCGTACTACCATACTTGATCTCTTCAATCTTCGGGTCCCAAGGCTTTTGATTTTTGATATGATCTTGTTCTAAATAAAATTTTGACATGTGACCTTTTGTATGTGGGAACATGCATGACTGAATGATTTTTAAAAACATTATCAATTCCTATCCAAAGCTGGCTGCGGCATACGCTCCTTTCTGATGCCTTGCATGTCTCCTGGAAGATAGGTATCTGCCTCTCCTGTTGGAAACTCTGGGATGCTCGCAACAGGAGGATTTTTTCCGATGAAAGATTAAATGCTGAAGGGATCTTAGCCCAGGTCAAGTCGATGGTTGTACATTCTCTGAAATGTAATGATAGGCTTAGTTTCATTTTATAGCTTTCTTTGTTATAGCTGAACAGCACCTGATTATTCTTATTAATAGAATTCCACTTCATTAAAAAAAAAAAAAAAAAAAAAAAAACATTATCAACATTTCAATAGAGAACCTTAACCTTTTCAAATTTGCGGGACGCCTTATTTTGCTAATAATAATAATAATAATAATAATAATAATAATAATAATAATCTGGCAACTGAGGAAAGAAAAGAGAGGTTAACATATACTCCCTCCGTTCCTAATTATAAGAGCTAGTTGACTTTTTTGGAGAGATTAAGGAAGCTAATTAAATTACTTTAGAGTATTTTTATTTTTTCCTCAAAACTAATTGGTTTGACTAATAAATTAATATATGATCTAAAGATGCACAACATATTATATGATTAAGTAACTTATTTAGTTTCTTTAACCTCTCCAAAAAAAGTTAACTAGATCTTATAATTAAGACCGGAGGTAGTATATGGCATGAGATTCAGGAACCAATTACGTAGGTTGTTGAAGCGCATTTAAAGACCTTGTAAAGTTTGGTGCATCAGCTTCTGTATGTCTCTCTTGATCTTATCCCCGCCAGTGCCTGCTTCTCTATTCCAGCTCCCTTCTTAATTATTATCTCATACTAACCTCTCTCGTCCTAAGATTCAACTGGCGAAAAGGTTAGACACTCTCACTAAAAAGGAGGGGATTCGATCTTAGAGTTTGTTAAGACATTGAGGGAGGCATCTTAAGGGTTTACGAAGCAACAGGAACCCAAGTTATGGAGGCATATGTATTCTTAGCTGAATTCCTTACGGAGTGGGGTCCAAGCATCTACCCTTGAATTGTAGGTGTCTGAGTGAAGTCAACCCCTCTCCTAAAATTTTTATATCAAAAAAAAAAAAATCTCATACTCAAGATTAAAGAGAAGTGCATTCTCAATTATTATTGATACAATTTATTGCTTTATCTTTTTTATATAAAAAAATTATTATTGTTTGAAATTTAGGCAATAATTAGTAGATGTCAATGACCAAAGTCCAAAAAAGGTTTTTGCTGTTATTCTCCCCCTTCATTATTAACAAATGAAATGGACATTCATTCTTTGTGGTGAAACTCGTTAGAAAGGAAATGGACTTTATTTGGTGTAACAAGAATCCATTTTCACACAACTCATTCCTTAACCATGTAACGACGATACCGATTCCCTTGAATGAAAAGAATCTTCGGGTTCTTTGAATTCAGGGGCCTATATGGACATGGCTTGTAATTCTGTACATATTTAGTCAATACAGTCCTTTTCACTCAAAAAAAGGAATCTACTGTGAGAATCTTTACATCCTTTCCTTATTGTTGTTTGGGCTTTGATGGATAATTGTTGCAAACATGACAATAGTGTTAAGAGCCCAACGATTGGGAAGTCAAAATACTTGGCTGTCACTACTTTGTGAGAAACATGCATGCACACCACATTCTTAGCATATCATATCTGTGAAATTAGAATTTTCCACTGCACTGTACTAAAATATGGTTCAAAAGCGTCCACCTGACACCGACAGAGGTAATTAACTTGAAATTATCTCTATCTGGATGGCATGCATAATTAAATCGATTTTACACAAACACGACAATTTCAATTCACGTCCGACCAGGTTCCACTAAGTAGTAAGTACCATAGTAAAGTGACACTAGAATCCACAAATTCAGCAGTTCCGGGTGATTCTGCGAAAGAAACTGTCAACTCTGATATTTCGATTGCATTCACAAGAACCTTCAACACCTGCAATAGGATTCAAGACCAATTCGGTTGAGTCCAACACTGAAAATGACAATACCCACGAGCACAACAATAAAACAACAGTACAAGGACTGAAGCAAGCAACAGACTCACTAGGATGTCATTCTCCTCCCAAAATGTTTCTCAACTTCCCCATCAATCATCGTAATCAATGTTTTCATCATTCTTCATGTACTTTTCCTGAACTGCTGCAACTGTGGATTGCTGAATCAAGGGAAAACTAAGATGCAGCAAAGTGAAAGTATGCAATGAATTTGAGACACACACATTAGTCCGAGCGTAAGCAAATAGTATTCTAAAATAACACAAATATACTCAAAATATCATTTCATAGATTTCATTTTTGCCTAAATAAGTAATTTCACATCTACCACTTTCATTTTCGCCCTTCTAATCTATATAAAATAAGCAAAGGAGAAGATTATTTTCTATTACATTTCCATTCTCTTCGTTGTCATTTCTTCCATTTTGTTTCCCTATTTATTTTGTTCCCATACCAAGAGTAAGAAATTCCGAGTCCATAGTCCAATTATGTTAACCCCATTTTCTATTTGTAGCAAAGGGAAAATTCATAAAAAAGGCTAAGAACCATTACATAAGACAGCTTAAAAATGATAGGCCAGAACTCTTCCATTGTGTTATCTTTTATTTTTTATTGTACCATTACCTCATCATCGCAATCATTCTAGAGCAGAATGAATTTTAGTATAAAACAGTATATGACAGAAAAACATAACTCTCCTGAAAAACCAAGTGTGCTGAACAGAGGTAACTCTGTCACGCAACAATCCAAGGATATCTATAGTAATCCCAATCTACAGGGCCAACAGCAATCTTGCTGAATTCAACCGCACTTGCATCTATGCCAGCAAATATGTACCCATTGCTTTTGTCTATCAGCTTCACTAAATTCCCAACACTTTCTTTGTCCTGAAAAGGAGATACAGACAAATAACCAAAATCTAAAATTTTGATGCACACTCATCAAAGACCAGAGTTCAGAAGTTACATTTGGAGTACCTGAATATCTAAGGTTGTAAAATTTACAAGACTGAAGTCTTCTATAACTTGACATAATTCCTTCGTCAGTTTTCTGTGCAGATTAACACACAACTCAGTTAAAACAAATGCCTTTTTTAAGGCTATAAAAGAAAGGATAAGAGAATAATCACTTGAGACCTTAAGAGAGCCAAGAGGACACAAACACCAAACACTTATCAGTTTGTTTTACATAGGTGTGACAAGTGTTCAGAATCATAATATTCTTATCCAAAATGACAACCTCTACTTACCCAAAGATGTGATCAAGTTTTCATAATCGTTAAATATACGGACAACTAATTTAATCCACCTCTTTACACCTGTTCACATTAGTTTGCAGGTTAACATTTTCAAAATTATGAATTCTAGAAGCTACGCAATCACAGAACTTGGCATGGTGAAACATCTTGTGAAAAACGTGGATCCTATTCATTCTTGCAGATCACTATTTAGTGTTTTTACTCTCCCAAAGCATTTCTCATCTTGAGCTCCCACAACCAAAGGCAAGTCCACACATCAAGAAATGATGGCATATAAAATTACCAATGTAGTCAAAATGGCTACATCATAAATAAGGAGGCAATCTAAAGTTGTAAACAGAAAACATGTTCAATGCTATTTGAAACAAAGCACAGTTAAAGAACAGAGATTCATCGAGGACAGCAAATTTTTTCAGACACCAAACCTGTACTTAGCAGCTCGAGGATCCTGATCAAGATGGCGTTGTAAATATGACAAGTCTTGCACATCCGTGTAGAAATCAAGGTTAAATGCTGCACCCATCAAAATATAACAGTTAGAATGGATCTCTGTCACTCACCAGAACTAAGTACCCGTTTGGTAACCCCTTTTGAAAAGCTATTTTGCGCAAGCCGAGACAAAACTCCTCTCATAACTTACCTCGTAAATCCCAAAAGCTATTCTCCAAAAGGGGTTTCCAAACGGGCACTTAAACGCATTCACCTCTAGGACCTAAAAGTAAGTAGCAGCGCACCTAGCCTTCCATAGCTCTCAATTAAATCAATTTTTGACAAGACATTAATGTGCGGGAGTTCTAGATGTAGCATTGTTGATAGGGATAGAAGCAATGCACTAATATACTTTCCAGGGTCACTGCAAAGATGAGCATCAATCAAATGCACTGCAGTCAACTGCATAAAATGAGCAAGCAAATAACTGTAAATAATCTGGCATAGGAAAAAAATATTAATAAAATATGGAATCCCACGCAACCAATATGTCGAGATCAGAAGTATACCCTTAGATTCAATTTTTTAATGAGTTTCATGATGACGTTCTTGGCATTTGAATGAAGGAAAAATAATTCAACTTGGCCAGGAAAATCAAACAGTAGATAGTGATCTGAAATGATCAATCAATTGTAAGAAAAAGAGAAAAATAGTACTGGGCCTGCTTAAGATATTATTAAACTATTATCAGTCTGAAAAGCAAATAAATCTAGTTACAGAGGCATATTGCACAAACCTTTCAGAAGGGGTTCCAACTTTGCTTGTAACCAGTCAATATTCTTCTCTAGATAGTCCATACAATACACAAGGCCTGGTTGGAGAACAGAGGAAACTTTAGAAAACACACTCTTGGTTAATTTACATGCTCAATGACTTCTTAGAATTCTTGTCGTGTATGCCCTCAAAAGCACATATCAGAAAACCATGAGCCGTTCCAACAAAAACCACGAAAAAGAATATTAAATTGAAGTTTTAGAAGGCTTACCCCCATTAGGACCTAGAGAATGTTCCGCCATTACATCACTTAATTTCACAATATCCTCGATGTTCACAGCACATTCGTAGCTATCTTTTATATAAGGGTAAACATACAAATCAAAGTGTGCAAATAAAAATGACACACAGAAAAGTGACAAAGTTCGAAGG
Source organism: Acacia acuminata (assembly GCA_019022655.1). Lineage (NCBI taxonomy): Eukaryota > Viridiplantae > Streptophyta > Magnoliopsida > Fabales > Fabaceae > Acacia > Acacia acuminata. The sequence goes on from JAFJYI010000015.1 coordinate 1,523,413, forward strand.
AAAAAGCGGAAAGGATACGGCAGTGAATCATTAGCAGGATCCAGATTAATTACAGCAACCTTCCTGCACATTAAAAATAAAGTTGTCACTTGACTGTAGTTGCTAGATTAGCAGCACCATAAATTTTCAACTGAATATCGAACAAACTTATTCTGTTTTAGGTCCTGAGCACACAATTGGCCACATTCATTTATTATTACTGTCAACTGAAACTAGCAATAGTTATAGGTAGTGTTAGCTTCAGTCAAATCGTGCTTATAGTTATACTTGTCACATTTCCTCCAAAACAAAAGAAACCACCATTTGAAAAGCAAAGATTTGTGAACTTTTTAGCGTCTATTAATGGATGCCGTGAAGAGTACTCGTTACCTTCCAATAAGATTCAGGAACTGAGACATGCCATTGCAGTAGGTTGTTTTGCCAGAGCCAGGAGGGCCAACTACTACTTGCCCAAACACCATCTTCCTTCTTTCCCAGAAAATAAAATTAAGAAGATTGGGCAACAGCACCTGCGTGGAGATGGCGGTAAAACGGAGGGAGGGGGCAGGTCATAGAAACTAAAAGGAAAAGAAACATGGGAAAATTAGCGCCAAAGACCTAGAAGAGATGATATTTATTGAGGAGGATCTGAAGGACCAACTATCAAAATTTAAACAGAAATACTGAATTACCCCGATTAAGAGAAAAAAGTTTTTCTTACCCTCCAACTCTTGCCTTCTCATTTCTCACCCAACTTGCGGCGTCTGTGTAAATAAGAGGATATTTAGGTTCAGTGTTTTCAAATTAAGGCATAAATAGGAGGATATTCACTCCATAAGCCCCGTTTAATCAAGTAAAGACAGTTAATTTTATAATTCTGATAGCAATTTAGCATTTCGAGTTATAATCTATTTGTCATCTATCATCGTCACCTTTACGAAAAGGTTCCAAGTTGCATTAAACCGGAGGTTGCAGTCGCAGAAAACCATGTGATGAAGGCTGCTTAATCCACACTTGGAATACCTGCAGTCTTCTGTTGAACCTCTACAACCAGGTGAGATTTTTTTTTAAACTCTTTACCGGTTTCTGTTGAGGAGGAGAAAACTGGCCGACAGAGGGAAGCACACCGGAATAGAGAACGGCCCACGGCGAGAGGAGTCCCCCCTAGCACACTCAGAGACGCCCTAAAACACAATAAACCAGAATACCCGGACCCAAAAGAAACAAACAACACAGATAAACAGACAACCAGAGTGAAAGCAAGACAAATACCCGGGAAAAGACTAGAAGAACCCATACAGTTCATCCGAACAAGGAAAGGTGAAACATAAACAAGGGGTGAACACGAAAAGGACATTCATTAGTTACCTGAATGGATGTGGCAGAACCTAGAGTAGCAGGCGGCAGCGGCGGCTGCTGCTGGAGAAGCAAGAGGCGAGACGACGCTGGAGGAGGAGAGGAGTGACAGTGTGACACACAGAAGCCGTGGGAAAGGGCGGCATGTGACGAGAAGAGGGAAAAAGGGCTAAGGGTAACCGTGGAATATCGCAAATTTTGGATGAGCAATTTGGTCCGGACGACACACAAAATTTATCACGGAGGGTTTTGAACCAAAACATTATTTTTTTTATGGGATAGGATATTGTTACTACTATTTTTTGTCACTACCATTTTTTCACCGTTAGATCAAAATCTCGATAGAGACCGAAATGATAAAGGTAGATGAGATTCTGATTTAACGGTAAAAAAATGGTAGTGACATTGGGAGTGACAATATCTTATCCCTTTTTTGATACTTTGATTTAAGCTTGTAATTTATAGGAAGAGATACTCAGAATCCTTTTTCTTTATAATTTAATTTTTTAAAATCTTGTATGTGTGTCTCATATTTTAATAATTTTAATTTATTTATTTATGTAATAGGTTACAAAATATGAAATTTGAACCATTGATGTTTTATTCCGCAGATTGAGATGAGATTTTAGGAAGAAAATAATATAAAGGATTATGAGAGAACTCAAAACCTAATTTATGGAGATCCCTACAATCATAAAGGTGAAGTTTCTTGACATGTTTGGATCAAATATTATATAATTATGATTCCTGGTCGAAGGTCTAATTTCAAATTCAATTTACTTCATTTCTTATATTTAAACTTCAATAATTGCACATAGACAATTTTGATTTTGTGACTATCCGCCCTATCAATCAAATATGAAGTAAGCTGTTTAACCCAAAATTGGTCATATTAATATAGTTATATCAATTTATTGAATCAATAACTTAGTTATAGAGATCTTTACAATCATGGGATATGAAGCTTCTCGGTATGCTTAGATCACATTAATATAATTATAATTTATGATTTAACGTATGATTTCAAATTTGATTTAATTCTTTCCTTATAGTTAATAATAACAAGAGGGCAATTTTGATAGTGTGATTATCCCAAAAAAATCATAATAATTCAATCCAAAAATATAGATTTAGTATAATAAAGGGTAAGTTACTAAATGAATTTATTTTAATAAAAAATGCAACAAAAATAAAAAATATAAATTAGAAATGGGGGCATCTCGAGAATCGAACCCAGGCCCTCCCCACCGCTCAAGGCAAAAATCATACCACTAGATCAAATGCCCTTCCAGCAAGTTAACACCTATGTTTGGATCCGCGTCCGAGAGCAGTGCGTTGGAGTGGGAAAAAAGCTCAATTGGAGGTTTTTGGGTCATCCTCTCAAGCGTATTTCACCTAGTTCTTCCTATTCTTTGACCTTGTATAGAGCACTCACATAAATTAATCCTCGAACGACACGGAGATTCTTCTCCTATTCTTTGACCTTGTCCAAATCGTGATCCAACGGTCCGATGAAAAAAAAAAAAAAAAAAAAATTTTGAAGTTTTGTCTTTTCGAAAAAGACTCGTTGGATCATAAATTAAGGATATCCCCGAACGACACTCTATTCCTTCATACCCTTTTGCTTTTGCCACAATGCTTCACCTATTCTTACTACTATGTTTTCTATTCCCACCTCCCATTGTCATCTCTTTCAACTAGGATGGTCTCTCCCTCTACAAATTCAAGCTCTCCACTCCTCTTGGAACGACGCCGCCGCCTACCTCTAGGTCGGATGCTCAACCTCTCCAGCTCCAACATCGTCGGCCCATTCCTTGCTTCATTGTTTATTATTTTTTAAAAAAAAATTTAATTTTTTTCAAATTAAAATTAAATTTTTAATCTTCAATTATTTTAATATATACCAATTCATATATATGTGTAGTATTTAGTATAACTCATTCCCTTTATAATCATTTTTCATCTCAATTAACTTTTGAAGTAATAATCCAAACACTCTTAAGTTTGGAAAAAAATCACTTCTGCCATCTTCAATTCAAACATAAATTATATTTACAACTTGACTTTTTCTTATCTTATTTATACAAAAGTCAAATAGAAAATAAGTTACTTTTTTACTACTAACCCAAACCAAACGGACTTAATGTAATATTCCCACCAGTTGCTAAAGACCTCGTTACACAGTCATTACTCTAACTAGGTACTACCTCCAGTCCTAATTATAAGAGTTAGTTGACTTTCTTTGGAGAGATTAAGGAAGCTAAATAAGTTACTTAATCATTTCATATATTAAATATTCTTAGATTATATATTAGTTTATTAGTCAAACTAATAAGTTTGAAGAAAAAAATTAAAATTAAAATACTTTAAAGTAATTTAATTAGCTTTCTTAATCTCTTCAAAAAAAGTCAACTAGCTCTTATAATTAGGACCGGAGGGAGTATTTACGAAAGGACAAGTTACAATATTGCACAAAGGGAATAGATATGGACACATAATGGGTGTGTTTGGGTTCGTGTTGAAGGGGAAAAAATGTAGTGGAAGAAAAGAAAACTCTCGGCAATGAAAAAACGCAGTGGGCAGGTGTTTGGATTCCCATATGACCAACCGAGCTTATAAAAAAAAGTCCCAGCAGAGGAGAAGTCAGAAATTGGAGCTTTTAGGCACAATGGTGTTGAGGAGAGAGAAGCTGTATTGTACGGTTTCAACTTTTACTGCTATTGCTACAGTAAGGGCGTGATGTGTCAGAGAGATGTGGTGGGCAGTGGGCTATTGGCAGTCTTTAGTCAAGCACATAAGTAGTCGGCAGTAAAAACCCTACCGGTGGAACTTCACCCATGAACGGAACCGGTGGCAGTGGATGGGAAAAATGGTGAAGCAATTCCGAAAGTAGAAAGGAGGGGACGCTGACTGTGATAGTGGTGGTGAGCGACGGAGTCGATGGTGGTGGTCTCCTCCTCCAAGCTTCCCAGATCAATTCGACCCTCTCATCCGTCAATCTCTCTCTATGTTTTCCTAGATTAAAGTTCCCTACACTAGTGTGATGTCCAAAGTGTGTTCTCGGGTCTGTAGCTTCCTAGGAAGAAGGGTTCCCGGTCAAAAAGCAAGTTTTAACCAAGGACCTATTTGTAAATTTTGAAAGTTTTGAAGAGGGACTGAAGTGTAGATTTTTAAAACATTTTGGGGCATAAATGTAGCATGTAGCATTCAATAAGATCCATGCTCTTTTTAGTATTTTTCATTTCAACCGACTTTTCAACCCTAAAGGGAAAAAAAGTCACTTCTGCCACCGTTAATCCAAGTACAAATTACATCTATAACCTAATTTTTTTTCTTACTCAACTGTTATAAATGTCAGATAAAAGATAAAAGATCACTAATCTAAACAGCCTCAACTTATCCTTCTTGTTTCTTTGCTTTTACTCACTTACATGCACAGTAGGACCGGTAGATGGCAGTGGGTGCTTTAATAATGACAAAAATGGTTGTAGATGACAACTTTATGATTGTTGCCAAAGTCTACTTTAACCTCTTGGTCTCCGCAATTTTCTGCAGCTCACATTCCTCTTCCCCCTTTTCCTTATCCTCAATTTCTTCCTTTAATTTCTTCTTCCTCTCAGATTGTCTGCTTCAGTATGGCATTTGCAGGAACAACCCAGAAATGCATGGCCTGTGAGAAAACAGTTTATTTGGTTGATAAGTTAACTGCAGATAACCGAGTGTACCACAAGGCTTGTTTCCGATGCCATCATTGTAAAGGAACCCTTAAGGTATCTTTTCTCCTATTACAGATTTCCCACGATTGTGTTGACTCTTTCTACGGCCTTCTAACCTTGGATCCAATGTCTGCAGTTCGTCATCACCAGAATGACTTTTTTGAAAAAATTATTAAAATTAAACTGTAAGAGCCATCATTTTGAGCATTATTCTCTCGGGACGCCTTCTTTCGGGACTTTAATGATTTCTTTATTTGATTTACAAAAACTCACCATGATTCGTATTTGCTATCTTAGACTTCCTTCTTGGTTTGATCTTTCAAATGTCTGACTTCTAAGGTAGATCAATTGACGTGGCTATCTCAATTTTAGCCGATACGACTGCTTTCATTGGAAATTCTTTCCCTGTTGGTGCAGTAAGGCATTTTAATTTTCATTTGTTTTAAGAAAAAGTTATTTATTGATAAATGAATCTGCAGCTTAGCAACTACAATTCTTTCGAGGGAGTTCTGTACTGCAAGCCACACTTCGACCAATTGTTCAAAAGAACCGGCAGCCTTGAGAAAAGCTTCGAAGGTAAGCAAGGATCAGGAATCGAATTATCATATACGCCCCATCTATATTTTTCGGCCACTAAATTCTACTTCCTTTTCTGTGATTAGGGACACCAAAAATTGCTAAACCAGAAAAAATCATTGATAATGAGGTACTTAACGCTACATAGGTGTTGGCCATGTGCTGACGCACAACAGGACAATTTCAGTTCAATAACCTTAATCTAACATTGAGCTGTTTATAAATCAGAAGCCTGCAGTGGCCAAAGTGTCAAGTATGTTTGGTGGAACCAGGGAGAAATGTGCTGGTTGTCAGAAAACGGCTTATCCAACGGAGAGGGTATGTTATGAACAAAATGTTCTATGACAGAGAGAACTTGTCATTCTGCATAAATATCACAGGCGTCTTAGTTTTTACTAATAGAGGAAAAAATTGAGATCAATATTTTGCAATGATACAGGTTACTGTGAATGGAACTCCATACCATAAGAGTTGTTTCAAATGTTGCCATGGAGGGTGTGTTATAAGTCCCTCCAACTACATTGCACATGAGGGCAAACTCTACTGCAAACATCACCATACCCAGCTGATCAGGGAAAAGGGCAATTTGAGCCAGCTTGAAGGTGACCGCGACAAGAGTAATGTGCTTGATAAAATTACTGATGAACAAGTTGCTGCCCTCACTTAGAAGAGTCAGAGAAGTCACGTCTTCAACTTCTATAGTATCTGCCACCTGTTTCTGCTACATGTTTTCCTCTACATTGGTTGCTGTTTTGCTAGTTGAAACTTGAAACTAAATGTGTGGACCCTCATCTTTTGTTTTTGAATTTGATATCTTAATAAGTTAGAACTTCTTCAGTATCCTCATTAAACTCTCATCGCATGTCAAGTTTATTTACCAAGTTTTGATGCAGTCCAATTTTTGTTCCATCAGAGTCAGAAGCATGCAAAGTCATATGTCTTCGCCAAATTATCAACAGCACAAGCATGTACTATAACAAAAGATACTTGCAGAGGGAAACAAAACAACTAAACAAGCTACTGTTGATAGGAAGAAGCAAACATAAACGTTTGCATGATGGACGTTTGTGAACCCCAATCGAATCCGATTTTAGGGTCGATGTCTATTCATAAATAGTTCATTTGGTACACTATAATAGCCAAACTTGCGAGATATTGGCTTCTGAACGAAGAGTGCTGTAAATTAGCAATGAAAATTGTTAAAGTAAATGGATTAGTATATTGAATCATCTAAACCAATGTACAGAGTCAGCCTTATATAGGCCCAGACCACACACACACTCTTGTACACTTCCTGTATGGGCCTAATACAAAGATACAATACTAATTACTCATACTAATACGCCCCCTCAAGTTGAACACTATTTATGTTAAATGTGCTCAACTTAAACAATACAAAAATAAGGGGATAAGATGAATCAAATTGAATTAGTTTTCTAACCAACAAAAAATAATACAAAATTTCTTCAAACAATCTTCTTCTTTTATGGTAATACTCGTAATGCTCACTATTGTAAATGTTTCTGTCCCTGCCATTTAGGATGTTATTTGAGCTTCTTCTCCATCGCCAAAATCTTCAAATCAATTCCTTTTAAAAATGTCCAAAATCATCAACACTAAGCAGCACTGTTTTTCCTTCTTTGTGCAAACAGCCATGGCCTTGCTCTGTTCTAATTATCTCCAGCAAGTGGCACTCCACATTCTTGACTATGCACTCTTTCTCTTTACCATCTGAATCTACTTCCTCAACCAGTAGCATTCACCAAGATCGAGTAGAGATCTTCGGTTATACTTGTCGTGACCTATAATCTCGATGGAATAACGTCACCAAGAATATAACCATTGATGGAATAACATCACCAAGACAAAAGCGGCTAAACCTGTCATGACCTCTAACCTCGATGGAATAACATCATCGAGAATACAACCATCGATCATTTGTGCTTGGAATTAAGCACAGGGTGAAGAACAAACCAAAAAACCAATGGACGCTCATTTAGATTACCATCTGTGCATCTTGCTGCCACATCAATCATTGCTTCACCACTTGCTGCATCTGCATCTCTACAGCATCTTTTGTCAATCAATTGCTCCATCCTCTTCTCTCTCAGCAACATGTTCATCCATCCTACAACGTTTAGTCCCTGCTTTGCAAAGTAAGTATCTGTTGGTCTCTTTCCTGTCACAAGTTCTTGTAGTAATACTCCAAAACTATACACATCTGACTTCATTGTAGCTCTACCACTTTCAAGATACTCTGCTGCCATGTAGCCAAATGTGCCAACAACTACAGTGGTAACATTAGTATCCTTATCGGCCAAGAGCTTTGAAAGGCCAAAATCGAGACATGAGGCTCCAAGTTTCCATCAAGAAGGATGTTCTTTGGATTTTATATTATTGTGAACAATTTTGGAGAGCATTCATGGTGCAAATATGCCAAACCCCTTGCGAGATCCAAGGGCTATCTTCAAACGAGCACTCCAATTCAAGAATTGTTCTCCACCATTTTCATGCAATAGATAATCATGGATAAGGAACTTTGCCCATGCCCAAAATCTCAAAGTTTAATCAAATGGATAAGGAATCATTTGTTATCGAGAACAATTTCTCGAAAAAGAAGGAGATGCCAAGAAGCAGGTCGGTTGAGACCTTTACCGCCTTCTCCAAGAAAGTTTGTTACGGTTAGAGGGATTCCTTTTAAAGATTACCTTTCCCTTATTATTATTAGTCCATTTAAAACGGGATCGGTTTGGACAAACTACGTGCGAGTAAAAAGTAAAAGTTGACTAAATTTATGTGTGCGTATGCATGCAACCACATGAATATGTAAACATGAATAAATGTGCCAAACATGCCACAATATGCAACGAGACATACACACAACAACAAAATCTCCAAGTTTCTCTCACGTAGGTCGACTCCAGCGAGCCATGAGTATATTTGGCAAACCAAGTACATACATCAAACACATAAGAACGGAGTAAAGAGGTTACTACCATCAAACACGGCAATCGACTACGAGATAAAAATAACCTTAGGTGCAAAATATCACAATTTCCCTAAAATAATAAAATGTAAATATAATTAAATTCCCGAAACAACACCCTATTGATTTTCAAACTTCCTTCCATTTATGCTTTCAAGAACACAACATCAATAAAACCATTAAGATGCTCCATCCTATCTAGAACATAGGAAACCATTGATTTAGTTCGCCTATATTGCTTCCAACTACATATCACTCTTACACTTCTCCTATTCTATCATTTGATCTCCCTTGCACATCAATTAAGTGTTTAAATCATTTTTTTCGTTCTTCTTATCATCAACTCTCCACATCACAAGAAATGTCCAGCCGTAAATGAATGAATACGATGGAGAATTATTGAATATAGAGAGGTCTAAAGTCGGTGGAAAAAAGGAAACATCTTATGGACTTGAACTTTCACTTATTTACCACAACACCATTTAGTTCAAACCCAATCGAAGATGCCAAGAATTAATGGACCTTAATCAAATGACTTCGGCTGAAGCAAATGGACACAAGATTCAATATGACCTTATGACTTCTTCCTAATCACAATCTTGCCATCTTTTTTTTTTAAATTAATTAATTCCTATTTGTTTTGCTGTACGAAATTGATGGATGTGATTGGGTTAATAAATGCAACCCGACATTTAAAACTCAAGGGAATGGAATATTGGACATTAAAATCCACTTGACGGTTTAGGCAAAAAAAGATGGTGAGTCGGTTTGACCCTTTTGGAACCATATAATCATATGGGTGTTTTATCTGATTTAATCAAAGAAATTCATGAGAAAGGGGCTGATGTGGCGTGACCTTCATGAGGCATGCAAAACATATATGTACCTTGGCTAATTTAATAAATTAGTGAAGTGAGGTGATGTGGAGTTCATACCAGTATGATTCCATTTGATCGCCTACAAGACTTTATTTACAACTTAATTCGTTGTTTATTTTGTTGCAAAGATTGGATAAATGTCGAAAATAAATCCTTAATTCCATATAAGGATTTCTCTTCCTCAGTTAACTTCTCCATGCTATAGGATGTTGCCTCTAGAATTTCTAAGCCAAAATCATCTCTTTATTAATTATTCTTTAATTTTTCTTCATAATCCCTAATAAATTTTCATATAACCTCCTTCTCATCCCCTTTGATCAAATTTAATACACATAACGTCATAAAAACTTATGCAAATAAATCCACATTGGATGAAAAATGGGGATATTACAAAGTTCACCATTTAGTTTGGAGAATAGGAACAGAGAACCAATACAGAGACCACAATACAGACTAACCACAATTTTTGAAGTATCAAGAAAGGAAAAAACAAATATGACCTTAATCAGACTCAGGAACAGATCTGTAGGAGAACCACGAATCACCATGAAGGAGAACCACGAATCACCGTGAATACTCAGAGTCGTGAAACCACTGTGGATTCTTGAACCACCGTGAACCACCGTGGATAGAAACGAAAAGTGAAGAGTCGCAAACCATCCAGTCGCAAACCATCGAGAACCACCGTATCGTGAAGAATCCCAAATCCAAATCCAAATCCAAATCCACCGCCAGTCACCGCGAGTCTTGAGTACAACGGCGAGCCACCGTCGAAGATCAGTCAAGAATCGCGCATGATTTCAGAATCGTGAGCCAACGTCTAAAATCGGGCATGTGAAACACCGATGGAACTCAACCCATCGAACCACCGAGAAGGGAAAATGGAAACCAACGAGCACCATTGAAACGGATTCTCCAACCACCGCGAAATAACCACCGTGAGTCACCCCGAAGATCAGGCAAGAACCAACAAAGACCGAGAACCATGAAGCACCGGCAGATCTGAACTTTTCTCCCCCGACATCGCGATCTATGGACGGCGCCAAAACAAGAAGAAAAGGAAACCCTATCGGGTTGTGTAAACCAGTCGGGTCAGTGGCGCTTGGATCTTGCTTATCCGGTGGGTTCTGGGCCTTTGTCTTGAACGTGGGCTGGTTCTTGAATGTATCTTGGTTACTAGGCTGCAGGTGTTTTTTTTTTTTTTGTTAAAAAAAAAAAAATCAACCTGGCTTATGATACCATGTTAAAGTAAATGGATCAGTATATTGAATCATCTAAACCAATGTACGAGACCCCTTTATATATGCCGCACCACACACACACTCTTGTACACTTCCTATATGGGCCCAATACAAAGATACAATACTAATTACTCATACTAATAAAAATAATCAACCTGACGTTGAATTCTCACAAATTGAGAAAGTTGACAAAGTTTATGCTGTTATTTCCTCAAGCCACACCAACTAAAATGAAACGAAAAATGTAACAAAATTGAGCCAGTAAAACATGTTTTGATGATCTGCTTCTCCATTTATTCAAATAATAGTCTTATGGTTTGTTAAAATGGAGAGCTACTCTGATGAGGGCAAGGAAAATACAAGACTTCCCATATATCGAATGAATCATTAATTTTTTGCCGGATAAAAGAGCTCCCCTAAGAATCAAACTAAAAACCAATACTCAAACATCGAAACTCTCTGATCTAGATCGTTGAAAATCATTTATCCCTCCCTCCAAAGACGTAGCAAGACGGCCGGCTGTTCGATCTGTCAAAGTCCGTCGCTTCAGCGTCACATCACCACCATGAAAAGCCCTACCCACCAAACCCAGCAACCTCTCAGGAGTCGGATACAATTTCCTTTGTAATAATCCTGAGTAGGAATCCAAAAACTCTGTGTAAGCTTCTACCACAAGCTTCAAGCTGGCTTCTTTTATTTGCTCCCTCAAATCTTCGTCTGGTATGTTGTAATACTCTTTGTGCTTCTGACAAGTATCACTCACGTACTTCAGAAAGGTTTCAATTTTTTCTGTCACTATACCTCCAATGACGTCCTTCTCCTGTGTCTTCACTTCCTCCATATCCAAGATGCTTACCAGAACTCCCCATGCTTGCATCTGATACATGTAGGCTGATTCCTCTGCCAAGGATTTGTACTTCCTTTTCATATATTGATCACCCAATAGCTCACCAAGCTCTGAGTTTTTGGTCCTCATATATATGTACCAGTACGTATTCATTGCGAATATATTGACCAAAGTTTTGTCCCTGCAACGAGAGCGTTTAGACTCTATGTTTCTTTGAAGGGCATCCATGATGTTGAAAATGGCTTCCTTCAGTAAATCCTCGCCATTGTCGGGTTTTGATAAGATCCCAGCTTTCCATATCTGCTCTGTTTCGAGAACATTTCCCATGGCTTCTCTGTAATTCTTGGTAGCAAGGTATTTCAGGTAATTAATGGCATACCTTACTAGTTTGGGAACAGAACCATCTTGTGGAGGTGGAATACCATCTGTGTTCCCTTCAATTTGCAGCCCAAATTCCCAAAATACTTTGCTTGACGCGTCGATTATAAGCTTCTCGAGCTCTCTGAACCGAGTGCAGAAATCTACTCCAGCTTCGCCGTCAAAAATTTCCGAGAATTCAGGTTTGAGCTTTTCTAAGGTCTCAAACATATCCAAGAGCTTGAACAACTTCTGTGGCTCTTTACTGCTTCTGGCTACACCTTCTCCGAATCGAAAGAACACGGCCAATATTTTGTCAGCTATTTTGGCGAAGCATTCAGGCCATACTAATCCAGCCATGACCTTACCCAAAACTCTGTAGCTGAGCTTCTTTTCAGAGAAGAGAACTTTCTTCACAGCAACTTCAAAGTGTTGGATCCAAAGGGTTATTGCCGTTTCTAAGCTCTCCCATTCCATTTCATCAATTCCTTCTGGAGTATATGTTCTCAAGTAATCTGGGTTTAGCCTCATTAATGCCTTGGCTGCCCTTCTATATCTCACCTGTCAAACAATCCATAGAAATTGGTAAATAATGAGTGAATCATTAGACATAACATCATGATGAATCATCGTGATCAACGTTTTACCTTGACGTAGATGTCGATGCATATATCCAAGCAATCATTGGCCGCTAAAGTATCTGAAATTCGTCTTAGCACTTCAATTTCCATCTCTGAGCCTAAGTCAGAGTCAATGACGGTGTCATATTCTGCCTGCTGTTGTGACAAATCTCCGAGTTTCTGATGCTTTATTTGCAGCAATATGCTCTCGAACTCATCTTGCATATGAAGTAACGCCTGGTCCAGTAAACCTTCAAACCTCATGGCATCGACCTCTGTCTCGTAGAGTGTCTTGAGAGTGATCAGAGTCTCTCTTAGCCTCTCTGTCCTGTATTGATCGGCCGCCTTTGTTCGGCTTATAAACTCAACCACCTCTTGAAGCCTCTGAATGACCGGTTCACCCTCTTGGCTTATGGAGATGATAGCCTCATTAAGCTGATCAACACAGTTTATGTAATCGAGAAGATTTTGGAGGCGTTTTTGGGCTGTCTTCTCCTGGGAGAGTTTGGATGAGAGATCTAGAAGCTTCTGTTGGAGGGACTCGTAGAACTTGAAGCGGTCGAGGAGTGCAAGTGCAGGGGAAACAGCTCTGTTGATTCTGGTATCGAGGGCCTTGGTGGACATGGCCAGAGACTGTAAAGGGGCCACACTTCTGGAAGAAGTGGACAGAGTTGCTTCTATACCATCGAACCTTGTGTCCATATTTCCAAGGCAATCTTCTAGTTTCTTGGAAGCTAGAAGGAGAGCTTTCAAATCGGAGCATGCTGACTCAAGACTGAGAAGCGTAGGGTCTTGCTCATTGGGAGCCATTGTCGTTGAGGAATACGTGAGGGGGTGACAACGAGGTAGGAGTATTTTTAGACGCAGAGGGGGAGAGAGATTAAAGAAGTAAAAAACAGAGCAACAAGGTCGATGGAAACGGAGATACAAATGGCATTTGGTTGAGGGAAACAAACAAAACGACAACTGGGCCACCTTGGAAAGGGGGGTTTTAATAATTTGGGGTTTTAATAATGCAAAGCGTGTATTTTCTGTCGCCATGGCCCATGAGGCATAGAATCGGCCCAATTGCCTATATCCTGACGTTGACAACCGAAATATCTATTTTAAGTTTTGACCGTTTTTGTATCAGATTTATCATTTGCCGTCACACCGGCTGGAACAGCGTTTATATATCTTGCTCAACGTATGATTATTAATGGTTCCGGGTCGAGGACATTCATTTGATAACATGTTTATTATTAATAGTTCATTTAATTTACTCAAATTAAATTATTTGACAGCTATAGTAGTTTTTAAAAGATTAGCTTTATTATTATATATTTATGTAAAAGGTGTAGTTATAAATGAGTACTAATTTCCTTAGAATAAAATTGCGTTTTTTCTCATGCATAAATGCCAGATCACTATTCTTGTAATAAACAGCTTTTCTTGTTGACAGATAATATTGGAAACTTAAACCACTACATAACCACTAACGTATTATATAATATATTCATATTCACATATACTATATGGCATAATTACAGAAGATTGATGTTCAACAAGGTGCTTGCAAAGAGTTTAGAACTATCGACTATGTATAGTAACATTTCTTTCAGACATTACAACTAGATTAAGAACCTTCTCTTACTGGTGTGCGAGTGTGAAACCTCCACTTGAAGAGATAGTCTCTGGATTCACATGATAATCTGATGACGTCACAGAAAGCGTTAAGTGAGCTGATTTTTTCGTTAGTTTTCCATTCTATCCTCACCCAGCAAGTAAAGCCACTTGAAGAAACTGGTATACTTGAATCACAGAGTCGCAGTGTCACCTCTCCACTGATCCTCTTGCACGAGCGACACGGAAGTCTTCCATCACCGGTGACCATGGAATCGAGCCAAGGGCATTCAGGTTGACCGACCATTTCCTTGTAAGCAGAATTTACCATTCTAACCTGGTTGTTTGAGTCTGATATAACAACAGGTAAGGCCTCAGACTCGACCTCTTGCTCAACCTCCTCCGGTGTTTTTGGGGCTCGAGCCGCCGGGGATGGCCAAGGTCTTCATTGATGCATCCGACGGTTAAGGTAGAGCCAAGAGGGCGAACTGGCCTCGGCGCTATAACCATGCTTACAGAAGTTGGTGTCTGCAATTGCTGCAAGAGATCTTTTTCTTCCGGGATTTCGGCTGTAGCGTTCAAATCGATAATCTCTTCTCTTACCTTGACTAGGTCATGAGTTTCAGGCGGAGAACACGGAAGAAGCGGGAGTGTCACTAAACTTGGAGGAGTATTATTATTGGAAGGCTTTTCCCAGCCGGAGTTAGGAGGAGGAAGAGGGAGTTGAGGAAGGCTAAGATTATGACTAAGAGTAAAACTCTGTAAAGGAAGGTTCTTTGCGGGAGATGAAGAAGAAGTTACATGGCAAGGAGAACAAAAGCCCAAAACTTGGGTGGTCTTGTGTCTCTTGAGAGGGGGAAGTAATGGCATAGAAGCTCTGCCTCTCTTTCGGGTCCTGGTGGGGCGTGCCTGCAACTGTGGCCAGAGATTCCTAAGGTAAGGAGACTGCTTGATCTTTTGGCAAAGGGAGGAAGAAGCATCAGCGACAGAATTGCCGGGAGCCTCAGGCTTGGGAGCTATGGGCCTGTACCTGGACATGATTTCAGCAGTTTTCGCAGTGTTATTGGAATAGGGATGTAAAGTCTTAATCATACTGATAGGACTGTTGAAGGAAGTAGTGACTAGTTCTTCGTTTGAGAGAGAAGCAAACTGATGATGAGAACGGTTGAGCGAAGAAGAAACTGCGGGGTGAGGAGACGAGGGCATAAAATGAGGAGAGTTATAAATATGAAATTTGGCGTAAGGGAAAGGGCCAATGAGGAGAGGGCACAATGAAAGGAGGGAGTGACACTTGTAAAAGAAGGGTGGGTACGTGTTGAGGGGGGTTCAGAGATATGGGAATGAATCTGTGACGCCAATGAGGGAAGCTGGCTGGCTTCTAATTATACGAAAAGCGAGAAGGTGGGCTCACAGTTATAGAACGCGTGGTGGGGATGGCCGCCATGCGTGAAAACACCTATCACCACTCATCTTCTGCACTTACACGAAAACACTCTTACCCCTCTCCCCCAGTCGGTTCAGTTTGTTCGCTTTCTACGTGTCACTCCCTCCTCTTCCCTTTACATGCAATGGATCGCTTAGAATCTCATTGGTCGCCGCTTGTCAACTCACAACACGCGCCCATTTCCATTTCTCTTCAATCACGTTGAGCCCTGTTTTTTGCAGCTTACCAGGGTTTTTGTTCACATTACTCAAACTCTGCAATTGAGTTTTAATTAGTCGGTGACGTTCCATCTTTTTGCGGCAAATTGTGTCGTGAATTATATTACTAGTTCGTGGCTGTGGTGATCATGAGGTTACATTAATGGGAGACGAGGTGGCGGCGTGGCGCCATTATATGTCTGCGTGTGGGTACAAAATTAAAAGGTTTGTTCATCTCCACACTACTATATATATATATATATTTATATATGAATCAGTTACAGTCTTGTGACGTTTATAAGAGGAACACATCATCCCAAGGGCATGCTTTTGTGAACCATGCAAGGATGCTAACGGTGCCAGCTGGCTTTATCTAGTCTTTTTAATTGGCCAGGTGCATCCCTGCTTCACTGACATTTTGGGACACTATTCCACTTCTCATTTGCCGTGACATGCAGCCACCGAAACATTTAAAATTATACACAATTATGTTTGGGATCAGAAGAGAAGAGAGGGTAAAAATGTTTATTTACATGAACTAAGATAAAACTTTTTTTCAGATATTTATCTCGTGTATTATACATTAATATTAAAAAGCTGTATTTGAAAGCTCCATATATACAATTACAGATATAGAAAATTAAAATGTTTGAGATTGAACAAATAGTACTGCGGGGCCGTGGAAGAACATAGTCCCATATATATGCAGCCATTATTAATCTTTAATGTAAGTTAAAACAAACACACGTGTTATGTGTTTGCGTTATAAATTAAATAAGTTACTTAACTATTTAATATGTTATAAATCTTTAGATTATATGAAGTTTATTAGTCAAACTAATTAGTTTGAAGAAAAAATAATTTTATGCATTACTTGAGCTATTAAATTTTTTATCGTGTCCTGCCGCCTGTGAAACATGTCTTCATTGGCATTTTCATCATTCAAATGGACGCAAGTTCGTTGTCTCCAAGGTAAGGTGAACTCCATTATCTGGAGAATTTGGAACCTTTTGACAAGCTTCTTTTATTGGTTGTACATTTTGTACTTTTTAATAACTCATGTTTTCCTTAAAAATATATATATGCTGAGGTGTGACTACTTTTATATATATTTGTCTTCTTTTAATCTGGGATTCTCTTAATTTGAGCCTTCGTTCTTCATATATATTGACTGGGCATATATAGCATTGTATATATATCTAGTTATTAATTCCATTGTGATATCCATTGTGATATACAGCAAGGCGTCGGCTTTCAGCGCGCAGTTGAGTAAATCAAGGGAAGGAAAAAAACCTAGATAGGACACTTGGATGTCATGTTATTTAACTTATCGATCTTCTTCTTTTAATGATGTGATTTCTTGTATTGTTATGAATGTTTAATTTTATTTTATTTTTTTATTTTTTTTTGGTGTAAACAAGTTTAGATAGGGGTAACACCAGTATTCTATCAGCACCAGGATTTGCCTCCAGACTTAAATAGCGTTTACAGAAGTATTTACAGATTGTCCAGCAATAATGCCCTTACATTAATCAATGGGTATCGAACCTTCTCTCTTTTAGGATGAATCACCTTAGTCAATTATCGTCAATCCATTTCTTAATGTTTTTTTTAGAATGAAGGTTGATACCTTAGTCAATTGTGTCAATCCTCATTAGCTTAATGTTTTAATATTTATTAGTAAATGTTTAATATATTTACAAGCACAATATATCTATGCATCGATTCTGAGTTGGGTGATCTCCCCGGCCAGATGGAGAGACCTGAAAGGTTGTTGGCGGAGACTGGCTGTTCCTTCAGGTCCCCAATGAGTGCTGTCTCATTCTGAGTTGCTATTGGGTTCATAGTGATGGGGGGAAGCAATGATATTCGCTGCATTGAAACTTTTGATGGCTCTTGTCACGTCGAATGATCTGAACAAAACATGTCATAAGGCTGTGACTTATTTAAACATTAACTTTTCTGCATACGTTTAAACATGCATCAGCTAAAGTATTTGTTGGATCACATTAACTTTGGGCCTCAACAGAATTACCCTAGCAACCACAACAAGTAACAACATGGTGTGCATTGGTGGTTAAAAAGATAGGGTGGATTGAGAGCACTTGGACTAGAAACCCGAGCATCCGAGTAGCATCAAGTCCGGAGTTTGGGTCATGCAATGAGAACAAATTCCTTAGTTTGGCAACAAGGAATGTGCTTATTGGAAAATGCAAAGTTCCATTGAACTATGGAATTTGTCCTTCCCGGAGGTCCAACAGAACTTGTAAGCTTCCTGGCAACCATAAATATTTTTTTCAAAGCCAAAATACATTCATGACCGACCTGAAGGAAAATTTCGGTCTACCTAATGCCCATATCTTCACATCGCCGACTATGGACTCTAGATCTTGTGCTCCCATTTGCAGAACCCACGCTTCTTCAAGCTGGCAAAATCGGAGACGACCAGGAATTGAGGAAGGCTGTGCAGCAAATCAGAACGGTGCAGGGCTCCTTTTGACCTATAATGTTATTGCTCAGAGATGGGGCCTTCCAAATTAGCATCCTTAATTATCTGCACCACCATATGAGTGCAATTTCCTAAATTTGTGGTTGTTCGTATCCAGTAATCTCAAAAGTATATTTTGAAACCTAACGAAGGCCGCATCCGAACATCAGTCTCATTATCTGAGCATTATTAGTTCTACGCACAACAGGATAGACCACGGTGATCGTGAACTGATCAGCCAGAGTAACTCTTTTTTTTTTTTTTTCTTTTTCTTTTTCTTTTTCTTTGTTTATAGAAAGCTAGAGTAACTCGAGTGTGGACTCCTTGGGACTTGGAGGAAGAAAAGCCCATGGTCCATGAGCCCCACTTCTTCAAACCCAATAAGCTCTTCGTAATTAGTATATCTAATTGGGTATCACTCGTCAATGAGAGTTGGCATAGATGGTAAGGGATCCAGGACTAGATCTAAATGGTCATGGGTTCGATCTCCTCTGCCGTCGCTGGGACTCCTTTGGTAGGCGATCTCTTAAGTCCCCAAGTAAGTGCTTTATAGAGCCCGCAGGGGCCGTGCCCTCCCCCTTGGTGGGGGACTGATGTCGAACCTTTCCAAAACTTTTCTTTATCAAAAAAAAAAAAAAAATTAGGTATCACTCTAGTTCTATTTATAAATCCATTTTTAAGAGAGTGAAAATAAACTTATAAATAGGACCAGTAGTAGTACCATTTAATATGTGATGACTCTGACAAACAAATGGAAACTTATGGATGACATGCTTCTTTGTAAATTCATATAAGAGACGGTTGACTAATTTAAGTAAATTAAGAAATTTAATTAAATTAGTTATTTGTAATAAATATAGGTTAGTTTTTAAAAATGGTTACCTTGTGTCATTATTACCTTTTGATAGAAACACCTTAATGTAGTTGTGCAATTAATGGGAATAATTGCCAAAAAATGATAATAATAATTTTGGGAGACAAAATAGATTGTAATCTTGTATTTAACATCAAATCTATTTACCAACTAGCTCTTAGATTAAGGATTTAAGGTGGTATTAATTTTATGACAGGACCGACTTGTGAGCGCCATAAGTGAGACCACGAGATATGATATGGATGGTACAATTTATCTTTGTTGAGAGGGAGAAAGGAGGTTGAAGGTGGAAAAGAGAGGGAAATTTGTAGTAGATATATATAGGGTCAAGATGCAGATTTGCCAACTAACTATTACTTGAGGAGCGTCTGGGCCAAATAACTATTGAGGGGACCAAAATTGCCAATCAACAATTAAAAAATGAAAAAAAACTAGTTATTTGGCTCAGGCGCTCCTCAGGTAATAGTTGGTTGGTAAATCTGCACTTTCACCCGATATATATATATATAAATGCTTCAGAGAACCATATCCTAAAAACTAGCTGTTAGAGTCGGACAGTTCAAAACTTTATTTTTGATAACAGTTCAAAACTTTATAAAATCCCTCTTTGAAGATAACCCTCTCGTCATGGGCCTCATAGCATAGAAAACTATGGAATTCCAAGGTGGGTGTGGTTATGCACTCTGTCCCCCATGCCGCTGTTTCACTTGGCAACTTTTGACCTTAGCATCCAAAGGGGACCATTCTTAGTATGATCTCCTGTGTTAAATATAAGACATATTTTATAGTGTAATTTGTACTATAAACTTGTTCTATGTCTAAAATCAGAGGAATAATAATTAGCAAACTCTGGTATTACAGTGAAAACTCATTACTTACATATGACTCGAATGGTCTTTGACATACTCTCTTCAGTTCTTCAAGAAAAAAAAAAAGAGTAAGTCAAAGACCTCATTCTTGTGCATGATAATATATACATCATAATCCCTGATCTCAATAACTTATCTTCATGGCTGCAACGTAGCTGATTTATCGCTAACGGCCCTCCTTTATTCTTATCCTTTTCATCTTCTTGGTATTTATTCTTACATTAAACACACACACACACACATATATATATCATGGCTTTTTTCCCTGAAAGTTCTTTAGTTGAAAATATCAGTATTTTGACTATTTTCCATCCATCTCTTTTCCCTGACAAACCATTAAAACACTGATTTGCAATATATGAAGCAGAGGAGTGTTATGGGAAGAAAGATGAGCTTTGAAGTAACATTCCTCTGCAGTTCCAATTCTACGAATCTTAGAATTCCTATGGGTGTAGCATCTGTCTGCTTTAGCAGAAAGGTGGATATGATTAAGAATAACAAGCCAAGTGCTTCAAAGAGAATAGAGCATCAGAAAATAGCTAAAATACAACCTATTAAAAGGAAGGGACCAATCAACTTTTATGAAAATCACAGTGGCCCACAATACTTAGTTGCCTTTCATTGCCACTTGGCTCAATTAGTAAAAAAAAAAAATAGCAGAGAATAAATAAATTTAGAGTCACTGACCAATGACGTAATCAAGGGTTGAATTAACACTCCTTAATTAAAAATATATATACATTGTTGACAAAATAATTCAAAATCTAAACAGAAAAACAATATAATTTAATATTCACAATATTACCATGTTTCCCATCTCATTAACCTCAACAGTTATTGGTTTGCAATCAACGCCATTTTCCCAGCACAATGGGCCTGTTTGGGTTGGTGGTAGAATGATGGCTTAAAAAAGCCTATCGACTTTTAAAAAAACTTCGGTAGGAAAAAAGTCGACGAGATAATGATTTGTGTTTGGATTGATGGTGGTAGAAGTGGCGGTGACTTTTTGAGTTTTTTTGACTTAAAGTTAAACTAACGCTCCTGGGCAATCCAAACGGGTTCCATTTTCTTTTGATTGAGCGTTGGCTTTTAAGCTCTCGCGCATTTTTTTGCCTTTAACGCTCAAATTTAAGTGAATCCAAAAGCAGGCCCAATATCATGGACCAGGTTTTCCTCCTTTTTCCGATCCCTGTGCTGCTATCCTTTTTCAAAATACGGCACCGTTTTGATGTAAAATCATACTATTCACCTGAAATAATTTTTTCAGATCATAAAGTATACGGACTGATAATAAAAGAAATATTTATGATCTGAAAAAATTATTTTAGGATCTTAAAAAAATATTTCATGTATTGGCTAGTACCCAAAAAAATACTACAAATTGATATTTAAAAGATACTTCACGATACTAACTAGTATTAAAAAAAATATTTCATGATCTTAAAAAAATATATAATCTTAAAAAAATATTTCAGGTATTGACTAGTAAAAAAAAAAAATTCATAAAGTATTTTTATTTTTCCAATACAAGTCAATATCTTGAAATATCTTTTTTGGTATTAGTTAGTATCCTGAAATATTTTTTCAAGATCCTAAAATACTTTTAAATTTTTTAGAATTTTAACATTTAAAAAAATATTTTAGGATACTGCCCAGTACCAAAAAAATATTTCAGATAGTGAATGCTATTTTTTTTTTTTTTTTTTTTTTAATAAAAAAAGGTGAACAATATGATTTTACACTTAAAACGGCACTGTTTTTAGAGGAAGGACCGGCAGCGGGGAAAATGAGAAAATGAATAATCACAGCTATAGAAAGACCTAAGCCATGTTTGTGGGCCCTTGTTTTGTTGGAAGTACTATTTGGATTTTTAGCTTTTTTTGGGTGAGGGAAATTTTGTCACTAAAGGAACAAATTGCACATGGGATATATATATATTGATTGTACTCCAGCATCTTGCCTCAACGGTCACTTTGTAAATTGAGTTAGATGCCTACCGAAACTGATCTAAACTTAGGAAGGAGGTCCCAATATGTTGGTGAGACTGGTTATATGATGAGGATAACAGGAAGATATAAAGAAGAAAGTAATATTTTTTTTTAGGTTTAATCTATCCCTATCTATACCCATCTTATAAGGTTTAATTTGGATTGACTAGCGAATCCTGTAGGATACATTGAAAACCTTTAAGTATGAATTGCACTCTCAACACTTAAACAAAGACAACAATAACTTTTACAAAGTAATAATTTGATTTTATCTTTGTACACATTCAAAAACAAAGACGATGAGTTTAATATCTTGTTGTTGTGTTGTGTGATTTATGATGTGTGAATCGACTAGTGGTGGTGAGTATTTATAGGTTATGAAGTGACATTTTGAAATGGTGCCGCTTAAAGCAACACCTCTTCAATAAACATGATTTTACAAGAAACCCACCTTTTGATTTTAAAATATTCCAACATCATATATGCAACTAAATCACAAATATTAATGGCTGATGAGCATTTAAGGTTCAACATGGTCGTAACTAGCAGCCTTTTCGCTTTTTAGCATGCTTGCTTTACTTTGGCTTGCATTTAATTTGGCGCCTACTAGTGTTTTTACTTTATCAACATATTGGTCTCTCTAGTTCCACTCTTAAGGCTATGTTTTATTGAAGGTGGGGGAGGGAGGGGAGGTGTCCATCCTTAGTGTGAAAAAGTCAAATATGATCATGATGTGACATGCTTCTAAAGTTAATGTAAGGAAAACGATAATGCAAAAAAACTATGTAATTTTTAAAATTTTCCATGGGTAATTTGGTCAAAATTTTATCTCCCCTCCCCTCCCCTCTAACCAAACAATGCCTTAGCTTGCTAAAAATGGACTTTGCTGTAAAGGACATGGGCCTGTTTGGGTTAATGATGAGCAGTGGCTTATTTTCTATCTAAATTTTTAGAAGTCTGATAGGAAAAAAGTCAAGTTGTAAATATGATTTGTGTTTGGATTGATGGTGTTAGAAGTGGCAGGGTCCACGTCAAAAAGGTTAAAGCTTTTTGGAAAAAGCTATGCTATGAAGTTTTTTCTTTATAAGACGTTTGAATACATTAAATATTATTTTTTTTTATACATGCTCATGAGTCATATACAAGGATACTGAGAAAGTAGATATTACTATGTTATTAGAATTTAGTGTGTTTACTTATGAATTAGTTGGAAATGTATCACAAGGTGGGGAGGAAGTGAGTGTTAAAAAAACATCCATATTTCATGATAAGTGTCGTTTTAGGAATGTATTAGATTGATTTTACAAAACCTTAGATTATATAATGATTTTGTTTTTATGGACTGTACATGTGATCGTTGTTTTTGTGACATGCACTTTTTATTTTTCATAAAAGGAGGGGAGTATTGTCAATAAGGATTAGTACAGTTGGCTAAGGTGTTAACCTTCATCCCAAAATGGAGGAGGTTCGATACCTGTTGGTCGATGTGGGCCTCATTGATAAATAATCAGTGAAATCATTCTCGTCAGTATTTCTTTGAACTTGGAGATACCCCGACGCGATAGGGTACCGGTGTCTACCCCACCTAAACTTTTTATTATTAAAAAAAAAAAAAAAGAAAAAAAAGAAAAGGAGGGTAGTATTTGTTAGTCCCAAACAAGCATTAATAGAGCTAATAATTCAAGAGCAATTAGTTGTGACTTTAGTAAACAGGGTAAACTTTTTTCTTTTGAAAGGACGGCACTATCATTCCATGGGGCATTAATAATGCCATAATTGTTAAGGTTTTGGTGACTGAGTGACTGACGATGACCTCTAGTCCCTATATGCTTGCCACTTTCTCATAATTTACTCTTACTGTACGCAGATAATACCCTCCACTCACGCACAGAAATCCAACTGGCAATATTGATCCATTCAAATAGAAAGCACAATGAAAGCCCATGGATTGAACCTAAGCACTTGCATAATTTACAAGCCAAGTTACAGCCGGGGGTCCCTGCCTCTTTTTGTTTGCTAATGACTTATTTTCCCCCCCTACTTATACTGAGAAGAACAGCATAGCAGCAAGCACAAAGAGTAAGAGAGTGTGAAGAGAGCAAAGTAGCTCTTTCTCTAAAACTCTTTTGCTTTGATTGCTGATATTGAGAATCCAGTTTGATATAAGCACACACATAGGGTGCTTACTAGAGGAAAAGAAGTTTTTAATGGATTTGTCAGCTTCACAGTACAGTAGTGCTAGTGAATCCGGTTGGACCAGTTACATAGACCAAACCTCTGTGTTGGAAAAATATTCCAGAAACGTGGGAGCAAGACTGAAGGAGGAAGAGGAGGAGGAAGGTTTGTCCATGGTGTCTGATGCTTCTTCGGGGCCTCCACATTATCATGATGATCAGGTTGATAAATACTCTAGGCATTCTTCTACTTCCCTACCCAAAAAGAAGGTCAAAGAATGTGGCCCAAGAAATCTACAACAGGCTTCACTTCTTGATGACACTGCCAGTTCCCCTGTCTACAGTTTTCCCCTGTTAGCTCATGTAACTTAATTATAGTATTTTCGTACTCTTGTGTTCAAAATTTTAGAGGATCAACAAATATTTTTGTTGATGGGTTCTTTTATTGTCGAACAGAAGAAAGTCAATCTCCCAGGGAAAGGTGCAGCGGAGAATGCAATGGCTCTCTCTCAAAGTTTCTCAGCAACAAGAGTAAACGAGCGATATACAGTTTTTTTGTTTAAGATATAAGTTTCAAGTTTCATTTTCATTATGCATGTGAATTCTGCAGGCAAAGCCTAAATTCCGGAAGCATTTCAATTTCTTAGAATGCTCAAGTGCTGGCAAACAATCCTCAGAAGATTAAGGTGATACACTTTCAGGTACAAATTTTAATTGTTTGCCTTTCATCGAAGGCTTTCAGTGGGGGAAAAAAGCCAGCAAGAGCAAGTAGTGCTTCATCTTCATTTGTTTGTTCTATCTCATGTTTAGGTGACTCCGAACAGAAAGATGAAAATCAAACGTAGCGTTTTTTTTTTTTTTTTGTGTGTCTCTGCTGCTGTTACTTGTTGGAGCATTGCCGTCCGAGGAGAGGCCATCAATGTCAAAGAGGAAACCCCTCCTACTATTCCTTAACCTCTTTTTGGGGAAGAAAATAACTCTCTTGTTGTAATTTCACTACCAGTCTCCTTTAAAAAAAAAAAAAAAAAAAATGCTGTAATGCACTGCCAATGCGTTAGTGAATAAACTCGCCTAAAATAATCTGAGGATGCAGATATGTCATACTTTAAGAGATAATATTGCTTGCGCTGACTTTATGGTCAAGCAAGACCATGATGCCTCTCACGATTTTAATGTGGTTCCTGTCCCCACGACCCCACCAGGATGCCGTCATATGGCAATGAAAGACCAATTGTAATGTACTTAATAGTTCATTACTATTTTGATGTATGCAGACTTGGCCTTCTAGGCTAGGTCCTTAAACTTTTCAAGCTTAGGCTTGCCCTTCTTATTCAAAAAAAAAAAAAAAAAAAAAAAATAATACAAGGAGTAAAATCAAGTCTGTATTTTTTATTTCTTTATTCTTGTCATGAATCGACTATCCAATTATCCATGGCACATGTGGGTCTTCTTCAAAAGTAATTTGACCAACAAGTTAACAAAAGCTTGCCTATATTAAAATTTAATAACACTAAATCGTAATTTTGTTAAAAAAAAAAAAAAAAAAAAAAAAAAAAAAAAAAGAAGAAGAAGTGAGATTCTTGTCATGCAGGAAACTTGTTAGTTTGAGAGCTAAAACATAATGGAGCTTTGAACATCCAAGTCCAAGAATTTGCCAGTAGTGAGCAAGCAATGAGAAGGGAGAGGGCAGAGAGGCCTCGTGGAGTCGTCTGTTAAGGTGATCTACAGCCAGCCTAGCTCCCCGCAGGTTTTGTACTTCATGAGTTTAATTTAGTGTTTATTAGTGTAGAGAAAGAATTCATATAAGTTGAAATAAAACTCCTCTAATTTATTTTACAAACCATAAATCATATTTGGAAAACAGTTTCTACTATCAATCCAAACAGACACTTAGTTTAACGTATTATGATGGACATTTGAAAAAGACAACGGCCTTGTTTGGTGTCAACGTTAGGAAAGCGTTGGGAGCTTTTGCGGTAGAGTTAATGAGTTTTGGAGAAAAAGTTCAATGTGGTGTGTTTGGGTTCAGCGTTAAGTTCACTGGACTTTAAGTCAAAAAAAGCTCAAAAAGCCCGTTAAAGAAAAGATTACAAAATCCAACTTTTTTCAAAAAACTCTCAGCTTTTTGACATATACCCCACCACTTCTACCACTATCAATCCAAACATAAATCTTTATTTATAATTTGACTTTTTTCTTACCTAGCTTTCTCTAAAGTCAGGTAGCTTTTAAGCCACCACTCCGACTGCCAACCCAAACATACCCAACATATTCATATGTAACCCACAAGTGGGCTTCATTTTTGAGATAATAGTCCAAATAGAGAAACCCCACCAGCATCCCATAGATGCCCACTTGGGATGTGATCCATACATTATGGTTAGCCTGGTACAATTATTGAATACGTTCTGTTGGGAATATCCAACAAAATCTGTGTTCAAGACTTCATTTGTTTGTATCCTCAGACTCTGCCCACGCTTGGATCTAGCGCACAGTAACTAATTAAGATATCACAGGTACGGACAATATAAAATAGGGAAAATTACACATAGGTCCCAAGAAACCGAAATATTTACATTTAAGTCCCTTGAAATGACAAAATGTAATTATTTCAGAATGTAAAATTACTTACGCCTTGCGTAGTGTATATTTCATGCACGAAGCGATTAACAACACAAAAGCGATAAATTAACAACACAAAATGCATGTATTAAGAACAACTTTTGAAAAGCCCGAATTTGTCTTCTTTCACTTCCGAAGCGATTAACAACATAAAAAAGTATAAATTAACAACTTGAAAATGTATGTATTAACAACAACTTTTGAAAACCTTGAATTTTGTTAATAAATAAAGTTGTTGTTAATACATGCATTTTGTGTTGTTAATTTACGCTGTTGTTAATCGCATTTTGGAAGTGAAAGAAGACAAATTCGGGGGTTTTAAAAAAGTTGTTGTTAATACACGCATTTTGTGTTGTTAATTTATACTTTTTGTGTTGTTAATCGCTTCTGTGTGAAATATGCACTTAAAGAAAGTAATTTTACGTTCTGAAATAATTACACAGAAGTCCCAAGGGACTTTTGAGTAATTTTGTCATTTTAAGGGACCTAAATGTAAATATCTCTGTTCTTTGGGACCTATATGTAATTTTCCCTATAAAATATCATGCTTCTCACGTGATAAAAATAAAACTATTAGTAAATGGATACGACGATGCTTGCGTAACCTGTCCTGGAAATATTGTTGCATAACACATACAAAAACGTCCAAATACTGCAGGATGACCATTGACCGGCTAAATATATTTTAAAATTTGAACAAAATTAAATTATAGAAAAAGAATATATATGGATGATGTTCTTGTGCGTACAGTTGCATGTATATGCTCTGGAAAAGGAAAATACTAAAAACAAAAAATACATGCGTTAGTGAGTGTTTGTTTTGTTCAATGTATGAATAATACCTCTTTTGTATATTTCGATCGTATTTATTAGCTTTTTTATATATTACTCTTATAATTAAATTAATGTATGATGTATATAAGTTATATCAAATAATGCTGAATTTGGGTCTTATATTTATATTCAATTATATCTATCTTGAACTATGACCACTAAGTTTAGTAAAATCACACTTCATGTCTAATGATTTTTGGATATGAATGGTGAAGGAACTACCAATTAATAGAATACTACATTAAAACCAACAAAGCCAATTCGTATGGTGATCTGAATACTTAGGAGATTTAACCATGAAATGAAAGTCAAGAGTGAAGACATTCGTGGCTGGGTGTAGGTATGAAAATAGGTTAGGTTAGGCTAAGCTTTGATTAAACGGTATGAGCCTGTAATGGAGTTAGAAGGCCACGAACGCGAATATAGGATTTTTTTAGGCTCGGGCTGCAGAGCGCTTTTAAAAGCCTATTTACAATGTAGGTCTTTAAAAAGGTCGCATATTGCAGGCTTTGAAGGCCATAATTAGGCTTCATGCACTTTGAGGTTATTAAAATCTATATAAATATAAGAATAAAAAAATAAACATATATTATTATATAATATAAATATAAATATATATATTTAATGTGGTAAAGCAGTCGGCGCCTTAACAAAATAGGCGCCGACCTATTTACACATAAAGGTCTTTAGATAGAAGGCTTTGGCCACTTTTTTAACAAACAAGTCAATCAAGTCAAATGCAAGGCAGGTGTAAAACCCTAATAAAGGCCCGACCTATTTCCACCCGACTAATAATTAAAGCTGTAGGATGATTCATGCTAGCCAACACACGTTGCCTTTCATGAGATGCCACGCCAATTGTGTTAAATGGGATGCGCTTCATTGAGAATCCACGTTCCGTGGACCGCTTGACCCATCAACTAAATAAAGTGTGGACCCCCTTACAGCTTTCTTCCTCAACATACCACCGCACAGCTTTGTCCAGCGGTACTTAGGGAGTGGCCAGTCGACTCATTCATTTTGACATTTTGTGTTTGGACAGGGGCCAGCATTAGCTCAATCAATTTGTCCAGCCTGAGACCAAAAAAAAAAAAAAGAAAAAAATTCAGTTTGTCCAGAAATGAGAAAAATTAGCTCTTATAAAAAAATCAATTTGTCCAGAGAGAAATGATGAGATATTTTCGAATTTTAGCTTTATGATAAAATCTTTCTCTCTATTTTCATTAAGACAATTAATATGGGCAAAATTGTCACAATCTCATTTATTTTCAAAGGGGATTATAAATAGGACCAATTTTTTTTTTTGTCATAAATTAACAAATTTATTTAATCTTATTATAAGGCACAAATTAACAAATTTATTTAATCCTTTTTAAAAGGTACTTACTTATTCCCAATGAGCATTAATTATGTTTTTCTATGTCCGCCCATAATTAATAAGGATAGTTGGTGAGGGTAATAATTAGAGTTTAGGGCAATTAGTAGAGGTAATATTGGAAATTAGTTAGATCCTATGACAACTTTATTGACTTTGACATTGTTTTTATTGGTTTGTGATAAAA
This sequence comes from Acacia acuminata, assembly GCA_019022655.1. Classification (NCBI taxonomy): domain Eukaryota; kingdom Viridiplantae; phylum Streptophyta; class Magnoliopsida; order Fabales; family Fabaceae; genus Acacia; species Acacia acuminata. Next base: position 1,552,623 of record JAFJYI010000015.1, read on the forward strand.
ATTAGTTGGTGCCTTATAATAAAAACCAAAGGTGAGTAGTTTTTATGACTTATGAGATAAGTATGTGAAAGGAGTTCTATTTCAACTTACGAAAAAAAATATATTCTAAAACCACGGTTTCAAAGTTATCAAACACTCTAAAAATGTGGAAGTCTTTTGCTATTTGTAATTGTATAATTCTAAATTATTGCAGCTCACATTTTAATTCTTTAGATTAATTTATGTTTGTTTTGATTAAAAAAATAAAAAAATTGGTAAAATCCCTTTAAGATTCCAAGTGACCAAAAAATGTCAAAAAAGAATATAAAAAAAATTATGATTTAAAAAAGATCCATTAACAACTTCTTCACTAAGATATTGACAACTCCAGCTATAAGTTTTAACAATTCATTAGGACAATTTAAACATTTGAATTTTTCCTGAAACTCTTTTAACATTTTCTTGGTCACTTGAAATCTTAAAAAGATTTCCCTAAAAAATATTAACTTGAAACCATCCAAGGTAGTAAAAATCTTGAGGGTATATTATGAGTGGTTAAAGTCAATAAGCCAGCTGCCTTTTAAAAACCATCTGTAATTGAAAGTTATGTCTGTGGATACTGATTAGGGTGTGCTTCTAAACTTTTTAACTACTGCCGACCAGAGTTTGTCTGCCAAATAATAAGGAATTTCTTGAAAGATGAGCTGAAAATAAAACAAGATCCTTCAAATGCAAAATCAAAGTTCCTCCTATACTTCAGATTCGCCTTGTTATCCTTGGTATGATTAGGCCGATGAATGATTCTTAATGTGGCAGGCAGCCTCTAAATCCAGAAACCGTTGACGAAGGATGAACTATTTTAAAAATTGGAGGCGAGATTGTGATTTTTTCCTCGAATTTTGTAATAGGTAAGTTGGTGCAAATACTTAAAATGCAGAGAAGAGAGAATACAAATGTACTAAAGAATTCACTCTAGTAAACCCCCACCCTGAAAATAATGAATGAAGATTTTTTTTTTTATTAAGAAAATTATTTAGATGGGTTAGAGTTCAAACGCTCTCCGTTAAAATATGAAGGCTTGATCAGAGAGTATACTGAAAGTTCATCTTATTCCTCTACTTTCCGGAAACCCAGAGGCCAGAACTTTGACTTGAATCGGGGTGATTTTAAACTAAGCTTAATGATCATTTTTATCCTAAAAGTTTTCACTGAGTAGCATTAGCTTTTCTGGGAATAAAATTACCAATGACGATAGAATATAATATGGTATGGTAGCAGGGCAATTATATTAACATGAGCAGAGAGTGGCGTGTCAAATTGTGAGACACAAAAGCTTGTGTGGAATCTGAAATAAAAAATCCCCCTCCAAGCAACATAATTTCTTCATATGTGAAATTCCAGTGGCCTGGCATCATCATGAGGAGCTGCCGCTGAAACAATGACAAGTGAAGAACCAGTAAAAATATAATTCAGGGACTAATTTAATGAGTGTACTGTTGGTAAAACAGAGATATAGTGGGATTCCCTGGCACTACAAAATTAAAGAAGGTGAAGGAGCGATTTTACACGAAGTTTCTAAAGGAGTGTCAAAGACCACGAAGTTTTTGAGGAAGCGAAATGCAGCACACGAAGTTATGTTTTGGGAGCGCCCAACACCGTGGCCGTTACCAACCGTTAGTTTGGACCGTTAACTTGGATGGAATCTTGACGTGCGCCGACTTGGGACCGCACGCCCGACACGGATCTTCGACGTGACGCCGATGTGGAATAAAAAATTCAAAAAATTAGGAAAAAAATTAGAAATTTTTTTAAAAAATTCAATGAATGAGGAAAAATTAAAAAATTAGAAATAATTATAAAAAAATTCATAATAATTTGAAAAAAATTTTAAAAAATGAGGAAAAAATAAAATAATTAGAAAAACATTTAAAAAATTGAAAAAATTCAAAAAATGAGGAAACAATTAAAATAATTAGGAAAAAATTAAAATAATTAGAAAGAAATTAAAATACCCCGCGGTGGGCCCACCACCGACCACCCTACCGGGTCGGCGATCGGTTGCCCTTTATTATATACATGGTTGGACGAGAGGGATGGGTTTTCAAAAGAAACGATGGACTAAAGGAGGAGAATCGACAAGGCCCATTAAATTAAAATAAAGGAAAAAGAAAAAAGAATTTAATCTTTTGGGTAAAACCCAAGAGGCTCCTCGGAGTGTTCCGTAGAGTTGTCGCCTATCGCGTATTACGGGCATCTTTTGGGTAAAAGAATTTATTTCTAATTGTTCTAATTATTTTAATATTTTATAATTATTTTATACTTATTTTTAAATTTTTTTCTAATTATTTTAATTTTTTTGTAATTATTTTAATTATTTCCTAATTTTTCGAATTATTTTAATTTTTTAAAAAACATTTCTAATTTTTTTTCCCTACTTTTCTGATTTTTTTTTTTTAATTTTTTGAATTTTTTATTCCACGTCGGCGTCCACGTCATCATCCATGACGTGTCGTCCCTAAGTCAACGCCACGTCGGCATTCCATCCAAATTAACTGGTCAACTAACGGCACGTGGTCTTTGGGCGCTCCCAAAACGTAACTTTGTGTGTACTTTTGCTTCTCAAAAAACTTCATGGTGCTGAGCGCTCCTGGAGGGAAACTTCGTGTGTAAAATCGCTCCTTCGCCCAATTAAAGATGCTTTCCCGAGAGTTGCTTGACTGCTTTATCAAATCTCACAAAACCCATGAATCTTCTTCATGATCACTGGGTTACTCAATGAGTTGGAGATTGAGTGCCACGTAACAGGGCCGTATGGAAGTTTCAGTGAAAAAATAACGGTTAAACTTAACATTTTCTAATGATAGAGTGAAATTGCTATATTTTGTTAATGTCTGCAGTAATTTTACTTCCAAAAAAATTTCTAAATACCTAATGCTCCAACGAGAACTTTTGGAACAAAAATCACGCCGGCTTTAAAATACTGAGATATAAGTCTACACTATATGACCCACAGGCCCATAGTACATAATGTTTTAACAGGCAGAGCTATACGCTATCATGACTGGTCTTAAGGTGGGCCGACGAATGGGCTTCCAGAAAATTGTTCTCTATTCTGACTCTCTCGACGCCATCAACACCCTTATTTGAGATTGCTTGACTGATCACCCGTTAAAGGACATCATTGGGGAGACTCGAGACCTTCTTTTCCAGGACTGGAACATGGAGCTCCGCTATACTCCAAGAGACAATATTTCGTGTGCTGACTTTATGGCCAAGCAAGGCCATGACGCTCCTGATGGTGCCGATATCGCTCTTATTCCTTCAGTTCCAAGGGGATGTCTAGATATGGTCTTGAAGGATCAATTGGCCTGTCACTATTAGTTTCTCCATCGTGTGATGTACTAGGGCTTCATCGTCATGATCTAGTCCCCCTTCACTTTTCAAGCGTTGGCTTGCCTTTTCTTATTTTAAAAAAAAAAGAAATGTGTTTTTTTTTAATTAAAAAAAAAATTCCCAAGACCTAGTACAAAAAACGAAAACCGAGGACTGAAGAACACCAACAACCACCATAGCCTGGCCATGATGATGAGACAATCATTCTATTTTAATCCTTCTATTTTATATTATGAAATTATGACATCGTCTCAGGTTTAACTTCATAATTATTTAATATAAGAGCTATTTATTTAAGGAAAAAACGAATAAATACCATTTTTTTTTGTTTTTTTTTTTACCAAATTTATAAAAACTACTGAGAGGTGACTAAAAATTATTTTGAGGATATACAAATTCATGCAAAATGACCACAATGCCCTTAAGGTTTTCTAGATTCATTCAGGATGTTGTGCGTCGTTGTCGTCGTGACCCACTACGTCCCGCCACTCAAAGACGCCGCCGTGGGCGCCGCTCCTGCCACCATGGACGCCGCCGCCGTCACCAACTTTGTGGAGATCGAGCACAAAAAAAATTATTGAAAAGGATATATATTTTTCAAGATATATCCTAAAATAATTTTCAAGGCATTAAAGTATTTTTTTATTCTTCCTTCTTCTTCTTCCCAAGTTCTTTTGCATCACCGTGTAAATCATGTAAATCTTTTCTTCTTCCAATAATTTTTCAAGATCAAAAAATTTACGGCGGTGGTTTTTTTTTTTTTTCTTTTTTTCCTTTTCATCCGTCAAATAATTTTTCTTTGTATCGATCTATCATCAGTAGTTTTAAAAGCGGGGACTGCAGCTTACCTTTTTTGTGCCAAAAAGAGGATAGAAGTGGACCATAACAGCAACCTTAAGGGCATTGTGGTCATTTTGCATGAATTTGTATGTCCTTCAAAAAAATTTTACAACATCGTCTTTTTCAAATTTTACTTTATAAATTTTTATTTATAAGAGCTTTTCCCTTTATTTAATTTGTTAATGTTTTCTTAAATTATCTATATTAATGTTTTTTCAACAATAATTAAAGAATAGAGGAAACAAGGGAATTTAAGAAGAGGACAATGATATTTTTTAAAAAATGTGTTAGATTAACTAATTTAACTAATTTTTTTAATGTTAGGAAAAAATAAACTTTTTATTATAATTAAATTAGATAACTATGTCTTATATTAAATACAACAATAAAGACTATTTTCACGAGTTGATGGTAATCAGTATCCACACATGTAGGATAAAAACTAGAAGGGCAAGCAACGAGACCAATAAAATTGGGACATGAATATCATTAATTTGTTTTCAGTTTCTTTAAATCTGTGATGCAGTTCCCCAGATATTATTGAGGCTGGCTGTTATGGACAGATGTAGATTTCTACAGAGGCAGGTTAGACATCCATCGGCTGAGCATGGCAAAGCATTCTTCAGGCCTATATTCTGGAGCTGTATGCCCTCCACCCTGTAATTTCATCATCCACGCATATCATATAAATATTTTGATTTATTCAAAGACGTGATAGAGTTATCTATATTCAAAGAGATCCTTAATTATACATCACTCTCCTGAATTTTATGCCATTTATAGATAATCTCCATAATAATATTTGAAACTTTTACGAAGGAATTCCCTCAACTAACATTTAGGAAAACAACTCTCTTGCAATAAGTTTTGTTCATTACTTATCCACACACAACTTAAAGTTTAAAGAGTTTATCATTAAATTCTAAAGGTAAAAAGGTTATTTTAAAAAGACTTTTATGGGACCTATATAGCCTTAAAGGAAAAAACAATACTTGCCTTGACAGTTGCAAAAGTCATTTGATTAGAGTAAGACCTCGTGTATCTACCCAACAAGAAAAAGAAGGTCAGGTTCCTATAACTTTATGAACAAGCAAACATATATTATATACTATCGGAGCCACTGTATCAAGAGTGACCCACACACACACGTACCCGGCAACTTGGCCATTGGTAAACCAAGGCCTCCAATCATCCACGATAGAGTAATTCAAAGATCTTATCCAGGCTTGAGTGTCCAAGAAAGGAACCATCAAGTCATGATCCCCACTGCATTATTATTATTATTATTATTTCAACAACTCAATAAAAAAGGATTTATGTGGGCATTAATTGATGAGCAAAGTTACGAAAAAAGAGTTGGACCTGTATATCAAAGAACGATAGCCTTTCCTGCTCAGATTCCTATGATACTCCAACGAGCTTGAGATCTCGTTCTTGTAATCCATTCCATAGTTACAACGCTTCCATTTCCCCGTACCTATACTTCCCTGCACCCACAGTTCCCCATAAATTTGTATGTATATATGTTTTGTTCACACAATATATATGATCATCACTGCATTATATTATGTCTAAAAAATAAACTGCATTATATTATTCTCAACCATATGTGGCCCATATATATATATATACCTGTCGGACACCAAGCGCCTTGCGAACATCGGGATTGTTGGCCCATTGAGCAGACAGCAAATAACCATAAGTCTACGATGGACGATGGCAACAAAAATAAATAATTACATAGCTGAGATAAATCAAAGTGGGCTAGCTAGCTCATGAAAGAATTACAGTACAGAGTGACAGTCCATATTATATTGTGGGGGGAGAAATTACCCGGCAGCTTAAGGAAGATGGCACTGAGAGATGAGATTCCAGAACTGCCCTGGACTTCTTGTGAGTGAAAGATGGCACTGAGAGATGAGATGGCTTTTGCAAATGGAACTCGCAATTGGGTTCCAATATATGGGCAATATTAATTGCTGAAGTACACTAAAGCAACGCCACAATTAGTGGATCATATATTTAGGGGAGCTCAGAATCAGTATGGTCCAAAATTGTGTATATATAATTTGTAATATATATACCTCTTGGAAGGACTGCATATCTCTAATACAGTTTGAATTTTTGGGGTCTATGTTTGTGTACTCCCCTCTGCAGTTTGTTTGAAGTGACTGCTCATTGAGCAAATGAAGTTGCTTAGATTTGTTTGCACTTAACTCGTTTTTTTGGAAAACAATTTCTGCCCTTAACATAAATTAATTATCCTTTTAATGATTTTGAATGATGAAAGTACCTCATAAAGTTCATCAGAAATTAATCCCATCCCATGAGCGAATGGAACTCTATAATTGATTTGGGATGGCATAATTGTCAATGGATTACCCAGCAGGTACCCCTAAAGAAAAGAGCATTCCATACATACATATAAAAAAGACATGTAGATTCAAATACTCCAATAATAGTAAAATATACCATCATAGTAAATATATATAAACCCAATAAATATTGATCCAGTTGGTAAAGAGTTAGCTTATAACTATAAGGTTGTGATCAAATCTCACTGATGTGAGACTTTATTGGTGAGCAATCTATAAATATCTTTGTAAGCACTCTGAGCTCAGAAGCATGCTCCGGCCCTAATGAACCCCTCTGACCCAACTTATATAAACTTGTTGGGAAAAATATAGAGAAAAAAAAATCCAAAATGACTAATTTTGAATTTTAAAATATTGCAAAATTTGAGAAATGACCTAACTACCCTTTATTTTTTTTTAAAAAAAAAAAAAAATCCTCAAACACCTTGTTGAGTTGTTGGCCGCTAGAGCTCCGACGGGGCCATCACGGAGCTCCGGTGAAGGTTATTAACAACTCAAGCATTTATTTAATAAATTTAGTCTGAGAATTTCAAAAAAAGATATTTTGAAAGTTATTAGGAGATATTCAACTAATATCTCATTTATAACTTTAGTATCACTATTAACTCAAGTATCCATATTGAAGACTTCCGCTTGATATATATATATATATATATATATATATAAGATTGCCGTTTACAACTTTAACGTCGTTATTAACAATTCAAGTATCTATATTGACAATTTCCACTTGAGAAATTCAATAAAAAAAATATTTCTTCACTAGAGGTTCGGCGATTTTGAAATTCTCAAGCTAAAGTTAATACAAATACTTAAGTCATTAATAGCGATACTAAAGTTGTAAACGGAACAATTGTTAAATATTTCTTAATAACCTTCATCTCGAGCAAAGATAGCTAATATGTTTTTTTTTTTTAAATCTTTAATACTAAAATTATTAATATAGATACTTCAGTTACTTAATAAATAATAATATTCATCAAAGCTTAGGAGGCTAGGCTGGTTGCTGCAAGCCTGCAAGGTTGAGGATTTTTTATTTAGGAAAAATTAAGAATAATTAGGTAATTTCTTAAATTTTATAACATTTCAAAATTTTAAATAAATCCCTTTAAAATTATTAAAATTTAACTTATTTATTTCTTACCAATTTTAATTATATTTTTCCTTGTTTTTTCCACCCTTCTTAGTATATAAAAAAAGTAAATATATATATATAATATACTATTATCTGTACCACGCATAACATTTATTTGTGTCCAACTAGCAGATCCCTTGCATTGGAATGCACAAACATTTGGAAAGAGACAAGACAATAAAATAATATGAGATAATTCGTGGTAGGTAACCATTGAAATAGACTTAAATTATGCTTTTTTTTTTCTCTCTCCCATTAACATGCGTGAGTCTATCTTCTGAGTATAAAATAAAATATTTTCATGTACCAGGATAATATTATCTCGTGGTAGGTTAAGATGGAAATTGTCAAAAATTCACAGTTTTCACTCTTAAACAAGGCTGAAGATTATATTGACATTTGAAACGTATGAGTACCTAATTTTTGACATACATATGAACTTATTTTGTATGATAAAAAAAAGCACCTCCATCGTATTAAGATTATATCATTGAATTTACAAAATTTTAAATTTAATGTCTGTGTTGTCTAAATAATATTTAAGAGGCCCTTTTTTATGCTTGACGTTTTAAGAGACTCGAAAATTTGAATTATTCGTGCATGCAATTAAAATACCAGCATAAATAAAGAAAAAGTAGAAAAGAGTGAGTACAAGCCTGAAGATTTATCCGGGGCTCGACACCAGCTTCATTTCCTGCGTACAAGGTAGCTTATGGTGAGTGATCAAGCTATCACGTACTCACAATTTTACTCTGGTCATTTTTTGGAAAAAAAAAAATAAAAACACTACAGAAAGTGTGAGAGAGTGTCATAATCATAACGGCATATCCTATTAAAGCTGCTTCTACAATGTTCCGGTAGAAAAAGGAAAGTGTCAACAATGTGAGGCCCACTTAGACGTCCCCCTCAGGAGAGCCGATAAGAGAAAAAAGGCCCATTTTGATTGGAGCGTTATCGGTTAGCTTGTTCCTCATCCTAACTCGGTTGACATACGACTAGAGGACAATAATTTCATCGTCAGCCACTAATAATTTCAACAGTAACATACAGTTCTCGAATTTTGTACCATTTGATATCTCATCTACAATTACTGGGAGAGGAATGCCGGAGTAGGAGTCGCCGCCGATGTACAACTTATTCGTCTGAAACTCCGGGTGATCAATCAGCCACTGTAACATATTAAACACGATTATCAATTACCAGCCATTTATTTCCAAAGCATGTCACTTTTATCTGCTTCCCTCCTGAATTCACTGAAGAACACTGCGCGAGGGGACTTTACCTTCCTAAGAAACTGTTGGCCATGATGAATTGTTTTCCAGTCACCTTGCTCGGGTGTTTCAGAGTAAGAGAATCCGGTACCAGCAGGCAAATCTAAGAATATGATGCTACTTATCTGACCACTTAGAAAAACGTTGAATAAGTGGCAGTATTGTAGAAAAAAACACATGATCAATGAAACTAAAGAATGGTATATTTGAGGCGATGATAATAATGCCACCTTTGTCCAAGAATTGGGTCTCAACACCAGATTAGGCAAGCTCCCATTGAATTCCTGGTTTTGAAATCCAAGTGGACCTATGAAAGTGATTAAAGCCCAAGGAAATATCACTTGTCATGAACCAGGCTAGTTGCAGAGTAAGGTTTTGTGTGTTTCAACAATTACCTATTTCAAAGACAAGACCGGAAAGTGCAGAGCAACCTGGTCCACCAGTTAGCCAGAGCATGAGAGGATCATTTCTAGGATTGTTCTCTGACTCGATAAAGTAATAAAACAGCTGCACGTCCTCTGTTTCACCAACTCCTATATACCTGCTCAAAATTCAACACTTAAAACGAATCAGCCTCAAAGTGATATACGGTTATCTATTAATCATAATCTCAGATATTCAGTTTCATGAACTCTTTGACGTACCCGGTCTCTAAAACAAAAGGGAGTGGTCCCAGGAAGCCAGGAAGATACTTGACTATGGAGCCACATGATGCGGACTGAGACGGGAAATGGAACAGGATGACAACAAGGAGGAGAAGAATCTCACTCAAGTGATACTTACAACTAAACTTTCCCATCTGAAATGTTGTTTCGCTCCAAGCTCATTAGTTCCATAAATAGTTTGAGGGAAAAGGAATCGCTGCATAACACGCCAAGGAACTGACTGTTGTGTGGTTCTGGTTGAACGGTTTATCTCGTGCCCATAATGAGAGTATGGGGTGACAAGTCACAATGTCTCCGTTTCATGACATAAGGAAAAGACAGCGAAATGAATCATTCGCGCCTTGTGTTATATGTCCCTGCTGACAAACAAACTGGACCGCGAAAAATGAAATCGACACCTTCCTGTGAGTTCTTTCTACTTTTCAAAGTGGCAAGATACCCTTGCGGCACATGATGCCGTTGGAGTTTCTAACTTTGTTTCTTCCCCACCACCCCCTCGTGTGGGAGGGCTGAAAGCACTGTATTCATTAGCTTGACGTGTAATTTAAAAACCAACAAAGTGCAGTTACATATATCGTACATGAAAGAAAGATTCTAGAATGTTTCAAAATCTTGGGGGTAAAGAAAACAATAATTCCTGAAAATTCCAAGTAGGAAGTAGAATTATCAGATAGTTGCAAGAGTCCAATCTTGAAGAGAGCGGGAAAAAAAAAATTACAGACAAGAATTATCTTACAGACTCATATCCTAGCATCAAATTTCATCCTTTTATATTACATGGGTTTGATGATTTGATTAGAAGATGAGTGGTATTATACAGCTGTGAGAGGTTGAGGAGCTTCACAATTCTGCACATCAATCCTTCAAAGATTACAATGGGTTTTGAGAAATCCACCTCTCAAACATTACAAAGCATTCTTTAGGTTTGTATTCCGGAGCAGTGTGCCCTCCACCCTGCAAATTAATTTAAACAAATAACATGAATATGAATTTCCTACCTCTGAACCAGGATTATTTGAAGCTGAAACTGAAAATATGTTTCTTGCCTTAACAGTCGCGTATGTCATCCCATTTGAATATGTCCTTGTGTATCTACACAACAAGTAGCAACTCCAAGTTTCAAGTTGCAAGTTTTGGATTCAAAATTAAACAAAAAGAAAAAAGAATGTTGCTTTTGTCTAAAAACCTACCCCGCGACTTGGCCTTGGACTAACCATGGCCTCCATTCATCTACAATGGAATAATTTAAAGATCTTATCCATGCTTCAGTTCCCCGAAAGGGAACAATTAAGTCATGATCACCACTGCCATGAAGAAGAAAAACCAAATGACAAATAATGAATTTGAATTAATCACCAATGATTTTCCAGAGAAAGAACAAATAATTCATGTATGATCAACTTCTCCACCTATATAAGAGAGCACGGTAACCTTTAGCGCTCAAGTTCACATGAAATGGAACACTGCTTTTAATTTCTTCAGTATAAGGTGTCCCAATACATCGCACCCATTTCCCTATGGTCCCCTGTTATTGCATCCAAATTGCAGTCACAGATGATAATTATGTGGAAATGTGAAGGTCTAAGAAATATTATCATTCTCATACCTGACGGATGCCGAGGGCCTTACGAACAGAACCATCATTCGCCCAATATTGAGCTAGCAAACCTTCGTAAGTCTATACAAGCAAATAAACATATAATTTACAAATCAATCCATAATTCAAGTCACTAAACAAGTGCTTAATAAGAATAATAGGGTAGCTGGTTGAGGAATTACTCGACATGTTACAGGAGGAAGTGGTGGTTGAGAGTTTGAGGGGAGTAAGGTTTCGGGCATCTCGTTGAGAGATCTTCTATTAGAGAACTTTTGTGGTTTTGGGGAAACAAAGGGACATTCGGGTTCCAAAATATGTGCAGGGTTTATTCCTGAAACACACTGAAATTTAAAATTCATAGATAAGTATTATTACATAGATAAGTATACGCGTATACCAACACCAATGTATTATCATTACATATACCTTTTCATATTCTGCAATATATCCGGCACACATTTCACTCCTCGCACCTACATTGTGATATTCTCCCCCACAACTGCTTTTTAATGACTGCAAGGAGACAGCTTGATTTATTTTGATTAGTAACAAAATTTATTCTTTAAATTCAGCCCATTGATGATACCTTTAGAGATAAATTACCTCATAGAGTTCATCAGAAATAAGCCCCATACCATGAGCAAATGGGATCTTATGGTTGTTATCTATATCATCATCTGTTGAGGGGTTTCCTAGCAAGCATCCCTTGATTATATCCAAGTCATTTTTATTAGCTTAAAGTTGGAGACAGTGAAGGAAATTTAGGAACATAAACAATCACCAACCTGAAGATTAATCGATGGCTCTATATTGTTCTCATTTCCTACAAAATCACGGCATTAAAAGATTTCTCTATCTTAATTTTTTGACCACCTCTCAACATTCAAAAAGATTAAGAACTCAACCACCAAAACGTTCCACACTTGGTACGTATATCGTTCGTCATAAGTTTATGTATATGAAAGATGAGAAGCAGGCTTACCTTTCGAGATTTCAAGGGCAACTGCAGGGACAATCAATCCAGAATATGAGTCCCCGCCAATGTATATTTGGTTCGATTGAAATTCCGGGTAACCAGTCAACCACTAGACATAGAAAATTATTTTTATAATTTATATTGTATCATTTGGGCTATTGCATTGCCCCATGAATCGCCAAATATATATTTATATGGTACCTTCCTTAAAAAGTGAACGGCATGTTGGATTTGTTTAGAGTCACTTCGCTGAGGAGCAACCGGGAGTGTTGTATAGGAGAATCCAGTAAGAGCAGGCAAGTCTACGAACATTATGCTGGAAATCTGAAACCCATCACCAAAAAGAAAAAAAATGCTATGAACCAACATATAAATTTGAAATTGAAGAGTCGCTACAAGCGAGTCAAAGTTTTGAAACAACCTTAGTCCATGAGTTTGGATTCAAAACAAGGGTAGGCAGAGTACCATTATATTCCTCCATCCGAATACGAAGTGGACCTTAAAGTCCATTTAGTGGGGTTAGAAAAGTAAATAATCCTAAAACAATGAAGGCCTGGAACAAAATAGGAAGAGCGTTACGATCACTGTGTTACCTAGTTCAAATAGAAGTGAAGACAAAGCAGAGCAACCAGGGCCACCAGTTAGCCAGAGAATCAAAGGGTCTTGTTTGGGATTTCGGTCTGACTTGAGGAAGTAGTAGAAGAGCTGCACACCCTCTGATTCTCCAACTCCCACATACCTTAAATAGTATATTTTGTTTTGGCCATGCAATAATAAGTGCCATAAGCAGTTAAATTATTACTGAAGACGAAAAAAGTCACAAAGTAAGGTTTGTGGTTTGACAGAGAATGTTTGAAAGAGAACATACCCAGTTTCAAGATGGAAAGGAAGAGGCCCTTGAAACCCAGGAAGAAACGCAACAGCTGAGCGAGAGAACGCAGAAGTGGAGCAAGCATGAGAAGATAGAAGAAGAAGAAGAAGAAGAAGAAGAAGAAGCAGAGATAGTGGGAATGATGAAGAAGATGGAGAAGTTGAAGACGCAGCTGCCCTATTCTTGATTCGGAGTGTGATCGTGCTCATCATTTGATGTGGAGATGATTGACAAGTAATGATTTAAGAGCGAGAAGTTGACTTTTGGCGAAGAAGAAAGGACGAGGGGCTTAAAGGAGCTTAAAGTTGGGGAGGGCATTCGAGAGAGTTGGAGAGGTGGTGAATAGTCACAATGAGCGATCAGATTCATATCACAGGGAGTGGTTACATAATAATTAGCCCTTAAAATAACTATTTTATATTCTGTGGCATTCTTAGACGTTTTAGCGTAAGAACAAATGACACGAGCCTATTACATGTCATCTTTGACTATTTTATATGAAGATAAAATATAATACTCCCGCTGTTTTGTGATGGGAGCTTGATAACTCAATCGGACTTTTTAAAATTATTTAGTAATAAGTACGTACAAATGGATTTTTTTTTTTTTTTTTTTAAGTATGTCCTTATTTATAAAGAAATAAGTAAAAGAGAGAGATAAATTGAGCAATAATAAGAAAAAATATAAAAGAAGATGTGATAGAAAAAGATGAGAAGAGATAATAAAAATAATTAGGGACAAGAATTGTAAAAAAATGTTCAAATAAATTGGGATGAGATATTATAAAAAAGACTAAGGTAATTTAAATTTTAGTTCCTTATAAAAAAATAAAAACTAGAGAGAGTTCTTTTTTTCTTGAAATTTTTTTTACCTGTATTTAAGAGTAAAGAAAAGTACTATACTAGACTTCAAGTATTTTATTATTAAATCACAAGGATAATTAATCTGCAGATACACCAGCTTGAACTGATTTTTAATCAAACCCTACTTTTTTTTTTTTTTTTTTTCAGGTCCTTATTGTTTCACTAATTTTTGGTTGGGTTCTTGTAGTTTTTTCTTTTGGGAAAATCCACTTGCAGGCACTTATATCTTTTTTCTTCTTCTCTTAATTGAATTATTAATTTTACTATATTAAAGCTATTAACTCTGGAAACTTTCTATTAGCACTGCTAGTCCATGTACGGAGTTAACTATACCAAGTACCAACATAACAAAATTAAAGCATTTAATTAAGATAGAAAAACATATAGTTATCACATCAAAAATTGAAGAAAAGTATAGTATCACAGATGACCCTATCCTTCTATATATCCTCATACTTTCACTTAATTTTTAATCATATGCTTATATTTTTTATTCGTTATTAAAAAAATAATTTTTCTTTAGTACCAATTTAATAAGGGAAAATAACTTTAACCTACTCCCATTATATATGTGAAGTTGGTATTTAATTTATATATTATATTTGAAATCAGAGGAAGTATTGGGCATAATTTGTCATTTTTTAGCAACAACATAAAATTTAAAATAAACTAAAAGAATAACTACAAACATTATTCATCACTTTGAGATCAATTTGTGCATTTGAGGAGGAGAAAAAAACATTGGTTGAAAATTTGAAAAAAAGGAACTAAAAAAAAAAAAAGTTTATAATCCATAGGAGATGAGGCTCATAGGAGAGATCCAAAATGAATATTTTGTGGTGGTTGCATCGAGTAATTCGAATTTTGGACCGACCCAATTAAGCCTAAATACGCAAAAAAAAAAAAAAAAAAAAAAAAAAAAAAAAAAAAAAAAAAAAAGCTCAAATAGTAAAATCCAGCCAGTTTGATCTGGAAGCCCGATTTATTTGTTTTTTCTTGTTTTTGTAACCAAAATCTGGGCTTTATCCCTTTTTTGCCATGTTTTGGCTTATTATCCCTTTACCATATCCTCCGTTTGAGGCATGTGAATAGAGAAAATTGTGTCGGTAGTTCTTTCCCCACGACCGTGGGTCTGAGTCGAGGCTAATCCGGATAAATTGAAACAAGAGGTTCCAGTGAACTGGATGGGCAAATAAAATAAACAAAAAAGAATAAATCCCGCACATATTTTGGATCCCATATATGTGGTAACTTCCATTAATGGGAATCTGCTCTACTTTGTCCTTTTGTTACGTAGATTTGTCTTTGCATAGATCATCGTGAAGGATTTAGATGCAGGGTAACAGCTCCTTGCTTCTAAAAGAATAAATGGATGGTAGTTCATTACAGAGCAGCAGAAGCAGCTCAAAGTGGCACGAGAGGACACCTCCAAGCAAATCTACGACCCTCAAAGAACAAGCATCGACGTACCAAAAAGAAATAAGGCAAAAGAAAATAATGATGGTAAATGCCCCCAGTAGAAATATGAAGATTGTCAGTCTTCTAAAGGAAAATGTGATGGCAACATGCATTGCAAGTCACATGTATTATTATGAGAAGTCAGAATTTAGATGATGGTGGAAAATATAGTTTGGGAAAATATCAGTGAGGTTCCGAAGAAAAGAAAAAATATCAAAAAAGTTTCAACTTCAAAAGTCCAATTGTCAAAATAACTTTTCATATTGTTAGAATGACTTTTCCTATTGTTAAAATTTTCCTATAAAAATATTGTTGTCAAAATGGTTTTTTCATGTCAAAATAACTTTTCTTGTTATCAAAAATTTTCCGAGTTGTGTTTAGAATTTTAGAAACCTGAGAATTTTTTTACAACAAGAAAAATCATTTTAAAAATGAGACTCTTTTGATAATAAAGTCCCTAGGAACTTTTTTGATAAAGGATTTGGAGTTGATATTTTTTTCTCTTCCTCGGGACCTCATAAAGTGGTTCAATGATCCAGGAACTTCCAAATTAACTAACAAACTGACACAGTATTAATATAAATATCCTTTGACAAAAAAAAAAAGCAATGATTTTCACCCTTCAAATGCGTTAGCTTGATTAAGAGCCGGGCACCATTATCACGCGAGATTGAGGAGCTTGAACTTTCAGCAGATCAGTCCTTCGAAGATTACAATGGATTTTAAGAAATCCACCTCTCAAACATTGCAAAGCATTCTTTAGGTTTGTACTCAGGAGCAGTGTGCCCTCCACCCTGCAAATTGATTTAATTTTAAACAAATAACAAGAATATGATTTCCTAGCTCTGAACCAGGATTCTTTGAAGCTGAAACTGAAAGTATATTTCTTGCCTTAACAATCGCGTACGTCATCCCATTTGAATGTCATTGTGTATCTATATAACAAGTAGCAACTCCAAGTTTCAAGTTGCAAGTTTTGGATTCAATATATTTTTTTTTAATAAAAAAAGAATGTTGCGTTTGTGTAAAAGCCTACCCTGCGACTTGGCCTTGGACTAACCATGGCCTCCATTCATCTACAATGGAGTAATTTAAAGATCTTATCCACACTTTAGTTCCCCAAAACGGGACAAGTAAGTCATGATCTCCACTGCCATGAAGAAGAAAAAAAAGAAACAAATGAAAGAAAATGAATTTGAATTAATCACCAATAATTTTCCAAAGACAAAACAAGTAATTCATGTATGATCAACTTCCCCACCTATATATGAGCGCACGGTAACCTTTAGCACTCAAGTTCACATGAAATGGAATACTGCTTTTAATTTCTTCAGTATAAGGTGTCCCAATACATCGCACCCATTTCCCAATAGTCCCCTGTTATTGCATCCAAATTGCACTAACAGATGATAACTATGTGAAAATGTGAAGGTCTAAGGAACATTATCATTCTCATACTTGATGAATGCCAAGGGCCTTGCGAACAAAATCATCATTCGCCCAATACTGAGCTAACAAACCATTGTAAATCTATACATGCAAATAAACATATAATTAACAAATCAATCCATAATTCAAGTCACCAAATGAGTGCTTAATAGAAATCACAGGGGAGCAGATTGAGGAATTACTCGACATGTTATAGTAGGAAGTGGTGGTTGAGAGTCTGAGGGGAGTAAAGTTTCGCGCATCTCATTGAGAGATCTTCTATCAGAGAACTTTTGTGGTCGTGGGGAAACAAAGGGACATTTAGGTTCCAAAATATGGGCAGGCTTTATTCCTGAAACACACTGAAATTTAAATTGATAGATACGTATTACTACATAGATAAGTATACATGTACACCAACGTATTATCGTTGCATCTACCTTTTCATATTCTGCAATATATCCGTTACACATTTCATTCCTCGTATCTACATTGTGATATTCTCCCCCACAACTGCTTTTCAATGACTGCAAGGAGATAGCTTGCTTTATTTTGATTAGAAACAAAATTTATTCTTTAAATTCAGCCCATTGATGATACCTTTAGAGATAAATTACCTCATAGAGTTCATCAGAAATAAGCCCCATACCATGAGCAAATGGGATCTTATGGTTGTTATCTATATCATCGTCTGTTGAGGGGTTTCCTAGCAAACATCCCTTGATTACAGCCAGGTCATTATTATTAGCATAAAGTTGAAGACGGTGAAGGAACCCTATGTCTAGTAAAGGAAATTTAGGAACATAGAGAATTACCAACCTGGAGATTAATCGATGGCTCTATGTTGTTCTCATTTCCTGCAAAATCAACAACAACTCTATCTTAATTTTTTTATCACCTCTCAACATTCAAAAAATTAAGAACTCAGCCATCACACCTACAATCTTAATCTAACACAAAGTTCCACACTTGATATATGCTTCGATCATAGGATTATGTGTATGAAAGATGAGAAGCAGGCTTACCTTTAGAGATTTCAAGGGCAACTGCAGGGACAATCAATCCAGAATATGAGTCCCCACCTATGTATATTCGGTTCGATTGGAATTCCGGGTGTCCAGTCAACCACTAGACAGAGAAAATTATTTTTATAATTTATGTTGTATCGTTTAGGCTATTGCCCCATGAATCACCAAATAGATATTTATATGGTACCTTCCTAAAAAATTGAACGGCATGTTTGATTTGTTTAGAGTCACTTCGCTGATGAGCAACAAGGAGTGTTGTATAAGAGAATCCAGTAAGAGCAAGCAAGTCTACGAAAATTATGCTGGAAATCTGGCACCAATCACCAGAAAGAAAAAAATGCTGTGAACCAGCATAGAAATTTTGAAATTGAAAAGTCGCTACAAGAGGGTCAAAGTTTTGAAACAACCTTAGTCCATGAGTCCGGATTCAAAACAAAGGTAGGCAGAGTACCATTATATTCCTCCATCCGAAAACGAAGTGGACCTTTAAAGTCCATTAGTGGGGTTAGAAAAGTAAATAATCCTAAAACGATGAAGGCCTGGAGCAAAATAGACAAGAGCATGAGGATCGCTGTGTTACCTATTTCAAAGAGAAGGGCAGAGCAACCAGGGCCACCAGTTAGCCAGAGAATCAAAGGGTCTTGTTTGGGATTTCGGTCTGACTTGAGGAAGTAGTAGAAGAGCTGCACACCCTCTGATTCTCCAACTCCCACATACCTTAAACATTACATTTTGTTTTGGCCATGCAACAATAAATGCCATAAGCAGTCACAATTATTACTGAAGACGAAAAAAGTCACAAAGTAAGGTTTCTGGTATCACCGAGAATCATTGAAAGAGAACATACCCAGTTTCAAGATGGAAAGGAAGAGGCCCGTGAAACCCAGGAAGAAACGCAACAGCTGAGCGTGAGAACGCAGTAGTGGAGCAAGCCTGTGAAGATATAAGAAGGAGAAGAAGAAGAAGCAGAGATAGTGGGGATAATGAGGAAGATGGAGAACTTGAAGGCGCAG
This sequence comes from Acacia acuminata, assembly GCA_019022655.1. Taxonomy (NCBI): domain Eukaryota; kingdom Viridiplantae; phylum Streptophyta; class Magnoliopsida; order Fabales; family Fabaceae; genus Acacia; species Acacia acuminata. The sequence continues at coordinate 1,571,515 of JAFJYI010000015.1, forward strand.
CAGCCATATTCTTGAGTCGGAGTGTGATCGTGCTCATCATTTGAGGCGGAGATGTTAGAATGATTGACAAGTAAAGATTTAAGAGCGAGAAGTTGACTTGTGGGGAAGAAAGGATGAGCGGCGTAAAGGAGCTTAAAGTTGGGAAGGGCATTTGAGAGAGTTGGGGAGAAGGTGAATAGTCCCAGTCACAGATCAGATTCAGATCTTGGGAAGTGGTTATGAGCCCTTAAAATAATCGGTAAAGTTGAACTTTTTGGGGGAAAAATTAAGACTCCCTCTAATCCATAAGATGCTAATCAGTAATCCTTTTTTTTTTTTGCGTAATGTGCAAGCCGTAGCTTGAAATGATAAGATAGGACCTAGACTATGGAATCTAGCCCTAAATACAACACAAAAACAAAACTAAAAACGACAGGCCAGTTGGTCCTTCATCACCATATCTCGGCACCCCGCTGGAACTGTTGGGATAAGGATCGCATCCGCGTTAGCAGGAGCATTATGTCCTTCCTTGGCCAAATAATCAGCACATGCAATGTTATCTCTTGGGGTAAAATACAACCTTACACTCCAATCCCAGAAAAGAAGATCTCTGATATGGCCGATGATTTCTCTCAGGGGATGATCATCATGTGATTCCTCATGAGAATATTGACCGCATCCAGGGAATCCGAATAGAGCGAGAATTCTGCCGGAAGCCCACTGTTGAGCCATTGTCGACCAAGCAAGATGGCATGTAGTTCCGCCTCAATAACCGATCGAAGACCTAGGGACTTGCAGAACCCCATCAACCGGTGTCTCGGGAATCCCCGATCACTCCTCCGCATCGCTTGAAACCTGCCGTCGATCCGTCAACGTCAATGCGGACCACGTTCCCAACAGGGGGAGTCCAAGACCTTTCTTCGTTCCTGTCAAGTTGGAAAATTTGGGGAGATAAGCTATTATTAGCACTACTCTCCAACAGAAAATAATTGCATAAATGAAGCATCTCCCTGGTATCTATGTTTTGTCCTTGGAATAAGGCTTTGCATCTAGAAGTCCAGAGGATCTATGATAAGGCAAAACTTTATAGCCTATAACTCCGCAAGTATACGGGTCATACCAAGTAATAAAGTGATAAGAAAAGTATCGTTCCCACGAGGACTTCGTACCCACAACTTCAGTTAAGCATTAATTTTACACTTTTGTTTAAGTCGACCAAATCAAATTGAATTAATTAAAGGAAAAGAAAATGAAAATGAAAATAAAATAAACTAACTAGCACAATAATCAAATGAGCAACCCAGAGTCACTAATCCCCTATGAGCTTCATAAACCTCGATTTCACTAATTTAATTAGCCTTAATATCAATTTTGTTAATCTCGAGTATAAATAGCTACAAGTGCCTGTCGGTCCACTTACAACCCTCTTTTGAGTATATTTTGTTATGTCTAACATAATTACTCAAGAGACAATAAAACTCGAACACACTCCTCAACAATTATATGGGGCCATTAGGTATATGTCTATCCTAATCGCAAATTAAATCGTAATCTAATCCCATATTACTTAATTTCAGAGCTTAATTAAAATTCCCTTCGTCAAGGTAAATTCTAATTCTCAAATTCATATTCAATGATGGCCAATCACTAAATAGATAAAGCTAAACAAGATTAAGTAACCAAAATTAATATTAATTATAACTAATTAATAAAAACAAAGTCCAATCCACACCTATAAGTTCAAAGTTCCTCTAGGTTGTAAAGAGAAATTAGCCAAACATGGCTTTAACAAAAATTCAGTTCAAAGATGACCAACAATAATTCGAGTTCAATGAGAAAAGAAAAAAATAAAACCATAGTAGAAGTCCCCGCCTCCCACGGTTCTTCGATCGAATTTGTTCCTCCCCGTGGCCGTGAAGACGAAGCTTCCGCCGGCGACCGTGGTGGAGAGGAAGCCGCCGGCGAGAGAGGAAGAAGAAGGCCCAAGGTCTGAAGCCGCGGCACTCTGCTCTCTGTTTCTGATTTTTCTTTCTCCAGTCGTGCACTCTTTTCTTTTTGTCCAGCCGCCCCTCAATTCATGGCTTTCATTAGGTTTTAATTGATTCAATTCATTTGCTCAAACGGTGTCGTGCTTCCTTGGGCCTTCAAATCATTATCTTCAATTTTTGTTCTTTTCCCTTCCCAGCGTGGGACAAGCCTTTTAGTGATTCATTGGTTTTCAATTGGTGGGCCAATTCCATTCAATCGCCAACATTGCTAAAGCAATGAATCCAATGACGTGCTCATGTGCATCTCGATTCATCAAAGAAAACATGTAATAAAAAAGAAAGAAAAAAAAACAATTATCTAATAACAATAATAACAATAAAACTGAATTTTTGGTTTTCTTTTTTTTCTTTCTTTTTTAAATAAACTGAATTATTAATATTTATTTCCTAAACTCCAAAACTTTTATTTTAAATTGAAATCCCATAAATGATCTATCCAAGTTGATTTCTCTTAAAATCTTAATAAATCCCTTTAATTTAGCATTAATAACTTCCCAAATATATCAAAATATACCTCAAATCTACTAAAAATGGGAAGTCATCAATCTAGCATCCTAAGCTAAAGATTCTCGACCAAGGGAAATTCTGAAACCTCCCCTTCCCCGGCTTGTGCTTGGTGTTCCAATTAAGCCACCCCGCAAATTACCTCGCAAAAAACCGGGAAACATAGTTAGGTTTTATAATATCTCTCCACAACTCCCGGCTCTCTCATTGAGTCCCTTAGTACATGAAGCACACTCTCTTCATGTTACAACTAAGGGACAATGATTATCATTAGTCGCCAATCTTGGCTCTAAGAGAGTTAGTGACAAGTCTTTCATGGCCGACCTGCCACATGAAATACTTAACCTTTTCCGGAATCTGCCATTTCCATATTAGGGACCAGTAGTGATTGTTAACATTCTCTGTCCTCCTAGATAGATATTGATAGGCCGATTTAACAGAGAAACCTCCATCCTTCGCAACTCTCCAAGTGAAACAGTCAACGGAGTTGTTACTAGGTGGGTGCATTCTAGATATAGTTCTGATGACGTCAGAGGGGAGAATTCCTTGCCACCTGCTCGTATCCTACCTACCGTTCATCAAAATTTGATCTTTCACAGATTCTTCTTCATTTATTAATACAGGATTGTGGACAAAGGTTATAAGAGGGCGCTCCAGGGGAAGCCAAAGATCGCACCAAAACTTAGTATCATCCCCATTATTAACCTTTCTCCCAACTCCACCCATGAACTTGTCCCAAACCTCAACAATGGCTTTCCAAGCCGATGATGAGCATCTTTTCTTTGAAACTTTGGGGACCGAAGAATTTCCACAGTTATATTTGGTCCATATACACTGAACCCACAAAGCATGCCTTTTGGTCAAGAGACTCCAACAGAGCTTCATAATAAACGCCTTATTCTGTCTTCTAAGGTTTCGGAATCCAAGTCCCCCTTGCTTCTTAGCCTGGGTTATTTTCTCCCAAGCAATAAGATGCATTTTCCTGGCATCCTCGTCCTGCGACCAAAGAAATTTCCGCGAGAGCTTATCAATTTCATTTATAGTGCAAATGGGAAGAAGAGTCGATTGCATATAATAGCCGGGTAAGGATGATAACACAGATTTAATCAAAACTGAGCAACCAGCAATAGTCAGGAATTTGCTTTTCCACATAGCCAGCCTAGTTCGAGCCTTTTGTACAATTGGGTGATAAGTGGCCTTAGTGATTCTTTTATGAATAATCGGCACTCCCAAATATTTCCCCAGATCGGCGTAATTCCAATTCCAAGCGTATGGCTAAGCTCAAGTGCTCTATTAAAATTTACATTTGCAGAACAAAACATTTTCGATTTTTGCACGTTGATTCTATGACCAGAGACTTCACAAAAGGTTTGCATCACGGTACGGATCTCTGTCATTTGACCAGATGAAGCTTCAGCAAAAAGGATAAGATCATCAGCGAAGAAAAGGTGGGATATCTGGGGTCCTCCCCTTTTGAAGGTAAAAGGCTTCCATCGGCGAGCCTGACATTCAGCTTTGATAAGGTGGCCAAGACGCTCCATACACAAAACAAAGATATACGGGCTTAAAGGATCCCTTGCCTAACACCTCTGGTGGGGGTGAAGGATGGACTTTCATCCCCGTTCCATAGGATAGACATAGAGGTGGTGGATATGCATGCCATGACTAGATCAATAAATTTTCTTTCCAAATTCAAACATATAAGGGTATTTTCAATAAATCCCTAATCAAGCCTGTCATAAGCTTTCTCCATGTCAATCTTGACGGCTACAAACCCTTTCCTCCTACCCTTCATCCTCATAGAATGAATGACCTCCTGAGCAATCAGGATATTATCACATGTAGATCTGTCAGGAATAAAACTAGATTGCTCAGGGCTTACAAGATGTCCCATAATACCTCTGAGTCTATTTGCCAAGACCTTTGTAATGATTTTAAAACTCACATTACACAAGGATATGGGTCGAAACTCTTTGAGCGACGAAGGATTATCAACCTTAGGAATGAGGACAATCTTGGATTTATTAATAGTGGCCATGCTGGAGGGGTTATCAAAACATTCTTCAATAAAGTGACAAATTTTATCCCCCACAACATCCCACTGAGTCTGAAAGAAATGAGCACTAAGTCCATCTGGTCCCGGAGCTTTAAAAGCTCCCATAGCGAAGGTAGCATTTTTTATTTCCACTCTAGTGACTTTACTTGAAAGCATTTGCAGATCATTAACTCCAATGGAGGGAAAGTTCGAGCACATGTCATCCGGATTCCTGACAGAACCATCCCGAGTATAGAGCTTAAGAAAGAACTCATGGGCCATCTTCTTTGCTGTGTCATGATCCTCAACCCATTGTCCCTCCTCATTTAGAATGGCTCCGATTCTTTGCTTTCTCCTTTTTATCATGGTAGATGCGTGAAAGTATCTTGTATTTCTATCGCCCCCCTGCAACCATTTACTTTTGGATTTCTGAAACCAGGTGATCTCCTCTTGGGTAGCTACTTTATGATACTCTTCCCATAGCTTTTTCTCAAGTCTGAACAAACCAGTCTGTAAATTCATCCTCCTGCTTCTATCAATTCCCTCCAGACGACGGATTAACTCCTTTCTCTTTTTTGTGAAATTACCGATTCTGTTGTCGTTCCAATCCGAAGCAGTGGTTTGAAATTTTTCTAGACCTTGAAGCCAATTATTCTCATGCCAGGCTTCCTTAGTGATATCCTTGAAGTCGCTCTCCAGGGTCCACGCAACCTGATAGGCAAATGTTTTTTGCAACCTCACCCTCTGAGCAGACGGATTGGTACTCACGATCACCACCCTATGATCCGATTTAAATTTAAGCTCGTGCCGAACCGAGAAGTTTGGAAAAGTATTAATCCAGTTGAAATTAGTAAAAACCCAATCCAGCCTTTCTTTCAATCCCTACCTTTCCCAAGTAAACTTGTCGCCCTGAATTCTTGCCTTAATGAGATGAGTGTCGTCAATACAATCTTTGAAATGTTGCATGGAGGTCTAAGGAGTATCAGCTCCTCCAAGTTTATCATTTGCAGACAAATAAGTATTGAAATCTCCCAAAACTAACCAGGGAAGATTTGAATTAGCAAGAGAGCGGAGAGAGTTCCATAAATTGGTCCTGCCAGAAATGGTAGTTTCACCATAAACAACAGTCACAAGACTGACAATATTACTCTGAAGATCTCTAATCTGGCAGTGGATAAGTTGGGTTGTGGAGGAAATGTAAGTAATATCAAAGGCATTATTATCCCATAAGATCCAAATACCCCCCGAAAATCCAGTAGCCTCGACCCGCATCCAATGACTAAACCCAAGCTTGCGGCACACTTTATCAGCTCTAATGCCACTAATACACGGCTCCATCAGACAAAGGATGTTAACACAGTATTTATTTACAATATCTTTAACATTTAAAGGGAAGGCCCGGCAACTGGCTCCCCTACAATTCCAGGATGCAACAATCATTAAAAGAATTAAAAGGATAAGTGGAAAGAAAATACTTACCTGGGCTATCCGGCTTTACTTACATGTTGTTCCGAGACGACTCTCCACACGTTGTTGTTGTCCTCCAAAAAATCAGGGGCAATATCCTCATTCGGATCCCATTGTTCCGGAGCTTGATGAATTTGCTCCACGCGCGACTTATCGTGGTTATGCTCCCCATTAGTAGCATTAATGGGGTAGTGATGGGAAAAGTTAGATAGGTTTCCTTGAACAATAGCATGGACCCGTTGCCCTTTAGCATTGCCCCTTTTCCCATTTAATTTTTTTTGATTCATATGCACTATGACGGCATTAGTATCATTTGGTGGGTCATCTACACCGTGCTCCTCTGGCTTTCCTTGTTCATCATGAATTGAGGAATTATTCTTAGCACTAGGCCCAGCAGCCCCATTCGTTTCCATCAGCCCATAATTCTCCTCAATAATAGATTTATTAATTCCATGGACTACTACCTGCAAAGCCTTATTTTGCTCCCCTTGATCCATATCAGAATTCGAACTGGGCCTAATTGGCCCTTTCCCATTGCTCAGCCCATTTGGAGCTTTAACCTCTTTTGGCCTATATTGCAACTTAGGCCTAACCACGTCACCATTTTGACTCCCTCCTCTGCCAGCTTGCACACACGTACTCCCTTTCCCATTAATCTTCTTTCCCATCGTATTTCCAGGTCTATGCTCAGCCTCTAAATTTTCAGCCGACCGTACCCCCTGTTGCTCCCTTGTCAAAATCACGTCTTCCTCCATATCTTCTATGGCCGAAAATCTTGTACTTTGTCGACAAGGCCTTGCTTCACGATCTTGGGTCCAGATCCCGTCGGATTTCGTTCTGATCCATGTCGTAATCCGCCCGTTGCCATTGCCGACTTCGGCGTGTTTCCGCTAACCATCATCCACGGTCGAAGCTCTCTTCCGGTGAACTCTCCGACGGTTTCACAGCTGGCCGATCGACATGCTGGTTCATCTTTTGTTGCATCGGTGCTTGTTTCAGCGATCATGTGTCTTCATTAGAAGTCGATGCAGCACCCTTGTATGGGCATTCCTCTGTTCTATGACCAACTCTTCCACAGGCAAAACATATCAGCGTAAGTCCCTCGTACTCCACATTAAATATTGACCCAGCTGCTATAACCTTTCGAACAAGCTTCTTCTGCAAATTCAGTTCCACACAAATCCTAACAAATTTACCTCTTTGGATTTTTGGGGTTGAAGCCTGGAAGTCTTGAAGTGTGTTCATGTCAACCTTTAGAGTGCGTCCGATACGATCTCCCAGTCTTGAAATACAGTGTTTATTGTATAAATGCATAGGCACATCTGGGATCCTAACCCATGTTGCCACTCTGCCCAGAGGATTTTGGTAGGGGTTAAAATAGGGTGTCCATCTCTGTACAAGAACACAATGTTGTCTGATCACCCAAGGGCCTTCATAGAGCACTTTTCTGTAGTGTGTTCTCCATAATTCCTGATCCTGAAACCTAACCACAAAATAATTGTTGGGTATATCAATTAACTCAAAGCTAGAGAATCCCCAGAGTTTGATTAGGATCTCCCTTAGGGCATACAGATTAAACCTCATGCCAAGCACAGTCAGTATTAGAGCATAGTTCCATGGCTCACACCATTCATTAAATTCCTCTTCAGTGCAGGGTGCAACCGGGTACATCTCCATAAGTTTCTTCATCTCATCCGACTCCTCTGGTAGTTTCCAACATAGTTCCTTGTCATCATTGAAAAGATCCTCCTCTTCCATTTCATAATCACTATGTGCAACCCCATTAAAGCCCATTAAGGATGCTCTATATGAAGGAAATTTTGGTGCGTTATTCCTTTCCCTGTCCTGTTTATCTCTCTGCTCAGAATCCTCATTTTGCTCACTACGCTGATCTGACTCGTTATCCACCATTCTATCATCCATAATGGTGTGTGCAATAGCTTCCATCTTTTTCTTTTTCTTTCTATCATCCCGACCTTCATAAGTGGTCGATCAAAGGGAGCTTACGTTGTCTTAATCTATCAAAGCAAGAGCGTTGGAAGACATCACCGTGGAAGACAAACAATCAGTAATCCTTTTTATAATGTAGTTAATCGTTTCCGTATTAATTAATTTTTTATACGTCTATAATTAATAAGGGTAGTAAGTAATAGTAATAATTAATATAATATTAGAGTTTAATTCAATTAATATGAGTAATATTGGAAGTTATTTAAATTATATGATAATTTGTTGACTTTGACTATTTTTATTGGTTTTTAAAAATTATTTGTTATTGTCTTATAATAAGAACAAAAAAGAGTATATCATATATTGTGTATCATTAGATTCTATATCAGTTTATTAATCAAAATAATTAGTTTTTTAAAAAAAATACTCTAAAATAATTTAATTAACATCTATAATTTTTTTTTTTTTAAAAAAGGTTAATTCTATTTTATATTAAAAACCGAATGAAATATTTTTTATTCTGCCGCATTTTTTGACGTTTTAGTGTAGGAGCGAATGAAACAACAAACAAGCCTATTACATGACATCTTTGACTATTTTATATGGAGATAAAATGCTCCCTCCGTTTGATGACAGGAGCTTGATAACCCTGATCGTGTATGAGAAATCAGTTAAAATTATTTAGTAATAAGTATGTCACAAATGAACTTTTTTCTCTTGACACAATGATTAGTAAATATGTCTTTGTTTATATGACACGTCAAATTTATTAGAGATAAATAGAGCAATAATAAGGGATAAATAGAAAAATATATAAAAGAAGATATGATTGAAAAAGATGAGAAAGATAATGAAAATTGAAAAAGATGAGAAGAGATCCAAATAAAAATAATCAAAGACAAAAAATTGTTAAAAAAAATGTTCAAATACATTGAGGTGAGATATTATAAAAAAAAAAAAAAACTAAGGTAATTCAGATCTCAGTTCCTTATAAAAAATTAAAAAAAAAAAAAATTGGAGGGAGTTTTTTTCTTCTTCTTTTTCTTTTTTGCAAGTTTACCTGTATTTAAGAGTATATTAAAAGTATTATATTAGACTTCAAGTATTTTATTATTAAATTACAAGAATAATTAATCTGCAGATACTGGTTGCTTCAACTGATTTTTAATCAAACCCTATTATTTTTTTATTAGGTCCTTATTGTGTCACTTATTTTTAATTGAGTTCTTGTAGTTTTTTCTTTTGGGCAAATCCATTTGCAGGCACTTATATCTTCTTCTGTTTTTAATTTTAATTTGGTACATGTGTTTTTTACTCTTCATTGAATTATTAATTTTACTCTATTAACGTAGTTAGCATTTAGCAATGAAAAAATTATTCTATTAGCATGGCCAGTCCCTATACAATAACTGTACTAACATAGTAAAATTAAAACATTTAATTAGAGAGAAAACACATAGTTACCACATTAAAAATTGAAGAAAAGTACAGTATCACAAATGACATTTTCCTTCTATATATCCTCATACTTTCACTTAATTTTTAATTAAAAAAATAATTATGCTTTAGTACCAATTTGATAAGGGAAAATAACTTTACCTCACTCCCATTATATACGTAAAGTTGGTATTTAATTTATATCTTATATTTGAAATCGGAGGAAGTATTGGGCACAACTTGTCATTTTTTAGCTACAATTTAAAATTTCAAATGAACTAAACAAATAACTACAAACATCATTCATCACTTTCAGATATTTAAGAGTAAAGAAAAGTACTATACTAGACTTCAAGTATTTTATTATTTTATTACAAGGATAATTAATCTGCAGATACGGGTAGCTTCAACTGATTTTTAATCAAACCCTACTATTTTTTTTATCAGGTCCTTATTGTTTCACTTATTTTTTATTGTGTTCTTGTAGTTTTTTCTTTTGGGAAAATTCACTTGCAGGCACTTTTATATATATATATTTTTCCCTCTTAATTGAATTATTAATTTTACTCTATTAAAGCAATTAGCTCTGGAAACTTTATTCTATTAGCACTGCGAGTTCATGTACAGAGTTAACTATACTAACATAGCAAAATTAAATCATTTAATTAAGATAGAAAAACACATAGTTACCACATTAAAAATTGAAGAAAAGTATAGTATCACAGATAACTCTATCCTTCTATATATCCTCGTATTTTCACTTAATTTTTAATCATAGGCTTATATTTTTTATTAGTTATTTTAAAAAAATTGCTTTAGTGCCAATTTAATAAGGGAAAATAATTTAACCTACTCCCATTATATATGTGAAGTTGGTATTTAATTTATATATTATATTTGAAATCAGAGGAAGTATTGGGCATAATTTGTCATTTTTTAGCAACAACATAAAATTTAAAATAAACTAAAAAATAAATATAAACATTATTCATCACTTTGAGATCAATTTGTGCATTTGAGGAGGAGAAAAAAACATTGGTTGAAAATTTGAAAAAAAGGAACTAAAAAAAAAATTTATAATTTTTAGGAGATGAGTCTCATAGGAGAGATCCAAAATGAATATTTTGTGGTGGTTGCATCAGTAATTCGAATTTTGAACCGACCCAATTAAATCTAAGTATACAAAAAGAAGCTCAAATAGTAAAATCCGGCCCAGTTTGGTCTAGTAGCCCAATTTATTAGTTTTTTCTTGTTTTTGGAAACAAAATCTGGGCTTTATCCCTTTTTTTTTACCGCTATTTCTTAACTACGTCCTCGGTTCGAGGCATATAAATGGAGAAATGGTGTCGGGAGCTCTTCGCTCATGATCGTGGGCCTGACTCAGTGCGAATCCGGATTAGTCAGAATTGGATAGGTAACGGAAAAAAATAAAATAAATCTTGCACATATTTTGGATCCCATATATGTGGTAACTACTAACTTCCATTACTGGGAATTTGGTCTCCTTTGTCCTTTTGTTACGTAGATTCGTCTTTGCATAGATCACCGTGAAGGATTTAGATGCAGGGTAACAGCTCCTTGCTTCTAAAAGAATAAATGGATGGTAGTTCATTACAGAGCAGCAGAAGCAGCTCAAAGTGGCACGAGAGGACACCTCCAAGCAAATCTACGACCCTCAAAGAATAAGCATTGACGTACCAAAAAGGAAGAAGGCAAAAGAAAATGATGATGGCAAATGCCCACAGTAGAAATATGAAGATTGTCATTCTTCTAGAGGAAAATGTCATGGCAACATGCATTGCAAGTCACATGTATTATTATGAGAAGTCAGGTTGTAAGACAATTTAGATAGAGAAGATGGTGGAAAATATATTTTTGCCGGAGAGAGAGAGAAAAACAAACATAAAGTGGTTCAGTGATTCAGGAACTTCCAAATGAACTAACAAATTGACATACTATAATTTGATTTCACCCTTCAAATGCGTTTGCTTGATTGAGAGCGGGCACCATTATCATGTGAGATTAAGGAGCTTAAACTTTCAGCAAATCAGTCCTTCAAAGATTACAATGGGTTTTGACAAATCCACCTTTCAAACATTACAAAGCATTCTTTAGGTTTGTACTCAGGAGCAGTATGCCCTCCGCCCTGCAAATTCATTTAAAGAAATAACATGAATATGAATTTCCTATTTCGGAAACAAGATTCTTTGAAGTTGAAAATGAAAATATGTTTCTTGCCTTAACAGTCGCGTACGTCATCCCATTTGAATATGTCCTTGTGTATCTGCATAACAGGTAGAAACTCCAAGTTTCAAGTTTTGGATTCAATTTTTTTTTTTTTTTTTTAAAATGTTGCTTTTGCCTAAAAGCCTACCCGGCGACTTGGCCTTGGACTGACCATGGTCTCCATTCATCTACAATGGAGTAATTTAAAGATCTTATCCACGCTTCAGTTCCCCGAAACGGGACAATTAAGTCATGATCTCCACTGCCATGAAGAAAAAAAACCAAATGAAAGAAAATGAATTTGCATTAATCACCAATGATTTTCCAGAGGCAAAACAAGTAATCCATGTATGATCAACTTCCCCACCTATATATGAGCGAACGGTAACCTTTAGCACTCAAGTTCACATGAAATGGAACACTGCTTTTAATTTCTTTAGTATAAGGTGTCCCAATACATCGTACCCATTTCCTTATGGTCCCCTGTTATTGCATCCAAATTGCACTCACAGATGATAATTATGTGAAAATGCAAAGGTCTAAGGAATATTATCATTCTTATACCTGACGGATGCCAAGGGCCTTGCGAACAGAACCATCATTTGCCCAATACTGAGCTAGCAAACCATTGTAAATCTATACAATCAAATAAACATATAATTTACAAATTAATCCATAATTCAAGTCACCAAACGAGTGCTTAATAGGAATTACATGGGAGCAGATTGAGGAATTACTCGACATATTATAGTAGGAAGTGATGGTTGAGAGTCTGAGGGGAGTAAGGTTTCGGGAATCTCATTGAAAGATCTTCTGTTAGAGAACTTTTGTGGTTTTGGGGAAACAAAGGGACATTTAGGTTCCAAAATATGTGCAGGTTTTATTCCTGAAACACACTAAATTTAAAATTGATAGATAAGTATTACTACATAGATAAGTACACATGTACACCAACTTATTATCATTGCATATACCTTTTCATATTCTGCAATATATCCGGCACACATTTTATTCCTGGTAGCTACATTGTGATATTCTCCCCCACAACTGCTTTTCAATGACTGCAGGAAACATCTTGATTTATTTTGATTAGTAACAAAATTTATTCTTTAAATTTAGCCCATTGATGACACCTTTAGAATTACCTCATAGAGTTCATCAGAAATAAGCCCCATACTATGAGCAAATGGGATCTTATGGTTGTTATCTATATCAACGTCTGTTGAGGGGTTTCCTAACAAGCATCCCTTGATTATAGCCAGGTCATTTATTATTAGCTTAAAGTTGGAGACAATGAAGGAAATTTAGGAATATAAACAATCACCAACCTGGAGATTAATCAATGGCTCTATACTGTTCTCATTTCCTACAAAATCATGGCATTAAAAAACTTCTCTATCTTAATTTTTTGATCACCTCTCATCATTCAAAAAATTAAGAACTCGGCCATCACACATACAATCTTAACCAGAGGTGGACTTAGGTGCATGAGAAGGGGGCAAGTGCCCCCCCTTGAATTTGTTTCTTCCAAGAAAATTTTGTTAAAGATGTGCCCCCTTGAATAACAATAGCATTGATAATAAGACAATTATGATGGAATTCCAATAAATAAGGCTTAGAAGGATTATATTGTAATTATTTTTATTGTAATATATTTTTGTTATTAAAATATATGTACTTGAACTTATTTAGTGCACACCCTTCATTGTAATTTATGTATTTGCATTTCTAACAAAGACTTAGCCCTACTTTCCTAAATGACGGGTTTGTAAAATAACCTCTCTCTTATAACTGTCTCTCTTATTACATTATCAGTATTCACTTGATTTCATGAATATTTTTTTGATATTATTTTATTTTCTTGTTTATATTATTTTATTTTTTAATACATTTAAAACTTTCCTTAGGAAAAAAAAAAAATTGCGCGCCATTGATGCCCCCTTCATTATTTTTCTAAATCTACCACTGATCTTAACCTAACACAACGTTCCACACCTGATATATCCTTCAATCATAGGGTTATGTGTATGAAAGATGAGAAGCAGGCTTACCTTTCGAGATTTCAAGGTTTCGAGATTTCAAGGGCAACTGCAGGGACAATCAATCCAGAATATGAGTCCCTGCCTATGTATATTTGGTTCGATTGGAATTCCGGGTGACCAATCAACCACTAGACAAAGAGAATTATTTTTATAATATATAGTGTATCGTTTGGGCTATTGCCCCATAAATCACCAAATAGATATTTAGGGTTAAATGCCTAATTTGCCCCGGAAGTTTTGCTAAGGGGGCGCTCAGCACACGGAAGTTTTTTTGGTACCAAATTTGCCCTGGAAGTATGAAAAAGGTAGCAAATTTGCCCTGACTTAACAGATCCAAACGGTCAACAGTTAGTTGACCAAATTTTGTTGACGTGGCTCTACCATATATGATTTAAATGCCACATAATAATCCACGTCAGCACCACATTCATGACTCTCTCTCCTCCCTCTCGCTCTCTCTCTCTCTCGTACGCGTGGTAGAGTTCTTGTTTTTTTCTCGATTCAAATACTAGACAAAGCAAAATCAAACTAGTGTTCCTCCAAATGCCAGACAGTGCAACCAATGTTCCTCCAGAGCAAATCACAGCCACAACCACACAATGAACAATACAATAAGAATCACTAAAACCTAACAATCAATGAAAAAAATCAGTATGGCAAAATCAACCTCTTAACCTTCATCGTCCTCGACATCCGTCAACAATCAATTGAAGGGAAAAAAAACCCAAAACCCTGAGACCCATTCCTAATACTTTTGGAAATCTGGGTTTGAACATCACAAGTGAGCATTGCATTGATTGAAATCTAAGAAGAAAAATATATACAAAAAGCCCCCAAAAAAACAAAAGATCATCCTTTCCTTAGTCGAACAAAAGAACCAGTGTTGTTCGAACAAATTGAAGAACAAATTCGACAAATTTGTTCAACGCCTTCAGCCAATCGAGGAAGAAATCATTCGGGACATTACCTGATCTATTTGCTCAACGCCTTCAGCCATAAGCTCAAGCATCAGAACGACGATGCCTGTCCGACCAGAGGCTTCTATACTTACGACTCCTTCATTCAAGCCGTCGGATCTTTCCCAGACTTCTCCACCACCAGCGATGCTACCGTGCGCAAGGGGAATATGTAGCTTTCCTCGGTCAAACTTCCCAAAGGCCACCGGTGGTTGGCCTATCACCCTCGACGGTCCTTACCCATGGGGATACTTTTGCTTCAAACAGAACATAATCCTCCAAGCGACATCGTGCCTCCCGATAGTCCTACGCATGGGGGTTGCAATTTTTGGAATAGGAGAGAGAATGATGAATATTTATTATGGCATTTAAACCTTTCTCAAGCAAAAAAAATTGAACGTTTGGAGCGTGTTGGATTTGCTACCTTTTTCATTTAGAGTCAAAAAAACTTTCGTTCTTTGGCCGAGAGGAGCAAAACAGGGAGTGTTGTATCAAAAATTGGAGAATCCAGTAAGAGCAGTGTTGTATAGGCAAGTCAAGTCTAAGAAAATTATGCTGGAAACCTGACACCAATCACCAGAAAGGAAAAAAAAATGCTATGAACCAGCATAGAAATTTGAAATTGAAGAGTCGCTACAAGCGAGTCAAAGTTTTGAAACAACCTTAGTCCATGAGTCCGGATTCAAAACAAGGGTAGGCAGAGTACCATTATATTCCTCCATCCGAAAACGAAGTGGACCTTAAAGTCCATTTAGTGGGGTTAGAAAAGTAAATAATCCTAAAACTGTGAAGGCCTGGAGCAAAATAGACAAGAGCATGAGGATCGCTGTGTTACCTATTTCAAAGAGAAGGGCAGACAAAGCAGAGCAACCATGGCCCCCAGTTAGCCAGAGAATCAAAGGGTCTTGTTTGGGATTTCGGTCTGACTTGAGGAAGTAGTAGAAGAGCTGCACACCCTCTGATTCTCCAACTCCCACATACCTTAAATAGGATATTTTGTTTTGGCCATGCAAGAAGAAATGGCATAAGCAGTTACAATTATTACTGAAGACGGAAAAAGCCACGAAGTAAGGTTTCTGGTTTCACCGAGAATCATTGAAAGAGAACATACCCAGTTTCAAGATGGAAAGGAAGAGGCCCTTGAAACCCAGGAAGAAACGTAACAGCTGGGGGAGAGAACGCAGAAGTGGAGCAAGCCAGTGAAGAAAGAAGAAGAAGAAGAAGAAGCAGAGATAGTGGGGATGATGAGGGAGATGGAGAAGTTGAAGGCGCAGGCGCAGCAGCCCTATTCATGATTCGGAGGGTGATCGTGCTCATCATTTTGATCTGGAGATGTTAGAATGAAGGACAAGTAAAGATTTAAGAGCGAGAAGTTGACTTGCGGGGAAGAAAGGATGAGGGGCTCAAAGGAGCATAAAGTTGGGAAGGGTGTTTGAGACAGTTGGTTAGAAGCTGAATGAATTCACATTAGGTGAGTCATCAGACCATGGGAGTGGTGTTAGCCTTTAAAATAATGGGCAAAGTTGACTCTTTTTAGTGGTTGTTAGCCTTTAAAATAATCGGCAAAGTTGACTCTCTCTCTCTTTTTTTTTAATTAAGTTTAATAAATTATTTTATCATATCATTTATTGTATATTCTTAAATTATGTATCAGTTTATTAGTCAAACTAATTAGTTTAGAAAAAATAAAAATAAAAATATTCTAAAATAATTTAATTAACTTCTTTAATCTCTAAAAAAAGTCAATTATATTTTATACTTAAGATGAAGGAAATATTTTTTATTCTATGGTATTTTCAGACGTTTTAGTGTAGGAACGAATGAAACAAGCCTATTACATGTCATCTTTGAATATTTTATAGGAGTATAAAGATAAAATACACCCTCCATTTTGTGACTGAGAGCTTGAAAACTCAATCGAGCTTAAGAAATCAGTTAAAATCATTTGGTAATAAGTATACCACAAATGAACTTTTTCTCTCAAGTATGTTTTTGTTTATATGATAAGTAAAAGAGAGAGATAAGCAGAGCAATAATGAGAAAAACTATAAAAGAAGATGTGATAGAAAAGTATGATGAGAAGATGTAATAAAACTAATTAGAGACAAAATTTATAAGAAAATGTTCAAATAAATTGTGAGATATTATAAAAAAAAGCCCAAGTAATTCAGATTTTAGTTCCTTGTAAAAAAATTGGAGGGATTTTTTTTCTTTAATACAATTTTAGCTGTATTTAAGAGTATAGGAAAAGTACTATATTAGACTTCAAGTATTTTATTATTAAATTACAAGAATAATTAATTTGCAAATACTGGTAGCTTCAACTGATGTTTAATCAAGCCCTATTTTTTTTTATCAGGTTCTTATTCTTTCACTTATTTTTAGTTGGGTTCTTGTAGTTTTTTAATTTTGGGCAAATCCATTTGCAGGTACTTATATCTTTTTCTTTTATTTTTAATTTGGTACATGTGTTTCCACTCTTAATTAAAATATTAATTTTACTCTATTAACGCAGTTAGCTCTGAAAACTTTATTCTATTAGCACGGCTAGTCACTCTACAGAGTTAACTGTACTAGTATAGCAAAATTAAAGCATTTAATTAGGAGAGAAAAACATATAGTTACCACATTAAAAATTGAAGAAATTATAGTATCACAAATGACTCTTTCCTTCTAAATATCCTCATACTTTCACTTAATTTTTAAGTCATTATTGAAAAAATAATTTTGCTTTAGTACCAACTTAATTAGGGAAAATAACTTTACCTTACTCCTATTATATATGTGAAGTTGGTATTTAATTTATATCTTATACGTAGTATTTGAAATCGGAGGAAGTATTGGGCATAACTTGTAATTTTTTAGCAACAATTTAAAATTTAAAATAAACAAAAAAATATTAACTACAAACAATATTCATCACTTTCAGATAGATTTGTGCATTTGAGGAGGAGAAAAATACATTGGTTGAAAATAGAAAAAAAGAAACAATAAAATATAAGTTTATAATCCATAGGAGATGAGGCTCATAGGGGAGATCCAAAATGAATATTATGTGGTGTTTGCAGCGAGTAATTAGAGTTTTGGACCGACCCAATTAAGCCTAAATACACAAAAAGAAGATCAAATGGTAAAATCCAGCAAGTCTGGTCTGGTAGCCCGATTTGTTAGTTTTTTCTTGTTTTTGGAAACAAAAATCTAGGCTTTGACCCCTTGTATTTAGGTTTAACTGGCGTGGGGGTCGGACTTCCTCACCTTAAGGAGGGGGTTCGATCCTGCGTGGTCAAAGCGCGGGGGAGATCCTAGGAGTCTAGGAAGAAGTGGAAAATTTGAGCATGTGTACTTTCTCGGCCAAGTATGTCCTATTAACCAGCTCCAAGACTCGCCCTTAGGCGTGGATGAACCCAACCCCATTCCTAAAAATTTTATAGCAAAAAAAAAAAAAAAAATCTAGGCTTTGTCCTTTTTCCTATCGGTGGGTTTCAAGAAAATATCCCGCACATTTTTTGGAACCCATATATGTGGTAACTTCCATTATTGAGAATTTGCTCTGCTTTGTCTTTTTGGTACGTCGATTTTCTTTTCATACATCACCGTGAAAGTGAATGATTTAGATACAGGGTAACAGCTCCTAGCTTCTAAAAGAATAAATGGATGGTAGTTCATTACAGAGCAGCAGAAGCAGCTCAAAGTTGCACGAGAGGACACTCCAAGCAAATTTACGACCCTAAAAGAATAAAGGCAGAAGGCAAAGGAAGATAATGATGGTAAATGCCCACCGTAGAAATATGAAATTGTCAGTCTTCTAGAGGAAAATGTCATAGCAACATGCATTGCAAGTCAAATGTATTATTATGAGAAGTCAGGTTGTAAGATAATTTAGATAGAGGAGATGGTGGAAAATATATTTTTGCAGGAGAGAGGGAGAAAAACAAACATAAAGTGGTTCAGGAACTTCCAAATTAACTAACAAACTGACATACTAGAGTTGAATTTCACCCTTCAAATGCGTTGGCTTGATTAAGAGCCGGGCACCATTATTACAGCTATGAGAGATTGAGGAGCTTGAACTTTGAGCAGATCAGTCCTTCAAAGATTACAATGGGTTTGAGAAGTCCACCTCTCAAACATTACAAAGCATTCTTTTGGTTTGTACTCAGGAGCAGTGTGCCCTCCACCCTGCAAATTGATTTAACCAAATAACATGAATATGAATTTCCTAGCTCTGAACCAGGATTCTTTGAAGCTGAAACTGAACATATGTTTCTTGCCTTAACAGTCGCGTACATCATCCCATTTGAATATGTCCTTGTGTATCTGCACAACAAGTAGCAACTCCAAGTTTCTAGTTTCAAGTTTTGGATTCAAATTTTTTTAAAAAAAAGAGAAAGAGAGAATGTTGCTTTTGTCTAAAAGCTTACCCTGCGACTTGGCCTTGGACTAACCATGGCCTCCATTCATCTACAATGGAGTAATTTAAAGTTCTTATCCACACTTCAGTTCCCCGAAACGGGACAGCTAAGTCATGATCTCCACTGCCATGAAGGAAAAAAACAATGACAGAAAATGAATTTGAATTAATCACCAATGATTTTCCAAAGGCAGAAGTAGTAATTCATGTATGATCAACTTCCCCACCTATAGATGAGTGCACGGTAACCTTTAGCGCTCAACTTCACATGAAATGGAACACTGCTTTTAATTTCTTTAGAATAAGGTGTCTTAATACATCGCACCCATTTCCCTATGCTCCCCTGTAATTGCATCCAAATTGCAATCACAGATGATAATTGTGTGAAAATGAGAAGGCCAAGGCTTATTGTCATTCTCGTACCTCACGGATGCCAAGGGCCATGCGAACAGAACCATCATTTGTCCAATACTGAGCTAGCAAAAGTCCGTAATTCTATAAAAGGGAAAAAAACATATAATTTACAAATTAATCCATAATTCAAGTCACCAAACGAGTGCTTGAAATAAGGGATAATAGGGGGCAGATTGAGGAATTACTCGACATGTTATAGTAGGAAGTGGTGGTTGAGGATCTAAGGTGAGTAAGGTTTCGGGCATCTCATTGAGAGATCTTATGTCAGAGGACTCTTGTGGTTTTGGGGAAACAAAGGGACATCTGGGTTCCAAAATATGAAAAGGATTTATTCCTGAAACACACTGAAATTTAAAATTGGCAGATAAGTATTATCACATAGATCATGAAGAGAGAGAGGAAAAAAAAAACTATCCAAGTACGCACCAACTTATTATCATTGCATATACCTTTTCATATTCTGCAATATATCCAGCACACCTTTCATTCCTAGTATCTACATTGTGATATTCTCCCCCACAACTGCTTTTCAATGACTATAAGGAGACAACATGATTTATTTCGCTTAGTAACAAACATTTCACCTCTAAGTTTAGCCCACCCATGATACCTTTAGAGATAAATTACCTCATAGAGTTCATCAGAAATAAGCCCCATACCATGAGCAAATGGGATCTTATGGTTGTAATCTATATCATCGTCTGTTGCAGGGTTTCCTAGCAAATATCCCTTGATTATAGCCAAGTCATTTTTATTAGCTTAAAGTTGGAGACAGTGAAGGAACCTATGTCTATGGAAGGAAATTGAGGAACAGAAACAATCACCAACCTGGAGATTAGTCGATGGCTCTATACTATTCTCAATTCCTGCAAAATAACGGCATTAAAAAACTACTCTATCTTAATTTTTTGATCACCTCTCAACATTCAAAAAATTAAGAACTCAGCCATTACACATACAATCTTAATCTAACACAACGTTCCACACTTGATATATGCTTCGATCATAGGGTTATGTGTATGAAAGATGAGAAGCAGGCTTACCTTTGGAGATTTCAAGGGCAACTGCAGGGACAATCAATCCAGAATATGAGTCCCCGCCTATGTATATTTGGTTCGATTGAAATTCCGGGTGACCAGTCAACCACTAGATATTTTTATAAAATTATTTTTGTATTTTATATTTTATCGTTTGGGCTATTGCCCCATGAATCACCAAATATATATTTACATGGTACCTTCCTCAAAAATTGAACGGCATGTTGGATTTGTTTAGAGTCACTTCGCTGAGGAGCAATAGGGAGTGTTGTATAGGAGAATCCAGTAAGAGCAGGCAAGTCTAAGAAAATTATGCTGGAAATCTAACACCAATCACCAGAAAGAAAGAAATGCTATGAACCAGCATAGAAATTTGAAATTGAAGAGTCGCTACAAGCAAGTCAAAGTTTGAAACAACCTTAGTCCATGAGTCCGGATTCAAAACAAGCGTAGGCAGAGAACCATTATATTCCTCCATCCGAATACGAAGTGGACCTTAAAGTCCATGTAGTGGGGTTAGAAAAGTAAATAATCCTAAAACGGTGAAGGACTGGAACAAAATAGACAACAAAATTACGATCACTGTGTTACCTATTTGAAAGAGAAGGGCAGACAATGCAGAGCAACCAGGGCCACCAGTTAGCCAGAGAATCAAAGGGTCTTGTTTGGGATTTCTGTCTGACTTGAGGAAGTAGTAGAAGAGCTGCACACCCTCTGATTCTCCAACTCCCACATACCTTAAATAGGATATTTTGTTTTGGCCATGCAACATTAAATGCCAGAAGCAGTTACAATTATTAATGAAGACGAAAAAAAGGTCACAAAGTAAGGTTTCTGGTTTGACAGAGAATGTTTGAAAGAGAACATACCCAGTTTCAAGATGGAAAGGAAGAGGCCCTTGAAATCCTGGAAGGAACGTAACAGTCGAGCGAGAAAGTGCGAAAGTGAAGCAAGCCTGTGAAGATAGAAGAAGAAGAAGCAGAGATAGTGGGAATGATGAAGAAGATTGAGAAGTTGAAGACGCAGCAGCCCTATTCTTGATTCGGAGTGTGATCGTGCTCATCATTTGATGTGGAGATGTTAGAATGAAGGACAAGTAAAGATTTAAGAGCGACGAGTTGATTTGTGGGGAAGAAAGGGTGACGGGCTTAAAGGAGCTTAAAGTTGGGGAGGGCATTTGAGAGAGTTGGAGAGAAGGTGAATAGTCATAATGAGTGCTTAGATTCAGATCATGGGACTGGTCTGTGTTATTAACCCTTAAAATAATTATTATCTCATGTGGTAATTATAGGAACATATTTTATAGTATAAATTATACTATAAAAATTATTTTTATAATTAGGACCAGAGAAAATATTTTATCATGAATATATTAATTATATAGATGTATATTGACTCTTAATCTTTTATATTATGTCCCTGAAATATTATATTATATATAAAGGTATGGGACCCGCAGACAATTATCCACCCTCAGCACTATAATATAATATATAAAGGTGTGGGAGGACGGACAATTATCCACCAGCACTGTAATATAATATATAAAGGTGTACCTTCAGTCGACTTGATCACGTGAAGTGTTTGAAAATGGTGAGGGGAAAATTACATCAAATGACCCAGACGTAGAAATTATAATATGAAGAGAAGGAGAGAGAAAGCGATGATTATATAGAGAAAAACATGAGAGAATTATTGTTGTGATACAACAGATATAATGAGAAAGACTTCTTATTTTCTTCTCCATCGTTTAGTTTGGATTGAGGGAAAAGGAAGAGAGGGGAGAGAAAAAAAATGATGGAGAGGAAAATTTTATGGGCCCTATTAAACTAAATTTTAGTATAATTTTCTCCTCCCAATTTTTTTTCTCTCCCGCCCCTTCCCCTCAATCCAAACAAACCCTTAATTTATAACATATTTTATACTCTGACATTTTCTTAGACGTATGAAACGAGCCTATTCCAAGTCATGTTGTTTGACTATTCTATAGGGACAAAGCCTATGATATTTATCCAGAATGACGTTAAAAAATTTAATTATTTAGAAGTATCAACAACTAAAACATAATTCGATCAAAAAAAAAACAACAACAACTAAAACATAATTTGAAGAATATTAAATTGTCCATATTAAACTTCCTACATTATTTCTTTCAATTTCTCCTGCATTTTATTTTAAAAGTAATTTTAATCTTGTTTTTCATAAAAATAACAAATGTAATTGAAGAAGTAATATAGAGAAAGAAGATGAATCATCTTATTGTATTACTACAAAGAGCGGCATACTCATTCAATTATAATCCACTTAAATTATATCTAATCTATCTACCTTCAGTTGCGAAAAACATCATTTTTTAAACTTTAACGACATCAACATAATCATATTATTAGTATATCATTTAATTATTAACATAGATACTGAGTACTGACCCATTTACATCATTAAGTTTTTTCCTTATTTATATAATATTATATAAAATAAACTCTAAGTAAAATAGACAAATTTATAAGATTTTAAATTTTCTATCTAATATCTTAGTGGTTAAAAAAGCTTCATCCCAAAAAAAAAATTGTTATTATTTGTTTATATTATAGACTTAATTGACCAATTGACATTATTATTATTTTAGTTTAGTTTACACGAGTATTCTATGGGTAGGAAATCCTGTATACCATTCATGAATAAAAAATATAATATATTATCTCGATGTTTGTGAAGTATATTAGCATTACATGGTTTTCTGTCAAAAAAACATTACATGGATTTTTATTTTAAAAACTCACATAAATCTATTATGACATAAAAATAAATTATGCAAACCTTCTTTGAATTGTTTAAAATTGCATAGTTTTTAAATACACACACTTTATTTATAATAAACTATAAAACATTTTGAGTTTTCCTAAAATATAATTTTTATTTTCAATTAAAGTTTGTATCAGTTGTGAAAGTTATAATTTTGACAAAATTGAAAGATGTTTGTGTTATTTTTTTAAAATAGATACATATGTAAATGGTAAAAAAAAAAATTATGTTTAATATAATGAAATCTAAAAAAGTTATATTAGTTTAAAAAATAGAATGTAGGAGAAAATAGTGGTTTAATCAAGGTAATTTAATATTCTTAAATTTTTTTAGGTAGTTAGTCATTTTTAATAATTACAATTTTTAGAACAATAAATATTGTCCTTCAATCTAATTTTTCCTACTTTATATGAAGATAAAATACTCCCTAACTTTTGTGATGAGAGCTTGATAACTCTCTCGGAGTTTAAGAAATTAGTTAAAATTATTTTAAAGTAATAAATATGTAAGAAATAAACTTGTTTTTAGTATGCTTTTATTTATAAGAACAAATAAAAGAGAGAGATAAATAGGATTAAAAAGAAAAAGTACAATAGAGAATGTGATAGAAAAAGATGGGAAGAGATAACAAAACTAATAGGGATAAAAATGGTAAAAATACATTAAATGTTTGGATAAATTGAGTTGAGACCTTATAAAAAGACTAAGACAATTTTAATTTTAATTTCTTATAAAAAAAGGGAGGAGGGAGTATTTTTTTTTTTTTTTTTTTTTTATATGCAATTTTACCCGTATTTAAGAGTATAGAGATAAGGTCTAAACAAGAATATAGAGAAATATTATATTCAACTTTAAGTATTTTATTACAAGGATGATTAATCTGCAAATCCCAGTACCTTCAACTGGTTTTTAATCAAGCCCCGATTTTTTTATCAGTTCTTATTGTTTCACTTATTTTTAATTAGATCATGGTAGTTTTACCCATTTGCAGGTACTTATACCTTTTTTTTTTTTTAAATTTGGTACATGTGTTTTTTTACTCATAATTGAATTATTAATTTTACTCTATTAACACTATTAGTTCCGAAAACTTTCTTCAATTAGTATCGCTAGCCCCTGTATAGGAGTTAACGGTACTAACATAACAAGATTAAAGCATTTAATTAGGAACAAAAAACACACAATTACCAAATTAAAAATTTTAAAAAATTATATAACAAATGATCATTTCCTTCTGTATATACTTATACCTTCAGTTAATTTTTGATCAGAAAAGATAATTTTGTCTTGGTACAGATTTAATGAGGGAAAATAACTTTACCTACCTCCCATTGCACAAGTGAAGTTGGTCTTTATACTATCGTGTATTGTACAGGTTATACTATGGAATCATCAATTGTTGATTACATCAGTATCGGGAGGAGCTACACTGTCCGCGACTTTGTCCCCTTCCATTCTCGTCACCTCTTCATCTTTCCTTTCATCCTGGCTTTTCTCAACCTTCAATCTCTGTAATGCAGGAGCTTTTGTTACTTATGCAATTTTCACTACAATGTAATAATATGTAACCAAATAATGTCACAACTCAGAAATGGAAATTACCAGAACCTACCAACATAAAAAATATCAGGAAGTAAATCAGTGTCATATTCACAGATACTAAGCATTCTTTAGTGAAATGGTGAAATTCTGAAACCAGCAAGCCATAAGGAGACCAGCGTAATTTTTGTGAACCTCAGCAAATGATAAACAACTCCTAAAATGACAAATCTGGGGGAAACTAGGGGGGAATAAAAAAAGAAGATATGCAATGTCCTGTTACAACTTGGCACAGCATGATTGAGGAAAGATTTCACAAGTGGGGGGAAAGAAATGAAAAACTCCCAACACGCAAGCAGAAAAGAGTAACCAAGTTTTCACACTGATCACCTTTGTTACTACCGACGAGTCTTTCTCTTTATGTGCAAACATATTTGCATAGAGTTTAGCATCTCTTTTGTCACTCTCAAGTTGAAGTTGCTTCAATTTCCTCTGAAGCAACTTTACTTCCCTGGAAAATGAACAGACCAATTTGTTACAATATTTGAAAAAAGCTCAAAGAGTCAGCCTAATTAAGTAGTTCCCATTGTTTGAGGATTAAGCTTATCATGTACCTGTTCTGTGGATCTTCCTCAAGAGCTTGTTTTATGTCTACATCTGCCAAAATATAGTCCCCACTCTCTATATATGCTTGCGCTCGTCTGTACAATGCTTTCACATTGTGGAACTCAACATCAAGAACCTGGTGCAGAAAGTATGAAACGTGAGACAATAATTTCTCTTGAAGATGCACACTCTATGCTATTTCTTTCCAGATAATAATCACATTGCATCAACAGTGCCTTTAGCACATAATACCACCTGAAAAAAATAAAAAGTTAAATTGAGGAAAGAAGAATCCCAACACAACTAACTTTGAAGTCCCTTCTCACCATCCACATTTCAGGCCATCAATACAGCTGATGTTCATAAAACATTTTAGTTGGAAAATGAATGCATCCCAAGAAAATCTTAATAATTGACCAGTACTCTTATGAGAACTAGTTTGTTTCCTTTTATTTCCCAAGTATTTTTACCTAAGGCAAGTAACTTGTCACACTTCCCTTTCTCAGACATGTTATATTCTCTAGAAATGTGCTCATTGAATTG
Source organism: Acacia acuminata (assembly GCA_019022655.1). NCBI lineage: Eukaryota > Viridiplantae > Streptophyta > Magnoliopsida > Fabales > Fabaceae > Acacia > Acacia acuminata. Next base: position 1,597,514 of record JAFJYI010000015.1, read on the forward strand.
GCTGCTTTAAATCTTATACAAGACTCGATGGACTGTTTACCTGCGAGCATAACTTGATTGCTTCTGAAAAGTTATTAAGTTTGAGGCTACACGCTGCACCATTCAACCAACATGACACTCTAAGTTCCTTAGCTAGCTTTTGCTCATCATCCCCAAAGGATCCATCTTCACTAACATAATCAACAGCCTAAGAGAAGACAGGTGAACCTGGAATTAGCAAAACTAGAAGTTCCTTCATGAAATTTCAAAAAACCAAAGTCACTTCAAAACAAGATGTACCTTGTCATACTTTTTCCCTGCTCTTTGATACTTGCCATTTTTAAATAACAGATTTCCTTCTTCTTTCTTCTTCCCAGCTGCCTCAATTTTCTCACTATTATTTAATTCCCATGGGGCTTTCTCCTTTTAATGAAAAAAAGCCCAAACATAAATGAATATGCAAGCAAACTATATTTCTGTTTTCTGTTTCTCTAAGAAATAATATTCCTTCATAATCATCACAGTGAAGCTAAAATCTATAATTTCTCAGTGGAAAACAAGCAAATGTTACCTTAATAAAGTCCACCATCTCAACTTCATAGACTATATTGGACCCCGGGGGAACAGTAGCCAAATCAAATCTTGCTTCAACATTTCCAAATGCATAATCAGGATGTATAGTTACAATGGCCTTCTCACCCTTCTTCATTGTAGCCACTGCTCGATCTAGACCAGGAATGACTTGTTCTACAGGAATAACATGCGAAAAATAGTGTAATTGCTTCTTAGATGCCTCAAAATATAAATTAAAAAAAAAAAAAAAGGAAAAAGCCAAGTTAAGCAACAGTAGGGATAAGCATACCTTCATCAGTTATGAATTCCAAGGGCTTTGTTTCATCAATTCCTTTCTTCTCAAATATTGTGCCATGTTCTACCTTAGCTACATAACTAACTGCATGGTAATCAAACCATGAATCAAGAAATCATATGATTGAGATGCGCAATGAAAACTAGCTAGAATTACATCATATAACTTACATATACCATAAAAAGGATACAGGTAAAAGGGGAAAAATGTCCTTATATTTATCAGTCGCACACTCAAAATCTGCTAACATTGTTCACTGTATCACGATTAAGAGGAGATTCTTTGTTTTGAGCCAAGAAAAGAAAGTAAATATCATGAATGTCCCATCCCTAATCTTCTATTTTCTAGTCCAAAACCCTAGTAAAGGAGTGTTGTCTCTGTTTTGTGTCATATTAGTGTTTATCTGGTGAGACATAAAGTATGATACTTAATATATTTAAACAATAGATTATATTGAAGCATATGATCCATTGCCAAACATGTTTTTATTTACTTGCACCTCGAGTGCACCTTTCACCTTTGACAACATTGCCTTCAATACGATGTAAGCAATTCAAATATTTCCCCAGATCAAACAGAAATACGTGGATGATTATCTGTCAAAGACATAAAGCGGCCCTGAATCTGTGAATGTTATAGATGAAAGTTGCCACAGACTATTAATGGATAGAAGAGATATGACTTGAATGATTTGTCAGTTACATAATTCTTCGTTCACTTTCAAACTTCACAGTAAGAGTAACAACATCACAGGGCAGATCTATCAGGTATCTTTTACAAGTCTTATATACTAATGCTGCTGATATTATAAGTCTTATTAATATTATGTTATCAGGTAACATAACATATAAAATTAGCACTAGCTCAGTTTAAATAATGAATTGGCCATTATTGTCTTACTTGTCACCATGGCACCCTCATTTGCTGTTAGGGAACCTTCCCCTTCTCTCAGTATCTTCTTTAGAACTTTGGAGTCTCCGGTGACATCAATAACAGGCTTGAAGGACACCAATTCAACATCGACATGCAATACTGAATTTGGTGGGATTGAATGGACCCTGCTTTCTGCTTCTCCCTCCTTCTCTCCAAAGGCATCTGCAGTAAACAAAAATATCATAATTTCATAGTTCAAAACAATTTCAAACATTGGACCAGAAGATTTCCAAAACTGAGGAAGACGACAAAAAATAAAAGCTGGCATCCGCATATCAAATAGCTGATGAAGCTGTAAAAATCACTGAGACTAATAGGATTTGAAGTTTGAATCTTTAAGTCACAACCATGGCTATACCTAGATCATTCTTAACTTTCATTTGTCGTTACATTATTTGGCTTCTCATGACTGATGCATATTAAATCCTTGTCCCATAAGTTACCTTCTTTTAGCAAGACCAATTACTTCATAATACTCAAAGTGCAAGAAAAGTTAATACTGACTAACACTTCGCAAACACATTTTAATAAAAATGATTTTACCACTCTCTTTTCAGTCCAATTCATATTTTGAACAACAAGGTTCTCCGATTCCAACAAGACACAGGACAGTAAATACACGAACATATAACACAGAACTTGTTGGAGTACTAACAGAACAGAAGACATACACTGAGGTTGGACAATTAACTTAGCCTTCTCTCCCCTCCCCATGGTCATAATTACTTTTGGTAATCCTGGAAATAGATGACCTTCAAGAAGTATGACAATCGATCAGGCACATGGTAAGAAGATAAACACAATTTTCTTCCTGTTATGTGAAACGAGTACAGATACCATCTTTCACATGGAATTCAAAACCCTCTTCTGATGTCTCTGCAACAGTAGTGCCGTCAATTAGTGTCGCCTTGTACTTCACTGCAACAGTAAAAGAATCAGAAGTTATTGAGCCAGCCCATAAAACATTGGATGGAATAGGAATCATCTAAATGATATGTTCAACAAGGAAGTATAAAATATATGTGGTGCCGCAATACCTAGAACTTCATCCAGATCACTGGGTCGCTCAATCCTGTTTCCCTTCTCCATAATTTTCTTGACAATCCCACCATCTCTGCAAACATCCACCACTTTGATCCACGAAATGAGTTCAACCTCAAACTGGACGACCGAGTTGGATGGAATATTTCCGGAATTCACAACTTCATCGCCTGAGTCAGTAGGAAATGTGAATAATGCAACCTCCCCCATTTTCATGGTGATAATCCCGCGATCTAACCCAGCAGCCACTTGAGCTGTCAAGCCCATCAAGGCATCAATTATGAGCAGAGTTTTATCAACCCAAGAATCAAATAGTTCTTTAAAGATTATATTGAGAATTTCTAAAAGCAACTCTAGGACAAATGTCAACCAGAGGCCTAGAACTCACCTTGACCGACGGTAAATGTAACAGGTTCAACCCTATCTCTAGTGGAATCGAACTTTGTCCCATCAAGCAAAATCCCCACATAGTGAACTGCATTCAGTAACACCATCGTTGTCCTTATATTCTATTACGAGACGAACATTGTCTATGTCCCATCTGTTTCGACTAAAAACTGAACTTTACGTTGTTTTTATCACTGTCTTTCATTAGAAACCAAAATGTCAGAGAGATAGTACCAGTTACTTCGTCATTGAACTCAGGGGTCTCCCATCCATGCCCGGGCTTGAGGAGCTTCTTCTTGAGCTGGGAGTTGAGTTCCCTCTCTTCACCAACCTTTTGCGGAGGCGCCGATTCGATCACTTCTCCGGGTTCTTCGTCGAGGTCATCCTCGTCCTCAAAGTCTGACATGTCCGAGGCTTTCTCAGCCACCATGGCCTCTCCCTCCGATCAGTTGCCCACGACGGCAAACGGCAGCTAACACAGCTCTTATTCTTCCACGAGAATGCCGAAATCAAATTACGACCAGAAGCGTCGTCTGTGTCGCGACCAAGGCTATGTGGCGGGCGGGACTACACACGATATATCCGTCTAGTCCTTTTTCTTTTCATTTCCATCTAATTATTGGATTTATTGTATCAAAAAAAAAAAATTATTGGATTTATAATACTCCGCCAAAATCCAGTAACGGTGATGGACCCAAAAGAGTTTTTTTTTTTCTTTTTTTGTTGTTGTATTTTTGTTACTTTTTCGGAGTTCGGTGTCCATTTTATTTTTAAAGCCTTTATTATATTGATTCAGCCCAATGAAGGCTTCATGCTGTGGACCACATTATCCTTTGGAATTGATCCATGGGAGACAATCAAGGAGCTAAACTTTTTTATATAAAAAAAAAAAAGGAGCTAAACTCTTTTTTTTTTCCTTTTTTTCTTTACCAGGTATGGAGCTAGCCGAGCTCCTAAGGATAATAGGAAATGGATGCCCAGTAACTGTCATGAAGAGAAAATGAGATGCATGGGCATATGGCTTATTAAGAGTAAATAAATAATCGTGGATGAAATACTTGGTCCTTACGGTTTGCTCTCATTTTAATTTTATAGTTTTATATCAAAGGTTTTTGTCTCTTAAGGAATAAGATGATCCGGATTTTAATTAAAATAAATGGACTAACATTTTATATGTAAATAAACTTGAGAGACCAACACTAAAATAAAAACAAACTAAAAGAATCAACCGTTGTATTAACCTAATAAATATCTCAGTGGGAAAATGATAGTAAAGTCCTAATGACTATAAAAAATTACAAAAAAATCCTAACATAAATTCACATATCAAAAAATCCGTAGAAACTTTTTTTATATCATTTTTATTAACAACAAGGAAGTGCTATATTTACAACAAAATTTAAAAACCCAGCCATTCACAATAGAAAAAAATTATATTCATAACAAGAAGTGTCATATTCACAACAAAATTTAAACACCTGGATTTTGTTTCAAATTCAAGTCCTTAAGCGTACAGAAATCATTTACAACAGAAAAATGCTAGATTCGCAATAGGAAGTGCTATATTTACAACAAAATTTTAAACCTGGTCATTCACAACATGAAGTGCTATATTAACAACAAAATTTTAAAAATGTGGATTTTGTTTCAATACAAATAATAGAGACTTTTTTTTACATGTGGATTTCTATTGAAACTTTTTTGTAATTATATATAGTCCTTGGGACCTGGCTGTCATTTTCCATTATGTGTGACATGTCTTAATTCAAACTTGTTAGGTTGCATTTTGGATCATGTCCCACAGTGCTTATTAGTTAGATGAGATTTGGACGATCTAAATAAACTTTCAATTATCTAGATTTAAAAATTTTCAAATAAATAGATTTAAAAAACCGACAAGTGAAAGTTTTTTCTTTATCTTAGATTTTGTCCTCATTAAAGAAAACACATGGATTGTCTGAATTTTGGTAGTCATCACCAAAGCCAGTTCCTTGGAGAGGGTGGGGCCTAAGTTGAAAGCTCGTATAATATAATCAAAGGAACCCAAGCACATGGCACAGAATAGTGGAAGATATGCCTTGAGGAGAATTGAAGCATGTGTTATTGACTGACGGCCATGGCTATTGAGTAGTTTTAACTGCTCTCTCTAGCTAGCTCCCTGAAAGGCATCTTCCATTCTTCCGTTACTACTTTTCTTTCCTTGTTTTTTTGCCAGACGTAACTTCTTTTATTGTTTTCCTCTGAATCGATCTCCTTTAAATGAACATTTTTAAAAATGAATCACAACATTCTTGACGTAACTATAACAAGTATTGTAACGCTACAGTTTACAGCATAACGTCCACGGCTCACAAGCAATAATTAGAGGCTGATGGGTATGACTGAGGGAGGGCAAAAAGGAGAGAATCCAAAATATGATTTAGTGGTTTATAACATAACTGTAGGATAGTGAAAAGAGATTAAAAGTGATCTAGAAATGATGAGGTGTATTGTATATATATATGCGAAGCAAGAAGCAATAATGTCTTGTCTTTAATTAATGGAGCGGGCGGGTCCCAGGTGGAAGGCCCGTGGCATCGAAAAGTAGACGGTGCTTGACTGGCGGGTCTGGCTGACCGATCACATTCATATCACAATTTTTGAAAAGAAAGAAACTTCCTAGTCGGTGGCAAAACCTATTGATGGCAGGGGCCTTTTATGCCCACTGACCTTATAAAATTTGTTAGAATATATATGTATTTATTATACGATATTTTATTTGGCCACAAATTTAGCCTCAACTAATTTTTTATCTTCTTTATATAGATAATATTTGTTTTATTACTTATTAGATTGAGGGAAAGTAAAATTATTGTTTGAGATATCGAAAATGTTAGTATAATCTTATATATTGTTTTGATTTATAATTATCGGTTATTATTTATTTGTATTTTTAAGGTTATTTGATACTATTTAGTACATACTCCCTATGGTCCTTATTTAAGGAACCAACTAACAATTGTCAGAAGTTAATAAAAACAGTTAAAGTCATTAAATTTGTCCTAAAAAATTTAAATAATTTTCAATATTATCCCTATTAATTACACCAAACTCTAATATCATATTAATTATATTACTCTTTTTTTTCTCGAAAAAAAGAGTACTAATTAATTTTTATTAATTATTATTCTCGCTCATTACCTTTTTTAATTATGGGTATATATGGAAAAAAAATATTTAATGCTATTTAGAAATAAGCAAGTATCTTATAAAAAGGACTAAATATACTACTTATTAGTTGGTGCTGCGATAATAAAACTAAAAGGAGATGTTCAATATGTTTATTTTGCCATCTCGTACTCACTCTATATAACACTTCTATCTACTATACATCGAAATAAGATTGGGATCCAATTTCGACTAAAAAAAACTTTCTGGTTCGCGCAAATATGTCGAACATACTCCGGATGTTCCTAGTTCCTCCTTTAACCGTGATCTCTCCGCCGCAAAAATCGAGGATATCAATACCACAGGGACTCGAATCCCAGAATCTCGTGTGAACACAAGGATCGTACAAAGTCTGGACATACATCTGAGAGACTTGAAGACGAGCGATAAACCTTTCTTAGTAAGAGTAAAATCAGGGTTGTTTGGGAACACCCCAAATGGACTTATTATCTAAGTCCATAAAAAAAATTTTAAGAGTATTTGGGAATACTCAAAAATTGATGGACTCAATGGGCAATGGGGGCAATGGGGGTGACCTTTTTTTTTTTTTTAAGCTCTCATTTGTGGCTTTCGATCCCATTAAAGGCTTCTCATCTAGAGCATGGTTTCAAAAAAAGTATACAACACATCTTATCTTGTTCTCTGGCTGTGGATTTGTTGCCTCAAATCCGATTTTTTTTTTTTTATCCCAAATTATTACATTTTATACGGCACATGTGTGTGTGTGAGAGAGAATTTGATTCATGCCCTTTTAAGTCATTTTCCATCTCATCTATCTTTTTTTAAGCTATACCAAACAAGTTCCCATTACAAATAAAAGTCACTTCTGCTACTACTATCTCAAACACAAATCACATCAGAAAAAAGTCCATTAAAAAAAGTTCATCGTTGAAACAAAAGCTACTTCTCCCATATACTACAAGAAATGCTATCTCAAACGGACCCTCAACCACTTTGTTCTTTCTTCCTGGAATGCTTTGTATCCGCAAACTCCAATCCATCCTCATAAACCTCCTCCTAATATGCCACAGGATGAGGCTCTTGGTCGAATCAACTGTGTCACCTCTCAATAAATCCACTAGCTCTTTCACATCCGATTAATATCTACCGGTCCTAATTATAGGAACACTTTTGTAGTGCAAATTGCACTACAAAAGTGTTCTTATAATAATTAGGACCGGAACACTACTTGTTAATACGCCTTCATCCAGGGCTCGGCACGGTACTTGGATCCCCCAATCCCCTTTTTTTTTGGTAAAAAAGAGACAACTCAGTTAATCATCTATCTACCGGGAGAATTTCCCATTACAATCCTGATTAAGTAGCATTACCAGAGCCTTAGCCGAGTGATAAACTTCATGGAGCCTGGCGTAAATCCCCCAATCCCGATTTTGGTTCTAGGATGATACCCGAATATCCCATTTTTTATTTTAAAAAAATTATAAAACTTAAAAAATATTATTATGTTATTTAAAGTGATAATTTAACAACTATTAAACCTATAATAATTATATAAATTGATCTAGAATTGAAGAATGAGATTTTATTATTATTATCATCATCAATATATAGTTAGGATTAATATCACAATATATACTATTTAACTTCAACTAAAAATGTGATATCATCTTGATAAAGAATAACTTAATTTATGGGTAAAAAAATACAAAAATAAAATGATAACATGATTGATGATTGATGATTTTTTTTTAAAGAAAAAAGGACTAGGATTGAGACCGAGATCTAAAGGGTGATCCCAGTTCTGTTCTGGTCTTGATCTCAATATCTCTCGGGTCCCATCCGAATATAAAAATCTTGAAACCGGGACACTTCTTCATCAAATACTTCACTCATCCCTATATATAAAAGATTTTCAACCAAAACGCGAGATTCTAAAAACATAGTTAAAAATTATAATTATGTAGGAAATTTAAATTTTTTCCTAAAAAATGCCCCTATTGGTGAATCGGAGAGGATTACATATAATATAATAATTAATTGAGGATAAATAAATAAAAAAGTATATTTATTATTAAAACAAATTTTAAAAAATGTTATATTCCCCATTAAAAAAAGAGCAAATGTGCAAAAATACACATATGCTTTATCCTAAGGAGCATCCAACACCACGTACTTCTTTTGGGTGTAAAACTACACATGAGCTTTCAAAGCTGGAGCAAATTTACCATCTCCGTTAATCTGAGTTATGTTGACTGTTACTTTGACCAAAATGTTGACATGTAAACCGATCCGGCAACACTCATCCCGAAGCAAAGCCCCCACTCATTACGCCTTACCATCACGTGCTTCCTCACATCCTTTCCTCACCATGTACTTCATCGCATGTCCGTCCACCACTCCCCCGCCGTCGATCCCCACCTCCGTCGCGTTCTCTGCCACCACCGTGACGGATCCTTAGGATAGCTCCTCTGCCTCGCTCCAGCCAAGATCCTCGCTCCGGGCGCTCCACGTTCAACACCACTCCCGATTTCAGATAGCCGCCAGATACTTCCTCGACGTCAGGAATTTCACCTAGTAGGAACCTCCCACTGATCAATTTGCTTGCACATTCTTTGCACGTTCGTCGGATACAAGCAGATTTCCAACTTGCATACATTGACCAAAGCAAACAAACCACATCTTACATCATCCAAGAACCTTAAATATGCAACGATCATTGGTAATAAAAGCTACACTTACAACTAGAGTTAGAGCCCCCCAAACTACATTAAGATCCCAAAATTTACAAATTACACATGCAGATAGCATCGTTGAACCAATCATTCGATACCCACTGATAAGAATTTGAGTTAAAAAGCAAGATGGATTCGCATTCTGCAAGAAAATGAGAAGAGAAAAGAGAAAACAACCAGCCGATTTAGTTACTAGCTAACATGAAACTGTGGAGAGCGCGAAGGAAGTGCCAGTCTGAGAAGAGGTAGTGAGTGAAGGAATTGAAGAAAGGGATAGTGTGATTCACTAATCTCCAAAGTTTAGGCAAAGAATCATTTCTGTGACTATACTCTGCCACTTGTGGCTTGACTCTCACTCTCTGCGTTATGCTCTGCTACGCTTGCTTTTTTTGATTTTTTTTTTTCCGCTTTGATCAATACCAGACGCCCAGTACAATACAAGACACCGGTGTGCTAGCTCAATTTTTATTTTCTTTTAGGGTGATTGGGATTGGGTTGGGAGCGAGGCAGAGGAACTATCCTAAGGATCTATCATGGTGGTACGGGGTGGTGGGGAGAATGCGACGGAGGTGGAGATCGGGTGGCGGGGGAGTGGTGGACGGACAAGCGATGAAGTACATGGTGAGGAAAGTATGTGAGGAAGCACGTGACGGTGAGCTGGAATGAGCTGGGGGCTTTGCTTAGGGATGAATGTTGCTAGACCAGCTCACATGTCAACATTTTGGTCAAAGTAACGGTCAATATAACTCAGATTAATAGAGATGGTAAATTTGCTCCAGTTTTGAAAGCTCATGTGTAGTTTTATACCCAGGTACTCCTCAAGGTAAAGTACATACGTATTTTTACACCTTTACCCTTAAAAAAAATAGTCGTTTGTTCTTTTGTTAGGGACGGAGGCAGCATGCCAGCATCTCAGGTTAAAAAGAAAAAAGCTCTCCATATATTCTCTCGTCTTTAGTACTCTTTACAACACCTGGGATGAACTTCAACCAATCCATTTCATCAGCATTTTATTCATCCCTGTCCTCACCCACTTCTTAATTGGTCCCACACTGCATTGGTTGAACTTGTGACGTGTTCACCCACTTCCTAATAAACAATATTATCTCCGCTTTTAATCATAGGAGAAAGTTTACAATGCAAACGGAGGCAGCTTCCTGAACCTAAATCCATTGTCTAGTGTGTAATTCTTGCCATTGTTATTGCTTGTTTCACTTGCAGCTAATTAATACTCCTACATACAGATATTGACATTACTCCCAATTCTGGGCAGGCAACTTTCCATCAAAGACAGACAACATATCAATCTAGTTCAAAATCTACTGACTTATAAACTATCGAAAAAGATAACACAGCATAATCGTTTGTACCTAAAACAGAAAGATGAACAATTCAACTAGCAAATCTAACCGCCGTTAAAAAGGAACAAGCTTTTGTCGGTGAGATGCAGAAGCAGTGAAAACAGCAACAGTTCTACTAGTAACAGCATAGCTTCTACTTCTTGGGTAAAAGTCAGGCGCATCAGAAAGAGGAGTGTCTCCAAAATCACAGCTTGGACTGTCTTCGTCAATCCTAGCCATCCCAACACTCACAGACTTGGGCAACACTTTGGCCTCCTCCTTTTGTTTCACAGCTGAATCCGTGTCCAGTTTCCCCAGCAACGTCCTTACAGACGCCGCCCTCATAAGCTCTGTGAAATCATCTCTGTCGTCTTGTTTCGTCGCCGCCGAACTGTAACTTCTGGGCAAAGCTTCGAACCTTCCGGCAGCATCCATGGGGTTGCTGTAGTTCACACTGTCACCGCAGTTGGTGATGCTTCTGACGTAAAAATCCTTCGCTTTCCCCAGAGCTCTCAAAGGCGAAGTAATTATCCTCACCACTATGTTCTGGTTTCGTCCCCTGTTCCTCATCTCACTCTCTCTCTGCCTTGTTATATGTATATATATTGTCCCACCAAGAAGACTAAGGAAGGATAAATTAAACCCTGTCAAAAGTTCACAGGTGAATGAGACTTGCAGAAAAAATCAGGGGATGGATGATAAGAAGGTGATTTTGGCGCTAATGGGTGGGGGAGAAGTGGGAGGTGATGAAGGAGGTTTTAAAAGGGGAGCTCTCATGGACTTTTTCAGAGACGACTGAGTGAATTAATTGAGGAAATTAAAGATACGAATGGATCCGAGGGGGTATTAAACGGAGGACTGTTTCACTGCTTCTAATTCTTACAAAGTTTCGACTTGAGTTTGTGACTTGTTCTAATTAATGTATAATAATGAATTAATGATCTATCCTCACTGGGTCGTCGCAGCAGCTCTTGTATTTTGCCATGTTGTGACCTCTACTTTTTGTTTTCCCTTTACACAATGGAATGGAATGCGATGGACGTAGAAACGTATGGGCCACCCCTTGTATTTAGACTCAATTAATAAATGGGTCGAACATTCTTACCAAAAAGAGAGGGTTCGATCCTAGAGTTAATCAAAATATTGGGGGAGGCATCCTAACTTCTAGGTGCTTAGGTTAACGTTTGAGGATAATAGACCGTTCACCCTGTCTAACATCGGTATCACTTAAAAGGAAGGGAGATTTTACTTTGTCCTTAGATTATGGTTGAAACCAACTCCTTTTTTAAAATTCCCAATAGCCAAAAAAAAAAAAGAAGAAGAAGAAACGTATGGGCCAATCTCATTCTTAACTAATTTTAATTCCATAGAAAGTAGTTTAGAATAGGATCCACGTCCATTGGCTAAAAAAAAACAAGAAGAAGAAGAATAGGAACCATGTCCCACATGATAACAATAATTCAGTAATAGGAGGACCAACTATTACGGGGACAAAATGATGAGGCCATGACTGTCTGAGATGACAAGGTCACAATTAAAATAATGCCCATTTGTGAGTGACCGGCAGATTTATTAATTATATACGTGTGTGTTGAGTTTTACGGAAGCAAAGGTAAAACCCACATATTCTCTTAATTTTAAATTTTTTTTATGAGAAGATTTCAGAATGCTTAAACCTTTTTTAGAATTCATTTGATTGGATTTTGGACGGCCACATACGCAATTTATAAGTTATATTAAGATTAAAAAAAATTGAAAGTATCATTTTCTCAATTTTTTTTTCTTATTATCTTTCATCAATCTATTTGAACAGTTGATTAAGAATATGAGAGAAAAATAAAAGTAATATTATAATCTTTTATATTGATTTAATCGATATGATTTAAAAATTATAGAGAATGTTGAAAAAATGATGGTGAGAACTCATTTTACCTGGTCCAAAAAAACATTCGACTCTGTAGTAATCCCAGAGAAAGAGGCTGACTGCGGATTTTTTCTTTCAATTTAAAATAATCGAAGGGATGTCATAAAGCTTCAAAGTTATTTAATCGTATAAAAATGCTTTCATAAACAATTTTTATATGAATTTCTCATTAAATGCGTGAGTGAATTGATTTGGGCCATACGTACTCTCCCTGGGTATTCTCAAACTTGGATCAGTTTGATTGGTTCAAACCGAGTTTAGTACCTTGCGCTTGGGTTATGTGGAGGCTGGAATTGTAAATTTAATTCATTAATTTGTTATGATGATGAATAGGTGGGGTGATTGGGTTTTGCTACCAACACGTGGAGAGTCTAACACTATTTATAAGGAAATAATTTTAAGAAAAAAGAGATAGAAAAATACTTAAGTACCATATAAATGGATTTATAATTATTGATGATTATATTGGAAAGGAAAACATTATATATCTTATAAATAAAATAGTAGTTTTGGAAAATTATTGTCATTATTTACACAAAAAAGAGAAAAGGAAAAAAATATTTGCTTTAAATAATTCTAATTTAATTATAACCTAATTTTAAATTTTAACTCGATGCAACTTTTTTATTACGATTTTGACTCAATTAAGATTCAATCAATGAACTTCAACTCATAAAACAACTTTATCTTGATAATTTTAATCATTTAAAACATTAGTTACTAATTTTTATGAAATATAGAATTTAATTTTATAACATACAATGACTAATATATACTCCATCTGATCCTAATTATAAGAAATATTTAACTACTTTTGGAGAGATTAAGAAGAAAGTTAAATTAGTTAATTTTACCCTTTTTTCTAAAATGCCCTTATATAAATTTTAAATGACAAAAGCAAAAGTAAATCAACAACCCCTACCACATACCTCTCTCTGCTATATAATTTTCCTTTTTACACGCTTTTTAATTGAAATAATGGTCTTGTTTAATTATACATATATGTGTATATACACACATATAGTTTTAGAATGTTGTCTTATAATTGGACCAAAATAAACCTCCAAATGTTGTCTTATAATTAGGACCAGGAAGGAAGGAGTAGTTCAAAAGGTTAAATTATAGGAACTAAATCACGTGAGTTAAAATGCAAGGACTAGACTATAAACTAGTTAGGTAAAATTAAAGAAGACTATAAAGAGAAAAAAGATTAAATTTTCTCTTAAAAAATTAAGGTTGTTTTTAACTTTTTACTTGTATACATGCAGCTGAGTCCGTGTTGGTTTGATATCATTTTTAGATATTTCAAAAGTGTTTATTTATGTAAATAAAGACAAATCTATTTTCACATATAATTTTTTATATAATATAAATTTTAATTGAAAAACTATTTTTAAAAGGTTTCAGTCAATGTTGCAAATAAAAACTTAGAAGAAAGTCGTTATCAGACAGGGAGTGGGGAACATCAACCAAATTCAATTACCATGGCGTGGAATGTGGATGCACCACGTTCAAACAACTATTCTTGTTCGGAGTACTTAGCATCATTGCGTTTGGTATCCAAGCCCCCTGGCAACTCATAATAAGGAATCAATTTACCTGCCTATCTAAAAGATAGGTACAGTGAGCTTGTCTTATCTGGATCATCCAGATGAGATTTAGGCGATCCAGATTCAATATTTTTTATTCGGTGATTTTTAAATTAAAAAAATTATTTTTTTAAAAAATATTAGTTAAGAAATTATCTTTATTTTAGATTCTCTAACCATTAAAATATTTTTTAAAAGTAAAAAAAAAAATTAAATATGGTCTCGACAGCCTAGATAAAACAAGTTCACCCTACCTATCTTTTGGATAAGCAAGTAAACTGGTTCCTCATAATAGTGGATGTTTGGATCATCTTATCTTATAGAGAATGGATGTAGAGTTTAAAATTACGTTTGATATTTCATGGATACAAGACATTATTTTTATTTAAAAATGCCAAAATGCCCTTCTAGTTAAATTTTTTTTTTAAAAAAAAATCTCACCTTCTCCATCATGAAGTAGAGCCCACCCAAAACAACTGTGAGAGTCGTCATCCCATGTGGTTTTACTTCAAAGATCGTTCTAGATGTTTCCAGCGGTAAAGCTTCCAGTGAGTGAGAAGAGGTCGTCTTTGTCGCCCGTGAGTGAGATGGCTAAAGCAAAGAAAAGGGTAGTGGTTGGAAATGTGGAGGTGAAATTACAAATATATATAAATTTTTCTTGATAAAGAAAAATTATAAATATTTGACTTTTTTTTTTGGATAAAAAAAAAAAGTTTTGGAGGAATTGGCTTATCCGGCTTCCAATTTTTCTTTCTTTATATAATAAAATTTGGAAAGACGCCCGGCTCCCACAGATTTACTGGGACTTACGAGATCGCTCTACCAAAGGAAGTCCTGTGATATCTCCCGACGCCTTAACCGGAGGGGATCGAACCCCTTCCCTTAAAGTGAGGAAGACCGACCCCATACCGCGATCCCTTACCATCTACGCCAACTCCAAATTGGTAAATATTTGACTTATTGGATGAGAGCCATTTTGGAGGAATTGGCTTATCCGGCTTCCAAATTGAATTGGAATAGAGACCCAATTCCATCAGGCCGAATAAACCCCCTCGTAGAATTGAGATCCAATTCCATTTTTTCACCCCCCCCCCCCCCCCAAAAAAAAATTCACCGTAAACGGGCCCCAGTATCCAAATATCATCAAGCCCGGGTGCTTTATGTTTTAACTATATATTGGGCCGAAAAAGATAGCTAGACATACATGAATAAACCTTATGGTGGGTCAAACAGGCCCACATGCATTGATGACATTGAAAAATGATTATGGATTCTGCTGCATTATTTTGGAGAGTTACTCCCCCAAACTCCGAGGAGCATATTCAAATTTAAAGCCAATACTCCCTCTTATGTAATATGCCACTCCCAAGTCCTAACAGAAAA
This sequence comes from Acacia acuminata, assembly GCA_019022655.1. NCBI lineage: Eukaryota > Viridiplantae > Streptophyta > Magnoliopsida > Fabales > Fabaceae > Acacia > Acacia acuminata. Next base: position 1,612,858 of record JAFJYI010000015.1, read on the forward strand.
GAACGAGGGGCAGGATATATTTGGAGATTGACGCCCACAAACCAGTCTCTCACAAAACGATATACGAAGTACATGGGAAAAAAGTCACACGGCAAGTGTTGTTAATTTATAATTGTGAAATAGAATTATGTTGAAGGATATATTTTGGCATGGCGTGTTTAGGGGTAGAGGCAGGTAGCAGACACACATTGACGCAAGAAATAGTTACAATGAGCAGCAACAAGGTGGACCAGACCAGCTACACCTAATGAATAGAGAGATTACAGTTCTAATGTCAGCCATTCTGTCTTTTATAATTGTCCTTTCGGGCTCAAGAATTTTATCCACTTGTGAATGAGATTGATATAGTTGGTTTCGATCTTTGAAGGCTCAGCCGCCGTTGGTGGGCGATCTATAAATCCTCTATTTTATCCACGGTTTTATCCCCATCTAAACTTTTTTTATATATAAAAAAAAAGAATTTTATCCACTCCCGAGAGTCCCGAGAGTCCTAGGTCCAGTCTGACCTCACTTCATGTTTACTTACCATTCGGCCCTTTTTGTCCTCAATGACCATTCTGCCATTCTCCCTGTTTGTTTTAGTGTTTTTATAAGATAAATATGTGAAATAAATTTTGTGTTAACTTGTTGAAAAGTATCTAAAAGAACTTTTTTTTCCTCCCGAAACAAACATGAAATTCTCATCTCTATTACTCTACATAAATGAGTTGGGAATCAATACTAAAATTTAAACCGTCCAAATTTAATAGACTAATAGATTTTTTTAAAAAAATTTGAAAAATACTTTTTTTTTTTCGGTGTACAACAAACTAGATTAACAGTGGGGTTAGTTTTGGGATTTGACTGATGAGTTAGCCTTTTCCCTCCTCTAATAGAAGGAAGGAGCAAGCCCTCGTGCAGTGACGGTCCTTTTTTTTAACCCCCTTTATAATTTGCCCGTCTGGATTCATATCACTTTTCATCCTCTAATTTTGTGCTCAAACCTTTTCTACTTTTACTATTTTATTCGCCCAAACCAAACTATTCATCGCTTATCTTAACCTGCTTTAATTTCCCCTCAGTTCCTCACTGTGCACATCATGTTTGCTTCTCATTAGTCATCACCCCGCTGTCCCAAACAAAAAGCAAATACACAACTGGAACTTTGGCCTCTCTGTGTGCAATCTTCTTTTCTGATATGTATGATTCTTTTACTGTATATCTGTAAGTTTCACGTGTACGATATTTTCTCTGCTGTACAAATATTTTTGTATTGTAGCATTCATTTTCCTATAAAGACTGGAAAAACATCATGGATGCTAGTTGATATACAAGCATTATTCAACAATACACGCATGTTTCCACTTTGTTCAAGAGGTTCTCTTGCTGCAACTTGATTTATTCAAATTACTCGAAGCTGCGTTTTCCATGAAATTTTGTTTCTAGAAAAGGAAAGGAGAGAGAACAAATGAAGGAGACCTTGGGAATCAGGACCAAGAAAGCAGCAGCGTTACATGAACGACGCCGTTGGGTGTAGTCATCGATGATCCACTATCAAAGATGCTGTGTTTAATTATTTTAAATTCAGGGGCATCTGTTTCCCTTTTTGACCGTCTGTCCCATGTTGCATCTTCAACTTCAAGATTGTCCCTCCCAAGGCCCACAATACCCACAACTCAACCCTTTAAGAATCAAGCTTTCGGACAAACCCACTAAAAGAACTTTGAAAATACTAATAGCTAGAGAGCTGTTCTGAATATTTCTAATGTCATTAAAATATGAGTACTCAAATTGGAATTTTAAAATCCAGCATCAAATGACATAAATACCCTTCAATACTTCATTATCTTCCTTCTCTCAACTTCTTCATCTCTCTCTTTTTGGCTTAATCTACCTCTCCTCTTTCTCTCTCCTTCGTGGTGCACCATCCATCACCTTTTAACTCCATCAATATTGTTCACTTTCCCACATGTTTTCATTTAATCATTTCCATGGATGGACTAAAATCCGATAACCAACACAAGATACAACATCGTCACTCATACTTATTGTTCGGTTGCAGCTCAATCGTTTGTCGGTCACTTTTGCTTGATCTCTAGCTCAGCTTAGTCGCCCTTGATATCTGTCACTTAAGTAGTCCTCTCCTTCTTCCTCTTTCCCCCAAACTTCAGCAATGACACCATAGTCCATGGTCACCTTTGGCTTAAACACAAAGAAAAATTCAATTCATCGTGGTGGACAAGTGGGCAATTGGGTGAATCTAAACCTTTTTCTTTTTTTTTTTAGAAAAAAATCCTTTAGAAATTTTTTTGGTCTTGGGTTAGTGAGTTTTGATTTGTTTGTTGTGAATGATGGGTTGTTTTGTGCAATTTCATTATGTTTCTTGATTGAAACAAATTGTGTTTCCTTTTTTCCACCATAAGGTTGCGTTTCTATTAGAGTTTCACATTGATTCAAATAAAAACATAACATTTGATAATGTGTCTGTAGGTGTGAGATTGTGGGTTGTGATTTCTCAGGATGAGGGGTTTGCCATATAATTTGATTCTATTAGATCAATATTGCTATTTATTTATTTAGATAATACGGGTAAGCTAAGGCTTGAAAAAGAAAGTTCGGGAACTAGATTATGAAAATCCCGCCCTTAATACATCAAAACAAAACAAAAAAACTAAGAAAGTTCAGGAACTACTAGATCAATATTGCTATTTCAAGATGCTTCCATTTGATTACATGTTGTTATGAATTTGTTACTTAACAAATAAAAGTTGATAAAACTTAATGAAACTTGGAAAACGTTTTAACAAAACCTGCAAATGACATTAAAGTGTGGATTTGTTCATTGGTAAACGGAATATATTAAAAGTTCATTAAATGTAGTGATTCCTTAACAAAAGTTGTTAAAATTTTATTTAAACTTGTGAAACCTTTATGGGAGTCAATACATTGTTATTGTAGTAAGTGGTGAATTTTGAATTAGAATTTGTGAAAATCTTATTAGAAATTGTTAAAACTTTACCTAAACATGTGAAATCTTTATTAGAAGTGAGAATCAACATCCTGCTAGGGATGGAAATAGGCCAGCAGATCAGGCTTTGGCTAAATAAGGCTGAGCTTTGTAATGGAGTTAAAAGGCGAGTTCTGGCCGAGCTCGAATGTGCTTTTTTAGGCTTAGGCACGAGCCTTCATAAGGCCTGGTCGGGCCGAAGCCTTTTAAAGGCCTACTTACAATGTAGGCATTTAAAAAGGCCTCATATGTAGGCTTGAAGGCCATAAGTAGGCTTCATACGCTTTGAGCCTATCAAAGTCTATATAAATATAATAATGAAAAAATAAATATTTTATTATTATATAATATAAATATAAATATATTTATTTAATGTGTAAACAGGCCAGGCCTTAACAAAATAGGCTGGCCTATTTACACATATAGGCCTTTAAATAGGTTTTGGCCTGACCTTTTTAACAAACAGTCGGGCGACCGACCAGCCCTAAATAGGCTAGGTCAGTAGGCCGCTGATAAGCGGCCTATTCCCACCCCTACATCCCGCTAATGTAGTAAGTAGTGATTTTTGAATTGAAATTTATGAAAATATTATCGAGGAACTGTCAAATCTTATTTGAACTCGTGAAACCCATTAAGAAATGGGAATCAATACCTTGTCATTGTAGCAACTAATGATTTTTAATTGGAATTTGTGAAATTATAATCAGAACTTGTTAAAATCTTATTTGACCTTATGAAACCTTTACAAAAAGTGAGAATTGATACTTTATTGTTGTAGAAAATAGTGACTTTTTAATCAGAATTTGTGAAAATCTTATATTTGTCAAAAACTTATATAAACTTGTAAAACCCTTATAAAGAAAGGTGATTTACAAATTAGAAATCCATGGGACTCTAAGCTGTGAAAAAAATTTAAGAGTATGATTTGTAACTCTAATTGTTGATATTATACTATCAATAGTGTATGATTCATGAGCAAAATTTTTTTGATTATGAGTTTTCCAAAGTTTCCAACAAGTGATGTATCTATTTTTCCAGACTCTTTAGCTGTTGGGCTCCTCAAAATTTCAAGCAATCAAGAAATGGTATTACTTCTGAAAAAATCCACGTGCATGTTCGAAGGGAGGATATTTTTTTAAAAAATGAATTTGCATGCGGTCAGTCCTTAAAAAACATGACAAATATATATTTTCTGTGCCCTTTTGACAAAGAGAACATTGTTGATCTCACGTCATACCTCTTCGATGTATTTCCATATTTGTGAGTAAGTGTTCCTTAAAGAGGAGCCATATGAAAGTTCTTACCCATTATGCTACTGGCAGTTTCTGTATCACGGTCCACCACTACAAGAAAAATCAAATTTTGTTACGGAAAAATTCCGTAGCAAAATGGACATTTTCCGTAGCAAACTGGATTTGCTACGGAATTTGTCCGTAGCAATTGCTACGTCGTCGCAATTGCTACGGAAAAAAAATTCCGTAGCAAATTCGAAATTTTGCTACAGAAATTTTTTCTGTAGCAAATTCTAAATTTTGCTACGGAAAAAAATTTCCGTAGCAAAACTAATAAATTTTAAAAAAAAAATTTTAATTTTTTTTTGTTTAGAAAAGTGAATACAAAAAGTAGTGTACCATGGATATATATATATATATATATATTTTTTTTTTTGATAAAATCGAATATATAATAATAATCATAGAAAGTTTACATAGAGAAAACAAAATATAAATAATAATGTTGTGAATAATATGTAATAAAAAAAGAAGTCTAAACAAAGAGTAGTATGGTCATCCTTGTCCTTCATTAGGGGATGAAGTAGAATCTTCATATGCTTCATCATCTCCCGTGTTTGATGCACTAGTATGGTCATTCGGTCATTCCGTTGCAAAACTCGATTCCTAAAAAAAAAAAAAAATTATATAAAAAATATAAAATATTATGAAATTAAAAAGAAATGTACAAAATCCTTTGAGTTTTTTATTTTTATTATTCATATGCCTTCACGATTTTAATACATGTAGATACTCTAGTTTAGGTCGATCCTAATATCTAGGAATTATAAAATAGAAAAACAATTACAAAATTCAAGTTCTATAATCTATTGATTGATTTAGGCCGATCCTAATATCTAGGATTATAAAAGGCATATTCTAATATCTAAAAATTATAAAAGATAGATCCTAATATCTAAGAATTATATAAAAAAATTAATATTCATTACAAAAAACCTTGCATCAAACAGATTAAAAAAGGAAGAAATGAAGGAACCACAATACCACACTGATTTTTTTTATTGTAGAAAGAGGAATACATGAACATCTTCAATTGTACAATGAGTGATGAATGCTTACCAATAGTCACTTCAGATAAAAAAAATAGAGAACAAGAGAGGGAGGGAGGGAGAGGGACGTTACGGAGGAAACGGTGAGGAATCGGAGGACGGAGGAAGTTGAAGGAGACGGAGGGCCAACACCGGAGGAAGAGCAGGACGAGGAGGGGCGGAGGTGATGAGGAGGACCGAAAAAATGACTAAGAGGTGGAGAGGAGATCAAAATGGCGGATGGAGTGCGAAATGGCGGATGTCTAAATGATTTTAGAAGGTATTAAAGCCCGATTTGCGACGGAACTTGATTTCCGTTGCAAAAAGCAAAATTTTTTGCGACGGAACTAATTTCCGTCGCAAAAAAATGTGCTTTTTGCGACGGAAATGAATTTCCGTCGCAAAAAGGGGAAAATTTTTTTTTTTTTTTTTTTGAGAAAATTTTGCTACGGATTCGGATTCCGTAGCAAAATTTTGCTACGGATTTTGAATTCGTAGCAAATTTGCGGGCTTTTTTCCCTCCAAGAAATTGATTTTTTTTTTTTTTTAGAAAATTTTGCTACGGAATTCAAAATCCGTAGCAAAATTTTGCTACGGATTTTCAATTTCGTAGCAAATTTGCGGCTTTTTCCCTCCAAGAAATTGATTTTTTTTTTTTTTTGGAGAAAATTTTGCTACGGAATTCAAAATCGTAGCAATTTGCTACGGATTTGGATTCCGTAGCAAAAGTTTTGCTACGGATTTTCAATTTCGTAGCAAATTTGCGGACTTTTTTCCCTCCAAGAAATTGGATTTTTTTTTTTTTTGAGAAAATTTTGCTACGAATTCAAAATCCGTAGCAATTTGCTACGGATTTGATTCCGTAGCAAAATTTTGCTACTGATTTTCAATTCCGTAACAAATTTGCGGCATTTTTCCCTCCAAGAAATCAATTTTTTTTTTTTTAGAAAATTTTGCTACGGAATTAGAATTCCGTAGCAAAATTTTGCTACGGATTTTCAATTCCGTAGCAAATTGCGACGGAATTAGGATTCCGTAACAAAATTTTGCTACGGATTTTCAATTAAGCAAATTGCGACGGATTTGGATTCCGTAGCAAATTGCGACGGAGTTTTTTTTTCCGTGACAAATTCCGTCGCTATTTTGGCTTTTTCTAGTAGTGCACTTTGACTCGGCTTTGTCCCAGTTTAGACATTATGATAAAAAATATGTAGAGCGAGTATTGATTCCAAAGTAGAGAAGGGATTGGCAAAGCAATCTTTGCTAACTGGCACGCTACTGATGGAGGATACAACCCTATAAGTTCATCCAACTCTTCAAAGAAATCGTTAACACCGAATCTGATAACCTAAGTTCATCGTCTTCCTCTTCCTTTATCAAATCTTCTATTTCCACCTTGCTTTTGAAGTCTGTGCTTTGAGGCACTAATTCTTCTTCTTCCATACTAGAGGTCGTCGGAGAATTGACTTCGTTGGGGGTTTGTTTGTTTCACCTCCACAGCGGATGCAGTGGGGTCGAGTGTTTCTTGCAAGGATGGGGTAATTTTAAAATATATATATATATAAGGGCACTTTTATAATTCCTTTAAATTTAGAAAATGACAAATCAGGTACAAACATCTTTCTAATATTATAAATATTCAAAAGACCGTTTTGTTCTCTCTTATTTTTAAAGTTCTTCCTGTAAGATTTATCCTCAAGCTTTTGCGGTTTTCTTTATACTTTTTTTGGTCAAATGTTTTCTTTATACTCAAAAGACTATACCTCTGTACCAAAAAAAAAAAAAAAAAAAAAAAAAAAAAAAAAAAAAGACTATACCCGGTCCCCTTCCCAAATAAATTTTCCTACTTTTAAAACCCAATTCACTTTTATTTTATTCTGGCAAAAAATTAAAATAAATTTTATATTAATTATCCTTTCATCATGGCCATATTTACTGAGGCATGCTTTTCTATTTTTCCGTAAAAAATGACGAGAGTTCACCAATTCCTCACATATTAATTATAGATAATTAATTTGATTGTTTAATTTTTTTAAATTAATTAAAAATCTTTATATTTGACTTAAGCGAATATATACATGGCCCAAAAAAAAAAGAACATAAGAGAATATATAGTAAAGAAAATCACAATTGGTCACTGCCAAAAATTATGACTGCACGTGTGGGGAGGCACGGTCGCCTCTTGAAAGTGAGACGCTCCCCCACGAGCTGGTGAACTCAACCCCTCCGATTAGAATAATACTGCCCAGTGACAAGTTTTATTTTTTTTACATTTATTTTCAAAAAGCAAGCATTTTTATAGTTTCAAATTCCAAGTCCAATGATTAAAACTCTTCTGGAGGGTTTTTGGAAATTAAATAAATTATTTTAAAATATTTATACTAATTTTTTTACGTCAAATTAATTGTCTCACTTATAAATTTATATATAAAGTAGTATCAATTAATAATTCTCACAAACCCATAAAAACAGTTAAAATCAAAAAGTTGTTCTAAAATTTAAGTAACTTCTAATACCACCCTTACTAATTGTACTAAAACCTAAAATTATATAATTGTTACTCTCACTTACAATCCTTATTAATTAGGGGAGATATGGAAAAAAAATTAATACACTTTAGTGTTTTATAAAAAAATTAATATATAAACTTTAAATTTATAATTCTTCATTTGATCTTTATTATAAGGCATCAACTAACAATTCTTACAAATTAATAAAAATAGTTAAAGTTATCACTCTGATCCTATTTATAAATCCACTTTGACCAAATCTCACATACCAATCATTTATGATTGGGTAGTTTTTTTGATCTTTGTTCTATCTTTAACGCAATTAATATGGGTAAAATTGTTACAATTCATTTACAAATTAATAAAAATAGTTAAATTTATTAAATTTGTCCTAAAATTTAAGTATTTTTAAATATTACTACTACTCATTACACTAAACTCTATCAGTAGTATCATATTAATTATTACTCTCACTCATTAACCTTATTAATTATAGACATATATAAAAGATATTTAATACTCTTTAAAAAAAAAAATATTTAATACTCTTTAAAAATAAATAAATAACTTGACGTTTTATAACTAATAAGATAAGACGAGGAGGGCCTTGGCATCCGGGGAGAAAATTATGAGTCCATCATATCGATGATGGCGATGTTGAAAGAAGCGGGTAAAATACTTTTTTGACCATTGAAAGGGCGCAACTAAAGAGGAAAAAAGACCAAGTGTGGGGAAAAAGTTGTCTCTTTGACGGGCTTTGTACTGTTGCTTAAAGAGTTGAACCCCGACTTTCCTCTCTGTCCACCTTTTTCTTATTTCTTTCTCACACGCTTCGTTTCCTCCGCATTTGAGGGGCCTTCTTCACCTCCTATTTTATTCTCCACCCTGTTGCACTAACAAGTCTTATCCCAGTCTCTACCACAGCTCCGATAGAAATGACTTTGCATCGGCCGTCTTCCGGTGGTGGTGCCGTGGTGCTCGATCTAGAAACTGCCGTGAAAGGCGGCGTTTTGGACGGCAAAGCTGCTCTGTCCGGTAATGGTTGCACCGACGGTGACAAAATAGATCTGAAGGTGTTGATTGAAGTGCTGGAGTCAGTTGAAGTGCCCTCTGTGTTCGTCTGTCCAATCTCATTAGAGCCCATGCGAGAGCCTGTGACCATTTGCACGGGTCAGACCTATGACAGATCCAACATCCTCAAATGGTTCGCTCTGGGTCATAATACTTGCCCCACAACGATGCAGGAGCTTTGGGACGATTCAGTGACGCTGAACAGGACTCTCGGTCAATTAATCTATAGTTGGTTCTCGCAGAAGTACCTCTCATTGAATAAGCAGTTTCAGGATGTGCAGGGAAGAGCCCTGGAGCTCTTAGAGACACTCAAGAAGGTGAAGGGTCAAGCCAGAGTTCAAGCCCTTCGAGATCTCAGGCAGATTGTTACAACACATGCGTCCACGAGGAAGACAGTTGTAGAAAATGGAGGGCTTGCTTTAATTTCTTCTTTACTGGGTCCTTTCACTTCTCACGCAGTTGGGTCAGAAGCAATTGGGATTCTAGTGAACTTGGATTTGAATTCAGAGTCGAAGAGAAATCTGATGCTTCCGGCGAAGATATCTTTGTTGGTCGATGTTATGAACGAAGGAACGATCGAGACCAAGATGAACTGTGCCAAATTGATTGAAGTATTGTTGATGGAAGTGAATGAATCGGAGACGGAAATTTTGTCAAGCTTGAGTCTTTTGGTCGGATTATTGAGGCTAGTGAGGGATAAGAAACACCCAAGTGGGGTCTTAACAGGACTCATGTTACTGAAGACAATCTGTTCCCATGAATCGGTGAGAAGCTCCATGGTCAGCCTAGGAGCAGTTGCTCAGTTGATTGAGCTTCTTCCAAGTTTAAACCACGATTGCCTAGAGATAGCTCTGTCCATTCTAGAGGTATTGTCAACTATTCCAGAGGGAAGACTGGCATTGAAAGAGAGCCCAAACATTATACCAAATGTGGTGAAGTTAATGATGAGAGTATCAGAGAGTAGCACTCAATTTGCGTTGTCAATATTGTGGGCTATCTACAAGCTTGCCCCTGAAGAATGTGCTTCACAGGCGGTGGAGGCTGGTTTGGCTCCCAAGTTGCTGCTTGTGATTCAGAGTGGTTGCAACCCAGTGTTGAAGCAGATGTCTACTGAGTTCTTAAAAATGTGCAGTCTTAATTACTCCACTAGTCTTTTGATTTCTAAATGTATGCTCACCAGAACAATACGATGAAAAATATGAGAGCATCTTGTTCATATATTCCTTTCCTGTCATATTTTAGCTCAACCGTTTTCTCTGCTACCCAAGATTTGTGCATATCAAATTACATAAGTTTCATACTTATCAAGTTTCCAATTTGCTTTTCCTCTTCCCTTTACTGGTCATTGTTAATCTGCGGTATATTACTAGTTGAATCACCTCTATTGGTTTAGATGAACTGCTCAACAATTTGGCCGGTTAATTGATCACTTCACGAGATATCGTTTTGTGCCTTCGAAAACAGTTCAGTTGGAGGTTGAACTGTGATAGCACAGTAAAATAATGTGTTGTTCTTCTTTCTTCCCCTTAATCCATTATGAAGTAATATTTGTTAGTTAAGTTTTGCTTCGGGTGATTTTCCTTTTTCCTTGATAAGATCCGAACTTGACTGCGGTATGTCGTTTCAGCAGTCAAGTTTGTGTGATTGAAATTTGAAAGAGCTGGTTTTGACAATGTGGATGAGTTGGAAGACTGATTGACTAATTATGTTTTGGTTGAAGATGGTGTATGTTCTGGGGAAACCTGGAATCCTGGATGGGTGGGGCATGACATGACAGAATAATCAATGAGGGGAGAGAAGTTAAGACTAGATGAATGGTGATAGTGACGTATTTGCCTTTAATGAAAGGAATAAGAAAGAAGACGAAGCAATGTATAGTAATGACTCATGAGTGAGTATATATTAAAAATGAAATATTACATGATTGGATGGAAAAGCTAACGGGTGAGATCGGGAAAGAATCTGAAACAGGTGAGCATTAAAAGTGTGGTCAAGATTGGAACATTTGAAAATAGATTGTAGTGATTTGAAGTTTGAACAGACGAGAAGGGAATCTCAAATTAACAATGAGTTTCAATCTCAAAAACAAAATGAACAGCTGTGCTCATTTTTCAAATAAAAAAAAGTTGGAGGCAGTCCTGTCCTTATTTGCTGTGCCAGTGGGGCGGGCTGCGCAACATTCTCAAAATTAAAATTTTAAGCCACTCCTCTCCCTCCCCGCCCTTTGCAACATGTATTTCTTTCTGTTTTCGTTCCTCTTATTTTTTGAAACCTTGGGCCAATTGCTGCCTCCTATTTTAACACGGGGCTTAGAAAAATTATAGGGTTAAGTGCAAATTTACTCTAAATAATTTTTTTGTTATTTGAATGCAGTGTTGGTTAGAAAATATTAAAATGGATAATGTTGCCTCTTATTGTTAAAAGTAACAATCAATGTCAATTTCTTAATGTTAGTTTTTTAATAGTATGTGACAACACTATTATGTTTTGACAATTGAGCAACATTAAACCTAAAAAAATTTATGAAGAAATATTGTTCCTCCATGAAAACATTCAAAACAAATTTACAGATTAACGTAAAATTAAATTGAGTACTAATTTAGAATCACACTTTATAAAGTGGTTCACTTAACAAAAAAAAATTTATATACCCACTTCCTACATTGAAAATCATAGATGAAAAGCGATGTTTAAAGATTTTAATTGTCATACACTCATATCAACCAAGCCCTAACATGTTCCATTGAGCCCAAAGTTTTTTAGTTGAGGAATAAAAACCAAGCCGGAATATCGTAAACAAAAATATAGAAATTGCATTTTTTTTTTTTTTTTTTTTTTTTGGGTTCATATCTGGAATATTTAGTTCTTGAGCTACTCCTAGTTGTTAAGAAAAAAATTAGGAAAAATTGTCCCGAAGTGAAGGGAAAGACAACTTTCTAAAATCTATGCAGCGGCTGCTATCTTCTAGAGAAAAAATGTCAGGATATGCCTCCTGGCTTGGCTTCTGCATTAAATATGGGATTTTGAAATTTCATATCTGTGCATGTTGCTTAACTTGGAAGTAAAGACATCGGCGGTTGCAAATTTCAGGACTTTTGCTTCTTCATTGTGTGGAGAAACGGCCTTTCCTTAACCATGACATGACCCATCCGATCTCTGCTGAGTGCTGAGTTTCATTCAAGTCTGGGGAAATCCGAGAGAGAGAGAGAGAGACAAAAAGCCGATGATGCTTGAAACTTGATCATATTTAGGTTTTCCTAGTGCCTTTGGAGACCGCCACGTGCGCCTTGAATCTTGAGAATGGCAGTTTTTAATACGGTTAGTGCGGAGAAGTAATATGATTGAGGCATGTTCCCTGGGTTTTTGTGGTGGCTCAGAGCATCCATCTGGTGGTGGCTGGGTTTCAGAGAGATGACTGAAAAGACTTATCTTTCCTGATTTTTTATTTTTTTTTGGCGGCCCCAATACTTTTCTCTCAACGCTTGCAGCCACGCTTGTTTGTCCTATTGTTTTATGCACATTTGGTTTAAATTGATTTAGTGAGATCAATTAATAATAGGTAAATGAGTAAAAATATATATGTGTTTTTTGTCTAACACCATATACTTTTTTTGGAAGTAAATACACACAGATGGTTACTATTTTAGAACAAAAGTCATACCCCACCGTTAATTCAACAAACGTCCGTCATGTCTCTACTTTCAAGCCTATGAAGCTATGAAGCCCGAAATCACCATGAAGGTCATTCACCTTCTCTCAACCTAGCAAGAAAATATACCTACATTCCTTTATCATTCATTAAATTAATGACTTACCTTAGCCAACGAAAACACAGAAAGAGATCACAGCATCACAGAAGGAAATCACGCAAATTAGTATAGCAGTGATAAAAAAGTCATCCCTCTACCATGCTTCTCAAGACACACAATCTTTGTTGAAAAAACAGTTATAAAAAAGAGTACTTTTAACGATTGTTTTTTATAAAAAAATACTTTTAACTACTTTCTTGAAAAAATAGTCATAAAAAATAATACTTTTAATGATGTTATTTAAAAAACAAATATAAAAAAAGTATTTTTAACGATCGTTATTGAAAAAATATCATAAAAATATTTTTAACGACGTTTTGAAAAAACAAATCATAAAAAATAATACTTTTAACCATTTCGTTATTTAAAAAACAGTCATAAAAAATAGTACTTTTAACGACTGTTCTTAAAAAACAGTTATAAAAAATAGTACATGTGCACAAACATCTCTGTTTTCTTGCTTGAAAACAAAGTACATATAGCTGGTTTGAGAACCGGAACAAAGACATTGTGGTATGGTTATATATATATATATATATATATAGAAGTATCGCTGCTCATGGGAAATAGATTTACTGAACCCACACACACACACAATCATGGGAGTGTATGTGTCCGGTATTAAGGAGGTGGGAGGGTTTGTGTTGTTGCTGTCGTGTCTTAGTGCGTCGAGTTCAGCTGAGGGAAATGTACATGTAGAGAGTAAGCAAAATGAGAGAATTCAAGCGTTAATTTATGTGAGGTTCTTTCTTGTTAATAAACGTTTTGGGTATTTGTTTTTTTGCTTTTGTTTTAATTCAAAGAATACGGTGCAGCAGAGATATAATAGATGTTTGTTGAATTAACGGTGGGGTGTGACTTTTGCTCTAAAATGGTAACCATGTGTGTATTTTTGCTTCTAAAAAATATATATGGTGCTGGACGCTCCCGAAGATAGAACGTATGTGTATTTTTTCTCTTTTACCCATTAATAATTATATTTCGTCTTTTTATAAGGCATTTATTTATTTCTAAATCACATTTTTTTATGTATGCCTATAATTAATAAAGGTAGTGGATAAGAGTAATAATTAATATAATATCGAGTTTAGTGCAATTAGTAGGGAGTAATATTGGAAGTTATTTAAATTGTACAATAAATTTATTGACTTTAACTGTTTTTATTGGTTTGTGAGAATTGTTAGTTAGTACCTTATAATAAAGACCAGAAGAAGCACTAAGAGACATGCTTGGTAACTACAAAACCATGATTTTAGAAGCCAAGTCCATATAAAACTAGTCTCATATGCCTTTCTCTAAAATAAGTATTTTTTATAAGCTAATCAAACACACTCATTTGGGCCTATTTGAATTGGCGTTAGAAAATTATGTTTACGTAAGTCGAGATAAAACTCCTCTTACAAACTTACCTTGTATATCATTAATCACGTTGGAAAAACAACTTCTATTGTGAATCCTCCTAGCAAAATAAGCACGCAATCCTTTCTTTCTTTCTTTCTTTTTTTGATACGAAAAATTTTAGGAATGGGGTAGGGTTCACTCACGATCCAAGGGCAAAGTGAAATCTCCCTTCCTTCTAGATGATACCGATGTTGGGCAGAGCGAACCGTTTATTACCTCAGGCGTTTACCTAGGCACCTAGGAGTTATGATGCCTCCCCCAGCGCCTTGACCAACTCCAAGATCGGAACTCCTCCCTTTAGTAAGAGTGTCTGACTCCTTGCTAGTTGAGCCTAAGGTTGAGGGGTCACGCAAACCTTTCTGTCATGATAGAAGGCTTTTTTCCTTAATTGGGCCAGGAAGAAATATGCACTGTGATAGAATGACAGGCCCACTCACATTATCACTACTCTGTTGCAATCTGGGACTGGTACGGATGGAGCGGGTCAAGGATAATTTTTATTCTTGTCTCACTCATAGGCTGGCCTCTAAGATCCCTGCGTGGTTGCAAACATATCGTGTTGAATGGCGACGACACTTACATAACTTGACCAATTTTAATTCCAAATTATAGACCTAGAAATATAATTCTGGACTGATACATAACGTAACGAAATGAAATTTAGAAGGCTGCACGCTAATTTTGATATTTGTGAGCAATATTTTAATTGATTTCTATAAAAGGAGAAAAAAAAAAAAGAGAAATAACTTTGAAATCATAAAATTTTAAATCAAGTTTAATATCAAAATTTGGTAAGGGAGATGGACAACATGTCATTTCTAAAGATGTTAGATCTAAAGAAAAAATTACTATTGAGTGCTCAATTACTTTGTTGAAAAGATGGGTTCTTTTGCTATAAATTCATAGTGAAACACTTGAAAGGTATTCACAATATCCTTACAGACTTTCTTTCTAAACTACAGAAGTCTCCTCCTCCTCAATCAAAAATCCTCTCATCAAGACCTCATACATTCTATTGTTCAAAAAAAGACCTCATACATTCTCACCCTCTCAGAAAATATCCTCTCCTTACCAGGACTTACTACCTCATCTTTTCCCTCCAAACACTAATCTTCATACTTTTGTTAACTGTCAAAGATATGATAAAGAACATATTTTCTCTTGACTTCATCTTTTGTTTGTCAAGACAAATCTCCTCCCAAACCTCAACATTTTAGTTTTCTTTCTCATACACTACTATCTCATCCATTCAAGGTTATATACCTGATTAACTCCTTTGGTACGCATAGTCTTTAACTATATTGTATACCAGTGCTATTGCTTTTGCTCATCCATCTGTTTACCATTATATATGTAACAAGAAACAAACTCTTATGCTTCTCCAACTCTCTACCCCTCTTTTGAAGAGGTGAACTATATAATATACTACCTCTGGTTCTAATTATAGGAGCACTTTTGTAGTGCAATTGCATTAAAAAAGTGCTCCTATAATTAAGACCAGAGGAAGTAATAGCTAAAAATGCACTTTTGTTTATTGAAAAAAGAAAACAAAAAAGATCTCCTATAACTTAAATAAAGAGATGATTGGTAAATAAAAGACATATTATTTTTATTCTATTTGAAATCCAAAGTCACTTCCAATCAGTTTTACTAAAAATCAAGAAAAAAAATTTTCATTTTTGTTTTTAATAGTAGTTAATTTGATTAAGAGTTTTCTTTTTTGTGATTTATATCATAAATGATTTTCACCCCTGCGCTTATCATGACGTGAACTTATATTCTCCCCTCTCTAGAAATGACACATTAAAATTTAACAAATTTTTAATATATACATTTTATAAGAAAACAATAATTTGCACAACAATAAATGAACGGATCAAGAAAACAATAATTTGCACAACAATTCGGATTCGTTCCGGTTTCCCCACAGGAGCATGACACCTGGACATCTTTTACACATCATCAAATAACGTCATAACTATACTCTCCCATTTCCGTTCACGATATACCCACAGGACAAGAGAAATGTCTTGTTGAAGTTGAACCCTATTTGCCGCCAAGCAAGCAGGTGATCGTGAAAGAGGGGATTCAATTGCCGCCAAGGAGGAGCGGATAAGACAGCCATCGTGAAGAGCTGATTGGAAGCCGACGATCGCTCGATTTGACGAGACAAGGTGTTGTTTGGTTTCAATTTCATATAAAAACATTGGGTGAACCATTTTTGAAGATTGAAACTCAATATCTAAGTTGAGGAGAGCGATCAATGTGAACCTGAAAGAATTGGAAGAATAGAGGATTGAAGAGCGAGATTAGGATATGAAAAGCTTCAGCCTAAACATTCGCAGCATTTCTGATCTCCTCATCCTTTTCCACAAGTCCCCTCACTCTCCAATCATTCTCACACACCAAACACTCATCACCAACCACACTCTTAATCCTTCTTATTCCTCGTCTTAATTTGGCGCCTCGATCTGCGATTGTGAAGAAACTATGCCTAAGGTCGAACACCTGCTGCCGTTAAAATGGTGTGGTTTCCTTCTCGCATTGTAATACTCTGCGTTTTGAACACTATTGTTAATGGAGGATTCTGAGCAGAAGAATAGTTCTAGTGAAGAAGTGGGGTTTGTCCTGACTCCTGACTCCTGACCGTATATCGTGGGTATATTTTGTGGAAGCTACTCATTTCTTTTATGCACCAAGCCACCAATCCGACATTTATTTGTCTTGTGGCCAGTGGCAGATCTTGGTAGGATGTTGGGAGGAAAAACAATTTTTGTTTTAAAAAATAAACATTTATGCAAAAAGATATGTTATTTAATACATTTGGCTCCAAAATATTTTTAAAAAATTAGTTAATAAGTATATATTTAGCTCCCATAATATTTATTTAAAGGTCTGCCACTACTTGTAGGTATATCATCAATGTAACATCCTCCCAAAATTACCATTTAAATAATTATTTTATACCTAAACGTACTTAATTTCAGTCAAAATAAATCATTCCATAGTAAAATTCATATCAATAGCCACTGTTCATATCATAAGTTCCAGTATGCAGCGGAATAATCAAAATATGCAACGTACCAGATGAGGCCCTAAAGTTTGGCAATATACATCAAATTATACTCATGTAACAAAATAAGATATACAAGATTGATAACTTGGATCAAGTCTCGAATGCCTTCTTCCCCTTAGCATCAGCGCCTGAAAAATAAATAATGACGGGGTGAGTCACAAAGACTCAGTAACCACATATCCAATTTAACAAGTATACAGGGAGTAATTACAAGATAGTTAAGTGGACCAATTATCCATTCGTATATCAAAAACTCTAAGTAACTTACCAAACCAACTAATAATTCAAAATTATTCAATATGCATGTAACTCCCTCAACCCTCATTATAACCGCTGACAGAATCCATGAGCTGCAATATAATAGGTTTAATCTCTTTGACGAGATTATTCCAAGCTCACCAATAATGAGGTGTAGCCGCCAAAGGCTACGTAACTCATATCGGACCATGGGTTCCCTTTCTCTCGAATATAGAAAGGTGTCACTCCCAAGGCCGACCCTAATCCCCAAAGGATTAGGATGATACCAAGGGCAATATCCAGGCCATCCATTTGTGCGTTCGGTGGTGGCAATACCACGTGGTATAAAATTAATCTCCTACCATCACATCTCATCTCAATCCAGAACACCTCAATATGCAGTGAAATAACACAGTTTTCAACATCAACAATTCACAGTTATGTTCAATAATCAACATCGTGCATAAACTTTCATAATTTCAAAATAAACAATTTTAATCATAACAATATAAACAATTTATGCCCACTTAACTAATTACCTTCAAACAAATATCTCATATATATATATATATATATATATTCTCATAGATAACAAATTATAATATACTCATACAATTTAGATATATAAGAATATGTTTATAATTACCTCAACAAGTATACAAGATAAATTGGAAAGTTGTTACCTCAAGTTCTTGACACAACACTAACCGTGAGAGAAATCAGTCCCCTTTAAAAATAAATACATAATTATATGTTAATAGAATTAACAATAATTACTAATTTCATAATTAGATAATTAACTAGATCATTATCTTACTTTAGTTTTTCTAAAAATAACACTTTAAATATCCTATATGACATAAATCCTAAATTCTTTTGCATAGAAAATAGCTCTGAATTTCTATAACAACATACTAACAAATCTAAACCGATTAAAGTCATTTACTAATCATGCTTGACATATATATAGCCTTCTATTATCAAAACTCAAGACTTTACTAATATTCTAATTCTAAAATTTTCAATAATCAATACTATATTATATTCTTTAGAAAGAGAAAAATAAGTAGAACAACTTTCGTAAAAAGCTTATTGAAAAAAACACTAATTTAGCTACCTAAATAATCTAATAAAATAAATAACGTCTTAAAAATCTCAAATAGGCTCTCTTTCTTCTCCTTCTCCTCCTTCCTCTCGCCTTTCTCTCTATTCTCCCGGATCCTCTTAATCTCACGCACACACATACTATCTAATTTACACTCAACACATACATATGTATAGATGACTAATGGCGGTGGATTGGAATCAGATTTTTTTTTTTTTTTTTTAAATAATGATAATAATACTCCCTCCACGCCACGTATTGTGGCAGGTGGCTGCCACAATATTGTGGCAGCGTACCTGCCACCAAAGTATATAATGTATACTTTTTTTTTTTTTTTTTTTTTTTTTTTTTTTTTTTTTTTTACTTTCCTCTTCTTTCTTTTTTCTTTAATTTATTTTAATTAAATAAATTTTTATTTTAAATATTATTTAAAGAATATTACAATCAACGAAGATGAAAGGCAGTATTATTTGATGATATATAAAAAAATATCTAGGTGTCATTCCCTTATTGGGAACAAGATGAGCGAGTTATAAGGCACTTAATGTAAGTTTTGTCTTAAAATGATATTGCCTTCAATTCTAATTATAGGAATATTTTTATAGTGTAAATTATACTATTAAAATATTCTTATAATTAGAATAAGAGGGAATACATTAATATTAGAAATTTAATGATATGATTTACATATAGAAAAAAAAATCTTTCCAACTTATAGAGGAGTGTATTTTAATTACTATTATCATGGATGAAAAACACATTGAGATAGTTATTTTTAATTGAAGTCATAAAATACTACTTGGGATCCTAATTATAAGATCTGGTTGATTTTTTATGGAAAAATTAATGAAGTTAAATAAATTATTTAATCATTTCATATGTTGTGTATCTTTAGATTATATATTAGTTTATTAGTCAAATTAATTAGTTTGAAGGAAAAAATACAAATAAAAATACTCTAAAGTGATTTAATTAGTTTCCTTAATCTCTCAAAAAAATTAACTAAGTCTTATAATTAAGACTAAAAAAAGAAGAAGTACTAGTTATCAAGTTCAATACAAATATTTTTAGGTTAAAAGACATTTATAAATATATATTTTTTTTTCCCGAGCAAACTGGAATGAAATGATTAGTGGCGCCAATGTGGATCGGGGGCCAAAAATTGTAATGACGAGGCGCCTATAGGGATAGTGATACTAGTTCGCGATTGGCTGATCCATCTTGTATTCTTCTTACAGGTCCGAAAAAAACACATTCTCTATTTTATTCTTGTTAGTGATCATCGGTTTTTCATCTCGTCTACCGTAAAGTGTTTAGCCTGTTTGGGACCCGAAAGCGAAATAGCAATGTCATGGCTGGGTCGCTCCCTCGCTAACTCCCTCCGACTCGGCCACGATGACGCCGTCGGCAATGACGATGATGAATGCGACTTCGTACCCTATCAGCCCCACGACCCTCCTCCCACCTCACCTAAAAATCACGAAACCCCCCACCTGCAACAACATCAACCGCCAGACAACGAGTTTGGATTAGAAAATGAAGTGCTTTCTCGAGGAGTACAGAGGATCTTGACGTATTCAAGCAAACTCTCACCCGTCAATTCTGGGGAATGGCATCCTTCTTAGCTCCTCCCCCGCTAGATTCCCACCCTTCCTTTCCCTCTCATCGCCACACCCAAATCTTTTCCCGCTGCATCCACTCGTAATCGATCAGATCCCTCCGATCGCTGTGTTTCTCAAAATCTCGAAGAATCAGAGGCCCGACGGTTTCGGAGAGTTTTTTCGCACATCGAAGAAGCATGTTTCCACCGGGACGCCACTGAAACTTTGGATATGAATCCAAATTCAATTTCGTTTGGATCCCAGTCTCTGCGTAACGAGGAAACCGCAATGGAGGAGCATGGTTTTGAACGCGCGGTTGGAATTACAGATGAGGTGTTGGCCTTCGCGAGTAATATCGCGATGCATCCCGAGACGTGGTTGGACTACCCTGTCGAGGAAGAAGATGACACGGATGGTAAGCGGGATTTGCTTTTACTTATTTGTGAATGCTGCTTATATTTCCTTTCGATGCAAACTCTTTATGCCTTGGAGTTGTACGCGAGTCATAACCATGAAGATTGTGTCTTTTATGATATTGCTGAGTTGACCCGCACCCTGCGTCCTCATCGGCAGTGAGCTTGACCTCCCCTTTTATTCGATTCTTGTGGTCATTTGTTGCTCTAGTGATGAATTTGGCTGTCTGCCCGCAATTAATTCTGCATATCTACTTACTCGTAGATTTTGACATGTCCGATGCCCAACAAGAGCATGCTTTGGCCATTGAAAGACTTGATCATCGATTAGCTGCGCTCAGAATTGAGCTGTGCCCTTGCCATATGAGTGAAAGTTACTTTTGGAAAGTCTATTTTGTACTTTTGCATTCAAGGCTCAATAAACAAGATGCTGAGGTTTTATCCACACCTCAGGTGAGCAACTGGGATTTCACGCTGGTTTTCATTTTGTTCTTGCAATTTTGAATGCAAACATTACCTTATTCTTGTGGTGGCTCCCTTGTTTAATATGCTTATATGGTCCTTTTATCTCAGTAGACTTCTTATAATTGAGTCCAATTTCAATCCCTCTCAAGTGGATTTAAGATTACTAAATACTCAAGTCCTTTGCAAACTTTTTTTATGCCTATCTCTAACTTGAATAATTGGCAAACAACAGAATTTGGTCATGAAGAATAAATATGGCCATGTTATGTTGGACTAGGTATTCGATGTTTCCATTCTTGAAATATTGAAGTTTATTTTTGAAAATATGAAAGACTTCGTGCCAAGAGGTAACGGTTCTGTTATAGTTCTGCTTTTGTACTCTCCTTCGAATGCTCCTGTGTTGACTTTTCTATAAAATATCGTTTGCAATAGTTGCTTCAACTGTTTGCATTCTGTATTTGTTTTAAGCACTAGCTCATTCAGCCAGCATTAACTGTGACTTCATGATAATGTTTGCAGGTTTTGGCTGCGAGAGCACTGTGGATGGAGGAGTTACAGAAGCAAGAGAAACTTGAATCTGAATGTTTCGGAAGGAGCACTTCCTACTCAAGAGACACAGCTCCGCATGAAGACTTTTCTCCCAGATCTTTCGATGATTCCTATTATGGTTTCATGCCTCATGGAACATACAGATTTGAGGAAGATTATGAGAGTGAGAAGCACATGGGTGAAAGCTCTGAAGCACACTTCATTGGTAAGGTAGTCATAGAGGAAAACTCCGAAACTAAAACTGAAGATAAGGACCTATCAAGGGTTCGATCCTCGAAACTTGTCCTCGAGGACTATGAAGATGATGAGTATGAGTGGCCAGAGGACGATATAGATGGAATTACCGTGCCTGAGATAAACGAAGAAGACATATCTTTCAGTGATCTTGAGGATGATAATTTTTCGTTGAGACCTTTTAAGTCCAAAACAGAATCAAATGCTCCATGAATCTTGATTTCAAACCGCAAGATAGTGGTGCCGTAGTGCTTGTATGGAGTAGATCTCCAATAGAAAGTAGAGAAAGTATAGAGTTTCCCAGCATTTTTTCTCTGTACATAAGTGATTGATTTTTTAGCCCCTCTTCAAACCACAAAAAAAGTTGCAGAGGTGCTGTGACGTGTGGCGTAGATGCCATATGAGGCTGTGAAACAACGTTAATTGTAAGAGTTTATTTTTTTATTGGTAATGTACACCAGGTTTTTTGGTGGATGTACTTGGACATGTGAGGGATGGAATAAGAAAGGCGGGGACTAATATTTGATACCCTTACCTATTATTCGAACACAAATATAGGACGGAATATGATAATATAGACATATCAATTCCTAGTTACTGAAGATATTTATGTGCTGATTGTATTTAATAACGCAAAAGCAAATGTAGCCCGTAGGAGTGACTTTGTCTTTTCTGTTGTCAAATATTGAATGTGAAGTTCCGTAAGTTTGATGGCAACTAACTGCAGGGTTGATGGTGCTCATATGCTGTAAATTACTCAATGGTGTCTATCTAGTTTGGGTTCTATTAGTTCCGAATTCAAAGAAAGCAGATTCGCAGCTAAGACCTCTTCAGTTGGTAGAACAGTGAGGAGATTCCATTGTTAAGTCAGGAGACTACTGCTTCTGTCCATAGTTCAAAATGAAGGCCTTGGTGCTTAGATAATCATCATGTTGATTAGAGAGAGGATGCGAGTTGCAGCACATCACTGTCTTTGTACATGCAGTTCCATTACTCGGAGCATCTCAGTGTGAGAGAGAATAGCTTTAAATTGTAGAAAAAACAGACAGTTGAGGGTCCATGGAAATGAATGTTTGAAGGGAATTCGAAGAGGTTTGTCAATTCAATTATGGCCCAAAAATGCAGGTTCACTTCATATAATCTTCGCCTGAAAGAGGAGATGGCATTTTTGCCCCCAGAAAAATGAAAAGGAAAAAGATTGGCTCTTGATTAGATTGAGATCATTATTAATTAAAATACTACTGGGAGCAGGTTGTTTTTTTTTTTTTTGGATATAAAGGGAGCAGGTTGTTCAAGTGATAGGAAGGATGGAAACCCATGGCCATTTGAGGTACCCCGGATCCCTTACTATCTATGCCAACTCTCATTGGCGGGAGCAGGTTGTTCAAGTGATAGGAAGGATGGAAACCCATGGCCATTGAGGTAGAGCTCAGCCTGTTTTAGCCCTGACCTTTAAAAGGGTCAGATTTGAAAATTAGAGGAGCTAAATAAAATTGGTACAAGCGGTTTGGTTAGACCTTTTTATTTTTTTTAAAAATTACCTAGGCTACCTAAACTTGAGATTTGAGAAGTGAGAAATGAGAACCTTAAAAATTTCAATTTTGGTTTCTTTTTCCTTTTTTTCTTCGAAAATCTCACTCAATACTACTCAAAGTGAAGCACAATTAAATGTTTTTGAAATTGATAATAATGACAAAGAAGATGACAATGATAGTCATCGTACTAACATTGCTTAGTGGTATGCTTCTTATGTTTTATGTGAGTTATTTTTGAATAGTAGTTTGCTTTTGATTACGAATTAGTGAATATGTTTATTTATTGGATGATTTGTATTGTTTGGATATTAATGTTGACAACATTTATTTGATAAATTAAAATTTTAATTGTTGTAATTTATTAATTATATTTTTTTGAAAAAAAAAAAAAACGAAGAAAAAATAGTTAAAATTTGGAATAAAACTTTCGGGCCGTGTAGGCCGGCCCTGGCCCTGATCCTCGCAAACCGGGCTTTGAAAAACAAATATTTTTCTTACCCTAGGCCTTGTAGTGCCGATGTTAGGCCTTGGCCCTTCAAAGGCCGGCCTTAATTCCCAACTCTACCATGAGAGGACGCGCTTCCACACTTATGCTTCTCATCCTCATTCTATGTTTCAGGTTTCCACCTTTTGATTAATAAATCAATTAACCATAATGCTTAAATAGCAGACAAATTTAACCAGATTAAAGATGAAATAAGTATGTTCTTTTTAGTATACCGTAAATCACGTAAATAAGAAGTGCTTATAAAATTGCATTTGGGATTATGTTTGTCTTCAAAAGTGTTCTTTCGAGACAAAACTAATCTCACATATTTACCTCATGCCGTAAATTACGATTAAAAATATATTTTTAAAAACTCCAATTACTATTCCAAATAGTTTCACAAACGAGTTCTTAATATAATGTCAACAGCTTATAAATAGTATGCATTCTTATAAAATCTATATTATATATAAATATATCATATTTCTTGGTGTTTTTTTTTTTTTAGCTTGCGTGCTTCTTCAGATTGAAGAGAAGAGACAAGACAATACAAAAGCAAGCCCAGCGGTGAAGTTGCATTATCCATGCTGGAATTCTAGGTTCTAGCTGCCTCCGAATAATAGAGACCCATAAAAAATGTTTGTCAAGGGTTTTTACATTACTGTGCCCCTCACTTATCACCCAACTTTTCTAAAAGCCTTATATCCTTTTTTCTTAATGCAGAATTGGGGGGACAAAAAAAGAGAAAGAACATTATTTTGAGTACATATATCCATTATCATTATATTCAATTTGCATATTTGCTATATAAGAAGCATATATTTATTTTTAATGTGGGCTGTGTTTATTTATTCTGATACGACCTGGCCATTTGTCTTTTGTTAGGCCTTGTCATAAAAAAACTTGAAGGAAGAGTGAGTGAATGGTTTGGACGAAAAGCTGCTTTAAGAAAATTGGGAAAACGTCTATCTTTCGTGGATCATTAAAACCGAATATGATATGATGCTGTCGTTTGGAATCATGATCCTCGTTTAGTTCAGCCCAAAAAGTTGTCATTTTTCCTTTTAAAAAGGAATCTGATTATATATCAATTGCACATATAATTGTTCTATTTCTTTGCAAAAGTTAATTTACCCCAAAGCGCCCTCAGATGAATATTTATAAATATTGATATATTCCAAGTAGTTTCCAGCTCCACTCAATCGTTCTCTGAAACTTACTCCATTTTTTTTTTGTTTAGGGGCAAAGAACAAGCTAATGTTCCTATATATAGATCGATCAGAGTAAGGAATAATAGTGTTCATCTTCGCTTTTGAATTGGAGAGTGATCAAGAGAATCCCTATAATGTTGGTACGCGTAAATAGAAGTCGTTGATTTCGTGGGGGAGAAAAAAAGAGAGACAGAATATATTTATGAGAAAGTAACTTTAAACAGAATAAATAAAGCACAAGAAAATAAGAAGAAGAAAGAATGTCGACATAAATTAATTATTCTTTTCAGCGAAGGAAAAAAAGTTAGATGAGCAAAATTTATGCAGATGTTGCGTGTAGTTTTATATATTACATTCGATTCTAATTATATCAAAAAGTTCATACTGTACGTAATTTGCACTTTATACTGCAATTTACATTATAAATTTTGTCGTTTAATTAAAACCGGAAGTAATATATAAAACTACACGCAGCTTTCACATAAAGCACTATAAATTTATCTTATAATTAAAATTGGAGGGAGTATTTTTTATTTGGGACCAGAAAAGTAAGGCATAGTTTGATGAACGAAATTTAGAAATTTAACAGAATAATGATTTCTGCAAGCTTGACCAACTGCAGTTTTAAACGACATCATATAAAGGTTAAAAATAGCCTACAGGCCCATCATAATTTGTTCCTGAAGTGGGAAGAAGGAGACTAAATGACCAATATCGAGCATAATCTTATCGGTTTATATATAAAAGCAGTAGCCAGTAGGGTTACGAAAAAAAAAAAAAAGTAGGAATAATAAGGGATGATCGAATATTTAAAAAAACTCCGGCAAAAAAAAAAAAAAAAAAAAAAGATCGAATCTTTAATAAAAAAGAAAAAACAGTGGAAAAAAAAATCGGGGGTTCTCGTTTATTAATCTCCAATCCCATCATTTGTTCGCTAAACGACACGCGACGCGGGCCCTCGCACACCTTTGACCGAAGTTAAGAGGCGTTGACAGCTGGCAGCCCCTTTCTTTGGGCGGGGATTTATTTTAAGCAAAAGGGGGAAAAACGATTTAAGCAAAACAAACGCCGTTGCCGGGGATCGAACCCGGGTCACCCGCGTGACAGGCGGGAATACTTACCACTATACTACAACGACTTGGTTGAAATGTTGTGACATTTAAAATTATTAAAATATAATATTTGAATCTACCTTGTTTATTTATCCTCGCGTAGTCTGCTCAGTAAAATCATACGAGGGAATCCCACCAAACCGAGATCTGCTTATATAGTGTAAATATACAGATAAATATCTTTTAGTCCACGAGGTTTAAAATTTAATCTCTGCTCTGTGATCTTATATTTTATACGTGGCAACCCTTGGAGCAGATCCTATCAGCATCAGACTGATCAAAATGTATGTATATGTGAACACAACTACGATATATTTATCTATATAAGCTCTTCTTAAATGACTCACATTGAATTTTAATCTTTTTTATAAGATGCTTATATAGCGACATTCCAAATTTCCTTTATGACATTTGCTTTTTCATCATGTTGTATCTGCATCATTCCCTTTATTTATTAATTTTCAGGTGCACATAACTATAAACCTTATCCCCCTATGCTACCCTATGATAAGACCTCCAGCCAAATCGGCAGGGGAATAAAGTAATATTAAGATTGGTCTTTAATAATTCATCTTATCTAATTAATTAGACTGTATGTGATTAATTGATGGAAACAGAAAGACAAGAAAGTTGGGAGAGTGGAAATTTTTGACGAAGTAGTCAAACTTTGTCGAAGAAACA
Organism: Acacia acuminata; assembly: GCA_019022655.1. Lineage (NCBI taxonomy): Eukaryota > Viridiplantae > Streptophyta > Magnoliopsida > Fabales > Fabaceae > Acacia > Acacia acuminata. The sequence goes on from JAFJYI010000015.1 coordinate 1,639,661, forward strand.
GCAAAAAAGAAAGAAAGAAAAGACAATGTATTCAAACCACACATTCTTTCTATTAATTAGACGCTAACGTTTTTCTTTAATTAGTTCGATGGCCCAGTCCCTCTTCGGTCTTACGCGTTTATTTATGTTTTTAAAGGTAAGAAAGTTTTCTTTGTTTGAAACATGCAAGCGACAGTATATATTCCAAGACTTTTTTAAACTCACTGTGAGTTGAATTAATACAGTAACCACTATATATAATCCTTTACAACCTAACATGAAAATGGAAGAATAACAACATGAGATGTGGTGATAAATAACCAGTGAGTTACTTAAGTTAGAACAATCTTTGAAGAACGCATATATATGTATGTGAGTAGAAATACTCAGAGATTATCCATTGAGAGCTAGAGAGGATAATCAAAGCTAGAGATAGACTCAGAGTAACTAATTTTATGAATTGAATTACGAGTCTCGCTTGATAGTGCTGTTATTCTTGATTTCCTTTAAAATTTGGAGGCAGCACATGGAAGGTACTTTGGCCCGGTTATCAAAGTTAACCAAAATGGCAATGGAAGGATTTTCACGTTATGCTCCACTCACATTTTGCTTTATATCCTTTCTATTATAATAATGCAGGTCCAGGCCAACCAACTGCTCTCCCAAGAATACTCAACTACGAAAACAACCCCCCAAGAATATTCTGATCCTTTCTTTTCTTTAATGACTATATATTCCTAACTTGACACCAAATTAATTTTTAATCTGTCTACGCCTTGTCCATGCATCTATCTGTTCACATCTTGGACGATAAAGGTTGTAAGGAAAGCAACTCCCTTCTTTCCAATTACTTTCTATAAGCACATACTCATTACACACATTGATGTGGGCTTATATGCATTTAGATGGCAGAGAAAGAAAATATGCGCAATGTTTAAACGTCTCGCTCGCTTTCCATTTATCTACCGTTTTTATCATTTTCATTCCTACAAACTTCGAATTATATTGGTCATTTTAGATTTTTATATGCTCCTTTTAAGTGATCTTATATTGTTAATTTGAAGGGGCATAATATATGTACAGTATCAAGTTCTATATATTATTTATCTATATGGAAAGTTCAGTATCAAATTAGTATAGATGGAAGTCAAGCGTCACCTGATCTCAAGTGTTTCCCTTAACTTGTAAGAAAAATGTAACGTGCTTCGAAAAAAAAAATTAAGCGAATTCTCTAAGAATATCTGTGAAAAGGGAAAATAAAAATTGATGAGTATTGGCGATGTACAATTCATACATGAAAGCTTTAAAGTATATTGCATTATTCGTCTTCCTTTTATCTCTGCTTTCATGCGCACATCTCCATACACACAATAATTTAATGAGCACGCATCGATCGATCTAAGTTGAACATCTCTTCAATCCACAGGCAGTTCCCAAAATTTATCAAGTTAATTATAAGAAGAAATCCTCAAGTGTAGGAGCTAAAAAAATTACTTATATATTAATCGTGTCAAGAAAACCTAAATGTATAACTCACCCCATTTTTAATGAAGTTTTTCTTAAAACTTTGAAAAGTAATGGAAGCCTTTATGAATTATATGAGGGCATTGAAGTGACAGGAAATGGACATGATTCATAGCAATAGCGGGATGATTTTCCACGAACTGGAAGCTCATTTGGCCACATTTACCTTAGCAAATATTTATATAATTTTCCCCCCTTTAACATGTGTGGGTGGCAACTTTAATTCCCTGCTTTTTCACTTTTTATGTTTGCGTATCCAAAATGGCTTAACGACATACACTGTGTCCGGCTCCAGTAACTTTCTAATCTCATTTGTACGTAGTTTATCTGTTTCTGTTAGATTCTTCGTCATTAAGCTAAAGCTAATCTTCCCAAGGAACCTATGATCTCTTGCTCCTAATTAATAAAAAAGGAAAAACACTACTATTAAAAAAACCAAAACATTTCAACAATATCTGATTTCCCCACCACCACCATATGCCGACTGACATTAAAGTTGCATGCAACTGTTGATCTTCAGCGAGTTTGTTTTTGCTAAAACAATGACACCCACACGTACATATGAAACTTAGTTCCCTTTTTTCTACTTTTAAAATTAAATAATTTTTTCCCCGATAACTTTTGCTTCGAGTGGACCCCATGGGTCTCTCATCTGCATCCTTAAATACCCCACTCTGGCTAAGCTGGTTCTTCCCTTTTCCCTTTCTTTCCTCTCTCCGGTTCACTCTTTGAATATAGTGAAGTTATTCTGCTGCCATAATGTTCTTCCACCAAGAAGAAGAAGCGGTCCAGTTCCCATGTCCTGTTCGGGAAACGGCGGTTCTCACGGCTGGGGATATAGAGGAGCTGTTGTCGCTCATCCAATCAGGAGATGAAGAAGACCATAACAACACGAGGAGCCCAAGCTCTGGTTCGCAAGGGTCGAGCCGGGAGGTTTACTCCAACGACGAGAGAAAGCGCAGGAGGATGCAGTCGAACCGGGAGTCAGCCCGAAGGTCCCGCTGGAGAAAGAAGAGACATTTGGAGGACCTGAACAACCAAGTGAACCGCTTCTCCATTGAAAACCAACAGCTCAAAAACCAGCTTGGCCTCGCCGTGCATCAAATCCGTCTAGTATGCTCAGAGAACGAACGCCTGAGAACCGAATCGGTGGCCCTCATGGCCAGACTTTCTGATCTATATTTGATTTTAGGCTCCATGCATTAATCACAATAGGCTTTTGAAAGCCATTATGGTTAACCAGAATAGTAACAAAAGGTCGTTATATTATATAAGTACGTAAGTGGCCGGTCGACGTTCCCTGTTATATATAATAAAGCCATGAACGATCGCTCGATCCAAGTAGGTACGTAGAAAATGATCTGATTCACGAAGGAACTGATTGGAGAGAGGGCATGAATTAATGTGCTCGATAAATTATGATGAGGGCAAAATATTGCTACTCGTTTTTTTCCTTTCTTTCTTAGGAGGAGAAAATGTAGTCGTGCTTCGATAAGCCCCACGTTGTTGGAAGTAAATTAAAATGTAAAGGTTTAAGAGTCTACTTTTTAATCGTCACGCATGTGCCTTTTTCTTACCTTTTCTTCTGTGTGATAAGCTTAGCTTTATATAAAATTAAAAAACGATAATGCGAATTGTGCCTTGATAGTTGATGTTGATGAATAGTGATATTATAAATAATGAGTATCGAAGAAGCTATAATTATTCGAGGGTTGACGGAATCTTCGTGGAATCTGGTTGGAATATATGAAGGGAGAGTCGTAGTCGATGTTAATACGTGGCATCTTCTTATGCAAGGGCCAAACAAGTGACGCCATATACGTGCATGCATTTTATCTCTTCCTTATTTCCTTGTCTTTGCTTTTGACTTAAAAGTCTCCAAACACAGACTTGAATAAGACCTTAATCAGTGGAAGGGGATGGATTCTCTCTCTCTCTCGAGCTCTCTGTGCGTCAAAGAAAAACGAAAGAAATGAGAATTAATGAACTAAGGTTGGAAAAGAACGTCCGACCAAAAATATAACCACGCATGTGAATGATTCTTTGCTAATCATGTGACGGAAATTACCTTTTAAGCTCATACCACTACTACTGCTCAGATTTAACTTTAAACTTTCACACATTTCAAGAGTTTATGTGACATCTCATGTGAAAAAATATACTATTATAAAGTGGTAGGTTTTCTCAAACAATATTTTATATATATTGAAATTATGAAATGATCTTTTTTTCTTTTTTTTTTTTAAATATTTGGTGGTAGCCGATATCAATTGTTGTTTAATTACATAAATTATTCGTTATCCGGTCATCGTTAAAGTGGGTGCCAATTCTTTAACCCTATTACATAAAATTCTATGTTCGAGAAACATGGTTACTCTTACAAGTCAGGTGTTTTTTTAATTATTTTTTAAAAAAAATCAGTATCACTCACACAGACGCGCACACAATAGTGGCTAAACATACACATGACTGCCTGATTCGATGGTTATTACAATAACCTAAAAGGGCTATGGTCTCAACATTAAGAAAGATTAAAAATACTCATAGCCTACGTATCACGTATGATTATTACTCATTTGGATTTGAGTATAGAATGAAATGAATCTATATCTAATTAAAGAGAGTCTGATTATTTGCATTTCTCCCCTGGGAGACTCCGCCAAAGGATTTCTCCATAATCCATTGAAGGTTGCTATAATATTATTTCCTTCTAAGGAACAAACTTTCCACATTTATAACATGCCCCACCAGAGGTATTATTGTTACAACACGCACGTGTCATTATCTTTGAAGCATGCTTCACGCTGGCCACGTACGATCCAGGAGTTTATGAAGAAAAAACAGCAAACAGCGAAAAGAGAACCCCTTCGTAGTGAGTTCACATCAGTCTTTATTTTATATGTCTTAGAGTCTATTCCCTCTAATTAGAGGGATTAGGAATTTTATTTTATTTTTTTAAATTTTTTTATATATTCTATTTATTTAGATTAGATTATATCTTATATGCCGCATCTTGAATTTTTTTTTGTACCCAATATCTCAAATTAATTAATTTTCAGTCTGCATTCATAAATATTTCTCATGTAACCCTAATATCTTGGAAATTAATTAATTTGAGATATTAGGTGTAAAAAAAATTTCAAAATGCAGCATATAATCTAATCTAAATAAATGGAATATATAAAAAAAATTTAAAAAATAAAATAAAATTCCTAATCCCTCTAATTAGAATAAGACCTAAGACAAGACATAAATATAAGACCTAATGCGAACCGCTTTCGTAGTGGCTCAAAATAATCCATCACCTCTATTTTGATAAGCCATCTTTTTCGTTCTTCATGGGAAAGCCCCTCCAGGTGAATTTAGTCCCACAGTGCTTTCCTCTTTTTCTTGATAGTTAAGTTGTTTCAATTCCCTTTCTTCCTTTAATTACTTACCAATGATCAGCTTCTCACAAAATCTCGGATGTAGTATCTGCTCTTATATATATCAGTCTTCTCAATACTATGAAAAATTTAGTTTTGACAGTTAAGTGATTTCAATACGCGCGCCACGATTTGTTTTTGTTTCCAATAATAATACCCTTAATAAAGTAACGTACACCACTAACATTCTTCAATTCTCTTACACTTTTGGGATTAAATAAGAGTCCAATAATTCTCCTACAAATGAGGACGAAAGAAGTGCTATTTACAACCCCCAGCTAACTATCAACATACAAAGGATATTGAGTTGCACGTGTCGTCTTGGCTTTTTTTGGTGCCTACAATTGGGAAAGCCTATCGGTGAAATCTCTACAATGAGATTTGAGATTTCATCTATAAACAGAACCTCGAGGGTACGTAACTCCGATAAATTCCAAAGAGTATATGTGGTCAAACATGAGGCATTGTAGTGAGTACCAGTAAAGACGACATATTATGATTCTGATAATCACTTGACGAGACAAATTCATGAATGGAACTATCATTTTAATCCAGATTCAATGAATGAATTTGAATTTAATTGAGATCTGTTGTAGCCCCCATGAAATCCACGAGAATCACTCTCGAAGGTTCGGAAAAGAAAAGGAAATACTAATAAAGCAGAAAAGAGACAGTGTATGTGTTATTGCTTTATATTGATTGATTGATTTGGCGCCTTCCCGTTGCCTGTGCGTGTTGACCATGGCACTATTACATCTGTTCATGTTTGTGCCTTCTGTTTAAGTTCGTCTGCTTTCTTCGAAGGCACGTTCTTAAGAACTCATTAATTACCAGAAATTTTGGTTGTTAGGAAAGCTCTCGAAGAAAGATGGTGTTATCTTTTTTACCTACCCTAATGGCGTGGATTAGACACGTGGACACTGAATTTAAGGATCGTTTGATTATAAAAAAACAATATATGGCGACAATGATTTGAGAGGTATCAATCATCCTTTGTTGGTTTCAACATATTCTTTGTGGGTTTGTATGACCTTCTTTTTCCTTTTTAATAGATAACGCAACTTTGATTCACTCTGTTCAAGCCTCCTTTTCCGACAAGAGTCTTTTTCTTTCTCAGTCGGCTCTACACCCCCAGGTTTCAACATATTCTTTGTGGGTTTGTATGACCTTCCTTTTCTTTTGTTTCTTTCTATTATAGAAACAATGTTGTTGAGATATTGAGACCAAATGGAGCAACTCTCTCATTGTGAAATTGAACCTTATTTGACATAGTGATGTGTACCAATCAAACAAATTAGGTTTGACATCAACCTGAGGTTTGGTCTAGAGAGAACTTCAGGTAAGCAAAGCAGCACTCGTGGTCTAGTCTGGTCTGACATCAACATGAGACAGGAGTACAAGACTAAACCAAACCAGGTCTGGTGGTCTTGCAAATAGTCTAGGACTTAATCTTGATTTCTTTCTTTTTTTCTTTTTCTTTTTGGAAGGTAAAATTTGAATCTATCAAACACAATTAATACCATAAAACTGATTATAATAATATGAAACTCATCAGATAAAATTAAAAAATCATAAATCCATAAGAATCTCCAAAACATTCAACAACAATAAAAAAATATGTTGAAAAAAAAATTGTACACATCAAATAAGATAATAAAAATACCTACAATCATATAAAAATGGTCCTAAAACAATGAAACTTAATTGTAAATCCTTAAAAAAAAAAACTCCAATAACTTTAAATAAAAATTAAAAGTTAATCTAAATTAGAAAATATTTTTAAAAAATTGACTTGGATCAGACGGACAAGTCAAAGTATCACTAGTCCATAACTTAGTCCAGCTTGACCATTCAATATGGTATAGTTTGATCTAATTCATTGTGTTACTAGATTGAATTAGATCGGACGAACTTTAGTTGGACCAAACTAGACTTCACTGCTGAAGTTTTTTCCCACCCCTAATTTGTCATGTAAATGAGTCGGATGAAACTCTCTACTAAACCAACTTCTATTGGTGAAAGCCTTTATTTAAATGGGGGTGGGGAATAAGACGATTTATCTAGGGGAAGTCACTTTGAAGGGCTAAATAACAAGGAACCGGCTTAGGTCCTTTGTGGACTCCTATCCGTTGCGGCTTATACATCGACATATAAGTGCCACACACACACACAATGGTCCTTCTTTCCCCTGACAATGGTCATTTTTTTGCCTGATTTTTTTTTTTTTGGCTAAAAAAGGATCATTGTGTGTGCGCACGTGCTTATACGTCGACGTATAAGACGCAGCGGATAGGAGTCCACAAAGGAGAGAGCCAAGTCTTAATAACAATGGGTTTAATGACCTCTTGTCCTTGGGTTCAACTGACAAAAGGGTCGGACTTTCTCACCTAAAGGGAGAGAGTTCGATCCTAGAGTTAGTTAAGGCGGGGGAAAGCGTCATCCAGGGGTTTATAAAGCAATGGAAACGTTGGGTAGGGGTGGAGGTGGAGACATGTGTATTCTCTGGCCCAATATGCCCTGTGGACTAGGCTCCAAGCACCCTGCCAGGTGAGCCCAACCTCTTTTTTTTTGTTTTAAATTTTTATCAAAAAAAAAACAATGGGTTTAACGCTCAAAACTCTATTATAGTCCATTAAGGATGACAACCCATCGGTTAGAATACCCGACTTTAGGGTCCAACCGATTCGTTTCGTTTGATTGAACGAAAATAACTCGGAGTCATTTTTTACATGTTATCAAAAAAAAAAAAAAAAAAACTCGGAGTCTCGGACCACATTTTCACCCCCAAAAAATTGAGGAATTTAAATTGATGTTTTTGAATAAAATATAACATGTATATAATTTTCCCTCAAAAAATATTTTAAAAAAATTGAGCATTTATTTTTTCTGTTTTAATCCGTTGGATCCACCATGAAAAATGATTTATTTTTTTTTTTAGAAAAAAAGAAAAACTAAGCAGTGATAAATAGTAATCAAGTTTAAATGGTTTTTGTGGCAAAATAAAGGAATGCTCTAGGCACATGATCGAGTACCATTTCATTACATGATAACAGAAGATATCATATTACATCAAATTTATACTGGGAATGAAACATCGTGATGCATATAATACTAGTATATAGCTACATTTAATCACTCCGTACAGGATTAATGGAGCAACAGCAAGTATAATAGGCACTCAATATCATCAACACAAATATAAAAGTTCGCGATCCATGTAGCTGGCAATCCAGTTTTCCACCAATGAACAAAGCATATAGAGATTAATTATCACTTTGTTCGTGAGAAGGTTCAGTCAAAACTAATCTTTCAGGAGCATGTTAAATCAACAGAGCAAGAAACGGGTATTTTGACTAAGGTTGTAACAAGAGAAACTCAGAACAATATATATATTTTTTTTTTTATATAAAAAAAGTTCAACATTTGTAACAAGAGAAACTCAGAACAATCTTCTGGGTCCCAACGACGAAGGGGATTGGGAGCCCGAATCTCTTACCAATTTGAGCCCCAAACAAGTTGGGAGCCCCAAACTTGAGGGGAGTATTAGAATGTAACAGTTTTAGTCATTGGGCTTAGTTATTGGGCCATAGGCCCATTCGGTGGTTGTGTGTGTCAATAGTGTCATGTTCTAGTTTGTGTATCAGTTTTTTTGAGTTGGCGGCAGGAAGGGGCAAACTTGCGGTTAAATGTGGACCCAAAGGGGCAAAGGGCAATACAAAAGCCACTGCTGGTAGGTGTGGGGGAGTTATAAGGGACCATGAAGGTAGATGGGTCGCTGGTTTTGCTCATTATCTTTGAGGCTGAGGAGTGGGCCACAGTTAAAGGCCTCAATGTAGAATAGGATTTGGGCTTGCGAAAAGTTATTTTAGAGTCTGATACTAAGCAAGTAATTGATATGTTGTATCATATCAAAAAAATAATTGATATGTTGTAAAAGGGGTCGAACACTCTTACTAAATGGAGGGGGTTTGATTTTAGAGTTGGTCAAAACGTTGAGGGAGGTATCCTAACTTCTAGGTGCTTAGGTAAACACCTGAGGTTAATAGACGGCTCGCCCTACCCAACATCGGTGTGACTTAGGAGGAAGGAAGATTTCACCATGCCCTTGGATCGTAGGTGAACCCAACCCCTTTCCTAAAATTTTATTATGAAAAAAAATTTGATATGTTGTACCTTCGTCCTTAGGTTCAACAGACAAAAATGTCGGACACTTACTAGAAAAAGGGGATTCGATCTTGGAGTTGGTCAATGCACTGAGGGAAGCATCTTAGCTCCTGGGTGCTTACGTAAATCTCTGAAGGTAATAGACGGCTCACCCTCCCCAACATTGGTATCACTTAGGAGGAATGGAGATTTCATCCTGCCTTTAGATTATAGGTGAGTCCAACCCCTTTCCTAAAATTTTATCATAAAAAAAAAAAAAAAAAAAAAAAAAAAAAAAAAAAAAAAAAATTGATATGTTGTATGATAAATCCATGGAGAATCGAGTTAATGAGCAGGAGGTGGAATTTGAAACTTGACTGTATCTCTCACGAGAGGATAACAAAGTGGCAGACTCCCCGGCAAAAAAAGGAATTTCAACTTTTAGATGTATGTCCGGAGTTTTTACGGACACTGGTCTCTCAAGACAATTTGAGATGTAATTCCCCTTTGTAATTTGATTTAGTTTGATTACCTTTTCTCTTGTAAAAAAAAAAAAAAAAAAAAAACAAAAGCCACGGCCATTGCTGTAGAGAGAGAAGAGGAGTATTGGAAAAAGAAAGAAAGGGTACTGATGCTTATGCTTTCTTCAAAAAAAATAGAATAAAATATGGGAAATACATTTGTAGGAGAAGTGTATATCATATCATATCATAATTACTTCGATTTTCGTGTTTGAGTTTTTTATTTTTTTATTATTTTTTAAAAAATATGGGCCCCACCATTTCATATATGTATAAGAATCCTCTTCTTCTCATGCAATATGAGAAGTGTAAATTCCATAAAATATTTGTAAAACATCCAATAACTTTAGGTTTGCATAAATATCCTAAAAAATTAAATTATAAAATTTAATTTTGAGAGTCCACTCAAAACCCAAATGATATTCAATAGTCATATTTAACAAAATTTAGATCTGATGATTTGTTTGAGAAATAATAGGAAAAACACAAATGACATTAATTAGGAGGAAAATCCTATATATATATATATATATATATATATTATTAATTAAATTCATGTTCTCTTCAGTAATTTTCTATCTAAACTTATTTTATAAATAATCATCTAAACAAGTTTCAAAAAAAATCACTTCTACTATCGTCCATTTAAATATAAATCACATTTTTATTTTGTTTTTTATTCAAAAGTTACATCTTAAATTTATAAAAGTCATATTGAAAAAAAAGTTACACCTACCACCATTAATCCAAGTGGAGCCTTAGTGTCTGTATATATATTGAATCAGAGTACCTATGTTTATTATTCAATAAAAGAAAAGAGGGGGCTATAATTTTGCTCGGTGCCCATTTTACAATTGACGGCTTTGTCACCCAACAAAATGTTAAACACTGCGAGAACATCAGGAATCATTATAAAATCGTTAAAAATTAATCAATTCCCTCACGAAAATCAGAACGTTTTTGCACTTTATTCAAAAAAAATCTTAACAATGAGAAGTGTTAAAGGAGTGCACCCAACTACCACCTCTTATAGTGTTTTAAAAAACCATCTTTAAAGTAATTAATTTGATTAAATTTCTTAATATAATCATATTATGTGAATATATCTTATATTAAATATAGTAGGGAGTATGAATTTTTATCAAAACAGTCAATCTATTTTGACACTAATTCACCAACAAACAATATAACTAAACATAGCCAACAATACAATTATGTTCACATCAGACAAAACAACCTTTAAACAGAAAAACCATGAATTTAATTAAAAATCTGTTAAAAAAATCAATTCTCTCAGTAAAATGAACTTGTGTTTGAACATATTATAGTAAATAAAATGTTTTCTTAATAAATTTAAAGAACTCTCTCATCTAATAAGTAAGTCGTTTGTGATCATCTTTATCTTTAAATTTGTGACCATCACAGGAAATCTCATCATGAAAATGCTAGTTATAGAACACATAAATAAATTTTCTGTGATTGAAAACAATGTTATACCAAACCGTATCATACAAAACGTCATTATATATGATCATACAACAAACAGCGATCATACATCATTAGATTAAAAAAGTTCTGTAATCAGTTGATATGATATGTATTTTATAAAATATCATATTCATATTTCTTTATTCCTTTTTTCTCTCGTTCTTGATTATTATTTAGGAATCATTGATAGAGGTAAATTAGGAAAAAATTGATAAATAAGAAAATTGTCTTATATTTAGGACTAAGACTAAATCCTTAAATATGTCTAATATTAAGGATCAGGAGGAGTAATATAAAATTGGTTTTAATTACTTTAAACACCATCCGAAATTTAATCTCATCAAATCAAATCCGCTTTTGTCATACTTATAAAAAGACGAAACCCACGTTTTGTGGCTACTTTTGTTTTTTTGTTTTCGTCAAAGTTTTGTGGCTACTCACTCACATTGCTTTTTAATTTTATTTTCCCTCCCTGTTCCCCAAACATAACCTTAAAGTGACGGTGGTTCAACAAAAATGTCTTTTCCCATTTGCTTTCCCCAACTCCCATTTTGTTCTATTTCTTTTCCTACCCCACAATTCCTTCTCCCTCCTCAATTATGCATCATTATAACAATTTGAAGATCCTCTAATCTTCATATCAATTCAATCCATCCAAAAAGTTTTACACCTATCAGATTATAAATATTAGATACTTTTCTAAGTAAGCTGACAACTTTCCCATAACAAATTTATAACTATTCTTTGGAAATCATCTCTCTCTCTCTCTATATATATATATATATATATATATAATGTGCATTATATGACTAAATGCATTCAATGGCTCAGCTCGATGGTTTTTAGGTAATTAAGACCCCGTTTGTTATGGAGTGAAAAAATTTGTTATGGAGAAAATTTAAGGAGTGAAAAGAATTTAGAGGAAGGAAAGAAGGGAAGGAAGATTTTTAAAGGTGAGGGAAGATAAGCTATTTGATAGAAAGAAAATGAACGAGTAGTAGTTGGTAAAGAATCGAAAATGTCTATTTTACTCTCAAAAGTAATTAATTAAAAATAAAAAGGACTTTTATTCTAAAAAAGTATGCTCTTGTCAACTTCGAACTCGTGTAAAAAAATTTCGGCCAAATTCGGATTTACCCGCCAAGTTCAAATTTAAAGGGTAAATTTGTCAAAAAAATGTGAACAGTGATGTGAGAACTTAAGATCCCATTAATTTTGGTAGGATCTGATCTTCCCACATAAGAGGGAAGATTGGTGGCCTGAGAACTTGAGTTTCCGAAAAGATTTATCCAAAATGCATACCAAACAAAAGAACTTGCTAATATTCCTTTCCGTTTCCACCAAATCTATGAACCGGCCTAAAGTTTCAAGTCCTACAAAAAGTAATTTTGTCATTATATACTTGTCCCAGCAAACATGATTCTAACAAACAGCCAGTGACAATCTCCAGTAGCCGCCGGTGGGACATCGTGCGACCAAGAGGAAGGATGTTTTTTTTTTTTTTTTTTTTTTTTTTTTTTTTTCAAAGTCAAGATCATTTTAATAAACAAACAAACACTAAACTTATCAACAGTTAAAAAGAAAATTTAGTGATTTCAATGTTTTTAATAGAGTGAATTATGCATGGGATTGAGAATGATTTTTCAACATAAGACTGTCTTCAATAATAATACTATGCGTATGTGTGTGAAAAAGTCCTGCTTTTGATCTGGTGAGAGATTCGAATTTTAAAATAAGAGATTTGATGACAAAAAAAATTGGGTGGGAATAGACACGGACCGTCTCTTTATGAAAGATGGCACCAAATTAATTATTCAGTAGCCATAGCATCAACATCACTTCAAATTGTGTCTGCAGCCACATTCCGATGACTCACCAACATCTCAACAAATGACAAATTTATTAGAGCCAACGTGTCCAGATGCAACATATGCAAGAAACCACTGACTTACAATACCACATATCTATCTATATCCATTCATTGGACCAATGTTTTAATGCGCACAACACATATATGAGACAGCCAACAGCTGAACTTAATTCCATATGAACTAGAGCGTGTCTCAGCAATAAATCTCCCAAACTGACCAATATACCATAGCCCTGTGTTTCCTAATTTATTCCCTTCTCTGCACCTCTTCACGCACTCAATTAACTTCATTCAACCTACCTTATTCTCCTTTCATGGCTTCTCCAACTTCCTTACACCAGAGAAGACTAAGAGAATTCCTCATGGAGCAACAGGAACCTTTCATCCTCAGCAATTACCTCTCTGAAAGAGGATGCTCCAGAACTTGGAGCCTGCAGAGATCAGCCAATTCTTGCCTCAACATGAATGCAAAGCTTCTGTTTTCCAGAGTTCTAACATCTCTATGTAAGAAGCTTGCTCCACAACACAACGAAGGTACAAACGTTGTAGTTGAGAGGCCTGAAGTTAGAGATGAAAATCTTGCTGTTCATGGAAGTCCCACAATTGGTGAGATTGTCTTGGAAACAGAAAGGTTTTCTTCTTCCTCTAGCGGCTCAACTCTGTTCTACTCTTGCTCAGAGATTGATGAAGACGAGATTTCGTTTCCTTCAGATACCTTCCAAGCTTCAAATGCATGCCCAACTGGTATGCAGAGGTACAAATTAACTCAATTTTGATGCAAACTTGTTCTGTTCTGTTTATTCAAATATAAGTTGAAACTTGAGCAGTAGTTAAGGAATATATATACAAAATCTAATCATTTTTATGTCCAAAACCTCTCTCCGTGAGTGTTCTTTTCTCTCTCCGTGAGGGTTCCTTATCGGTTCCGGCGTCCTTCCCCTGTCGCTGAATCGACCTCCTTGTCTCTGTTTTCTCTTCTCTTTTCTTTTCTTTTCTTGAGTGTCCTATAGCGTGTGTTTGTGGTGTGTCTCCTTGGGTAGTTTGGGGGTATGGAGGAAGGTGGTTGTAGTAGTAATGGAAGTGGTCTTAGGTCCTTGAAGCAGGTGGTCTTAAAGCTGGACCGAGATGTTGATATATATGGGGGTACCTTAGTGGGGAAAATCTTGACTGGCAAAAGATTGCATATTCCTACTGTGATAACTATGATTAAAAAAGGTTGGAAGCTTGATGATGATTTGGAGGTGCACGAGATCGATGGCAGCCAACTCATTTTCTTGTTTCGTTTTCATGACGTGAAGGATTATAGTCGCATTCTTAAAGGAAGACCTTGGTCTATCCAAGGTTTTATGCTCAATCTTCAGTTGTGGGAAAATCATTCTGTTCCCAAAGACGTTAATTTTGACTTGGCTCCTTTCTGGGTTCAATTCCATGGGGTTCCGTTAGAAGCTTTTGATGATGTTAACGCTAAAATTCTCGGAGACTCGGTGGGAGAAACAGTTATGCTGGAGAATCCGATGGTGGGAGGAAGACTTGAAAGGAGTTTTATCAGAACTAGATCTCTGGTGAATGTGAGAGAACCGTTAACTCCGGGGTTTTGGATCCCACGAGCAAATAAGGAACCGGCCTGGGTGTCTGTGCGTTATGAAAGATTGCAGCATCTTTGTTTTTCTTGTGGAAGAATCGGCCATGATAGCCGGGGCTGCAGAGAAATCCAGGTCCGAAAAGATGCCGACGATAGCGAGCCTGTTTATGGCAGTTGGCTTTGTACCCAAGGTGTTCGAACGGTGGAGGAAGTGGTGGTTGTTTGTAATAAGGGATGGTGTGAAGCTCCTCTGTATGGTCCGACTAGCTCAGGTGCAAATGCTCGCCGGAGTTGGTCGCCGGAAAGAAATGGGTCTGCTGCAGGGGGGTCGGAAAAGCAGAATTATGCTGAAGGAATGTCAGACGGTGTGGTTGGTAAATGTCAGGGAAAAAGCTACTTTTTGGAGGAGATCTCCTGTCAAAAGATGGTTGTGATGGGACAGGACGTGCTTGCTTCTGGTCCTGTCCATAGTCCTAGGTTGACTTTGGGAGATTTGCGCGGGTTGCCTGAGGTATTTTCTTTTAATAAAGCTGGGAAATATTGGCTTTGGAGACGTTGGCTAGTGGACAAGGGAGTATTGGGCCATCCTCTGGGCCTCCACATGCAACTATGGACTCTTTATTAGGGCCAGTTATGCTCCAAGTCCACCACGTTGAGGCAGCCGAGTGTGAGACGCGGCATCTGGTGGGTGAGGAAATTGGGATTAATCCCAATTGTGAGGTGGGCTGTGGGCCGAATTTGTGTAGTGGCGCTGGCTTGGGCCAAGGGAAATTGCTAAGTGAGCCAAGCTCTTCTATTCGGACGCCTTTATGTGATGAAGTGAGAATTAATTCTGGTTTGGGAACAAATTACATAGTGGACCGTCCCAACGAGATTGAGCCTTGCAATGTTCTTCCCTCTCCTTCAAAGTGCCTTTCCCCTGTGTCTGCTGTGGCCTTATCCTTGACAAAAATTCAATTGAAACGCCCTTATGAGCTTGATCTTCCGGGGGATTTATTCAAGAGACAGAGGAAACTCTGCTTTGAGGATACTATTACTCCTCCATCCTTACGGCCAGCCAGGGGTGTTTCATCTCGGGGGAATCGAAAGAGTTTTAGAACTATCAAATCTCGTGCTAGGTGCCATCCAGCCACATCCACTTCTGCAAATGGGGGCACCCCCCCATCCTCAGGTGAGATTGATTTTCCTGACAGTTGGTTCAATACTTCTGTTAGTTCTGATGATGTTGCTGCTTTTTCTGAACAAAACGCCGGTGGCTGGATGGAACCAGCCACCGGTTCGCCATGAATGCGTTAGCCTGGAACTGTCAAGGCTTAGGGGTTGCCTTGACAGTTAGAAATTTAAAGGAAGAATGCTTCCGTAGGAAACCCCTAATTGTGTTCTTAATGGAAACTAAGCAAAAGGCTAGATACGTGAGGAAAATTAGAAGGCGTTGTGGATTTCATGAGGAATGGTTAGTTGATCCAATTGGTTTAAGTGGCGGCCTAGCTATCTGGTGGGTTGATTCTGTTAAAGTGGATATTCTTTTTTCCTCTGCTAATATTGTTCATACCCGCATTACTTCTTCGGTGGTGGAGTCACCTGAATTTATATCTTTTATTTATGGCCCCCTATTGAGGAAGACCGGAAATTGTGTTGGCAGGAGATTACACGAATTAGCAAAAACATTAACGGATCATGGTTATGCCTGGGTGATTTTAATGATATTATGTCTCAATCTAAAAAGTTGGGAGGGCTGCCTAGAGCTTGGAGGAAAATTCTGAATTTTAAATGCTTTATTGCTGGATGTGATTTAGATGACTTGGGCTATGTAGGAGCTAAATTCACGTGGTGGAATAAGAGGGACCCCCCAGACACTGTTCATGAGCGTCTTGATCGTGCTTTGGGGAATTGGCAATTAAGGGAGCAATTCCCTAACCTGACTGTGTTCAATGTTGAACCTATGGGCTCTGATCACCACATGCTCTATGTCCATTGTATCCCGAGCAGTAAGAGGAGAAAGAGGACGTTCAGATTTGAAGCATCATGGTCCAGCCATCCCAACTTCGGGAGGTTAGTTGATAGTTGGTGGAAGGCCTCAAGTAGTGATAATTCTTCTGTCATCAATGACTTTGTGCGGTGATGAGGTGTAAGGATGGGCTTGTAGAGTGGAGTAAGAAGGAGTTTCCTAATAATGCGAGGTTAATTGTGGAATTGAAAGATCGCCTGGCCTCCATGACTAATGAGGGGCCAAATACCAATAATGTGAAGGCTATTGGTGATGTTAAGGTAGCCATTGAACGCTTGCTGGAAATTGAGGAGAGATTTTGGCTTCAGCGATCTAGGGTGAGTTGGCTTTCGGAAGGGGATAGGAATACTCGCTTCTTTCATCTGTCTACTATAAAAAGAAGGCAAAAGAATAGTATTCTTTGTCTTAAGGATGATTTGGGGAGCTGGTTAATGGAGAGCCATGAGATTGCTGGAAATATTTCTAACTTTTTCAATCAGTTGTTCTCCTCCTCGGGTTCTTCATGCTTGGAATTTGTCTTGGGTTTCATTGAGAGTAAGATTTCAGATGAGATGAACCAACGACTTATGTTGCCTTTTACGAAAGAGGAGATAAAAGCCGCGCTTTGGCCTTGCGTTCCAAAGCACCTGGCCCGGACGGTTTCTCTGGTATGTTTTATCACAATTCTTGGTCGGTGATTGGTGATTCCATTTGTCTGTTAGTTCAGGAATTCTTTGATGGTAAGATTGAATTAGACATGATTAATGATACTAACATTACTTTAATTCCTAAAGTTGACAGGCCTGAGCATATTTCACAATTCGGCCCATAGGATTGTGTAATTTTTCTTACAAAATCATTTCTAAGCTTATGGCTAACAGGATGAGGCCCCTCCTTGATGGCTGTATATCTCAAAATCAAAGTGCATTTGTGCCTGGTAGATGCATTCATGACAACATTATCATAGCTCATGAGGTATATCATTATTTGAGAAGAAAGAAGGAGGTTGGGAAGTATGAATTTGCGCTGAAAATTGATATGAGCAAGGCATATGATCGGGTGGAATGGGATTTTCTGGAGATGACTCTTCTTCGGTTCGGTTTTTGTGCCAATTGGGTCTCTTTGATTATGAAGTGTGTGAGATCTGTTAAAATGAATATCTGTGTCTCGGGAGAGTCAGTTTGTTCCTTATCTCCTACTAGAGGGCTGCGCCAGGGAGATCCACTATCTCCATATCTGTTCATTTTAGTTGCGGAAGTTCTTTCATGTATGATTAGCAAGAGTGAAGAGACAAAGAGGCTCTCTGGAATTAAATTGAGCCTGAGTTGCCCGGTTCTGACTCATAGTTTTTTTGCGGATGATGCTTTGTTCTATATGAGTGCATCTAGAGGTCAATGTAGCTACTTGGCCTATCTCTTGAGCCAATACTGCTCGGCTTCTGGTCAGATGATTAACCTGGATAAATCATGTATTTTTTTCTCTGCTAATACACCGGAGGAGGTTAGATCTGCTATTGGCAGCATTCTTGATATCCCGGCATCAGGGGATCCTGGAAAGTACCTTGGTATTCCGAGTATATGGGGTAAGACGAAGCAGCAAGCCTTAGCATACATTCGAGAGCGTGTAACGAGTAAGATACAAGGTTGGGGCCACTCCTTTCTCTCCTATGCTGGGAGGGAAGTAATGATTAAGGCTGTTATTAATGCAATCCCTATTTACCCGATGAATTGCTTTAAGTTCCCCCTCAAGACGTGTAGAGAGATTCATGGTTTGATTGCTAATTTCTGGTGGGATGGGAATGCCTTTGGTAACAAAACTCATTGGAAGGCTTGGGACTTGCTAACGAGAAGGAAGAATCGAGGTGGTATGGGTTTCAAAGACCTGATTATTATGAATGAGGCACTGTTGGCAAAAACGGCTTGGCGGCTTATGTCTAGGCCTAATGAATTATGGGCACGAGTTCTTAAGAGTGTATACTTCCCAGAGAATGAGTTTCTTGATGTGGATAAAGGACCTAAAGCTTCCTGGTGTTGGTCAAGCATTGTGGATGGAAGGGAATTTTTGAGGACGGATTTAAGATGGGATCTGGGTTCTGGTCGTAATATCCGTATTTGGGGGGATAATTGGGTTCCGGGAGTTGTTTTCCCAAAAAAACCTCCTATTTGTGATGACCCTTTTGTCACTAATGGGAGAGTATCGGACTTAATTGTTAATGGATTATGGAATCTTGCTCCAATTGCTCAATTCTTGCCAGATGAGGTGAAGAGTGCTATTCTTGCTATGGCTATACCCAATAATGGGCTTGAAGATAAATTGGTGTGGACCTTTGCCCATAAGGGCGAGTATTCGGTGAAATTGGGGTACCTTAGTAGGAAAGAAAAGCCTCTTGTGGATGTTAACAAGGCTGGCCCGTCATCGGTTTTGCCCCTCTCAAGCTGGAATTTTATTTGGAAGGTGAATGCTACTCCTAGGGTTCAACACTTCATGTGGCGCATTCTTAATAATGCACTGGCCACCAATGCTGCCTTGTATAGAAGGAAACGCTCCCAAGTCAACACCTGCCTTATTTGTGAGGAGGCCGAGGAGACTACATCGAGCATCTCTTTTTTCGTGCCCTTGGACCCGGTGCGCATGGTTCTTTGTAGCCTTGGCGGTCATTTTGATCCCACTAATATTACTAATTTTAATGTTTGGTGGCTTCAAATTGCGGGTTTGGATTTACTTAATCCTCGGGACATTTCTCTTGTGTGTTGGATCTTTGTGGTTTATTTGGAAACGAGAGGAATGATTTCATCTTTAATCATATTATTCCTAACCCTCTTGTTGTGGTGGAATTGGCTAAGAGACATAATGCTGAGTTTTGGGGTAATTTGGAGCGTTCCAAGGCGGAGAAAGGATTGGAGAATAGGCGTACCCCGGTGTGCGCTAGATGGTCTCCTCCTGATCCAGGTATAGTTAAGATAAATACCGATGGAGCCTTTAGTTCTGAGAAGGTTCCAGCTGCTATCGGTATAGTTTGCAGGGACTGGTCCGGTTCTTTTAAATGGGGGTATGTTGATAAGGTTAAGTCCATTTCAAAGATTCATGACCGAGGCTCTTGCGTTGAAAAGGGCTATCTTTGTTAGCTAAGGATTTGGGGCTTGATAAAGCTATTTTTGAAACCGATTGCTTACTGCGATTTCTGTTTAGATGCTAAGTCTCCAGATTTATGTGAATGGCGGAGTAGGAGCATTGTGCATGATATTATTTGTCTTTGGTGATGAGGTTGGGTTTCTTTTATCTTTTATCCCCAGACGGGGTAATCGAGTTGCTGACTTAATTGCAGCAAATGCTTATAAGGAGGTGTGCCCGGTCGGGTGGGTTTTACAACCATCACCTTCTTTGTCTTCTCTTCTAACCTTGGATGCTAAGGAGGCTAATATTGCTGTGACTGATGATCCCCTCCCCTTCGTGTGATTGAGGGGATGTCTTTTTATCCTGTTTGTTTTTGTGCTTCCAGCGTTTTTATTGTTCCTTTTGGATTGTCTCTGTTTCGTTTTCCTGTTTCTGGTTGCTCTATTTGGATTGTATTTCCCATTTCTTTGTACTGCTTGTTTTATGTACTGGTGTTATTTCTATTGGTAATATATGCAGTTATCCTTGAGCAAAAAAAAAAGGAATATATATATATGTATGTATATATATGAATTAGTTTGATTACTCTTGCAAAGCCAACAGGATACTAAGAATGGAAAACGCCGCTGGAGATTCATAGTTCCTTCACGCAGAGCTTCAGTATCTCAAAATGGCAAGTCTCATTGGCTGATTGCCATCATATCAACTCAGTATTTTTTTATTCTTTTTTTTCCCCCCTTCTCTTAACGTCGCGTGGGTTTGTTTGGCAGAGGTAGCAGTGAATAAGGATGTCAGGAAAATAGAGAAGAAAATACAGAGGTGCAGTGTCTCTCTGCACAAGAAAACGAGAGAAGAGTCAATTTCATCAGCTGCTATCTGGAGATTGCTGATGCAGCCATCAGTTAAGAAAGAACGAGGACCGAGGAAATTAAGAGATAACGTCTCCCAAGGATTGAAATCCAGAAGGGTAATCTTTTATTGTGCGAGAGAAAAGCTTCTAAGGAAGGACAAGGGAGAGCAGTGTCACAGTAAGGAGATGGGGAAATTCATTTGTAAGAGAACAAACAAATATGGTGGGAGGGGCCTCGGCTGCTTGTTGGCTTTGAATGACTTGAATTCTCTCTACGAATGGAGTGATTTGGAGCCACATGTGAAGGATGTTATCCTTCAAATTGGTGATGCCATTTTGGAATGCATCATTAACGAAATTGTATCAGAATTTTTTGAATATTGACCTCGGGTAAATATTACCAACATAATTTTCGTTTTCGCTATAATTGCTTGGGGCAAAAAGGGAATATTCACGAATTATAAATGCTCACATTAGGTCAAGTATTCATTCAAGCGTCCCTCATTTTCTATTTTCTTCCTTTTTTTTTTTTTTTTTTTTTTTTTTTTTGGTGGTCAAAGGGTTACTTGCATTCATATACTCCACAAAACAATACAAGATACAAACCGTAGCTACAATCCGAGAAAAAGTTCACAAAGGAAAACATAAAGAAAAGATAGAAACAAACAAGCGGTCTTAAATAAAATACAAATTAATCACCAATGAATGAACGGGGAGAGAAGCATCATTTGCAATTGTGTCCACCTCCGTAGGTATTCAAAGCTAGAAGAGATATCAAAGAATGTGTTGGTCATGCAACCCAACCTATAGGATACATTCAATTATAAGCATCAGACAAGTAGATCAGCAATACGTTTGCCCCGTCTTGGATAAAGAATATAGAAAACCCAACTTTAAAATACAAAAGATAGATAACATCATGCATAATACTCCTACTTCTCCAATCACTCAAATATGGTGATTTAGCTTCAACACTCAAGTAATAAGAGGTAATCAGTTTCAAAACCATTTTATCATGTCCTAGATCCACTGTTAGTATTAGACCCTCTACATTGCCAGGGTTTCAGACATGAATGCAGAAAATGATTTCACCTTATCTATAAAGCCCATTTAAACTCACCAAAATGATCTCGACAAATTACACCAATCATAGCTCCTACTTTATTAGGTGAAAAAGTTTCATCATAATTAATTTTGAGATTGTCCAAAGAAGGAAGAGATGGTCTCTCAGCATCTCGAAGTTCATACACACATTATCCCAATATTCAAAATTACTTTTTCTAATCAATTCTATCACATCAATTGGGTTAGACTTTTTGTGATTAAAAACTATATCATTTTTTTTTTCCAAATAAACCACAAAATCCAGTAAGATCTTCATTGTGTCTTTGACCTTTGCTGGAGACGACAAAGTCCAAGAAACCCTCGATTCAGAAAAACATATTTAAAATTAGCAGTAAAATCCTTTTTTTGTCTTGATTAGTTAAACTTCAATTTGACATAGTAACTGCAGGAATTTGAAATAATTGTAACTGAGAAACTAAATTTATTTTTTTGACTAACTAAATAATAATTATCAATTTAAATATATTTCATATTGTATCTATAAAAATCTTACATTTTAGTTAGGGAGTTGTGTAATGAGATGTCCTGAAGATTTGGACTTGTCACGTAGAAAATGATATGCAAGACATCTTGAATAGTATAAAATAAAAATGTTAAGAAAATAAAATTCAAATGCATTAAATATTTTTAGATCAACCAAATGAATGAATCATAAGTATTATTAACCGAGATTAAAAAAAAAAATGAACGAACAAGAAATCTGTATAGTGTTTGATTAATGTTACAAATTGTCCATACTGCTCTAAACTGACAGTGAAAATAGCATGGGAGGGGGGGGGGGGGGAATCTTTTTCTGTTGTTTTCAAGGGATGATCCAACGTTCACCAATGTGTGAAGAAGATTACAAAAAGAAGCAAATATTAATGATGAAAGTTAAACATACTCTGAGAGATGCAGATCAGTTTCTAATCTCACCTAAAAGAAAAGGATTAGCGATGCACTAATCGGACTCCCCCCCGTCTTCACCAAGCTCACCGTCTTCAAGTTCCGCATGCCCGCTACCTTTCCTGTAACTATCCCGGTGATCCCTCTTATGTCTTTTATGCCGAGTCTCATTTTCTGATTCAGAGTTTGCATGCTGCAAAGCACAATGGTAAGTTATTTATTTCCACTCCATTTAAACTCATGTTCTCCATATATTAGGGAACACAACGCAGCAAAAATCATTATATATGACATACCTTCCGGGACTTTTTGCGGTCACTGCCATGTCTTCGTGATTTCTTTGGCTCTTCCTTGTCAGCCTTTTCAGAATCCGCATCCTCTGTGCTACTTTGATGCCTCTTCCGATGTTTCCTTTCTTTATCCTTTTCTTTTTTCCTGTCCTCCTTGTAACCATGACTGTCACTTATGTCTACATTGTCACTATCAGTTTCGTCCTTCTTATGTCGTTCCTTGTTCTCACGTTCCCTTTCCTTATCTTTCTTATCCTTTTCTTTTTCTTTCCGTTTCTCTTTCTCTTCTCTTTCTTTCTCTTTCTTGGCCTGCACATAGTCAAAAATTGAAGTAATGAACATTAGGTTTTTCAGTATATGAGACTTAGTTTATTGTTAAGTAAAAGCTCCCCTGCAACACACGCTCGTTCATTGAAAATATGTTCAGACCCCGACGCAACAAGAACATAACTATCAAGATATACGACATAACTGATGAAGCAGCAATTTTTGACCAATAATTATGATTACCAATGTGATAGCCCAAAAATAAGTTTTAGCAACCATGGCAAACAAGGAGATATGAAACCAAATCCATAGTCAGATGTAGAAAATTTATGCACCTTTTCCTCTTCACGCTTGCGTTCCTTATCTTTAGCCTTTTCCTTTAAGTATGCAATGTATTCCTCGAAAACCTCTTTGCTGAAGCTCTCATCACCAATTGACCTATGGAAGGCAGTTTACATAAAAGAAAATTCTCCTCTCTTAACAGTTCACACAGCACAAATGTTCCAAATACTTGATATAGATAAGTTACCTGTACTCTTGCGCCTCCTCAAAAAGCGGTTTGCAATCCTCCCATTTGGAAGAAGCAGTAATATCCTACAAAAGATATGAGGATCAACAGTGATCTTTTTATCAAATGGGCTTACAGAAAGAACTTACCTTGAATGTATACAACAGCTTGGTAAATTCATCAGCAAGGCGTTGACGCTTCTTAGCTTCTTTCTCCTCCTTTTCTTTAGCTCTCTCCAATAACTCTTCATATATAAGCTTTCATATGGAAATAAAGAATTAAGTTCCAATCAAAACATGTTGGAGTTGCATTAAAATGCTTCATAGGCACTTAGCTTGCATCAACATCTAAAACGTGCACTTAATGATGTAAAGTGCAACTGAATTTGAAATCAAAGCTACAAAATTGACACATTACATCCCTCCACCCACATATGTGCCCACACATGCTAGTCTGTAATTTGTATTTGTATTTCACTATATCTTTAAGTAATTCAACACCTTTGATATGAGAAATATAAATCTAAAATCAAAGCCTCAAAGTTGATAGTAAGCTACTCCATTATCATGAATAAACACTACAGCCAAAAATGTTTGTTCTCCATCTTTTACAGCTAAAAAAGCCAATTAGAGACTAACATCATACTAGGCAGGATATAGTAGGCTCACACTGAGCTCCACTTGAGTATACTACTCCCACAGCTAAGTAGTTCACAAGTCGGGAGCAAAACATGAAATTAAAAGAGTTAAAGTTACAAAAGTGAAATTACCTTCAGATTAATGTCAGACATTGATGGAGGATCAACTTCTTCCAAGACAGCAGCCTTAAAGTCCTCAAATACTGTTGTAGTATCTACGGCAATCTGCAAGAAAGGGGCATGACATCAAACTCAAACTACAGGTAAAACACAAGGAAGAGTCCCGATATATACCTTGCCTGACTTTACTGCATCTTTAACCTGTGTCTTATCTTCATGATACTGTTAACAAAATATAAAAATATTAGAAATAGAAACAAACCACTACTAGCAGCACTTTAGGCTTGAGTGATTTATGCAAAATGAAGCATGTTAAAATTTCACAAACTAGATTAAGTTAGTGAAGTCATCAAGAAAAGTACTGCACGTTAATTAAGTCATGATAAACTTCAAATTTAGCAGTTAATTCTATAACTCGAGATCAACTAAGAAACATTGAATCAAGATTGCAAATATAAAAATGATCATATTTTTTAAACCTGGTTTTAAATCATTCCAGGGCCAAGCTAACATTCCACTCAAATTATATTAACAGAATTAACTTCATTTGTTATCATCTAGTGTAAAACCCCAAAATAAACATGTAGCATGTAATTAAATCATTATTTCAATAAAATGATGGGTTCGATGCAACAGCTTGATATTGAGCATAACAAATCTATAAGTTTACAACAATTTTCAAGCTTAAAATGGAAATTTTGTAACCTTTTGCGCAAGATCCTCAACAACATCTTCAAATAAATCTTTTGGAGTTGAACCAGATGTGTTCGATGCAACAGCTTGATATTGAGGCAAATCCTTGACCTATGAAATAGAGAACGACGGGTATGAGTTCCATCATGTATTACCCTGGCCTTTTATCATCACAAATAAAAGTTGCACTACCTTCATGCAATATTCACGCCAGTGTGTTTTAGCAGTAAGAGTTCCAGAAGCCACATGCTCCTCCAATAACTTCCGAAATGCATCACGGTTTTTCCTTTCAGACCGCCGGAGTTGATCCTATTTTATGGTCATTAAAGAAATATAAGAATATGAACAGAAATAACATCAATAAAAATCACTTAGATTTACCTTTTGTATTTTTTTTAGCTCCTCTTCTTCCTTTTCCAAATCACGGATATAGTCCTGCCACAACATATATTAGCATGCAGATCCTCTAAACATGACCAAGAAAAAAAAATAAAGAAACGTACCTGGAAAACAAGCAAGCGGTCTATCTTTTCAAGACGCAAGCATCTTTCGTCATCCTCTAACCGATCTTGGACTTTTCGCCACTGACTATACCCCTAAAACAAATCATAAATCACAAGGTAAAGATTCAAGAACAACCCAATTGTGACAGGAAATGTGAACAATTTCAATTTGAAAAATTTAACATCGCAAACACCCCCCCCCCCCCCCCCAAAAAAAAAAAAAAAAAAAAAACGAAAAAACAAAACCTTCACAAAATCACAGCATTCCAGAAATTTCCTGAATTCTGCAATATTTCGTCTATGTTCCTCGGCAGCTTGTTCCTTTTCCTGAATTGATTAATTTAGATAAATAGAGTATAAATCAGCACATCCTCGAATACAAGATCCAAACAAGCATGAAATTATCCATAGAAATTCACGTGAGCAAAAAAGGGATATTCTTGCCTTCCTCTCAAGTTCCACCATGTAGCTTTCATATAGATCTTCCCGGTCTCTAGCTCGTTCAACAGCCTTAAATCTTTCATCGTTCTCAAACATAGTAACAGCTTTACTGATCACAGAAAATGACTAATAAGAACAACATGCACCTTGCAATTACATGGAGAAGTTTAGACAGAAGAGTAGATCGATCAACTAAAATTAAGCTCTAAATTAAACAAATAGAGGCATGCCTCCATCTAGTAGATGAGGTGAGCTCCTTGCACTCCTGAAAAAAGAATAGATAGAATTAAATAACAGAAGCAAAACGTAATCATGTTTTTTTATGCAATAAGAACTGTTCAACATACTTCTAGCATCTTTGAAAATTCTTCTCGAGCCTTTTTCTGCCTCATACGCCTCTCTTCAGCCTCTAGCTTCTTCCTTTGGCCCAAGTACTAAATGAAAGATCAAATCGGTTCAAAATTAGAAAGCTGGATAAAGCCATTAAGGCACAATATTGAAATTGAGTTGTTACCGCCTCGCAGCACAAAAACAATCCACTGGTTACGAACTGAAAAAACTACAAGTTATTAATGAATGAAATGTGCAATGGAAAGCTACTTTCTCACCTCATTAAAAGCTTGCTTCCTCTCACCAAGTGTTTTAAGAGCATTATATCTTTTGTCATTGATGATCTCTCTCATTGTCTGAATCGAAATTAAAAAATGATAAGCATTTTAAGCAAAAGAGACTGGGAAAAAAAATATAGGTGCATCAACCCACCTGTTCCCATGTCCAATCAGACTGGACATTTGCAGATTCTAGAAGGGCTTTGAATGCATTTTTTGCCTCCTAAAAAGGAATTAGACAAAAATAAGGATGCTATGTTTTCCAAATTTGACAAAAATTCAACCTATCCATGAGATACTGAATTCTTACCAACTTATTTGCATATACCAAGGGTTCTTCATCATTTGCTTTCTCCTCAGGGGGATTCACGTTGATTTTTCCAGCTACAGCCATTCCTTTTTTGGCTTCCTGAGTATTGCAAGATATTAAAATGCCTTGCAAATCTAATCCAGTTGTTAGAATATTAGGAAATAAATCAGGATCCCTCAATTGTTGCTCCTTGATTTTAGGATCTTGATTATAGAACCTTTATTATTTGATTTCCTAGTCTTATTTGTAATCCCTGATTTTCCTCCCCTTATTTCTCTTCATTAGCCTATATATTGTATTCTCATTTCATCTGAATAAAATCACAAAAGTGAGTGTTTTGCCTCTGTCCAAGACTAGCAATAATCTGTCAAGCTACTCATGTATATTTTCTCAAAATCATTAACTTCTGAACTCTTATCCTAGCATGTGTTATGGAATTTAGTTGAGAAAGAGAGAAGAGAGATAACGAGAGCAAAGAGCAATCTGAATAGTGCAGATCTTAATGGAGATCAAAGTCAAAAATTAGGTACACTATCGCCTCTTATTTATAAGTATT
This sequence comes from Acacia acuminata, assembly GCA_019022655.1. Classification (NCBI taxonomy): domain Eukaryota; kingdom Viridiplantae; phylum Streptophyta; class Magnoliopsida; order Fabales; family Fabaceae; genus Acacia; species Acacia acuminata. The sequence goes on from JAFJYI010000015.1 coordinate 1,667,087, forward strand.
ATTCTCAACTGAATATAAGTCCTATTCTATCCAAAACATTCTCTAGATATCCAAACCCTAATAACATAATGATATAATTAAATATCAAATCCTATTTAAATCATTTAATCCAAATAAATCCTAATAATTGGCGGATCCAACAAAATCTTGTCTAAGTTCATAATCCATAATTACATAACAGCATGTTAGTTTATGAATGTCTATGCACAAAAGGGTTTCTTTTTCAATGACTAATAATCCAGCAATTCTGAACAGCAAAATATGAATAATACCTCCATATCCTGAAGAGAAGCCCCATTTGTGGAAGTGACAGCATCCTGAAATGCTTGGTTTTCGATACTGTTCAGTTAAAATTCAATGGCAGATCAGTTTGAAGTAATAATGAGATCATAGAAAAACTAAAAATCGCAGAAAATTGTTACGTGGATGAAGCATTAGAATCATGCGGATTTGCAACTACTCCAGATCTTCCTGCAACTGCTGTAGGTGCAGCTTTCAAATCGGCCCCCATACTTGGTTCAACCCCACTGGCACTTGGAGTAACTGTAGAGTGGGAAACAGGGATTGCAGCCAAATGGGGAGGATCAGTTGTAGCAACCCTTGGAGTGACAGGAAGTGGGCTAGCCCCGGATGGTGTCAAAGTAGTATTGGAGCCAGCAGCATTAGTAGCTGTGGGTGCTGCAGCTGTGGCCAAGGAGCCATCAGCAGCATTGGATGTGTCATTTGTTTCTGACTTCGCTCCTGAGTTAGTAGTTGTTTGGGCCTGTTCACGAGCCAGCTGGCAGGAAATTTTACATTTCATAGTCAGATTCAATGCAACCAGCTTAAATCTAGACATCAATCACAAGGATAATCAATTAATCATCAACCTTTAATTCCTCTGGTATTGTCCAAGTAGATTGCTGTGTAACCTTGTTGTAATAGTATCTACAAGAAGTCGAGCCAAAAATATGGGCCATGAGGTGAGTGTTTACAAATAAGTGCTGAAGATTGGGCACAGCAAAAATTTGAAGAACAAGAATATGTCACAGATAAATATAGAAGACGGAATTACAAAAGAAATGAGATGAAACGCACTTTCTTCCCTCAGGAGAAGTGAACTCTTTCCAAACAGTTGAAGCATCTGCCCTCTGTCACATCAAGTAGATATTGAGGTAGGAAAGATTACACAATCAAGAAAAAAGGATCAGACAAACATCAAATATTATAAGTCCACTAAAACAGAAATAGAAAACAAATGTAAGCACTATGCTGGAAAAGAAAAGGGAGCAAGTTGACCGAACAAAATTAGGAAGAAAAATGCCTGTAGAGTTAATTACTGTCAAATGATAATATTGCCAATACTAACTAATAATGAATAACGCCATGAACAACAATCTTTGCATGTCTATTAATAATCTAAATAGAAATCATAAGACAAAAAAATAATAATAATAATAATAATAATAAATGAAGGGACAAAAACAAGATGAATGTACAACCAAACACCAATTTCACATTTAATAAGGAAAAATGGAGTGAAAATAGCAAACTATTGCCTGCCTTGAGAAAGCGCAAACCTTCACAGTGACCATATAGAGCAGTTGTTAAAATTTCTCCTGACTTGCCATGACATCTACAAATCAGTGGAAGCACATGCATATAAAAGGAGAATTCATGTAAACTTCATTTGTTCATTCAAAGCATTGAAGAATTTGTCAACATCCACACTAGATGCTAGATTGATAGCCCACATAACATTTTGAGCGCATGGGGAACAATTTTTTAAAAAGAAAACAGGATCAAATATCAGTGACATTGACAAAGCACCAAATCCCACCTCAATAGGTGACATTAGTTCCAAAGGTTTCTCCCAACTAGACTGTCTTGTCCTCTTGTTGTAGTAATATCTGAAATATTTGGGAGAACAAAAATATTTATGATTATTGAAATGACATGAAATACAAAAGCAGCAGTTAATCAATAAATTCTAATGATCAAGAGTAGATAATAGAAAGTAATGAATCATATTGGACGATAGCAAGATTGATTTAAATAACAAACAAGTAGTAAAATACAAAATATTATATTAACAAATACCTTCTCCCGTCAGCCGAGGTATGCTCTTGCCAATCAGAGGATGAATTCTGGCTTGGGCCAGTTGCAGACTAAAATTTGGCAGCATAAAAAAAATCAGTCAAATTTTATATGAATCACAGTATCATCCTAAATTTCAAGAGAAAAGTATCTCACAGGCAGACAAGAAAAACAATTAGCAAAAATTACATGTATAGTTGTATCCCCCATCATCTAAAACACCTATATGTGTTGTTGAGATTCAACTAGCTCAATCTCAAGGAACCTGCCTCAATGATGTGTTAACAAGAAGGCCAATATATCTCTATTATACCATCAACATTCTCAAGGCAGATCTACAACAGTTGATATAATTTCCTCAAACAATAAATGAGTCAATTACAAATAGCACCTAACTGTGTCAATTAAATCCAGATAATCCAGAAATACTAAATATTGATCAAATTGGCCAATCATCATAGAATTCAAGATAAGTAAAGAGAATAAGAAAATCTTTACAATTTTTCTGAAGTTACACCAGAAAGCCAGAAACTATTTACAAGCATAAGATCATGTAATTCTATGACACAAACACATCAGTGTTAAAGCCATATCATAAAATATATTAATGCCGTTACCATTCCACTAACAAATATTCAAAAGCCACATAGAAAAAGGAAAAAATCATGCATTTAAAATCCATCACACCAAAGAAACATTAAAACGGAACACTATATTAACAAAGTGAAGTTTATAAAGGAGTAGTGAGCATTAAAAAACTGATGAAAGACACCAAAAAAAAAAAAAAAAAGAAACTCACACTATCCATTGATGTGGTGCCAGATGATTGTAATCCAGTCTGCTGCGCTGGTGGTACAGATGTAGTGCTCTGAGATGCAGAGAACATCCAAGGTTGTCCTCCAGTAGGTGCATTCATCTGATGAGGAGCCTGGTATGGAGCTACTGAATTAGAATTATCTTGCTGCTGGCCATAAGATGGCATGAACTGAAAGCAAAAAACAATGTCGAATGAGTTAGGAATTTATATATGGACTAAACAATACAGACAAAAAAAACTAAGATTAGAAAATTATATGGCAACCATACAGTATATGAAGAATGTGGAGGTGCCCCAGAAACAGCTAACCCAGGCATATGATTGCCTAAATGAGGAACAGTTTGCTGTGATTGTGGTGGAGCAGATGTAAGCGGCCTGCTTGTCTGAAGGTATGGCGCAGGATGGGTAGGCTGAATTGGTCTAGGATTCAATTGTTGCATATGTTGAGAATACTGCAAGTGCTGGCTTTGAACAACAGTCATCCCAACATTTGAAGAAGAAATACCTTGTCCTACAGATCCAAATTGTTGTGAAGCTGCCGGTGCAAATTGCTGCCCTTGCTGGGCTGGCATCGCTGGCCGAAACTGCAGAAAGAGTTGTAAGAGTGACTGTAACAGATTCTTACAAGAGAACAACTAACAGAAGTTGGTAAAATGTACAGAAGAAGAAATTACTTGCATGGGTAAGGAAGAACCAAAACTTTGAGGACCAAAGGATCCAACTGCTGTAGGTGGAAGAGGCTAATGCAAAGATAGATTGATAGTTATAAGAAAGAGAGAGATGCAGGGAGGAAGGCACGAAGAGGAAATATATCAAGAGAACCATCATGTGCATTTGTAAATTGCAGTAACTAGTAGACGAAAACAAACAAAAATCTCCTACAATTAGCATTTGATATTTCATAAAGCAAATATTGGGGGAAAAATTTGACCGCGCATATCTCAAATCCCAATGTCATCATTATTGATTGTATAAGATAGATATTAGATATGATTAAAGAACATGATGGTTATATCTTACACTGCCAAGAAAACCAACATGATGACTCAGTAAGACTCATCACTATGGGTTTATGACGCCATTGTGAATGGACAACACTCACAAAATACACCATTGCAAGTACATATGGCAAAGGTTTACTCTTCTTCTTCTTTTTTGTTTTTTTCGGGCGGGGGGATGGGTTGTGACAGACAAATGAGCTCTTCTCCAAACAACCATTTAAGTTCTCAAAGTTAAAACACGCAACCAAAGCAAACAAATAATTTAAACATAAAAAGGCACTACAGGGAGATTCTCTGTCAATGCAGAGCCATATGTTACCTGCATACTGGGGGGCTGAGAATTATTGGCCATTTAACATAGATTTCCCTGCAAAGTGCCAAAAGCAGCGTAAATCAACGTGGATATTTAAATTAAACATATTTTCTTCCCCTTCAGGCCCGTCCTTCTAATTTAAATGTTCTGAGGTTAAAAATGTTGGAGTTACATCTATGTGAAATTTATTTCCTTCCATTGCCTTACTCTCTGTTCCCCTCAACCCCAATACACCACAAAAGAATGTTCCAGCTTCTTCCATTGCTATCGAAGCCGGAAAGTGCAAAGGAATAAACTCATTTTTATCGTGCCCCAGAACAATTCATACAAATCTTGCTCACCACACAATTCCTTTAGAGTTTAGATACGTTTTATGATTTATTTAATTTAGGGGCCTTGATAACGAGTGTCACTGACCAGCAAGAGTTCTGATGTCGCCCTTCAAATTAAATAACCTACCGCACAAGGATGTGGAACGGAAAGCTAAATTAAAGCAAGGAGTCTCGGACAATGACTAATAGCGAACATAGGGTGAGAACATAGAACTATCCTCCGAAAAGAAAAGAAAAGATCGAACAAAAAGCTAAACAATTTCTCCATCTACTTCTTTGAGGACCTTGACCTTATCCAGGAAACTCCCCAGGACCACAAGCCATATCGTCTTAATTTTATAGATAGAGAACAAACTTAATATTGATGCAATGAAAATACGCCAATTCCAGGATGAAGAAGTTAAATTCAGTACTAGAACGGAAAAGGAGATTGGATCAAGAGCCAGAAGAATAATTTGTGACATCGGCGAACTCACCAGTATTAGGGTTTTACGAGGGTTTGAAGTGTCCAGACTCCAGGCACGAAAGCGAACGAAAACAGTGAGGACCGAGTCGCAGAGTTAAAACACAGAGGAATGAACATATGACTCAAATTAAGAAGCGTTCATTTTGATAATAACGTCCATATATTGTGCTATTTACATTGATGCCACGGTCATGCATGTCCTCTCGTCAATTGATTAATGATTTTCATTCACAGTTAAAAATATATATAATGTTCTACCAAAAAAATACAATTTTTGTGAAGTTGTATTTTAAGACTTTATTGGAGGAAAAAAAACTTAAATTTTCTTATAAAATATATTAAGACTTTAAAACTTTAATTTTTAATTTATATTTCATCCGGTCCTAATTATAAGAGTTAGTTAACTTTATGGGAGTGATTAAGAAAGCTAATTAAATTACTTTAGAGTATTTGTATTTTCATTTTTTTCTTCAAACTAATTAGTTTGACTAATAAACTAACATATAATCTAAAGATTCACGACATATGAAATAATTAAATACTCCCTCTGATCCTAATTATAGGAACAATTTACCGTAATTTGGAGGGATTAAGGAAGGAATTTAAATTAGTTAATTATGTATATTTTCCTAAAACACCCTTACCCAAAATTTAAAATGACATTAGCCCTGCCATTAACAATGTTGATGTCAATGATCTTAACTAACCTCACGGCCAATTTATTTTTATTTTTTAATTTTAGTAAAATCATGTTAGTTGTTTTTTTTTTTTTTTTTTGGTAAAAGAGTTTATTTTTATTTGTTACTGTCAATTAGTAATTTATTGATTGTCAGGTTTAATTCCTTTTTGTTGATAATTATCGGATGTACATTTTTTTAAATGGAACAGTTAAATAGTTTACCGCGTATGATAATACAAACTGTCAAGATGACTTTTATAATACAAGGCAAGTTAGGCAACAATGAATAATGAATTTCACACACAGATATAAAATATATAGGTATATTATTAAATTATTATTGTCTTTAATTATTATTGAAAAAGTATAAATAGGGGTATTATAGGAAAAAATTGACAAAAGTTTAAAATTTGCTTTTATAATTAGGACTAAAACCAACTCCAAAATTTGCTCCTATAATTAGGATCGGAGGGAATAACTTATTTAAGCCTTCCTTAATTTCTTCAAAAAAATCAATTAAACTTTTATAATTAGGACCAGGAGATAGTAGTTCATTATAATTACTCAAAAATGCATCACCAGCACAGTCCGCTACGCGCGACACATCCTGGAAGTGATTTTTTTTTTTTTTTTTTTTTTTTTTTCATGGCTATGTTATACATATTCTTTATATTCGAACTGTATAAATTTTGTTTTGAGATGTTCTAATTAATCATGTGCGGAGATAATGCTCTTTTTTTTTTTTTTCCCATCAAAGTGATAATGCTTTGACATATGAAATATATAGACATGACAGTGGGGTTGCTATTTGAATAGCTCAGATTATTTCTACTTGTATTTGACCAAAAAAAACTAGGAATTGGTTTCTCTCATCATTATATTCTGGGTACATAATTAGTGTAGGGGTTTGGGGGTGCTGCCCCCGATTTTTTTTTTTTTTTTCAAAAATGACCAAAGCAAATTAGTTCATTAGAAAAGAGAATTACAAAATTAGGATGCCAGGCTTCATTACCAATCAAAACTCCTCTTTGGGAATATTATAAGCTATATAGTTTACTTAGTAAATATTCTACCTAATTAACCAGCATAAGAGAACTAATGACAATAACTACTACTCTTCAACATTCATCTTATGCCTAGCAGAAACATGATAGCATTACAAAATACCCAATTCCTATAAGGCATGCATCTTAAGTCACTGATCAATCTAATAACATAATGAGTATAAAAATGAATATTGAAATGCCCACTGAAAACTAGTTAAGGGAATCATTGCAAAAACAATACATATATCTATCGACGTTGTAACATCTTCCAATTTAGAGGACAATTATTAATTACTAACTTAATTAAACCATTTATTAAAATATTTTGTGCACATAGTTAAGCTATAGATTTCATTAGGCCTATATTTGTAAACTAGATATAGCTTTAGAATTTGTCAAAATATCCGAAATATACTCGAGTATGCCAAGTGAGCCCTAATGTGACAATCTACAATAGTTCAACATGTACCAAAAGGTTGGAAGCACTACCGTTAGCAAAAATAGTTTAAGCTTCCGAACCCTTCCCTGATTAACCCACACGAGAACTATCACCTGAAAAATGTTTGTAACCATCAATCCAGCTCATTATAAATGCTAATATGTGCTCGTGAGGTGCCAAGTGGAACATTTTACAGAACAAAATACTAAATATATAACTTACGAATTCATTAAACCAAATCACTAATTTTGTAATAAAATTTCTATATCAAATTTCATTTCATGAATCACATATATAACATGCCAAGTGAAATATCGATACCCTGACAATCCTTATCACTCCCCATCCTTATAACCGCTGACAGAACCCATGGGCTGTAACGTAATAGGTGTAGTCTCTATGACAAGACAACACCAAGCTCTCCAATAATGAGGTATAGTCCGGCCAAAGACTACATAACTCATATCGGACCATGGGTTCCCGTTCCTTCGAATATGGGAAGGTGTCACTATCCCAATCGGCCGACCCTAATCCGGCCAAAGGATTAGGATGATACCAAGGGCAATATCCCATTATCCATCCACTTTGGGCCTTGTGCGCTCGGTGGTGGCATACCACGTGGTATTACATACACAATAACTCTCATCATCACTCCACAACCATCACAGTTCCACAACATCATAATCTTGACATGAATATATGAAATTCCAAACAAGATTTATGACAGTGTGCATCGTCACAATAATCAATAAGATGATGATATTTATTCAGCTCAAGAAACCATAAAAAGTACATTTTCCATAACATATAATATCACTAATCATTCCAAAAATAAAATCCCACAAGACAACTTCATAAAAAAACATAGCTTTCATAAATTAAAAATCACTCACAAATCATCATACAAGTAAGTACAGTGAGTGAAAAGTGGTTACCTCAAGTTCTTGACACGATACTAAGCGTAAGAGAAATCGTCCCTTTAAAAATAAATATATAATTATATGTTAATAAAATTAACAATAATCACTAATATCATAATTTAAATAATTAATTAAACAATTATTTCCCTTTAGTTTTCTTAGAAAAATGACAATTTATCTATTCCTTAATTTTTAACCAAATACTAACTTTTATAAATATAACCTAATTTATTAAACAATTTCCAAACCTCCACATACTCAGAATCATATCAACTACTATACTTTAAAATCTCAAATCCTAATTCATATATTTCAAGATTTAGCAAAACTAACTGATTAAACCTTAAATAATACCTCTAGTAATTCAACTAGATATCTTAAACTTTATTTAATCGGTAGAAATTATCCTATATGACATAAATCCTAAATTCTTCTAAATAGAAAATAACTTTAAATTTCCACAACAACCTATTAACAAATCTAAACCGATTAAAGTTATTTATCAATTATGCTCTTCATATATACAGACTTCTATTATCAAAACTCAAAATTTTACCAATATTCTAATCCTAAAATTTTTAATAATCAATACTATATTATCTTTACTAAAAAAAAACACGTAAAACAACTTTTATGAAGAAAATTTATTGAAAAGATGCTATTCTAGCTATCTAAATAATTTTATAAAATAAATAACGTACTAGACTCTCTCCTCGTCCTTCGTCACTCCCACTCTTTCTCCGGAAGACACACACACGCACACTATTCTACACAACACACACACATTTATATATAGATAAAGGGGTATGGCGGTGGATTAGGAGATAATCCACGCCACACACATACCCCATAATTATCTATTAGGTGGCAGCAATTGCTGCCACCATTTTTATTTATTTTTTTTTTTTTTTTTTAATATTAAATATTTCATTATCTTTTCACCTTTCTTCTTTTATACAGTTTTGTCTTCTTTTTTTTTTTTTTTTTACAATCACTATTTATTATTTCTATACTTTTATTCTACCAATTTCTTTTATTATCATAAATGATATTTTATATGCAAACCTTATTTTGATAATTATACAATAAATTTATGTATTATGATTAATTAATTTTTCCTTATTTGTGATTAAATCCTAATATAAAAATTAGGATGTTACGTACGTAAAATTAGGATGTACGTTCGGTGAAAATGGGGGGGGGAAGCAACAAAAAAACTTACCTATAGTTTGCTCAAACAATTTCCTTCAATTGATTTAAAATTATTGTTGGTCATTACCAGCCGTAACCTACAATAACTAATACCACAAAATTCCAAAATCGAATGGGACTAAAATGGATTCAAGTGCTCCATGATTAACAATGCCAAATTTTCTTAAAGACACAGATTGAAAACCCTAACCTCTGTGGAAGAAAGGCGACAGAATTTATCGGGGGATCTGGAATGGAGAGGGCCAGAGGGGGATCTAGAAGCACTGATGGTGGACGAGAGGCCGAGAGCGGAGAGCAATTGATGGCGGGATCTAGAACGGAGAGGGGGGATCTAGAACTCTGGAAGTACTGACGAGAGCGGAGACGGAGAGTGATCAACGGAGCCGAGAACGGAGTGAGAGAACGAGAGCGGAGACGGAGAGTATCGATTCGAATGGGGCAAAAAAAAAACGATGGAGAGACTGAGAGAACGGACGATGAAATGGGGAAAGGGAAATGGGGAAAAAAAAGGAAAAAAGACGATGAAATGGGAAAGGGAAAAAAAGAAGGATAAAGACGAGATGGAGGTTCGAACCTAAGAACCTTAAGCTAAAGATATGAAGTCTTAACCAACTATACTATCCATACATATTGTTACTAAATTCTCTCAATTTTTATATATATATATTTTTTATGGGTTCACTTGCCCCCATTGGCACAAGTGTAGCTCCGTCCCTGATTCTCCTCATCTCTCCTCATCTCATCTCCACCTTTGATCTTTCTCCTCAATCAATCTAGACCGTTAATTTGAATTAATCTTGACTATCCCATCCTAGAGTACTTTTTAATATCAGTCAGTATTTTGAAATAACTTTTCAAGATCCTATGTTAGGATCTTGAAAAAATATTTCACTGTACTGACTGGTATTAAAAAAAATACTTCAAGATACTGACTGGTACTAAAAAATACTTTAATATATTGACTGGTATTAAAAAAAATACTTCATTATATTGAGTGGTACTAAAAAAAATACTTCATTATCTTAAGAAATTATTTTAAGAATTTTAAGATATTTTCGATCGATACTAAAAATATATTTTAGAACACTAACTAATACTAAAAAAAGAGAGATAAGGAGAGATGTGTACAAACCGTGCCAAAGAGAGGATCCGAACCCAAAAAACTAACTCCTTGTGCACCACAACAACAAGAAGGAGGAGGTTACTATTTGATAGGAGCATAGATAATTTTTCATAAAGCTTATCTAACTGCTACTTGTACATAGGGGTGGAAATAGGCCAGGGGCCTGTGGCTTGGCCTGTCATGCTAAAAGGCCTGTTTTAAGGCATGTTTGTCTTAAAAGGCTAGGCCTAGGCCTTTAAATAGGCCTGACAAGCCGGCCTATTAAGAATAATTAGTTTTTTAAAAATAATATATTAATTAATATCCTCCCACCCTCCCTCACTCAAAGCCTCTCCCGTTTACCCTTTCAAACCTAGAACCCCGAGTCCCTAAATCAATTTCCCTTACTTAAGCCCTGTTTTTGGCTTGTTTACGTTCGTTTTCTACTGCTGTTTACGTTAGGCTTGTTGTCTACCAGTAAAAAATATAGGCCACAGGCCAGGCTCAGGCTAAAATTTTAGCCTGTAACAGGTCACAGGCCAGGCTCAGGGCACTTCCTTACATGGTGAGGTCGGGCCTGTTTCCACCCCTACTTGTACGCCGCAGCCGCCGCCACAAATAATGAATATCTCTATTAAGACTTTAAAACTTTAATTTAAAACATATTTATTTAATTTGGTTAAATTAATGAATATAATTAAAATGGTATGAATTTTCTAAAAATACTGTAATCATCTTTATTAACTCTCTCCTACTTGATTATTATTAAAGGAGCATCAATAGAAGTAACTTAAGAAAAAATTGAAAAATTGAAAATGATATTTTATATTTAAAACTAAGATCAACTCCCTAAATATATCATATGTTAAAAATTAGAATTATTAATTTATCTCTCTTCTCCTATATTATTTTATTCACCGCCTTTTTCAACCTACATATTAATTAATCTAAATTTGTGGTTTACAGCAAAATAACTTAAACCACATGATAAAACGTCTCTCTAGTTTATACATCATTAACTTATTTTTCTAACACCAAGGGGAATAGTCAAGCAAAAAGGGTTAGTCCCCCACACCGTGATAAATTAAAGTTCAAATTTCTGTTAAAAAAAGTGTCTAATAGTAGCTCACACTAATTTAGAAAGAAATCGTTTCGGTTGGATTTGAGTTGATTAGCAAGCGGCCATGTCTTGGAAATGAATAAATTGGAAGGGCCAAGTCAAAGAAAGACGTTGAATAATTTTGATTGGGCGAGAGCGAGGGTGTTGCTTTTCTTGGACTCTGCTGGAAAAACCGGCACTGCTAGTGGAGTACTGGCCATAATAAATTCAATGCACCCACATGTAAGTGAAGTACTGGCCATAATAAATTCAATGCACCCATATGTAAGCAAGTAGATTGTACATATATAGTAATTGTTCCATGAAAATGAAATACTTAGCATTACAAACTATCCTGGTAGTTGAACTCTGAGTCTCTGACACGCAGTGGAAGCGACATGAAAAAAATGACATACATACATAATTACCAGGATTGGTGCACTCACATACTGCAGCTTCTGGATTAACTACATTAGTGAAACCATTGTGCTAATTTGAAGTCCTAACATGCATGGGCAGAGTAACAAGGAAGAACATGCATGTACTTGGCTATGTTGGACCAAATGAAGCTTCTTTTATTACCAGCAGTGGCGGAGGTGGCCGATGGCTTTAAGGGGCTCTGAGTGCAATTCCTGTAAGCTTTAAGAAAAGGGTCGTCTTCCTTCTGACGATGATTCTCTTTCATCTGAACCGTACAGAGAATCGGCGGTGGAGCCGCCTGCCGCCGGCTGTCACCCACTGCTCGTACGCTGTAAGGCCCAGTTAACGAGCATGGCGGAGGCGATAGCTCATATTGATGAGTGGTGTGCCTAAGTGTGTCTTTTTTGGAGCGTCGAAGAGGAGCAACCTTGGAGAGACCAGGACTGTATTCCCAGGAGAAGGGAACATTAACTGGAGAGCAGTAAACCTCGTTAGAGCCATAGCTTCTGATGCTGTACTTCCTCTGCAGCATCATCAATGTGGTCGGCTGCATCATCAGCTGCTCACTCTTCTTCATCTGATACATAAATTCTAGCTACTTAAATGATCATGGTTTCATGCTTCTTAAGGATGGTGACAATATATATATATATGTAGATATTGAGTTAGCTTGTGGAGTAATCCATGGAAACATATATAACATCCTAGTGAGACGAAAATATATGCAACTGCACGTAGATTCGCGTACACACGTGGTGGTTCATGCTAAATAAATGAAATAAAGAAAGCGTAGAAACTGGAGCTCTTGTTCCACTTTACAACACTAGCAAGCTTCCATCTGTTAGACTAAAAGATAAAATATTGATTGGACTTGCCTGCTCTTCATTCTGTTGTCCTTCCTCAGATAAATACATAGGTACTTAGGTTGTTTAAAAAGTTTAATTAGTTTGATCAGTACGTATTAGTTGAACAATTCGGGAAGATTAATGCCGAAGCAAGGAATGGTAAATTGGGATTTAACAGTCTTTACATCAAACGACGTATGTACTTTAAGAAATTCTCTCGTGGTTGAAAGAGAGTTTTCGCATCCAATGTTTGATGTTGATTATCTTGTCTTGTGGCTGTAGTTTACTATATTGTTTCGTACAGGGAGAAGTTTGTTTTTTGAAGAAACATTAAGACAGGTATATATGGCACATTTTAGTTTGGTATTTTCTTCAAATACAGTTGCAGGTTAACGTTGTAACATTTTTGCGTAGGTATGCCATCGTTGTCAAGGAGCAACAAGCAAAGACACGGATCAGGGGGTCAAATAATCAGTTTCCGTCATTTCGATTCAGACAGAGAAAATTGTTGGGCCAGTCGCTGGCAGAAATCTTTAGAGAGCTTTTTCGTCAACATTAATTCAAAGCACGAGTTCGTTTGGAGTTAGTTTTTAGTCTGATATTGATCGGGTGAATGCTTCTGAGTTCTGGTTCATTTGAGGCGATATTGACATATGACCGACCTCAGCTCGTCTTTTTAAACTACGTTTTGGTTTGTGATAAGTCCGATGTTGCTTCAAAACACAGCTAAAATATTATGAAGTCTGATGTGCTCTGTAATTTTAACGTGGTCCAGACACTTGAGTACGACAATCTTTTCAGCCAATCCTTCGTGGCTGGTATTCCGATGGTTGGAAACAAATATGTTTGGTTCCATTGTATCCATCTTGGATCAATGTGTCGATGGAGGAAAAGATGGTACGAAAAAGTTCCGACCTCATAGTCATGATAACAGCGAAAACACATGGGTCACCAGTTGACCGAGCCATGTTGGGCTAACTGAGATGTTGGGCCAAATTACCGTCTTTTCTTTCTTCTCTCCATCTCTCCTTTTTTTTTTTTTTTTTTTTTTTTTTTTTTCTGTATAAATTAAAAGCCCCTTAAGAAGAGATAAAAAGTGAAGGGTTTATTTGTGAACGATCTATAAGGGTTTTGTTAGGTGTTTTTTGAGTCTACAGACATGCTCTAACCTTGATAAAAAGAAGTGGGGTTCAGGAAAAAAAGAAAATAATTTATAAAACATTAAATATCAATTATTAAGATGTTGATCACTGATCATAAGGTTAAAAGAAGGAAAAGGAAGAAGGAGATAACTTAAGCCCATACCTATATATGCTCATCTTTGGCAGGATTCACATTATATGCTTCTCCCCTTTATGTTTATTATGTGCTCATCCCTCTAATTAGAGGGATAGAGACATTTTTTTATTTTGATTAAATTATATCGCGATCCCGAAATTTTTTTGACTTTCGATTATCTCAAATTAATTAATTTTTAGTCCTGTATTTATAAATATTTTTTCTGTAACACTAATATCTTGAAAATTAATTAATTTGATATATTTGGATACAAAAAAATTTATGATGCAACATATAATTTAATATAAAATAAATAAATAAAAATGCCCTCATACCTCTAATTGGAGGGATGAGCACATAGTAAGCATGCAAAGAATAAGCATGGAATGTGAACCTATTTTCGGCATGACTGAATTGTTCCCACAAATAAGTCCCTAAATTCTAATTCAAACTTAAAAAATTGACGAATGTTTCGTGCACTTTCATGTTTAAAACAGATGAAAGGCATCAGTACTCGAAGAAGACTTGTAAATGCATTTCACTAAGCCGTTCAAAACATCAACGTGATTCAAACTCTTGTTCTTATAAAGTATGAATTGCATTTTTTATTAGTTGGATCAACAGTTATTAGCTGTTTAGTAATATTTTATTAATGCATTGGTAATAACCAATCAGTGAAGGTTTTCATGTCGGTCACTAGTTACCTTGGTCAACAGTTATTAGCTGTTTAGTAATATTTTATTAATGCATTTCACATAAGGTGTTTGTCCCTTATGTGCTTCTTATACAAAAAAAAAAAAAAAAAAAATATTATTTTTATATATGTTATATATTTTGATTAAATTATATGTTGCTTTCTGAAAACTTTTTTGCATCCAGTATTTTAAATTAATTAATTTCCAGTTCTACATACGAAATATGTCTGTAACACCGGTATTAAAACTAATTAATTTGAAATATCTTGGATAAAAAAAAAAATCAAAAAGCAACATATAATTTAGTCTAGATAATTAAAATTTAAAAATAAATAAATAAAATGAGTTTGTCCCTCTAATAAGAAGCACATTAGGACAAGTACCTAATATGAACCCGTTGAGATACCATGTTCGATCTTACCTATATTTAGATGGAGAGAAAATTATCAGGAATAATATTACAAGGGAAAACTCCAAAAAATAGTAATTTTCTTTACCTTTTTCTAAAGTTTTCATTTATAATATTCCCTCCCCTTTTATCTTTATCCGAATATAGGTAAGTGGTGATGGGTGTACGTGTTTAAACTGTCCTGCTCGAAAGAAAATGAAGGTTTTCACAGTGCCATGTACAGGTTTGTGATATATGGAGAATATTCTGTAAGCGGCGATTATGTTATAATTAGTGCTGTATATTAACAATGTCTAATTTTGAAATAAGTATGTGCATTGCTAATTACTCCCTCCGAACAAGTTTATTTTTTTGGAGAAATATTCAACATCATTAAATTACATTATAGTATTTTTATTTTTATTTTTCTCCAAATTAATTAGTTTAATAAACTAATATATAATCTAAATATACACAATATATGATATGATTATATAACTTTTTTAATCTCTCCATAAAAAAGTCGATCTGATCTTATAATTTATGTCATGTATATTAAAATTAGAGAAAACAGTTGTTTCGGTCAAAATATGGCACCCGTCTAACATTTCTCTAAGGAAGATTCTGATTAGTATTTAGTCTTATAATAGGCATGTATGTGTTCCACAATTAAATGAAGCCAACTACTATTATTTCATATAAAACAGTGGCCAGCTGGGTCGTTGTCATCACCTTTTGTTTCTGCATCACTCTGGTATTTAATTAATTAAATCTGTAATATGTACGTAAAATATATAATTCTGCTGCGTGCAGGCTTTCGTTTTAATTAATACGTTTCAAATGATTGTTGTCATGGGTTTGATGAGCAATATATTAAAGAGGTTAAGAGTTTCTTTGAGAGAGAGCAGAGCTTTCTGCAGATTTAATTATTGAGCAACTTGATGAAGAAGATGACCACTTCAATTGTCTTCTCCCTTACCCTTCTGGCCTAGTCTGCGCATGTTGGCTTCCATCTTCTTTATATGATTCACTGTATCACTTAAGTATTAAACAAAACTTTCTGTGGAAGCATAACCCCACTGTAAAGTTAGTGACCTGTAATTGCAGCATTACCATCTCCCCGTTCAGATTCTACTTAAGTACCCATCAATGATATCATCAATATGATAATCTGTAATCTAATAATTAATGTGTATACTTTGAATTGATTGAATTAGTTTTTAGAAAATTGTATTTTGAGAGAATTAATCACTTTAAAAAAGTTGTACCAATGAGTTTTAGTCCAAATCATGATTTTGGGGTTCAAATCTATTTTTGTTTTGGATGAGTAATTATTTAGTATGCTCCGAAGTTCTAAACGCCCACTTATATAACATTTTATAGGATAAAATGACATATGACACCCTAATTAATGTTATTTTCTAGCATTGTTTTCTAATAGCATTTAGCATTTTAACCTTATTGGTGCCTCAAGCATCCTGATAATGAATATTTTTTTGGGGCATCCAATAACATCTGATATTATTGTTTGTTACATCTAGTATATTAATTTTAGGGAAAAGGATAAAAATATCATTTAAATTTTAAAATCTTAAATAAGTGATTTTCTACAAAAATAAGTTGTCAATTGATATATTTTTTTAGTCAATATCTATATTGTTATAGATAACAAGACTGATTTAAAATTTTAAAGGTCAAATAGTATGTTCATCCTTACTTTAATTTTATGTATGATATAGATTGTTAAATAGACTAGAGGGTTTCAAAATGGTATGGGGAGAAAAATTAGGAATGTCCAGTCTTCGTCTTTTTGTCTTGACAATTGGTCCTGCATGAATAGGTCTCTCATTAATTTGGTTTAAGGTTATGAATATCTCATTGAGCGGAGTGAGAGTGTGGGAGAGTATGTGATGGAAGGGGGTGAGTGGAATAGAAAAAGATGGAATACTGGTTTCCTTCACATATAATTGATCGAATTGTTTGTGTGCACCTTCCACGTGAGGATAGAGGAGAGGACAAAATATTCTGGAACCATTCTTAATTAGATGGTTTTTTTTTCTCTCAAATCGGCATATCATTTTCTTTTTTGAGGAAGTATATGGGTTGGGGATAACATATGGAAAATCCTATGGAGATGGTTTGTTCCGGAAAAGATTATAGCCTTCATGTGGTTAGCTGCTCATGGAAAAACTCATACATCGAAGTTGAGGATGTAGAGAGAATTGGAGAACCTACTACTTGCCCTTTTAGATGCGAGATGGATGGATTTGGTGGTGCATATGTTGCGGGATTGCTCCATTATCATGAGTGTTGGAAATTAGTGGTCAAACATGAAAATTTAAACATATTCTCTTCTTCACAGCAACAAGGTGGATCAAATAGAATTTGACTCATGAGATTAGTAAATAATATATGGAGAAGGTTTCGTGGCCAACCTTGTTCAAGTATCTTTGCTAGGATGCATGGGTTTCACGCTGTAAAAAGTTGTTTGATTGTGAGGTGACTGATATGAGATTGAATGCACAACATAGTTTCTTTAAAGTATGTTCGGATAAGGATATTCTCATAACAGAGGATATGAAGAAGAGGATTAATAGTTTTCATATAGATTGGAACCAACATGAAGAGGACTTCATCCAAGTAGTAGTCAATGACTCAATCTTGGAGGATGGAACAATGACTCAATCTTGGAGGATGGAAGGAGTGGATATGAATTATATGTTGAGAGGATATGATCAACATCTTTCTTTTAAGGATATTATGGATTATATTATGATGCTTATTTATAAAGATTGACTTATAGGCTTCAATTGCAAATAAACATAAATAGTTTTTTAATGTTCCTCCATGGACTTTTTGTAGAAACAATTCATCTGTATTGAGTTTGTTTGGGGACACTAAAAAATTAAGGCCTACAAATATGTTGGTCTAAAGGGTATATAAAGATTAATTTAATTCTTCTTCGCCTGGGTGAACTCCTCCGTTCGCAATTAATGCGGATGTATAGACCTAGGGTATGAATTTATATGTTGAAAGGACCTACCTCGTCTCTTCCATTCATTGTCGTTTACGAACGACCTTGTAAAGTTGTAATGACAAAAACAGAACAGAATGGTGAAGTATACGCATAGCTTTGATTGGTAAACAGAAACTTTGGGCGATTTCAACTTGATGTTAATTCATGGGAGATAACTTGATGATGGTTGCATGATATGCTGTTAATTACAGTTCCTCTGGCTCTTGATGATGGTTGCATGATATGCTGTTATATTTAATTATTTATTGGTGCTCGCTTTGTTTTAATCTATAAGGAGATGCTTTCTTGCCACCGAATGGGTTTCTCAATGTTTTAATGATATATCTTATATCTAGATTTATTTTATGAGTTTATTTTTCACTAGTTATGGCGGGAATCTTAGTTTCTTCGGAACCGCCACGCTTTAATTGTATAGTTTGAGAAATGCATGGCATGGAAATTTAGTCTCATTTGACTCGTCGATCCCCAACCTTTCATATTTTCAATGTTGAACATGTATTTTTGAGTTGTTCTTTGAATGCTAATGCAAGTAGTTCTTTGAATGCTAATGCAAGTAGCAACATCCTCCATGAATGTTTTATATTTATAAATGCGCTAATACTCAATGTTCATATTTTTTGTTGTGTCAAGGCCCTTTGGTTGTGTATTTGATATTTGATTTTTTTTTCCTTTATAACATTTTGATGTATTTCATTTTAACAATTTTAATACTCGTTTGTGTTAACTTGCTCATTAGTGACATAGAAATATGACCACCATAGCGAGAATGGGATGTAGAGTCTACTAAGACTTTCATTGACTTATGCATTGAGCAAATATATAAAAAACAACGACTTGGACAAGGAAATCAAATAGTTCAAGAACGATTTCAACATTCAGGCGAAACTGTTAGTAGGATTTTCCACAAGGTTTTAAAAGCTTCTTACAAGCTTGCAACAAAAAATATCAAACTGATCCGGAGTTTCGTCAGTGTCACACAAAAATAGTCGGTGATCCACGATATCACCCATTTTTCAAGGATTGCATAGGAGCAATTGATGGAACTCACATCAGGTGTGTGGTGAGCCAATCCAAGCAAGACAAATATATTGGAAGAAAGGGATATCCAACACAGAATATCATGGCTGTCTGTGATTGGGATATATGCTTTACTTTTGTGTTGGCAGGATGGGAGGGTACTGTACATGATGCTCGTGTCTTCCGGACTGCGCTCGAGTCTTCAACTATGAACTTCCCCATCCACCTGAAGGTATATCTCTAAAATCCCTACTTCAATTATATTTAATTTAGTCTTTATTTCACATTTCCTATAATTTAACAATGTTGTATGAATGTCAACATTTATCAGGGAAATATTACTTGGTCGAGCTTTGGCTATCCAACATCGGTTGGATATATTGGTCCATATACATGTGAGTGGTATCACCTTCCAGAATTTAGGCGACAGTCGAGATTTCAAAATTCCAATGAGTACTTCAATTTTTATCATTCAAGTTTGAGGTGTACGATAGAAAGGACGTTTGGAGTCTGGAAGAATAGGTTTCGCATCTTGCAAAATATGCCCCCATATAAATTTGAACACAAGTCCGCATAGTTTGCGCAACAATGGGGATACATAATTTTATCCGGA
This sequence comes from Acacia acuminata, assembly GCA_019022655.1. Classification (NCBI taxonomy): domain Eukaryota; kingdom Viridiplantae; phylum Streptophyta; class Magnoliopsida; order Fabales; family Fabaceae; genus Acacia; species Acacia acuminata. The sequence continues at coordinate 1,686,882 of JAFJYI010000015.1, forward strand.
AATATTCCCAAAATGATGTGGAATTTGATCAAGTGAAGAAGGAAATATGGGTGATGAAGATAATGATGATCCACTTGATAATGATGATCCACTTGATGAAGCATCCTCATCAAATGATCTTCGTGATGAAATCGAAATGAACTTGTAGGGACTAGGTTTGATTAAGAACTTTATTGTGTTGTAATTTATTTAATGGAATTTTACCATTTTATTTGGTAAATTTATATTTATATTTGATTTTTTATCCCAAATTATTACATTTTATACGGCACATATGCGTGTGTGTGAGATTTGATTAGCCATGCTCTTTTTTTTGTAGCTATTAAATGACTTCGCTACTACTATCCCAAACACAAATTTTTCTTCTTGATCAACCTCATCCTTTTATTTAAGAGGTGGACGTGGATGAAGACTATGAGTCTTTGCTATCTTGATGTCATCTTTCTATTAAAGCTATGATCCCAATATTATTAAGAAAAGAAGACTGGAGGGTTAGAAACCACCACAAGTCCATAACATAATTGGGAAATAACAACTCTGTGCAAAAAATAAAAATAAAAAAATTGGGAAATATCAACGATAGATGTTAACTTACGCAATCTCTCGTACATATGGTCATATCCATCAATCATGAACAGCATGGCATGCGTTGGGTTTCATTTCTTTATGTCCGTTTCATCTTTTTACCATTGAAAAAACTCTACTAAAAGTTTGTTTGCATCAATGTATTTTTTGAAAAATCTAGCTGAGGTCCAAAATCTACAAAAAATATCAAAAAAATCTCTAGACTTGTCTATAATATAGATGGACTTGTCAATATGATCACATAAGTTGTTTCAATTGATATATATGAGCTTGTTCATAGTCATTCCATGACTTATCGATATAGTGATATATACTGGTCAATTGGGATGATTTAGTTAAGATTGGCAAGCTTGTTAATGGTCATTTTATGACTTGTCAATATAATTACATACAATTGTCAACGAGAACTACGCTTTAATTAATACATATGAGTTTGTCAATGACTTATTAATAAGTTAAGTTTACATTTAGAATCTATATCAATAAAACCTCTTAAGAACTTTTTTGATGGGGAATTCTGTATTGAAATTTTTTGATGTTTTTTCTTGACATCCACGCCGGACTAAGATTTTCCTTATATTTTTCCATGAAGCAAGATTTGTTTATTGTTTTTGCATTGTACGGAAAGATACATTTAGATTTAAGGCTTGTGGATGACTAGGATGATGATGAACTTGGAGAAGTTGAGTTTGGCTGGCAGTGAAATAAATTGAGAAAAAGGAAAAGGATTAAAAGATTATTGTTGATGATGAGGGTAAAGATAAGTGGGGAGCTACAGATAACCATGTAAAGCACACAGAGAGAGAGAGAGAGAGAGGCCAAATGGATCAGTACTAGTATTATATTAAGGAGGAGGGGGAGTGTGATTAATATAATGAGGCACGAACCAAATCTTAAAAAGATTGTTCTCTCTTAGCCATAAGCTCATCATTGCTAATGAAAACTGGACCACATATCTCGGAATGTGGACCGCATGAGCTTTCAGCTTCCCCGCCTGGTATGAGCCTCCGCCTCTCTCTTTTTCCTTTGCTGGTCTTTAAATAATGGATTAGTTTCACGTAATTCTAGAGATGAATGAATCTATATTATTTATTTATCATCGTAAAGATATAATAATACAAGGATCTCTCCCCATCTGCTTGCCTTTCATATGGCTCTCCGATTAAGGTGGGTCAATGCCTCTTAATCTAATAGTATATCTGAAGCGACAAAACCTCTAAGAATTTGGGATTCCATATCACCGCGTTCATGTTCAAGTTATAATAATATTCATCCATCCACACTAGGCTCATTATTTGTTCATTTTCATATACATCTCTTCCATGTCAGAAATTTGCAGATATATGATCGTAAAAATGGAAACTTTAGGTTAGCAGCAACTCCATTGAATCCACTGATCTTGTTTAATAGTATTCAAAGCAAGCAACTTGTAATATGTTAAAACTCCAATAATGGGAATATATATTGGGAAATGGCATTCGATCGAGAAGGTCTATAAAACAGGCTGACAACTTGTTTCATAATGTTCTTTTTTTCAAGTGGAGCTAGCTAGTTGAGTTCTAATTCTAACACAGTACATTGACCTGTAAGAGTTGTGAAATATAGGTAGCTAGGCATACCATATTCTTAATCATCATATGCCCTATTCTATTATTTCCCATTTAGCCCCCCCAGGCCTCCGTCATCTCAAATCATCACAACCCGTCCACCACTCCTCAGTCCTCAGTACCCTGAAATAGTTCAAAGATTCTCTTATTTATGTGACCCAAAATTTGGTGGTTGCTTCGATGGATCATCACCAAAGAGAAATCAATTAAGCCGTTAATTTAGGCTTTTCCCTCCCTTTACCTGTAAGGAGGATGTATCAGCAAGGAGGCCAAGCTGCGAGGCATATTATAATCAATCTGATACTGATGTTATAAATAATGGGATTTATTGACAGCCTATAATCAGTTTCAGGCAATAAGGGAGTGATAATTTGGTAAAACTGGGTTGGAGGAATAAATAGCAGAGCTCCAGCTGGAAACCGTACAAGAATAAGGTAAAAATGATGATTAGATTCCATTATTCCGTCGTCATGTTGCTCAGAGACTCGAGCTTCTCTCTTCCTTAGTTACTACAATATACAAAAAAAAAGCCTGCTGTCTCCTGCCTGCTGGTACCGAGATTATTACTTAAATAATTGTCAAAGCAAACTTCACAGAGAAATCATAGCCTGTTCCTGCCAGCCGGCCTCCTCACACGATTCTCTCCCTCACTCTGCATCACCACCTTACACTTGTCCCCTGTGGCCCACCCTCTGCGAATCAGTTCAAATGGTTTTTGAAGCAAAGATTTAGTGGGGTCCTTCTTAGGACCATCCTATGTACCCTCAACAGGGTGGTTTCATCAAGTTTATGATGGAGGTTAGGTGAATAATTGTGGGTTCTTCAAAAGGAATGGAAGAGGTTAGTTCACAATGATGAAAATGAGTGTGTAACACGCTGCTCAAAGAGAGAGAGAAAAGATCTGTTTAAAACAGTTGGCAAATGTGTCAGTGAAAAAATCATATTATATTCAAAAGAAGGACGCCAAATGAATATTTGATTATGGAAGGAGCAAACCCTCCCTTGAAGAGAAGAACTCTTGAAATCCAATGGACTCATGAGAGTTAAAAAAAGCAGAGGTTTCACTAAAATATTAATTAAACAAACCTAAAAATTACCACTAGTAAAGTGTAAAAGGAAAAAAAAGATACCATTAGGTTCAGCAATAATTCAGCAACAGGAGCAGTTGGCAGTGGTTAGTGTGTCTTTTAAATTCATACATGTCACCTCTAAGCTTGGGCAGGTACACAGCTCTCTAACTCTTGCTGCTCTGTGTTTCTTGCTTGGCAGTAGTTCCTGGAGTTGTCTATAATCTGTATATAAAATTGGTGAGATTGGCTTGTGCTGTAGAGTTTAATCAACCATTTGATTCTCCTGAGAATACACGTAGTGATGGGTATTAGATTACCGTGCTAAGTAGACCTCTCATCGGTCAGTGTATGATTTAGGTAGAATTTGATGCTTTTGCTCGTTCCTGGTTCTTGGATTCCCATCTGAGAATTCATTCATTAGAGTTTTCTGCTGCTTTTCTCCTTGCTTGTCTTTAAAAATCCTCACTAAATATACTTTGTTTGCTCGTTCGTATTTCAATAACATTACGCAATGTTGATATCTCTTTTCCGTTGGAGCTGACATTCAATCAATCAGGTTCTGGTCGAAAAGACGAGAGCTCGCTGGCATCAGTCCCTTGGGTGTTCGATTAAATGTAGCAATGAAATCTTCAGTTATTTCGGGGACAAAGGATAAAAGGGAATCTGCTTTAGGCTTTAGCGGTTGTTTGATGAGATAGCTGTTGGCAAATCCCATGGCTTGTCTAGTCTGCTTTATGCTCTGAAAGGTTCGCTTTCCTGTCTGAGCATTATAGCAGAGTTGATTTGATCCTAGGGTTTTGTTGAGGGACGAGGGTAAGTAGCCGGTGACAAGCAGATTATATTCCTTTTCATTTGGGTCTTTGTTACAATAAGATGTTTCTTTTACTTTAACTTCCTCCCAGTCCTATAAAGCTGCCAAGCCTATTTTGTTCCTTGTTGAGCCCTGCAAGACATCTCCATTCAAACCAAGCTTAGTCAAAAATTCTCTTTCCCTCTAGTCATACAATTATTTATTTCTATTGTATCGTAGGTGCATATTATAAATTTACATGTAGCCCCAGTCCGGTCAAACTGTGGGATCACAAGTCCTCTGGTTATATTATATAGGTTAGTTTATTAGTTCTAGGAGTCTGGGAATCGAATTCAGGATATGGGGGGTAATGAAAACTCCATGGGGTTTCAAGACAGAAACGAGAGTTTTCTGAGTCGTCCAGTATCGGGTATGGGCACCAATGTTTCAGATATAAGCAATCCTTTTCTTGGTTCATCTGCCTGGGATCCACTTTTTTCATTGAGTCAGACTCAAACCTTTGGAGGCTCATCATTGGTTTCACATAGTGACTTTGCCAACTCTTCTTACCCGAGTGTCTTGGAAAATCAGGGAATGAGTGGGTCTTCTCACCTTGTTCACTATATGCCTGACTCAAATTTTTCTGATATGATCCCAAAGATCCCTTCCTATGGAAATGGTGATATAGCTAATGCAGGATATGCGTTAAGTTATAATCCAAATAAGGAAGCAGGCATTGGAACGGCTCCCATAAATGATGACCAATTGCAGGGTGATCATTCTTCTCCTGAAGAGGGAGCCACATCTTCACCTGTTGGAAATAGAAGAAAACGAGGGCTTGATCATAATCCTACTCTCAGTCCAAGTAAGGTAGGTCGAGTGAGCATAACACATCAGTCTCAACTAAGAAGTAGAAAATTTCATTCTGTTTTTTTTTTTTTGCCCCGTTTCGTGAGCTAATGAATGGATTACCGCTGCATAACCTCCAATTAGAGCTCTGATGGGGAAGCACTTAAGGGTTCATCAGGGAAAAGCTCAGATGGTGTGAAAGAACAAGATGACAAGAAGCCAAAATTTGATCAAAATACAAGTGCAGATTTGCGTGGTAAGCAATCAGGAAAGCAAGCTAAAGACAACTCTCAGAATGGAGAAGCTCCGAAAGAAAATTTCATCCATGTGAGAGCTCGAAGAGGTCAAGCCACTAATAGTCATAGCCTTGCAGAAAGGGTACGTCATGTTTGCTATAACTTAAGTAACCTATTTCTTTTGTTTAAAAGATAAATAATTGTCAAATTATTTCTTTTCTTTTTTGGGGGCAGATAAGAAGAGAGAAGATTAGTGAAAGAATGAAGTTACTTCAAGAACTTGTTCCCGGATGCAACAAGGTTACTACAGATTATTGTTGTTGTCCTGATTTCTCATGTAACTACGCTGCTTTTCATACTGATTTTCTGCCTTCATTGGTCTGGTTTAGATAACTGGCAAAGCAGTAATGCTTGATGAGATTATTAACTATGTGCAGTCACTGCAACAACAGGTTGAGGTAAGCTATCTGAGAAATGACCAGTTTCTACATTATTGAGAAATAAAAACATATCTAAGTATTCTACTTACAGTATTATCCTTTCAAACTCGAATGATGCTCTGACTTCCAAGATATACCAGAAAATTAATTTTTTCTTCTGCCATCTTGCATAATAACATTAAAGATTTGGACATTTCACCAAACTCAGACTGTTGCTAAGAAACTAAACCATATCTAAGTATTCTATTACTGTATTATCCATTCAAACTTGAATGATGATCTGATTTCCAGTATATGTAAAGTGTTGTATGCGATTATGTACATGCTTCATTAATCATTTACCCGAAAATTGGATTTCGTTTTGCCACCCATGCATAATGACGTGAAAGATTCAGACACTTCACCTAACAGGGTGTTGCTAACAGTTTTTATGATAAATATCAATCATGCTTACGGTGTTTCTTACCTTAGAAGCTATGTATTGCAGTTTTTGTCGATGAAACTTGCCACGGTGAACCCTGAACTGAATCTTGATGTAGAGCGGATCCTATCCAAAGATGTAAGTGAAGGCCATGACATGACGCTTGAATTTGAATAATTTCTGTTACACGAATAATCTTTATCTCTATTTTTTGTGCTTAGATTCTGCGGTCACGCATTGGACATGGAGCTATTGGTGGATATGGAGGTGGAATCATAAACTCAAATCACCTATTTGGCGGTGGAAGTTTTCAGGGGACCCTGGGAAGCATGCCCAGCACATCACCAAATATCCCTCCTTTGCCTCAGGTAAAAATTTCTTTACAACACCGTAATCCTGTCCTGTTTGTGAAAATGCTGATACTTGATCATGCAGGGTGTTATGGATCATGAGCTCCAGAGCATATATGGAATGGGATACGATTCTAATTCAGCTCTTCAAAATTTAGGATCACAAGCAGGGCGGTAGGAAACTATTATAAAATTGGTCTTGCTTGGTTTGGATAGAGTGTTGGAATTTTGCAGCTGACTGCATCATTTTACTGAAGTTGAATTAGGGAGGGATAATTGTAAAATAAGAATGGTTCGGTTGTATAGCATCTTAGTTGGTACCTAACCCCTGGCTCTTTGGATTTTCAGCAGAAGATGACTTGTTAGATCAAAGGAACCAGGTCATGCTGTGACCGGGGAAATTGATCACAAAATGTGTGAACTTCTGTAAGGATTTTTATTAAAAAGCTTTGAAAACAAGAAATTGTAAGGAATGAAAATATGCTGAAGCATATATATATATAAGGTAATTTTTTAGTTCAGTAGCATCGATCCTTTGAAGAATGGCCCCATACATAAAATGGGTAATCTTTTCATGCACTCAAACAGGTCGAGACCCAAAAAAACCTCAAAAATAGCTGAACTTCAAATTGGCATATTTCTCCACAATTGATCTCTGTGGGGAACGAAACTAATTTCGGTTCCAAGAGCAATGCTTGCTTATCCACAAACGAAAATAGCGCTTGCTGATAACAACGAAATGACAAACTCTAGCACAATCAACGTTAAGCGATGGTGAACCCTATGAAGCTGCCAGTTTCCTTTTTTATTTATTATTATTATTATTATTATTATTATTATTGAGGCAAACTTCCAACGGAGGACAATACAATAAAATCAATCAAATGATTACTAAAATCTGCTACCCTAAATTTCAATGCATATATGTCTATGAAATAGTCTTTATTATTTAAGGAAAACTGATAGTGCGAGATGTGAAGAATTGGAGGATGAACGCGAGGTGGGACGAACAAAAATGCTGTGATCGGTCATTAATGAAATGGAGCAGCAAATAGACCAACAACCTAACGCTTTTGTTTACCCTTATCACATACTTTCTTAATCATGGCGCCTCGTGAAGGAATCAGTCAACTTGCGTGAAAGATCCAACTTTAGACTCATTAAATAGTTTCACAAGTATTCCCACATACTGGCAGCCGAATCTGTTGTGAACATGTGTTCCTTCACACTTGTGTAATTACTCCTCATCTGGTCTTTTAACTCTTACCATGTCCAGATTCAATCACCACCTTTTGTGTCTCGTGCTAGCAAAACCCATCAGCATAAACGAAAAACCTAAAGAAAGATTTATGAATGAATAATGATTATGATGAAGGTTGGTTTTTACTTTTCAAGGTTTCACAGAACAGAGATAAAGCTACCACAGTGGAAATATTTTGGTTTTGGCGTGTCAGAATTCTTCTAGTAGGTGGTCTACAGCAAAGCTTAGACGGAATCATTCACCCCCTAGTGGTGGGAAATAAGAAAGCAAGCAAGCACAATGGGATTTTATAAATATGGACTGTTTGTCTCTTAGGTACAAATAATTCGCATCTTTGGCGTGATGTTTCCCTAGTAAAGCAGGCAGTATTTTTGGCTCCAAAGCGCATAGCAATTTTTGCTGGAAATCACTTCCAAGTGATCTGGGAAACATTCGATTTCACCATTTGAACCACAATTTCAGCTTTGTTTATGAGCCAGACCTCAGTCCAGATAGAGTAAATGGCTCCCACCAAGGCTGCTACTGCAAATAGAAAACCTCCATCACAGGTATAAAAATCAAGGGAGCAGAGGACCACTGAGTCAATAATATAACGGGATATAAATGTCACGTTAGTCATCTATTTTCTTGTTTTGGCCAGAACATTCTTAAGTGTTGAATTTGTATTCTAGCATACAAGACTTGGAAACAGGACAAGAATGATAACGCCGCTCCTGCTTTTCGGTGTAACTAAATCCCTCCGCTAATATTTGAAGCACAAATTTTCTTACAAAAGAATCGACAGTTTACAAGTGGGAAAAAAAAAAAAAAAAAAAAAAACAAGAATGGTATTCTTACACAACGAAGAGGCGTAGCCATCTTCTGATTTACGTGGGGAAGTCTAGTTTTTTGTGTCTAAAAAGCACTGATATCTATTGTATGGTGGATGGACGTGGAAGAAGCCTGAATGAAAGAGCATGAGTGTCCCCACAACTGTGATAATTGATTTACGGCAGGGGCATGGGCGTCCTCCCTGGTTTGCTTGCATGCATCAGCCGTGAATATTTACACTGACGGAGATATCAGTCAACCTGTTCCCCAATCAAGTCTAGACCAACTAACAGGAAGGATATTCCTTGGAATAGCAAGAAGTAGAAGTGGATTCCCTGAGCAGACAGGAGACTCCTTGCCGATGCCGTTAAAAGAAGAAAGGCCAAAGAAAGCTCCTTCATGTATATTCTGTTATGCTTCTTCTTAGTTGCTTTTTCCTCCTCTCGCAGGATTACCTCCTTCATTTCCTCGAGATCAGGCACCGATGCCCCTCTTTGATGCCTAGGGGATTTCTCAACCAATGCAACAAGATCACCCTCAGAGGAACGACCAGATTTCTTAGTCACAATCCACTCATATGCACTACCGAGCTGAAGTAGGCCAGAGACCATGGCATTGAATTTAGTAACAGACATGGTGTTCTCAAAAAGAAGGTAGGGTACAATGAAGGGAAAGGATTTTGGGGCAGGAAGGATGTTAAGAAATGACATGATCGCTGGGATATAACATACAACCCATTCAGGAAGCACAGCCTCTGGAACAAACATGGTCATAGGCAGAATTATACAGAATAGGGTAAATGAATAGAAGGGCAATATCAGTTTTCTTAGAAGAAAGAAGAGAAAGATCAAATTGAATTTCTTCCATATGCTTATCTGCAGAAGCAAAATTGAGATCAGAATCATAAGTGCCAACATTGCATAAAGCTGTCAAGATTAAAGTATTGTAACATTTACATACATTAGATTTTATGATGTCAGGCAAACAAAGGCGGAATAGTTGCATTGGACCAGAATGCCACCTGTGTTGTTGTTTCCTGTAAGCTTCATAAGACTCTGGTACTTCACATTGGCACTGGAGGCATAAGCAGCTAGTATTATATTGTTAGTATGAGAATCAATAAGCAATGGAATCTAATGATAGGTTTGAATTTATGAGAGGAAGACCTCAACGTCATTGAGATAAATAAATTTCCAGCCATGAAGATGAGCCCGAACTGCAATGTCCATGTCCTCAACCGTTGTCCTCTCTAACCACCCACCAGATTCCTCCAATGCCTTGATTCTCCACACTCCAGCAGTTCCATTGAATCCGAAGAAATTAATGAAAACGCCATTTACCTGCTGTTCCACCTCAAAATGGAATGCCAGGTTTATGTTCTGCAACCTTGTTAGCAGGTTCTCATCCTTGTTCACGAAGGACCATCTTGCTTGAACTAGTCCTACTTCCTCATTGTCCTGTAGTAACATCAATTGGATTGATTCACTATAACATACGCAATTACAATGGTTACCTGATCACATTTGAGTACTTATTCGACCATGCATGACAGACTGAACCCTATTTTGTACTAAATGATGGATTACATAATAAGACGTTGAATTATAAATTACCTTGAAATGAGGAACTGTTCTCTTCAGGAAATCTGGGGTTGGTTGAAAATCAGCATCGAAAATAGCAACGAATTCATAGTCTTTCACATAGCTACAATTCATGGCAGACTTGAGATTACCAGCCTTGTATCCGTCTCTTAGCACCCGATGCCGGTACAAAATGTTGGCACCCTCGTGCTGCCATTTTTGGACCTCTTCATTGATCAGAAATTGCGTGTTCGGGTCATCAGAATCATCAAGAACTTGAATTAGCAACTTGTGTTTTGGCCAATCCAAATTACAAGCAGCAGCAATTGATTGTTGATAAACCTTAGCAAATTCAGCATGTTAGACCAACATAATTCGGTGTTCAATTCAACACAAATATCGAACAGATGGGAATTAGATTTTTACCTCTCTCTCGTTACACATGGGGATCTGCACTAACACCATAGGGAAGAAACCTTTCTCACCGGACTCAAGATCTACCGCACCTTCTCTAGGAACAGGCTTGATCTTCTTAAGGCGAATCCAGAACATTCCGAGACATAGAATTAATCTATCCAGACTCTGAATAAGGAATAGCACAATACATACATTGGCCAGCAGTTGCAGAGGAGGAGCAAGATAGGCCACCCGAAACAAGACCCACCGTGAATACAGCCAATCGAAAACATCTCTAACACCAAGTGAGGCTACCCACGTATAATCAATTTGGAGATGAGGCGCACGAAAATGCCAACCTTTAAAGTAGGCAGCCACCTCAAAACACAACAGAAGAACTGATAGCCATAGGAACAACTTTATAAATGTATAAAACCTGCTTCTCACAGTGGGGTTCTCTTTTTCCCTGCCTCCACGGATTTCGTTTACGTTATCGGCATCGGCGTCTGTTCTTCCAGAAGCTACCCGACGCTTCACAGCTGAGGCTAGGCCCAACAATGCGGACGGAATGTAGGTCAGGCAACCAGCAGCTCTGTGAGCTTTGAGAAGAAGAACCCATGTGAGTTGCCTGGCATTTCTGCCTCTGCCCTTGTCTCTTGGATAACTCGATGGGTTGCTAACGAGGAATTCTTCTTCTGAAGGACCTTCAAGCTCAACCATGGACCAGTTGGGGTTCTCCATCTTCACCACAACAGGAGTCCCTCGGGGAGGCTCTTTCCCCGACCAATTGAACAAGGATTTCATTTCTGGGTCCGATCTCAGAAACCAAACTCAGTGAAGCAAATAATATGGATATCTTTTTCAGTTTTCCAAAAAGCTCTCTTTCTCTCTCTATCTCAATATCTACCGCGAGCCGCTTGAAGACCAAAATGAGAAGCAGAATGCAACCAGAATGATCTCATTGTCAGAGAAGAATAGGGAAAAAATGGTAATGGTAACAGAAGCAGACGCGTGGAGAAGGAAGCAGAGCGAGGCGTCTTTAAACCACAGCGACATTCGGAGGAAATCTATACGCGAAATAACTCGCAGACAGATGGGTCTGTGAGTTGCCCAGAGACAATGGATGAGTGGAAAACACCTCGCACCCTATTACGGCTCGCAACGAAGGGGGTCTCAAACGTAATAAGGAAAGAGGGAGTGAGAAAAGAGGCAGATATTGGAAACACGGGAAACAGCTCAGCACATCTTTGATTTTGATTCCAGGAATTTTCCTGTACAAATTGGCTTACGTGAATTTAACAAGAATATTGCCCAGAAAGCACGTTCAGCAGTCAAAGGCAATTTGATATTTCTGTTCCCAGAACCAAAAAGGAAAAATAAAAGAGTAATAATATTGATGAATTTTTTTGCCACTCCCAATATTGAAAGGGATCAATCATGGAGCCACACTAGCAGTACTTTAGGGGACAATTCAAAAAACTGGACCAAGCCACGATATGAGACACGTATTTTCCGACAAACGCCTTCTTTTTACCTTAATCGCCACCAACCCATTTTAAATTTCAATAAACATTCGCAACAACCCCACTACAGAGATTTTCCAAGCAACCCTGGAAAATGCGAAAAAGACTTGCTTTTTTTTTTTCCTTACCGCGGTAACAATTTTAAGTGGCGGAGATTTGCCGCGCCGGGAAAACTAAAAGGCGCGATGATGATGCTGCTGGTTGCGGGCGACCAGAGAAGGAGAAACTTAAAGATGGTGGCCATTATTTACAGATGGTAAAGAAGCGTGTGAATCACAGGGAAAATGAAAATCAAAGGTGGAGAAATTTCAAACCAGCCAAGAAAACCTCTCTGGTTTTAGTTTTTAACAATAATTTGAGTTCGTACATTTGTTTTTTTGAAAGGAAAATAATTATAGTATGTATTAGTACTCCTAGTTACTTAATTATGGATGGATTAATATGCAATTTGCATGCATATAGCAGGCGTCGTCGTAAGAATATGAGATGACCGGGTCATTCGTCTGTCAACGCACCTTACAGATAACGCCGCTGACTCCACGCTCTAGATCAGCGTATTTCGTCTTTCTTCCACTCGTTCTCCCAAGAGCGTGTCGTGCACACTCCTTATTGCTGTTTCTTGACTTTATTCTTGACCATAATAATTCATTCTAGAAAATTATTAAATTTAAATGTTGTCGGTTGTGTATCCTTTTTTTTTTTAAGTCAGGAGGCCTTGTGCAACAAGGAAGGCGTTTCGTGTTCCAAAAAACTTGAATGTTTAAAATGGTTTGCTTTGTTGTCAAGATTTAAAAAACCAAGTAGATGAAAAAAGGTTTAAATGTTTTTTTTATATATATAATTTAGTCTAAACATGTTAAAAAACTTTAAACAAACTTGAAATTTCACAATCTATTTAGCCAATTTGATATTAATCAATGATCAGTAGAGTATCAATCATGAATGAATAGCCTTTCGAAATGATTTTTATTAAAAGAAGTGACTTCACTTTTAATAATGACATATTGATCCTGCCCCATTCACTTGGAAATACAAATAATACAGATGAATTTTAATCAAACTTCATTTCCCGTACCATGTAAGGTTCCAGATCCGACCTGCACCACTCAGCTCAGCTGCATAATTCATTTTCTCCAAACAATTGTCACAGATACTGATGGTGTCAATTGTTTTGTAACTTGCAAGGTGTTTAAAATAATTTATAATACGTAAAGTTTTTTTTTGGGCCAACTCGCATAGCTCTGAATCTGGGCAAGACACATGACGCTGAAGCCCTTTGCTCAATGAAAATTGAATTATTCGTAACCACATCATTACCTAACTTTCTAGTTATTAACACTGATTCTCCTTATCAATATCTCCTTATATCCCCTTTTTTTTAACTTTCCTGGCCAGATGCCGAACCCCTCCAAAAAATTTTCTTATAAAAAAAAAAACACTGATTCTCCTTATATTTTTTTTAACTTTCCTGGCCAGTGAATTTGTGAAGAACAACGTTTCCATATACTATTTATATGCATTTGCAGTGAATTTGTAAATCTAACTCTGTATTTTTTTCAAATTTTTTTTTTTTTTTTTTTTTTTTTTTTTTTTTTTTTTTTTTTTTTGAAGAAAACAAGAACCCACAATAATTTGATATGAACCATAAGCAGTCTAAGCTAAATTAATAGCAAAATAAAACAAGGGATGCAATGGACATGCCAGCGAGCTAGAAGCGTGGATGTGTATATAAAGAATTTGCATATATAGCACAGAATCCACAGAACTTTGGTTTAATTGGACAACAGAATGTTACTCTTCTGCAACTAAAAAAATGTCAAAATATCTCATGTAAAAGTTGCCAACATCCATACAAGTATAAAAGAAGTTTCAGCATTTCTCTGTATTTTATAACTAAGTGAAAAATTATGCATCACAACATAACTCTGCATGAGCCCAATCTACCCAGGTGTAATTCTATGATATGTAAATTATACTTAAGGGTGTAAAAACTAGCGACATTATGCTGTTATCTATCTACAAGACAGAAGGCAGAAGGCAAGGCTCATTCATGGCACTGAAGCTCTGTTTTTCGCAGTTCTACCTGCCAGCCTAGCCTTCTTGTTGGATTAATATCCCGGTAGTCTAGTGAGAGACTGCTTGAAAAAGCAGCAGAAACTGCTGAATCATGATGCAATGTCAGGTTCCAACAGCTGCTTCTTCACCATTAAAGAAGCTGTACAAGTCACTGGATATGGCTACAGTACTCGAAGAGACCGCCAAAAAAATCATCAACCATGATAATATCTTGTCCTTCTTTGTTGCCACTCCATGGGTATCCCTGCCAAATCAAGAGTGATTTGAGAAATGACAAAAGTTAATACATTTTTGCAGCATGATATAAGATTTCGCAGGCCATTGTTACTTAACTACCTGAGAGCAATAGCGGCTGGGAATATGAATCCAGCACCAACGGCTGCAGTAGCACCGGTGAACTGGAAGGCATCCCAGATGCTGGGTACAAAATTGGCTCCAACGAAAATGAAGGACATGAGAAATGCGGTCACTAAATAGAATCTCCTGCTGTCAAAGGCAATGGGAAGGGCATGTGGAAACAAAAGACCATCTAGGTTGAGGCGAAGAGAATAAAATACAATGGGGAAAACCAGCATGAGGTGAACGCAATAGCTCACTCGAACCATATCATTAAGAAATAAGCCAAAAGGAACTCCGAGGTCACCATCAAAGTTAGCAAGTACATCATCCTGTGTTTTATCCCCAAATAACAAATATCCAAAGAGGCTGGTTGCCATATAGACAGTCGAGCATAATGAGAGGGATGTCCCAACTATCAACTTCATATGGGAAGGGTCTTGTAGTTCATTCTCTATAGGGTGAACTGCATAATGGCAAAAGCTGTAAAGTTTAAGGCCAGACTGTAGTATGATGACAAATGACAACCATTAAAGAACAATTATGCATCATTCACAATGATAAGTCTTCATACCTCATTGACAAATGAAAACAGCAATACCGACAAATCAATCTATTCAAATTTTGAGCAGTTGAAAACAAAATGAAGGATTTATCACAGCACAGTACTTGGTACTCACCATTATGATGGCAGATGTAAGCAGTGACTAGAATAGGGATCGTTGTGAAAAGCTTCCAAAAGGATTCCTGGCCAGTGAATTTTGGCATCAATCGTGGTGTCCCAATGCTTCCATTGATCAGCTTAACAATTACTACATCAGCTGTTATCGCCACAAAAACAACGGCAAACCCCACTGACAATGCTGAGGTGTATCTCAATGAATCTGATACAATCACAGATAAAGTCAATGCAAACAAATTTCAGTTCAAACAAAGTAAACAGTTTTTCAAGAAAATATGATAATGTCCAAGAAACAGGGTATAAGAACATAAACAAACACAAGCTTCTAGAAGCAATGAGTCATAAAGGGTGCAAAAAATATTTGACAAAATTTGTTATAGAGTGGTCCAAAGATTTGGTTAGTACAATCCATGTAGCCAACCCCACCTAATGGGATAAAGGTTTTGTTGTTGTTGTTGTTGTTGGTGCAAGAGATAGCTAAAGCAAGAAAACCACTTTAATATAATTGGGAGATGGTTTATAACCTTGATCCATCAGCAAGCAAAAATCTGACCAGACATAAAATTTAGTGAGTATCATTTGTTTGCTACAGAAAGCAAAAACAAACATACTTGAAGTCCCAAAACACACATCACTTGATTCCTTTCAATTCAAGTCAGAGATGAAGAAAATGGTATATTAGGTCACTTCATAGGTTCATCAATCACTAGGAGGTGGTAGCATTCAGTTTAATTGAGGTATGATGCACTGATATATTCAATTAAGGGTGGGAAAAAAATTATCAATCTCCAATTGTCAAAACAATGAAGATCAGGACATATTCAAGGATGGTTACAAGCGTACATGTCAGGGTCCAAGTGCCCAAAATGTAGAGGAAGGTTCTAGGAACACGCCAACAAGGTACTAGTATATTAGAACACAGTACACGCTGAAAGACCATATGTCCATGAACAAGAAGTTTGACAAAAGAATGAAAGAATGAGAGTTGAGAGGAAACGCACCCACGCGCTTGAATGATATAAGAGGGAGGAAGACCAAAAGGGTCGTGAGCAGCAGTAAGACGGAACGCGTGGACCACCAACGTTGACCAAACCATTCTTCAATCACCCCCGAATAGTGGACCCCTTCCGACCAAGTTCCCGATAACACATCTCCTGTAACCACACAATCAATTTTCTTAGTTTCAATCAGATGGCATCCGATTATGTTAGCGCTTTCAGGTTATTCTGAACCAGTAAACAGAAAAAAGCAGACCATACACACTTTTTCCTTGGAATGCCAAAGACCTCACTACACACTTCAATCAGATAACATCCGATGATGTTAGTCTCTTTTGATCCATTCTGGGGCAAACAATGAACAGAGTAATCCTTACACAGTTTTACCAAACTCAATATAAACTCTCAGGCAAAAAGATTCGAAATAAAAATATTATAAAAGTTTATTAATTTATTTTTCTCCTCCATCTTGTCGGGACACAAAACTGTAGCTTGGCCGTTAAAGCGATCACCTAACGCCCAGGGAAACACTCACAGTTCCCGGGAAAGATTCCATCTTTAGCGTCGATTATTTCAAAGTCCCAAAATTATGTTCAAAGAGCCTAGGCCTTAAGGGCAAGAATCCAAAATCGATTTCAAAATGGAATTCCCCAATTCAGAAGAAAGGAATATTCAAATTTGTGTAAAAAAAACACAAAATTAGAATAGAGAACATTAGTACCGATAATAACCATGTATACAATGAGCATTCCCGTGTTGTTAACGACAATGCAGAGTTGCAGAAGGATGCGTCCAAAGTCACCGAAAGCGTCGTGAACCACGCCGGAATAGGAAGAGGACTTGGAGACACGGGTGAACCTCAGGAGTATGTCAATGGAGGATTCAGTTAACATAGCGCCAAAAAGAATCATGATAAGGCCCGGAATCAACCCCAATTGTTTGACGGCGGCGGGAAGAGCCATGATGCCGGCGCCGACGACGGTGGTGGAGAGGTTAAAAACAGCACCGGAGAAGGAAGCGCCATCAAAGCCAGTTTCGGATTGAAGGGGCTCGTAATTGTCGGGTTTTTTAGTGGGAAGGGGAGAGAGTGTTTTAGGGCTGCGGCGATATTTGCGTTCGGAGATGAGTGACATTTTTGGGGTGAAGGAGAGAAATGCAAGGAAGGTTGGCAGGACTTGGAAATTGAAAGCTGAGGGATGAGTGTGTGACGGATGATCCAAGCGGGAATCGACCTCTTTTGTAGTTCGTACATCTAAACATTCCGTTGCTGCCTTGCTGGCGATGGTCACTTTCATCTGATCATTTTTCACTCTCTTTTTTTATTCACAGAAAAAGTCTGGAGCTTTGTCATTTCTTAAATAAGTTGATAATCACAATGATATACCGGACTTTTTTATTTGGGAAGATCTTTTTAAGGTTTTAATGGACCAATAAAATAGGGTAAATGAGTAAAAATACATATGTGTTTTACTTTCAAGAGCGTCCAGTACCATATACTTTTTTCGGGAGCAAAAATATACATGTGGTTATATTTTAGGAGCAAAAATCACACCACCGTTAAAATCTAACTTAAGCGTGCATTTGCAACAGAAAATGCCATATTTACAACAACTGGATTTCGAATATAGAAAGGTCATTTACAAAAAAAGAAGAAGCTATATTTACAACAGGAAGTGCTGTATTTACAACAAAATTTAAAATCTGGTCATATTTACAACAGAAAATGTCATATTTACACCAACATTTAAATACTTGGATTTTGAACATAGAAAGGTCATTTACAACAGAAAAAGACTAGATTTACAACAGGAAGGCTGTATTTACAACAAAATTTAAAATCTGGTCATTTACAACAGAAAAAGTCATATTTACAACAGGAAGTACTGTATTTACAACAAAATTTTAACGGTGGTGTGACTTTTGCTCTTAAAATATAACCACGTGTGTATTTACTCCCAAAAAAAAGCATATTGTCTTGGGTCGGGATAAAAGCACATGTTTTATTTTTCCATAAACCCAACAAAATATTAAAAAAGTCTTACAGAAAATTTTAATATAAAAGAGATCTCAAAGAGTTGTTAAAATCTATAGATGAAGATATTAATTATTAGTTGAAACTTGAAAGAGACTTTTTTTAACGTGAGAATTTTTTATGAGTCTCTTTTTAACAGTTTTTTTAATCTCGACTTAAGGGGTTTTCCCTTTTTATTTGCCGCCTTGCTAGTTTTATTTGCATTATACTACCATTGGTATAATTTTTTATTTTATTTTTAGAATTTTTTTTTTTGACAACAAAATTTTAATTTAATAAAATTATATGATGCAGATAAAACCAACATTTTTTTGTTTCAAGAAAAAATTTCACCTAGCCCTAGAGCTCGTAAAACAATATTTTTTGAGACTCAATCCTACCAGGCAGTAACTATTTTAGCAATCTTTTAATATATTTTTTTTTAGCGTTTTTTAAAGGATAAAAATGAGAACAATGAAAGTCCTAATTTGAACATAAATGTGTTAAAATTCAGGTATAAATGACACGCATTATACAACAAATAAATATAGTCATTAAGTCATAAGGGAAATTGTTGTCCATATGCCATAATTAAAAATAATTAATGAGAAAATCAAACCAAATTAAAAATACTTCAAATAAATATGTCTTGAAAAGTGTAAATAGTCAACACAACAAACAATACAAGATATGAACAAAACAATTACTGAAAAAGAAGTCAAAAAATATAAAATTGTGAGAATACTTATAAAATAAGAAATATCTTTTATAAGTTTTTAGGATTATTAATACAAGACATTTATGAACCTTATTTCTTAAAAAGATAATAACAACTAAATATTTGCAACATCATTAACAAAGTATTAAAAAAAAAATTATTATCATATAAATATTTTTTAAAGAAAACATATGGGCCTGAAAGGGCTGGCCATTGGCCCTACAAGAGGGAATTCACAAGACAAATGTGATGCTTTACAAGATAGATGTGTGTATTTATAAGACAAATGAGCCAATTTGCAACACCTACAATTGAAATCACAATAACAATAGTGATATTTACAATGCAAGAGGGCCACAAGACAAGTGTAATATTTTACAAGATGCATGTGCAAAATTTACAACAACTAAGCTAATTTGCAAGACTTAATTGAAATGGCAATGACACTCGTTCTGTTAGAGAACATGTGTCTAGCCTTGTGGGCTAGTGAGTTGATATTGGATCGATAAGCTCTACCTGAATATCTATAAGGTAGATAATTAGGAGAGTGTGAAATCACTGTACACAAACAAGGCTCTCACCAAAGGGAGTGGTGTGTGTGCACAGTGTCGACAGTATGTAAATAACTCAGGGTTTAGAATGTGTGCACATTTGGGTTTAACCTCTGTATTTATAGAGTGTACCTTAGGTTGATGGGCCACATGTGATCTATGGCCCGAGTATCATAACTGCTATATCATATCTTAAAATCTTTCTTGATTATGGGTAATTTAGGATCCCCCTTTATTGTAAATAGATCCTGATATACATTATATTCATTGTTGAACCGTTCTACTATTGGGCCTGATATAGGTTCGTAACAAAACAACACTATTACAATTTATTAAAAAAGAGCAACTCCACAGGACAAGTGTCACGTTTTACAAAATAAATGTATGAATTTTTAAAATAAATAAACTAATTTGCAAGATTTATAATTAAAATGTTTAAAATTTTTGAGGGAGGTCAATTTTATCCATTCCCTCGTAAAATTAATTTCATTGTTTCCATAAAACTGCACTAACTGCAGTAATGTTTGTAGAAAGTTACGGGGCTTTTGGAAAATATTCAATAATAATGGAAGTTAGGTAAAATTTTCCTTTTGGTTTTTTTTTTTTGATTTAATCTCAAAAAAACCAGGACAACAGGGTCATTTTTGTTTACGATTGACTTTTTAAAACTTGAACAGAAGGTACCATTTGGAAGGCCTAGAGGCCTAGCTCTGATTCTAAACTAGCTCATGTTACATATAGTGGAAAGAAAAGGAAAAGTAACAGGGTTCGATCTAGTGAAGGAGAGTAATCAATCACAACGTGACTAACCTTGAACCAATGTTTGAATTGATTTGAGAGAGACATTTAGTATCCCACAGTACCTCAAATAAACTTCAATAGGAGAATACTTATGTCTTAAAAAACACAAGAAGAAGGAGAAGGAACTGACGTTATCACTAGTCAGTTGCAACTTGCAAATTATAAGATATCTTATATAAGGTGTCTTCCAAAAATTTTAAAAATCTAGTTTAAAATTATAAGATGCTCAGTCAAAATATCAAAAGATGTTTCAATTTTATCCAATAATTTTAATAGCTTCTTTCTAGGATAACTATTAATGTAGTTAGAGTTTGGAAAGAAAGATTATAGGAAAGGAAAGGAAAATTAGAATTTTCCATCGTTTGGTGACGCATTTTGGACCAATCTTCCCGGAAAATTATCTCCCGCCCACCCCGGCCCACCAATCTTCCTCATATGTGGGAAGATCAAATCCTCCAAATTTGGAGGGATTTCACCTTTCCCACGTCACTATTCACACTTTTGACAAATTTACCCCTCAAATTCAAATATGGCGGGACGTTCGAACATGGCGGGAATGTTCGAACTTTGGCGGGAAATTTTTTACAAAAATTCAAAATTTGATATATATTTATTAAAAATATATTTTAGCAAAAATTTTTTTTTTTTATTTTTTATTTTGAATTAATATATTTATTAAAAATATGTTTTAGCAAAAAAAATTATTTTTCTTTTTTCTTTTGAATTAAGATATTTATTAAAAATATATTTTAGCAAAAAAAATTATTTTTCTTTTTAATTTTGAATTAATTACTTTTGAGGTAAAATAGGCATTTCTTGATTCTTTACCAACTACCACCCCTTCATTTTCTTCCACGAACCCTGCTCAAGAAGGCATCTTAAGGTTTTTCATCTGGCAACCCGCAACATAACAAGTCATGTGGTTTGGCAGAATATTTAATTCTCATAAATAGAATAACTATTCTCATAAATATAAATAAAATGATTATTCTTACAAGATGGCCTCCTCACTGTTTGATCTTTTTGCAAAAGTCAACAAAATAGCATTTCCCTCTCTAGGTAGACGCCTGACCAGACTTAGCCCCTAAAAACTCAACTCTCTGCGCCTGTAAAGAACAGGCATCACTTGTAATTTCATTTATCATAACAAAGTCACTTGTTCCTCTTTCTCTTGGAGCTTTTGCTTGGATTGGTCTTGGGATCCCCATTCAATTTTGGTGCTAGTGACTTGTTCCCTACAGCACAACTCCATAACGCCCTTTCTACGTCTGATGGGGTAAAGACGTCTCCTTCTGTGCTCAACTCCTGCAAACCATTTTCTCACAGGATGTTAAACTATAGAGGCCAAGCTTCCCCTAATGAAACATGGTTCTTCCGACAAAATATAATCAAACAGGTTCGTGTCATACAAAGCAGCGCTTTATTTGATCAATATTTCGTGGTTGCTACTCAGTAAACACTAACAAGAAAGGAATTGATAAACATGTATGTATAGGGATGGCAGAACACTAGTGCAACAATCAATTTATTCAAACGAAAACACGTTAGTTACAGCAAACATAACATAACATATCAATAGTAACACCCTCTATTCTCACTTCCAGAAGCTCTAATTCAGGTGGAGCATTGATCAAGATATGGAAACCCAGATCCAGGCTGTAACTAAGTTGCAAACGAGTCAGCAAATTGATTACTTTCTTAGTGGTCACACTGGATATGGTTAGGTAGCAATAGCGTGCAAGAACCAGATTTGCAAGAAAGAATTCCCGCGTAACAGGGGAAAGGACAGTTTTGTGGCTTTACAACGATTTTTTTGGGCAGTTATATGATACAATAGGATATCACACAATAATAGAATGTGAAAATGGAACTAGAACTAAACCTAATGGGTTAGCGATTTCAACATTATACGCACCGGCGAGAAAAATCGCCAACTTAACGAGACAAAATTACATTATAAGGTCGATGCAAACCTTTGCTTTTGTCTGTAGTTTGCTAGCAAACAGTAGATATTGCTTCAGTGAATAATCTTTTGAATTGCCAAGAGCTGCCTCCAGAGCCTGTGGCCACAAGAAAAAGTGAAGCGGGGAAAAAGAAAGAGTAAAGAGATTGGGAAAGGGTAAAATAGAACGGTGAATGGGGAGACCTCGTCAGACATGAAAGGGGTGATGTGCGGCGCGAAGGCAGCGAGAACGGCGGAGGCAGTGGCGGGACCGACGCCTTTGAGGACGGTAAGTTCAGAAACAGCTTTAGAGATATCAGGAAGACTCTGAAAGGCCTTCTCAGAAGCGGATTTCACTAAGGACTCGTCCAGGGACGAAACGAAATCCAAGAGACGAGGCCTGAAAATACAGGCGATAACTTTAAAATAGTGACATAATGAGAGGAAGAGGAAGAGGGAAGGGGATAAACAAGCAAAAGAGGAACCTCCATTTGCCGCGGGTGAGCTTCCATTGCATGAGCTTGGAGAGCTCAGGAACAGTGATATGAGGGTTAGGGTTTCGTTGGAGAAGGAGAGGAGGGAGTTGGTTGCAGTAGAAATCATCCAGCGAAACCAAATTTGGTTTGTTCAGAGATTGGATTCGAGACGTATAATTGGTCAGAGCTTCTTTCCAAACACTGGGATCCGAGCACTCAAAATCCATATCGCTCACCTGGAACTGGCGGTTCCTTCAAAATTCCCCGTCTCACTTTGGAGAATTTTAGATGACCGGGCTGTATCATGAATGGCCGAAATCCTAAAACCCGAATACGTTCTTAAACTGAAGAGAAGCAACGACTACTTTTAACTTTTTCTTTGGGTCGCATGGAAAGGAATGGCTTAATTTAATTAGTTTCCATCAGTTCCCGCCACACTCTGCAAATTCGTTCAGGGAAATGTATTCCCAATTGGAATTGGCAATTTCCCACCAGCCATCACACGCATCATGTGTGTGGAGGGGATCAGGCTTCTCTCCGCGGTGCCGGTACACAAGCTCCCTCCTTTTCTCTAAACGGTGCCGTTTCGGCATAAAGTAACACTGCTCTTTTTTTTTTTTGATTGGGGATCAAACAGTCCAGGCAGGGTTAAACCATAATACACTGGTACAAGGCCAGATACTAGTACAAGGCCAGCTAACATGCCATTGTGCTACTCAAGGCGCTGGCCTCATTTTTTTAAAATAGCAGTCATGTCAAGTATTTTTTTTAGTGCATATTTTAGGGTACTTGACACTAAAAATATACTTCAGAATACTGACATGTATTAAAAAGATACTCCAAAATAATGACTGATACACGTACTTAAAAAATACTTCACGATTTTTTTTAAAAAAAATTTAGGATCTTAAAAAAAATATTCAGTATGCTAATTGATGCTGAAAAAAAATACTTCATAATAGTAAATGTTTAAAAAAAAAACTGTAACAGTATTATTTTTGTCCCAAAACGGCAACCATTGAAAGAAAAAAGAGGAGAGCGGACGATAGATGCAGTAGAGAGAAAGAAGCGGTTAGATTTCTTTCTTAATCTTTTTTTCATTATCCCTCATCATCTCTAAATCATAATTGTCCAATCAATCACTTTACTATTTTAATATCTCTTCTCATTTTCTTAATCAATAGTCCAAATGGACTGATGAGAAAATAAGAAAAAAATAATGAGGAGAAGATTCTCTGTCAGAGAGAAGCCTGATCCATGTGGAGGTGGGAGTGAAGAAGGCAAGTAAGAAGTTGGGCTGAATTCTTGGGGTGTGGCGCGTTGATAGCGAATATTGGGCTTTGCAATGAATGAGGAGGCCACGTCTGCATTTTTTGAACGGAAGAAATGGGGGAAGTATAAATGTAGTAATGGGCCCACTAACTATGAGACTAAAACACCGCTTTAAAGACCTGGACCACGATCAATCTCTCAAGTTTGGAGTTCTCCCTGGGGCAAATTCAAGTACTGGTTTCTGAATTCTGACTTGTGACTTCAATTTGGAGTTCAAGTAGATGTGACTTGTGAGAATGGACTCAGGAGGCAGTGGCCTGGTTTCCGAGTTACCCTCTTTTGGAGTATATATTTGGTTTTGTTTATTTGCTATTTAACCTTTGTTTTGATTTTTTAAGTTTTTGGGGTTTTAGCATGCGTGTTTTCCCTTATTTGACCTAGCTTTTATTGCATCTGATTGGCTAAATTGGGGATATTAAGGAATCTAAATAAATCACTTAATTATATACTCCTTTTAATCTTTAATATAAGAGTTAGTTGACTTTTTTTAAAAGAGATCAAGTAAGCTAAATAAACTACTTTATCATAGGAGATGTTATGCATCATATTTTATATCAATTTATAGGTCAAAACAAATTACTTAGTTTAAAGAATAACCATAAATATAAATACTTTAATGTAGCATAATTATTTTCATTAATCTCTCCCCAAAAAATCAATTGATTTTTATATTAAAAACCATACATAGTATTATATGATCTTCATTAACCATATATGTAGTATTATATTAAAGTAATAAATACTATAATGTTGCTTAATATAATGTAGTTCCTTATGTTGACACTAACAAATATTACCTCCGGTCATAAATATAAAATGCATTGACTTTTTTTGAAGAAGTTAGAAAAGCTAAATATACTACTCCTTTCGGTCCTAATTATAGGAACATTTACCAGAATTTGGAGAGATTAAGGAGAGAAGTTAAATTAGTTAATTATAATTATTTTCCAAAAACACCCTTACTTAATTTAGAAAATGACTTGTTTTAGAAAATGACTTGTTCCAGTAGGAAAGTGATAAGTATGGGCTTCGGTGGATCTTTTTGTTTTCTTGAATCGAATATACTGGGAGGCTAGTGGAGTGTGGACGGGCCCATATAAAAGGAGAGATCGATGCGTGAGTATTTAATTTCGATAGCCACACTGGAAGAGTAGAGATGAACCTAGCTACGTACATCTACATTTGGACTCCGTCATATGGACCAGGTTTGCAAAATAAGCGTGTTGAAAAATTATGACAAAAATTGCTTAAAATTATTTTATTTAAAAAAAAAGTATAATTGAGATATATATAACATTAATGAGTTGTAAACATTACTTACTTTATATAATATATATAGGTGTATTATTAAATTATTATTGTCTTTAATTATTATTGAAAAGGTAGCAATAAGGGTATTTTAGGAAGAAATTGACAAAAGTTAAAACTTGATCTTATAATTAGGACCAAGACCAACTCTAAAATGTGTTCCTATAATTAGGACCGGAGGGAGTACTTAACAATAATATATGTTATATATCGGTGTATAAGTCATACTAACTAATTTGGAGAAAAAACTATTGATATAAGTACTTTAAAATAATATATTTAGCTTAATTGATATGTTAAAAAGAAAAGTCAATTAGATCTTATATTTATTTATTTTTTTTGGTAAAAAGGAGTCTATATTAATACTAATATTAAAAGTTACAACAAAGTTTAACGATTACACTGTGAAAACAAACCAAAACAGACACTAAACGAAAACAAACTGGAACCTTAGAAGACTAATAAATACAACAAGAACAAACCAAATGTAAGGAAAGCTAATCACCATAAAACAGGTGGAAATAAAAGTAACATCAAAGACTCCATCAACTTCCTGAACATCCAAGGTTAGAAGTGACATGAAAGAAAGTGTCGGTTGCAAAACCTACCTTATAGGGCACACCTCCTTATAAGAATAAGTTGCACATAGGTCAGCTACATAATCACTTCGACTTGGGGCACAGGATAGAGATAACCCAACCTCAGAAGAAAAAAGACAAGTGAAGTCTTGAAGAATACTCTTGCTCCTCCATTGAAGCAAATCTAGTGACGTCCACTACTCACCAAACAAATTTTGGTTAACACTAGCGCTTTGGATTCGCCACCATCGAACAATCCTCACAATAGTCCTCTCATAAGTAAGGCGCATAACAGTATCAACCATCGATAAAACCCTTCCCCCAAAAACGCAAATCCAAACCACAACAGAATACACCACCATAAAAGCCCAAATCCACAATAACATCAGAAGAAACACACAAATATAAAACAATAAAAACAAAAGAAGGACAGATTACCCCCGCCGGAGACCATTGTCGCGTCGGAGACCACCGTCGAGGGTGATGTCCAGACAAAATCTCCCACCGCCAGAGACGAGAGAGGACCACAGCTGCACCCAAAAAAATAGAGGGATGCTGGAGCTGGAGAGACGATGAGGACGGAGACAAGAGGAAAGCCGGCGCCGAAGAAGAAGGAAGGTCGCCGCTTTGTGTCTCTGTTCCGAACTAAAACTTGCAAGCTCCTCTTCCAGGTCCGATCTACACTTCTGCCGCAGTTGTGGTATAAGAGGAGGCTCGGGTGGAGAAGGCAAGAAGATAGAGCCCTGGCGGTGGAGCGACATAAATTTCAATTACACTTTTTAGAGCCCCTAGTGGATGTGGCATGTTACATTAAAGTACGATGTTGCTTGTTCGAATCCTACGGCGTGTCTCTTTCATTGTTTTTCATGATTTGAGCCAAGCATTTAATTTTTGTTTTTGATTCAATAATATACTCTATATTTTTCATTCTCATTCAAAACCGATCCCACACATATATTTTTCCTTTGTTAGTTCTAACTAAATATGAAGAATGCAATGTAATCAAAATTTTGAGTCTCAAGGTCTCCACTTCCATTTTTGCTAAAGTACATTTGTTCATTAACAAGCCTAGCTGTCTCTTTTAATTTCAACGCTGGTTATATTCTTTTATTTTTAATACATTTAAAACTGTCTTTCTTAATTTCAATATTGGTTATATTATTTTATTTTTTAATACATTTAAAATTTTGCTTAAAAAAAGGGGGCAGCGAATCTCCTTACTAATTATGCAGACACAAACTATAAATCCTGACTCCGTCACTGGTCAAGAGCCTAGGGTTTGGGAAGCATCTAGACGAAGCGTTTTTTTTTTTTACAATGATCTTATATTTATGACTGAAAGAAGATAGGTATTGACCGATGTATGGGGTCTGGAAAATTGTCTGTGGTTTAGTTTTGTGGATGGGTTGGGCTGCTCTGTTGTCAGGGGTCTGTTAGTCTGTAGTATAGGTCTATTGTTGTTTCAGATACAAGCATGATTCAGTTTGTTTAAATAGGTCGCTGGCTATATGTTCATACTCCATGGCGATAGTTCTCTCTGGAAAATCCTCTGTTTTGGTCCCTGCTTCATCTGAGGAGGATGATCTGCTTCACCGGAGTTCCAAGAAAATAAAGAATAGTGATTTGCTCAACAACCTCAAGAGTGGCCACAACTTGGTAATAATCAAAAGAAGGATTGGGGGGCGGGCCCTTCATTTGCTGAGAAATTGCAAGGCATAAATGGCAATGATAAAAACGAAATCAACATGGAAGATGCTAATGTCTTATCTGATGACTCCATCTCTGATTCAGAAACTGAGGATTCTGAACCTCTTTGTAAGATAGTCGAAGACCCAAACCGGAATTTCCCATCTTTTTCGTTCTCAGAAAAGATGAAAAAAAGGCTGTACAAAGCCTGGAAGTGTGCTCTTATTGTGAAATTGTTAGGCAAAGATATCGGGTATAAGCTTCTCCTATCAATTCTTCAGTCTCTTTGGGCCAAGAAAGGTGTTATTTCTCTTATCAATATTGGTAATGGTTTCTTTGTTGTCAAATTTACAAACAAAGAGGATTATTCTAAGGCTTTGACTGGCGGTCCTTGGATGATCTTTGATCATTATCTAACTGTGCGGCCCTGGGAACCTCTTTTTCACCCTTGGACAGCAACCATTGATAAAGTGGCAGTCTGGGTGAGAATGCCAAAGATTTTTCTGGAATACTATGATAAAGAAGCCCTAAAGTGGATTGGAGATAGAATAGGTGATATTTTAAAAATTGATTTTAATACTTCTTGTCATCTCAGAGGCCACTATGCAAGAATTTGTGTTTTGGTGGATTTGAGTAGGCAACTCATGGCTGGCTTCACACTGGATGGGCGTGATTATTATGTGGAATATGAGGGTCTCCATTGTTTGTGCACCAACTGTGGTATCTATGGCCATCAGTCGAGTGTTTGCAAAACAGGGGAACTCAAGAAGAAATCTGATTTAAAAGATGGGGGTGCCCCTGTTGCCGATGCTACTACCGAGGTTGTTATGGAAGGGATTAAAGCTCATGATCAAGATGTCTGGAGAGTGGTTCATAAGCCCAGGCGTCAAAAGCGTGCCGACAAGGAAACTCAGAGTGAGAGTCTCCGGCAACCTAACGGTGGCTCAAGATTCGATGTGCTTTCAGACAAATTGGAGGGAGAGTCTGTACGGCTGGAACAAAAGAGCGATGAGGTTGCCGTTGCGCAGGAAATCGTGGCTGCCCAAAGTGCTCTGCAGAGTGTTCCCAGTGTACGGAAAGATAGAGAGAAGAAAGGGAAAAATCAAATCAAAAAGCAACCTAGGGATAAAGGGGTGTCGATTTCCACCGATTTGGTGACAGTTCCCAAGCATGATCAGAGAAAGGACAAGAGGTCGAGGGAGTCAACTCAGTCGCAAGCCAAAAAGGAGAAATCACAGAGCATACCTGGTGGAAATTCGAAAGAGATCGTCACGGCGTTTCAGACTGAGACTGCGACGTTTCAAGAGGAGACCGAAAAAGCAGGAAAAGAGGAGACCGAAAAGCAGATGGTGATTTTTGGTGAGAAGTCAAATGAGAAGCCACCAGACCCGATTTTATTGGATGAAGAGGCGGTTCTTTTTGCTGCCTCACCTCATGACCCAGGCGCGGTTGGGCCTCTCCACGTTTTGCCTGGGCGTTTCTGGGCTGGGCCGACGGCTAGTGGGACTGATTTGGAGATGGTTGAGGAGACTCCCTTGAGCCAACAAAAAACAAAAAGGGAGTTTTAATCTCTTTGGGCTAACGTCTGCGTGTTGGGCCAACTTTAATTTTGTGCATTTATGGACTCAATTCTCTCGGAAGGCCGCAGGGTGGTGCCGCGCTAGAAACCTTGTCCAACAATTGAGGTGTGTGTGTAGAGGTAAATGGCCCACCATTTTAATTCTGGCTGAAACGAAGACCAACTCTAAGTTGCGTTTTCACTGCTTTGAAAGACTTGGCTATAATGGCCTGGCTTTTGTGCCGAGTGTAGGACGTTCTGGTGGTCTGGTAGTAGCATGGAGGAGTAATCAGGGTTCGGTTTCAGTGATTCGGTCTGATAGACAATTTATCCATCTCTATTGCTCTTTGGAGAGGATGGCGGCTTTTTATCTTACTGCGGTTTATGCAGTTCCTAATCATATTTGCAAATCTCTCCTCTGGCAAGAACTCAAATCTCTGTCCTCATCGGCTTTGGCTCCGTGGGTTGTGATTGGAGATTTTAACGATATTCTTACTCCGGGTGAAAGGATGGGTGGTGCTGGAATTAATTATTCTAAGATAAGCCGGTTTCAAGAGAGGGTGCTTGATTGTCAACTCTCTGATTTAGGCTTTGTTGGTCCTAAATTCACTTGGAAGGGTCCTCATCTTCCTAATTGTGGCCGACTTTATGAAAGATTGGATAGGGCTCGGTTAGTCACTCTTTCCTTTTCGATTTTTCTAATTGTTATCTTAAGGTTCTTGCTCGGACTACCTTCTCTGACCATAACCCGATTTTGTTGTGTTTTGGGGGTAACTCTGATAATCCGACTGGAATTAAACCCTTTCGGTTTGAGGCCATGTGGACGGCCCATGAGACGTATGAGGCTTTTCTGAATAGTAAATGGAGTATGGAGGATGATCTTAATCTTTCCCTTCTTAGGTTCAAAGAAGAGGTTTGTGTTTGGAACAAGGAAGTCTTTGGGTTTGTGGAAAAAACAAAGTGTTGCGCGTTTGGAGGGAATTCAGAAGTCTAATGCTTATCCTCACTCTCTTTTCCTTTGTAATCTGGAGAAAGAGATCCATGTTAAGTTAGACAGACTTTTGAAGTTAGAAGAGATAAAATGGTTCCAGAAATCAAGAGGGGAATGGATTTCCAAGGGAGATCGAAATACTCGCTATTATCATTTGAAATCTAAGATGAGAAAACAGAAGAAATCGAATTGTTTCCCTTAAAGATGAAAGTGGTTCTTGGATTGATAGAGATGATGATCTCAAAGTGCTAATTGTTCGATACTTTAAAGCCTTATACACTGAGGATAATTTTGATTCAGTTTGTCTGGTTACTAATGCTAGTTTTCCTCCGGTTGTGAGGCAAAGTGTTCAGAATTTTTCTAGTACTCCTACTGATGAGGAAATCAGGGGTATAGTGTTTTCTATGGGTAGTTATAAAGCTCCGGGTATTGATGGATTCCCTCCTATCTTTTATAAGAGTCACTGGAATAAAGTAGGCCCATCTCTTTGTGCTTTTGTCAAGGGTGTTTTTAATGGTTCCCTTTCTCTTCGGGAGGCTAATAGAACACTAATTGCGCTTATCCCTAAGAGGGATAATCCGGAGGTTGTTGCGCATTTTCGGCCTATTGCCCTTTGTTCAGTTTACTATAAATGTGTGACTAAATTGATTACGCATAGGTTGAAGGGAGTAATGGATTCTTTAATTTCGCCTTTTCAAGCTAGTTTTATAAAAGGGTGACATATTCAAGATAACATCATTATTGGGCAAGAACTCCTTCATATTATGGGGAAGAATAGGAGCAATAAGGGGCTTATGGCTATGAAGATTGATCTTGAAAAGGCTTATGATAGGGTGAGGTGGGAGTTTTTAGCCCAAGTGCTTAAGGAGGTAGGCTTTGAATCTGAATTTGTTAGTCTGGTTATGGACTGTATCTCTTCGGTCTCCTTTAATGTGCTTTGGAATGGTGCTCAGACTGAATTTTTCTCCCCTCAAAGGGGCCTTCGCCAAGGGGATCCTATTTCTCCGTATTTATTTGTATTATGTATGGATAAACTCTCTCACCTTATTTGTGATGCAGTGGACTGTGGTGCTTGGAAACCTATTTCTATCTCTCGGTTTGGCCGAAGATATCTCATCTTTTATTTGCGAGATGATTTACTTTTATTTGGTGCGGCTCATCGAAGCTCGACCTTGTCTATGATGGATTGTTTGAGCAAATTTTGCAATGCTTCGGGAGCGAAGATTAACTTCTCAAAGTCTTCTATCTATTTTTCGCCTAAGGTGCCTTCGCAGGCTAAGAGTAACATTAAGGCTTTGTCTCGAATGCATATCTCTAGCGAGATTGGGAGGTATCTTGGATTTCCTCTCACTAAGAATAGGAAAAGTTCAGAGACGTTTCACTATATCATTGAGAGAGTCCAAGCGAAACTATCATTGTGGAAGGCGAAGTGTTTGTCTACAGCTGGTCGAATTACTTTGGCTAAATCGGTCTTGAGCTCTATTCCTTTATATCCGATGTTAGTCGCCAGGATTCCTCAGAGTATTTGCCATGAGATTGAAAGAATTCAACGAGATTTTATTTGGGGCCATGATAGGTCCTCGAATCACTATCATCCGGTGGGCTGGGATCGCTTAACCAGGCCTAAGGAATATGGTGGCCTCGGATTTAGGCGACTTGCTTCTTTCAACCAAGCTTGCGGAGCTAAGTTAGCATGGAATATTGTTATTGGCTCCAAGAGTTTATGGGCCGATGTACTTCGGAAGAGATACATGTTGCGTGATGAGGATTCTCTTTTAAATTTCCATCCGGGAGATTCAAAGCTATGGCGTTTTATTACCTCCCAGAAGCATATTGTTGATCGAGGCTCTCAATGGCATGTGAGGAATGGGAAGTCTGTTAATTTTTTTAATGACCATTGGCTATTGGAGGGGAAGAGTATTAAAGACTTTTGTTTACGGCAAGTTTCTGTGGAGGAAGATCTGTCGCTAGTTTCTCATTGGGTGAAGGATGGTTCTTGGGATCTTTGCAAGCTTATCGATGTGGTTCCATCGGAAATTATTCAAAGACTTATGGCGCCATTCCCCCATTCGTGGATGCTAGTCATGATGTTTTGGTTTGGGGTGCATCACCTAATGGTATGTTTTCTGTCAAGAGTGCTTATTTCCTAATTGAACCTAATCCTTCCCATCTTAGATGTGATCTGTTTAAAACTATCTGGAGATGGAGAGGTGTGGAGCGAATTAGGGTATTCTTATGGAGAGTTGCTCTTCGTAAATTACCTACTAATGAGTGGCGTAGTTGTTGGTCCGCTTGCTCGTCGTCCGTGTGGTTATTGTAACTTAGAATCCGAGAGTATTTTACATATTCTTCGTGATTGTTGGTATGCTCGCAATATGTGGTTGAAGCTTATTAAGCCTAGATTTATCTCCCAATTTTTCGAAATTTGGTTTGAGGGATTGGATGTCCATGAATCTGGTGGGCAAGCTTAGCAAAGATATGGGGACATTTTGGAATCTTATTTTTGGTGTAGCTGTTTGGTTGCTTTGGCATTGGCGCAACTCTTCTATTTTTGACCCTGATTTTGTTAAGCCCCGTTTTCCAGCTCTTATTTTAATGCAAACCTGGAGGAGTTATTGCATGTTTCAGGAATTGATTTCAGACTCCTGTATTGTCTACCCGGCAATAACCGTTCCTAGTGCCTGGCAACCTCCCCCTTTGGGCTGGGTCAAGCTTAATGTTGATGGAGCTGTGGTTAGGATCTCTTCCAAAGCAGGATGTGGTGGTCTTTTGAGGGATATCCATGGATCATGGCTAGCTGGTTTCACCAAGAGGATTGGTGTTTGTAGTGCTTTTGTGGCAGAACTGTGGGCCATTCATGAGGGCCTTTGTGTTGCATGGGATTTGGGTTTGAAAAGGATCATTTTAGAATCTGATTGCAGAGATGCTATCAATTGTTTAATGGATGTTAGCATTGTTGCTAGCAATCTTTTGGTGGATCGGATTAAGATTTTGTTGTCTAGGGATTGGCTGGTAACTTTGTGTCACATTCCGAGGGAGCTTAATGGTATAGCGGATGCTCTAGCTAAGTCTGGTTTAGATAAGTCTACTATTTTGAGTGATTGTCCTATGTTCCTTCGAACTAGGGTTGATCATGAGTGTTTGGGAACTATTCCCTCTATCCTGTAACCGTCCTTTTTTATTTCCTTGGCTTCTAGCCATCTTTCATATCAAAAAAAAAAAAAAATAGGTCAAGCGTCTTTTGCTTTTGTTGGCTTTCGTTATTGGTGGTTGTGTGAATCTGCTTTGATATTACAATAAAAAATACTTCTTTTGGGGGCCAAAAATAAAAGAATTTCGGGTTAAATCTCAGAATTGCTCCAATGCCCAGCAGCCAGCTGAACAGCGCATAGGATTCTAACTGTTGACTATAGGGGCCCCTCCCCTCTCCTCCCCAGCCACCCCGGCCCCCACAACCAAAAAGTAAAAGGAACTAAGATAAAGATTCGGGCACTGAAAATGTGTACGTAGTAACAACGATGCTTTATATTATGCGATTCTAATAAATGAACGAGTTATATCCACACATGCTTCATTTTTCAAACACGCATAATAAGAGCAGCATCAGAGTGTCTTTTCCTGTGGATAAGCATCAATTAGTTACCCTCCTAATTTCATGCATATCTTAATTTATGGACAAGTGTCAAGCTTCTAAAACCATCGGGAATGTGTGCAATCTCCTTGACTATATAATAAACACTCCTTTAGACCTTATTATAAAGTACAAACTAATAATCTTATAAACAAATAAAAACAGTTAAAGTTATTGCAACTGTCTTAAATTTTAAGTAATTTTCAATATTACCCCTACTAATTGTACTAAATTATAATATCATATTAATTATTTGATGTATTATGATACCACTCTAATCCTATTTATAAATTCATTTTGACAAAAAAATTTGATCCTATTTATAAGTCTAGTTTCATTTTATAAATTAGATTGTGACAATTTTACCCATATTAAATTGTATCCATGAAAATAGAGATAGAAGAAATAGTTGAAAACTACCCAATCATAAATGATGGCGAAGTTGAAAATTTAGTCCGTAATCATTGAGTTAACTACCATTCTTTGGTATGAGAGATTTAGTTAAAATGAACTTATAAATAAGACTAGAGTGGTAACGACCAGAGGGAGTATTGATTATTTTGTTATGAAATATATGTGTCGTGTGTGTTGTTGATTTGTGACAGTGGAGGAGATTGGTTATATAAGTAAGCACAAGAGAGTGGAGTGAGTTGCGAGAGAAATTATTGTAACCAAAGAATGAATGTAAGGCTTCCATAATTATTGACCCTCGACCTTTTTGGCCTTTATCTCTCCTATCAGTATAATGCTGAGTGAGTGGCTTTCCGTTTTCGTTTCTCATGATCACTATCCCCACCCCTCCATTTCCCTTCCCTGTTTTTCTCTTCTCATGCAAGCAAGTCCTCATCTCCACATGTTTAAAATGAGAGTTCGATACCCTACTTAATAACGTATATATATGGATAGGAAGGAATCCATGAATGGGATATTCGTTGGGAGTACTGTGGCTAGCCTGAATATGAAGGAGCAACAAGTGAATGTTTTAGAAAGGGACGCATTCTATTTTGGTGACTAGTCCAACTTTTTTGTACGTTGGATAACGTATGGTTCTTTCTTTATCGACACTACTTGGATCAAGTCAACACGCCAATAATTTAGTGCCACATAGAGTGGATAGTGATACTAGGAACTGGGGTACAGGTTCTCTTTTGTGTATGGATGAAAACCTTTTGGAAAATATAATACTTAATTACCCCCCATCTTGAATTTAACATCAACCAAATTAACTTGGATAGATTGAAAAAATTGAGTTAAATTAGTTATTTGTTAAAATGTGTGTGTGTGTGTGTGTTGATTTTCTTAAAATTCCCTCTTAATATATTAGTCATTTATATTGAAATTACCTATTAATGTAAGTTACTTTAATAGAAGCAATCAATACGTATTATTTAGGAAAAAAAGATAAATATGAAAAGCAAATTAGATTGAAAGTATTATGTTTAGGATCAAATTAAATTTAACATTCAACTAAGTTTTACATTACAGATGAGAAATATTATTTACCTTTTATGCATATGGTTCAAGTTGTTAAGAATTGATACTTGCATAAAAGATGCATAGAATGAACATAAATGCGCATTGTTAATTTTATCATATAATAAGCTACAAAACATCTGCCTGTATCCCCCTGTTGATGATCCAAAATAATTTTAATATTAAAATATCAACTCTATTGAAATTCATTGTCAAATGAAAAAAATATATTATTTTAGTTTATATTAAAATATGGGTTAAGTATCAATTTTGCCCCTAAAGTAGGAGCCAAGGAACAATTTTGCCCTTAAAGTTTTTGGCGTAGTAATGTTGCCCCTCCATTAACAACCCTAACGTTGACCGTCAGTTAACCGTAAGGGTAGTTAACGGAGGGATAACATTCTTACGTTTTTAAACTTCAGGGGCAACATTACTACGACGAAAACTTCAGGGGTAAAACTGCTTTTGGGCGCGTACTTCAAAGACAAAATTGATACTTAACCCTTAAAATATTGCTCGCTCGTGGCTTCTGAAAATAAATATCTGAGTACTTTAATGAAGGGTATTCACGTCATTCGGTGACTTTAAATGACTACTTCATTTCCTCGCTTAATTGCCCCTTACCCAAACTTTCAAACGGAAAAAAAAAATCATAATTTCTTCCAACTCACCAAACACAATCTTTTCATAGAAAGCAAAGCATTATGATCTTTATGCCTCTTCCTTTCTGTCTCATTCATAAATAATCCATTCCTGCCAAACATGACCTTAACTCCTCTCTCTCTCTAATGCATATATAATTTCCATAAATATAATTGGAAAAA
This sequence comes from Acacia acuminata, assembly GCA_019022655.1. NCBI lineage: Eukaryota > Viridiplantae > Streptophyta > Magnoliopsida > Fabales > Fabaceae > Acacia > Acacia acuminata. Next base: position 1,722,772 of record JAFJYI010000015.1, read on the forward strand.
TTGTAATGGCAGGCAGAGTATAGAAGATCAGTAAGGATTGGTGAGTGTGAATACAGATGGCAGGAGAGGGAGAGGCGTGAAACCGTGAAAGAGAGGGGACGGGGACGGAGTGTGATGACGAAGAACAAAAGCTTGGTCAAGAAATAAAGGTCTCCATTCTCCAATCACTTACCAACAAACAAAAGGGCAGTTCACTATGATCCAAGCTAGCTTTCCGGACAAATTATAAAACAGGTGTCGTTTGTGTTGCCCACAACCCTGCATTTTATTTTCTATTTTTTTTTAAAAAAATACTCCCTCCGGTCCTAATTATAAGACAACATTTGGGAGTTGGTTTTGGTCCTAATTATAAGACAATATTTTAATTTTTGTCAATTTCTTTCTAAAATACCCTTATTTTATTCTTTCAAGTGTATTTACTTTTTGGCGAGTGTATTTATGTGGATGTGTAAACTTTTCCAATCAATGAAACTTTTAAATTGTTGGATTTTAATTTATTTATCAATCGATTGACGTTAATTTGTCAATATATATATATATATATATAGAGTCACACACACACACACATGTATGTTAATATAATATCCACACACATATATATTTGAGTGTGTGTTTATATGTGTGTGTGCGCGTGTATGTTAATATAGTTACACACACATATATGTATTATATCGGTGGGTGTGTGTTTATGTGTCTGTGTGCACACATATACACACGCACACACATATCTGTGAGTGTGTGGTGAGTGTATGTGTGGTGTGTGTTTATATGTGTCTGTGTGTCTGTATATATATGTGTGTAGATATAGACACACAAACATATACATACATATATATATATATATATATACACATATATATTTATATATATTAAAACCATTATTTCAATTAGAAAATATGTGGAAATAAAAATTTTAAGTGGGAAAGGTATGTGGTAGGGGTTATTAATTCATTTTTATTTATGTCATTTTAAATTTGTATAAGGATATTTTAGGAAAATGAGTAAAATTAACTAACTTAACTCCTCTCATTAATCTCACCAAAATCGGTTAAATATGTCTTATAATTAGGACCGGAGAGAGTATATTGGCTTTGTACTTTTTTTTTTATTTTTAAAAAATAATCCTAATAAACAGTTATGTATACAGTAATAATTATATGGATAGTTATTTTAGAATTATCAATTAGTTGTAACTAGATCTCTTTCTTCCACGTTTTCTTAACTAATAATTGGTATATTTCGCATTAATCAAAGTAAAGAACTTTTTTTTTTAAAATTCATGTGCTACTCCCTACTTATTGATACTAACTAATAATTCCTACAAACCAATAAAAATAGTTAAAGTCAATAAAGTTATCCTAAAATTTAAGTAATTTTCAATATTATCCTGACTAATTGTATTAAACTCTAGTATTATATTAATTGTTACTTTCAATCACTACCTTCATTAATTATAGGTATACATAGAAAAAATATTTAATGTTCTTTAGAAATAAATAAATATCTTATAAAAAAGACCAAATACATTTATTAGCTGGGGTCTTATAATAAAGACAAGGACAAGTGTGTAGTACAACCTCAGCGACTATCAATTTTGAAACAACAAGAATAAATAAAAAGGAGAAACAGGTTTCAGAATCACTCATGGAGAATGGGGCTTTCTCATTATGACTAACAACAGAATTGGGACTGGCCGGTCAAGTGACTCCAGTTGACCTTCTAAAATTGTTAGTATACATTGTACTTATTATATGATATTTTATTTTAGCCCTAGCTAATTTCTTATCTTCTCTACAAGGACAATGTTTGATTGATTATCCATTGGGTCTGTGAGAGGAAAATCAAATTCTTGTTTAAGATACCTACTAAAAATATTAGTATCATCTTATATCTTGTTTTGATTTATAATTGTCGGTTATTATTTATCTGTATTTTTAATATTATGTGATACTATTTAATAAATACTACTAGTTCAATATGTTTATTTTTTGGCCCGGGCTAAAAAAAATTTCTAGTTCCGCCACTTATCACATCCATGTCGATCGCCCGGGAATCTTCATTTTGACCCGAGTGTATCTGCTACGCCAAACCCATATCCTCTCTTCTCCGTTTTAATTCCACCAAACTTAGTAATTTATGACGGAATCAAAATTTTGTCAGTAAACTAATTTGCCACGCAAAATTTAGCAACATAACGAATTCTGTCGGTAATTTTGTTTCGATTGGAAAATTGAAATTCCATTAAAAATTTGATCCTGCATATAACCTCTTATTGCCTAGACCTATGAAGCATGGACACGGCGAAAATTTGGTTTTCTACGTATCCGACAGGCGAACAGGATGGACACACAAATGATACGGGAAATGGCGAATCAGAATGTCTGATTATAATGCTTTGTATTTGTGAGTAGGCGTCACCGAATTGAGAATTGATTGGGTTTTTCGGTTCTCTTCCGCTAAGAAAGAAGAAGGGTGAAGGTGGTGAAGAGATCGAGTGAAGGTCCCTCTCCGTTTTCTTGCGGAACTCCTGTTCTGCCAGTCCTCTCTTCTTCTTTTTTTCCAATGGCTACTCTTCAGTTCAGCTTGCCACCTCCTTTGGTTCCAACACTCTACCTTTTTGTGTCTTGATAAGTATATATTTTATAATTAAATAAGTATAGATTCTGGAATATATTGGATTGAATTTATTAATATTTTGTACTTATTTAATTATCTTTATGTACTTATCTATCTTTTAATTAAATATAGGATAAAATGATATTATAACGAGAAAATCTATTGATATCCTATTTATTTGTGTAGGAGATATTATGTGATCTAAGAGATGAAAAATATAGGAAAAGCAATAAGGGCAACAAATTAAATTGAAAATGATATAATATAATATAATATTATATTATTTATAATATAATATATTGTTATAATATATCAAATATGCCATGGGAGATTAAAAAAAAAAGAATCAGAACGCACAAGACGCAAAAAGAAAGCACGAACCCTAAGCTATTAATATACATTAGACGCAAGAAATTAGGGGTGTGTGCCGCGAGAACGAAAAAGCGAGCAGTACAGAGCACGAGCCGCAATTCGGACGCAGAGAAAGGAGCATTATATATTAAAGGAGAATCAGAATCACGGAGACACGCGCAGACGGCATTGGAGAAAGAGGATCAAAGCACCATTGTGGAAGTCAACCTTCTCCAATCTCTGAAGAACGAGTCTGATTTTCATCTCTTTTATTATTTTGTTAACCTAGCCATGCTTGGCTAGTTTTCTTTTGTAGTTAGGGAGAGGATGAACCCTATGCGAATTTAAAGTAATTGGTTGGATTCTTTATTGATCGTTATTTTTTTTATTGAATGAATTATCTTTACTTAAAGCTTTCTTAAAGATATTGATCACCTTTTAGATTGTTCATAGGTTGGTGTATGACAATAGAGATGTTGGTGCATTTAACTAGAATCGTTAATTCATCGTAGAGTTGCATGACCTAGACATAGGCTTACGAGTTTATGCGATCTCATAATTTGATTTAAAAATATGATCTTTCCAAACAATACTAAGACATTAGGTTATTTTCAAAGATAACTGACTAAGGTAGATCAAGACATTGTGACTTAGTCTAATTTTAGAGAATTGATCATCAATCATGGGAATAATAATCAATTAGGGATTCAATTCAAATACTTGTAGGAACATGGGGATTCTCATCCCTAGCTACGCGTTTTTCTTAATTACTCATCTTTTCTAAACATTGTTCTTGAAATTCTTGATTTTGGATTCTTGTTCTTTATTTAATTCTTTAAATTTCGTTTGGTTACAACTCACCATATATTACTCGATTCATCCAACTAAAGCGAAAATAGAAAATTAGTGATTGAGTCTTATTCTCGTGGGACGATCTTTTTCTCACTATTTTATTACTTATAACGACCGGTGCACTTGCCAAAGTCGCTATCATGTCTACAGCCTTCGATGGCGGTGGGTGAAGTCACCAACGACTACAGTGGTGAAGGTAAGAGTCTTCAGCGACAATGATGGACGGAGTGAGAGAGCTAGAGTTAGAGAATGAAGGTCTGGACTCATTCACGGCTCCCCTGTTTCAGCGCAAATGCCTCTCTGCTTCTTTCTTTTCATTAGTCATGCTCCTGGTCCTCACGCCTTTAGGTCTTCAATTCTCATTCAATTTGTAAATATGATTTTGAATGCATTTGTTTTTTTTTTTTTTTAAATAATTATATTCTTTTTCTAAATTGAAATCTCATAAATGATACACCCAAATTGATATCTCTAAAAATCTTAAGAAAATCTTCTTAATTTAGCGTTGAACTTCATATGTCTTATTGCCACGACCCGCGAGCCACCCATACTTGTTTTTGTACTCGGGAGGAAATCCAATAAGTTGATAACAATTTTCCCTCGCGTGTCCTTTTCTTTGACAATAGGAACGCCCATCAAATTTAAAATTCCTTCCATATCACCTGTTCCATGTCCTCCCCAGCTTCCCTTGTGAAATATACTCTTTATATCAAAAATATTATTTAATATTAAGACGTATCGGAACGTATCGAAATATTAGTATTTTTAAAATAACGTATTGACATCCCGTATTGGGAATGTATCGAAAACGTGTGTCGGTGCTTCATAGGCCTAGACCTTGCAAGAACAAATATGCGTTCCCAGTAGCGTAAGGAAAACAAACAAAAGTGAACACATAATATGGGGTTGTATGTATATGAATTTGAGAAATTAGGGGGTTTGGTAAGTTGCAAATAATTGAGCGTAAGAAAGATCCCTCTAACTTTGGTGAAAGTTTAAAAGAGGAGCTCCAGCAAAATGATTGTACCCGTTGATCAGAATTCGACCACCCACCGTCCCCAAAGCCACTGAATACATATAGGGTTCACAATGCGCTACGTTTTCAACGTCGTTTTCCTCTTCTGGGTTCCATCAGATTCTTGAATTGTCACACCATCATTACTAAATAAACCTGGAAACACCATTTGGAATACAAATATCACGCTGAGAACCGTGTTTCTCTCACTTATAATTCCTATTCATTCAATAACTCGATGATGATATGCAGCACTTTGTCTCTATATATAAATTAATTAACACTTTATTTGTCGGAGAAAAAAGGAAGGCACAATTCAACCGCCATGAAAATTGGAATCATGATGGCTTCTGAATATTTAATCATTTTTGCAGCGCAATTAATCGATCAAGAACAAACTTAATAAATTGCTCATGACCTGTATCTCACGGATTATTCATTTGGAAACAATTCATAGCTAGCTGCATATCATCATCACTCGCGTAATAAATGGATCAACGCCATTATAAACAGTTAAACACACACACACAGATCTATATCTACGCGCTCGCCCAGTAGTTAAACTATATTTCTCGCAATATGAGTATAATGGAGCTATAAACCTCATTTGAGGTACGGAGTATATACTTGTAGGACTACACAGGAACATAAATTATTATAATTGGGTGCATTCAATCTTGTCTCGCATAATAATATAAGAAAAGCGACATGTGGCGGATACACACACACACACACACACAAGCCTTGTTGTCAAACAAAGTCACTATGTGTGAATGTCGTGTTTCAAGAGAACAGAGATCAATGGCCGACACGGCCTTGAGTCCGATCGACCATCCCAGTGGTCCATCACTATGCAGTATGCATCACCATTATATATATATAACGTACGCCTGCTCCATTAGAAGCTCGACAGCTATCATTTTTATAGAAAACGATTATTAATTAATCAGCAAGTAAATTCCTCTTAAACTTCTCTCGTGACTTTGTAAATTCAGCCATGAATAATATTCTCCAAGCAGGCTCCGTGATTCATGTGCATTGGACTGGACCCCCATAAAAACGATCGGTAGTGTGAAGGGGATCAATAATGAGGAACTGGCAAGTTTCCAAAAACGAGGATGAAAATGGGAGCAACTTTTTCCGGAAAAGGACGAAACACCAAAGCCCAAGAGGAGGCATTGTCAAAATGGTGTTCGATGTTACCATTGACTATAAGCTTAGTAAGCTGATGGTAAGAGCCTATAGGGGCCAAAAAGTAAGATGAAAACGGAGCTAAGAGCTTTGAGATTAGGTATTAATTGAAGAGAGGGTACGTGATGTGTGGGGGCTACAAGTAACATCTTTTGGACGAAAAGACTTGAGATCAGGAAACAAGTAGTACGATGTAATTCACAAATATGATCAAAGTTGAGTGCTTTTTGCTCTCTGCGACTCAGTCGTGCTTGCTATTTCCGGCTCTCCTCTCAAACTCTTACTCTGACTCCGTCCACAGTCCACTTATTTCCCCACTTCGCTGTTTCCGACTTTCGGTTCCTGTCATTTTCTCCTCTCATTTTTAATATATTATAATGTATCATACAAATAAATTATTTAAATTCTATAGAAAAAAATTAACAGTAGGGATCATATTTATTTAAATTTTTCTAAATTAAATAAAATACTTTCTGGTGCCAAATTAACAAAAAAAATGCAGCACTTTTCTTGGTTTTGTTAGTAAAGGCTTGATTTTTCAATTTTTTGTTTGGACTGATGGAAAAGCACGACTACAATAATGCATGAATATGAAAAGGCCCGACATAAAAGTTGAGGGGTAAATAGCTTTACGTGGGAGTTTTTCATTGGAGGATTACGACTTTCTTAAATTAAATTTTGACTGTCGATCGCTGTCTCTTCCTCAAGAGGTTATTACAATTCTAGTTAATGATGTGATGTTTTTTATTACCATGTGATACACTGGCAATAATTTAAAAGGTCTCCTACGTACTTGTTTTTTTTAATTTTATCATTTTTAAACAGTCATCTTTTTTAAATTTGAGTTTCATACAAAACTGTTTATGAAAACTGTAAATATTATTTTCAATATTGATATGATCTTTTTTCACAGTAACGGTATGTCTCTCTTAAAAGTACAGTTAACATCAACACAGCTGGGTATAGTAAAACCCTCAAAGCCAAAATAGCCAAAATGCCAATTCATTTCATACTGATTCCATACACTGCTCCCTGTTGATATTTCAACTCCCTAATCCTAATTTCTAGATACCATTTAACTTAATTTTCTAATGACTGTTAACCCCCCCGATCTCACACAATTCAATAAGTTGCAAATATAATTTGCTCCTAGCTAGCTAGTTCTATATCAATTCCGACTGTTTAGCCAAATGCGTTTTCTTAGAATAAGACCCCAGCTCCTTTGGAAGATATACCCTGATCGTTTTACAATAGAGTATTCAAATAATATTTGATATGAGTTGATTTTAAATAAAAACTATACCACTTAAAAAATGGATGGTTTTACGTAATTGAAGACTCCTCGGTTCGAGATTATGATTCGGCCTCATTTAATTTATATTCACTTTTTAAAGGTGATTTTTAGTTTTTAAAACTCTTAATTATTATACCTGCATCTGATAGTAAACATTTGAATGTGATCTGAGTAAAGCATTCACCATTATTATCTCACTTGTTTTCTCCAAACAACAACCCCTCACAATTGAAGATATACTCCTCCGGTATTAAAATATATTTGGAGAGTTCATCCTAATCATAAATATAAGATATAATTTTTATATATATCAATATTTTTCTAATTTACTATTGTTGATGCTCCTTTAACCATAATCAAAGAGTAGAGAGAATGAAGGAATGAAAAATGACTAGGGTGTTTTAGAATATATGTGTCATATTAACTAACTTAACTAACTTTCTTAATTTAATTAAATTAGGTAAATATCTCTTATATTAAGGACTAGATAAGTACTTATTTATTTTCTTAGCACTTGATACTTTTTATTTTTAATAATTACACGGTTCAGAGTTGATTATTTATAGTTCAAGAATACTGTTTAATTTTATATGAAGTATTATTATTATTTGACATTATTTTTTTAATTTATAAAAGCATAAAAATTAATTTTTAGTATGCTATATATTTTACTTACGCTTTCGTTGTAAGCAATCAAATTTGGAATTTAATCTCAGGCATAGGTAGCGAGCGATCCATCAAATTCAAACCGTATTGTAACAACAACAACAACAACAATTATTAAACTTTAAATTTGCTTAAATGACTACTATACATCTATTGAAGTTAATGAGAAACAAAAGTAAAGAGTAACATGAATTAAAGGATGAAGTCAAGCCTCTAAATATTGTGTGTTAAATTAAATAATATTTTTATTTTATTCAATTTTCAGTGAGTTTGATTTATTACGATTTAAATAAAACTAAATTAAATACATATTTTCATATATTTGATTAGATATCAATATATTATACGCTAATATCTTTTCACCTATTATACAGTAATATTTTTAATTTATGTGAATGTGCTAAATTAACTGTAAACCGTGTGTGTATGGTGTTCTCAGTGGAGGCCGCAACGTGAGAAGTGATTTGAAGGACGGAGTAATCTGAAGCCTTGACTTTGAATGAATAAGTAATTAATTAATATAATGCGTAAATGCGACTTAAACACATCTAATACTCCAAGACATTGAATGAGGATTCATTAACATTTGACTGTATAGTTTCCAAGACTTTGTATGTTCACGTATTTTTCAAATTGGCTGAGATAATAACTCGTGAAAAGTTATTTTATTGTCTTCTGAAAAAAAATATTCATAGCAGCTACTGAAACACTGTAAAGACTAGATTTCCCCTCAAAAGTCATAAAATATATTATTAGTGCTTTTTCAAAACTATAACCCTGAAGCTTTTCAGATAAAAAATAATAATAAATTCAAAATAAAATTCTTGATATTAAAGAACCAGAACAGGGAATATGAAAAGTAATTTTACTAATAATAGTAGCTGTTACGTGGTACTGCATTAGGTGGAAGAAAAGCTTCGTGCAGCTCACATGCCATGTGATGATTGTAAAGCTTGTGATTAAGTTCTACCAGCCCACAAAAGGAAAAAAAGGTTGGTAAAACTAAACAGGAATCATTATATTGCCTGTTAATTAGTCCGATCTTAAATATAGGACATAGTTTGTAGTGTAATTTCTATTACAAATTATATCATATATTTGGATTAGCATGACAGTAAAACTAAGTAATTTGTCGATAAGAAAATTGTTTCAGTTTCATGTGGGATAAAAATCACGGCAGTAATTCAGTTATGTGAAAGATTGATTAGAAAAAAAACTACCTACATTATGTTGTTATCTCCATATTCCTGATATAAGACATATATAGTTCACAGTAGAATTATACGTTTATAACAATCTTTATCATGGGATAAGTATTTTTTTACAGTAGACAATAATGTTTAGAGACTGAATATAATGTAGGTACCACCCCAGTAGGAAAGACTTTTAAGTTTGAGACAATCTTGTTCATACACACTTTTTTTACATGCATATCTATCTTCATATTGTCTGAGATATTGTTGGACATTAAACACAAACACTCCTCCAAACAAGAATTTGAACTTTAATTTGTCACATCAGTAATGTTTTTTTTAATTACTTAAGCTCGTTAGTTGTTCATACGCGCTTTATGGAACGGTGCAACTGTTATCATATCTCCTCCTTTGGTACAAACACTACTGAAATTATATTTGACCGAGATTCAAAAGGGAAATCGGATATTTCAGTGTAAAATAATACCTCTAGTATTCAAATTAGACCAGAACATTGGAAGAAAGAAGAAAACAATTAATGAAGAGGAGATTTGATTTGACGAAAACAAAGTCAGAAAGCAGCGGATGACCAATAAGCAAGTTGTTGTCGATCCGTATGAAGCTATGGTTTTTTCTGGGGGAGGGGGAGAAGTCAAAAGATGTTATCCCCTGTGGTTCTATAAATAAATATGAGTGTGTTAAAATTCAACAGAATTTTTCTTTGTTAACACTCCTCCGACATATTTATCTAATTTGATTGGATTAAAAAAGTTAGTTAAGTTGATTAATATAATATATGTTTTCTAAAATATCATATATAGTCATATTCTTTAATTCCCTCTCCTTTATAACTATTGTTGAGAGAGTGTTAATAGGGGTAAATTAAAAAAAAAAAAATCAAAAATTATGACAACTATGTTTTATTTTTAGGATCAAGATTAACTCCGAAAGTTGTCTAATATTAAGCACAAAATGAGTAATATACTCCCTCGGATTACTACTACAAAAAATGGCTTTTACTTCATTAATTGGCGTCCTATTTTAAAAAACGAAGTAAAAAAAGAAGGCGGTGACATTTTTGTAATTATATGTGAAAAAGTTGACTTTTGGCGTATAACTTTTTAACTTAGACGCCAAAAGCAACACTTTCGGCATCTAAGTTTAAAAGTTATACGCCTAAAGTGGACCCTAGCGCCCAAAATACACTAAAAATTAGCCTTGGCGGCATTTTTGGCGTCTAAGTTTAAAAGTTAGACGCCAAAAGTGATGCTTTTGGCATCTAAGTTAAATTTTTAAACATCAAAAGTGGACCCTACATTAATTATTTGTAGCTCTCAGCACACGCACTTCCCTCTTCGAGTTCTCTTATCTCAAATTCCCACTTATCTCTCGGCTCTCAAGTTCTCTCGGTTCTCTCTTCAGCTTTATCATGGCGACGACAGACATTGAAGGCAATCTGTAGACAGTGAACGTGAAGAGGGGTTTCTTGCACTTCGATTTCAAATCTGTGACATCGATTTCTCTAGATCTATGACGGCAGTCTCGGATCTAAGGACGGTGACTTCGATTTTTTTTTTTTACTCCCTCTTTAGATCTACGACGAAGGTTTCAAATCTGCGGTTGGTGACTTTGATTTTGGTTATTTATTTGTTTGATTTGGTTTTCTTTCGGACTGCGATGACAAAGTGACAACGACGCCGAGCCATTCAAACTTTCAGATCTCATGTTTCTCTCAGTTCTCTATCTGTCTCGCTTGATCTACCGCTAGATCTAGAATTTATTGTGATCGGGATTTTTTTTCCTTTTACCTTTACAGTATAGCTCGATCTCGCGTGATATGGAATTTCGTTAGATTCGTTTTTTCTCTAATTCTCTTAGTTTTTGTTTCAATTCCTTTACGGTATCTCGTTAGTCGATTTATGAGACCTTTGATTTTTCATTTCGATTCCTTTACGTATTTGTTAGTCTAATTCCTTTACGGATGCTCATGAACCCTATTTGGTTTTTTTTTCTCCAAAAAAAAAAAGACTTATGGCGTCCTAATTATTTTGAAGACACCGTAGGTTGCACTTTTTTACGCCCCTTGATAGGCGTCCCACAGAAATAGGATGTTAAATGTCCAAAAAATAGGATGTCGTAGCCCTGTTTTGTAGTAGTGGATCCTAATTATAAGATGAGGTTAACTTTTTTTGGAGAGATTAAGGAAACTAAATAATTTATTTAATCATATCATATGTTGTGTATCCTTAGATTATATATTAGTTTATTAATCAAACTAATTAGTTTAGAGAAAAAATAAAAATAATCTAAAATAATTTAATTAGCTTTCTTAATCTTTCTAAAAAATCAACTTGGACTTATAATTAAGACAATAGATAGTACTTCTTTGGTTATTATTTATTGTCTTCTCACATGTGTTTCTTGAGGTGGTGTACGTACGTGTTTTGTTTGCGTAAGCACATACGCCCCAGTCATCCCACCTCAATATCAATTATCAAACCATACTTTTTTTTTTCTCTGCATTTTCACCTACTTTGATGTCTCTTAAAAATATATAATAAAAACAAGTACTTGGCTTAAAAATAACAATATCAATCCTCGGATCTGAAACCAGTAGTAGACACATTAATTAAATATATAGTCTCGAGAGATTAATTAAGGCCGAGCACCACACGATCAATCACTACTTTTTGTTCAAATAAATAAATAAGCTTGAAACGCAACTTCTTCGAATCTTGGAGATTTAATTAATTAGTGGAGACTAGCTAGAAACCATGGTACCATTTTACATGCCGCCTTTCTCAAAAGATTTCCTATAGTCTCTCTTGATCTTATTTTGACATTATATATATCTTCTGTAAAATTTGGAAATATATAGAAGGGCTAGTCAATCACAATATGATCAGCGATGATATCATGTTTTTAATAAAACACAAGGGGGAAATAAAAAAGCAGTGAGAGAAAAAAAAAAAAAAGTGCACTATTCACTCATTCATACACGTGTCCTCACCTTTTATTTTCATCGCACCCATTGGGTCTTTAATATTAAATTTATTTAACTAAGATAGATTTTGATGAAGCTATAGATTACTTATTTATAATATATATGGCATCATCTCCTCAAAATACCGAGTTATAACATTAGATTAGTTTATAAATTTGGTTAGCTGGTTTTAAAAAAATAATAAATATTTTAGGATGGGAGAGTGTTATTATTTTTTGGATGAAATTTTGTAATTAAAATTTATAAAATGGTTTTGAAAACTTCAACTAAAATGAAGCGGCCGGTTAATTGAAATGATACAGGGTGTGTATGCTAGGGATCAAACATCAAAATGCCATAAATTAGCTTTGTGAGAATAATCCGTTTTTGTGGAATTAAGAAAAACTCAAGTAAACGAAGAAATGCTAGCCAGTGGTGTGCTGGTTGTATCCATGAATTGATGACAAACTGAAGTACGTGGGATGGAAGTTAATACGAAATTACAAAAAGGGAATATATAGAAAGAGAAAGAGATTATATGTGTGTGTGTGTGTGTATTGTACTGTTATGTCTCCGCCTCTCTCACACCCACATGCATGAATCCATCCCACTCCTCCTATAAATATGCAGCCCTAGGAACACCTTCTTTTCACCACAAAACCCCTTCTCTCTCGAGTCTCTAGACATCTCTCTTCTGATATAATATTCTTGCAAGTTAGTATATTTGCCTGTGCAGAAATAGAGAAGCATATATTTCAAAATGGAGTCTAAGAAAGCTACAAGTGAAGAGAGTCACGGCCAAGACTCCCCTTACTTTGTGGGATGGCAAGAGTACGAGAAGAATCCTTATCACCCCAGCTCAAATCCTTCGGGAATCATTCAGATGGGACTCGCAGAGAATCAGGTATCCTCATTTTTTCATCAAACACTTATTTTGTGTGTTGCATAAATTCAATGCCCGTTTTTCAACTCCATGGACAAAAAAGCAACCCATTTTTGGGGGACACATCTATAAAGGACGCAGCAGAATATTGTGGACATTCTTAGAAACAAGTAATACCTTGTTTGAAAGTGATCCCCCAAGCATTATGTATATATATATATAAATGGGTGTGTGCATGTGCTTTCTTTTTAGCTAGCTAGCGAATGTGTAACCCCACAAACTGACATGTTCTGAAACGATGGATCGTCTCATCTCAGCTGTCATTCGACATTGTTGAGGCTTGGCTGGAGAAAAATCCCCACATATTGGGTCTCAAGAAAGATGGATTATCTGTGTTTAGAGAACTTGCTCTCTTCCAGGATTATCATGGCTTACCTTCTTTCAAACACGTAAGCTTGCTTTTTTCTCACTTCTCACCCACTAATTCTAATACTCATACTGATACTGATAAGTAATTTTGTCAAGTTGATACTAAATATGATCATGGTCAGCTGGATTACTTGTCATGTTTGGTTGTCCTAGTGTGCGTGTACGGCCCACATAACTCGTCATGAATTTGAATATATATGAATTTGCTCACATACGACAACCAAACACGGCTTTAAAGTATGTACGGTGGTCGTAGTGTGAGTCAATTGACAAGTGTCACCCGTGAAAATTGACAAGTTAATAATGAGTTTATATTAAAAGTTTATGAGAGTGATGATGATGATGCAATATTTATTTTATATGTTAATTTCTTGTCATTTATTAATTGCTGCATGCCTGTCACCCAAAGAGTTATTATAGTATAAAGTAATTAAGTTGATGCCCATCGAGAACGAAAAGATCCCATTACGTAGTCTCAACTCTCACCCCTACTCTACGCTGAAAACTAAAATCAGAAAGATCCTAATTAATTTAGACTTTAGACCTGACGTATATACTTGTATAAGTGATTGATAAAATTGACACAAAACAAACATTCTTAAAAATGGATAGAAGCTTCAGAGACAGGGAATATAGAAAAGTGGTTTTTTTTTTTTTTTTTTTTTGTTGCCATTTTTAATCATCATTATGTGTGTAAGCAGGCACTGGTGAACTTCATGGCAAACATAAGAGGAAACAGAGTAAACTTTGCTTCAGATAGACTTGTTCTCACCGCCGGAGCTACATCTGCCAATGAGATTCTTATGTTCTGCCTTGCTGATCCCGGCAAAGCTTTCCTTCTCCCAACTCCCTACTACCCTGCGTACGTTGTTTCTCTTCAGATTAATGTGTTCTTTAATAATAACCACTTTAAAGAAAAAGGGCCAGTAATTCATTAACTTTGATTTATGTATGTTTTTTTCAGATTTGACAGAGATCTCAAGTGGAGGACTGGGGTTGAAATAGTTCCCATACACTGCTCAAGCTCGAACGGTTTCAGAATAACTCCCTCTGCTCTGGAACAAGCCTATGAACAAGCCCTATCACTGAATCTAAATGTTAAAGGGGTCTTAGTGACCAACCCCTCCAATCCTCTAGGCATAAGCTTGAGCAAAACAGAGCTGGACCTTCTACTGGATTTCGCTGTTGAAAAGAAGGTTCATATCATAAGTGATGAAATTTATTCAGGCACAGTCTTCGACTCGCCCTGTTTCGTAAGCATCATGGAAGTAGTAAAAGAAAAGACCATGGACGACGCCGAACTATGGAACCGAATTCACGTTGTTTATAGCCTGTCAAAGGACCTTGGCTTGCCTGGATTTCGAGTAGGCATGATCTACTCAAATAACCACGTGGTGGTGGACGCAGCCACAAAAATGTCAAGCTTCGGGCTGGTTTCCTCTCAGACTCAGTATCTGCTCGCGAACTTGCTCTCCGACGATAAATTCACAGAGGAGTACATGAAGGAGACTCAGATGAGGCTGAAGAAGCGAAGGCAAATGCTAGTTTCTGGGTTGAAAAAAGCAAGGATTAGGTGTTTGAAGAGCAACGCTGGGCTGTTCTGCTGGGTGGACATGAGGCACATGTTAAGGACAGATAGTTTTGAAGCCGAGAAGGAGCTTTGGAGGAGGATTCTTACGGTGGTTGGTCTAAACATATCACCCGGTTCCTCGTGCCACTGCTCTGAACCGGGGTGGTTCAGGGTCTGCTTTGCCGACATGTCTGAGAACACGTTACAAGTTGCAATGCGACGGTTGAAGGTTTTTACTGGCTCAACCGCGTCTGAGAGGTCATCACTTCGGCTGGTGGCCGGCTCCCCGATTATCACCACCCCGTGATCGGGAAGGCGACCCTTGTTTCCCGAACAAAAAAAAAAAAAAAAAAAACCAAAGCGTGGAGCTTGTTGCCCTCAAACAAATTTGCAGCTTGCTTCGCTGCTTCCGTGTTAGGGTTGTGGTGTATTAGGATGTATGATCGTTCCTATATATATAACGAGATTAAATCAAAGACCTTCTGTTGATCCTGGAGTAACCAGGTTCTTATATATAATTGACTAATTGTGTTCTTTAAAATCGTTTACCGTATATTTTACGCAAGTTGAATTAAGAACAAATTTTCCCAGCTCAAAAAATCACAATCAGCTTTCGCAAATAGCCTAAAAAATTACTAAGCTACTGGAGTCTCCTTCAATCCTGTAAGTCCAAATCATTTCTAAGTGGCAGGTGAACGATTTGAATTTAAACTCTTCATTCTTAAATTGGAGTGAATTCAACTAGAAACATAGCCCCACAAAGTGTAGAACTATAATCGCCGACGCTGTAATCAGGGAATACAACAGGGGAAGCTATCATTTCAAACGGTCAGAAGAGCTAGGACTTTCCTTCATATCCATATGAACATTGTTGAGAGTATATTAACTATACCATATTACGTTCACACCACTTTAACAAATACAATGGAGCTAATTTCCTAAAGACAAAAAAATACCCGGCCAACCTTTGCATAGTTATCTTTCATCAGTCCGCTCAACCTTGAAGTAAAAAGTAACAACAACTCTAGGGCAAGAGAAAAGAGTAATGTTGATTTCCTTGGACATATACCGTATACAAACATCTGCCAAACTGAACAAGTGGCCAGTTGAAGAGATTAAATCGTAAGGGGGGGGTGAAATTCTGCGCCAGTAGCAGGCGAAACAGGCACAAGTCTTGCCTTTATCACATGGGCAAGATACAATGGAAAAAGTAGTTTGTATTTGCATCATGGTGGTCCTAGCACCCAGGATGCAATCTGTACAAAGATGAACTCAAGAATTGAACTTTTAGATTTTATATCCTATCATGCGATTCATGAACCCTTCAAACAACAATAACAAAGTCTTATCCTACTAGACGGAGTCAGCTACATAGATCGTAGACGCCATTTTACTGTATTGAAAACTAGATATCTGGATAGATTATCATGAAGCCTATAAAGCAGAGGAGGAAAAACTACCCTCCTCTCGATTCGCTTCTTCCCTTGAACTCTTCCAATACCACAGTGCCTGCATCAGTCCACCATTTGCTACATGCAAAAGGAAAACCCGAGATTGTATTCCAAAGTATGCAGAAATGATCTTCACAAACACAAAAAAGCAATATATATAATACACCCCCAAAACTTATAGGTTCAAACCTTTTTCCTGCAACGCACAAGCGATGGAAAACACAATCATCACAATAAATTGTCACGAGTAAAGCAATTGAACAATAATGAAATTAACAATATGAAACAATTCTTGCAATGTCTCCTTCAAAAAGTCAGCCGTGAGGCAGCCAATCAAGAGGCCTACGGGAATCACTAGCTCACGATTTATAGATAATGTATATACAATGTCTGAAATAGAGCCAAGTACAAAATATAAAACAAGGGCCCACTTCAACGCCTCTCTTGCAAGAGAGATTAACCTATCTATCTATAAGTTTATGCTCGGCTTGACTCCAAGGGAATTCCCGAACTGAGATTGGCAACATTTCTCTAAGCATCTCCTTCATGTTTCCAATCTGCACCCTAACCTCATCAGGATCATTATGACCTGCCATTGAGATCTTCATTAAACAAGTTCTGGCATGGCGTGTTTGCTGGGGAAGTTGTATTCCTGAGCACCCTGGGAGATGACATGGTTGGCCAAGAAACAACTTAATCTATCCAAAGCACAAAAAGATGTTTGCGAAGAAAGAAAGAATGGTAGGAATATTATCTCAATGTGACATTAAGCCAACATCATTTTGGTTGACAGTCCACGTTATCTAAATCATAATTATGTAAATTACAACTTAAGTGGAATCCATACATCATGCATAAGAAAAAAAAGGTAACAAACACGCAACATACAAAAAGCGGGAAATGTAGTAGCAGGAGATGGAATTGATTGGAAAGAATTCAGCTTCATTTTGATGATTTCCGATGGTTGAAGAGTAGGGTAGGAAATTATATAAATATATATCTATATTGATATTATATTGCTTTTAATTGTTATATATTATATATATAATTATGTGAATAAACATCGTAAGGTAGACAAGACAGCTCCACTCACAAATAAGGCACCAAGAACGTGCACGAGGTCTTTCATAGGTAATTTTTCGTGGAAGATTTCTGACAGAGAATTCCGTTAGTAATTTATGATGGAACCGAAATTCTGTCGGTAAACTAATTTGCCACACAAAATTTAGTGACATAACGAATCCTGTCGGTAATTTTGTTTCGATTGGAAAATTGAAATCCCATTGAAAATTTGATCCTGCATATAACCTCTTACTGCAAGAACAAATAGGCGTTCCCAGTACAAGCGTAAGAAAAACAAACAAAAGTACATAATATAGGGTTGTATGTCTATGAATTTGAGAAATTAGGGTGTTTGGTAAGTTGCAAATAATTGAGCGTAAGAAAGATCCCTCTAACACTGGGGAAAGTTTAAAAGAGGAGCTCCAGCAAAATGATTGTACCCGTTGATCAGAATACATAATTACATATAGGGTTCACAATGCGCGCGCTGCGTTATTTAATGGCGTTTTCCTCTTCTGGGTTCCATCAGATTCTTGAATCTTCACACCATCACTACTAAATAAAACTGGAAACACCATTTGGAATATAAATATCACGCTGAGAACCGTGTTTCTCTCACATATTCCTATTCATTCAATAACTCGATGATGATATACAGCGCTTTGTCTCTATATATAAATTAGTTAACATTTGATTTGTCGGAGAAAAAAGGAAGGGACGCACAACCCAACCGCCATGAAAATTGGAATAATGATGGCTTCTGAATATTTAATCATTTTTTGCAGCGCAATTAATAAATTGCTTATGATCTGTATCTCACGGATTATTCATTTGGAAACAATTCATAGCTAGCTGCATATCATCATCACTCGCGTAATAAATGGATCAACGCCATTTTAAACAGTTAAACACACACACACACAGAGATATATATCCACGCGCTCGCCCAGTAGTCAAACTATATTTCTCGCAATATGAGTATAATGGAGCTATAAACGTCATTTCAGGTACGACCGTACGAAGTATATACTTGTAGGACTACTTGAACATGAATTATGATAATTGGGTGCTTTCAATCTTGTCTCGTATAATAATATAAGAAAAGCGACATCTGGCGGGTATATATATATATAAGCCTTGTTGTCAGACAAAGTCACTATGTGTGAATGTCGTGTTTCAAGAGAACAGAGATCAATGGCCGACACGGCCTTGGGTTCGATCGACCATCCCAGTGGTCCATCACTATGCAGTATGCATCACCATTATACATATATATATATTACGTACGCCTCCTCCATTAGAAGCTCGACACCTATCATTTTTATAAAACACGATTATTAATTAATCAGCAAGTAAATTCCTCTTAAACTTCTCTCGTGACTTTGTTAATTCAGCTATGAATAATATTCACCAAGCAGGCTCCGTGATTCATGTGCATTGGACTGGACCCCCATAAAAACGATGGGTAGTGTGAAGGGGATCAATAATGAGTTACTGGCAAGTTTCCAAAAACGAGCATGAAAATGGGAGCATAACTTTTTCCGGAAAAGGACGAAACACCAAAGCCCAAGAGGAGGCATTGTCAAAATGGTGTTCGATGTTATCATTGACTACAAGCTTATTAAGCTGATAAGAGCCTATAGGGTCCAAAAAGTAAGATGAAATCGGAGCTAAGGGTTGAGATTAGGCATTAATCGAAGAGAGGAAGGTACGTGATGTGTGGGGGCAACAAGTAACATCTTTTGGATGAAAAGACTTGAGATCGGGACACAAGTAGTACGATGTAATTCACAAATATGATCAAAGTTGAGTGCCTTCTGGTCTCTGCTGCTCAGTCGTGCTTTCTATTTCCGGCTCTCTCTCACGCTGACCTCCGTCCACTTATTTCCCCACTTCGCTGTTTCCGACTTTCGGTTCCTGTCATTTTCTCCTCCCAATTCTCCACTTTCACTCTCTTAAAACAAGGACTTATAAATATGATCGTATAATGTATCATACAAATAAATTATTTAAATTCCATAGAAAAAATTAACAGTAGGGATCATATTACTTTAATTTTTTTTAAAATTAAATTAAATATTTTTTGGTGCCAAATTAACAAAAAAAGGCAGCGTGCGTTTTTCTTGGTTGTGTTAGTAAAGGCTTGAATTTTCAATTTTTTTGTTTGGACTACTGGAAAAGCACGACTATAATAATGCATGAATATGAAAAGGTCCGACATAAAAGTTGATGGGTAAATAGCTTCACGTGGGAACTTTTCATTGGAGGATTACGACTTTCTTAAATTTTGACTGTCGCGTTCTCACCCCAACTGATAAAAGAGGTTACTACAATTTTACTCTTTGGTTCTTCTTTTAAAAGGCGTTTTCTTTTTATTAACAGTATTAATTTTTTTCATATATGTTCATAATTAATAAAGGTAATGAGTGAGAATAATAATTAATATGATATTAAAATTTAATACAATTCGTTGAGGTAATATGAAAAATTAATTAAATTTTAGGATAATTTAATGACTTTAATTATTTTTAGGGAAAATTCCAATTAAATACCAAATGAATTTGCAAAACTCCAGAGGTGACGCGAATTTGCAAAAGACTTAGAGGTGACAAGGGCTTTTGGGGGTTTTGCAAATTCGCGCCAAATGCCATTTTGCCCTTAGGGTTAAATCATTAAAAAAAAGAAAAAAAAAACCCCTCTCCCCATGGTGGGACCCACCGCCGGCCGCGGCGACCGGCGGCCACCACCACCGTTGGCGCCGGCGGCTGCGACCGCGTCCACCACCTCCGCCGACCGCCGGCCACCACCACCACCGGCGGAGGTGGTGGACGCCGGCCGGCCGGAGGAGGTGGTGGCTGCCGGCGGCCAACGGTGGTGGTGGCCGTCGGCGGTAGGGCCCACCGTGGGGGGAGGGGTATTTTCTTTTTGTTTTTTAATGATTTAACCCTAAGGGCAAAATGGTCATTTGGCGCGAATTTGCAAAACCCCCCAAAAGTCCTTGTCACCTCTAAGTCTTTTTGCAAATTCGCCACCTCTGGGGGGTTTTACAAATTCATTTGGTATTTAATTAGAATTTTTCCTTATTTTTATTGGTTTATAAAAATTGTTAGTTAGTGTTTTGGACAAGGGAGTAATTAATGATAGGATGTTTTTTATTACCGGGTGATACACTGGCAATAATTAAAAAGTTCTCCAACGTACTCGTTTTTTAATTTTTAACAGTCATCTTTTTGAAATTTGAGCTTTATAAAAAACAGTTTATAAAAACTGTGAATATTATTTTCAATGTTGATATGAACTTTTTGGAAGCACATAAGGTATAAGGTGCTTCTTCTGTACTTCTTATATGTTTATCTTTCTAATTAGAAGAATAAAAACATTTAATTAATTTATTTGTTTTTATTTATCTATATTAAATTATATACGGCTTTCTGAAATGTTATTTTGCATCCAGTATTTCAAACTAATTAGTTTCCAGTCCTGCATTCAAAAATATTTGTCCTGTAACACTAATATCCTAAAAACTAATTAATTTGAGGTACTGGGTAAAAAAAAAAAAAAAAAAAAAAAAATTCAGAAAACAACATATAATTAAATCTAAAAAAAAAAGTCTCATTCCTCTAATTTAAATAACAAGTATGTAACAAGCATATAAAGATAAACACATAATCTGAACCCAAACTTTTTTCACACTAACGAATATGTCTCTCTTAACAGTACAGTTAACACTTTACACAGCTGGGTATAGTAAAACCCTAAAAGCCAAAATTAAATAGCCAAAATGCTAATTCATTTCATACTCATTCCATACACTGCTCCCTGTTGATATTTCAAATGCCCTGATTATCCCTAATCCTAATTTCTAAATACCATTTAACTTAATTTTCTAATGACCATTAACCCCCCGATCTCACACAACATAATACTCCCTCCGGTCCTAATTATAAGACAACATTTGAAAGTTGGTTTTGGTCCTAATTATAGGACAATATTTTAATTTTTGTCAATTTCTTCCTAAAATACCTCTATTTATTCTTTCAAGTGCATTTGGTTTTTGGTGAGCATATATATATGAGTACATAGACTCTTCAATCAATGAAACTTTTAAATTGTTGAGTACACACACACAAAAACATATATATGTGTGTGTGTGTGTGTGTGTGTAATTGTGTGTAAGTGTCAATATATATGTTTGTGTGTGTCTATATATATATATATATGTATGTATGTGAGTGTATGGGTGTATGTTTATAGGTGTGTATATATATGCATATGTGTGTAGATATACACACACACAAACATATATATATGTGTGTGTGTGTGTGTGTGTGTCTAGATATATATGTGTGCGGGGGCACATGCATATATTTACACACATATATGTATTTATAACCTAACCATTATTTTAATTAAAAAACGTGTAGAAAGAAAAAATTCTAGGTGCGAGAGGTATGTGGTAGAGATTGTTGATTTACTTTTACTTTTGTCATTTTAAATTTATACGAGAGTATTTTAGGAAAATGAGTAAAATTAACTAATTTAACTCACTACAAAAAAAATCAGAATTTGCGACGGAATTTTTCCGTCGCAAAAAAAATCGGTCGCAAATTTGCGACGGATTTCTATTCTGTCTCAAATCCTAGAGGATTTGTAAGATTTTTTTTTTAAAAAAAAAATATTTTTTTATTTTTTTTAAATTTCGATTTTTTTTAAAAAAAATATTTTTTTTATTTTTCTTTACGATTCTAATTTTCATTTTTTAAAATTTTGATTTTCTTAAAAAATAATTTTTTTTAATTTTTTTAGGATTAGCGACTAATTTTAAATTTTAAAAAAATATTTTTAAAAAATTTAATTTTTTTATTCCTATCATGAATTTTCATATGCCTTCAGGATTATACTCCACCAATCAGTTTAGGCCGATCCTAATATCTAGGAATTATAAAACAGAAAAGCAATTACAAAATTCAAATTATATAATATCTAGGATTATAAAACAGAAAACCAATTACAAAATTCAAATTCTATAATGTCTTGATCGTTTTAGGCCGATCCTAATATCTAGGAATTATAAAAGGCAAATCCTAATATCTAGGAATTATAAAACAGAAAAGCAATGACAAAATTCAAATTCCATAATCCGATTAGATCCTAAAATATCTCTAACTACCAAGATTATACATTATACAGAAATTTAATATCCGCGGCATATAAGCAAATATAATATAATGAAAAATAGTTATTGTAATTTCCTCTCTTCTAATAATAAATTAAGTTTGTCACCATTATAGTCTTTCGAAGAGAATTCACACATGAGCAACGGAAAAATGGATAAGAACTTTTACGATTGGAACATCAACATTTCGGTGAAAAAAATAACGTAACGTAAACACACAAAAATTCAGTTTTATGAAATAATATTATAATAAAATAAAATGATTAATCAATTAAAAAATCAACGCAAGAACCATAGAGAGATTGAGCTAGCTCGAGCAAACCGCAAGAAGAGCCGGAGAAAGAATGGAGCATCAATCAAAATTCACGAGAGAAGATTGAATTTCATTCTAGTTTTGCTCAATAGAAATACAAAGGAAACAGAGAGGATCAAAGAAAACACAAGAAAATTCAGTTTCTTAAGCCGGCAAGATTGAACCCACATCCAAAATTCGAGAGGAGATAAAGAAAGATAAAACTTGGATTAATTATTAATACAGAGAATTAACAAATATGATCATACAAAGAGCCACAAAGAGAGAATGATTAGAGAGCTTACAGGATTGAAATCTTTCATCTTTCTCTATTTCCTGCTTCTGGGTTTCAGCAGCCAAACGCCAAAGAGAAAAAGAAGAATCGAATAACAAGAAAAGGCTTATAACCGAGGAAAGTATTATGGTTGAATTTATTTCGATTCTTCGTAGCGATGGGTAACCAAAAAGTTAGGTAAAAAAATAACAAACCAACCTGGAAAACAAGGTCGGACGGTGGAAGGCCGAGCACACGACGTGACTGGCAGGGGGAGGATGTTGGACGGTGTAGGAGGCAGAGGGACGAGCACCAGGGGCGCCGGAAAGGTGAAGGAGGACGGATGGGAGGAAGAGCATGGGGAGGAAGCTAAAGAAATCACGGAAATAACCGCGAGGGAAGGGGGAGATGGATTTTTAATGATTTTTGCGATGGTCGAGAGATCCGTCGCAAAATCACTTTTTGCGACGGATCACGGAGTCCGTCGCAAACTTTAGCGACGGATCCGAGATCCGTCGCAAAATGGAGGACTTTTTCCCACCAAAAAACCAATTTTTTTTTTTTAGAGTTTTGCGACGGAAAAAATCCGTCGCAAATTGTGACGGAATTAATTTTCCGTCACAAAATTTTGCAACGGATTTGTTTTCCTGTCACAAAATGGCGGACTTTTTCCCACAAAAAACCAAATTTTTTTTTTTTTAGAGTTTTGCGACGGAATTAATTTTCGTTTGCAAAATTTTGCGACGGATTTGTTTTTCCGTCGCAAAATGACGGACTTTTTCAATCAAAAAACCTTTTTTTTTTTTTTTTTTGCGACGAAAAAATTTTTTTTTTTTTTTTTTACTTTTGCGACAGAAAAAATCTATCGCAATTTGCGACGAAATTCCTTTTCCGTCGTAAAATTTGCGACGGAATTTATTTTCCGTCGCAAAATCCGTCACAATTTGCGACGGATTTTTTTCCGTCATAAATCTCCACAAAATCGGTTAAATATGTCTTATAATTAGGACCGGAGGGAGTAACTTGCAAATATAATATAATTTGCTCCTAGGTAGTTCTATATCTATTCCGACTGTTTAGCCAAATGCGTTTTCTTAGAATAAGACCCCAGCTCCTTTGGAAGATATACCCTGATCGTTTTACAATAGAGTATTCAAATAATATTTGATATGAGTTGATTTTAAATAAAAACTAGAGCACTCCAAAAATGGATGGTTTTATGTAATTGAAGACTCACTCGATTCGAGATTATGATTTGGTCTCATTTATATTCACTTTTTAAAGGTGATTTTCAGTTTTTAAAACTCTTAATTATTATACTCGTCATCTGATAGTAAACATTAATTGAATGTGATCTGGTCAAGCATTCACCATTATTATCTCACTTGTTTTCTCCAAACAACAACCCCTCACAACTTAAGATGTGCTCCTCCGGAATTAATATTAAGATATATTTGAGGAGTTTATCATAGTCATAAATATAAAATATAATTTTCATATTTTTGAGCATGTTATTAAATTTTCATATTTTTCAATATGTTATTAATTTACCCTTGTTATTACTCTCTTAACCATAATATAATGAAGGAGTAAAGGGAACAGAGGAATTAAGAAGAATGACTATGTTGTTTTAGAATATACGTGTTATATTAACTAACTTAACTAACTTTCCTAATCTAATTAAATTAGATAAATATATCTTATATTAAGGACCGGATGAGTACTTATTTATTTTTAATAATTATGCGGCTCAGAGTTCATTATGTATAATTCAAGAATACTATTTAATTTTATATGAAGTATTAGTATTATTTGACATTATTTCTTAAAGTATAAAAGTAAAAAAAAAAAAAAAATTAATTTTAGCATGCTAGATATTTTACCTACGCTTTCGTTGTAAGCTATCAGATTTGGAACTTAATCTCAGATAGGCATAGGTTGCGATCCATCAAATTCAAACCGTATTATAACAACAACAAGAAATTGCACTTTAAATTTTCTTAAATAACTACATCTATTGAAGTTATTGGGGAAAAAAAGAGTGACATGAATTAAAGGATGAAATCAAGCCTCTAAATATTGTGTGTTAAATTAAACAATATTTTTATTTTATTCAATTTTCAGTGAGTCCGATTTATTACGATTTAAATTAAACTAAATTAAATATATATTTTCATATATTTGATTAGATATCAATATATCATACGCTAATATCTTTTCACAAATTATACAGTAATATTTTTAATTTATGTGAATGTGCTAAATTAACTGCCCCAAATATATACTTTGAATGAATAAGTAATTAATTAATTAATATAATGCGACTTAAACACATCTAATACTCCAAGACATTGAATGAGGATTCATTAACAATTGACTGTAGTTTCCAAGACTTTGTATGTTCACGTATTTTTTAAATTGGCTGATATAATAACTCGTGCAGAGTTATTTTTTTGTCGTCTGAAAAAAATATTCATAGCCAGCTACTGAAACACTTTAAAGACTTTTCCCCTCAAAATTCATAAAATATATTATTAGTGCTTTTTCAAAACTATAACCCTGAAGCTCTTGAGATAAAAAATAATAATAAATTGAAAATAATATTCTTGATATTAAAGAACCAGAACAGGGAGTATGAAAAGTAATTTTACTAATAACAGTAGCTGTTACGTGGTACTGCATTAGGTGGAAGAAAAGCTTCGTGCAACTCACATGCCATGTAATGATTGTAAAGCTTGTGATTAAGTTCTACCCGCCCACAAAAGGAAAAAAAAGATGGTAAAACTAAACGGGAATCACCATATTGCCGGTTATAAAATCCATTGCGTGTCCGGTCCAGAACATAAAATATAGTTTTTAATGTAAATTGTATAACATATGATATAGTATTATATCCTATATTTAAGATCGGAGGTTATTGTATGACAATAAAACTAAGTAATTTGTCGATGAGAAAAATGTTTCAGTTTTCTGTGGGATAAAAATCACGGCAGTAGTTCAGTTACGTGAGAGATTGATTAGAACAAAACTACCTACTACATTGTGTTCTTATCTCCATATACCACCACTCCTGTAGGAAAAAATATCTATATAACTTTTGAGTTTGAGACAATCTTGTTCATACACACTTTTTTTCACATGCATATCTATCCTCATGTTGTTCGAGACATTGTTGGACGTTAAATAGAAACACTTCTCTAAACGGGAATTTAAACTTTAATATGTCACATTAGGAGGAGTGACTAATGTTTCTTTATATTACTTAGGCTCGTTAGTTGTTCATACGCGCTTTATGGAACAGTGCAGCTGTTATCATATCTTCCTCCTTTGGTATAAACACTGAAATTATATTTGACCGAGATTCAGCAAGGAAATCGGATATTTCAGTGTAAAATAATACCTCTAGTATTCAAATTAGACCAGAAGATCGGAAGAAAGAATTGAAAACAATGAAGAGGAGATTTGATTTGACGAAAACAAAGTCAGAAAGCAGAGGATGACCAATAAGCAAGTTGTTGTCGATCGGTATGATGAAGCTATGAATTTTTCTGGGGGACGGGGCAGTCAAAAGATGTTATCCCCTGTGGTTCTAGAAATAAATGAGTGTGTTAAAATTCAATAGAATTCTTCTCTTGTTAATGCTCTGCATACATATTTATCTAATTTGATTAGATTATAAGAAAGTTAATTGAGTTGGTTAATATAACATATATTTTCTAAAACACTATAATTATCTTTCTTAATTTCCTCTCATTCTGCCTTTATGACTATTGTTGAGGGAGAATTAATAGGAGTAAATTAAAAAAAAAATTGAAAAATATAACAACTATGTCTTATATTTAGGATCAAGATTAACTCCTGAAAGTTGTCTTATATTAAACACAGAATGAATAATATACTCCCTCCCGTCCTAATTATAAGCCCATATTAACTTTTTTTTTAAGAGATTGAGGAAACTAAATAAGTTACTTAATCATATTAAATGTTGTGTATCTTTAGATTATATATTAATTTATTAGTCAAATTAATTAGTTTAGAGAAAAAAAAAAAATAATTTATTTAGTTTTTTTAATCTCTCCAAAAAAATCAACTTAATCCTACGTAGTATTTCTTTGATTCTTATTTATTGTCTTCTCCCATGTGTTTCTTGGGGTGGTGTAAGTACGTGTTTTGTTTGCGTAAGCACGCCCGCCCCAGTCAACACACCTCAATATCAAACCACATTTTATTTGCCCCCAATACACTCTGTTTTTTTCCCCCTTAATTATTTTTGCATTTCACCTTATTTTGAAGTTTTTTAACCAGTAGCGGATCTTAAGATAAATATTTAAGAGCCAAATATATAAGATAACATACTTTTTTACATTATATTAATTTTTTTAAAAGAATTTCTGAACTTTTTTTTTTTTTTTTTTTGGGGTGGCCCCCATTGTCTCTACCAAGATCTGCCTCAGCTTTCAACAATATATACTATGAAAGCACTTTTTTTTTGGGCAGTCAAAAGATGTTATCCCCTGTGGTTCTAGAAATAAATGAGTGTGTTAAAATTCAATAGAATTCTTCTCTTGTTAATGCTCTGCCTACATATTTATATAATTTAATTAGATTATAAGAAAGTTAGTTGAGTTGGTTAATATAACATATATCTTTTAAAAAACTATAGTTATTTTTCTTAATTCCTTCTCCTTCATGACTATTGTTGAGGGAGAATTAATAGGAGTAAATTAAAAAAAATATTGAAAAATATAATAACTATATTTTATATTTAGGATCAAGATTAACTCCTAAAAGTTGTCTTATATTAAGCACAAAATGAGTAATATACTCCCTCCGGTCCTAATTATAAGCCCATGTTGACTTTTTTTGAAGAGATTAAAGAAACTAAATAAGGGCTCATTTGGATGGACTTTTTTTATTAAAAAAATCACTTTTTTAATACCAAAAAAAAAAAAAAAAAAAGCTTGTTTTATTAATTTATGTGTGTGTGATATTTTTAAAAAAAAGCAAAAGTCACAAAAAAAGAAAAAGCAAGCTCCAATTTGGAGCTTAAAAAATAAGCATTTTAAATAAATAAATAAAAAGCACTTTTATTAAAAGCTCATCCGAGCCCTAAGTTACTTAATCATATCAAATATTGTATATCCTTAGATTATATATTAGTTTATTATTCAAACTAATTAATTTAGAAAAAAATAAAAATAAAAATAATTTAATTATTTTTCTTAATATCTCCAAAAAAAAAATCAACTTAGTCTAATATTTCTTTGGTTCTTATTTGTTGTCTTCTACCATGCGTTTCTTGAGGTGGTGTGCGTACGTGTTTTGTTCAACACACCTCAATATCAAACCATATTTTATAAGCCCCCAATACACTCTGTTTTTTTTTAAAAAAAAAAAAAAATCTCTGCATTTCCACCTTATTTTGAAGTCTCTTAATCAGTGGTAGATCTTAGGATAAATATTTAATTTGGGGCCAAATGTATAAAATAACATACTTTTTTGCATTATATTAATTTTTTTAGAAGAATTTCTGAACAATTTTTTTTTTTTAGGGGGTGGCCCCCCATTGTCTCTATCAAGATCTGCCTCACTTAGCTTAAAAATAACAATATATAATCATCGCCTAGCATCTGATCAAACTCGTGGCGAGCTCGCTGTGCGATTGCACAACGCTCTCTTGTAACTTGGTCTAACCTATGTCCTTAGGATATCAATCTAGGTATTAAATCTAATACCTAATTTGCAATTATAATCGGTCTGATTAAAATAAACAGAAACAAATTACGTTACCGATTAAAGCACGGGTCCTCTGGATTTACGAAATCCTCAATCCATGGGTCAACCATAGAAGATTAGCCAAGCATGGCAGGGCAAAACGAAGAAGAAGAGATGAAGAAGAATGACATAAACATGATGGACAATTCAAAGAAAATAATAAGCTTCTAATTTAATCCAAAAAACTTCATACAATGTAATTGAGAAATTGTTTGTAGCCACCATCTAATTTTCCTTATATAGGAAAGATGACTAAAAATAGGAAACCCTTAATAATGGGAAACCTCTAATAATAGGAAACCTCTAATAATAAGAAAGTTCTAGTAATAATTGGTCTTTTATTACAAAATTTGGGCTCAATAAAAATCTAGAAAAATGTGTCTGTCTTTAGCTCCAATTTTGTCCTTCTTGTCCGAATCATCCTTTCAAGTTTTCATATCAATTGTAGCTCTCTGAATCATCTAAAAAATGAAAGAAGAATGTGGCTAATCAGATATCTAAATCAAAAGTTATGGTGAAAATAGTGAAACACTGTAAATCTGAAATTTTATTACAAAAACGAATTAAATTTAATTAAAAGCTCAAAGCTCAATAAGTAATAAAATTCATTATTTATTAATTAAAAAATCCTAAATTTATTCACCATGAGATACAAATAAATGTAATAATATTCAATTATCAGTCAATCACAAAGGAAAAATAAAAAAGCAGTGAGAGAAAAAAAAATATGCACAATTCACTCATTCATACACATGCCCACGCCTTTTATTTTCATCTCCCCCATCGGGTCTTTAATATAAAAAATATTTGATTAATTATGGTAGATTTTTTATCAAGCTAGATTGAATACTTAATTATATATATATGACATGATCTTTCTTAAAATACCGGGTTATAACATTATATCGGTTTTTAAATTTGGTAAGCTAGTTTAAAAAAATAATAAATATTCGAAATAAAATATATTGATGTTATATACAATCAAGACAAAGCTCCTATATTTAGAAGGGGAAGATTATTATTATTTTTTGGATGAAATTTTATAATAAAAATTTTTAAAATGGTTTCGAAAACATCAACATATATATGAAGCGGCCGGTTAATTGAAATGATACAAGGTGTGTATGCTAGGGATCAAAGGTCAAAATGCCATAAATTAGCTTTGTGAGAATAATCCATTTTTGGAATTAAAAAAAACACAAGTAAACGAAGAAGGCCGGGCTAGTCAGTGCAGTGCTGGTTGTATCCATGAATTGATGGTAAACTGAAGTACTTGGGATGGAAGTTAATACGAAATTACAAAAACAAGATGGAAGAGGATTCTCTCATAATCCTCTTTTTCATTTTCCTTCATTAGCATCATCTGGACCATTGACTGAGAAGGTGGGAGAAAGGTTAAAGTGGTATTATGATTGATTGGATGGATATGATTTAGAGATGATGAGGGATAATGAGAAAGAGAAAGAGATTATATTTGTATGTATAAATTCTGTACTACTGTTATGTCTCTGCCTCTCACACACCCACATGCATGAATCCATCCCACTCCTCCTATAAACATGCAGCCCTAGTGAGACCTTCTTCTCACTACAAAACCCCTTCTCTCTCGAGTCTCTAGACATCTCTCTTCTGATATAACATTCTCGCAAGTTAGT
This sequence comes from Acacia acuminata, assembly GCA_019022655.1. Taxonomy (NCBI): domain Eukaryota; kingdom Viridiplantae; phylum Streptophyta; class Magnoliopsida; order Fabales; family Fabaceae; genus Acacia; species Acacia acuminata. The sequence continues at coordinate 1,753,500 of JAFJYI010000015.1, forward strand.
ATATTTGCCTGTGCAGAAACAGAGAAGCATATATATATGAAAATGGCGTCTAAGAAAGCTACAAGTGAAGAGCGTCACGGCCAAGACTCTTCTTACTTTGTGGGATGGCAATACGAGAAGAATCCTTATCACCCCAGCTCAAATCCTTCGGGAATCATTCAGATGGGACTCGCAGAGAATCAGGTATCCTCTTTTTTCATCAAACACCCATATCTGTTTTTCCCATTATGATTATGATTATTTTGTGTGTTGCATAAATGCAATGCCCGTTTTTCCTCTCCATAGACAAAAAAGCAACCCATTTTTGGGGGACACATCTATAAAGGACGCAGCAGAATATTGTGGACATTCTTAGAAACAAGCAACACCTTGTTTGAAAGTGATCCCCCAAGCACTATGTGCGCGCGCACGCGTGTGTAAATGGGTGTGTGCATGTGCTTTCTTTTTAATTAGCTAGCCAATGTGTAGCCCCACAAACTGACATGTTCTGAAATGATGGATGATCTTATCTCAGCTCTCATTCGACATTGTTGAGGCTTGGCTGGAGAAAAATCCCCACATATTGGGTCTCAAGAAAGATGGCTTATTTGTGTTTAGAGAACTTTCTCTCTTCCAGGATTATCGTGGCTTACCTTCTTTCAAACACGTAAGCTTGCTTTTTTCTCACTTCTCACCCACTAATTCTAATACTCATACTGATACTGATAAGTAATTTTGTCAAGTCGATACTAAATATGATCATGGTCAGCTGGATTATTTGTCATGTTTGGTTGTCTTAGTGTGCGTGTACGGCCCACATAACTCGTCATGAATTTGAATATATATGAATTTGCTCACATACGACAACCAACACGCCTCTAAAGTATATATGTACGGTGGTCGTAGTTAGGGATGGAAACAGGCCAGGGGCTTGTCAGGGGCCTGTGGCCTGGCCTGTAAAAAGCCTGGTCAGGCCTGGCCTGTCAGGCTAACAGGCCAGGCCAAGGCCTCTTTCAAAGCCTGTTTTGCTTAAAAGGCCAGGCTCAGGCCTGATAAGAAGCCTTTTAGGCCTGACAGGCGGCCTGGTAGAAGGATAAAATTGTAATTACTCCCTCTATCCTCCAGTGAGAATGTGACACGTATATGTGATCTTTTGAAAAAACCCTAACACCTTCACCTTCAGTTCATTCTTTCGGCCGCATAGTGAGTCTCGAGCTCGACACTCCTCTCTCTTAAATCGAAATCCTCTGATTCTCTAGCTCTCAATCTCAGATTCTCAGCTCAGTGCCTGCCCTCAAATCGTCTTCCAGATTCCGTCTTACATCTTCCGTCTTCCAGATCTGTATCATGCCCTGGAAATCACTTTCGTCTTCCGGCAATCGTTGCTTCTCTGTCTCCGACGCCACACCAGGTAAAGTAGATCACTGATTTGTTTGTTTCGATCCGTCCTTCACTCAAAGTCGACGGCTTTCCAGTGTAACTCCGCTCCCTTTTGATTTTGCAACTCTCGATTTTAGGAATAATGCTTTCGAGTTCTCATTTCATAGTCGATTTTAGGAATAATACTTTCGAATTTTCACTGAGATGTTTCTGTCGTGTTTCTTTCCAATTTTAGTGCAGAATAATACTTTCAAATTTTCGATTTTAGGAATAACTCGTGTTTCTTTCGATTTTAGGAATAACACTTTCAATTTTGTGCTACTGTCGTGTTTCTGCATTTTCTGCTCTAAGATATTGTGTTAGATGTCTTCAAACCGTACTTACTGATTCTAATATGCAGATATATCAATATATGGTAGAATCTGATTGATACCCTAAAACAAAAACGATCTGATAGAAATTTCTTCTTACTAGGTTCAAGTGATAGGATTGCAAGCTCTAAAAGTCAGGGTTCAAAAAGGCGCAAATACAGAAGATTCTAGCTTCTTAATGTTTTTTGCTGGGTAACTTATGATTGATATTTTCACTTTGATTCAAATGAGACAGATCTACCAAGGCTGCAACTAGAGGCAGTGTAAGTAATGTTTCCTATCATTTCAACTTCCGGCTTCTGGAACCAACAAAAGACATTCGGCAGTTATTGCATCTATAGCACAAATTTGTAGTGTTTTTTTTTGGCCCAAAAAGTCAGTTTTATTATAACAAAACGAAATCATTACAAACACCAATATAGCTAAAGTCAATAGAAAATCTCAAAAGCCACCTAACATACAACCTAACACACCACTTACCAATATAAAACGAATAAAATTCCTATCATCTAACAAAACCTATACCTCCTATCAGTTAGCCTGGCACTATCTTTTGTAGTTGCATTCTTCTTTTCTGATATTGGTCAAAATTTATGTGCAGGAGGTGATGTTTAGAGAAATGAGGCAGTCTCACGAAGAGTTGATGTGAAGCTCTAGTGACTTTACATTGATTCGATTTAATTTGGATTCTATAGCACAAATTTGTAGTTGCATTCTTATTTTGTTGTATTTGGTTTCATATTTGAAGAAGAAATTATATTGAAGAATTGTTGTAGAATCTGTTATGTTGTTGTAAAGTAGGCCTGTATTCAGCCTGTTTAAAGTGTTTTCGGCCTGTTTACAGGAGGCCTGTTTTCGGCCTGTTTTCGTTGGGGCCAGTGGCCTATTAGGCTAAGTACATGATTTTAAAAAATACAGGCCTCTTAATAGGCCACAGGCCAGGCTCAGGCTTGTTACAGGCCAGGCTCAGGCCAAAATATAAGCGCAACAGCCACGAGCCGGGCTCGGGCCACTTCCCTCGCATAATGTGCCAGGCCATTAAGGGTCGCCTGGCCTGGCCTGGCTGCTTTCCACCCCTAGTCGTAGTTATGAGTCAGTTGACAAGTATCACCCGTGAGCAAGCGATATTAGGTCAGATTAAGTTAACAACGAGTTCATATTAAAAGTTGGGTTAAGTATCAATTTTGCTCTTGAAGTACGCGCTCAGGAGCAATTTTGCCCCTGAAGTTTTCGACGTACAATGTTGCCCTGAAGTTTTCGACGTAGCAATTTTGCCCTTGAAGCACTCGTTCTCACCACCGAAGCTACATCTGCCAATGAGATTCTCATGTTCTGCCTTGGTGATCCCAGCGAAGCTTTCCTTCTCCCAACTCCCTACTACCCTGCGTACGTTGTTGCTCTTCTGATTAATGTGTTCTTTAATAATAATCACTTTAAAGAAAAAGGACCAGTAATTCATTAACTTTCATTTATGTATGTTTTTTTTAAGATTTGACAGAGATCTCAAGTGGAGGACTGGGGTTGAAATAGTTCCCATACACTGCTCAAGCTCGAACGGTTTCAGAATAACTCCCTCTGCTCTGGAACAAGCCTATGAACAAGCCCTATCACTGAATCTAAACGTTAAAGGGGTCTTAGTGACCAACCCCTCCAATCCTCTAGGCATAAGCTTGAGCAAAACAGAGCTGGACCTTCTCCTAGATTTCGCTGTTGCAAAGAAAGTTCATGTCATAAGTGACGAAATTTATTCAGGCACAGTCTTTGACTCGCCCTGTTTCATAAGCATCATGGAAGTAGTAAAGGAAAAGACCATGGACGACGCTGAACTGTGAAACCGAATTCACGTTGTTTATAGCCTGTCAAAGGACCTTGGCTTGCCTGGATTTCGAGTAGGCATGATCTACTCAAATAACCACGTGGTGGTGGACGCAACCACAAAAATGTCAAGCTTCGGGCTGGTTTCCTCTCAGACTCAGTATCTGCTGGCGAACTTGCTCTCCGACAATAAATTCACAGAGGAGTACCTGAAGGAGACTCAGATGAGGCTGAATAAGCGAAGGCAAATGCTGGTTTTTGGGTTGAAAAAAGCAAGGATTAGGTGTTTGAAGAGTAACTCTGGGCTGTTCTGCTAGGTGGACATCAGGCACATGTTAAGGACAGATGGTTTTGAAGCCGAGAAGGAGCTTTGGAGCCGGGGTGGTTCAGGGTCTGCTTTGCCGACATGTCTGAGAACACACTACAAGTTGCAATGCGACGGTTGAAGGTGTTTGCTGGCTCAACCGCATCTGAGAGGTCATCACTTCGCCGGTGGCCGGCTCCCCAGTTATCACCACCCTGTGACTGGGAAGTTGACCCTTATTTCTGAACTCTGAAAAAAAAAACGTGGAGGTTGTTGCCCTCTAACAAATTTGCAGTTTGCTTCGCTGCTTCTATATTGGGGTTGTGGTGATTATGTTTGAGCTTACCTAGCTTATTAGGATGTATGATAGTTCCTAAATATATAACGAGATTAAAATAAAGACCTTCTGTTGATCTAGGAGTAACCAAGTTCTTATATATAATTGACTAATTGTGTACTTTAAAATCGTTTTCCGTATATTTTACGTAAGTTGAATTATGAACAATTTCCTAGCTCAATAAATCACAATCAGCTTTCGCAAATAGCCTAAAGAATTACTAAGCTATTGGAGTCTCCTTCAATCCTGTAATTCCAAATCAAACCTGAGTGGAGGTGAATGATTTGAATTTAAACTCTTCATGTTCTTAAATTGGAGTGAATTTTTTTACCCCAAAAAAAAAAAAAAAAAAAAAAAAATTGGAGTGAATTCAACTGGGAACATAGCCCAACAAAGTGTATGACTATAATCGCCGACGCTGAAATCAGGGAATACAACAGGGGAAGCCATCATTTCAAACGTTCAAAAGAGCTCTGGAACTTTCCTTCATATCCATATGAACATTTTTAAGAGTATATTAACTACCATATTACGTTCACACCACTTTAACAAATACAATGGGGCTAATTTCCTTAAGACAAAAAAAATCCCCGGCCACTATCGCCTTTGACTTTCCTTCCCCTCGCCCAACCTTTGCATAGTTATCTTTCAAATCTGCTCAACCTTGAAATAAAAAGTAATATCAACTCTAGGGCAAGAGAAGAGTAATGTTGATTTACTTGGGCATGCACCGTATACAAACATCAGCCAAACTGAACAAATGGCCAGTTGAAGGGGTTAAAGCGTAAGGGGGTGAAATTCTGCGACAGTAGCGGGCAGGGCAGGCAAAACAGGCACAAGTCTTGCCTTTATCACATGGGCAAGATACAATGGAAAAGGTAGTTTGTATTTGCATCATGGTGGTGCTAGCACCCAGGATGCAATCTGTAAAATGATGAACTCAAGAATTGAACTTTTGGATCTTATATCCTATCATGCAAGTCTTATCCTACTAGACAGAGTCAGTTACAAGGATTGCAGACGCCATTTTACTGTATCAAAAACCAGATATTTTGATAGGTTATCATGAAGCCTATAAAGCAGAGGAGTAAAAACTACCCTCCTCTCGATTCTTTGCTTCTTCCCTTGAACTCTTCCAATACCACAGTGCTTGCATCAGCCCACCATTCGCTACATGCAAAAGGAAAACCCGAGATTGTATTCCAAAGCATGCAGAAATGATCTTCACAAACACAAAAAAGCAATACACCCCCAAAACTCGTTGGTTCAAACCTTTATCCTGCAAGGCACAAAGCGATGGAAAACACAATCATCACAACAAATTGTCATGAGCAAAGCAATTGAACAACAATGAAAATTAACAATATGAAAAAGATTAAAGACATACTTCAGAGATATGAAACAATTCTTGCAATGTCTCCTTCAAAAAGTCAGCCGTGAGGCAGCCAATCAAGAGGCCTATGGGAATCAGTAGCTCACGATTTATAGATAACGTATAAACAATGTCTGAAATAGAGCCAAGTACAAAATATAAAACAAGGGCCCACTTCAACGCCTCTCTTGCAAGAGAAATCAACCTATCTACAAGTTTATGCTCGACTTTACTCCAATGGAATTCCCGAACTGAGATTGGCAACATTTCTCTAAGCTTCTCCTTCATGTTTCCAATCTGCATCCTAACCTCATCAGGCTCATTATGGTCTGCCATTGAGATCTTCATTAAACAAGTTCTGGCATGGCGTGTTTGCTGGGGAAGTTGTATTGCTGAGCACCTTGGGAGATGACATGGTTGGCCAAGAAACAACTTAATCTATCCAAAGCACAAAAAGATGCTTGCTAAGAAAGAATGAATGGTAGGATTATCTCAATGTGACATTAAGCCAACATCATTTTGGTTGACAGTCCACGTTGTCTAAATCATAATTATGTAAATTACAACTTAAGTGGAATCCATACATCATGCAAAAGAAAAAAAAGGTAACAAACACGCAACATACAAACCCAAACCTATTTTTCTTCACTATGTCACACATATGTCCGCTGCAGTTTTAGAAAGTAATCTTATCAGGAATTGACAGAAACATAATCTCTTATTATCCTCCTCCCTAGACGTAGTATCAAGTATGATATCAATTTATGCTTACTATTTAAAGGGCTAACATGATCTGAAGTTACAAAAAGCGGGAAATTAGTACCAAGAGATGGAATTGATTGGAAAGAATTCAGCTTCATTTTGATGATTTCTGATGGTTGAAGAGTAGGGTAGGAAAGACAGTGGGGTAATTCATAACTTCCAACTCTGGGAGAAGCTATATGTGAAAGAGGGAGAACGGGAAACTGTTCTATCTCCATTTTTCTAAAACTTTATAGCTTCCAAATATTTGAGTTATAAACCATTTCCTTTTCATCCTCTTCCTTTCCTGTAATCTAAAGGCAAGTACAACATTCCTTGCAGAACATATAATAAAAGCAAAAAAAAAAAAAAAAAAAAAAAAAAAAAAAAAAAAAAAAGAACAGAATAAGGAAACCGTAAAGGAGAAATAATTTCTAAAACTTTATATCTTTCAAATAATTGAGTTATAAACCATTTCCTTTTCATCCTCTTCCTTTCCTGTAATCTAAAGGCAAATACAACATTCCTTGCAGAACATATAATAAAAGCCAAAAAAAAAAAAAAAAAAAAAAAAACAGAATAAGGAAATCATAAAGGAGAAATGATTCTCTAAGTCGAACAGTAAATATGATTTTGGTTATTTTCCAAATTGCCAATAAATTATCGCGACAAAAAGCCATGTTTTGCTTAGAAGAACTGAAGTCCTTAACTAAGCAAGCACAGCGAGCAAGGTTACAAGCTTTAAACTTCAATTAACAACAACTCAGAGCAACGTAGCCCATGAACTCGTCAAAAGAGGAAATCACAACAACAGACAAAACGCAAGTATTTGATCGAGAACTACATCAATCTTTTGCATACTAAGGAAACCTGAAGCCATTTTACGGAGTTTCAAGGGAAGAAACCAATGACATTGAAGTTCCAGAGACGCTAAATCTTAATTCCACATCTTTTCGCCTTCAGAAGATGCTTTGAGCACTTCATATTAGCGAAAGAAAAAAGTCATAAACAATGTAAACTACTGGAGAAAGAACAAGAGATAGGAATTTACAAACATACATGAAACTTTGGGGTTGAAGAAATTGGGAGCGAAGGCAGAAGTGCCATAGACCCGAAAGCTTCAACAGTAGACTCGCAACAGGCAATATCTTCAACCTCGCACCGACCCACTCATGGTTCCTTTCTCTAGGGTTTAGCGGACCAACAGTGTTGGGCCTCCAGACCCAATGGGCCGGTACTTTTCTCTGGACAGGCATAATTTGGCCCAATAACATAACAGGCCTCGTTTCTCTGTTCTTGTCAGAAATGGAGCAGGTGATACACTGTTTTTTTAAGCTGAAGGAGAGAGACTGCATTGGGAAAGGGAATAACGGAGGAATATTAGAATCGGGTCGTGGGGCTTTTTTTCCAAAATGCCCTTAATTAAATAACTATTTATCAAAATACCCTTGTTTCCAAACTATTTCTCACTTTCTTTTGTTTAGTCATTAAATCATGATTTAGTCAACTAAAACGTGAGGAGGTTCCCTTTTTTTTTTTTTACTTCCTCGAGATTTAGTCGACTAAATCTTGAACAGAGAGCATTTTTAACTTAAACCCGAGATTTAGTTCTCAAATTGAACCATTGGGATTGTAATCCCAATTGCCGATTTCCTCCCATATTCATTTGAGAACTAACCATTTTGTTAGATGCCAGATCAAGCTCGCCAACACAAAAGCAAATTTCATCCATGGAGGAGGTATGATTTCTTCTTTTGATTCGAGGAGAAAGAAGGCATTCAAAGAACATGAGTAGGGTTTACGATAAGGAAAGGCGAGCATTTGATTCAAAAGTGGGAGTTTAATATACAATAAATCTAACATTGCACAACAAAGCAATCTAAAAGCATGAAAGTCGCTAGTGATCAAAATGAAAAGGGTAGAAGTATAATAGCCGATTGCAAAAATTGGTTTTTTTTTCTTTATAAAAAAATCTCAATCTTCACATGAACAGATTGAAAGCCAAATTGAAATGATACAAGTGAGTGGATCAGTGTGTTATATATACAAATTAGTTACTCACTAATCTAATCATATAATACCCATATATATATTAGAAGTGTACATATATATTTTAACAACTAACAATAACAAAATAATAAGTGTATTTATAAGTGCACATATACATTTTAACAACTAACAAGTGTCCATATTTCATAAGTGAATTTATAGGTGTACATACTTATTTTTTAAAATTAAGTACAACAAATTAACAAGCATCCTTTTAAAACAACTAACAAGTGTCCATATTTCATAAGTGAATTTATAAGTGTACATACTTATTTTTAAAAACTAACCATAACAACTTAACAAGTGTCCATTTGAAAATTTACAAATCGATTTACATTATAACAACTAACAAGATTTGTAAATTTTCAAATGGACACTTGTTAAAATATATATATACACTTCTAATATATATATATTTCAAATGGACACTTGTTAAAATATATATATACACTTCTAATATATATATATATATATATATATATGTGTGTGTTATATGATTAGATTAGTGAGTAACTAATTTGTATATATAACACACTGATCCACTCACTTATATTATATAATTAGATTAGTAGGTGCGGTAGTTACTATATGTGTATATGTAGAAATATATTGAGGTACAACGTTGAATAAATAAAAATAATCCAAACTTAAATAGAATACGAGTGATACTAGCCACGAATGACAAACTCCAATATTGTTGTTGAGGCATAATTGTGGAGGTTTCTTATAACTTGTGATATCACTAATATTGTTGGAATTAATATTTGGGAGCAAGCATATTTTGGAAATTAAAATACTACGAATCATTACTTGTTGCCAAGCATGGATTCCTAAAATCATTTTGAAAGATAAATCAGCTATTAGCATTTTGGTTATGTTTTGTTTCTTTCTTTCTTTCTCATCGGGATGATTTTGAAGATCACGCCTACATGTGCACACCAGGCTGCTCCTCTGCAAAGAAAATATTATATTATTTGGGGGTTTTTGGAATGTTCACGCTTACCTAAATCTCGGGGATTTTTAAAAAAACCCTGTTACGATTTAGTCGACTAAGCAACAATGCTTTAGTCGACTATTAGGTTCCATTATGACACAAATGGGGTTTTAAAAAAGCCTTTATCCGAGATTTAGTCGACTAAGATCGTAGCTTAGTCGACTAAATCTCGGGGAATTTTTTTTTTTTTAAAAAAAAAGAGAGCCGCGTTTTAGTGATTAAATCATGATTTAGTCTTACTAAAAAAATGAGAAATAGTTTGGAAACATGGGCGATTTTGGTAAATAATTATTTAATTAGGGGTATTTTGAGAAAAAAGCCCGCGTGTTGTGGGGTCATCGATTGTGAAGCAATTAACAATTAAAACAAAATAGTCAGGCAATGTCTAAAGAATATTTGATGTTAGTGAGTGTCATAATCAGTTCATAAACAAATAAACGCCATTCCAATTAGCTAATGCATTGGGATTTTATTATTAATATTAAAATTTGCAAAAACAAACACAAGTCGTCGTTTGGCTATTTGTCAGGATTAAGGCGTGCCCTGGCTATAGGACCTTCAATCACGGACATGCGTTGGTCCTTATTATTAATATTATCCGTCGTCGACATTCATTTGACAATTATTGACAGAATTACACACACACACACAGATATTTATATATATATATATGTATGTATATTTATATTGTATTCGCTAACTCACAAATTGATGAGTTTCAAAAATATACCTTGGTTCTACCTTGCAGGATTCTTCTCCTGCGTTTTTTTCTGTGCTTATATATTCCCTTGCACTTTACAGGGCGATATCAGGATTAAAATGTCCTCTCATGAGGCGTGCTAATTATTAAATATTGCGACGCTGCTTTATTAAGTAATTAAAAATAACATGTTACTAATGGTTCTAGCTTCTGGTGAACCTCATCAAAAACATGTACACGCCCAGTTTTTATTAGTGTCGTCCTTAAGATTCATAGATGTCTGGCTTCTGTTATGTATGTGCAGTGCAGACCCCAAAATCAGAGAGCAGCAGAAGATTTGAATAAAAGAGAGTGACATGCTTGGAGTAGTTATTATTGCATCCTATTGAAATATTTGCAAAAGAATAACCTAATGGGCCCCAAGTTTGAAACTGTTATTAGAGTAAGAGTCAACCAATTTTAACAAATCATGACCATGGCTTACCACTGTATCCACAGTCTACAAATATTAACATCTAAAATAGAGTGGTACAACTGTTACCGACTATATTTTTCTGCAGTGCAAGACAATATATATGACTTCGTCTTTTGACCGTTTGAGCAAATTAACGAAGAATGACGTAAATTAAGGATAATTATAAATCATCCATAATTAACTACTTCTTGTCTTTGTTTTTCACACTATCTAGAGACTAACTAGACGGCCAGATCAGACTTTCCAAGTCATGTATATATAGGACGGCTAGTGACAAGAAACTATATAGTACTTCGACAATGAACACTTCTATATTGATTTCTACCAAATGGCTTTACAAGCAAGCAATCGCCTAGCATGCAACTTTTTAGGGTACCTGTGATGATGAGGAAAGCATTTTTCAAACAGTTGGTTTTCAATCAATATCACAGACGAAAAGAAGGCGTTTGTGGCACACAAAGTGTGTGCTTGTTTAATCCTTTGACCTTTTAACCAATTATATATAGCACACTGATGACAGAACTTATATATACAGATATCTATCCTTCCATATATTTTAACAAAGCAAAAAAATTCATCAAATGATGGATATAATTTCGATCATTGAATTGCTTAGAGATGTGGATATACCAGTTGTGGGTCAAATATAGTAGGCATGCATCTTGACAACAAAGTTGATTAATAAGTCTCATCAGATACATCCAATATATAACAAGTCCAGCTGTTAGTTGTTTCAGGAAAAAGTGAACCAAAGTCCACTTAACTCTTCTTAGTCAGCACACTGAATTTCCTAGACTTGAAAAGAATATGCATAAATAGGATTGGAATCCAATGCAAAATAATAGTGCGGTATATTTAAAACAAGTATAGTTCCATGTTGGTGCTGTTCCTGGTCTGGTAAAATAACTACTAAACATGTGCAGCAATTACCTTAGGGCTTATTAAAGATTATATTACTTATCTAAACTGGCAAAGATTTAGAATCCCTTACAGATATTAACTATAATAAATTCCTCGATTTGGTTACATTTGTAACCATATGCATTTCAATTTTGCGAACGGCATTTAGCTAGGCAAGTTCCTTGAAACTTAAAGAGAAGAAACTCATGTAATACTCGTGCTTTAGATCTCTCGTAGGTAATTGTAGCTTACTGACCTCGAATCATATTGGATGATGAGATTATGAAATGCATGATTACATACTTTTTGACCTCTGGAACATCAATGTTCACTGTTTGACGAAACCCTTTAATAGGATTCAACTATGTTATAATTAATTAATATACAGGGCCTTCTTTCTGTGGAGAGGAGAGAGAAAATGGAAAATTTAAGAAATAGAGGAGAAAGTGAAACGAAGGACAGTCTTGAATCTAGTCTATGGTCCCACTGTGCATAAATAATGCAGCGCGTTAATTAGCAGTCTAGGTCTAGCAATGAGTCTAGATTGATGTCAAGTTTTTCCCCCCAGAATCGTGATATACCATGCAAATATTAATTATATTTCCAAGTAATATCATCTGTGGAAAGTTTCATCATTCCGTCATTGGATCTCTTCAACATAAAATAATTCTTATTCTGGAGAGTCTAGTCTTCTAAAACATACGCTCTCCATGATGAAAACTTATATATTTTGTACTATCTCACGTCTAGAATGTAATTTCTCTACTCGCCTAATACTACTGCAAAACATTACGATGTTGATTCTTCAAGCTAGGTAACAATCATCTGCAATCCAAAGCAAACTAATTGTGCACGTGAAGCGGAACTTTATGTTAAAAGTTGGCCAAAGATCAACAAGGTTATACCTTAAAGCTAGCTCATATGTATAGTAAATTTTCAAAGACAGGTGATCAAGCAATAAATTTATTTCAGTTTCCTCCTGAACACCACTAATCTTTCACCGGTGTATAAATAGAGTAGAGATTGCGTCCTCACACGTATGAATTCTACTACTTATTTACTTAGCTACACACAGACTCAAATGTGGCGATGAAGATAAGGCATAAATTGAAATACGATCATATAGTTCTTCCCATGCATGTACACAATTGTTATGGCTTCATTCTTTTCTCCAATAGGAAAGAATGCTTTGCCGACAGGACTCTTGCTTGCATTTAATAGTATGCATGAGAAAATAAGGTACGCTTTTAATCATTTTTTAGTAAAAAAACCACTGAATTCATCATATATTTTATAATTTATAAAGGTTCAAGTAGTATTGTTTAATTAAAAAGTTACAAATTAAATATTTTTTCATTGGAACAACTTTATAACAAAAATTTAAGTAATGACCCTCACAAATCTCCTGTACTATTCAGTAGTTTAGAATAAATGAGGCCACCCCCATAGTAGTCCCTCGTCTTTAATTTGAATTCCTATCCAGAATTTACCCATCTATCAGCATAATCATACATTAATATATTGTGTGAAAGACAACACATAGCAGTAGCATAATAAGACATGAACAACAGTTCATTGATTTAACTCAAGATTACAGACAAGTGCACGAGGTAGTCAAATAAACTGAAGTGTTAGTAAAGGAAGCAATCATGGAAAAGCTAGAGATCGAGCAGACATATACGATGGTGGCCAGCTATATGTACATATATAGCTAGCTGAAGAAATTACTATATAAAAGAAACCAGTAGAAGATTATTCCCTCTAACTTGCTACGTACAAAAGGCTATTCAAATTAAAGCAGTGATGAGCAATGTACATGATATACTAGTGGGCGCCTGGATACCTCAACTCCTGAAAAGCAAATTCCTGAGGCGTTGGCATACATTGTTCATAATCGGAGGAAAGTAAAGGAGGACAAACTATGTTGTTGGTGTCACACGAGCTCGTAGTGTCTATCTTATCGTAATGATTGATAAAATATTCCAGGCCATCTAGGCTAGATGGATAAGATGCAGACATTTCGCTAGATGGATAAGATACAGACATTTCCTCATGTGCTTGATTGAAAGTGCTGCTTCCTTGCACCAAGTTACTACTAAGTCCAGATTGGTAATGGAGCTGAGGGAATTGTAGTTGGTTATCATTGTTCATAGCACTTGCAGAAGCAGACGCAGAAGCAGAAGAAGAAGAAACTTGATAAATTGGTGATTGTGCGGAGGGATCAGTACTATTAGCATCTGGTAATTGAAAATTGAACCCTTCAGGCTGGTAAGAAAAGGTTCCTCCAAGCTTGATAAGAAGTTTTCTAATGGAATCCTGGTCATTGAAACCTTGGACTTGGTCTGAGTATGACATCATGGTTGGCATCACAGGCATCATCATCTGGGGGTAACAAGGCCAATACGGGTTTTGTTGATGAGCGTCAAGAACCTGACCATGGCCAGTACTATTTTCTTCTGGAAGGATCGATGAATTGATCCCAACAATACCACTCTTATTCATAATTCCCTGCTTACTCTTGCCCCTAGAACGTGCCTGATGTTCTTTACGGTGCTTTCCCAGAAGCTTCTTCTTCAACCTTGTGTTCCAGTAGTTCTTTATATCATTATCTGTTCTTCCTGGTAATTGAGCAGCAATCACCGACCACCTGCAGAACCAAAATCATTAGCAATAGTGAATATATAGAAAAGATTAGGTAATTAATACTAGGTACAGTTGTTGTTATTATGGGTTAATTAGACATATATGAACCTGCTTCCAATGCTAACGTAGAGGCTGCATATGATGTTGTCTTCTTCCTCGGAGAAACCCCCATGCTTTATATTGGGCCGAAGGTAGTTCAGCCACCTTAGCCGGCAACTCTTCCCACATCTCTTCAGCCCTGTTTAATTCACAATAATCAAACAAATAATTAACTTCAATTTTCTTCCAAACATTTATTGGCCAGCTAAATATATAAAACCTAAAAATATTTGTGTGTTTAATTGATTGATCAATATACCGATCTTTTGGGGCAAAGCGATCCAGTTACCGCCGGTGCCGTGTTGTTCAATATAGGTCTTGAGCTTGGCATCTTCTTCAGGGGACCAAGGGCCTCTCTTCACGCTCGCTTTGTCGCAGCAAGGAGCTCTTCCCATCTTGTTGATGTCTTCTTGATGTGTACACGCAGCGTTGCTCAGAGCTTGTTTAGTTTGGACTTTGGAGTGCCTCCTCTCTCTCTCTCTCTCTCTACAACCCCCGAGTCAGAAGAAGGACAAGGGATTTATTAAAAAACTGGGAGGAGATAAACATGATTTTTAATACAGGACCTATCTCCCTATTATTATATACAAAAGGTGTGGCATACACCAGCGGCTCATGCTATTCAAAATTCTTTAAATTTAGCACTGCCAGAACAGAAGAATAAGCTTTGTTCTCTTGTCTTTCTTAAACCCGGAATCATGTTGTATTCAATGCCTATTTGATACTAGATGTTAAAATCATTATTCTTCAGATAAATTAAAATATACAATAAAACTTATTACTTAATTATATATTCTTTCAGCACGCATAAATTAACGGGGTCCATTATATATCTAATAACAACTTTAACCACATTTAATTTATTGATTATTACCATTTTATTGCTCAGCTCTAGCATATTTAATATGTTTACACTGAGTTTTAAATGCTTTTCTTGACAACTTTATTGTACATATATCAATTATTACTTGAGATTTAGTGCCTATTTGAATTAACAAGACAAGCTACTTTTCAAATGTGATTTACAATATACGAGAGGTAGATATATGAAAATTTTTATAAACATACTTTTTCAATACTAATTCAACCTTATTCTACTGCACGAAAGGATGCAAATTAATCCATGTAGTAGATATATAGCCTATCAACTATCAAGTTCATGTTGCTAACCCTAGTTGACCCTCCTTACCAGTACTCTCGCTTGGACTAACTCTGAGATATTTGTCAATGAGCTCATTGTTGGTACCGCTGCCCTCAATTATTAAGCCGTTTAAGTTCCTTCCTATTTTCAAATAATATCTTTTTGAAACTTCAAATTGACTATTGTCTATCAATAATAGAGGTGAAATGGAAGAAACAAAAATAATAAGAGGTAACTTGGCTCATTATTACAACAGTGGAAGAAGAATAAGACAAGGTATGTGATCTAAGAAGTTGAGAGACAAAGAAATATTATATGATAGTAAATTTTGTGGGGTCATTAATTCGCCAATCAAACTATCCAAGTGGGGAAGGAAGAAAAACCCACCATGTTGAAATTAAGAATCAACTGAGGTCAAATCCAACTATCTCATTATACATATATTGGAAACATTTAGTCTCAGTTGAAAGGGTTACAAACTTTCTAGAAGAAGCAAGAAAGTAAGAAAGGCAATGAGATTTGGAAAATGTGCCGGTATATATATTTTCCTTTTTGGTTGGTGAACAAACGAGCAACAAGATTATTATTATAATGACCAGTGAGCCAGCACTAATACTAGACTCTCTATGTAAAAGCAGAACAAAGAGTAATCAGATTCCACACATATGATCGATCTGCTTCTCATAAAGGAGAGCTTCCAAGTCAAAGAGAGGTTGAATCAAAAAGTCACAAGAAGGTGTGCCAGAAAAGGGGAAATTTCGTTACCATTGTCGCATCAGTATCGTCATCTGGTTTGACCTTAAGGCCTTTAATTTGGTCACTCCTTAGTGCTTCCCAGACCTCATCTAGCTAGCACACTAGCTGGCGCAGCCATGCAAGTTATTTTTTATAATATACTAGGCATGTAGCAACACAAGAACGAAACACTACACCAGCTTTAGTTTTCACTCCAGTGACTTCTCTTACACCTATCGAATCTTCAATCAGATTAGTCCTCGATTTGTAATTCAAACTCAAAGTCTTCACGTACACGATCGAGTTCAATATCATCGCCAGTTAATAGGTTATCTATTCTCACTACAAACCCCAAAAAATCATTGAGTGAGAATGCTTGGCTTAATTTGGCTGTTGTCCGGCTGATCTCTCACCCTTTTTCCATTGACAATCTCGCCGTTTAAAAGGGCAAAGCTAATTAATTCTTGTTTTGGATCAGATGCTTGTCGCTGTAACCCAAGTCATAATAATAATAATAATTTTGATTAATTAAGACGACGACTAATAGCAGACTCTAAGTTCTCTAAATATTAATGTTAATTATTATATCATATGAATTAAATTTGTCACAGAACGATGTGTTTAAAGTCAATAAGGCGACTGTTAACTATATCAACCTACTATTCACATCAGGCCTAGAATCCCACTAAACGAACTTTGTGTTCTGTTGCGGAAGAAGAGCCAAAACTGGCTCTATTTACCTTTTTTTCTTTTTCGGCCAATTAATGTTTGCCTTTCTGAGGTCTGAGTATTGAGCTTGTGGCTGCCTTTTGGCCACTAACCATATTCTCAAACAAACAACTAACAGAAATGCAATCTCATTAAAAGATTTACTCTCTTTAGTCTTTATTATAAGGTACCAAGTAGTAAGTTTATTTGGTTCTTTTTATAAGACATTTACTTGTTCTAAAAAATCATTAATGATTTTTTTTCATATATGTCCATAATTAATGTGATATTAGAATTTAGTGCAATTAGTAGGGGTAATATTAAAAATTACTTCAATTCTAAGATAACTTTATTGACTTTAACAGTTTTTATTGATTTGTATAAATAATTAGTTAGTGTATTATAAAAATATGAAGGAGTATATATCTAGAAAGGATAATAAGGGAGGACCGGAAATAAACGATTGAGTGAAAATTGAAAAGACTTGAGTCCCAAAAAAGGGCTTAGCGGAGGACAGAAGCAAGCAAACTGTATAACCCAAATCCAAATTCGTGATAAAATAATAAAGGGAAAGACAAATTAAGGTCTTGTTAGTAGGGTTTTCAAGCTTATAATTTCCAAGCATGATTTGACCTGCACGTTTGAAAAATCAATCATTGTCGAGGATCTCATTTCTCAGTAGTACAGCTGAAGCCAACTTCATCATATCTCTAGGTTTTATTATCTTTTATCTAACCTAAAAAGCATTCTTCGTCCATGACAACTGATAAAAAAAACGATCAGATATGAAAGAAAAGAGCGAGCCTGAAGTGACTTTCTTATGTTTATTTCGGATGGCAGTTTGTCGTTGTGACTGGATTAGGTTGTTCCAGGGGCTGGATCTTTGAGGAGTATAAAAAAAACAAAAAACAAAAAGTAGTGTACGATATCTTTAAAAGTGTAGGAAACACTTTCTTTTAAGCTTAATTCGCTCATACCAATTCTTATATAATAGGGTGTAATTTAAATTAACGGGGCGAATTTCTTATAGATACAATAAAGTCCCTTAAGTATGGATTACACTCTCAATACTCAAGTCAAAATAATAATGACATTTACAAAATGATAATTTAACTTTTTCTTTATGTGATTTCTTCTTGTGAAATTACTCAAGAATAAAGGCAATAAATTTGATCTCTTGTTATTGTATGATTTCTAATATATCAGAGTGATTGATAGTGTTAGGTACTTACAGGCTATGAAATAGTATCTCTTAAAGCAATACATCTTCAATTAAAAGTCATAACGATCTGTTAAATTTATGAATCTCATATGCTAATTCATAAACAGACATATGAAGAGTTAAACCTTTATATTATATAGAATTTTTTCATAAACACAACACAAGTTTTCATCAAATGGTGTTTGTCACATCTCTGGCTATAACCTTTCACATATGTCTCTAAAAATTAAACATGCATAACATTGGTGACTTTTAGTGTCATAGTTCCATACACAACTCTTTGTATAAATCTTTTAATTTAATGTACACATGACTTCAAAAAAAAAAACATATCTTTTCATTTTAAAACATTTCAAACATGGGTTATATATATTCCACAGCCAAAGGGAAAAACCATTGTGCTTTCCGGTAAAACTCGCTTGTCATGAGAGTGACTTCATGGTTGAACTAATCCTTAGCGAATGGGACACTGCAGATTACAAAACGTTAAAAACTTGTGGGCATCGATCAGTTAAAGATTGATGGATACATAGCCGTATGAAAGCTTTAGGGTTACACCAATTAGTCTACTTTCGTAGCCAACGGAGTCGCAATGACTATGAGGACTCATTTTCTGGGTCCCATTTACTCACCCTAACTGTTATGAGGTTTCTTTTCATTTGCTCGTGTACTTGTATGAGATTGTGATCTACTGATCTTGTACCCGGTGTGATTTTGATCCCCTGATCCATCCGTTTTGTCTATAAATCATACCCGCTATGAATAAAACAGGTATAATGGAGTCTCAACCATATGCACAGATATATGTAATTACTCGGCGAAACAACCAAAGTTACAAGCTTATAATAAAAAATAAAATAGATAAAAATACTAGAAAAAGGTCCCGGGATCACGACCACTTTTCTCCTACATTAGGCTCCAGGTGACAATCCAACAATTGAAAACGAAGAGCCCTATGTTTTGAATATGCTACCAAATTTCAACTTAATCCAACGTCCCCGAGTGTACAAATGTGGATTTACCAAACCTGTGAAACTACGTCTTTTTTCGCTTTCTCTTCTTTTCTCTCACATGTTGAGACATTAGACTTCTCGAAAACTCTCCAGCTTCGGTGAGGCCTTTCTACCATAAACCTAATATGTCATCTTTTCCACTTAAATAAGTGAGTCACAATCCGAGGCTGATCCAAAAAATTAATGAAGGGTGGGCATCAGTGGTAGAGGATTCAAGGGTTCGCCCTTTTTTTTTTTTTTTTTTTTTAAGGAAAGTTTTAAATGCATTAAAGGATAAAAGAATATAAACAAGAAAAGAAAAGAATATCAAAAAAATATTCATGAAATCAAGTGAATACGATGATGTAATAAGAGAGATGTTATTTTACAAACCGTCATTTAGAAAAGTAAAGTTAAGTCGGTTAGAAATGTAACTAGATAAATTACAATGAAGGGTGCAAGACTCAATAAGTTCAAATATATATATTTTAATAACAAAAAGTATATTAAAAAAAATGGAATGCACCACTCAAATCGAGTATGAATCTGAAAAATAATTACAATGTCTTCCTTCTAGGTTTTAATTTTTTGCAATTAATTATCAAGGTGGGCACTAATTAACTGCTCACATCAAGGACTAGGCACTAATTAATTGCTCACATCAGATTTCAGGGAGGGGGCACTTGCCCCCCTTGTCATATACATGGCTCCGCCCATGGTCACAATCTCAAGTTAGGAAAATCCTAGAAATACTCCCCTTGACCCTAAATTTAGGATAAAATTTATAATACAGATTGCACTGCAAGCTTTATTTTATATTTAAGATTGGAGGTAGTATTCTTTTTCATAAACAACAATAATTTTTTGTTCCTTTTTTTAATCCTCTCACTCTTTTTCTTTCTTTTTCCTTTTATTTCTTCCCTCTTCTTTTTCTTTTTTTTCCTTTACATAAAATAGGAAATAGGTAAGGTAAAATTTGGACTTTTCTCAGCCCAAAACCCAGCAACATATCCAAAAGGCCTAAATCTCTATTGGTTTGAACTCAATTAGCAAAGGGATTGGATACTTTCATCAAAGGGAGAGAATTTGATCCTGGAGTTGATCAAGGTGCTGAAGGAGGCATTCTAGCTCCTACGTGCCTAGGTAAACGCCTGAGGGTAATAGACGGCTCGCCTGCCCAACATCGGTATAACCTAGGAGAAATGAAGATTTCGCCCTACCCTTGGATCGTGGGTGAATCCAACCCATTTCCTAAAATTTTTATACCAAAAGAAAAAAAGAAAAAAAAATAGTTAGGATCTGAAAATAGACGGCTCATAATCAAATGGAACAAACGGCTCAGATCAACAAACACAACATGCATGACCTTGTGCTGCGCACGGAATCAATATGTATAGCTGGTTCTTTAATGCCCTAGTTTTATGATTAATTGTTTAATTATTGGACATGCACTGTTTATTTCATGTTGATTAAGAACTACTCCATTATCCAAAAAAAAAAAAAGAACTACTCCCTCCTATCTCAATTATATGACAAATTCTGTAGTACAAATTGCATCACGAACTTTACACTATTATTAGGACTTGGAGGTAGTAGTAAAAAGCCACTCATAAAAAATGACCCACGTCCAGTTGCTTTTATTTACTTGATCTACTGGTTTACTGCCATAAAGTTTGATCGGAGCAGTGACCTCCATGGACTAATTCAGCACTTGGCCATATAGGTGCTGTAGCTCTCTTCTCTTTCTTTGTTTATTTACTTAAGTCTAAGCTAACACACACAGCAGTGTTCGAATACTATCTTGCCATATATGTTTTAATTGAAAAGGTACGGTGATAAAGATATAGATTAAAATTTAGGTGGTGTTGCTTGTTAAAACAGAGTACCGGGCCGTAGTTTAAAACAGCATCAAATGTGCTGTTATATAAAAATATGTCGGCCCATGTATGAATGTGGCCGAAAAGAGCGAGTTGACCGGGCCCAATATTATAGTGAGCGCTCTATCCGGAGACGCGCATGCAATGTAATCAGTTGTCGATTGAAATCCAAGCTAGTTTCGGTGCTCATCGGCATGAGTAGAATAGGGGTGAGCAAAAAAACCGAAAAACCGAAAACCGAACCGAACCGAAGGCTATTCGGTTTTTCGGTTTCGGTCTATTCGGTTTTCGGTTTTTTTTTTTTTCGGTTTCTAAAATAGTTATATTTCGGTTTTTCGGTTTTCGGTTCGGTGTTTATAAAATAAATTCGGTTTTAACCGAATAAACCGAAATATATATATATATATTTTTTTTTTACACAGGAGGTTATGTATGTGTGTTGAATGGAGGCCCAGCCCATCCCAACAAAAAAAGGTGTACTACAACCAAGTTAATATTGTAGATTGATCCGAAAAAAAAAAAAAAAAAAAAAAAAAAAAGAAGACACGAAGGCCCATATTAAGAAGGCCCAATCAAAGCCCAAAACGAAAAAAAACCGAAAACCGAACCGAAATATTTCGGTTAGTTCGGATTTTCGGTTTTCGGTTCGGTGTTTATAATATTCATATTTCAGTTTTCGGTTTTTTCGGTTTTTTTGTAGAACCGAACCGAAATGACCGATGCACACCCCTAAGAAGAACTGAGAGCTATTCAGTAATCTGTATCGTTCAAATAAAATTTGAAAGATTTAGATTTAAGATTGCTTCTGGAGGTCTATTTTCAGGGAAAATTTGCTATTTAACCCTAAGATTTTCAACGAATAATTTTTTAATTAAAATTTTTGTTTTTTGAAAAACTGATAGTTAAGATATTATCTTTATTTTAAATTGGGTTAAGGTGCAAATCACAACAAAAATGTGATCTTAGAAGGAAAGCGCAAAAATGTTATGAATTGATCAAAAATACCAATGAGCAATTAAAAACGTGCAAAGATACTAATAAATAATTTTAAAACTTGATGAATAGGCAAGATGAGGATTGTGTTACTTGCCTCATTTTTAAATTCTTCATTAATATTTTTTGCGCATTTTCAATGGTTCATTGGTATTTTCGCTTCTCTTCAAAATATTTTTGTACTTGGTACTATTGTAACACTTTTGGCCAACGTCTACCTTAACCCTTTTAAATCATGTACATATCAGGAAAAAAAATTGAAAGTTAAAAAAAAATTCAATACAAACCATTAAAATTAGATCGGAACGGTCTACAATGATACATAGTTCTTTCTGCTCATCATAACAATGAGCACTAAAACTGATTCCCCCATGACAGGATCGACTACCACCGTCTTCTTGTTGTCCTCTTCTCCTCCACTACCCATCTTAGCCTTTAAATCGAAATTTGATCAGTTTTTAAAGCTATAATAAAAAATATTTAAAAAGAATATTTTTATAAAATGTCAAAACTAAATCGCTTATATTCCCATCTAAATGATGAGATGAGAAAATGATGGGGGAAAAACGGTAAGAGCAGTAGCCAATTCCCCCAACGACTTGTATTCAAATAAACATAAAAGAGTTTTCAGTCCTGTAATCGCCCTTAAACCAGTAGTTCCTTCCTCTATAATCATTCCCTCGTTGATCCCTAACCTTACCACGAAATTAACGAAACTTAGCTCTTGCTAATTTGTGTGTTTACTTCCTTGAACAGCTTCGTCTTCAAAGGAAGAACAATATCACACACATGTATATACAAACACACTAATAATTTTTTAAAACTTGATAGAGAAGATAGATGCCCATCTTAAAATATAATAATATCACACACATGTATGTACAAACACACTAATAATTTTAATACTTGATAAAGAAGATAGATGCCCATCTTAAAATATAATAATATCATAAAATAATAATTATTGATGGTCAGCCACGGAGGATCCAATATAGAAGATTATGCCAAAATTATAATTTTTTATCTTTTAGTTGTAGATAGATTTGGTACACCAGAAATATCAGATAAGATAATAACTGAAATATTCCACTCGTGTTTTTGGATAGATTTGAATATTTGATAGGCTGACTGTGAATATATATATATATGGGAGAAGAAAAAAATACACACAACCTTTTCCAGGAGTAGCGCAATACGACTTTTTTCTCGGAGCAAAATTCACACGACGTTATGTTTTGGGAGCAAAAATGCGCGGTAGATTAGTTGGCCAGATTAAGCTTGGATGGAGCGGCGTGTGTTGATTTGGGTGAAAGAGTTAGCGTAGACATTGCCGACTAGGAATAAAAAAATCCAAATAATTAGGGAAAAATCGGAAAAAAATTAAAATAATTATAAAAATAGAAAAGAAATTAGGAACAAAATTAAAAAAATTAGAAAAAAATTCAAAAAATTAGGAAAAAATTCAAATAATTAGAAAAAAAAATTCAAAGAATTAGGAAAAAATTCAAATACTTGCGCCACCAATGATAGAATTAATAAAGTTTAAAATCCTCCTCCATCAGTTGGTTATCCGACCGCCGCCAGTGGCGGTTACCGTAGCAACGGCGACTGGCCGTGGGCCGGCCAATGGTCGATGGTAGGGTGGCGATGGGGGGGCCTTTGGCGTGGTATTTGAATTTTTTTTCCTAATTTTTTCTAATTATTTGAATTGTTTCCTAATTATTTGAATTTTTTTCTAATTATTTGTTTTTTTCCTAATTATTTGATTTTTTTTCTGATTTTTTGATTTTTTTCCTAATTTTTTGATTTTTTTTCCAATTATTTGATTTTTTTAAAAAAAATTCCGAATTATTTGGATTTTTTTATTCTTAATCATCGTCACGTATCAATTTGTCGTCTAAATCGCCGCCACGCGTCGTGTTCCATCCAAGTTAACGGTTAACCAATCGGCACTTACGCATTAGCATTTTTGCTCCCAAAAAGTAATGTGTGTATTTTTACTCCAAAAAAAATGTCGTGGTGCTGGGCGCTCCTAGGAGAAAAAGTCGTGTGTATTTTTGCTCATTCTTCCTATATATATTTACTCTCTCTACTCGTGTGTATATATATATGGGTTTAACATTTGTCGTATCGCCAGCGTAAGATTATGTGTCATTTCCAAAACTACATCGTTTTGGGAGTTAAGGGAATTAATGAAAGGTGTTTTTATATTTATTATATGAATTTTACCAAAAGATCCTTCATTAATTTCAACCCCAAAACGACGTCGTTTTGAGTTCTTAATTCCCGACCAGAAATGCAACGTAGTTTTCTGTATGTTTATGAATGTCAAACCATAACCCCTATATATATATATATATATATATATTTATGTATGTGCGGTGTGCCTATCCATCTTGAATAAGCAATACACGTGTCCACAAACCTCTATTCTACCAGACAAAACAATAAACTATTTATTGACAAAAGGCTTTTATATTGACGTGCTCTGTTTCTTGTTGGGGTGACACCATATGGCAATATACGAGAAGGATAGCCTCAGAATATAATTTTCACTTATTTCAACTAAATTAGTGTTGATGCGTCAAATATGTCACCTTCATTACCATTAATTATCTTATTTTCCCACAACCAATCAATTTCTAAAGTAATAATTCCTCACACACGAATTCGAATTTGATGCGTGTAAAACTCTGACAGGTCGCACACTTTAATGATTAATTCACCCACGGTCTTGATAAAGTGTTGTTTAAATTGACAGCGAAGAAAATGGAGTAGTCGCGTTGAATCTTCTTTGCACTATCCCAATAAAATAAGACGTACAAAACCACCTCTGTACATTATTCTTCTTCCCAATTTCTACGATATATCCCTGGCAATAAGAAGACATCATGACGACTGAGCAAATTTCTTTATTCTGACGTGGATACACTTTTGTACAAAGCAAAATACCAAGAGTTTTAGTAAATCTCATGAATCCAGCCTCTGCTATCTTCAACGATACCAGTTTGAATACCCACGAGGGTGGAGCTCAGCTTTTGACAGATGGTTCCATTGCCTGTTTTGTATTCCAACCTGTACATAAAACTCCACATTTCAGCAGTTATATGAATTAAGGAGATCTCTCTGTTCAGCTCATATAATGGAGCTTGTGAACGAAGAAATTAGTGGTTTTTTATGTGATTTACCTGTGTCTCTGTAAGTGATGGTGCCTACAGGGGCAACACCAACAGCAGTTCCAGTGCAGAAAACTTCATCGGCCTCTGCTAATTCATCCACTCCCACGACACGCTCTTCCACCTGATCACATAATCACAAAAGTTTGTTGATGACTCAGCTCTGAAGCAAACAGAAGAAATTTGGATTGAATGCCAAGTTTTTTTGTCGAATATAAGGATAAATTAAAGAAGTGGCACCTGGTAGCCAAGAACAGGAGCAATTTCAATGACACTTTTTCTGGTGATTCCAGCAAGAATGGTTCCGTTGGTGGCTGGTGTTGCTATAGTTTTGCCCTTTGGAAATCCGAAAAGGAAAAAAACAAATAATAAGACGGCCTACTTGTAACAATGCTTGTAGTGGCAAAAATGTGCTCAAGTGCACACATATCTAGAATTAACAGGCAAATACCTTTACAATAAAAATGTTACATGAAGACACCTCCTCGAGATTCTTCTTAGTCTGAGAGTCCAGGTACAGCACATCCGAATATCCTCTCTTCTTTGCCCTCATTTGTGCCATCAGCACCTACATTTCAGGAGCATAATGTCTATTCATTCTATTTTTTGTCAAAAGAAAAAACCAATGTTGAGAGACTGTAATTACAGGAGCATAATTAGAAATGGTCTTGACACTTCCAGTGCCGCGACGAGAAGCACGATCATACTCCTCCTCCACGTACAAGTTAAGTGGTGCCGTTCCCTCCTGTAGTAATTGAAAGACATGTTTATATATTTGTTTTGACATAAACCTTAGACATGATCATCTTCCATGAGAAACAAGAAGTGACAGACCTTGAAATAGTTGCCAACAGGAGACGCGTATATGAGGAATGTACACTCAGGAGCTGGGGCCAAGCCCAAAACAGGACCCGTCCCGATGAGGAGAGGCCTAAGGTACAAGGATCCCTTGGAAGGGGGAGGAACCTGCTTTGTAAGTCCAAGTTAGAATACACAATATTGTATATACGAAATAGAATGCGAGAGAGTAATTTACCCAGCGCCTATTAGACAAGGCAGTTTGCTTGAGAGCATTCACAAATAGATCCACGGAAGGTGCAGGCATGCACATTCTTTCTGCTCCCATCTGCATGCGTAGAGCATTTTGTTCTGGACGAAACAGAAGCAGGTGCCCATTTTCCTTTCTGTATGCTTTTGTCCCTTCAAATAGCCCCTGTCCGTTCACAAACTCAAGGTATGAGAAACAGAAATTCTCCTAAACAGTTACTGGCCCTCTCAGTTTTTGAGAGATTGTTACTTACTCAGATTTTGTCTATCCTCCTTACTCCTTAGATTATATAAATTATATACGTCAAACAAGATAGTTAAGAGAAAAAATGATAAATATAAATATTTTAAAATAATTTAATTAGTTTTTTTTAATATCTTAAGGGAATAATACCAAGGGGTTCATTTGAATTCTAAAGTTTTGTCCCTGAGAGAGTTTAATTACTACTCACTTGGCCGTAGTTGAGAACTCCAGCAGAAGGGCTAACTTCAAAGTTGCCAAAAAGACTAAGTTGTCCTCGTGCAAAGTGGTGGTCCTCACTGCCCTTGGCTACATACATGTAATCCGTAGGCGTCAGTCCAAATCCCAGACCAGCCCATTCCTCTTCACCCTCCTCATCCTCCCTGCCATTTCCATCAGTAGATAATTTAAAAAAACACTAACAAGGACAGGAGGACTAAACCATAGGGATACCCCCACTTTTATTTGACCTGCCTGTGTATAATATTTAATAATAATAACCAACGGTGCTGATAATGAGTCATGAACAGTTTAAAAAGAATAATCTGGAAAGTTTTACGCTATTGGTTGTTTCGTTTGATTAAATTTGAAGTGATGGAGAGGATAAAAAAAGGCCCGTGCTATCATTGATTGTTACCTGTGAGGTGATGAGGATGGCTCCGCCACTCGTTGCAGGGAGGAGACTTGAGAAGCAAAGCTACGGCATATCTATCACCATTATTTTCAAAGCCATTCGAGTCAGATCAATGGTTCCAAAACAACAATCATCTATGTTCATTTGTTTAATTTGAATTATTTGAATTCCACACAGAGACTCAAACCACGCACTACAAACAACGCTTTCATGTTCGATGATGACTAAAGGCAACAAAGGAGGAAAGTTCGATAATTACACTTTTGTCAAGTCACAACACACCAATTAAGAGTGGACAAATCAAAACGCACTTGTGATCCAAATTTGGGATCATTCTAGAGTATATACTAATTTTTGAAGGCAAAAAATAAAAGAGTATTTTATGATTGAAGTAACTTGTGGAGCTGATCATAATAAAGGTGCAGGCACTACCATTCTAGTTGAATTGTTTTCTCTTCCTAACAAGGTATCTAGTAATTGTTGAAAGGGGCAAAAAAAACTGATGCAGCCAGCATCATCCATTATATATATGTGTATATATTTATATGTATGACTGGTGGGAGTTCTGGTTCGATCACAAGCCTATGTTAGTTCATCCGATTCTTGAACAAACCATGGAGTATTGTGAGAAGAGATGAAGTTTATGCCTATACATGCGCGAGCGCACACACGATACAACAACTGTCGCAAAAGGAACCGAATAGAGAAAGGAAATAATTGTGTATAGAAAAGCGAATGTTAGGGAGTAGAAGAATGATGACCTCGGAGAGTGGGGAAGAAGAAGGATGAGAAGGAAGAAGCAGCCGAGCGAGGCGGAGATTCCGGTGAATCATGGTGGCGGCCGGCGGTTGTGGGTGGCTTGTGAGGAACAAGGATGTGGCAAGAAATTTGGAAGGTGGAGGGGATAACGTCGACTGTATATAAAGAGCAAGATCAGGACGGAGACGTAATTAAGATGAAAGTCGATTGTTTTATTTCTTAATTTTAGTTCGGTAATCTTTCGTATGGATAGCGACTCCAACTTGTCAGGCCTTGCACGTTCTTAATAATACAAATTACAAATGTTTTGAATAACAACTATGAAACAAAACAATCGTTTTTAAAAAATATATATATGTAAAAGTTAGATGTTATTTTTATTTTAGATTTCGTACATAATAAATTTTGGGTAAAACTAATTAACCTGTTTCGATTTTGTAAGCAAATGTATACCAAAATATAAGTTTCATCTTATATATTTATCTAATTATTTATTGCATTTTTTTGTTGTTGCACTAACGCTTGCTGACTGTATTTATTATCTCTCCTTTATTCTCCTTCCACATGGGACACGCGAGGGCATATTTATAAAAATAATACAAATTTAGACATTTAATTAATTTTAATTGTATGTGTTGAATGTTATTAAATAAACAAATTGGTGAGAGAAGAAATTGAGGAAGTGCAGTCATCCAAATCCAACGACTAGCATCTCAAATCCACGTCAGCGCACATCTCCTAGGGATCGCGTTTCCCTGTTTGTCTTTTGCACAAGGAAAGGGCCCACCTCCCCTGGAGATCGGGTTTGGATTCTCTTATTGGTATTTCTTATTGTCTTTCATTAGTTTTAAATTTGGACTATAGATTTGATATATCTTCCCATACCAAACAATCTCATTAAGTCAAATCAAGATTGAGATTGGATGATGAGAGATGAAAAAAAATATACCAATAAGAGAATTTTCGAGATCTGGACTGTCAAAATCTCTAAATGAGATTCGGATCATCCTTTTTTCTTTGTTTTTTCATAAGATTTCTTTTTTAATTTTTCAATAATTTTTTTGTTAGTATTCTAAAGTATTTTGTAGTATTAGTTAGTACTTTAAATTATTTTTTTAAAATTCTAAAATAACTTTTCAAAATCATGAAATCTTTTTTAGTAGCATTCAAGATATCCTTTAGTGTCTTTTTAGTAGAAGATCGGATCCCTAAAAATATTTTTTAGGATATTGAAAAAATATTTCGGCAGATCGACTACTACTAAAAAATACTTCACGTGATGTTGAAAAACTATTTTAAAATCTTAAAAATATTTTAGAATCTTGACCGATCTTAAAAAGATACTCGGGATCTTGATTAAGTATTAAAAAAAAAAAGTAATCAATACCCTAAAAAAATTTGATAATCTTAAAAATTTATATTGGGTGATAGTGTGATCCTAAAAAAAATATCTAGACTTAATGAGTGGTACTGAAAAAAATTTGAAACTTTTTTTTGAAAAAAATTATAAACAAATAAAGAAAAAAGGAAGATCCAGATGTCATCTGAAGATCTATACCGTCCAAATCTTTACATAGGGGAGGGCCCCCCGCTGTCGTTTCCTCCTGCTCGTCCTTTGGAGTTTGGACTACACGCGATCCCATCTCCTATACTATTCCACCAATATATGGGTCTCACACTCTCACCTCCCATTCCGCTCACGTGGCCTTCGGCCTTCCGAGTTCCTCTCACTCCCCCATACTCTCTCTCTATAAACATTCGCATTATCGCTCATCACAACCAAACAAATCAAAACGAAGTGATTCATGCTTCAACGACTCCCAGTCTTCGATTGTTTTTACATTTTTGCAAAAGTTGAACCTTTTTTATTCCAACTGAAATTTCTAAATCAAAATTAGGATAAAACTCAATTAATACTCTGATGTTGTGTATGTTTAGATACGTCTTTTATTGGGGAAAAAAAGGTCCCTTTAACAAAAATTTGGATCATACTACCTCTAGTGTCTTTAATATAAAAGTGTGTTGACTTTTTAAAAAAATATATCAAAGAAACTAAATAAATAATAAATTATATATCATTTTATAAGTTAAGAAAATTAGTTTTA
Organism: Acacia acuminata; assembly: GCA_019022655.1. Lineage (NCBI taxonomy): Eukaryota > Viridiplantae > Streptophyta > Magnoliopsida > Fabales > Fabaceae > Acacia > Acacia acuminata. The sequence goes on from JAFJYI010000015.1 coordinate 1,783,289, forward strand.
ATGATTAATGATGAATATAAATATTTTAACATAACTTATTTAGTTTCCTTGATATTTTCAAAAAAAAAAAAAACAGAAGTCAACGGCTTCTTTTATTAAAAATCAGAGTGAGTATATGAAAAAAAATCAGTTTTACATGGTTCAAATTTTTTTAAAATAAAATAAAAAAATTACTTCAACTTTAAAGGAGAGTAACTTTTAAGCAGGAAGAAAAATCAGCTGCCAAAACATTACTCCCTTCGTATCTATATTTAAATGAAATATCCATTTTGAGTAACTTTTTAATGTGTGTTTGTCCCTAAATGTAACTTTAAAGGAGTAACTTTTTTTACAATATGTTTGTCCTAAATGTAATATTGTTTTTGAGTTTATTTCAATAATAAATTCACTTTTTTTTATTCTACCATCAATTAATTATTATACTATATGCATTCTCTTTCATCCCTTTCTCATCATTGTTTAAAAATTAACTTTTCTACACAATTATTACATTTTACTATTTTTTTAAATTTTAGGATACGGTTGAAAAATATATGTACGGAGGAGGGAGTATTTTAGACCAAAATTGACTTTTGTTAGTTGAAAAGTCGGGGAAATTTACCAAAATAAGGTTTTTTTTTTTTAAATACCGGATTGAAGCGGTTGGCAAATTATTTATCAATCTAATGCGAGTCAATAGCGTTAGTAGACTCAAACGCAAAGTGGTGAGAATTAATTCACGCCACCGAATTGACCCCACAATTGATGCCCAGCGTCAATTAATTGACGCCCAGGCGTCAATTTTTTTTTAATATAATTTTATAATAATTCATAATTATATTTGAAATTATAAATAATAATAAATAATACTTTTAATTAATAATTATGAAAATTAAAATATTCAAAATTTATTATAAATCTTAGGATACAAGACTAATAATTAGTAAATTAATTAATTAGTGGATTTATTATAAACCATAAGATAGGTGACTAATTATTTAAGTAATTAATTAATTATTGTCTAACTAAGCTTATCCTATATATCTTAGGATAAAATAATATATAACATATTTCAAAAAAACATTTTTAAGATAGGTGACTAATATTCTCTAACTAATTAATTAATTATTCTCTAACTAAGCTTATCCTATCAAATTATTAACGTTGGTAATTATAATTGGCGTTGGGCGTCAATTTGATATATAAATTGTAAAATATTATTAGCTAAATTTAATTAAATAAATTTGTGAGAATAATAATTACTGAATTAATAAAAATATTTTTTTGAATATGTTGTATATTATTTTATCCTAAGATAGATAGTATAAACTGAGTTAGGATAAGTTAAGTTAGAGAATAATTAATTAATTACTTAAATAATTAGTCACCTATCTTATGGTTTACAATAAATCCACTAATTAATTAATTTACTAATTATTAGTCTTATATCCTAAGATTTATAATAAATTTTGAATATTTTAATTTCCATAATTATTAATTAAAACTATTATTTATTATTATTTATAATTTTAAATATAATTATAAAATTATATTTTTTAAAAAAATTGACGCCACGCCTTGGGCGTCAAATTGACGCTGGGCATCAATTGTGGGGTCAATTGAATTGACCCTGGTAGTGGTGGCGTGAATTAATTCACGCTACTCTGTAATTTGTAGAGTGACGTTGGTAGATTCAACTGTCGCCATTGACTGCATTAGATTGGTAAATAGTTTGTCAACTGCTCTAATCCGGTAATTTATTTTTTTTAAAAAAAAAAATTATTTTGATAAATTTCCCAAAAGTCAGCGTCAGGCCACACGCACCGTGAGTGTTAAGCGGTGCCACCTCTAGGCTTCCACCGTCAAAATTATATCCATTTCCTGTTGAGCCCCAACAGCCTCAGACTTGGTCCTAGCCTATGAATCCTATGTATACCACTTGCTTCCCAAATATCTCTCTGTCAAACACAAATACACACAAACGCGAGGACTCTCTCGTATCTTTGACATATGTTTGTTTGGCATCACTTGGGAAATCTAAAAAGTTCTTATATATATAGTTGAAACAAAACTCATCTTATATACTTACCTCATATATTATAAATCACGATTGAAAAATTATTTTTGAAGATTTAAATCATTATTCCAAACAAACATACTATAACCAGGAGGGAGGCTAGCCCTTTCAGTCAATTGTGTCTACATATGAAAGTTACCCGTGATATTGTGCTTTTTCTGGCTTAGAAATGAGTCTGGCCTTTGGTTGACTGTTGCATGTTGAACCAACCATGTGTGTCACAACATATCTATGTGACAGGTTACGTTTGAAGCCTATTAGTCATTACCTCTTTAATTACTTTGTTTGTTAACTTCTCCAAATATGCCCTAATAACAACAACTAACAAACATGTAAACACGTGCAAAAGACCACCGTTGGGAAAATCTCTATCTCATTACAAGTATCAGCATCTACGGTGGATAGATTTTTGTTGTGGACTCATATAAATGGCACATTCACTACGAGACCTAATGGGGGCAAAGTACACCAGGATCTGTCAATAATGAAGAAGGATCCTAATCAGCCTATAACAAAGGCTATAATCAAGAAATAACCCTAATCAAGGATGCAATTGCAGAGGAGGCGATTGAAGCATGGGCCAAGAGGCAAAACCCAAGGACCCAAACCTAAAAGGTAATTTCTGTAAATATGAGGTTAACCTAAAAGGTACACATTATCTATTCATCTTATTTACTAGTCAGCCTTACTGTATACACATCCACCCCCTTTTTGACTAAACTTCATACTCATGTATAGTGATCCATTGCTCTCTTTGATATCCGCCTTATATATATCTTGGGGAGTCATTTGATATTCTCTTCAATATCTGCCTTATAGACATCTTGGAAAATCCTTTGATCCAATATAAACATACTAGTCCATTGAGATTAGACATCTGTGTTCTTATACCGAACAACTTTTATATCACTGTTTTGCTAATTAGATTATATGTGTTTTACCATGTCCATGATACTCCTATTAATCTATTATCTCATTCTTCTACGTCTAGATAATTCGCCAACAACACGTCCAATACAGAGCTCAAATTTACAGGAAAATTAATTAAATGACGTAATTTCAACTGCAACCATATTTGTCCTTTTACCTAACGAGTCAAGGTTTAGAGACTTCCATAATGTAGGGCATGGATTTCATTCATAAACGGACCTGGGAATCTCTCTCTGTTTTTTTTCGTACATTTATTTTTCTTTACTTTTCTTTTGTACATTTAAAATAGTAGATATTAAAATTTAGCACTGGGCCTGGCCCAACTACCTTGGCAATCTCATGATCTCAAGCACGTCTCTACTCGATGAAGATAACGAAATCGTTATTCTATCTACGAAAAAGTTGGTACTGTATTCCTTTTTCTTTTTTTTCTTTTTTTCTTTTTTTAAGACAAGCAAGTCGAGGCTTGAAAAGTGATACTGTATTCTATCTGTGGACTGCGCGGAAACTTCGTTGGATTTCTAACTATATTCCCAAACAAATAAATGTGCCTAAAGTCAACAGCAGGTTGTCCAGGATTAAACCCAGCATTGACATGTTTACACGCGTGTTTAAACTGTAATATGAAATAGAAAAATAAAAAATGTATAAAAAATGATTTAAAACATTATAAAAAAGGAAGGGAGAGTTAACATGGAATCGATCATAAGGTTTTGGCGAGGAATGTGTCCTCTTTATATACACTTCAAATAAAGCGAGCCAGCAAGCAGCTACTGTAGAACTTACAGAATCTCCAAATCGTGAAAATTACATCAGTTAAATATGGAATTTGAAGGTAATGAAAATAACTCTCCAGCATTAAGCCTTCGAATGAGACTAAGGTCCAACAACATCTGGGCAAATCATTTATACCCATTACTCAAAATATAGCAGACACAACCATTGGAAATTACATTACAAGATTACTGCCCTATTATGTATTCTCACAATGCACAATAAAAGACGACTTATGTTTCAATAAATAAATAAATATATATAAGGAAATGCAGAGGCAATCATGGTCCCAGACGGTAGTGAGGATCAGGCATGTAGTGGGCGTCCATATAGTGAAGGGGATTCTGTGGATGAAGGCCATCCATAACCATAAATTGCATGTCTTCTGATGGCTTCCAGTGTCGCTTCCTTTGATTTATGAACCAGTTGTTTATTTGCTTCTGGTCTAACCCTGTTGATTCTGCCAATGCCAGCTTCTCTGATTCCTACTCAATTGATTGTCGTAAAACAAAACAATAATTAGTAATGCCAATGCAATCTTATGAAACCAACCAATAGCCATTCGTGTAGGTACGCTGATATGCTAGCTAGCTATATATCGCTAATTCAGATTTCATAGAGAATGTCATGCTTAATACGTATGTACGCACATACCGAAGGATAGGGCCATTTGTAGTGTAATTCCCACCAGTTAAGAAGCTTTTGCCTGGCATCTTTTGGCAGTTTTCCTTTCTTCTTTGTCTTTGAAAGTTCTTGCTTCAGGCTACCCAAGCACCCACTATACTTTCTTAACAAGTGGTTCTTAAGCTCACGATCTTCAGCTCGAGGATCAATTCCGGCCATTTCTGCTTCTCCTCCACTATTTTCTTGATCCTCTTCAGAAGAATCCGCACGGCCCTCGCCCTTTTCTTCTGCACGTTATTGGCTCAGCATTTGGCCATTCACAATTCTTATTAATTAATAAATCCAGAGAACAGTAAATAGTGAAAAATATGATCATATTATAAAGGGCATTAAATGGGTATTTGATAAACTTATACAAAACCTAGGTTTTATGCAGAATGGCTTCTAAAAAGAAAAGGTATTTGGCAGACTTGTGACAAAACCTATGTTTTAGGAGTTGGGAACTCCCAAAACAGGCACTAAAGAACAAATAAGACTATCGATACAGACCACATCATAGAGTCTTATAGGGAAGAATGTCTACATTGATCTCTCTTTATTTCCTTTCTATTTAATATATACACTATTAAGTTTCAATACTATATAACAACATTATTATAACATTAAATATACTAAAAATCTACCCTGATAAATAGAGAGGAAAAATGGAGAACATCAATGGGAAACATTTCTTTCCCGTTATAGACCAGACCTAAGATAAGTGCATACAACATTCCTTAAGCTCCTCAAAATAGGTATAGCTACAAATGCTACGCTCTTTTATGTCCACTTTCGTTCTACTATATATATATATATATATATATATAATATCTGATTTGTATATCGTTGATTCAGTGTAAATAAAGCGTAGCTGTAAGTGCCATTAAGCAACAACAAGAATATATATATGTACTGCTGCTGGTTTGATGCTGCGCATTTGTGCAACATGGTGCCGCACTATCAAAGATGGCTATATATAGCTAGAAGTAACATTTGATCCATATGTATATGGGTTAAGGAGCCTGGCTACGAGCCAACCTAGACAAATACATATACCTAGAATAAAGAATTTGGACGGCATCAACAAATGCACAGAAATTCATACGGATTATTATATCCTTTATTAAACAAATACTATACCAGCATTCAATGAGTGCAGAAAAAGTAATTTTTTTTTTGTCATGTCAAATCGGCTCGCCATAGTCCAATTCAATCTCCAATTTTCCAAGTCTCCGACAGATTCCACTTAGTCTATGCATGTCTAAAAGCTAATTATGCAGAAGTCGAAATTCATCACACCACTATTTTTTTATTAGTTACTACTGTTTCCAACCCCTTGCACGTTAAGATATTCTGAATTTAATTAATTAATTAATAATTACTACTATGATTTGTCGGAAGGATCTAGGGCATAAGAGCTTCGACCTCGCCACTACAATGATGACAGGGTGGTGTTTACAGGAATGTCATCACGAAAACCCCCCAACATATCGTCGAAAAGTAGATTCATTATGGTATAAGGGCACATATTAACGTAATATTGTGGTTTGTAATAGATAGCAGGAAGCCCTAGAAGAATAAACTTGTCAGAATTCAGAAGTTCGGGAAAAGGAGAGAGGGTGACAGAGAATAATAATGGGACGTGTAAAATTTGGGTTTTAGCCCGAAAAGAAAATATCTTGTGAATATTTAAAACTGGGCTATTCTCGGAAACTTAAAACCTGGTACATAAACAGGGTGATTATTATTATTAGGGTTCTGCGCTTCATCAAAATCATCTTTCTTTCTGGGTCCATTCAATTCCCCCCGCATTGAATGCGTAAAAATTTGGTCAAAGTTTCCGATTATTAATGTCAAAGTTGCAGACAACACTACCTGCACTGTTTGCCCACTGCTAAAAGTATACGGACACAAGGATAAACCATACCCAGACCATGGTTTAGTCCAGCATTTGTTTGAGTTGAATCAGAGGAAATTACTAACGATTCAGAAACAGGAAAACAAAATTTAAAGAAGATAAGAAATGAAGTATACCAGGGAAAATGCGCACAGGTCCATCACAAAGCATATTAAGCTGACCTTCGATGTTGCGTATGAAATCCATCGCATCTTGAAATGGCCTTGTTAATTCCTCCCCATACTTTACCAGAAGGTTATAGTAAGCTTCCTGTGTCATCATTCGTTTATCAGATTCTATTCTTCTAATAATTACCAAGCAAGCCAAACAAATCCTTAAAAAAACAAAGAAAAAACCTACCATAAATCGGTCAAGTTCTGGGTCCTTGCAAGTTTCCCTGGATCTGACCGAAGATCGCTGCCGTGCCTCGAACTCTTGCTTTGCCGCAGTGAGATGCGCCACCACTTCCGGCGGAGCTCCTACCTACAGTCACATCATTAACCAACTATCTATGCACGGATATGTGAACCCACAGAAGAAAAAAAATAAAGAAGCCGGGAAACTAGTTATTATTTGGACCTTGTGGCAGTTCATGTAAGCTTCCAAAAGGTTGGAATAGTGAGGATGAGCCATGATTTTAGCTTTAAGAGATTCAAGTTCTTCGTTAGGGGTTTGGCTTCCTCCATGACTACTGATCAAAGGATGATAGTGGAAAATCTGAGAGTGATGATTATTGGAGGTGTTGGCTTCGTTTTTCACAGATTCATAGCATTCCGATCCACCTGACTGAAGATGAAAGTTAGTGCTGGGCGACGACTGATGATGGTTTTGGTTTCCCACGCTTGGACCTCCAACTGTAGCAAACGAGTACAAGAAATTAGGCCTTGACCCTGTATTTACGCTCACCTGGTTACTATATCCCTCCATTAAATTTTAGGTCCCAAAACTTGAGCTTGAACTGCTCCAAGAAAAACGAAGGCCAGCACAAAAACCCTACTTTATAACCATTCGTTTCAATATGGATCAAAAAAGGTGGAGAATCTCGATTAATAAAACCCTAAAATCCAAATACAGCTAATTTTAAGTGGGAATGGCATGCCCTGAAGGATAGATGCTGGACCAAGAAGGCAAGGTTTCGAAATGATAATAATGAAAATGATTTAATTGGGTGATTACAGCAGCAGATATAATGGGGTGTTTGTACGGAGGTGAGGAAGAGAGGAGAGGACGAATTCGAGGGCGTGAAGGCTGCGAAGCGGAGGTTAACAGCAACACCTCCGTCCAGTGGGATGGGGCTCTTTGACAAGACTTTAGAGGAGAAAAATGTTTGATCAAAATTACGAACGCTATCCAACGAAAATTTAAAAAGGTTAAAAAAAAATGAAAGGTGCTTAATTTGTATGGAATGTAGGCTGAACCTGCCCCTGGATTGTTCATTGTTATTCTTTCTTTAGTTCTGTGTCTCCTAATCTCTTTTTATTCTCTTTCTCAACAATTATTGCATCTCCATATCTTGTTTACACATTCATTGGCTGCAATATTTTGAAAATTTTCTTATTTTATAATATCAGTTTGCTGTCTTTGTCATCCAAACTTCAGCTTATTGTTTAGTAACTGTAACTTTGTACAATATGTTAAACATTTACTATTAAACTCAAATTTTGTCATTTTCTTCTACGTACTGTTTTTGGTGTTTCATGGCTTCTTATTTATTTAAATTCAATTGAATGATTTGCTACATAATTTTTTTTTTTTTCGAATTCTGTATAAATTGTAAAAAAAAAAAAAAAAAAAAAAAGACACTCGTTTAGTTTTATTAAATCAATAAGCACACTAACTCCAATAGATAAATAGTAGTTATCTTTTTATAAAAAAGATAAATGTAGCAAAAAAAAATAGTCTTATAAGAATTCAAATAATTATAATTTTTGATATCAACATAATATAAAATTAATAACTGCCCGCAGTATATAAAAGTCATGAAAGTGTTATTTTTCTTAATTTTTGTGCAATATATATTCTTTTTGTGTAACACTGTATTCATCTTGGTTTTATAAGCATATATATTTTCCATTTGAGTCAATCATATTCAAACCACGTTTGAGTACTAAATCTGGGTATTTCTTTTAGCTAGAATTTAAATATTAGTTTGTCAAATTATGAGGATTAATCCCCTTCACTTAACTCAGTGCGGATAAGAATATTTTTATTTCTTCAAGTTTTGATATCGTGGTAAGATTATTGTCATATAATCTGGAGGTTGAGATTTCAAATATTGAAAACTACCTCTTTAATTATAAGGATAAAACTACATACATTTATCTTCCCTAAACTACAGAACATTGAAGCCTTGATGATGTCTAAATTTTTAAATATTTTATTAGTAATATATGTCTTGGCTTTTACCTGGCTTGAGAAATAGGTTATTTTTGGGTTTGTGAATATAAAAATGGATACCACTAGCAAGAGTAACTAATACTCTTACTACTCCTGAATATAAAATAAATTTGATTTTTGTAGAGATATTAAAGAAGTTAATTAAATTATTTTAAAGTACTTATATTTATTTTTTCCTAAATTAATTAGTTTGAGTAATAAACTAATGAATAATATAAGAATACACAAAATATGATATAATTAAGTAGCTTATTTAGTTTTTTTAATCTCTCTAAAAAAGGGTTAACTATATCTTATATTTAAGATATAGTTGAGTTACACTAATGCCCACGCAAGCGCCTACAATATGTATCACTCTTGTTCTATTTATAAATTTATTTTGATAATAAAAAAAATTGGTTCTATTTATAAGTTCAGTTTCATATAATAAATGAAATTGTGATAATTTTATCATATTAATTATATCTATAAAGATAAAAAAAAAGTTAAAAAGTTCAAAATAAATGTTAAAATTTTTCCCCATTGAATCAGCTACGTTTCATGTGAGTTTGGTCAAAATCAATGAAGTGGTAGTAGTATATGATAATGATAATGAATTAATGATTTTGATTTTGTATCAAAGTGGGGAAATGAGAGGAGAGTATAGAGTCTCGCTACTTTTTAAGAAGGGGAAGAGTGAGAGGGTAAAAACAGCTTTTTCAAGAAAATAGAACCCCCGGGAGAACCGCGCTCTTAGCCTCTGCTAGTGTGGGCCATAACCAGACACTCAACCCTCCTTCCCTTTTCTCTTTCCCTCTTTGCTTTTCCTTTTACCTGATTCCCCATTCACCATCCTCTTCTCTCTGTTATCTCTATTATTAATATTATTATTACTGGATGGTGGTGCGATGAACATATCTAATCAAAATGTCTCACTCGTACTAAATGCTGTTTCTCATCTCAACTATATGTGGCCATAGCAGTTGATTGAGACCTCCCTTTATATGATAATCCAATGGTATACTTCCACAATAAGTCAGTATGCGTCTGATAATCCAATGGTATACTTCCACAATAAGTCAGTATGCGCAAGAAGCCTGTTGCTTACCTAGTTGAAGCGTTGTCGGTGTAAATGGATTGATAATGCTAAAGGAACCAAACCCACTGCTGAAGATGGCTTCCATGTTATAAATTAAAGTGCAGTTTATTTCTTCTCTACCAAAGCAGGACGACTCCTGAACAAATAATATGGGAAGTTCAACTTTCATATAAGCAGTTATTCACAATCGCATTCAGTAGATTCAAGTCGTATGTTTTGAATGCCCTTTTCAATGCCGGGGGGCCTAATGGAGTTGAACATATAACCTCCCTTGCTTAAGGCATCTTTATTATTAGCGCAAAGCATATGGACCAAGTCCCAGCTTTACTGATTTTAATAATATACTGATAGTTGCCTGGAACAGCGAAAAAACAACTTTTTATTTTGATTTTGTCGGGTGGATAATGAAGAATGAATGATATGGTAAAACTGTCAAAACTCAAAAGGAGCATAGGGAGAATATTCACTATTTAGGATTAGTTTATTTGGAACCTCTATGGTTAAGATGTAATAGGGTCGGTTGTTAAGGTAAAAAAGGAGGTGATCACTCCAAAACCAAATTCACAGGAATGAGCAGTGAGAGTGGGTTATAGTAATTATAGTGGCCCTGACCTGAGGACTCTTGCCAATCACATCACCAGCTGAGCTGAATCATCATCATCTGATCAAAATGAGCTGTTCCTGTCATTTCATTACTTTAAAGGCCCCAAAATCAATTTCTTTTTTATTTTTATTTTTAACGATCGAAGATCGGCGATGCGGATTAGACTCTAATTGGGTTGAAAATTTCGTTGGTTTGCTTTTATGATATATAATTAGTCCATTTTCAATTGATTTGTTTTTTCCCCCTAACAAGATGGATCTTCCTTCATATATTAACACCAGGTTACAATACACCGTATCTTATATTTACAAGCAAAAATCATCAAAAGAATCAACCTGGATCTGCTCTAAGCATCCTTCTCAACAAAAGTGTGTAAAGCCAACAGCGTGTAGAAAGCCAATCAATGTGGACGTTTGTATAGTTTTTAGAACGGGTAATTTAGCTTATTATTTTAATTGGACTTATAGATTTTTTTCGTTTGGATGAAAAAAATTTTGAATCGGGTTTATAAGGTAAAATCTCCTTATTTGAAAAAACCAACTTTCCTAACTTATAGAGTAAAACCTTCTCATTTAAACTTAGCTTATAAAGTAAAAGTTACCTGTGCAACCACCAATCTAAAAATAAAACATATTTTACAATCTCACTTTTACCAATCTGCTTTTTCATAAGTAATTTTTTCCACCAGTATCCCAAAGAAGCTCAATATGTATCCTTTGAGAAGGTGGTGGGCTTGAAAAGGCTGGAAAAAAAAAAAGACAGAAAAAATACAGTAAATAAGCTTTTAGGCTAAAAGATATATTTAAGAAAAAGTCATTAAGGCTTGTTTTTCATAGTACAAATAGGCTTCTACAATTGTTAGTCTAAACATAAATCACATTTACAATCTGATTTTTATTCTTGGGTTAAATAGTAAATCCGCCCCGGACGTATATGCTTAAGAGCAATGTTACTATTAAAGTTTTTTGTCTCGATGTTACCCTTTTTCGTTAAAAAGTTAACGATCAACGTTAGGTTTTTAACAGAAAATGATAACATTACTACGTTTTTAAACTTTCAGGTAATATTATTCTTTGACGTATACTTCTAGGATGGATTTATTATTTAACCCTTTATTCAATCATAAATTTGTAAAAATCAAATTAAAAAAAGTCGCTGGTTACTCTAATCCAAACTTGTGAGACCGCACAAGATGAACAAAAGTACAAAACACTGCATCTCTACCGTTCGCCCTCGATCTCTATCTTCGAAACTCCCGCTTTTACAATTACGATCGACTTGTTTCTCCGAGGGGAAAAATGGGGGAACAAAGAAATAAAAGGAGGAGGATTTATTTTTATTTTTTATTTTTTGCCTTAATCAAGAATCATTAATCATACCATTAATGTTGACATTATCAAAATTAATATTATTATTTCCCATCTTTACACACATTTTTATTGGAGCAACGTTTTTTATTCTTTTAATAAAATATAAAAAAATTTAAACACAGTTTTAAATATTATATAAGAAAAGATGTCTCCTTGATATATAAAATTTACAGCACGTTACCGGTTAGTGGTTGTAAGCTTAACTCTTTTTATTTGGCTCCGGAGGAGAATGCAATAAAAATATATTAACCCATTTCCTCAGTATAAAAGCTGATTGGAAATTGGATTTAATTCTAAAAATAAAACTTCAATCCATTTTTGTCTTCATATTTATATATATTCTTTAAATTATCTTTATTAATTGCTCATGTTAATGAAATTTATATTAAGGGGTGATTTTAGTACAAATGATTTAATAATGTATTTAAGGAAACTTCCACACATTTTTAATAAATAACTACTAAACTAATTTTTTATTTACCCAAATTAATTGAGTTGATCTTATATTAAGGATCCATGAGAGTATAACTAGGCTGTACAGCAGCCAAACAGAGTTGATATCATGTGGCGAGAATACGAGGAGACAGTGTTTAACTTATGAGGAGGAACAATATCATGTTTCTGGGTTCCTTACTGCTAAATGCTAATAAATATATGGGAAAATATCAGCTGAGATTGAGAGCCCAGTGGCTGCATGTAATTATGGTAAGCAGCTCCGCTGTCCTCCTTTATAGATATATCCTAATCAATTTGGGATTGCAATTATCGAAGGGAAGATGTAAAAGTAAAAGGAAAAAAGCAGCTTTGTTTGAGCGAGATGATATGGATCAGGTCCTGTATTTTGAGGAGAATCAAAGCGTTCTAAGTAAGCAACTGGACTAGCGACATAAAAATGGTTTGTTTTAATGTGATCAATTGGCGTAGGAGTAACGTTGTACGTAAAAACGGAAGGAATGGTAAAAATATAAATAACATGAAACTTAAAGTTTCTATTATTTAATGTCAAACTTATAAAAATATATATATATATATATATGTAGAAAAATATAAATCATTATTCAAAATTTAATGAATGTTTTCATATTGAAAAAATGTAAGTCATATAATAATATAAAATACAAATCTAAAAATACAAAAAGAGTTTGACAATTCCTACAACTAAGTTTCAAAACATCAAAAGAATAAAATTTAACAATTCAATAACTATATAAGCTAATTCAAATCAAAAATATTATCCTGCATTAGTTACATGTCATCAATATCCTATTCTCTTGTTCTTATAAAAAATTCATTTGCAAAACTTGAAATATCTAAATTGTTATGAATATTGCATGTGAGTGTATCAGAGAAAGTCTTTCCAATATTATGGAATATATTTAAATGAATAGATGCATTTTGAGAAGTTGTATTCCTATAAATTAAGGGATTTGTGTTGGTTTATGAATTTTGACATCTAATTGTGACTTTTTAATTGAAAAGGTGTAGTGTTCAAGAGTCAATACTTAATGAATTGATTCATTATTTATAAATACTTGTGCCCCATTTGAAGAAGAGAATTATAAAACATTGGCAATCTCTTGCTAAGTTGCTTTATTTTTTTGTCAATTTTGCTACCTTGATTTATTCAAGAAGGGTTTGTTTAATCGTGTGTGGAATAGGCTTCTTTTGTTGCCGATGGTCATTGATTAACTCTTTAAGATAGTGTTATAGGACACAATTTAGATCATCCGCTTCTTTGTTTTTTTAGATTGCTCGCAAACTATAATATAAACAATGACCATTCATAGGTTCTCTCATCTCAACTTCAATCAAGTTTTTTTCATCTTGGGTATCAACATCTAAGTTATTTATATCTTTCCTATCTTCTTTATTAAAAACAATAAACGTTATTATGTGACATTTTTACTGGTTTTAACGTTTTAACGTTTCTATACTAATTTTTGACAGGAACATCGAGGAGAGTTGGAGAACAAAAAGACTTAGGAGCAAGGAAAGCTGGGTGAATCGAAGTGGCACGAAACGACACCAGGCAGCATGTATTGTATTTGGCATGGGTGGGTAAGTTTAGATCAATTTTTGAAGAATAATTGTTATATTTTACGAAGTAATTATCAGTCTGTAATAAAGGATTTCTAAAAACACTATCTCAGAAATACCAAAAACTCATTTAAATAGTTTAAAAACAATATTTGACGGGAATCAAGTCAATCAATATCGTGAAATGAAGAACATGCCATCAGTAATTTTATTGTAAATTTTAAATATAAAGTAATGGAACATACTACCTCCGGTTACTTTGCACTACAAATTTTATATCATACTGTAGAGCTGGAGAGACATTTATATTCGTCGTGGCAAACGCATTAATGTTGACATGAAATGCATTTAAAAGGCCTCGGATTGATATGAACATGAAATTAAAAACTCAGAAACAAAGACATGGCCATATGACAAGTCTAGTGGGCCATGCATATTTTTGTTAATAATTCATGGATGTGAATTAGTATTAAAAAATTAATCTCTGGCATCGCTGGGCCATCCATCTATTTTATGTACCTAGCATGTTTGGGAGAGTGGTCGAACCATGGAAAACCACTTTTTTACTGTTAAAGAAAAAACTGTTTTACGCTTATCTCAGTTTTTTCGCTTGGGTTCATGGTAAAATACTATGTTGTTATCCCTCAAAACCTCATTTATCAACAAGTTACAATTTCTTATTTATTATGGGTCACGTTGCAACACAGTGGTAAAGGTAATAATTGATGTGGGTCTCATAGATTTTATTTTGTGAATTCCTCTCGACCCTTTTGTGTTTTTACCCTGATCTCTCAATTTTTGTTTGATACTCTCAACAACCATCCCATTTTATTCTTTAGCGAATAAGTCTCATTTTTAAATATATCTATTAATATATTTTTATTTATTAAAAATTTAACAATCTAATAATTAATAATTTATAGATTTTTTTGTTAAATATATTTAATTAAGGACTTTAGTGTTTTTTTAATTTTTCAATAATTTTTTTTAATTTAATAATTTAATTTTTTTCTTCAAATTATCATAATATATACAAATAATATATATGAGATATTGAATAAGATTAATGTTATTTTTCATTTCAACTTATTTTTTAAATAATAATTAAAACAAGTTTAATTTTAAAAAAGTTACTTTTGCCACCATTAATCTAACCACAAATCACATTTACAATTTGATTTTTAATCTATTTTAAATTCATAAAATTAAGAATGAAAAAAAAATCATTTATGCCACTACTAATTTGAAGTGTCAGTTTTTTTCTCATTGTCTTTTTTCTCATCATCTCTAAATATGTCCGTCTAATTAATCTAAAATTTTACAATACTACTTTAATTTTTTTTTTTCACTTTCAATCAATGACCAAGAAAAATGGCGGAATTCAATAATTTTCATGCAAATTGATTGCTTTGGTGGCTGGCTGTCTTTCCTCAACTTTCTCAACTGTTTGTTTTTAGTTGAAAGCTTTTAATTGCAAACGGGTCATCATCCACTTTTTAGTTTTATATACTCTTATAATATATTTTCTTCCGGATCTAATTATAAGGTTAAGTTGATTTTTTAGAAAGATTAAGAAAATTAAATAAGTTATCTAATCATATTATATATTATGTATCCTTACATTATATATTAATTTATTAGTCAAACAAATTAGTTTAAAGAAAAAGGTAAAAATAAAAATGCTCTAAAATATTTACTTAGTTTTTTTTAAAAAAATCAACTTATTCTTATAATTAAGATATAAGCCAGTAATATATAATGGAAAATGAAAAGTATGTTGACAGCCAAAGCGCTTCGACTCATTGTTCAAAAAGGAGTAGATCATATTAGGTTTTATAACATTTTTAGTTATTACTAGAAGCGTATTGCCGTTGAATCGAGTTTACTGGATGTCGTTTTCATTCACATACATAAGGACATCCTCTTCTTTATCGATAAACGTGATGGAGCTATTTTCCATGGAAAGAACTGACGTGGAAGCAGCCGAGGAGTGACGATTAGATAAAAAGGAGTAATACTGTAGAAGCAGTGAAGAGTCATAAATGTGATGGGAATAGGTTGTCATGGTTCAGTGACAAGGTTAGAGATGAGGCAGGTTTCAGGGGAAGGAGCACAGAGGCATAGAACAGCGAAAATGAGAGACCAATACTGAGATTGAAAACTCCAAGTCTGAGCCTTTGGATGTATGGGGTGGATATGGTCTTTGCTTCAAGTAACCAGTCCTGTCTGAATCTTTCCCACTGTCTCTGTGCCCCCTGTGGGCTCCATCCCTACCCTACCCTACCCTATCATTGGATGTGACTGCCAGTGGACCCCCCATCATCTTCCATTAGTACATACCACATTGACGTGGCCCTACCGCTTGGCTCGTGGACACTTTCAGGAGCAACCTGTGACTGAATTCATATTTGGGGCAGAAATGTGTTTTGCAAAACTCTGTCCACCAACCTTCTTTTCTTTGGGCCCAAGCATAAGACCCGTACATAACAATAGTGGCTTCCGCATAAACTGGCGTCTGAATGATGCTACAATAACCCAAAACAAGAGCTTTAGACCCGGCCCAGTGGACTTCGCAATGAAGCAATTAGTTTGCTTCCGCTCATAATAAAAAACGACACTTTCTATATCAAAAAAAAAAACAACGACACTTTCAAATAGAACCTGATCATGCGTGTGCGTGGGAATAAAACAGCACCTCATTTTACTATCATTATTGTTATTTGTTTGTTTATTTTTGTACAGTAGTGTTATATATATTTATGTTATTCCTAAAAATAGTTGCATGATGGAGCATCAAAAGACGACGAGTTGATCAGAGTTGGGTGTAAGTAAAGATTCAAGTTCAGAGCCGATGTGTAATAAATATAGATGGATGCCCAGTCGCCCCCTGTCCCGGGTTGGGCGGTTGAAATAATAAGTCAATAACAATGGTCTGTAACACGTGGCTAATATCACAGCTCTAGATATTTTAACTGACGACGCAGATCGCCCAAATGGGACCAACACTCATCCTCACAGATACACAGTTCTCCGTTTATATTTGAGCTTCAGTTTCAGAGTTCACATATCCCATTTCTAGCGTCATTTCCAACGCCAATCGTATTTTACCTCCTCAGAATTGTATTCAAACAGTGATCATCATGATCCGAGAACCAACCCCTTTCGTCCTCCCTAATCTTCAGATTCCTCCTTGGCTCTCTGATAATTCCCTGGGAGCCACCCCACCTTCCCCCTCTTCATTTCCTGTCCCAATCAACACCGACGCCGGCACCGCCGACTCCTCTGTCCTCCTCCTCCACCACCCGCTTCTTTCCAATGACTGTTCCCTCCCGGAACTGCACTCTCTCGCTCAAGACTTCGACATGCCCGTCGATGCTTTCTCTTCCGATAAGTTCCGCATGTTCGAGTTCAAGATCCGCAGGTGTCCACGTGGCGGCAGGACGCATGACTGGACCCGCTGTCCCTTTGCCCATCCCGGCGAGAAGGCTCGCCGTAGAGATCCCCGCAGATTCCCCTACTCCGCCACACCTTGCCCTGACTTCCGCCATGCAAACTGCAAGAAAGGTGACTCCTGCGATTTCGCTCACGGAGTCTTCGAATGTTGGCTTCATCCTTCTCGCTATAGAACTCAACTCTGCAAAGATGCTACCAAATGTCGCCGTCGAGTCTGTTTCTTTGCCCACACTCTCGATCAGTTGCGTGTTCTCACTCGCGCCTCCGTCGAATCACCGGTCGGGTCGCCGATTCGTCGCTCTTTGGATTCATCTAGGAGCGGCTCTTCGTTCATCTCGTCGCCAACTTCAGTCCTTACGTCATCACAACCTGACAGCTCACCCTTGTCGCCGGGCAATTCCCAGTATGGCGGTGACACATGCAATGCGTTGAGTGAAATAGTAACCTCAATGCGCAATGTTCAGCTTGATTCGCACCGGAAGGTTTCTGGTTTTGGTTCTCCCCGTGGTTCGATTCTCCGACCCGGGTTTTCCAGCCTTCAGTTGACCCCGAAGTGGGCAAGAACCCATAAATCTGGACCCGGTTCAGCGGACATCTGGGATAGCAGCCACGAAGAAGAGGTACCCATGGAAAGAGTGGAATCAGGAAGAGACCTTAGAGCCAAAATCTATGCCAAACTCAGCTATGAAAACTCATACGGGCGAAGCAACACGCCTCTATCGCCTCCTGACTTTGGATGGGTCTCGGAACTGGTGAAGTGAAGCTGTGTCTTGGAAATACTTGTTATATGCCCAGAATTTTCCTTTTCCTTCCCCGGGATAGAATTTTCTGGTCTGTGAATATCTTAATTGATTATGAGTATAATAAAAGTCTCTCTGTATGTACATTGTCGAGAGGGAAGAGATTGTTGATTGTATCTGTTTCATGATTGATATACGTATAGGACATTGCTCTCGATTTCTGAGGTGGCATTTGATTGCACCATTATAAGTTGTTGCTCTTGGTGTAATTTGCATTTTCTGTCTATAAATTTACCTGATGTTCACTCTTGATGTAATGCCATTTGAATTTTACCCTCGAATCGCCTGTTTGTTCTTCACAACCCACTGCAAAGTGTTTGATAAATCGTTAAGTACTGGGTGAAAAGGAAATCTCTGTCTTCAAGCTCTGATATATATAGGCTGGTCGTTCGAGTGCTAGCTTCTTTGTGGTTCGAATTTTTTCAGACTGTGAAGGCCTTATCCATTTCATTTGGTTAATATTAATTAGGTTATCCACTTGTTAACTTATTTTGCAAAATGATTAATTCTTGTAACAGGCACTCTGTTTGAAGTATACTGCATATTGGCACGTGGAATTTAATTATGTTACGTATTTGAAGGCAAATAAACAACCATTAGTAAATTGCATTCCACAAATTATTCTTTCGGTTTGGTGTAATCACCTTGAAGAACAATTAGCAGACGAGAAAATATCAATTAATGGAGTGGATGAATGAGTCAATGGGGGTTTATCCGAAACGTGGCTGGCTAAGAGGAGAAGGGACGGTGCTTATCTGTGGGGACTTGAGCGAGGAGTTGCCACGTGGGGGTTGAGTGCTTCGTCAGGATTCCCAGTTGGAGGGATTGAGGCAACAACGTTGAAAGGGACAGCATGTGGGGGAGAATGCAGCAACATCTTTTGGTGGGACCCATAGGGAAGAAAGCAAATGCCTCATATACCATGGATCCGAAATGCATGGCAAAAGTAAAAGTAAAGTCGGGCCCTTAATTGGTGGTAAGGATAAGTATCGTACTAAAGCAAACATGAGACCCTACAGGCTCGACACCTGTCCCTGCATCCACAGTTTAACGGCAATCGCTTCCCTAACTCAGATTTTGATTTTGGCTGGTCAAAGTCAAATTATGCAAGTTAAAGGTTTAAATACTTCAATTAATATTTCAATCTAATTTCCCAATATTGACTGGATTTAAGTAATACACTTTTGTAAAATTATGAATGTTTTTATTTTTATTTTAAAATCTTAATAGTTTCGGAATTTCCAATCGTTCGATTATATGGTTTCTTTATAGATATTGATTACTCTTCCGCTCTTAATCTAATATATATTTATCTAATTTAATTATATTAAATAATTTAAATGAGTTAATTAATATGACATATATTTTTTAAAACACGCTAACAATTTCCTTAGTTTCCTTGTTTTCTTTAGAGTGGAGAGGATACTCTTAGAATATATTTTCTCTTTTTCTTCCCATAATTTCATCTCCACCCTCTAATTAAAAAAATGAATGATTTAGATTTAATATTTTCTAAAACTATTATTATGATGTTTTATACTTTAATTTTTTAAAATTTGTTTAGTATTGCAGTTATTAATTATGTGGATAATATTTTAATAATTTAAATTTATTTATTTATGTTTAAAATAACAAGTTTAATAAAATATAAAATTTGAATCATCTATTTTTTCAATCTGAGGGTGGAGATAAGATTATGAAAAAAAAAGAGATAAAAGATTATGAGAGAACTCAAACTCTCCTCTTTTCCTTTTAAATTATTTTTTAGAAAGCAATAATAAAGATAAATTAAGAAAAATTGATAAATATAAAAATTTTGTCTTATATTTAAAATTAAGTTAAACTCCTCAATATATCATATATTAAAGACAGTATAAAATATAGATAAACCAATGGGCTCGCATTTGCGCTCATATGATCATATCCTTTTATGTAGCGATGCAAATTCAATATCAAGAGGAGACTCCAACACAGCGAACACCACGTCGTATTTGATTGTGCGTCCGGAGTCAAAAATCTAAAAACAAGTTTGAGATCAGCTTGTTTTAGGTAAAAGTTTACATGAGCTAGGTCTCAACGTGCCAAGGAGGATACTTGGAGCCACGTGAAGAACGGGGGCGTTCACAGTCACACCATGTCCAATAAATCCCTCGTTTCGCTTGATGCGTCTATATCTGGGGCCTTGGGCCCATTTTTTTTTTTTTCCAAAAGAGACCCACTGATCCAGGGTAAAAGTAACAACATGGGTCCATTGGGTAGGGTGGTCAAAAAGGATTTCATTAAAATAAAAACTTCAAAGTCAAATACCAGCTAGAAAACCAAAAGACAACCATAACGGATAACGGAAACAAACAGATGCAACAAGGAAAACAATACAACAGAAAACATAATAAAAAAAGCAAATAAATTAGCCACCATCCAAAGCAGAACTGGAATGCGAAGGATTATCAACACCATCACAAGTCTTCCGAGCCTCCAAAGTTAGAAGAGATAACAAAGCGGGTGTTGGTCACGAAATCCAATGTAAGACACCCTTTATAAGCATCATTTCTTAGGAGATCCGCAACACTCTGTTGCCCCCTCGGGGAAAAGGACAAGGAGAACCCAACTATAGAAGACAGAAGACAAATAATATCCCGGATAATACCTCTCTCCAATCAAACAAGTCTGGCGACTTGGCCTCAACATAAGAAAGCAGAGATAGGCAATCCGTTTCAAAGATCACCTTATCATTGTTAAGTAGCAAATCAGGACACTGTACAAATGTATTTCGAGAGAAAAAATATCTTTATTGAAGAACAAAATAATTCTGAACTTACACTTAATGAGTACATTACACATATATATAGGATCCAATTACAACACACAAATTACTAAATTGACCCTAAGTGATAACTGTTTTACACTCCCCCTCAAGTTGGAGGTTGAAACAAATTCACAACAGACAACTTGAACAACAGTATTTGTTGAATCTCCTTTCCCCATGACCTTAGTCAAAAGATCGCTTCTTGATCTTCGGACTTAACATGCTTCGATCAATTAAACCTTTCTTCAACTTTTCCTCACAAAGTGACAATCCACTTCAATGTGCTTAGTTCTTTCATGAAATACAGGATTATTGGCGATGTGAATGGCCGCCATGTTATCACAGTAAACTCTTACAGGATTGTGATGGCTAATGTTTAGGTCTTTAATCATTCCCAATGTCCATACAATTTCGATACAGCCATACTCAAAGCTCTATATTCTCGTCACGAGGATTTTGAAACCGTAGGTCGCTTCTTAGTTTTCCATAACACTAGAGATCCCCCAAACTTTATCAAATAGCCGCTAACGGATCTTCTTGTGGTAGCGCATCCGCCCAATCGAGTCACAAAAGCATTCAAGATCAAGGTCTCTGTTGAACTCAACAACACTCCAAGTCCAGGTGTTGCTTTCAAATATCTCAACACATTTAAAGCGTGACCATGTGCTCCTTTGTTGGCACTTGCATGAATTGACTTAGAAGTCGCGATTTAAAAAGATATATCAGGACGAGTCATAATTAAATATATCAACTTACCAATTAATTTCCTATAACGTTCTGGATTTGGCAACAAATCATCCACAGTATTCCTCTCTTCATCATATGGCACTAGTTTTTGATTTTGTGCCAAGGGAACTCCAAGTGGTTTGCAGCCACTCATTCCTATTTTAGCCAGAATGTCCAAAACATACTTTCTTTGACATAGAACAATCCCTTTTTGTGATCTAGCAACTTCTATTCCTAGAAAATACTTCATAAAACCAAGATCCTTAATTTTAAAATTATTATGCAAAAAGGATTTGGTTTCATTTATCCTTTTTATATTACTTCCAGTTATCAACAAGTCGTCAACATAAACAAGTATTAGAACAACACCATCATCTGAATTTTTAATGAAAAGAGAGTAATCATGCTTACTCTGTTTAAATCCAGCATGAATCAAAGCCTTTGAAAGCTTGTGATTCCATTGTCTTGACGCTTGTTTCAAACCATACAAAGATTTTGTCAACTTACATATCAATTGCTCCCCCTTACCTTCAAAACCTTGGGGAATCCTCATGTACAATTCTTCATCTAAATCCCCTTGTAAAAAGGCATTACATACATCCATTTGATGTAATTCCCATGCATACATCATTTGCCAAGTTTGAGGACAAGTCTAACAGTTAACATTTTAACAACAGGAGAAAAGGTTTCATGATAATCTATACCTTCTCTTTGACTATATCCTTTGGCAACTAACCTAGCTTTAAATTTATCCATGGTTCCATTCGAATGATATTTAATCTTGTATACCCACTTACATCCTATAGCTCTCTTCCCTTTAGGTAAAGGCACAATAGTCCAAGTTTCATTATCTTCTAAGGCCTTAATCTCATTATTCATGGCGTCTATCCAACGTTGATCTTTTATGGCATCCTCATAATACTCAGGTTCATGCATAGAATCAATCGAATGTAGAAGGCACATATGAGATGGAGATATATGATCATATGAAATATATTTATGAATGCTATAAAGACACTTATCTTGCTCAACTCGCACTAGAGAACAAACATAGTCTTTTGACCAAATTGGTGCCTGTCTTTCTCTAGTGGGTCTAGATAATACCTCAGTCGACGTTTCAGGCAAAGTGATAGACGATTCCAGCCTTGAATCTGTTATGGTTTCATTTTGGACATTTCCATCAGCTGGCCTTGTATCTGTTATGGTTTCATTCTGGACATGGCCATCAGTTGGCTTGTGAAGATCATGTGCTAAAAAATCATAATCAAACCAAAACATATGCTGAAATTCCCTGGAGTCTTCACTCAAGTCATATGGTTTAGTTTCTTTGAATGGAAATTTGGTTTCAAGGAAACACACATGCTTACTAACAAATATATTCTTGTTTTTCAGGTCAAGCAACATATATCCTTTCTGATTATCAGGATAACCAAGAAAAATACAAGGAATAGATTTTGCTTTCAGTTTATCATTACCTCTTAAGTCTGTTGCAAAAGCCAAAGAACCAAAAACTTTCAAGTCATCAAGAACTGGAGGTTTCTTATACACAATCTCAAAAGGGGTTTTATAATCTAGAATTCTAGATGGCAATCTATTAACTACATAAGTAGCCATTTTGACACATTCCCCCCAATATTTAATTGGTATACCAGATTGCAATATGAGACCCCTAGCTACCTGAATGATAGTTCTATGTTTTCTCTCAACTACCCCATTTTGTTCTGGAGTATAGGGACATGAAGTTTGATGGACAATTCCTTTATTCCTAAGATATTGCTTTAGCTCGTTGTTTGTGAATTCTGTACCATTGTCACTTCTAAGCATCTTAACGGAAACTGTAAATTGAGTGAGGACATAAGCAATAAATTGTTGAATATAGGTTGTAACCTCAGTTTTATTCTTAAGCAATAGAGTCCAAGTTGCCCTAGAATAATCATCAACAATTGTCAAAAAATAGGAATATCCTTGATGTGTGGGAGTCCTATATGGACCCCATACATCAAGATGCAATAGCTCAAAACAACGAGTACTTTTAATGCAACTTGAAGCAAAAGGAAGCTTAGTTTGTTTCGATTGAACACATATCTCACATTTATTATTGATGATGCTTCTATCACTACATTCAAGACCTAGATATCTCATTACAAAGTAGGAGGAGCATGCCCAAGTCTATGGTGCCACATGCACATTTGTTCTATCAAGATTTCTAACACTACTTTGAGCAGAATTTAGCATATTACATGTTCTTTCAACGGAATCAACTGTATTACATTGTCTATTAATAGTTCTCAAAATATACAAGCCTTCAATCAGCTTACCAATCACCATCATCTTGCCATCCGAAGGCCCCGCATCAAACGAAATAAGGAAAAATATAACAACACCGTTGTTCCTTTGTTAATCTAGCAAGCAACGGAGAGTAGGTTGAATTCCAATGATGGAGCATATAATATTCCATTCACAGTGAAATTGTCAGATATTGATGCACTACCTATATGTGTTACCTTTACCCTTGTCCCATCAGGTAACCTAATAGTTTTAATTGGACCTTCATATATTTCATATGTATTTAAAAGATTCAAATTTCCAACCATATGGCGGTTGCCCTTAATCAATAACCCAACAAGAATATGGTTTAGAATAGAGAGAGGGAACACCAAAACTGTGTACCGTGAGAGCATGAATGGCGGGCTCGAATCCTTTCGAGAAGCTCCAACAATCGTTGGTCTTTTCATTGGTGAAGGTTGGTCCCATTTGTATTGGTAGTGTTAGTGAGGGCATCTTGGCGAGCTAGTTCACTTGGATACCCGATTAACCAATTGATCAGCCCCTTGCTTTGGTCGATTGCCTCGTAAGATTGTGGGTAACCCACAACTGAAACACTTGTTCTTTGGTATGCCCTCTTTTTCCACAATGAGAGCATTTTATATTAGGATTGCCACGTCCCCGGCCTCTCGCCACTATCGCCACCACGGCCACGGCCTCGAATAGCCATAGCTATCCCTCGATGAGGGGCTGCTCAAGAGTCGTAAGGGATCGTTGAGCTTCATCCTCTAAGATCATTCCAAAAGCTTGTCCAACAGAAGGTAAGGGTATCATAAGCAAAATATGACTCCGAGCTTGACTGTAGGATTCATTTAATCCCATCAGAAATTGCAACAACCTCTGTTGCTGAATCAATTTTGCATAGTCCATGGAGGTGGAACATTGACAAGAGGGGATCTTGACTAGAATGGACTGCTCTTCCCAGAGTTCCTTTAGTTTTGAAAAATAACCAGAAACAGTAGATGGACCTTGCCTGAGAAGACTGATTTCCCGGTGAAGAGCAAATATTTGGGAACCCCTCTGCTTGTCAAATAGCTCCTTCAGATCAGTCGAGACACGATGAGCTTCTTCATGAAACATGAAACCATTGGCTAATTCCTTTGGTACAGAATTCAAAAGCCAAGAAAGAATTACAGCATTACAGCGTTCCCACTGGTCTTTGAGGTGGTCAGGTTGACCGGATTTCTTGCAAGAGCCATCAACAAAACCAACCTTGTGCTTCCCTTTCAGTGCAATGGTCATTGAACGACTCCAGATGGTGTAATTTTCAGCACCAGTCAAAAGTTGAGAAATAATGGTGGAACCTTGAGTTTCAGATGGATGAAGGAACAAGGGATGAGAGAATGGTAAATTTGTTGGATCAGTGGATTTACCGTCAGCCATGGTGAGTGGTCTCTGTTCGAAGGAAAAAAAATGCTAAATCACCGCTGACTATTCGAAGAGGTGCCTAGCCGGATCAGTGGTGGATGGGGGAAATCGCCGGTTGTGGTTCAGAGAGGAGAATGTCGTTCTTGGGCTCTGTTCAGGGCGCAGGGGCAAGAGATTTTCAGTTTGCCTTTGGTGCGTGGCCTGTGAGATCCGACCTTGGAGGATCTTGAATTTCTGGCAGTGATATCTTGACGGAGCGTGACTCTCGCCGGAGATCGCAGGGACGGCGTCGTATATCATCTTTCGTACGTCTTCCAGGCTCGATTCTTGGCGGAGCGTGACTCTCGCCGGAGATCGCAGGGACGGGGCCGGATGTTGTCTTTCGTGCGTCTTCCAGGCGGGGTTCTTGGCGGAGCGCGATCTCACCGCAGATAGCAGAGACAACGGCGCCGGATGTTGTCTTTCGTGCGTCTTCCAGGCGTGATGCTCGCCGGAGATCACAGGGACGACGGCGTCGGGGGGTTTGCGTTCACGCGTGCTGGGTCGTTCACGCGTTCTGGTTTATTCACTCGTGCTCTGCGCCTGTGTCGTGCTTGGCAGGGAAGGAGCGGTCAAAAAGTCATATGCGAAGGGGTGGGGTCCACCACCAAGCAAGTGGATCTTGATTATTGGCTCTGATGCCATGTTAAGTGGCAAATCAGGACCCTGTACAAATGTATTTCGAGAGAAAAAATATCTTTATTGAAGAACAAAATAATTCTGAACTTACACTTAATGAGTACATTACACATATATATAGGATCCAATTACAACACACAAATTACTAAATTGACCCTAAGTGATAACTGTTTTACAATCATGACCAGGATCAAGGGCCAAAAGCAAAACCCTTTTCAGAGCTAAGGCTTCAGTCATAAAGGCCAAAATAGATTTGATTTTATCCACAAATCCCCATTTGAAAAAGCTGACAAAATCTCGACAAATTACCTCAATAGTAGCATCTTTCTAATAAGAAGAAAAGACTCCATGACAATTAATTTTCAGGCTACCTCGTGCTGGGGGAACCATTTAGTACCAGAAATTAAATGTGAAATTCATATTTTAGCCCGTTTGGTATGAATCTTGTCTACTAGCTCAAATGGTCTGCCATAGCCTCGAGGCTTTGTGGAAGAACAAGAAGCAGTGTATTAGAAGCTACCACGACGCCAAATTAACGAAGAAGAAAAATAAACTAAGGGCGGCGAAAGGAGCCTCCACACCACCACAGCATCACTACACACTGACACACTTCCTTCGACCTTGCTGCCAATCAAAATTTACATAAAATCTGAGTTTATATTAACATGAATTATGTCTCAGAATTTGGTTTATGCTCGAGGATCATTCATCATATGAAATCAATGTCTCAACGAGGATGAAGCTTTTCAGATGCGTCTTCAATGGTGGTGGATAGCAAGTTCGTACGTGTTACATAGCAACATGTTGACGACGAAGCTCCGACTAATATAGTGCTCACAGATTTTCCTTTTTGATTTCCCAAAACTTGTCGTCTTCTTGTTTAAAATCCTATTCCTTTTAACAAGGGTGAATATACCTTGTAAATGGTCTTTACCGCCAAGACACTTGACTAGTTTGTGCTAGTCGTTCTGGTTTGTAGCATGGACATAAAAGGATATTTATGAGTTTGTTGTGGTTGTGGGTAGGTTGATTGGATAAAGTTTTTTTGCCCGTGTGCAAAAAATTTACAACCCACACACTTCACAGAATTGTAATCCATACTTCCCACTATGGATGTTTTTTATCATCATCTGGTTTGGTTGTTTTTTTTTTCCCCTTGAGGCCTCCTAGAATTGACAATACCTCAAATCTATACCCATCGCGGTTACTGATCTTTTCCGGCTATGGAAGTTGTGATGATAAATGTAATAGGTATTTGCAAAGTTTAAACTTCACATTGACATAAAACGTATTATAAATGGGATATGATATCGTCACTATCAATTTTGGTTATTATCAATGTCTCTACCATTTTTTTCACCACTAGATCAAAATCTTATTTACCTTTATCATTTTTATTTCCTATTGACATTCTGATCTAACAGTGAAAAAAATGGTAGTGACCAAAATTGGTAGTGACAATATCTTATTCTATTGTAAATTCGAACCGTAAACTTGTAAAAATTTATTTTTATTAATAAATAAGTATTAATAGTGTATACTTAAAGAATTAAAATATAAAAAATGACAAACATTTAAAAAAAATATTTTAAATCCAAATAATTGAAATTAAATCAATAAATATTCATAATTTTTTATATTCAACAATTTTTTTATATAAAATTTATATATAAAGCTACTAAACAATAATCAAATCGAAAAATTTAGCATGAGTTTAAAAACGGGTTAACGCTATTTTATAAGTTAAAAATGTAAAAATAATAAATTCGATATATAAACTCACGAGTTTGACCGAGTTTACATCTATTATAAATTTAAAAGTGACTCGTCATGAAGTTATAACTTATACAGTAGAAACATAAAAACTACAAATTTAGGGAGTCTTCCAACGATGTTGATAACAATGATTCTTTGAACATTTTAAGTAATTTGGGTTTTAAAGATATTTTTTATATAATTCCTCACGCATTACTGGTGCTTAGATATATATTCTTATCCTTTTGTGTGAAGATAAGACAATCATACGTAATAATGAATATTTCAAAGATATGATAAAGTAAGTGTGTATAGTGAACAACAAGCTACCACTCTGATTTTATTTATAAATCTTATTTTGATCAAATTACATATACCAATGAGAGGTAGGTAGCTAATGATTATAGGGTAAAATTTCAACTTTACCTTCATTTATGATTGGGTACCTTTTAACTTTTCTTCACTCTCTATTTTCATTGGTACGATAATAATATATAGGCAAAATTGTCACAATCTCATTTATTTGGTTAAAAGGACTTATAAATAGGACCAAATTTTTTTGATTAAAAGAGATTTATAAATAGAACCAAAATGGTATATCGGTACGCTGCCGTGCGTTCTTTGGAGGGGAGTATTATACGTTTATACCTAAAAATGTTAGGTAGGATGTTATTAAATTATGTTCACTTGTTAATAAACACATGGCGTTAACGCCGAAAAATAAATAGAATCAATTTGAATATCAATGTGGAAAAAATGTCCAAAATTGTTTTTGGATAATAAGGAAAAAATCTAACAATCTTATAATACAACAGAATCAAAATATTAAAATTTACCATTAATGGGAAAGCAATAACTATATTAAACCTGTCTACTATTTTATTATAGATTTTTTTTTAATTTGATAATTACACAAATGGTCTACTATTTTTGAGTGGATACCTGGAATATATTAAATAAGGAAAATTAAAATAAAGGACCTAGATAAAATAATATTTAACTAGAAAGACCATAAAAATTGTAATTATTGAGGAGGAAATAAATTTCAAAGTATCAAATTGCCTTTCAAATTCTCAGTTTCTTCCCCAACTCAAAAAAAAAAGGAAAAAGCCTTTCAAATGATATATAATCAAAGGATATACAACATATTATATAATTAGGTAATTTATTTAGCTTTTGTAATATGTCCAAAAAATTAACTCTGTCTTATATTTAGAAAGGAGGAAATATGAATAATTTGAAACCCTACTTATAATTAGATCATGCTTGCTCTAGAAGTTAAAAGGAGGGAGTATTTTATTATTTTGCAAATTAGATGTCACACATCATTATACTCAAGATGAAGTATACTTTTAGTTATTTAGATGTATATAAGGTATACTTTTAGTCTCTTAACTTTATAAAATACATTTTTAGTCCTATAATTCTAACATATGATTATGCTTGCTGATGGAAGATGCTGACACAACAAACTAAAGTAATAATGGTGTAAACTTAAGTGATAGCTATATAATTAAATACTATTAATCTTAAATTTAAAATATGTGTAAATTAAAAAATATCTTTAAACATAATGAAGTTGTCAATATCAAAGCCTCATTAATATTAAAAAAAAAATACTAGTTTAACAATATAAATATATTAGTTTAATAATCTAAATTGCAAAACATTGATTTCGTTGGAGTGAATCAATGTAGAGTTGTCTAAAAAACCTGAGGTCCGATCTGACTTGACCCGGTCTAGGATAAAAAAAAATTGGTCCAAGATAATTTGATCGGGCCGGGCCCGGACCAAACCGCTCGGGTTGGACGGGACTTCGGTCCAGGGGCTTAGACCCCCGGGGTTGGTCTGACCCGAGGTCCTTTTTTTGTTGTTGGTAAATCACTACTACATTGAGCCCGCATTCTCATTTAGAGTCCTGGACATCTTAATGTGCTTTTTAAATTATAGGAATCACTTTTCATTATGTCATTTTTTATTACTTTAGGAAGTCAGTGAAACCAGAGTTAAAATATTGCATCCCAAGAAGGCAAGAACCAAAAAAAAAAAAAAAAAAAACTGGAAAAAGAATTGAAAAAAAAAACTAAAAAAAATATATGGACTTCCGGATTGGTGGGCAGTTCAGTTCGGTCCAGCCCGAACTTGGGCTAATACTAGATCGGATCAGACCTCAGGCTGATTTTTCCAACCCGAGGTCATATCGAGCTAGACCTCGGGTTGACCTCCAACCCGGTCTGGCCCGGTCCTTGGACATACCTACATCAGTGATTTCTCTATTTATTTTATTTTAATGATCTATGTATATTATATTCAAAATTAGAACTTAAATATGTTTCGTGAGCTGCATGATCATTGCTTAAATTTGCTATGTCAATATTTTCCTTTATCAACATTAATGATATCAGAAACATATGACAAATCACACAAATATATTTTATAAAATTAATGGACCAGAAATATATTTCATGTAAAATTTAAATGCATACTTATTTTTGGCAAACAACAAAAATATGGTTTCAAAAACACTTTTTCATAAACCGATACAAAATTTCTTTAATATACTTGAAGCTATTATCCAAAAATTGATCCAAAGATACCAGGCTCGTAACTAATAAGCCACTAAGTACTCAACAAACCAAAGATTACCCGGCAAATAGTTAAAAATAAGTTAAAAAAAAGGAGGGGGAAACGAAGGGCAGTCCCAAACGTGAAATACAACCTGGCCTTCCTTCTCCGTTCTCCTTCGCTCTCGGATTAAACCGCTAACGCTTTCTTTCCGATCTAATCTGGCTTCAACTTCCATTAATTTCTTGCAATTATACGTTCACCCTTCTGGACCATTTCAGATCTACGACATCCTGGTCTCTTTGATCTGCTTCTTTTCGATATAATCTTTTCGGATCCACCATGGATTTCATTAAGGTCTTCGATCAAACCGTTCGAGAAATGTGAGCTCATATTCTCCTTGGTTGGCTGGTTTTTATTCTTCCCTTCCGGTATGCTGCGATTTTTAATCTCTCTATTTCAATTCACTTTGCAACAGAAAGAGAGAGGTGAACCTGAAGGTACTCAAAGTTCCCGAAATCGAACAGAAGGTAAAAAACTAATTGTCAAGTATTTAAATCCAACTCTTAATTGTAAATTTTGCATACCCCAGTCCATAGAGCGCTGGTGGATTGTTTCCCCACCAGTCTGATTAACACCGGTTTTATGATGGAATACTTGTGAATTTTGCTTCTCTTCCCGTCCCTCCGTCAGGGAAAGTGGGAAGATTGAAGAACATCCGCGATTTGCTGCTAGTGCTGGTCTTTCATCGCTTAATTGGAAAATATTTGTTTCTATGTTAGCGGTGAATTTCAAATGTAGTCTTAGTTTCACAGTTTGCAGTAATGTTATAACCTCAAAAACGAAAATCTTCTAATGATGGAGATGTAAGAGTATGATGATAAGATTTTGAGCTTCAGTTGTGACATAATATTGTTCAATGTGAAGTAACTAAATTACGGCTTTCTACCAGTTCTGAGATCAGGCATTGATTTCGAAGTTTGCTAATCTAGCTTCTGCCTCATATTTAACTGGGTATTGCAAGTAGGGTTGTTGTAGGACAAATGGTGGGTTTTGGCCCTCAATTTCTGTCCCTAGACTCAGACTCAAGTAGTTCCCAGAATTGTCCAAGCATATGAATGATAAATTTCTCCTTACAATTTCAGTTTTATTCGTGTTATTAATTGATTTTTTTTTTTTTTGCTATTCATAATCTAGGTTTTGGATGCTACTGATAATGAACCCTGGGGTCCTCATGGTTCTGCGCTGGCTGAGATCGCACAGGCTACCAAAAAATTGTATACTTCTGAATTTTTTCTACTTATATTACTCTTCAAATGAGATTTTTTTTTTAAAAAAAAATTTGGTGAAAGTTTCTTGATATCTTAGTTGATTTATTCTGATATGAATTCCAGTACTGAATGCCAAATGGTCATGAACGTCCTTTGGACAAGATTGGGTGAGACTGGAAAGGACTGGCGTTATGTTTATAAGGTAACATTTACCACATAATTGTGCTATTGCTTAAAATTATAAAGTGTGTCAGTTTTTTTTTTTTTTTGGGGGGGGGTGCTTTTATTTCCTAAGTCTGTTCATATTACATGCTACTTTTCTGTGTTTCAATGCCTGAAGCTACTTCTATTTTAGGCACTAGCTGTTATAGAGTATTTGGTAGCGCATGGATCTGAACGTGCTGTTGATGACATTGTGGAACATACTTTTCAGATCTCCGTAAGGACCATCCTCTAGACTTAAGCTAATTTTCCCAGTAATTTTCAACAACACTGCTTGTCATTATCTCACATAATCACCATTTACTTTATTGGTAAAGGCACTTTCTAGCTTTGAATATGTTGAACCCAATGGAAAGGATGCGGGACTCAATGTCAGGAAGAAGGCTGAAACCATAGTGGCCCTTTTGAATAATAGAGAAAAAATACAAGAAGTCAGAAATAAGGCTGCTGCAAACCGTGACAAGTAAATGAAATTTGTCATTAGTTTAATCCCATAGATAATGAGGTTATCTATGTCAGTATGCTATTTTAAGTTTGATTGTCAGTAAAGTAAATTGTTTATATTGCTTAATTAGGTACTTTGGACTTTCTTCTACTGGAATTACATATAAGTCTGGATCAGCCTCGTCTAGCTCTGGTAGCTATCAAAGCCATGGCAGCAACAAACATGGAGGTTTTGGTTCAAATGACAATGACAGGTATAGGGATAGTTATAGAGACAAGGATTACAATGAAGAAGAAAAAATTGAGAAATACTACCCTACTAAATCAAGCCATGGGTTCTCAAGTGACAAACAAGAAAGCTCCTTCAAGAAGGGTACACGCTCTGTCAGGTGGGGCATAACCTGCAAATAATTATGCTTTATAGATAATTAACGTATCCTAGTGTTTATCCCTTGCCAAACCTTGTGTCCTGTCATCTAGGTAATTTTAGTTTCTGAGCAAGTGGTGTTTAAATTGTTCTTTCTAAGTATTCGAAGAATATTTTAAGCTTGAGTAGTGCAGATTATCATTTGTTAATAGCTTATGAGTGACATGATTTATGTGAATGGTTATTTCAAATTAAAATTATGCACACTCATGTGAGTATGCGTGTGTGTACTTTTCTTATTTTCTGGTAGCTTAAATACCATTGGGACTTCTATAGACGTTCTTAGAGAGAACTTGGAGTCTAAATCATAAATGATCTCTGCAGATGTTAATTCTTGTTAAGAGGAAATATGTTGGTTTAAAGTGAGAAATATTTAGAGCACACAATCATTCTAATAAATTTGAAATAGTGAGCTAGTTGTCATTTTTATTTTTATTTGACCAAAGCTTTTCAGTATCCATTTTATCAAGCGTATGTTTTGATTTTATGAAATTTTTGGAGGAGTATAGTTGATAGAGAAATC
Source organism: Acacia acuminata (assembly GCA_019022655.1). Classification (NCBI taxonomy): domain Eukaryota; kingdom Viridiplantae; phylum Streptophyta; class Magnoliopsida; order Fabales; family Fabaceae; genus Acacia; species Acacia acuminata. The sequence continues at coordinate 1,816,458 of JAFJYI010000015.1, forward strand.
GAATTGGGAAAACAAATATAACTAAAAAAGGTAGTGTTCTAAAGTCATCTATAAAGGGGTGCTGCTGATGCATAGTACAATAAACCTCATACTCACTGACAGGACATACATCCCCTCTAAAGCCTTTGACCACTACACTTTTTTTGCCTTTATGAATGAGCTGCATTTTACTTTGTCAAAACTTATTCTTTCTGAATGTTTGCCTCGCAGCCAAAATAAGGACAGTGTGTCATCAAGGGTATCAAAGTCATCTACTAAGGTAACCAACAATGATAAGTACAGTTCAGCTCACTCTCAAAGTTCAAGTGTAGCTGTGAAGAATGACGACGATTTTGATGATTTTGATCCCAGAGGAACATCTACTGCTAGTAAGTATTCTGAAGCGATGTCTTCTCTGATGTAGTTTATGATTTCCTTAAATTACTTCATATACAAATGTTTCTTGCAATTCAAATTTTGTTGGAATTCACTGAAGCTCTCATTTTTGTTATTATTTCTGGTGCATCTTGATCACATTCCTTTGAACATTATATCCAGGCAAACATGGCTGCACGTACTATAATCGCAGTGTTTGTATATCTGTTTGCAGGATTGATTTACCTTTTCTTGAGGTTGTATCTTGATGTATTATTTTATTTCATTTTCCCTAACAGAAGCTTCAGCTGGAAGCTCTAATCAGGTCGATCTATTTGGACAAGATTTGATTGGTGACCTTATGGATGCACCAACTTCTGTTCCCACTGAAAAGCCTCCGACAAGCAGTATGTCAGAAGTTGATCTCTTTGCAGATGCAGCATTTGTATCAGCAGAGCCTCATGTGGACCAAGGAGCTAGTTCTCAATCCAAGGTTAGATGTTATTCCACTAATTTCAGTGTTGCAGTTCAATATCTTTGTCCAATGGCCTACCCTTTTAGTAGCACATGTATCTACTGATAATAGAGATAGGTCCTGAGCTCTATACCCTTCCCTTCCATAGTCATTGATGGACCAATTGGGGGAAGTGTTGCCATTTGCTCTAGTATATTGCTCAACTAGACTGATTACCCTACTGCCTTGTATTTCTGTCATGTCAGTTTCTTGGTATAAATAATTATGTCAGTTTCATTCTGCATGTTATGACATGCTGAAGGGTATCATTCTGGTAGAAACATGCAATAGTTTGCTAGAATGTGCAATTTGTCTTAAGCAGAGTGCAATTTTGTTTTTAAAATTGATTATTGCTATTGGTAGTCTAGTTTTAAAATTGTTTACTCATGGGATTACTTTTCTTATGTTTGTTCCTTCAGTGTTAAGTCTTTCTGATTAGTATTAAGGGAGTTTTTACCCATTTTTATTTATTGGTGATTGTCTGTACAGAGTGAGGTTGATCTGTTTGCTTCCCATCCGGCTCCATCCTCAGTTACTGCAACAGTTGACTTGCTTTCTGTTTCTGACCCTGTTGTGCAACCAGACAGCAAGTTAGAGAGCTCCGTTCCTAAGAATAATAGCTCTGTTGATCCCTTCGCTGCTGTTCCTCTCAATAATTTTGATGGATCTGATCTTTTTGGTGAATTTACTTCTCATTCTGATTCAGTATCTGAACAGCACTCAAAAGTTCCTGGAAGTGATGGCAGCCAAGATAAGATGAATGGGAACCCTTTACCAGAGTCTATAATCCCGCCTAAAAAGGATGCTTTCCAGGTGAAGTCTGGTGTTTGGGCGGATTCACTGAGCCGTGGGTTGATTGATCTCAATATATCTGCTCGTAAGTTTATTATTTTGACTTCTTTAACAGGTTTTTTATGGAATATTGCCTGATAGATTGCTAGGATCTTTTGCTTGTTCGAGTACATCCATTATGCATGCACTATTTATTCCAAAGGATTTCAGCTATTTGTGGAATTGCCTGTGTTCATCCACTACCCCCTTGTTCTCATCTGTTTGTATGGACTTATCTAATTATGCTTTTACGAATGACATGCAATCTAAGCCTGGAATTGAAATCACCTGCTTATCACGTTCATCCACTCCTTGTTCCTTGTAAGTCAATGACGCAAGTTTTGTGTCGTTTTGCAGCCAAGAAAGTGTCCCTAACTGATGTTGGGATTGTAGGCGGATTGAGTGATGGATCAGATGAAAAGGAGAAAGGTCCTCCGCAATCATATTACATGGGTAGAGCTATGGGATCAGGATCCGGTCTTGGTAGGTCTGGATTCACTCCTTCACAGCCTGCAGGTGGGGACGACCTATTTTCAAGATTGGGCGGCCAACCATATCAGTTTAGTGGTTTTCAAAACTGAACTTTCCAGATTTTAATCTCTTACACTCTTCACATTGTAGTCCACATTAGGTGCTTATGCTTATATGCTTATTTATGTGCTTATACCTCTAATTAGAGGTATAAGCAATTTTTTTTTAATTTTTTTATATATTGTATTTATTTAGATTTAAATCATAGGCGCTTTCTCGAGATATTTTTTGACCCAAAGATCTCAAATTAATTAATTTTCAGTTCAGTATTTATCGTAACACCAGTATTATGAAAATTAATTAATTTGAGATCTTTCGCAAAAAAATCTTAAAACAAAGATATGATTTAAATTTAAATAAATACAATATATAAAAAAATTAAAAAAATTGCTTATACCTAGAGGTATAAAGACATAAATAAAGCACATAAGATAAGACCTAATGTGGATTCGTCACATTGTTAGTACATGTTATGTGTGTTGGCATTACAAAAGAAGTTCGAGCTCTTTAGCATGCTGGGTTTTGTTCATATAAAGATTAGTCACAATTCGAATCTTCATTGTTTGTGTTATTGATTCCGAATTCCTGTGCAGTGGCTAAAGATGTGACATTGCTGCGAGTTGTAAAACACCCATGCTTTTAATTTTAAGATTGCTGTTTGCGGGCGTTTGTAGAAGTCATTTAACACTGGAAATAAAAATACCCTGTTAAGGTTAAGGTCTCGTTTCTCTCTCATTTTCCTGGTATTCTGTTGTGAGGACAGTTTTTCTGCCGCCATAGAACCTGCCGTAGCGGTGAGAAATAGAAATTCTAGATTTTTTTTGGGGAAAATGATAATCAGGTCCCAAGGATCATAAAAAATTATAAAAAAGTTCTAACAGGAATTCACATATCAAAAAAGTTCTTAGGACTTTTTTTATATTATTTCTATTAACAACAAGAATTGCTATATTTGATAGGGCGACGTTGAATTAGAAACTTGAGGAGTGCTTTATTTGGCCAAAAACGAGGTGTCTTATGCGTTAATTTTAATTCAGATTTCGATTAGAAGTTTGGGAGAATTACATTCATTAACACGCATTATTTGTTAGGGATTTGAAAATAATTGTAGGTTTTTTAAAAGATTGGATCATTGAAAATTCAATCTTTTCAATGTTTGTTACACACATGTCAAATTTAAAAGACTAAAGGTATTATTTGATCTTTTTTTTATTTAAAAAAAAAAAGTATAATTATCTGTTTTGCATTTTAATTTTTTTTACCACAAACATATTTTAATTTATGAGGAATACTTACATACTCAATGAGCGTCATCTCATCTATGCTATGACTAATTAAAATACATCAACTTATCTTATTTCAACCCTGCATGACATGAGTCATCGGTAGAAATTCAAAGTTTAGATTTTGGAGATAATGGGAGAGAATTGAGTTTTTTTTTTTAAAAAAAAAAATTAAGAAGTTTATGTATTTTAAAATTTGAATTTCTTCAAATGACTCATCTGCTCTATAAGATTAATGTAAGATGAGTTTTTATATTTTGATTAATCAGGGTACGATGAGCTGGGCTAATAGAGTAGGGAAAATTTACCTCAGGGCCCAAATTAGTAAAAATTTGTCAAAAAAGACCCAAGAAAAAGTCATATATCAAAAAAGGCCCCAAGGGCTTTTCTGATATTATTTCATAAAATGTTAGTGGTTAACATGTGCATCGATATAATTGTTAACTAATTTTGATTTAGTTGATATAATTGATATTGTTGTTAACGTCTGCTGATTTAGTTGTTAATGGTCTACTGATATTGTTGTTAACGTTTATAAAATAATACTAAAAAAGGTCTTGGGGCCTTTTTTAACATATGACTTTTTTAGGGTTTTTTTTGACAATTTTTTGTTAATTTGAGTCTATGAGGAATTTTCCCAATAGAGTATGTAAGTATTCCTCTTTACTTATCTGACTGTTCCTGATTTTTCTGGAAAAAAATAAATCCGTATCGGTACAGATGAAGGTATTTCTTTTCTTTTCTTTTTTAAGTACCAGTAAAAACATGGGATAGGTCATAGGACCATAACTGAAACACCTACCTGCTTTAGACCAAAGACTGTTAAGAAACCATAAAATATAAAAACGTAAAGCAAGTGTCCAGTATCACTATGTATTTATGCAGAAATACATATAATAAAAAAAGGAAAAATTAAAACAAAGAACTAGAAAAAATAATATTTATTGTAAAAGACTATAAAAATTGTAATTATTTAAGAGGATCAAACATAATAATATAAATGTAATATTACTAAATTGTCCTTAACTAAACTTTCTACATTATTTTTTGTATTCATAATTTAAAATATGACAAACATTAAAACTGAAACTACCCATCATTCAAGTGTGATAGAGTCATATATTTTTTAATTTTTAATATATTATTTAATCAACAACTGTGAAACTCATATTCTTTTTTTAATTTTTATTTTTCACCAAGTTTCATATTCATATTATCAGTACATCATTTAATTAAATATATCATCAAATTATCTGATCCATATTATCAAAGTTTAATTCTCTTTTTTATAAAAATGAAAACTAATCTTATTTCATTTTTTTCATGACATAATAGATTATTTAGATTTTTTTAAATTTTATCAACATTAGATGAATTTTTTAATCCACAAAAATTTCTTCTAAAACAAAAATAATCCATATAAACTTTCTTGGTTTAAGATATATAATATAAAAGACCTTGAGCCTTATTAAAATTAATATAATTTTATTTTAAATTAAATTTTTTGATTTTTTTGACAAAATTGAAGAATGTGTAATTTTTTTTCCAATATGCAAGTTGTGAAAAAAATGAAAATTCAGATTTTTTTTTTTTTTTTTTAAATTTAGTGAAATTTTAGGATTTCATACTAGCTTTAAAAATAGAATGTGGGAGAGACTAATGAGAGAATGCATAAGATTTTATTAGGGGCATTTTATTATTTTAAATTTCTATCTTTAATCCTTTTAAATAATTATAATTTTGAGGATCCTTTTTAATAAATATATTTTTTCTCTGTGTTCTTTATTTTAATTTTTTTTCTTAAAAAAACTCTAAAGTATGTTTGGACAGCAAAAGCCATCCATGAGTTAAATCGAGAGCAGAATACTCTCTATTCACCCATCTGTTTTGTTTTAATTATACTTGCCTCCCATTTATTTTGAAATCTATATAGATCTCCCTTAAAATTAAAATGTATGTTATACAAACCTCTTTTTTAATTTTAAGATTCTATTTTTATCAACCAAAACCTGTTAGTTAACCGTTAAATTTGACTTGACTGGACTTTTGTTTGACCAAAATGCCCCTCTTTAACATTAAAATTATTTAAAAAACACACACATATTTCTGGGCCATAAACCGCCAAATTTTAATTCTAATAGATTTTTTAAATTTCTAATATATTAAAAATTTATTAATTTTGAGATTATAAAATCTATAATCTAATTTTTTCCATATTTATTTAAATTTATTTAATTTTAATTTCTTAAATGACTAAAAATATATATCAAACACATTTTTTCTATCGAATACGATGTAGGTTTGAGAAATTGTATGAGTCATTTAATTTTATAATTTCGTATTTCTTCTACAAACATTTAAAAAGCTTTTTCAAATTTTAAGAGTTTGTGATATTTACAAGTTATCAATTAAAATTAGGATAGTATCAAGGATAAATTAGTAAATACAATTTGTTTATTTTATATAAATAAAAATATATTTTTAAAATATCCTTGGAATACTAAGAGTTTTTTTTTTTTTTTTTTTGGTCAAAGGAATACTAAGAGTTAACGTTTTGAAGTTAAGTATATGTTTTTAAAATAAACCGGTGGTGTATAAAAAAACACAAAAAAAAGAACTGGAGATTTGTATAATTAAAGTAAAATAAAACGGTGATTATGGTATTTTATCTTAAAATTATTATAACAGGTGATGACACCAGAAAAGGGAAAGCGATCTTCTAGTTCTGGCCACACAGGGCCCACGTCTCCGCACTTTTCGCTTTCCCTTTTCAAAGAAAGATGATGGTGTAGTGATCCTCTCAGGGATCCCTAAATCAGCCTGCCTCCACTTCTTTACATTCGCTTTTCGATTAATCCTCATTCCCTTCCTCTGAGGCCTCTATCTTCATATTCATTCCCTCATATAATCCGCTCGTTTTCCCGTTAATTTCCACCGCGGGCGTCCTTCACTAAGTACCCTCATCTCTTACTCTGAGCTCTACAGATATTGCTTGATTTCTCCATTTCCAGGGAACGAAGGGGTCCATATTTGGCGTCTGAGCTGCAGAGAATTCTCTTCGGTTCCGGGACTCGGGTAATTCTCTGAGTTTTTTATGAATTGCTTTTATACCGAGGAAATTGTTGCAATCTGTATTTGGGTTTTCATAGCTTTGAGTTTTCGCCAGCAAGATTGAATTCCACAGGTCCGCTCGGTGCGCCGTTGGCGAAATATTGTTCTCTTCTCGGGAAGTCGAGTTGATTTAATAATCTAGGGTGGGATAATTTCTCTCTTTCCGGCATGATATTTTGCTGGGAAGTGGTTTTGCTGTCTGGGTTTAAATAATTCGGCCTTCCACATCTGGATATTTGGATTGGAGGTCATGCATATTTTGCTCGTTTGCATCTGATTATCTGAATATAAAGGGGATTTTCGTCCATTAGAAAGAGTAAAGATGAAGAGAGCGAAAGATGATGAGAAGCTCTTGAGGCCAATGTTCCCTAGATTGCATGTCAATGATACGGAAAAGGGTGGTCCAAGAGCGCCGCCAAGGAATAAGATGGCCCTCTATGAACAGTTTAGTATTCCATCTCAAAGGTTTAACCCAGGCGTTCAGTCACTTAACCCAGTTAGTTCTAGTAATACAGTCTCCCGAGCATCCTCAAGCCAGGTAATTTTTTTATTTTGTAGCTTTGCTTGTATTATTTATTGCGTTTTCCTCCTGTTCCATTATTATTCTTGCTATTTATGACACTGTTTTATAAGAATTAACCTTCTGGTGCCCTAGCTTCATATGCATGTCAGCCGGTGTTGGAGGACTTCTCCAGTCATGTCCAACACTTGGATAGCCGGAACTTGAATTCAGTTTACACTTTATATGCTAGCCATATATGAAGAAACACTTAATGATTGGGGACTTTTCTTTTTTAGTTCATAACTAGAAAGAATGGAAAGTGACAGATGACATGACAAAGCTGAAGTGTTTGTAATTAATTTGAGCATCATGCCTTCGATGTCTTGGGCACGGACTTGGATGTGACTATTTTTTAGGTCTTTCTGCTTCATTGATTTATAACCTTGGGATACTTGTGCATTTTTAGTTCGGTTAAGTAGCAAATTTGCCTTGGAAGTACACATTTAAGAGCAATTTTGCCCTTTTCCGTTAAAAAGTTAATGGTCAACGTTACTTTTTTAACGGAAAAGGGCAATATTGCTACGTTTTTAAACTTCTGGGGCTACATTGAGCGACAAAAAACTTCTAGGGCAAAATTGCTCCTGGGCGTGTACTTCCGGGGCAAATTTGCTACTTAACCCTTTTTAGTTCATTGAGCATGTAGATGCATTTCACGAATTAGCGATTCTTATTTTCTAAGTTCTTGGACTTTATATGGACTTGTATGTATCTATGTGGGTACCTTTGCTTTGTGTAGTGAGAAGTAACCTTTCCCCCCTGAATTTCTGGATTTACATGTTTGCAGGGGACTGTTCCTGAGAGAAACCTTATCCTTCCAGTTCATTTACCCCCACAAGCACCTACTTATCAAGTTGAAAATAATATTTCTCACCAATCTGATGCGGCAAATCTGAACCTTTTGGTGAAAAAACCTGAGCAAAGAAAGAAGGTAGATGAAGATGACTTTAGTGTTCCTATATACATGAATTCAAGAGTTGGTCAATCTAATGATAAAACTCAGAAGACTTTTGATGGAAAAAAATTTGCTACCATTGGCCCTCGATATTTTGATTGCACCATAGAAGTGCAAAATGATTGTGACAAGGATCCCAAACAGTTTGTCTCCCCATATGTCAATATAAGAAAATACATGAGATGTGAGAGTAATGTTTTTCCAAATGGAAGCCCAAGTAGGGACGAGCCAGTAAAACCTGCCAGGAACATTTCAAATGGAGAAAATATTGACAATATAGCAAGCAAAGACAGTGCGATTTTGAATCAAGAGCATCAGGATTGGAATTGTCCTGGATTGAGAGTTGGCAGATTACATCAGATTGATGCTTGCTTGGAACAGGATCATGAAGCTGGGCCACTATGCAATGACACCAGAAACAGGGATGGTCTTTTCTACCCTTCAAGTGATACGGAAAAGGGAGATGTCCTTTTACCAAGAGGCCACTTTCATTCTACTGCTGATCAAAATAGTCCAGTTGAGGCTATTGATGACACAGACTGTCATGATACCAGGAGTACAGGTCCATTAGAGAAAAATTGGGACAAAAGTGACAATGTTTCCAAGATTTCAACAATAGATAGATTGTTAAGCCAAAAAATTTCTACTGATGATGTTGTGGAGATAATAGGTCAAAAACATTTCTGGAAAGCAAGAAGATCTATTATCAAGTAAGTCTTGTTACCTGTATATCGCACCTGTTTCTTGGAAGTCCTACTAAACTTAATCCTTCTTTGTGAATCATTTTTTGCATATATGATAACTGAACTCTATTACATACTTTTGTTTGATTGTATCTTGTAATTTTTGAGAACTGTAATGACTAATGATTATAATTTTCGAATGAAAGTAAAACGGTGTTACTTATTTTGATGTATATTGGTAAGGTTTTTTCACTTTTTTTTTTTTTTTTTTTTTTTTTTTAAACAATTTTTTTTTTTTTTTTTTTTTTTTTTGCGTGTAATTAGTTTATGAGATCTTTTTTATGTGAAATCATTTCGCTGTATTATTGAATTTTGAAGCACAGTTGTTGGTATATGCACCTCTACTTATAATGCAGTCGGGCTATTGAGCCAGACCTTTTGCTTAATAAGCTGTAAATATGCCTTTGAATAAAAGGAATTTGTTAGACATGGGATCCCTTTGCTGGTCAGAAAGACTTGTGATCCCTTCTAAATTGGATTTTTGTCATCTGAAGTCAACAATATACATACACAGACACCCACATATTTAATGGTGGATCCGTGGATGGCAGCAGTGCATCTTACAGCAGGGTGGCTAGAAGTCCTAATATTATGCTATGATAGCACATTATCTCATTCTTCACTGACCTTTAGCAACTGGAATTTTGATTTTTTCCTGCCCTGGCTTTCTCTTGCCTGATTTTCCTTGTCACTACTGGCAAGTTCGTTTGCATTGCATTGAAGGGCTTGAAATGATGGCAGCCAGGTGAAGCTGGATGATACCAGGAAATATGGACATACGGAGAATTTTTCACAAGTTCTTGTTAGATGTCATGGAATTTCCCCCCACTTATCTCGTGTCTTGGTTCTGTGTTGAAGACACTCTTGAAATGTGAATTTCTTTTCCTGTACATGTTCAAAATTGATCTAGTAAAGGTCTCACTATCTCTTCTCTTTTTTTGGGCAAATAAACGATGGGCTAGGCCCAATCAAGATTCTACATTAACAGGGGCTTGAGTACCCTGATGATCCTTTGTAACAAGACACCCCATAAAGTTGGGAGATTCCCTGAGATTGTTCTTGCCCTGTTTACATTTGATTGCATATCCTCTGGTCCAGTAGCCTTTTCCTAATGTGATTTACTGAAACTGTCTAGTGCCTCCATTTTTCTTTTTTTGATACTTTGCACTGGTATTTGGCTTCGGGTTCATGGCTTTCGCTCCCAACATTAGTGTCTTCTTTGGGACTCCTAGTGCCTCCACATTAACTCTTTAATGAACAGCACCGTGGAGCTGTCTGGCTTGAGTTGTAGCATTGCTGTTGATGGTTTGAATTAGGTACAGCGAGTCAGATTGCACTTCTACTTGCCTGAAACCCGAGTCTTAGGCTAGTTGTAGACCTTCCTTAATTCCCCAAGCTTCTGCATCATTGATGCTACACAACTTCAGGAATCTGTAAAATCCTCCTTGCCGTTGCCCTCCATCCCTAATAATACTGCTCCAGTCTTTAATATGAGACATATTTACCTAATTTGATTAGATTTAAGGAAGTTGGTTAAGTTTGTTAATATGATATGTATTTTCTAAAACATTTTAATCATCTTTAATTCCCTCTACTCCGTAGTTGTTGTTGAGGGAGCATCAATAGGGGCAAATATGAAAACTTTTTCTTATATTTAGGACTAAGATCAACTCCCCAAATATGTCTTTTATATTAAGGACCAGAGGAGTACCTCCACAGCCAGCTATACCACCATTCTCCCTCACCATTCATGTCCTAATGCATCCATTTTCCATGTTGCTTCCCAGTGTTCTGAGTCTTCACTCTCTTTCCTTAAAGCAAAATTTCGTACATGTTTAACGGACTTGCTGCTGGTCTTTGCTGTGACACAATCATTGAAAGTGCTCCATCATCTTCAGTTCATAGTTTTCATTTTTACGAACATATCTTTAGTTCATAGTTTTACCCTATAAAGTGGAAATTTGTATTGTTCTACATATTTTTGAGAGTGCTGAGTGTATCTAGAATTCTATGCATGTCTCAATGTTCCTTGTTGAGTTTGATCTTAACTATAAATCAGAGACACGATATTTTTCAAATGCTTAATTTTTGAATGTGTAATATGATTTCCTGGCTTGAAATGTAAATTTTGGGTCTTGTGCATTTTTGTTTTGAACTCCATGAGGTCTTGTTGGAAATGTATTGATCTACGTCCAAGGGATTCGTGTTTAATCAAACAAGTGCTGTTATGTATGCTTCTTTAACATACTCCTACTGACAGAGTCCTGTGCTCTATCATGATATGATTTGTAGTGAAAGTATTGTATTGTTCTGTGTCCCACTTAAACAGATACAAGTATGATTGAAGATCCTTTGATTTGGAGTGTTATTAATCCATATGATGGTCCTTCCTTTTTGATCATATCTAGTTCCAAACCTTCTGTCCAAACTGATTTTGATTCTATGTGCCTCAAAGATTCACTGTGATATTTCTTGATTCAACTTCTGTTCCTCTCTGCAGTCAACAGAGAGTGTTTGCAGTCCAAGTGTTTGAGTTGCACAGACTCATAAAGGTAAAATGGTCTCTTAGTTAAGTGGCTTGTGGTAGTCCCAAATGAGAAACATGCTAGCTTTTCTGACATATAAACATTCATACTTGGAGTTTATATAGAGTATTATTTTCTAAATTAAGCAGGTCCAACAGCTGATTGCTGGATCACCAGATGTTTTGCTTGAGGATGGTGCTTTTCTGGGAAAATCTTCTTTAACGGGATCTCCTCCCAAAAAGCACACATTGGAATATGTTTCAAAACCTCAGCACCAAAATCTCAAGTGCAAAGGCGACTCTGAAAAGCCTAGCCATAAAATGGAATGTTCTGCAGAGAATGCAGTCGGGAAAACTTCTCTTTCATCTATGAAAAATGGTAGCCAACTTCCGAATTACACCCCTTTTTCGGGAAACTCCCACCAAGTAAACAATCCCTGGTATTTACACCAGTCACCTGGGCATCAGTGGTTAATTCCCGTGATGTCTCCTTCTGAGGGGCTAGTCTACAAGCCATATGCTGGGCCTGGATTTACAGGAACGACTTGTGGAGGATATGGGCCTTTTGGGCCGGGGCCTCTGGGAGGTGCTTTTATGAATCCTGCCTATGGAGTCCCTGCTTCTCATCAAGGCTTCGGGGTTCCGACAGGCACACCTCCGAGCAGTCATGCTTACTTTCCTCATTACGATATGCCAGTTATGGCTCCAGCAGTGTCTGGGTCAGTTGTTGAACAGAAGAACCAGTTTGCTGGGCCAGATCCTCATGGTAAAAATGGTCACTTGTCTGCTAAAGAAGCTAACTGCAACAGCAACAACAATTCTCATATTCAAAGCTCTTGTAATTTGCCTCCAGTTCAGAAGAGTAGAACAATATCCCAATCACAGGTCAAGAAATTTCAGGCACCCAAGGCCAGTGAGTTACAAGGAAGTACAGCAAGTAGTCCTGGTGAAATGGCACATGGAATCAGCAGGACGAGTCATTCGGATGCACTTCCTCTTGTTCCAGCGGCTTCTCCAATTTTTCCTGAGGCAGAGGTAGAGAGAGCCCCCGAGTCTCCCATAGAAACCAGACCGCAAACACGAGTGATCAAGGTTGTGCCACACAACCCCAGATCTGCAACGGAATCAGCTGCTAGAATTTTCAGGTCAATTCAAGAAGAGAGACGACAGTATGACTCTGCATAGTGCCCTTAAATCTAAGTTGGTATGTCACAGTGGCTTAAGGGCCATTTGGTATATGAGAAAGGATTTGAGAAAAGGGAAAATGTGAGGAAAATAAATGACAAAATGGCTTTCTTGGGGGGAAAACTTCCCATATTTGAAGCAGAGAATTTTCCCTCCCTCATTCTTTCTCAATTCCATTTTGTACTGAATGGGCCCTTGGATTATAATGTCATCTTATAACGGGTTATTTACTTCTTGTTTTTTTGGGTCTCGCCACACTATATTTGTATGTACAATGTTAAATGTTGAAACTCTTAAAATGTAATACTATTAGCATATTGTGTCTTCATCTATATTTACTTAACCCTATGCCACTGAAGTCGATCCGAAAGAGGCGTGGGTTATTTAACTGCAGGACAAGTGGCTCTCCGTAGAGTTCTTAAGTTGATTACCATATACTTTCTGCAATTAATTATGAAATTTACAAGGGCATTGAATCTAAAGATGCAGGCTCTCTCTCTCTCTCTCTCTCTGCTTTCTTCTTTTAATTTTTGGCCACCAAATAAGTCTCTTTAATTCTTAGAACGCAGCTATCACAAAAGTATACGTATGAGAACATGTGTATATGTAAAATGTCACAAGTTAATGAACGAAAACCACCCACATATCGAACATCATAATTCATTGTGGGAACTTAAAAGGTCGCCGAGTCAGAATTCAGAAAAAGCGGGGATTGCCACGTTATACTGGTGGTATAATTTGGATTTGGCTTGTTTCCTATACACCTTGTCATCCTTTTACCTTCTTTTTTCTTTCTAACAATTGGATTAAAATCTTAACAGTCCAAATTTAATATATTAAAAAAAATATTTTTATAATTTTAACTAAAAATACAAAAATAATTTTAACAGTTCAAATTTATTTTGCATCTTGTATAAAAAAAATTACTATATTTTTTATTTTTAAGGTAAAAGTATAAAAATATTTTTTGATATATTAAATATGGAGGTTGAAATTTTAATCTAATGATGATGGAAAAGAGAAATGGAGGGAAAAGGATAGGATGATGTATAGGATTGAAGTCAAATCTATTTAACTTAACTGGTACCGTTTTGGGTTATAATGGATCCATTTTTACCTGGTGCAATAATCATGATTATTCGGATACTATTTGGGAGCGTATCGATAGGGCCTTGGGTAATTTGCAGTTCAGAGAGCAGTTTCTATGCCTCTAGGTTTTTAATGTTGACCCGGGCGGATCTGACCATCACCTTCTGTTCATCCGTGTCAATATGAATTTCGTCAGCAAAATCGAACATTTCGTTCAAATCGGCTTGGGCATCTCATGGGAATTTCCTGGAAGTAATCAAGGGGTGTTGGCGAAATTTTAGTGAGCAATCTGAAGAGTTGTACGCAGAGGTTAATCGCTTGGAGTAAGAAGGAGTTCCCTAATAGTAGTAAGGCTATTGAACTGCTCAAGAATCATCTGGCTGAGCTATCTCAGGAAGTCCGAACTGCGGATATTTCTAGGGCAATTGCAGAGGTAAAAGGAGATTTGGATAGATTATTGGAGCGCGAGGAACAATATTGGTGGCAACGATCTCGGATCAATTGGTTAAATGCTGGTAACAAGAACTCTCGTTTCTTTCACATCTCTACTATCAAGAGGAGGCAGCAAAATAGAATCTTGAGTATTAGAAATGATGAGGGCAATTGGTTGTTTGAAAAGAATGTTATATCAGATAATATTGCTAACTTTTTTCAGGAGTTGTTTACCACTTCTGGTGCGAGACCAATGGATACAGTCTTGGGATTTATTGAGCCTACTATCTCATCTGATATGAACCGCAGCCTCTTGTTACCAATTACTACGGAGGAGATTAAAGCAGCAGCCTTTAGTCTTGGGAGCACAAAAGCGCCTGGACCTAATGGTTTTTCGGGTAAATTTTATCATTCCTCATGATCTGAAATTGGTGAGTCTGTTTGGAGTTTGGTTAAAGAGTTTTTTGTGGGTCATTTAGTGCTTAATGATTTAAATTCAACTAACATCACTCTTATTCTTAAACTGAAAAAGAGCATGTTTCCCATTTCCTATAGGTTTGTGTAATTTCTCTTATAAGATCATTTCTAAAATCATGGCAAACAGAATGCGGCCTTTACTTGATACTTGTATTTCACAGAATCAGAGTGCCTTTGTTCCAGGTCGGTGTATTCATGATAATATTATTATTTCCAATGAGGTATATCATTATCTTCGTCGTAAGAGAGAATGTGGTAAGTATGAATTCGCTCTTAAAATGGATATGAGTAAAGCATATGATAGGGGAGTGGAATTTTCTGGAAAGTGTGTTGTTAAGATTTGGTTTCTGCATAGAGTGGGTGTCTCTTCTGATGAAATGTGTTTGCTCTGTTAGTTTGAATATTTGTTTATCAGGTGAAAAAGTGAGTTCCTTTACTTCGAGCCAGGGCATTCGTCAAGGAGATCCTATCTCTCCATATCTTTTCATTATTATTGCTGAAGTTCTCTCCATTATGATTAGAAGGGGTCAGATGGATTACTTTATTAAGGGCGTCAAATTGAGCAACAGTTGCCCCGAACTTACTCATAGTTTCTTTGCTGATGATGCTCTTTTGTATATGTGTGCAACTCAAAGGAACTGCAACCATCTGGCTGACATCTTGAAGATGTATTGTTCTGCCTCGGGTCAGGTCATTAATCTTGATAAGTCAAGTATCCATTTCTCCTCTAATACCCCTAACAATGTTAAAAATATGGTGGGAAGAATCTTGGACATTCCGGTGGCAGAAGACCCGGGTAGATACCTTGGTATTCCGAGTATTTGGGGAAAAACAAAGCATCAGGCGCTAGCTTATGTTCGAGAACGTATTGCTAATAAAATTCAAGGATGGGGGCATTCGCTCCTCTCCTTTGCTGGGCGTGATGTTATGATTAAAGCGGTGGTTCAGGCAATTCCTATTTACCCTATGAACGTTTTCAAGTTTCCGATCAAGACCTGTAGGGAGATTGTAGTCTTATTGCTAATTTTTGGTGGAGCGGTACTGTTTCTAGTGGAACTATAGGATGTAAAGCATCTTGGTCTAGCATATTGGATGGTAGAGATTTTCTCATGAAAGACCTGCGGTGGGATGTTGGTGATGGTGTTGATATCAGAATCTGGGATGATAAATGGGTCCCACAGATTGATTTCCCAGCGAAACCTAGTAATCTAAATGACCCTATAGTTAAAGAGGGTAGAGTTTTTGATCCTATTGTCAACAGAAGGTGGGATCTTACTCCAATTGCCCAGTATGTATCTCCGGAAGTAAAGAAGGCTATATATGAGATCGACATCCTTTCTAATGGGTTGGGCGATAAATTAGTGTGGACTAGTGTGAAGAATGATGTGTATTCAGTGAAACGGGGGTATCATAACAGTAAAGAGAACACACTTTCTGAATGCAACAAGGTTGGGTCGTCAATCGTTATCACCTCATCATGCTGGAAGTCGATTTGGAAGATTCAGGTTATCCTGAGAGTTCAACAATTTATCTGGCGGATCTTAAATAATGCTATTGCTACCAATGGTGCCCTGTATCGGAGAAAGAGAGCACAAAGTAACACTTGCCCTGTTTGCTCTGATGCGGCAGAGACGGTGGAGCACCTGTTCTTTCATTGCCCTTGGACTAGGTGTGTCTAGTTCGAGTGTTCTCTTGGTGTAATGATTGATGTTGCTAGTATTTCGAACTTCAATGCTTGGTGGATTCATCTTTCAGGTATGTCTTCCTTAAGTAAGCAAAACCTTTCATTAACTTGTTGGATCTTATGGTTTATTTGGAAACAAAGAAATAATTTGGTTTTTAATCATAAAGATCCTAACCCTATTGATGTCATTGAATGTGCGAGGAAAAACAATTTTGTCTTTTGGGTGAGTTGCGATAAAAGGCGTAGAAACCCGGAGGGCCAAAGGGTTGTTCCTTCTCATGTAGCTGTCTGGTCCCCTCCATGTGTAGGCTAGCTCAAATTTAACTGTGATGGGGCTTTTTCGGCTAATAAGACTAGCGCTGCTATTGGAGTTATATGTAGGGATCATTTTGGTGATTTCAAATGGGGTTTTGTGGATAAGGTGAAATCCATCTCTGCTTTTATCACTGAAGCTTTAGCCTTGAAGAGAGCCCTGATGCTTGTTGTTGATCTCGGTCATGATAATGTGGTCTTTGAAACCGATTGTCTTTCCCTTCTTGAATGTGTTGATGCTAAATCTACGGATATGTTTAACGGGAGGAGTAGGAGCCTTTTTTTTTTCGATATTATTCATCTTTTGGTGTCCAAGGTTGGGTTCTCTTTGTCCTTTACCCTGAGGGGGGTAACCGTGCCGCTGACTTAATTGCAGCCAATGCTTATAAAGGGGTTGCCCGATAGGGTGGGTATTTCAACCAACACCTTCTTTGCTGTCTCTTCTAGCTTTGGATTCCCAGAAGGCGGATGTCGTTTCTCGTAATGCTCCTTCCCCCAATCATCCATTGATTGGTGATTGTCTTTAGTTTGTTTTGTTTGTGCGTATCCTGTTTGTTTGTATTGTTTAGACTTGTCCTTCCTTTTATGTTGCTTTTTATCTTCTTGTTGGTTCCTTTTTTCCCACTCCCGAAAGAAACTTTTCCCAAACTCGAGTAATAGCTTTCCCAAGTTCCTTTTCGATTTGGGAAGTGGAAGATGACCACAATTATATTTAGCCCAAAGGCATTGAACCCAAAGATCATTCTTCCTTGTCAAGAGATACCAACAAAGTTTCATAATAAAGGCCTTGTTAGCGACGCGAAGATTTTTTAGGCCAAGGCCCTTGCTTTTCGCACAGGTAACTTTGTCCCAAGCAATTAGGGTGCATTTTTTTCATATCCTCCTCTTGGGACCAAAGAAATCTTCTCGGAAATCTTATGCCCAACAGATTTAATCAACACGAGATCGGCCGACCATGAATTTGCTTTTCCATTACTTCTTCTTAGCCTTTTGCACAAGGAACCCCAAGATATTTACCAAGATCGGGGTTAAACCAATTCCAAGAAGTTGACTTAATTCCGAGGGCTCGGTTGGTTAACTGAACATGCGGGACTTGTCGATTTGAGTTGAAGATGCTTCGTAAAAAGAATAAGGTCATCAAAGAAAAAGAGATGTGAAATATGCCTTTTGAATGAGAAAGGTTTTACGGCCTGATGGCTCTAATAAGGTGTAACGCTCCATCAGAGGACTCCGGAAGGGGTCGGACTTTCGTCACCATTCCGGAGAGGATAGACATAGATGTGGTGGACATGCAGGCCATAATGAGATTGACAAGTTATCGGCAAGATTTAAGCAGTGTTCCTACCACGTTTCCCCGCCAATACCTTCGTGATAATCTTGAAGCCGACGTTCAAGGATATCGGACGAAAATCTCTTAAGGAGGAAGGGTTGTCCCCCCAGGAATGAGGACAACCCTAGACCGTCATTTCGTAGGGATTATCAAAGCAATTTTCAATAAAAGAGTGAGTTTGTCGGAGACTGAGCCTTAAAAGCTCTCCCCGTAGATGCATGAAAGAATTTAGTATTTCTATCTCCGTCTTGAAGCCAATTGCATCGGACTTTTGCCACTTTATGGTACTCACTCAAAGCTTCCTCTCCAGCTTATAAAGCCCCCTCGAGACGACGGATTAACTCACGCTTCTTCTTCGAGAAGTTACCCACCCGAGTATCATGCCAATTTTCATTATTTTGGAAATTTGAAGGCCCGAATCCCATCTCCGGTGATATCCTTAAAATCATTCTCCAAGGACCAGGCAATTTGATAAGCGAATGGCTTTTTTGAAATTTCTTCTCGAGGGGATTGAGGAGTAGTATTCACCACCACGATTCGGTGATCGATTTGAATTTGAGCTCAGGCGAACAATAAAGCTGGGGAAAATGGTTAAGCCAGGTAATGTTGGTGAATACCCAATCAAGCCTCTCTTTTAAGCCATGCCATTCCCAAGTAAATTTTTTCCTTGAATCCGGGCTTCAATAAGATTAGCATCATCAATGCAATCTCTAAATTGACCAAGCTTGTCGTCGAGCGACAAGAAGGCGTTGAAATCCCCCAAAACTAACCAAGGGAGGGTAATATTAGTAGCTATGGAACGAAGGGAGTTCCAAAGGGAGATTCTGCTTCCAGGAGTTGTTTCACCATACACAGCAGTAATAAGGGTCAGGTCATTAGTGCTAAGATCCCTAATTTGGCAATGAAGCAATTGGGTAGAGGAGGAAATGTAGGTAATATCAAATTTATCTTTGTTCCAAAGAAGCCAGATACCCCCAGAAAAACCAGTTGATTCCACCCGAATCCAATTGCTAAAACCAAGCCATTGAGAAAATATTAATACAATATTTATTGACGATATCCTTAAAAGTTAGTGGGAAGGATGGGCTTTGAAGTTCCCCGGGCTTCTAAAAAATCGGGGGGCCACATCCTCATTGGGTCCCAATGATCTCGGGTGGTACCATTAGGATGATCATTGGCTTCGATCTTCGATCGTTAGCATTTGAACCAAATTGTGCATGCGTTCGAGATGATTTTTTATGGCCCACTTTTTGGTTTGCATGTTGTAGTGTTTTTATCTTCTTGTTGGTTCCCTTCTGCCGTGTGCTTTTTTGTAATCCTTTTGAAGTATTAATGCAAGTTTCCTTTGACCAAAAAAAAAAAAAAAAAAAAAAAAACTGGTACATGTACAGGGGCAAATTTGAAAATTCAAGTCTATGCCAGTTACTGATGGTTATAAGCTCCTGGAAAAGTCCGAATCGGTGGTAAAGAGAAGAGAGCGAAGCGCGAGAAACGAGTGAGGATTGCTTGAAGTTGAAGCGCCCAACAAAGAACAATGGTGAACTACATGCTGATGATCGCCGCTGACCTTGAGAACCTCACCAATCTCGAACCCCAAGGTGGCTGCGATGACCCTAACTTCTCCTACCTCTTCAAGGTCTCTCCCCCTCCCTCTCCCTCTAGGGCTTTGTACCTTTGTCTTCATAATTCGCCTTATTCTTTTCTCTAATAATCCTTCAATGTTCATTATTGATTCTCATACGGGATTCTTCAGTTCGTTTTCATTATGTGCCAACTCTTTACCGACACTGATTCTGTTCTATTTTGGTTTCTTTGATGATGTTTTTTCCTACTTTATATATGTAAGCTAGACGGATTTATTTCTGAATTTCCCCCTTTTATTTTCTAATGGATGACAGACAATAGCTTGTAAATATTTTAAGTTGTGTTCTTACAAGGAGTCTTACGCAATGCTTACAGCTTATTATATGAAAATCACGAAGCTGAAAATGAATAGCATTATAATGTCGTAGACAATGTTGACGTCCTTTTTTCCTTTTATGTATTTTGCTTTCTCTTTTACGGAGGCTTAATGATTAGTTTCAATCTTCTCTACCAATTTCCTTGATGTTGTTTTTTGAATCATAGGTTCATGCCTAATATTACTGCATTCTGTAGCGTGTGCTGCTATTTGATGAGCGTGTTCTTTTCAAAACAATGTGAATGAAATGGTGGATGATGTTATTAGAGCAAGCTTAAAGGAACTCTGTTCTCTTCTTGTAATTTTGATCGACACCTTTTTAGATATTCTTATTTTACTTTACTCATCCTTGTTATATTTCCTTGTAGATAAAATGTGGGAGATGTGGAGAGGTGAGCCAAAAGGAAACTTGCGTGGCCTTGAATGAAACTGTCCCTCTTCCGGTTGGTAAGGGGACAACTAATCTCATTCAGAAGGTACTTTACTTTCAACCTCTCCATTTACCAGTATCCATAGAGGGAACATCATTTGGCAAATCGACTAATTGTTAACTGTCTTGCGATCCCTGAATAATTAGCTCAATTCTACTGGTCCGTGATGATTCTGAGATTTCTTTCATGTATTTATCGGTATTTTACATGGACCATTTAGCATCCTGAGCATTCAGAGCGCCTCATTCACAAATAAGTGCTAGTTACTTTTGACTTCTGGAATTTAAGATCAGCTTGGAAGTATATTAATTTTTTTAGGATTTGATATTTCTGGCAGGAACCTTACTTATGAACTTACAGAAAAGGGCAGGCACCATTATCCAATATTTTGTTTGCAATTTTGTATACTGCAGTGCCCATTAAATTGCTTTTCCACTTTGTATAGATGTACACATGACAAAGGAGATGCAACCCATATTTTGTTTGCAATTTTTTATACTGCAGTACCCATTAAATTACTTTTCCACTATGTATATATGTACACAAGACAAAGGAGATGCTACCCATCACGCTCATGCTGTTTTCTGATTGAAATCGTTTCTCATACCCAGATGAGGAGATCATGAATATTCTCTTGCTATCTGATCTGATTTGTCAGTTTGTGAGCTTTGTTACCTCTAATTGTAATTAGAATTTTATTAATTTAACAAGATTGTCCGTCTGTTCTTTTCTGAGATAGGAGTAAAGATCCTGCCAATGTGATTAATCTCTGTTGCTTAACATCAACTTTGACAATAATATGTCCGTGTAAGATTCTTCTAAATGTTTGTTCCACAGCCGGTTGTTTCTTGACGTGTCATCTTTGGTCTGCAGTGCAAGTTTTGTGGCAGGGATGGCACAGTGACAATGATTCCAGGACGAGGTAAACCGCTGACCCAGGAAACAAGTGAGTCGGGGAAGTATGCCCCATTAATGTTATTTGAATGCAGAGGCTATGAACCGGTGGATTTCATCTTTGGTGGTGGATGGAAAGTTGAATCTGTGAGTGTTTTTTCCCCTGTATTTGTCATTACAGTTTACTGTATCTACAATCTTCAAGGATTCTTCAATGCCATTGGCATTTAACTGAAATATAAGTTGCTCTGCATATAGCCCCATTTTTAATGAAGCAATAATAAATATTATGCAAGCATATCATTAGGTGCTTTTTTAAGGGGGGGAAAAGAAATATATATATATATATATATATTCCTTGTTGCTGTTATATATCACATATTAGTTGAGTTGGTGGTTTCTGTTGAGAGCTAAATGTAATCTTAAATCCTGTTGAAGATTTGCCAAATATGCAGTGGCCCGTTCCCCCTACAAAACTCTATTAATTTGTGCTCGTTCATTTTTTCGTGGAAGCCCCTATATTTTAGTTATGAGTATTTGGATTCTTTCTTGCACCTTTTCCCCCTCCTCTCAACCAACGTATTTCTTCTGCAATTATTGTAATAACATGCATGAGCTGCATCTTGAATCGGTTACCTGCTTTGTATTGCTTGATGCTCACTACATTTGCTGAATATTACTATAATTAGACTGGGAGGAGTTTGAGGTGAGTTACACTTTATAATTTATAAGAAGTGTGACTTTCTACAGGCTATGGGTTTTACATTATACGTAGATTTGTTTCATAACTTTATTTTTAATGTTTTCCCTATTTACTAATTATTGTAAGTTTTACTTTTGTAGCTAGAGGGAACAAAATTTGAAAATGTGGACCTGTCAAGTGGAGAGTTTGTCGAGTATGATGAGAAGGGAGAATGCCCGGTCATGATATCTAACGTACGTGCTACTTTTGATGTGGTGAAGTAGAGTCGACGTTATAAACATGGACAGGAGCGTCATGGAACAGATCCATTGACATGGTGAACTGACAAAAACATTGAGCTGATGTGTTTTTTGATGAACTGGGTATTAAATTACAGTGTTCTCGCTTGACATGCTGTATGTAGTTTCCTGCTGATCTGTGTTCTTGGTGTATAAAACTAATTCTGTTGTGAATGAGCTTCTGAACTGAGCTAATATCATATCAAAACTTGCAAGCAAATTTGTGAGATCTGTTGAAGCTCAGCTTTCATTTGCAGCCCTGATATTTCCTTATTGATGAAAGGATCAAGCAAAAACAAGATACCAACTTCCAAGCGATTGCCGGAGAACACTCCACACTTGACGTAAAACGCAGATGGTAGCAAGTACAAGTCAAGTGGTCCCCAATCCTATGGATCTGCGCTGTTGTTGTTTTTTTTTTTTTGGATGGAAAGAGAGGCATCCACGTGAAACATAAAGGGGATTAAGTCTCATATAATCACAATTGAATGTAACACTCTCGTCTATAAGTCTCTTTTGATCAAATTATACATATTAAGGAGAGCTGGAGAGGTAGGTAGCTCAATGATTATAAGATAAATTTTCAACTTTACCTTTATTTATGAATGAGTATTTTTTAATTTTTTCTTCTCTCTCTATTTTCATTGGTATAATAATATGGATAAAATTGTCACAATCTCTTTGGTCAAAATATACTTATAAATAGTTTTTAGAGAATTCAGACAAACATTCAAAGTGCAAGCTCGCGCAATGTTTATATGGCAGGGAATTGAATGTCTGTAAATTTAAAGCCGAAGACATAAATGGTGACTAGAGACTAATTCTATGTTCAAGAATTTCATGTTGATTTGCCTTAACAATTGTTGGCTGCTACCGGAATACTGGCGTCAGAAAAGTCGCACGATATAATCCATAATTAGTTTAGTATCATTTCATAATCAGTCCCACTCAAATTTAACCTAACTTCTCGTACGATTGTCTCCCTTTTAAGTGGTGTCACTGGTTTAATTCTTGGGAAAATCCATATAAGGGCCTTTTTAACAGAAAAATATCCAAAAAGACCTTAAGATTATGAAAATCCCAAAAAACGACCTAGGGCATTTTCTGAGATTTTTCATTAAAAGGTTAGTTGTTAATGGGCTGATATTGTTGTTAGCCGGGGTTGATATTGTTGTTAATGTAACTGATTTAGTTGTTAAAATATTATTATTAATGCGACTGATTTAGTTGTTAACGAATATTGATTTAGTTGTTAACGTTTAATGAATTTATACTAGAAAGAGTCCTAGGACCCTTTTTGGAATTTTCAGAATCTTAGGGCATTTTTTGAGATTTTTTCTCTTAAAAAGACCCCTATATAGATTTTCCCTTAACTCTTTTTGTAATTTTAGGAAAAAAAAAATTAGTCCTTACTATACGAACATCTAAAGAGTAGGTATTGACTGTTTCATTTTGCTACTATTAAATGTAATAAAAAAAATGAATTTATTCTGAGAAAGAGGGTTGATAATACCATTCATAAAATTAAAAAAGTTACATCAATTTAGAATTTCATTGGTTAAATAACTTTTTTTTGATGAGGTAAGAAAGAACCAGAGTGGTATCCAAAGTTAATGTTGAACTAAAATATCCTTGAGCTGATTATGGGCACTTTCGTCAGTAATTTTAAAAAGGTCAACAAATCCCAAAATTAGTGGGGAAGAATGACGCAGAGAAAGCACTTTGCATTAGATTTTCGTGGCACGCTCAAAAAGCCATTGCAACATTTTTCACGTTGTGATCCAAACACCACAAGCATGTTCGTTCAACTTCGTGTTATGGTTTTTATCATATCATTCATCAACACAGTCCTCCTCTTCCGAGCGCCTAGCTGACTCATGCCTCTTCCTCGGCCATCCCCACCTATTCAGAATCTGAGTCCGCCGTGCCCATTGCTTTAAGCCCTCTTGGTCTCTACATATAAACACAAACATCAGCCATTATTACATCCATATTGCATTGGGCAAACGCGAAAAGGACGACATACAATAACTGCAATTACAAGCCAAAACATTTAGCATTGATGATAAACACTACCTTTTTGGATATCTTCTTCTCCCTAACCTCGTATCGTTCTAAGGTAAGATCGCACAGCCATGCACCTGGACTCACGAGCTGCACAGGTCCAAGTGGGACCAAACAAAAAGCTCATCATATCATTCAAATCTATGCAATTAATTAAAGACTCCAAACTTTTTTAAAAAAGAAAATGCATAGAAGAAGTCGAATAATTCCCCCAAAAAAAATAATCACAAGGATGATGTGAGAGAAAGACGGGCCCGCCACACAACCAGACCTACTTTTTTTTTTTTTTTTTTTTTTTTTGTCGTTTACTTCAAGCATCGGACATTTTCGGTTTTCATAACTACTCCATCACAACCGTCCACGTGGACAACTAGAGCCTCCCGTCCCAATCTAGCGGGCTGAAATCAATATGCTCACTTCCACTTTTTTCTGCCCCCGCCTCCATCCCACCATACACCCAAATGCTCACTTCCACTTTTCTCATACACCCAAAGTGCCCCCGCCTCCATCCCATGACCTACAAACTTTTCCCCCCAGTATAATTCACTTTATTTATTCTTTCAAGTCGTGATCTTTAAGGCCCAAAAAATAAAAGGATGCGATTTTATAACTAAAATACTACTCTTCTTGTATATAATATAAAACATAATTAACCTATTTTTTTAAAAAAATTGAGAAAACTAAATTAATTACTTAAGAATATTGATATTCATTTTTTTATACTAAATTAATTTATAGGACTTATGAACTCATATATAATCAAATCACACATGATATATACTATAAGGAAAAACACTTCTCATGTTGTAGGAGAAGTGTTTTTTACGTAACATACACATGGAAACCGCATATATATATATATATATATATATATATATATTCCACTATTTCATGTGTGTGTAGGAATCTTTTTCTTCTCATGTTTAAACCCCATACTATAATTAACTAACTTATTTAACTTCTTTAACAACTAAAAAAAATCATCTAAGAGGAGTTAATCAAAATTTTCCGGGTGGGTTTTTCAATGAAATGAAAAGCAAGAGAAAGACAAACTGGCATAAGGTATATTAAACAGCTGTCGTCCCCGACTAAACAACATCAAGTGGCTCTGTGAGATCAGATCAGACACAGCAGAAAGCACAGCAAAGCAACGTTTGCGTTTAATGGGCCCACTGTGTCTATAATCCATGATCTGTCGTAATAATTCCGGGACGCAATATTTTTATCAGGTTTCCAGAAGCAAACGATTTTTTCACTACTAGACTACGACAAAATAAAGAATTTAATAAAATCTCACCCGCCACAAAAATAAATTAATAAATAAATAAGTTCCATCTCTGTCTCCAGTCTACTCCATAGGTTTCGCTGGGCAATCTGGGGGAGGAAGAGGCAAATCAGGCAATCAATGAACTACTGTACTACGAGTTTTCCTGGCTCATAAACACACAGCTGATTTTATTTCCTAGGTTCAGAGGATTGGAAAACTAAAAAGTGTATCGGTGTTGCAGAAGGAAGCATAGCTGCGACCAAAGAGGTGGTGCCACTACTTTTTCACTCAGGCTTAGCAACAAACCTTAGGTCACTATTCGGCACTGTTGAAAAAGTACCTACCTAACCCACTGTTGTAAATACAAAATGCAACATTCCTCCAAGTACTGCAGTAAACTAGTTTTGCACTTCTTATTCTTGGCTAACAAAACAACTTTACTGCTTAAGCCCATAGTTTACATAATTAAAATTCAAGTTGTATATTAATGGTTTGATTTCCGGATTTTTTTTTTTTATTATTTAAGCGTTAGAAACTAGGTATTTTAAAGTCCTAAGGAAGCGTAAGATCCAAATTCTAAAATGAAATCCGTCGATAAGAATCTTGTCATCTTTTAAAAGCATCCACGGATTATGAAATTCAAATTTTGAAATATAAGGCAGAAACAAAACTTGATGAAGAAGATATTAAACTGGAGCGAAAAAGCAGGAAAAGAAAAGGTAAGGAGGAGCTTACATTGAGAGTGCGTTGGATGAGTTTGGCCCTCTTCTTGGGTCTCTGAGGGAGCTTAGAACCCTTGATTGCCAGAAAATCTTCTTCCTTCTCCTTGTTAGTGAGGGCTATCACGAACTTGGGGGGCCAGACCGGAGGAGCGGCATCTCCACTGCCGGACGGAGAGCCACCCTTCTTGCTATCGTGCGCGGTGTCGGAGGAGGCTGCGGACTTGTTATTGTCATGATGGTGATGGTGGTGGTGGTTGTGATGGGACCCTCTCTTATCGTGCGCACCCCTGTCCGGTGACGCAATTCCTCTAACGGCCCCGTTGCTTTGGCCTCTCATGGCACCGGAAGTCTCCGAGTTCCTAAATTGGAAAACACCAGATATTATGTATCTTCTTTACCTTTGATAATCATAAACGATAACAAATTCAGACGACAAATCTGGATCGAACATTTCCTTGGGGGAGGTTAGAACGTGAAAAAGATAGTTAAAAAGGGGGAAAAAGGAAAACTAACTGGGGGAGTGGTGAAGTTACGAAATTGACCTTGGGGGTTGTGTTAGATCGCTGGGTACTGGAATCTGGACGGGTTTTGCGTAGAATATATGGGGTGGGTTTTTTCGGTTTCTTCAATTTCTTTTGCGTTTTAAACCCCTGATTGTTCTTCCTTTGCTTCCCTTTGTGCCTATCTTCCTTTTTTTTTTTCGCTTTTAATAATATGAATAGAGATTTATGGGCCGTGGATATTTGGAGAAATAAATGGGATTCCCGCGAGGGACGCACAAGGTACGAGGGCCGTTGGATGTGACATATCAAGGTTACGTGTCGAGCGGGAGGAGGATGTCCGCCCCCTCATCGGACGGCCATAAAGGGGCGTAATGCAGAAAAGGACATGGGGTTGAACACGTGGAAGAGACACTCCATTCCCATGTTGCCAAAGATTCCAATAAAGGGTTGATCCATCTAGAATCCCAGTTTTGAAGTGGGGGGCCTGTTGGTATTCTTTCCAAATGGCCACCCCTTGTGTTTGATCTATAAAACTGTAAAATGGCCAAAAGCATAGCCCCAGGTTTCCATGAGGATTAAATAATTAATTATTACTCCCTCCGATCGTGTAAAATTTATAGTACAAATTATACTATAAACTTAGTCTTATAATTAAGACCAAAGAGAGTATGATCAGAGTCAAGCATTAAAGACATGAGCTAGGTATGACAACACCTCAAAAACAAGAACAAGGAGGAGGGATTGCTGGATTAGAGTTGGGAGTTAGGTGTTTATCAGAATAAATTCCCCTAACATACTAATATTATATAAAGTTCAATTATTTAAAATTTCAAACACCTTAATAATCAAAAATCATGCGAGTACTAGTATTCATATTTACCTGGCCATAAATTGCATTTTCATCAAACTTCTTTTTCATGGGGAATAGTTGAAGGTGGTGACGACAGACAAGTGGACAGAAGCATTATAAAAGCGCTGCCTCACCACACACACTATTCAACACATCTGACCCCACTCCAGCCTTCCTTTCCGCTCTCACATGCTTTTCTCTCCCTTCATCCCTATCTTCATCACTCATTATTATACTTCCCTCTATTATACTCTAAGGGCCGTTTGGAACGGGGAAGGTTTAAAGACGGAAAGGAGGGAAAATTTTAAGGGATGAAGAAAAATGTCTTGAAGGAAGATAAATTGGGAAAAAAAAATGAAAGAATAGTAGTTAGTAAAGAATCAAAAAATACATAGTATTTTATCATCAAAAGTAGTTAATTCAAAATAAAATATATATATATATATTTTTTCCTAAAATATATATTTTCAAAAAAAAATATCCTCTTATTAAGTTTAAATTTGTCTAAAATATTCTCCTACCAAATTTAAATTTATCTAAAATATTTTCTCACCAAGTTTAAACTTTTCTAAAATGTTCTTCCTCCAAATTAGAACTTTGCGTTTAAGTTCGAATTTAATTTTATTCTCTTATATTAAAGAATATTTTATAAGAGATAAATATATCCAAAAACATCTTCAAATAAGAATTTAAATTCCCACCAATTTTAGTGAGCTCTTACCTTCCTACTTTAAAAGGAAGATTGATGCACCCGAAAATTTAGAATAGACAAAAAATATACCAAACCAAAAAACTTGCTCTTCTCACCTTGTTCCATGTAACCAAACAGCCCTAAATCTCCATCCATCACTTCATTATTCCACCTAATTCTACCCATTTTTTAACAACACGCTTCATTTCCGCCCCACAATTCATCATTCTTTCTTTAAACCCCACAAAATCATAGCACATAACAAAATTAAATAAACGAGTTCAAGGTCGAGAAAAGTCAACCACTGAAGAAGAACACCTCTGGTGGAATGGACTCCAATGAAAACCCTAACCCACGCGGTCCCCCTATGAAATTACTAGGACTCCGTTTCTGATAAATCCTTTTTCTTCACGCCACCTATGAATACTCCAGAGACACATTACCAGATCACGCCGTTAACTCACCTCTCCTTACGTCATCACCGACCTCACAAGCAATGAATGATATAAATATATTGAGTATCGATGTTTCTTTTCTCCTTTCTGCTTTGTAAATTGTGTTGGCCGCAATTAGGAAGGAAACGAATATACCTGAGAATTCGCGCAGCAGGCTGCTGCGGCGACGATGAACGTTGACGGAGATTAGGATAGCGACTATTAGGGATGGGAGGGCTGGAGGTGGAGGGATTGGGAGAATCCTTGACCACCCGGCGGTCCACTCGAGCCGTTGTCCGCTGAACCGTGGCGGACGAGTCGTCTTTCACCTGAATCTTCATGCACCTCGGCCGCTTCCGGTTTCCCCACCGCAACAATAAATCAGACGGCGTTGTCGTGGTCGTGGTCGTGGTCGCCGCTGCCGCCTGTCTGATGGTATCGGAGCTTCCCCTCAGTAACAATGACGAGCCATCTGGTGCTGCAAGCCCGCTTTTTATGTCTTTGGGATGGTTGTTAACATTATTATTGCTCCTAAGCGACTCTTTATCCATCTCCTTCCTCTACCTGTCATCATTAATAGGATAAAGTTACGGGGGTTAATTTTGGAATTACACAATTATTACTATTATTTTGCATCAAATTGGAATTCTGCAAACTTCCCCACCACATCCCCACTCCGCCATCAAGCAATCACATTCATCCATCTATGAACTCGAAACAGAGCATACTACGGTCACGATTTACCTTACCAAATAAAAACAAAAAAACAACCATAACGATGAGAATCATGTGCGCTGGGAGCATCTTCTGTGTCTCCCACAAGATGAGAACCTGAGATTATGAAAATCTTTTCCCATCTAAAACAATTCAAAATCCAATTAGCATCAAGCAAAGAGCTTTGATTTTTTCCTTTCAAAGGGAAAGACCGCATTTTGACAGGAAAGACAATAATGTAGAGAATAACGAGATGCCAGAGTTAATGAATTCAACGCTCCTCTCGGGACTAGAAACACCCCAGAATCAGCCCTACGTTCTGTGTCAATCATTGCATCGGTTTGCTTGAAACCTTGAATTTTGAACATTTGAGAAAGATAGGTTCTTCTCTAACGACTGAAACCAAATCACCATATCAAGAGTAATTGAGAAAGGATGCGCGAAAAAGGACAAGAGTTCAGGCCCATGCCTCAATCAACCATTTTAGCGGAGAAAACCTTAAACAATTCGAAAGTGAGATAGAGAGAGATGGAAAATTGAACTCGCTCTCTGTCATTCCAGAAATTTAAAAGCTAAAGGCGAACCTATCACCGAAGAAAAAATCGGGAAAAGTAATAAGAGCGCGCTCGAGAAACAGAAGATTAACTGCCGAGCCAAACCGCCGGCGTTGGAGGGAGGACCCAAAATCCTTGAAACCATATTCGCAAGAGATCAGGAAAGCAAACACAAGACGAGACAGAGCCAGAGAATTAATGCATTACCACAAAACTTCAACTCTGCCCTCAATCAAATTTCTTCTCAAAAAATCGTACGAGGGAGCCGATTCTTCAATATCCTGCGAGAAATCAAACGAGAAGAAAGAATTCAGAGCAGCGTAAAACATATAAAACGTAGCAGAATGGGATCAACTGCGGCGGCGAGGAGTAGCAAATCAGCAGCCAGATGTCGATTAAATCAATTCCTGAGTTCTGAATTCTAAGAAACTATGTTATTCCCTCACCTCAATCAATCTGATTTAGCTAAAATCCGCTACGCTGGATGCACGAAAAGTTCGCCGCTTTCAGTTCTCAGGCCTTGATTAATGCAAAGCTATTGCCAAAATCCAACTAATGATGACATTCTCAGTTTAAATCCGCGAGTCGGTTTAAACTTAGCAAGAGACGATCGTTCCCGTAACCTGCCGGACAGTTTACAGTTCCAGACTCCGCCTAGATTTCCAGGAAAATGAGTCTGTACATGACAAACAGACAGAAATAACTAAGTTTAGATGCCGAACAACAACAACAAAAAGAGAATGAAGCTCTGGCTTGATTGATTCCCAACCTCCAGACTTGGCAATTCTCAAGAGCCACCTCACAATGAACGAATGGAATCTCAAGAACAGCTAGAGGAATAAATAAAATCGAATTCTGGCAAATTCGCCAATTCCAAATGCTCCTTGAAATGCACCTGTTGACAGAAAAAAATTAGCCAAAAACATTTCAGTCAATAATTCGAATTGGCCACAAATTTGAGCTTCTTCTCCATGAAAGACAGGGAAGAAAGACAGAAATAGAAATTGAGCTCATCGCTCAATATAGAACCTTTGTCTACAATTACATACATATAGAAGTCCCAGATCCTTAACATTCACCGTTCAGTTATCCAAATTTGTATCCCAAATCCTCCTGTTTGATTAGAAGGATAATGGGGAACAGGACAAGAAATTTGTCGGAGATGATAGAAGAACCGAAGAAGAGTACAGGGAGCTTCTTCTTCTTCTTCTTCTCCTTGTTCTTCTGATAAAACGAAATGCAGAGCTTTTCTTGCAGAGGCTTTTTTATATACAAGGTGTGCTCCCCTCCTTCACACCAACCGTCCCTCCGAGAATTGATGACCGTTCATCAAGAATCGGACGGCGTTCATTCGATCTCCCTTGAACTATACAATGGTCACCACCCACAACGTGTTAACCCCGTTACGAGTTCTTTGCTGTGCTCCTTCGCCGTTAAACCTTATCTCACGGCGTGAACCAGGTAAGCGGGATGAGATTCAGATATCATTTACCCTAAAGATAATGCATTTTCCTTTCTTTCTTTTTCTTTTTTTCTCCTGTGAGAATATATTGTCTTATCACATCAATTTTTTTTTTTAAAAAATATATTAACCTAATTTCTTAACGGAACTTGGAAAGATATCTTTAATTTCATTGCCTCTTAGCCCCAAAAAAATTCAAAGGATCATTTTTTGAAAAGGTGTCTTTAATTTCTTATCTGAACCTTGAAAAGGTATCTTTAATTTTCATGGCCTCTCAACCCAATAAATATATATATATATAAGAGAGAGAAACACAAATTTAAAATTTTAGGAAGCGCACTTATTATAAGAGTTGAGAATATTTTACCCTATAATCTAAAGGGAAAAACCCAATTCATAGGAGAGGATAATATAGGTTTGAAATTCTTCTGGGAAGAGTTATTGTTAGGAGATATGAGAATCAGTTACTCTCTAAAGCTCAATAAAAAACCATTTGCCTAATTAAAAAAATTAAATGATTTAAGCTTAAATTATGCCAGGGATGTAAGCCTGTCAGGAACGGTGGTTTCATCTCATTGTGGATTTTTTGTGTGAAAATTTCACTTCGTCTCGTCTATAACAAATTATTTTCAAAGAACCCTAAAAACTTTCTGAAACTTCACTATACCTCCTAGGGCTAAAGTGAAAATAGAATTTGTGGGTGAAATCAATTGTTCCTTCCTTTACAATTCAAATATAATTATTTATGAGATACATATGAGAATTTACAAGTCAAATATATCTATTTATAAGCTAAATTACAAGTTCATTTCGGCCATGTACAAAACAATAAGTATATTCACTAAAACATATGTTATTTAAAAGAAGCATGTGGGAATTTACAAATAAAAAATGTGTATTTACAGTATAGATGTATGCATTTATAAGACCATCTTGGCCATATTCAAAACAAAGCCATAAATATCTTTTCAGTTTTAAAAAAAAAAAAAACTTAATATCAATTTAACTTAGGGGTGTAGTGAAGTTTCAAAAAAATTTGGAAACTGTTTCTGAATATTTTACTGTAGAAGGGGTGAGTGAAATTTTCCCTCCTCATGGGAGATTAGGTTTAGTGAGTCATGTTTATTAATCACAGTAAAACAACCATGTAATGCCCACTGTCTCTTAGACAGCTCTGGCGGTCTGGCCAAAAAAAAAAAAAAAAGTAAGTAAAACTTTTTATTATTATTATTATTTGAATATTTTTAAAGGGTAAACTTGAATTCAGCAACTACATGCTGACGAAGTCACTAAATCATGGCCGTCTGTAATTCCCTCAAGACTTGAATCACGATCTTTAACAAATAAGACGAAAAAATTAAGTATATCTATTTAAAATATAACAGATATCCAATAAATTTATTAAACTATGTTACTGTTCTTATAAATTTGTAAAGTAACTTCTATCAATTAAAAAATTTGTTTTTTAAAATTTAAGATTAATTAATTAATTCATATTAATAAACTATATATTTAGAATTCTTCATTATATATAAGTAATAGATACAAAAAATAAGTACAAGAATTAAGGCCTCTTGGGGAAGAACACAACTCCTTAAAAAAATGTACAAGTGTCATGCAAATGCAATTTGAAACTCTGGAATCTAGGAACTAAAAATATATATTAAAAATGCTAGTATTAAATAGGGAAAATTAAAATAAAGGATGTTAAGTAAATAATATATATCATAAAGGATTGTAAAAGTTGTAATAAGTTAAAAAGCACGAAGATGGACAAGCAACTGAGATTTTTCAAAGCGGGACCTGATCAATGGTAAGTGGCACGGTAGAGTCAAGGAGGAGCTCCAATTGAGAAAGTCATGAGCCAATGATCCTTTGAGAGAGAGAATCGAGTCCGAGACCAACTCCAGTGGGACTTCCGGTTGAAGGTCCGGTGATTTTCTTAAGCACCACGACGTCCCGTCCCAACCTGCGTTAACCGAGCGCATGTATGGTTGATGCCCAAAGAATACTTCCCCTCACAATCACCGCCTTTGGCTTCCGATCGTCGGCCATCTTTCTTGTTTTCTCTTCCAAGCAAAACTTAGCCACACACGCCGAGCAACCGTCGTTTTTTTTAGAATGGGTAGTATTAAAAAAAGATGAAACTTGTTTTTGTCGTTTTTTGTTTGTTTAGAGTTGTTTGTCTGCCTCAAAAGCAAATATGTTAATCATTTTATATAATCAAGTTACCTGATTTATATCATCAACGTTAATATTAATTAAACTCCTTTTATAAAAATAAAAACCAAACTCATTTCATCTTTTTGAGGATATAATAGATTACTTAGATTTTTTTAAAATTTATTAACATTAAATGAATTTTAACCTATATAAATTGCTTCTAAAACAAATCATATAAACTTTCTTGGTTTAACATATATGATAAATTATAAAAGACCTTGAGTTTTATTAAAATTATATATTTCTATTTTTTATTAAAAAAAAATCCATTCATAAAAATTATAATTTTTACAAAATTGAAGAATGTGTAATTTTTTCCCCCATATATGTAAGTTGAAAAATAAAAATTAAGAATACTATTATTTAATATAGTGAAATTTAGAATTTTTTATTAGTTTTGAAAATAGAATACGTGAGAGAATGTATGAAACAGAAAGAATGCAAAGTTTTTATTAGAGGCATTTTAGTATTTTTATATTTAATCTTCTAAATAATTACAATTTTTTACGATTCTTTTTTATAAATATATTTTCCTCCTGTTGTTCGTTCCCAACCTACCTAGGATTTTTCCGGTACCGGAACATATGAAATAATGAAATATGCTTACAACTTACGTGATGGAATTTTTAACGCCATCAATGGCCAATGAATTGTATGATGTCAACTAACTATATAAAATAGTTGCATATTCTACACACGGATCAACATGATGCTTTGAAGTAAATATATTCAATAAAGATACAGTAACTCTTAACATATTGATTCGGGGGTCAATATTTATACCATCAACTATCTAGAGAAACTACTTTTTCTACAATGTGATAGCCCCTGGAATCGAGATATTTTTTTTTTTTTTTTTTTAATTTACTAGATAATATTAAATAGAATTAAAAAATATAAATATAATTATGCAAAAGAAACTTATTCTCGATGGAGGAACAATTTTGTAATTTAACAATGATTTCTATAAAGCTGAGTTATATCTCGTCAGTGAATCATGAAACAATGGAGGAATTTACTGGCACGACCTTCCTAAAGGAGCGGGCTTGGGGACCCAACTCTTGCATTCCAAACAAATCGTCATTAGAACATGACTCTCACCGGAGGGGTATTAAGGGATAATTCAGGTAAATGGATTGCTGGATTTACTCGGTCCATTGGGGCTTGTCAAGCATATATTGCAGAGGAATGGGCAATTTTGGAGGGCCTCCGTTTGGCTAGGGACCTGGGTCTCACGAAAGTAATTCTCGAATCAGATGCGGATGAAGTGATTAAATCTATTTGTGATGTCAATTGTAACTGAGTTAATATGACTGTTGTGAGGATCAGGGAGCTGATTTCTATGGATTGGCAGATCATTTTAAGACCCATTCCGCGTGACTCTAATAGAATGGCGGATGCTCTTGTTAAGATGGGCATTTATAAGTCTGCTATTTTAGAGAAGTGTCTCTCCAATTTAAGGACTTAGGTTGACCAAGAGTATTTGGGATTAGTTTCCCTTTATATGTAATTTTCTTTGGATATGATGTAGGCTCTTGCCATCTTATATATCAAAAAAACATAACTCTCACCATTTCCATTGGTCATGTTTCCGTTACGAACACACATAGCCTTACTATCACTACACACCTTCGAAGGAGCAAGGACCTTAAATTCTTCTGCAAAATACGCGATTCCATAGAATTTAATGACTTTTCTTACAATGATAGAACCAAATATAGGCGTCACAATCATCATATAATAGCGACAGTTCACAATTACAATACCACAGATCTCACACGGTGATCAATTATATTTACAGAGATTGCGTAAGTATTCGAGAGCAGGGAACACCATATATAGCTATATACAGCTACGGAACATATCTAACAGCAGTAATGCGTTGATCTTCCAGGGCGCTGCTCATTCTCCCACCATTCATGCACTGAAACCCTTGTGCAGAGAACTCCATGGAGTGGGAGGAACACTGACGCATGCCTGTGCCGAGGCCGCCGCCATTTGCTCCTTCTGTATTCCTGCGTTGCAGATGTTTGCAAAAGATCTCATGTGCTTCATCCCGTACTGGGACAAGGATCCACAATGTGTCTCAAATGCCCTGACCTGCACCCACAATAGATTAATAAGTTCTATCTTGAATCAAAGTGGAAACAAGAGTAATTACTCTGATCAAGAAACGTAAGCTCTAAGTCTGTTCAACAATATTTATGGGGGAAAAAGCTGTCAGAATCCCTCTAAGGTGTGATATTGTACATTATGCGAACAATGAATTTAAAAATAAACTAGAAGGCAATAGTACCATCATTTTCAAGCAGTCCCAGTCATCAACGAGTGGTTGCCCAGCACGTCGAACACTGTTGAGCACTTCTGGACCCTTTTCAATGCCAAATAACAGCTTTCCAATAAGTTTTACGCTGTTGTCTAAATGCATCCTGTGAGCCATAGCTTCCAAAACTTGTTTCTGAGCCTCAACTTTCCTAGGAGAACCCTCAGGAGCATTGCGGTACTGGCACAAATACAGAGAAGATGAAGTCATCGAAATAAAAATGTGAGAAAAGGGGGAGGAGCTGGACTTTAAAATAGGAGTACTGACAGGGAGAGAGGACCTCATTTATTCATAGTTTATGCATTAAATTAGTGCCCAGAAGGAGGGAAGGAACAGAGAAAGAAAGAAAAGGCTAGTGGCAACTCAGCTTACATTCCTTAAATGCATGAATGAACATTCATTCTACTTTTACCGATCTATCCAAGTAACCTTCCAATGTTCAATTCAATTTAGATAACAGTGATCGCTTATTATGAAATTTAGCCTAACCATTTACCAGCGCTCTAAGTCATGGGGTAGGCCGTAAAACTTCAATATCAACAGAATTAAGAAATCATTTATAAATTTTCTGTTGCTCATGCAAATAAAACATAGCATTCTCGGACAAAACTGATCATTATCCAGTAACTTCTCTGAACATGAATTTTATTTTGGCAAGATCTGCTTAAAACTTCTCCTTGCTTTAGGTTTAGTGTTAACATCAATTTCATTTTACCTATGTTTATCTTTACCAGGCATGCACTTCATGAATTAGAAGTTTTCATCCACTTTAATTGACGTTAAGGCTTATAAATTTATTCGATATTCTTTGCAATTGTATGTAGGAAGACACAATTCATGCCTTGTGCACATTCACCTGAAAATTGTCTCTTCTCTATCAGTATGATTACTTTATTTTGTACAGCTTAAATTTTTATATACCCTTCATCATTCAAGGAGAATTCCTAGTTTAAATAAAAAAATGTAGCAAGTAATGATACCTTATACCAAAAATGGATGAGATCAGCATCACGTTGGTTGACTGCTTTCATAGGTGGCCTCAAGGAGTTTTCATCCACAAAAGTGTAATTATCATTAGCAGGATTAGTCCCCAAATATAGCACGAGATGATTCTTACTAATCCCTATATCACCATACTGCATCACGTGAGAGCCATAGACAGCATTTCCATTAATTGTCCTTGTTTTAACCTGCAAGCACGGTGGAATATAAAAGGTATAAATCACAAAAAGTTAACACATTCAACATGTCTTTAACCCATAATATTAGAACAGGAAATTGAAAATACTATATATGAACTTTCTATGTTAGCAACAAAATCTTACCAGTTCATACTGTTGATGCAATGATTCTGTTCGTAAATTGTGAATGTCACTGCTCAGGAGTATAGAAAACCAAGATTAGCATAAATGCACTTAAAAATTCAAATCAATGGTGATTGCCTGAGCATAATATACCGCCCTAAATTGACATGATATATGATCTGGTTATGCATTTATATTCATGGTTTTATCTGAAGCACCCCATAATTCTACATAGGATATGTTTCCTAATCATAACATATAACATCAAAACACACACACAATGCTTACAGTAGAAAGTGTGAACCCACCTGTCTTCCATCCAGGCAACACTGTACAGGTCACCTAAGCAAGTGTCATATTCTGGGGG
Organism: Acacia acuminata; assembly: GCA_019022655.1. Taxonomy (NCBI): domain Eukaryota; kingdom Viridiplantae; phylum Streptophyta; class Magnoliopsida; order Fabales; family Fabaceae; genus Acacia; species Acacia acuminata. The sequence continues at coordinate 1,854,116 of JAFJYI010000015.1, forward strand.
AGGACTAGGATACTCCCCAGGGCAATAAGTACCCCAACTGCTTTCATCTGCATTTGAAGCTGTTGTAGCGTAAATATTCAAACCTTCAGGAAGAAGACCTTCAAATATGCTTCCAGATTCACAAGCCTCAAGGTAAAATACCTGCATCACCATTATATGAATATGAAGCTTTAGTTCTTAGCTTGGATAAGTTATGGTAAAATAGTAGCAAATGATTGTTTACCAGTCACTTACCAGGCTTTTATACGTTCCAGAAGCATGCTTCTTTTTCAAAACTTCAATGAGATCATTTGCATATAAGTAAGGAGTAGTAGGCATCCCTGAAATCCAACCCCCAAAAAAATACTAAAGATGTAAAAAGCCTCCAGCAAAATGGTGAAAATATTTACATAAAAATGAACAGAGATTATAAACTAAAGTAACTACTGAGCATGACTATCATTTTAATACTTAGCAATACAAACATTATAAAACAGAGCATCAGATATGGTAAGTCTAAATTCTTTGCTGGTTACAGATTTATTTTGAATAACGTTATACATGCCTTAAAATCAATCAATTTATTGCTACAAAAAGATTATGACGTCCGTTTATGATGTATTATACAAAGTTAGTCAATTTATTTCCTCCTCTATTCTTAAGGAAACCAATGCAATACAATTCATATTGAGCACACAGGAAGTCTTAGAGATCCAAAAATCATCTCCAACAAACTGAAACAAAGTTGTGAAACAATTCATCCTTAACATAAATTTGTCAAGATACATAATTTATCTGTTGCATTTTCAGTTGATTTGGCACATTCAAACAAACTTGATATTTGATACAGTTTTAATTGGCAGGTGACAAGTACTACGAAACATAAGTTCCTGTTGAAAACAACCATCAGCAATACTAATGTTTACCGGTTTCTAAATTTTCATCATAGTCGGGCATAATTAAACAACAAAACAGTCAATCAGACAGATAAATATGGTCTATGGGTAAAAAACCTGAAACACAAGACCTCTGTTATGTAGAAATGCTATAGTTACACGTGGTTCAAGATTTTCATTAAAGTTTCCATGAAAAGATTCAGCGCACTAACCAAGCACTCCTGGGCCACCGTGATCGGTGTAATATATGAATATGTGGTCATTGGGCCCACTATCCACAACCTTCCCACTGCCACCACTAAGAGCGGTCTTATTTCCAAGTATAACAGCGAAAAAATTATCAACAGTTACATGTTCACCAGTGTAATCCTGCAATAATAAACTCCAATATCATATTTCGAGATCATAAAGTATAGGCGAAGGATACTGGAGCGAAAGATAACAGACCTTCGGAACTCCTTTATAAACATCATCCCCATGTGGGTTGTTGATGATAATTCCAGACCTTGGGTTATCTTCGCTGAAAGCAATATCATCGTACATAAACACAACAATATTTTCTTCTTTCAGGCCACCCTTCCTCAGAAGTTGATACGCATGGCAAACATCCGCCTGATACAAAAGGTGAAGACCAAAGTTAATAATAATCAAACAGTAAATCTACAAACGTAATTTAGCCAATCTTCACAAGAACAGAATTTTAAGTACCCATAACCATTTTATATGGGCAAGAGGATGTTAAATTTTTCAAATTTTCTCTCCATGGAAATTTAATGCTAGATCTGTGATCGAAAATACTGAGAAATGAGAGTATTTCAGGATGATGCATTTGTTTTTTTCAGTACAAGATGGTCATCAACTTTGGAGCAGACATATAGTTTTTTGCATACACTAAGCAGAGAAGGAACAGAGCTTTAAACAGAATATGAACAAGGTGTATGAATAAGTCCATCGTCCATCTTAATTTTCCGGATAAGGTCTACTCGGAAATCGATCAACGACTGCCGAAAGGCAATAGAAAAATTTGAATGATAAACCGCAGCTTAAATATGAATTTTCTTTGACCAAAATAAATACTCAAACAAAAAAACAAATTACAACAGCAGAAAAATCGAAGGCAAGAGGTATGACCTGGTGTCTGTAATTCCAGTAGCCGCTAGAACCAGCGAGCAAAACAGCCCACCTGGTTCCCTCGGCATCATCCTCTGGATTCTCCTCCTCCGTGCGACCTCCACGGAAGAACCTCTTAGCCTCCGAGGGCATCCGAATGATACCTCCATCAAGATCCCGTGCGGCAAAAGCCGCACATGAGAGGGTTGCGACGATGAAGACGATGAGTGCGGATGAAAATATATTCATGGCAAAAAGTCAGGAAGGAATGCAAGCAAGGAAGGTTTGGTGAAGAGAATAAATAGTATCCTGAGCTAACGAGAGTGCATTGTGGGTTGGGCTTAGAGGCAATGTTATTTTATAATTGGTCGCAATTTGGACTTTTCTGCAACTTGAGTGGCCCACAGGAGCCGATTCCTACTAAGCCAAGTGTTCAGAACTAAGCTACCACTCGGTTATTCTTAGACTCAACTGATAAAGGGGTCGGACACTTTTATTAAAAGGAGGGAGTTTAATCTTGGAGTTGGTCAAGGCACTGGAGGAGGCATCCTAGCTCCTAGGTGCCTAGATTAACGCATAAGAGTAATAGGGGACGGCCCGCCCAACATCAAGATCACCTACAGGAGGAAGAGAGATTTCGCCAACTTTGGATCGTGGGTGAACCCAACCCCTTTCCTAAAATTTTTGTATAAAAAAAAAAAAAAAAAACTAAGTTAATCTTAGTCTAAATTTATTTTATAAAATTTTATCATTTTTTGGAAAAAAAATATTTTTAGTGAATATAAAATATAAAAAATTAAATTAAATCTTTTAACTTTAATTTTTTTAAAAAATAATTTTTATTTTCATTGTTTGAAAAAATCAAATTTAGAGGGTTGAGATTGGATATAAACAGTTGAGATTGGATTAGTTTTTTCCCCAACAAGTAACCGACCCTGGGCCCACAGCGGTTGGCTTTCGCTTTCTCCTCAACAAGTGTAATTTGACGACGAAGTTACCTCTGTCCTCTGATGCGTACTGCTCATCTTAGTGTGAGCCATTAGCAATGCTTGGACGTTTGAATTTAGTTAGGTATAGACACGAATCACCGAAATTATTGGATCATTTTTTGTCCCGCCTATTCAGCAGTCCCACATACAGTTCCTGGGGAAGGAATCTTTATTTCTGCACCAAACAAAAAAAAAATCAATAATGGAATCTTTATTCCTGCACCAATGAAAAAAAAATCAATAATGGAATCTCGTTTTGTCCGTATACAGGAATCTGCTTATTAAAGATTCAAGATTCTTCCTTACGCAACTTGGCATGGACCCTCTTTGGATTAAGATGGAATCATTATCATGTCTTTTCATGGATCTTGACAGGCACGTGAAGCTGGGGAACATCACCCACCTTCCTCACAATTTCGCAGAATAGCCAGAAGCCATGAGCTCAGCTTCAAGCCCTCATTATTTTCCATGATGGTGGCTTCCCTTGAGGTGTGTGTTAATGGGGGCACTGTACTATCCAGGTTCAATGAACTGATGGATGATCTGATTAATAGTGTGCTTTTATAATATAGTAGTATAAAACGTTATAATACAAACAAACAGATAAAAAAATCATCTGGGTACCTGGTCTCGTTCGTTCATGTCACTTTATCATCTATATTACGTTGCAATAATAATAGTGTATTATAGTTTTATATTTCGCCACGAAAGGCCCCCCAATGTTGAATTGAGAAGGCGTGCACAACTTGCTCTTGCCCACTTAATGAGAAATCATGTCGCTGCCTCCATCACCTTGACTTACAACACCACTGTGTTCTACACCAAGTTTAGGAGATCAAGGAACTTATTAGTTTATATTTATCCTATCTTTCAAGATCAGTGCTCGTTTGATAACATCTAAAAAGTGTTCTTTTTTCTTTTGCAAACCGCAACAAAACTCATCTCATTTATGTACTTACCCCAAAAATCGAAATGCATTTCTAAAAAACTAAAACAAACATGAACTTAATTTGTCTTACAGGTAAATTAATATAGAGTCTAATTATACATATAAATGTTTCAGAGGGATTTCTTTATCTGACTCTACTAATATCTCTAAACTAGTGAGGTGGTGTGTAGAAGGATAGAGTGGAAAGAGATGGGAGGGATCAAGATTCATGGGAAAAGGTGATGAGATGATAAATTTTACATGGTATAGAACACAACAGGAGAGATTTTTAGACAGACACTGACAATATATTGGGTAAGGTAGTTGATGCGTCCTGGTATCTTCTTGACACTGACAAGGGAAATGGAGAGTGACACTGCAAGCAATGTCGATAGTCAAGACTGGATAAACAACAACAAAGCTTTCGGCTGGGCTTTAATGTTGACACCAACATACCGGGCCGGGCCGGGGCGAGTGGTCCGAAATTTGTCGTAACGGATTCTTCCTTTAACGGACATCGGCCTTCCTTTACGCTTTCTTTCCCTTTTGCTCCCAGTTTTTCTTTTTTAGGTTTACACGACATCTTTTCTTTTCTTAGGGGAAAAAAGGTCCCAAAAAAGAAAAGGCTCGGAGATTGGTTTTTTTTTTTTTTTCCTGAGAAGATGAGCACATCAATTCAATGATGAAAAAGAGGATCACCATCTAAACCAAGTTTTTCTGATATTGATTAAAAAAAATTTGAAAAAAAAAGCTTCCAAGAAGACCCAAATCATCACCGTTGATTTTTTTTTTATTTGGATCCTTTCAGAATCTTGGTGTGCATTTTTCTCTCATAATCTTTTCCACACCCTTAGATCAAGAAAATAGATAGAAAAAAAAAACAATAAAAATAAATAGTCTAGATGTAATATTTTATAAAACTATTGTTAAAATCTTTTATAAATTAATTTTTTTTTATGATACATGTGTAAACAGTCCAAATTAAATTTTAATATTTTAGATTTATTTGTTTATATTTTAGCAGAATTATAATGATAGTTTATATATAAGACATTACATCTCAAGCATTCATTCTTTGAAGGGTTTTGGAGCAAAAATACACGTGGAATTTGGTAGAAGGAGCGCTGACACCACGTAATATTTTACGGACCAATTTTACACGTGGTTAGCTTTTGGGAGCAAAAGTCACATGGGAGTTAGTTGACCAAGCGGTCAACGTCCATGTGGATGGAGATGAACAGTAAAGCTGACGTGGCAATCAATTTGGAGAGAGAACATGCCAAATGGACCCAAAAATGCTGATTGGATTGACAAGTTAATTAAAAAAGAAAAAAAAAAACTTAAACACCCAAATGCCAAATTACTACCCCATCGGATTCCTCTCATACGCGCGAAACGAAGATCAATTGGGAAATCGAAACCCTAATTCACATGACCTCCACCGTGGTTTATCATCTCCGACCACTGCGTTCATCATCGTCGACCGCCGTTCTACCCGCAAACACCATCGAACAAAATGGGTTGAGGTCGCGAATCACGATGGATGAAGAGTGAATCGATCTTCGATGGCTTTGGCTACGGCGGCTTCTTATCTGCGGGACGGGTCGTCGGCGGCTGACTTCTCGATCGCGGCGGGTGCAGTACAAACTGGATCCCTTTTCATCTACTCCCTCTTCTCATCTGGTCCGGTCGAAGCTTGTCATTTGGATCCCTTTTGTTTCTGATTTGCGATTTTTGCTTTGTTGGTTGATTTATGTTATGTGTTGATTTATGTTCTGTGTTGATCTGAGTTTATGCCCTGGTTTCTTCCGTTTTTTCGGTTGATTTGAGCTTGATCTGAGTTTATGCCCTCGGTTGATCTGAGTTTTTTCGGTTGATTTGAGCTTGATCTGAGTTTGATTTTTTTGTTCTGAGTTTATGCCCTGGTTTTTTTTAACGTTTTTTTTACCTGGATGATTCCATTTATATTTTTCTCTCCTTTCTGGGACAATCGACTCTCATGCGTGTTCGAGGTGTGATACGATTGAGTCCGTAAAACTCAAAATCGAGAATTGTAATGGGTTTCTATCAAGGAATCAAAAATTGGTCCTGTGGTGGCCGGGAACTAGCCTAGAGTGATTCTTTACTCGCGACTATGGAGTAACGAGATGGAAATGTTATGCATTTAGTGCTCAAATTGTCGATCTTCGATGTCGATCGCGTATGAGAGGAATCCGATGGAGTATAATTTGGGTGTTTAAGTTTTTTTTTTTTTTTTTTTAATTAACTTGTGAATCCCAATCAGCATTTTTCCTTTCATTTGGCATATTCTCTCTCCAAATTGATGGCCACATCGTCATCCTTTGTTCATGTCCATCCAAATGGACGTTGGACCGTTTGGTCAACTAACCCCCATGTGACTTTTGCTCCCAAAAACTAACCACATGTGTAAAATTGGTCAGAAAATTTTACGTGGTCTTTGGCCTTCCTGGAGCAAATTACATGTGTAAAATTGCTCCTTTACCCTTCTTTGAATAAAGAGTGAATAAATAATTATGAGGGGGAAAAAAAGGAGGAAAAGGGTTCTAGAACAATCCAGCTAGCTATCAAGTATACTTAGTTCGCACTTCTTTATTATTATTATTATTATTATTCTCAGTGCAGGAGTGTTGAGAATTGAATATTATTAGGTTTAAACGAATGCAACTCTCCCAAGCTATCAAAAGCTTTTCCGCTGGGCCACCGTGCTCATTGAGCCAATCCATACCTTTCATATGAAGCAAGCTTCGCAAGCCTTTTTCCCTTGTATGAGAATCTCTTTAGGAAAAGTTTCCCGCCACCACTAGATTTTCTGAAATTTTACTGTGTCCTTAAGACTAAGCTGAAACCCCTCATTTTTTGGTTTAACTAGTAAAAGGGTTAGACACTCTCACCAAAGGGAGGGGCTTCGATCCTAAAGTTGGTCAAGAGGCTGGGGTAGACATCATAAGGATCTGCGAAGCAACGATAACCCAGGTTAAGGTGGATGCATGTGTACTCTTAGTCTTAAATTCCATGCGGAATGAGCTCCAAGCGCCCGACCTTAGACCGTGGAATGTGGATGAGCCTAACACCTCTTCTAAAATTTTAATATAAAAAAAAAAAAATTAAGACTAAGGTGAAATTAAAATTTATAGGTGAAAATGAAATTGTATCTTTACTTCAAGTTAAATATAATTATTTATCAAATATATATGGGAAATTACAAGCTAAATATGTTTGTATACAGGCAAATAAGTGAAATTACAAAATCATCTCGGTGTACAACACAAGGAGCATATTCACAAAATGTATGTTATTTACAAAACACGTGTAAGAATTTACAAATCAAATATGTGTATTTACGAGACACGTGTGCGAATTTATAAAATCATCAAAATAATGTACAAGACAAGGTATAAATGTATTCTTAACCAAAAAAAAAAAAAAACTTAATTTCAGTTTATTCATGGGTGCAGTAAAGTTTTAAAAAAAAATTAAGCCTCTTTGATATTAAATAGTTATAGTCTTATAGATGGGGTGCAGTGAAATTTTTCATATTTTTAGATTGGGTTATAAGATTGCTGACAAGAGCTACATGTGGCCGAGAAAAACAGAGAAGTGGCCACATAAATCAATATAAGTATCATCATAAAAAACAGTATCAATATAAATATTACTATTCGTCTTTAATATAAGATACATTTAAAGAATTGATCTTGATCTAATTATAAAATATATTTTATATATTTGTTAATCTTTTCATAAATTATTCTTATTGATGCTTTCTCTACAATAGTTAAGGAAAAAAAAAGAATGAGAGAATTAAGAAATATGATTAAGGTATTTTAAAAAATATATTTTATATGAACAAACACAACTAGCTACTATAATATAATATAATATAATCAAATTATGAAGACATGTCTTATATTTATATTAAGGATTGAAGGGAGGGAATAGTATTAAAAAAAAAAAAAAAACTAACATTGGTCATGCGCAATCTAAAATTAAAACTCTTTTTGGGCCAAAAATATAAATAAAAAATATAAAAAAATCACAAAATTCAGAAAATTGAGAAGAACACTGACTATTTGGAAACATAGCCCAGTTACTTAAAACATTGGTAAAACATTGAACGTTACTTTTTGGAAAAATTACGGAGAAAGATTAAAGAACAATAATATTTATTGTAAAAAAAATTTAAAATATAATAACTTAAAAAGATCATATTTCAAAATATTAAATTATCTCTAGTCATATTTCCTATGGTGTCTCATTTAATCTTTATTACATTATATTTTAAAACTAATTTGAATTTTTTTTTTTTCACTAAAATTAAAACTAATAAACTCATCTATTACAGGATTGTTTTTTCTTTTATTTTCCGCTTGCATCTCCATAATCATATATTAATATATCATTTAACTATTAATATAGTTATTAACGCAATTATATCATTAGGTCTTTATATTGATTCATATAATCTGATATATATTTTTTTTTTTACCAAAACAAAAATATTAAGGGAAAAATGCTCATAAACCCATGTTTGTAAGTTTATTTGCGAAATGGGACTTGAGATGATATAGAGTTCTAAGGTCTTTGAGGGTGAATCATTGTCATAAGAAAAGGGTCAACTTGCCCTTGAGAAAAAACATCCCCTCCGAGCGATCTCTCTTCAAGAACAAATCATTTGATCATAAAACGATTCTCCTCCATCAATGCTAATTTCATCAAAGAACCTTCAACGAGGTTTATCTTGAAGAACCATAGAAACAAATCTTCACATATCTTCAAACACAACATAATGCAATCTACAAATAATCAATCTCAATAATATAAAATCTATATAACCAATTAAAGTGAGAACAAAAAACTGACCAACGACAACAAAAGCCACTGTTGAGGTAAAGGCCATTTTTTTTTATATATTTAAGAAGACATACAAATAAGACACATCAAGCAAAGCCGTCATCTTGCTTCTGCCATAACGATGGTGGTGATGAGTGGGGAGAAGATAAAGAAGATTGAAGAGGACCTAAACCTGTGAAGGTGGGGGTGCATGTGTCAACAAGGAGCATGATCTCAAGGTAGAGGTGGAGAAGACAAAAGAGGCGAAGGTCACTAAGTGAAGTAGATAGGAGTGATTGTCAACGGTGGTGATGCCGCCATTGATGATTGGGGAGGTTGATGGTGGTCATGTGTTCGATATAAGTCATGAAAGTAGAAGGACCACAAGCTTAAAGATGTGAAAGGACAAAACTGAATTGTGGGTCAAGGAATTAAAAATTTTGATTTTTTTGGAAGATGACTTGCACAAAAGGGGAGATGGATTGCACAAAGGGAACATGTATTTAAGGAAAGATGGATTGCATAAAGGAAGATTATTTGTATAGAAAGATGGATTGTATACAGGGAAGACTGTTTGCATATAAAAGAAAATGGTTTTCCATAAAATGTGATTGCACACCAAATCCAAGTTTTGCACATATGGGAATAGGTTGCACATAAGAAAAGATAGTTTACACTTGGGAAGATGGATTGTATATATAAAAGGAAGAGCATCTCCATATAAGGAAATATCATTTGCATTAAAGGAAGATTGTTTGTACATTAACATAATTTGCAAATCGGACTAATTTTGCAATACAAGGAAGACAATTTGCACATAAAGAAGATTAATTGCACGCAAAGAGAGATAGATTGCATATAAATAAAAGATATATTGGACAAATGAAATGTTTTCATCAAAGAAATACCGTCTTTCTCCTATTACAATCATTTACACCCAAGGCCCCAACACTTATACAAGATTCTAAGTCTCAGTTAAAAAATAAAAAATTTCAAGTAAGATTTATGGGCGATTTCCCCAAATATTAAACACATTTTTTATTTGATCATAGTTAGTTGTGTAGGCTCAAATGATAAAAATAAGATGGTACTACTAAATTACTTCAAAAACCGAAGCACCCTAAGATATTAACAAAAATGATATATTCTCGATATTAGTTTAAAATTAATAACATGTCAAATTATGAATAAATTTATATGAACATCGTAAGAATATTAAATTAATATCCTAAAATTTGGTCACTTTAAATAATTATATTTCTTAAAATTATTTATAATAATGCTAAAATATACATTTAGTCCCTTATGTTTGCCTCTGGTATCATTTTAGTCCATTAAGTTTGTAAAGTGCACGTTTGGTCCTTAATGTTAACACCGTTAGTCTAATTTAGCGAAAAATATCTTGACTTAATAATTTTAAGCGATGGTTATGCAATTAAATATTGACCAAACATGGTTATATGTTAGTATTTTAATAAATTAATATTTTAAATCCTATTAATTGAAAAAATTTAATCTTTTGAAAAAAAAATATATATATTTAATCTTCACAATGGCTTGTGAAAAATCGTAAAACAATTTGTGAAAAACAATAAAACAATATGTGAAGATTAAATATTTTCAATTAATAGCATTTAAAATATTAATTTATTAAAATCTTGACATATAAGCATGTTTGGTTAGCATTTAATTACACAAAGATCGTTTAAAATTGTTGAGTTAATATTTTGTAGTAATATGCGTTTGAGGCGACCAAATGTATATTTTTACAAACTTAAGGACTTAAGTATTTTAACCTTTATAATAAATATTGGGCCTGTTTGGGGATTAAATATTTTCAATTAATAGCATTTAAAATATTAAATTATTAAAATACTGACATATAAGCATGTTTGGTTAGCATTTAATTCTTGATGATCATCGTTTAAAATTGTTGATACGGTGTTAACGTTGAGAGACCAAATGTATATTTTACAAACTTAAGGATTAAATTGATAGGAGAAAACAAGGAATTTAAATGTATACTTTAACCTTTATAATAAATATTGGGCCTGTTTGGGGAAAGCGTTAGTGAGCTTTAAGTAAAAAAAAAAATCAGAAAAAAATAGTTGGCTTTTATCCCATTGAGCCTTTTTTTATTAAAAAAACTCCTTTTACCATAGGGTAGTTTTAGAAAAAAACTCTCAAGTTTTTTGACATGACCCCCGTTATTTCTACCATCATCGATCAAAACACAAATCATACCTTTTAAAAGTTAAAATAAGTCACTATTATCACTAACCCGGCCCATTATTTTTTTCTCCGCTCTTCCCCGAATTTTCCCTTACTTTTTTATTTTGTTTTTAACCACGGGACAAAGTTCTGGGCTTACTGGTCGTCGTTTAGGCCGAAAGTAAGACGCACCGCATCTCGGCTGTCGTGGGGCGCGCTAACAATCAAAGAAGAGAAATCTGGATAGAAACTGCGTTTGCCTGTTTGCCCTTTTGGCAGCTTCGCATCTCATTCGCCTCGCTGAAATCTTTTGGACTGAAGCTGAAAATGTCGTGCTTACATGACCACAGTTGTGAAGATCACAATTGTTCCTCTGATTGGTCCCTCTACAAACACATAGATCTTTCAAGGGTTAGTTTCCACCGTCTTTGTTCGCCTGTATACTCCACTGTCTTCTAATAATCTACCGTGACAAGTCGCTGTAATCAAATTTCGATCTTCAATCTTGGATGGACAAGCGATATTCAATAGATTTTCCAAATGTTAACTAGACATCATCGGTGAAGGAACATGCTTTTATAAATTAAGTGTTTCAAAGTCTCTGTCCTTTGTAGCTCTGAATTATTAGTGCTCACAATTATATAATATAAACATGATATGTAAGCATTCAGAAAGATTTCATCTTAAACAGAACTGCTTGCCCACTGTACATGATGTTACTGTTCGGTGAGCATCACTTTCTGGGGGTTTTTTGTTTTTGTTGTTGTTGGGGGGGGGGGGGGGGAGGGGCGCGGTGTGGTGGAACTAAACCTTTTTAAACTTCAGCCTCCGTATATAATCACTGTGTTAATAATTCTGAAGCAAATTTAATTAAATTGGGGCATGGAATGTATTTGACGAGTTTGAAATAGAAAGGAGGATTTCTCCCCCTGCTTGATACTTTATTCAGAGAAGATAGCAGAATTTCAATTTTTTAATCACTATAAAATCATTACAATACGCACTGTTCTAAAGTTATGATCTCTGTCTATCACCTTATGCATGCAACCTGTTTCTTTGCAGTTGGGATGATATAATGCATATTGTACAATTTTGTGTTCTTGGCAATGAGTAATGATGCAGGGTCTCTTAAATTGACAAACACAAATTCTAAACTATTAGCTTGCTTCAACCGACGTGTGTCAAAAATCAATGATGCTCAACGTTCTTGTTCTTCTTGAACATTTCCCCCCAGGTATCTGCTCTAAATGAGGCAACTCCAGGAAGCGTTAAGTCAGTTTTTAAAGCTTGGGAACAGCGTTTAGATTCTTCTGGGGTAATTCTTCACATCCTCTTAGATTGGTTTTACTGAATCAACTGACCTGATTCCCGTCTTTCACAGCTTAATTTCTTTTTGTATATGATATTGTCTAATTCTCTGCGCATGCTAATTTTCAATATATGATGCGTCTTTTCTGGTCCTCTTGGGTGTGACAGGATTACTTGGAAAGCAATGAAGGTGACCCTGAATTACTCGTTTTCATTCCGTAAGTTGTTATTTCTAAGTTTTTTTCTTTTAATCCTGACAATGTTGTAGTTCATCTTGAAGTTTGAACTTTACAGTTTATACTGGTATACAGAAAGTGTTCCTTGTCTGTTTCTGCCCACTGCTTTTCTTTAATGGTGGTAGCACAAAGAGTGATTTAGATAATTATTGCATCTGAATATGTGTTGCCTACCCGAGCCTTTTAAAGATATTAATTCTTTAGCATGAAGCTAGATCAGGATGGTGAAACGATTCTTTTTAAATGAAAACTCTGAACTTTGCTATTGATATACCCCATCTAACATGAATATAGCCCATTATCTTTGTAGGAACAAAAACTACGTCAAATGATTTTGTTGATGTATCCGTTTTAGTTAAATCTCTTTTTGTTTCATGAATACATCGACCACAACCCTTTAAGCAATGTTGGTTGTCCGTGTGATTGCATGTGTATTTCATATTTATGATAACTTTGTTGTCCAATTTTCATTTTTTACCCGTAAAAAGTTTGGTTCTTACAAAACCTTTGGTGCATCTGAATGAAATAGGTTTACTTCAGATGTCAAGATCAAGAGTATATGCATAATTGGTGGAGCTGATGGCACAAGTCCTTCAAAGATGAGAGCGTAAGTGCTTATACCAAGCAGATTGTTCTAATTGATAAATTCTTCATTCCTCTTGTTCAGCTTGTGAATTTTGTTTAGATTTTTTGGAATTGAATCATGTGAAGTGGTTTCTGCTTGTTGTATATCTCTACCTTATCTTTCTATCCCATCCTGTTGCTTCATTTTCTGTGTTGTTTATTGCTCATTTCTTTCCTCCTTATACTTTTGATGGAGGACCCGTCTGAAAAGTCACTGACTCAATTCAGTGTTGAAAATAATAGTTTCAGCGTTAAAATGATTTACCAGTATTTGTTGTGTTCCTTAACAAAAAAATGGATTTTAAGTGAAATGATCAAAACATGTATCTTAAAGAAAGTGGCTAAATGCATTATCCAGAAATCCTTTCCATGCTTAAATTTTTAGATGACATTAGTTTACCTTGATGGCCGTATTATAGGTTATCAAATGCTCATAGTTTACTTCAATACAATTTCAGCATGTAGAAATTAGAATGAACATTATCTTAAGTAATACAAATGCTGTGCCTAAATTTTCATCTGAAGTTCAGTTTCAAATGTAATCCTCACCCCCCAACAACAAAAAAAAGAAAAAGCGTATCCACCAAATACCTGCACCCTTCATTAAATATATGTTTTCATTAATTTATCCGAAGCCTGAACACTTTGCTTTAACTTGAATAGGTTCATCAATCGAGAGGGTATTGACTTTTCTGATGCTTCGCGCATGAACGTTGTTCAGGTATATCCTCATTAATGGTTGCTTATGATTAACTGACAATTAGACCGAGCAACTAATATGATAATTGCATTTTTGTTTCTTTAAGGAATGGGATTTGGTTGAGAATACACAGGGAGTACTGGAATACCAGACAAGGTAGTAGTTATCCATTTGTTTTCTTCCAAGTTCCAACCTTTTTTTTTTCTTGTTTGTTTGTTTGTTTTTTTTTTTTTTTTTTTGTGTGTGTTTTTTGGGGGGGGGGGGGGGGTGCTGTGATGTATATTATACATGTATTTAATATCTTTTCCAAATGGAAACTAGCGATGAAGCATGTTAACTTTTTTATTGCATCAGCAATCACTCAACTTGTGATTTGCATCCTTTGAGTTTTCTTGTGTCACCACAATCATTTATTAGTTCTTTTTATTAGATATTCTAAATTCCAAGGTGTGGCAAACATTACGTTGCACTTTCCTGACAATTTTGGTGGCGACACGAGTAAAATACAATATATTGGCTTCAAAGGCGAAGCCACCCAGGTACATCTGACAGCTAATTTGAGGGTTTTAAGATTGTTTATATTAATCAGAAATTTAACTCTCTTGTTTATTGTGCAGTTAAAAAGGGACGTTGTTGCCACTATTGTTTATGAGCTCAGGCCTAATCCTTCTGATCACAAGTAATTTACTATTGAAGCTTCTGCTATTTATGTTTTTAAACCTGAAAGAACTCAGTTGCTAGAAAAAGAGTCTGATTTTATTGAAATGGTAATTTGGGGTCGCTTACTTGCTTATGCGTCTCATTGAATACAGTTCTTAGGCGAAGTATCATGGTTTAAATCGTTGACGAAAAACCATGTGTTTCACATGCTTTACCTTGTCATAACGTTTCCTGGCTCTAATACTGATGATTTTCTTTTGTAGGACGAAAGCTGAAGGGGGTGGCGGTCTTTCTCATGTTGAATGAAAGAAACTCAGACAGATTATTTTCTTTTATCTCTCTGTTAACGCGTTTAAGGTCTTGAAAGAGTTTACAAATGGATGATACTATTCTGTACAAGCATGGATTTCTTTTCCCTTGTAAATGGCGGAGGGGATTCTATTTTAACTTTTAACTATTCAGCACTCTGGAGTCTGGTCCATCCAATTGCATGTGGATAATAATAATGATCAGGATCAGAACTGTTGTATTGAAATATCTGATCGTATCCTATGATGGTTTGGAAGAGTTTGCCAGGTCCTATCCTAATTCATAAATGATAATTAGGAGCAATGATCGATCTCGTATTAAAGTACAAAAAAAATGAAATCGTTGGGAAAACAGCTTAGATATGGTAATTTGGATTTTTTGTTGTTGTTGCCCTTTTTATGATAATGGGGCTGTATCCAGAGGAAATCCTTTTTTTAGTTTGGAAATTGTATTTCATCGTTCTATAACTTTTGGTAACCTACGATTTATTCAAAAATTCCTTAATTAAAGTACTTTCCTTCTCAATTTCCCGCAACGGGAGCATATTGCTTTTGTCAAAATGGAACTAGGTGCAATTTTCTTTAGTAGGGTAATTGATGCGATCGTGAATGGTTCAAATTTGATGACTTCTCTTAAAGGGGCAGAATCTGATTCAGCTTTGTACTGGGCTTTATCCATTTCCCAAATAATCGTCCACAACTATCGTGGCCTTATCATAGAATTATAAAAAAATTCGATGCAAGAATTACGTAATGCGCTAGCCACTCCGTTTTCCGCTTTTAGTCTTTCTTCGCTTCTTCACTCTGCTTTGCGCTTCCTCTTCGCCCGAAGCAGTTTTCTGCGCGCTTGCTAGCTGCTCATTGGCTTTTCCTGAGGCGAGTTATCTAGTTACGCTTCCTTGGGCAGAGCAAGCAGATTTTCTAATCTCCTTTTGCCTCTAAAGCTGTTGTTGTCGTCTTCTCCCTTCGCCGCTCACTTCGCCTTGTGGTCTTTTCTTTTGGTGAGTCCTATCAACCCCACTATGTTGGCTAAAGGAGTAACATTTAAAAAAAAAAAAAAAAAAAATCTCGAGGATGCATTTAAGTTAAACTCCATTTGTTGTTTAGCTTTCCTGAAAAAGGCATTGTTACTGTCGTTATATGAATTCTGGACAAACTGTTTACTACTAGATTGATATGTGCTATTCTTTTCAGCTAGACAGTTGTTTCAAGATGAAAATAAGGATGAATAACTCCTCTGACGTTGCAGAATTTCATGAATAAAATTTTCATCCACATTTAGATGCTGATGTGCCTAAATAATTTACTCTGAACATTTTCATTCGAAGCATTGTTCTGAATGACTTGAGAGTAGGAAATTTGTTTGCCTAAAATATCTTCCGCCATAGAGGGAGAAAGATGTTGCAATTATAACGCGCTATGGTGTGTCATGAACCAGGCAGGAACATTTCATTACAGAATCGTAGACGAAGATGCAAGTGTGTGGTAAAGTTGCAATGATGGGTTCGTGGCAACAATCTGCCCTGACCAAGATGCAGAATTTTCCTGGTAATGGCTGTGACAGTTATGGGTTTATACCTCAAGTAAAGCTTAATAATGTGAAGGCTTGTAAAGCATCATATCTCTCAGTCTCTACGCCTAAAATTGGAGGTAACTACACCATTTAATTGGTGGGATTTCATGTGACTGACTAGTATGTACTTCTAAAGATCAAACAAATATCTCAGGCTTAGAAACTTCAATGAATGAGTTGTATATTCTTTCCTCTTGTTTGGCGTTCAAGGTATTTGGTCTGCTGAAAAATTGAAGCCAATAATCATTAATTTTTCGGTCTTATGGGATGACATGGTATTTCCAGGTGATGGTGGCAGCTTTCTGGATTATGACTTGAGTGAAGCTGATCCCGAGGTTTATGCTATTATTGGCAAGGAGAAAAACCGGCAGTATAAAAGCCTTGAGCTTATTGCTTCAGAAAATTTTACATCAAGGGCAGTGATGGAAGCAGTTGGCTCATGCCTCACGAACAAGTACTCAGAAGGACTACCTGGCAAAAGGTAAATTTTCTTTCTTTGTTTTTTCCTACTTAGTAAATTAATGTTTCACTAAAAGCCGCCTCCCACTTTCACTCCTGTAATTGCATTGATTGGAGCCTTTTTATACAAGGTACTACGGAGGAAATGAGCACATTGATGAACTTGAAATACTATGTCAAGAGAGGGCATTGGCTGCATTTCGCTTGGATGGGAATAAATGGGGTGTAAACGTTCAACCCTTATCCGGATCTCCAGCTAATTTTGAGGTTTACACTGCAATTCTTAAGCCACATGATCGAATAATGGTAAACAATTTTCACTCATGATTTTTGCTGTTCCAAAATTGTGTTTCTGTCTTGAGTTTGTGCTGATACAAAATGATAATTTTTTCAGGGTTTGGACTTGTCCCATGGAGGACATTTATCCCATGGATTCATGACTCCTAAAAGGAGAGTATCAGGCACATCAATCTACTTTGAATCTATGCCTTATCGACTTGATGAATTGTCAGGTGCTTACATTTTTTTATTATATTTATAGCAAATATATTGGATTATCTGCAGGAAGTTTATTAACTTACTTTTGAACTGTAAACAGGCCTAATTGACTATGATATGCTTGAGAAAACTGCTAATCTCTTTCGACCAAAACTCATCATTGCTGGTGCTAGTGCTTATCCTCGAGATATTGACTATCCACGGATGAGAAAAGTAAGTCTTGTTTGTAAGCACTTTCAAGGACATTTTGTTTGTGATTAAATTTCTCCTATTGCGCTGTGGGATTCTTTTCTTGGCAAAAAGCTAATTATATCTGTTATGTATGGGAAGATTGCAGATGAAGTAGGTGCATTTCTTATGATGGACATGGCTCATATTAGTGGACTCATTGCTGCTGGTGTGCTTGCTGATCCCTTTGAATTCTGTGATATTGTGACAACCACAACCCACAAGGTTTGCCTCGGGACATTCTTAGTGACATGCTTTAACTTTTGGTTAAAAAATTTATCTACATTTTTCTAACAACTAAACCACATTTTATATTTAACTCGGTGGGGGTCTGTATCATGACTTGACACTTAAAATATTCTCGCGCAGTCTCTGAGAGGTCCAAGAGGTGGTATGATATTCTTCAAAAAAGATACTGTGCATGGTGTTGATCTAGAGTCTGCCATCAACAATGCCGTTTTCCAGGCCTACAGGTTAGATATTGGTTCTACTAGGGTCACTTTTTTCACTATTCTTGTTGGGAAGATGTTGTCTAGTATATTTTGTCATTTTGTGGCTATGAACTATGAAGTCAGATGTCAATGTCTCTACCTTCCGGGTTTGGTATAATAATATAACCTAAAACTATCTTTGTTCAGGGCGGTCCTCATAATCACACAATTGGAGGATTGGCAGTTTGTCTGAATTATGCCCAATCCCCAGAATTTAAGGTTTACCAAAACCAGGTACTTCATCTTTGATATTTTTGATGAGTCCGGTCCTACTTCATGGGCATATGTTGACATGGCTACAAATTTGAAGTGCGCCATGTAACTTTGATCTTGCAGGTAGTCTCTAACTGTAGAGCTCTAGTCTATCGATTAATTGAACATGGCTACAAATTGGTTTCTGGTGGAAGTGATAATCACCTGGCTCTTGTTGATCTGAGGCCATCTGTAAGCATGTTGCTCTTTTATATCAAATTTCCTTCATTTCAATGAAAAGTCTACATTACTGTGCTTGTCGATTGTATTAACCAACATTACATTTCATAGGGTATTGATGGTGCTCGGGTGGAGAAAATTCTGGACATGGCCTCTATAACTCTCAACAAAAATTCAGTGCCTGGTGAGACTAATGCTAATTGCCTACCATATTCTCTCTCAAATATTTATGACATGATTTTTACTTACGCATACGAATTATGGCATTGGCAGGTGATAAAAGTGCCCTGGTTCCTGGAGGCATTCGCATTGGCTCGCCTGCGATGACAACAAGAGGACTGGGAGGGGAAGAGTTTGTTCTGATCGCAGACTTCATTCATGAGGGTGTACAGATTACACTTGAATCCAAACGTTTGGCTCCAGGAACAAAGCTACAAGACTTTATGAGGTTTGTATCATCCTCTGAATTCCCTTTGAAAGACCAGATTTCAAGTCTGCGTGAGAAAGTCGAAGCTCTTACGACGCAATATCCAATTCCTGGAGTCTAAAATGGTGTATTGAGTACAATAACAAGGAGGCTATCGGAGAAATTTTTTGGGGGAAAATCATATATTTACGTGTTAGGTAATACTAATAAAGTATTCTCTGCCCCCACCAAAACGATCAAGCAGGGCAAATTGTATCATTTGGTTCCAAAAATGAGGTTTTTAATCATTGTTAAATTTTACGTTGACAGCGATTTACAGAACTGTATGTTCGGCAATCCTGATCCATCAATTCTGACGAAGCATCCTCATATAATGAATGATACTGTACTTTGATGGTTAACTCAATAATGCCATTATTTA
Source organism: Acacia acuminata (assembly GCA_019022655.1). Taxonomy (NCBI): domain Eukaryota; kingdom Viridiplantae; phylum Streptophyta; class Magnoliopsida; order Fabales; family Fabaceae; genus Acacia; species Acacia acuminata. The sequence goes on from JAFJYI010000015.1 coordinate 1,873,445, forward strand.
TTCATCAACCTTAGGTTTCAAGTACGACTGATTTTCAATAATGGATTTAGTTTTTATTTTTATTTTTTTTATAGATTATCGTATTGAAAGGAAAAGTCATTATCGAAGGGTGATGCTAGTTTAGAACAGTGGTTAGAGCGTTCAAAGTCAGCCTTTCAATGTGATCTACAAAATATGAGTTAAGTACACATAAGAGGAGTGTTGTCTCGACTTATGTGTATAAGCACTTATAAGCCCCCCAATCAATTCTCGATATTTGGCAACTCTATCTATTGGTGTTTATATTATTATTGTACAAAATTTAGATATGGATAGTTGATTCTTTAGTTAGTATGTTACATTTACTACAAGCAAATGTAACAAACTAACTAAATTAACTATCTATATCTAACTAAGTTTTGTACAGTAACAATATAAACACTAATATCAGACGACCAATGACTGTGGGTAAGGTACTGTGGAAGCTAGATTTCAGGATGGGGGACTCAACTTTTACAGAGCGTTAGGTTTGGTTGTCTCAGGAAGTATGGCATGTGATTACTGGTCAGGACCTACTTGTTGGATGTCCAAAACCTAAAATTTGAGTTGTTCTGATCTCACCGCAGTTGCAATTAGGCTTTCATAAAACATAATCCAAAAAAAAAAAATATCGCAATTTCAACGTATGGTTTTCCAAATTTGTAAAATGTAACTTGAAATGCAATTATTATTGCGAAAATTAAAATTTAGGACCTAGAATATATGATGTTTATTCGACAGTTAAAGTTGTAATATTCAGAAGAACTAATAACTGAAATATAAATTTAGAAATATTGAATTGCCCTTGATTAAGCTTCTTACATCCTCTCCTTGAATTTTATTTTCCAGGAAAATTATAACAGCCAAAATCATCTTCTTTTTTTGGAGTTTTAACTAACACCTACATAATCTCAAATTATCATTATTGTTATAAATATAATATTTGTGGATGTTCATATCTCCCGTTGTTTCCTATTTTCTCCCATTACTTCATATGATTATGGAATTACATTAATTATAGATTAGAGAGTTGTGCCTAAAAATAGAAGGCATAATGTATGTATTTTACACAATAGTGAATAGTGAATGCAAAATTACTCATTCTTACTTTCTACTCATTCTTCCTTCCTCCTATCTTTCCCTTTATTTTATAACAAATATATCATTTAATTATTACCATAGATATTGACCCATTCAAATCATTAATTTTTTTCCTGATTTATATAATCTTAAACGCGTCCTTGGAGTGATTTCGTAGTTCCTACGGGGTGGAGATGATGGGTCGGTCCATGGATTTTCTTTCTTTTTGCCGCATTTCGCTCAAAGGATTAAAAAGAGATAGTGCATCATGAGTATCTCTCCCCTCGGGAGGCAATCTGGAATATCATTCTCGAAAAGAAGATATAATATGTTATCTGGGCTTCTTTTTAGTATACTAACATTACATGGTTTTCAGTCAAAAAAAAAAAAAAAAAAAAAAAATTACATGGATTTTTATTTTTAAAACTCACATGAATGTATTTTGACATAAAAATAAAGGGGTTTACACTACCGTATTTGCGTGAGAAGAAGAAGATTCTTAACACATATGTATGAAATAGTAAGACCCACATCTTTTTTATAAAAAAAGGAAAAAGAAAAAAAGAACTCAGGCATGGAAATGGTGGAACCCACATCTTTTTATATATGACATGAGGATGCACTTCTCCTACAACATGAAAAATGTATTTCCCAAAAATAAATTATGAAAACCTCCTCAGAAATTTTTAAATTGCATATATTTTAAATTTATATATATATATAACCTTTCTTTAACATTTATAATAAATTATAAAAAAAATTTGAGTTCTCTTAAAATTATATATTGTTTATTTTAAATAAAGTTTGTGTCAATTTTAAAGGTTATAATTTTGAAAAAATTGAAAGAAAGATGTTTGTGCTTTTTTTTTCAATAGATACATACGTGGGAGAAAATATAGGAGGTTTAGTTAACAGCAAATTGGTATTTTTTAAAGTTTCATTTTGGTAATTGATACAGTCATTCCATAGTCTAGGTCATTCGTTCTAATTTTCTCATGAGCCATATTTTGGTTTTAAGATATACTGCCCAAATGAAATCAATCGTTGGGTCAGCTTGTTTAAGGGGAAAAAAAAGCGATTTTAACAAGTTAAACATAAAACAATCATAACTTGAATTAACTGTAAAACTAATCTAATTAGCCTATATTTAAAATAAAATAAAATAAAAACATTTTTCACATCAGGTTTACTTTACCAACGTAATTTTTTTTATTAATCTTAAACAAACGGGCCATTTAAGTCCTATAAAAAAAAACAAATTGCTTCCTTTTGTTAATTTAAAATTCTAATATAACATTAATTGTTAAAATAAATGACTTATGTTTCAAAATGTGGTATAAAAATGATTTGTTTTGACTCATTTATAATTTAATCCCTTAAAGATGACTAGTAAAACTTAATCCCCGTCTTAAATATATTTGCTAAAGCTGAAACAAGACTTTGTATGAATCGTTGTTGCCGTCAACAGACTCAATGCAAGATGACAACTAATCGCCAACCTCAACCTGAATGCTCCACCTTAATTTCCGTAGAAAGATATCCCCAATAGCTTCCAAGCTGAGCTAACTTTTTCCCACTTCTATGCCAAGAGTGCTAATAAATTCCACAAAAGGCTCGATCGAAGCCATCAATACAAAATGCCATGGTCGTGCGGTTGGTGGCAACATTTACTGGGGTTAAAAAGAAGACAAAACAGTAACAAGTAATATTTCTTTAATATAAAAACTAGACGAAAGGGGAGGGGGTAGTTCAAAATTTTCAAGTCTGGACAAAAGGTCCAACATCGAGTACTGAATCCGAAATATTAATTCCTAATAACATCATCACTGCTTCCACCTCAACACACTAAACCTATGTGGTTACTATTACAATAGGGAACAATAAAAACCCATCAACACCAACACACTAATAACATATCAACTTTGAGGTGATGCTTTCGCGACACCACCTTGTTGGGCAGCTGGAGCCGGTGTACCATCAGCAGAATACACTGGAGGTTGAGTGTAACCAGCACCATAAGAACCGCTGTTGTATGACGGAGGTGCCTGACCATAACCTTGACCACCAGGAGGAGCGCCATATGGCGGGGGACCATAACCTGGTTGCCCTGCAGAACCATATGGCGGTGGGGCTCTTGGTGGAGCAGATTCTGATTGAGCATAGCCAGAAGGGGGCTGGGCAGGAGGATATCCTGGTTGCCCTGCGCCAGATTGGCCATAGCCTCCTGCTGCGCTAGGTGATTGGGTGGACTGCCCATAAACAGGAGTGCCGCTAGGCTTTTGAGGTGGAGGGGCCCCGTAACCAGCTCCATAGCCAGACTGTGCTGGGGGTTGACTGCCGTAAGCTGCTTGAGAAGTTGGAGGCATCCCATAACCTGGCTGGCCAGTTCCTTGAGCAGGATAGGTGGCTGGGTTTGGGCTTGGCTGCTGGTTAGTACCATAACCTTGCTGGGCCATTGAAGTAGGGACAGCTGGAGGAGGCTGGGTTGAGTCTCCTTGAGCTCCATAGTTGGGAGCATGGCCCTCCTGTGTTGGGTTGCTGCCACTACCATAGTTGGAGGCTGAGCCATAGCCTTGCTGCTGATCATATGTAGGTGCCTGCCCATACCCTGACTGTGGTGGTGCGCTATACCCACCATAACTGTCCTGAGGATAACCCTGGCCAGGATGGTTATAACCAGACGAAGGTGGCTGACCATAACTATAAGCAGTCCCATCAGCTGCAGGGGGCGGACCCCCAGCATTTTGCTGTTGCTGTTGCTGTTGACCATAGTAATCATAACCACCACCCTGAGTTGACTGTTGAGGTGGTGCAGAGGACTGATCCCAATTGGAGGAATATCCACCAGACGACTGCGTAGGATATCCTGGATATGGTGGCTGAGGCATATTATATTGGGGTGATGGGCCAGAGTATGCTCCAGGCTGCACATAGCCATAGCCAGGTTGTTGCATAGGAGCACCAGGAGCACCCCAGCTAGTAGGTGGTCGGGCTTGGTAACCTTGTTGAGGATAACCACCAGACATTGATGGATTTCTAAGACGATTCTGCAGAAGAAGTGAACTGACAAATTAAAAAAATACAGTGAACTTGTCCCAAGGTGGCATGAAATTCTAAAATAGAGTGAACAATGCATGCAAATAACCATGTAAACACCACCAAAAATCAACATATAAGATACACAAGATAAAGGCATTGCCTTAGATTGACTAATTCCATACAGCATTAAAAGGGGTATAAAGGCCTACATACCGTACTGGTTCGTGATATAACTGAGTTACTCCAGCAGAAGCAGAACCTTTCCCTATTTCAAATGAATGGATACAAAGGAAAGCACAAACCATAGAAGCAGGCAAACACAATCTTTGCTGCCTCAAAAGGCATGCCGCAGTGTAGTATCCAATATCTCAAATAATAGTGTTTAATTTCAATTTATACATCAATTATTCAAAGATACTAAACAAGCTCATTGTTTGAGCCACTAAATATTAAACCAAATTAGACATATAGCATGCACTACAGCATCTGTAATGTAGAAGCAAACAAGAATCAAGATTAAAAGGACCATGCAAAACCATAGAAATAGTCCTAATCAACCTACCCACATTATCAACCCAAAAGATCCCACTTTTTGTGTTAGCACTTGTCATTAAATCAAATAAATATAAAATATAAATATTATCATTTGAACTATAAAATAATTCCGACACTCAAACTTCAGTGAACATTATAAGATTATAAGATAATCAATGTCACGGGGTGAAGGCCAGATGTTCAGCAGCACATGCCATAGCGAGCCTCACATTTGAAAATCAGATATCACTTGGCATAAGAAATAAATGAGAAATAATACTCTCAAAATAACATATCAATCTTAATTAACGATCAAATAGTAATTATAGCCCAAAAAAATTACACGGTTGAAAATAAGGGGAAAATAACAGTATAGGAATATTGAGCAAGGGTTCCATAATTGATGTACACAAGGTTGTTATGGCGAGTGTCAACGGATGAGTAGAGCCATAGATGTTAAATTGTTATTTCGAGAAATTAAGTGCAAAAGGTATGACATTGTCTTAAACAGTTCAATAGTTTAACACTCAATTCCATTATAGTTTATGGACAAAAATGGGAGATAAAGCCCTCGATAATGAATATCAAATTTGAGATTTAGAATCATACCGGGGGCATGCTGAGGGAACACCAACAAAGGGGTTAAATGTTGGTGTCACCATTGAGCCAATACACACTAACCCTACAATAGTCCCAATAACAAGATCAGTCATAGGATACACAATTAATAAGCACATAAGGCTTAGGCTGTAATCCCAATGTTTATTCACTTGGACCAAAATATGATGACATAATTGAAGGAGCCTTGATCTCCGCTAAATCCTACACCATAAATTATATGGACAAGCCACCTCAAGATAGCAGGGAATCCAGGAGAAAAACCAAACCACAATTAATAATCAAGCTTTGCTAGAGCTTGGCATCTTGTACAACAAAGTTGATAAATCCAATTCTTAAAAATCCATACAAAATATCCTGCTTGATTGATTTATGAATATATACATAAAAATGTATGTATATGTATATATGAAGACAATGATTGTCTATTTTGATTTTGCAGAGAACTATACAGGACCGCACACAAAGATACAAGACATAGGTAGCAAGTCAACTTGGAAGACCCTGCAAGGTTCACGTCCATCTGGGCAGAGACTATAACAACATACTTTTGTGGCATGTTAATGGCATTATCCTACTCAAACTAGGATAGATCATAAGCTTCAACAGAAACCAGACCTTCTCACAAACGTAACTACAGCAGAAGCTCATATCATATCCTTACTCAGAATTCCACTTGATAAGCTAAAGCAACTAAATGCGGAGATTATCAGTAAAACACCCTACATATATCAGTTTAAGAGTATCTTCTATTTATATGAAAGTATCCAGTGAGCAGTCCTGATATGAACGGGTATAGAAATAAGGAGGAAGCCAGCAAATTTAAAAAAGGAACCTGAAAATCCTGACATCACTGCTCTTCTGCTTCTGATATGAAGATAATAACAATAATACAGCACATGTATATTGCAAGCCAGCAGCCTCAATGTCTGGACTAAAAATTCTTAACTCCTAAATATCATACAGAATACTACAAGGTTGCTAAACATAATTGCTAATTACTATTACTAATGATTAATAAATGCAGACAAATGAAGAACACTAGCGCAAATAATGTAAAAAAATATCTTCAACATTAGATAATTGAATATTAATATTACTAAGCCTGTGTAACTGATTTTTTTTTTTTATAACAATACCACCAAAATAAAACAGATTACAGTAATCCAGCAGAAACATTGAAATAAACCACTGCGTCATTAGGATTATATGACAAAGTTCAGCATAATGTCACCAGGCACCAGGCTTATCTTTGCACAAGTATGCAAGATAATAAGAGTAAACAAATAAGCAAACACAAACATCAAACAGTATGAATGGAAATGCAAAATGCAACAGAATTCTGAAAAAATAGAATTGGCACATGGCAAACATGCTAACCAAGGCCAAATCAAACTCAAAGATCCAAGTGAAAATACCTCACTAATGACATGATTAACCAACTGTTTAGCGGACTCAATTTGTTCACTGGTTCCATCAATTTGTAATGTTCTTTCTGACGATGTGTCACCTGGGGGAAGATGCAATGGTATCACCTGAAAAAAAGGATACAGTACATTATAAAATAAAAATAAGCAAAGAAATTCTACAACTTTGGGACCACAAGTTGTTATAATAGCAATGACCACTGAGCTACAATCGAGAAACCAAGTGGAGCTAAATATTACATATGACTAAAAACAAACCTGAATTCTTGCTCCAGTCTGAGCTTGCATGTTCTTTATTGTTTCTCCTCCTTTTCCAATCACAAGTCCAACCTGGAGTCAAAAGTCATCCAAGCAAATAAGAAAAAATACAAAAAGAACGTTGCACAGTTTCAATGTGTGCACATGTGTGCAAATAGATGCATATATATCCTCAGCATACTTTATTATTTGGAATTTTCATCACAAATTGGTCAGACCCAGCTTGTCCAGTCAGTCGCCTAGCAACAATACCAGAACCTCCAGATTCAGCCTGCCACATAGAGGAATTTTAGTGAGTTGCTGCTAACTCCCTGCTGTTCTCATGCATATCATACACAAGCACTAGCAAATACTGGGAACTGTGGTGCAAAATAACCAACAAAAGATCGAAGCCTCAAATAATTTATCAGTAGCTATTCTAACTGGGCAGGAAAGAACCTCCAGACCGAGGCATTATTGGGTTACGCATTATAATTTTTTTTAAGAGATATTATTAGAGCGAGCAAGGTCAACCAATTTTCCAAGATCAAATCTAGATTCAACATTTCTATCAGCGATTGAGCAAATCCATAAAGAAGCACTTTGCAATACCTCGGAAAGAACTTCATTAATAAACTTCTCAGCAGCAGCAATTTGTTCAGGAGTTCCCATAAGTTCCACCGTCCTTGTTAGAGAATTTGGGTCTGCATCCATATCACGTGTAACTTGGATCTTCGCTCCAGACTGCGTTTGAAGATACTTGATTGTCTCCCCACCTTTACCGATAATAACGCCGACCCTACCATTCGGAATGTCTATCTTTTTACTAGTACCCTGATAGGCATAAGAAATGGGAGCAGCTGATGGGATTGAGTACTGGGGCTTTGCATCTGTTTTCAGAGAGATCAATCGAAACGGTGCATTAATACTGAGGGAGATGTGCTTCCAGGTCAAAGTACAAGTAATACTACCGCATAAATACAAACAATACCGGAAATAGATTGACATAAGAGCAGTCAGGAAACACGACTTCGGAATGATTCAAGAAACATAAAACCCTTGCTTAAAAGCCAAATATCGGACAGTACTGAGGGAGTCACGCTGGGTACAGTAAAACCCTTACCGATGGAATCAAATCCTGAAGCGCCGTTCTCGACCTTGGAACGCTTGGCATCCAAACCCGATGCTCCACTGCTGTTTAAGAGGCGAGCAGCAACCTCCTGAGCTCGCTGCTTGGCAAGCTCGATACCAGTTGCCGCCGGGGGCGGGACGCTGTTATAGGATGAAGGCGGAGCATGAGCCCCATCGGGAGATGTAGACACGATAGGCGCAGAGAAACCAGTGGACCTGTGAGTTGATTGAGAGAGCGATGGCTCTTCATACTTGCGCTTCAGAGACGTGGTATCTGTGCCCGATGAATACTGTGCTTCGTCGGCCATTAGGTTTCTTGCAGGATTGAGTGGAAGAAACCCTAGAGAGTCAGATTGAGATCAAGTTTGGTATTGTCGTTTTATATATAGTAGTGGTTGGAGGGATGCTACTGGCGCATCGCTTAGGAAAATATCATCACCTTTCGTGTAGGAAATTTTTTTATTTTTTTCAAACGAAATAAATAGGGAAAATTACGTGCAGGTCCTAAAATGACAAAAAATTATAATTATGTCCCTTAAAATCACCAAATTACACATAAGTTCCTAGGGACTTCTATGTAATTATTTGTGAATGTAAAATTACCATATTGGACAAGGAAAAAAATGCATAAATCACTGAAAATTGCTCAGTCTGTCATCTCCCTCTCAACAGATTCGACCGAGAGCCCTTCGATGTCGTTCAACCGAGAGCCCTGCGACAGCGTTCGAGCGAGAAGGAAATTAGCGTCTTTGTTTTTCCCCCTTCCTTGTTTGTCGCCGGTGGGATTATGCGAGACTCCATGCATCTCTCATTGTTGTGGGTGCTATTAGTGTAGGAAATTTCTTCCTTCATTGTGTAAGTGAGTTTTTCAATCAAAGTTTTTTAGGGTTATGTGAAATTGTAATTTTTGCTTCCTTCCTCTTATTACTCTTAGCAAAACGAATTTATGATCCATTTCTTCATTGCTGTGCAAAACAACTCTTTGATAGAGTTTATTATTGGGTATTTAAGACATGGAAACCAGCGAGAAAGAAAGGACCAGGATACTAACTGAAAAGTGGAAGATATTGGGTCTCTTTTGCATCAGGTACCTTTACATTTGTTTTGGGTTAATATTCCCCGAACTATGTAGTGGTTATATCTTCTTTGCTCATTGTCTATAACATTGGCGTTTTGGAAATTTTTCTATTACTTATGCTGATTTTTGTTATGATTATTGAAGCTTGGTGGTTAGTTGAACTTTGATTGATAACTAACTAGGAACCTTTAATTTGGAGAAAGATTATATTGGAAAGATTGCTATGTTGAGAGGCAAGGTGCACATCACGTGTTTGATGAAATGTTCTAGAGGGAAGATGGGTTATAGTCTCAATTAATAGTTGGCTTTATTGGTGGAATTTGTTCAAATTTATAAATGGTGTGGCGTTATTTTATTTTCATATTGATAGGTAAATAAGAGACTTCAGTAATGCTTGGAAGGGTATTGCTTACCAGTAAATAAGAGACTTCAATAACGCTTGGGATGTTAGTTTTGAGTTGACTATGAACGTTTATAAAGTGTTTTACGAGAAATTAGGTGGCAATGGGGTAAGAGATTTGAGATTGAGAAGCTTGATGCTATTATTTGAATATTGATGCACATAAGGTGTTTGTTAAAAGGTTAGAGGGGAAAGTAAAGAACAACGATAGTGTATAGTTGAATGCATCTAAAGTGATAACATAGTGAATGACCTAGAAATGAGAATTATGATAATGATGCATATATGAACAACTACTAAACTATATGCATTGTGTAAGAAGAATTCAAAGTCAAGGAGTGAATGGCTAGCCGACGTGTAAGAACAACTATTAAACTATATGCATTGTGTAAGAAGAATTCAATTATGTTGACGTGGAAAAAAAAATTTGTTCATGCAGAGAGATTGCTTCCATAAAATTCTTCGAAGAATTAAACCAGCACTATTTGCTAAAGGAAGACAAATTCCTGACCAAGTCAATTAGGCCAAAGTTCATTTGCAATGTGATACGTAAGCATTTTTGGTTCATTATTGAGCATTAGTTTCTAATTTTTGGTTCATTATACATGACATTTTTCATTTCAGGGATTCTTGTGGTGTCCATATTCTATCATGGTTACACAAATGAGATGGCTCTCCCCAAGACAAAGAAGGGTATACTATGACTAATTTATCTCATGATCAACTGCGGTAGATAAAGCTTGAATGCTTATGGTGGCTTGTATCGCATGAGAAAAACATATATGTGCAGAAGGTGCTTTCCCGACTGCCAAGCAACCAACAATCGAAGAAGAAGAAATAGAGCTATAGTTTTATTGTAAAGTAGTTGAAAGTATTGGCTTTCATATGACCTTATTTTGCCAATGTCTATAATTGGAATTGAATGTACCAACTTTGCACAGCCTTAGAGCAAATACTAACTACTTTTTAACTAGCCTTAGAGCCAAATGTACATTAGCAACAGGAAATGCTATATTAAAACTTGACTAAATTAATAATGTGTTTCTCAATAGGAGAATTTTTTATTGCCCTTAAACATATAGAAGTATGCTACATGCATGAATGATGTTAAAATTGTTTGACTTACTGCCACTTTGTGCAAAAAATTAAATCTTTGATTCTGAATTTGAGTGCTGTTGGTGGTTCTTCATTATTCTAAATTGACATTCAGTTGCATAAATCTGTTTGATACACATTCTCATCTTTCTTCAAAGATCTCTAACACCTACAACTTGTTTCTTTTTGTCACGCAACGTGATTTGTGGGGTGCTTTGGAGTTGTGCTTTAAAAATTCTGCATTGTAGCTCGACTGATACTTGGGTCGAGTTGCATACTGTTGCCATTATTGGATTAAGATTTATGGAACTGGTTGTTGTTATAGTGTGGCATAGTGTTTTGTGATTTTACGCCAATAATTCTTTGGAAGTGAATTCTTTGGGTTGTTATTGGATTTCTGTTCTAGTAGAGTTTGATATTGAAAAAAATGAATTCTTGGTTAGTTTCAATAAGCTTTTGTTGTTGAATTTGTATTGAATCTTTGCATTGATTTCTAGAATCTTATTTGATCTAAGAATTCCAGATCAACTGATACACACTCAATCATTGATTATCTCATCAATTGTTATTGAGTAATTACTACTGTGAGAACTTCTGTTTGAAATTTCAGATCTGATTGGCTGTTATTTTAGCTCATCTCATGATTGTTACTGTTGTTTTCTTGGGTTGTTGAATCTGTTGTTAGAATTGTGAAAATCTGATGCATGTGCACTTAGTACTATCATTAGTACAAGTCTGTTGTAGTGATTGCTTATTTTGCACTGAAAAGAAAAAAAGAGAAGGCAAAATCTTATGCATGTTTGCTGGTGTAGTTCAAAATCTTAAGGATGTTATTTTGCTACTGTGCCTCAATGCTTGCTTGCTTGACCTTGGTGAATTCCTCAAGTTTAGTAGCTGAAATTGGAATTTGACTTGTCATCATTTGTGCTAAATCGAGGGCCCGAAAGGTTTTCATCAATTTGGAGCTAAAGCCTTAGCTTAGGGATTTTGTTTGTTTTCATTGGTAAACTCATTGGAATTTTGGTAGAAATTCACGTATGCATTGAGTTGAGCTTGCTAGAACTTAAAAACATTTTTCATTTCTCACGTCCAGAGGCTATTTATAACAACAAATGGTATATTTACAACAGAAAAAGCCTATATTAACAATAACCTTTGAAAACCTAGATTTTTTTCATTTCTCACGTCTAGAGGCTATCTACAAAAACAAATGCTATATTTACAACAGAAAAATCCTATATTAACGGCAACCTTTGAAATTCTGGACTTTTTCATTTCTCACATTCAAGACCATATACAACAACAAATGTTATATTTACAACAGAAAAAACTATATTAACAACAATCTTTGAAAACCTGGATTTTGTTCGTTTCTCACGTCCAGAGGCTATCTACAACAACAAATGCTATATTTACAACATAAAAAGCCTATATTAACAACAACCTTTGAAAACCTGGGTTTTTTTTCGTTTCTCACGTCCAGAGACTATCTACAACAACAAATGCTATATTTAAAACAGAAAAAGCCTATATTAACAACAACCTTTGAAAACCTGGATTTTTTTTCATTTCTCAGTCCAAAGGCTATTTACAACAACAAATGTTATATTTACAAAAGAAAAAGCCTATATTAACAATAACTTTTGAAAATCTGGATTTTTTTCATTTCTCACGTCCAGAGGTTATTTACAACAACAAATGCTATATTTACAACAATAAATTCACGTATTAACAACAACTTATTATCTCCTATCAGAACTTTTAACTAAACGTTCGATCATCACATTAACTAGAAACCAATAAAAACATAGTAGTCCCTCTGTTACCTTCCCAAAAAATATAGCACAGTGTTATTAACCCTACCCAACAACATGAAACCCAACTTCAATGGTAAAGATGATATCTTTAGCAAAATCTTAGCATTACTTACCTAGGTACCAGCTTATATTCCACTAATGAGCTCAAACTTCAACCCTCTACCAACCCTTCACTCTCTAAATGTAAAGAACATACACCGACAAAATAAATTATTCAACGAACATAGAATAGATGACAGCTGCAAAAACTGAGCTTTGCCTAGGATATGAAAATATCACTTACTTGCCTTCTACGTCGGAGATTCGATCGACTTATCTTACTTATGTGATTTCTGTGTTTTTACCTTTTTGACGAAAGCTATCTCCCACACGCAAGTTTGCTCTGTTTGTTTCCTTCCTTTTTTATGCTAAATCAATAAGGTCTTTTCTAATATGAATTAACATCAAAAAAGTTCCTAGGGACTTCTGTGTAATTTGGTGATTTCAAGGGACTTTATTGTGATAAATCCTCTTCCTTGGGACCTGCGCGTAATTTTCCCAAATAAATAACCAATAATTTTTTTTTAATACAGAATAACCTATAATCAATACTCTGCATAGAAGAAAGCATGTTGGGGGAAGAAAAAATTATGATAGAAAAATATCAATCATGGTTTGTTATACAGGATAGGATATTGTCACTACCAATGTCATCATTACCTTTATCATTTCTCTCTAATTCTGATCTAACGGTGAAAAAAATGGTAGTAACCAAAATTGATAGTGACAATATCTTATCCCTCGTTATACTATTGAATTTAGTTGAATATATAAATAGTTAAAATTATTATTTTTTTCAATTACATTGTTGAAATTTTTATGTAAATTAGTAATATGATAAGTGGTTTGGGAATATTATTAAAAATGACAGAGACTCGTGAAAACAAGTAAATATGTGGAGCTAATGATTTAAATTCTACCTAATGATGATTATTTATTTCCTACTATCACTACTAAAAAATAAGGAAAGAGTGACGGAATTTTTTCCGTAGCAAATTCAGGTGATTTTACGAACAAAGAAATTTATTCCGGTCGTAAACAAACAAAGAAATTAGCGACATAAACAATGATCGATCGGCCGCAAAGGGGCGGCCTCTTGTGTTGGTTTTTGCGACGGATCACATATCCGTCGCAAATTTGCGACAGATCACATTTGCGACGGATATGTGATCCGTCGCAAAAGGGCGGCTTTTTGTCACTTTTTGCGACGGATAACAGATCCGTCGCAAATTTGCAACGGATATGTGATCCGTCGCAAAAGGGCGGCCTTTTTGTCGCTTTTTGCGACGGATCATATATCCGTCGTAAAAAGTGACTTTTTTGCGACGGACTTGATTCCGTCGCAAAAAGAAGAGTTCATTAATGAACTCCCCCCCCCCCGGCGCCCTCACCTTCTTCCCAGTCCCCCGGCTCCCCGCGCCCTCGGCCCCCGCCCGACCCCCGGCTCGTGGCCCACCACCGTCCCCTCCTCCCCTTCCTCGGCTCCTCCCGGCACCCCACCTCTCCTCCCCTCCCTCGCTCCTCCGTCGTCCACCACCCTCAGCTCCTCCTCCGGTTGCCTCCCAGTCACCTCCAATTTTGCAGGTTTTTATTTTATTTTATTTTAACACTTCTAAATACTTTCATTACTGAGATAAAAAACCATTGTAGGCACTTTGCGCGTACAAACAAATCCTAGTACTAAGATCTTCACAAGGGAATTATCAAACAAATCCTAGCACTTCTAATTTTGCAGGTTAGCTTGAAGTATATTTTTTGCTTATAATTATATGATATCTATGTTAGGTTTGCCTTGTTACATAGTGGAAATATGTATGTTGGCGTAAGATTATCAATTACATCGAGTTTAGATTGTTTTTTTGTTTTAGTTTTTTCTTTGGCTGAATCTATTAATTACATAAAGATCTTGATAATCAATGTGTTTATTAATTTGGATTATACTTATTGTGTGTAGGAGATTCCATGATTTTTTTAATTATTGGGTTTTAATTATTTTTATTTAGGGTTTTGATTTTTTTAATCTTGCATTATTTTTTGGGACGAAAATAAATTACAAAAGTAATTTTTACAAGTAAACATAGTTAATAAACGTATAGAATTATTTTATGTGAAGTTTTTTCATTTCCATTTTTGTTTTTTTACAAAAAATTGTATTTTGTGTTGTTTCCATTCCAATTTAGAATATATTTGTGGGTATAAGTTGAGTTGACATCAATTTTTATTATATAATTTATTTAGCACTTTCTATGTTAGGTGAAAGTATACCCTTTTTTTTTTAATTGAAAGTTTGTACTTTCAAGGCATTTTTAGTATTTTCAATATTAAATCTTTGTAAATTTATTAATTTTTGTTTGGAAAGGTAAGTTTGCAACATAAACTCACGCTTAAATGAAAAAAGGAGCAAAAAATAGCAATAAATATTAGAAGGCGTAAAAATAATTTGTAAATTGATAAATTTTATACTAAATACTTATTCTGTTGAATTGACCACTTTTATATATTTGTGGCATGTTGAGATGTTAATTAAGTTAGTAACTGAACTAGCTAGGAAATATGGAAGGCAACCATGATAAAAGTTGGATGTAAAATCGTCTAACTGAGAGAAGACAACTAACTCAAGCATTCTTTGCGAGTTTGAAAGAGTTCATCGAATTTGCTTTGGCACATTCACCTAATTCAAGTAGGGAGATCAGGTGTCCGTGTGTCAAATGTAGGTTCTTAAGATTTCAAGATTTGGAGGAGGTCAAAATCCATTTGTGTAAAAAGGGATTCATGAAGGATTATGAGTGTTGGGAATGTCATGGCGAAGTCCGACAGACACCGACACCGAGTGGTTATTACGGGGACAGTAGTCATCGAGACAACCTTAATCAATATGAGCAGTTAGTTATGGACGCTGCGGGACCGTCGATCGGCCAATATTTCGATCTCGTTACTCATGTTGAACCGTCATACATGGGATAGGAGACCGATACACATAGTCAACCATCATACATTGGAGAGGATCCTCATCCGGAAGTCGATAGGTTCTATAAAATGCTTCAAGAAGCGCAACATCCGTTATGGGAAGGTAGCGAACACTTTAAGATAGTGAATATTCATCGCTATCGGCTACCCTAGCAACACTAAGCTTGAAGACTGATCACCATATGAGTGAGAGGAATTACAACGAAATGATGCGAGATCATAAGCAAGGTTGTTCCCAAAGACAATAATTTGCCGAAGGATTTTTACCAAGCAAAAAAAAAGGTGAAAGAGCTTGGGCTTGGATGTGAAAAAATCCATTCTTTGTCCTAGAGGATGTATGTTGTATTACAAGGATGATGCTGAGATGACCAATTGTAAATTCTGTGGACATGATAGATATAAAGTTGTGAGGAAAGGAAGGAAAATGACCCGTCAAGTGTTAAGCAAGATGTGGTACTTTCCTTTGGTGCCCAAACTTCAGAGATTGTATGCATCAGAACAAACAGCTGCTCACATGAGATGGCATCGGGAGCATCATAGGGATGAAAACTTTGTGACGCATCCATCCGATGCCGAAGCTTGGCGTAAATTTGATGAGGCGAATCATTTATTTGCTATGGATCCCCGTAATGTCCGTTTTGGTCTATGTTCGGATGGGTTCGCTCCTTTCGACAATACGGGCAGGACTTATTCCTGTTGGCCTGTCATTGTGACATCATACAACCTCATACCTTCTATGTGCATGAGAAGAGAGTTTTTGTTCCTTAACGCGTTAATCCCTAGGCCATCCAACCAAAAAAAAAAAGATAGATGTGTACCTCCGGCCTTTGATAGACGAGTTGAAGATGTTGTGGAGTGAAGGGGTTCTTACGTATGATATATCATTAAGTCAGAATTTCACCATGATGGCTGCCTTAATGTGGACGATAAATGATTTCCCTGCATATGGGATGTTGAGTGGCTGGCAAATGTCGGGAAAGCTTGCATGCCCGGTATGTCTTGAACAGAACACGGGTTATAGCTTGGAACACAGTCACAAGGTCTGTTGGTTTGACAGGCACCGGCGATTCCTACCCCCCGATCATCTGTTTAGGAGAAATAGAAAAGACTTCACGCGGAATGTTGTCGAATGAGCAGATCAACCTCATCGTTTAAGTGGCCAAGAAATATGGGACATGGTCAAGTACATTCAAAGTGTCGAAGAGGGGGCTACTTCCAGCAAACCTGAGGGATATGGCGTTCATCATCATTGGAACAAACGCAACATCTTCTAGGAACTACCATATTGGAAAGATCAATTGTTAAGACATAACCTCGATGTCATGCATATTGAGAGGAATGTGTTTTGCAATATTCTGTACACCGTGATGGACACCAAGGGCAAGACGAAGGACACAATCAACACAAGACTGGACATAGAAGCGATTTGCAGAAGGCCTGTTTTGCATTTGATGAAGAATGACACGGGACGAATTTCCAAACTTAGAGCGCCGTACACATTCAACAAAGAGCAAAATTTAGAATTATTGCAATGGGTTAAAGATCTGAAACTCCCAGACGGTTATGCGTCAAACTTGAAAAGATGTGTCAACATGCACGAGGGGAAGTTATTCGGGATGAAGAGTCATGATTGTCATGTTTTTTTCCAAAGATTGTTGCCGTGGGCCTTCAAAGCATTACCGAAACATGTATGGTCTATTCTGACGGAATTTTCCAGGTTCTTTAGAGAAATTTGTGCTTCTAAGCTTAATGTTGAAAAGTTACGACACTTGGAGGCAAGCATGCCAATAACACTATGCAAGTTAGAGATGGTGTTTCCTCCTAGCTTGTTTGACTCAATGGAACATTTGCCCGTTCACTTGGCCTACGAAGCAAAGGTAGGAGGCCCGCAACAATATAGATGGATGTATCCGTTTGAGAGGTAATATATATATTTCTTTCACGTGGTTATTAATTGACCGACATGGTACTTTAGTTTATAAATATCCTCTGATATTCCATTGTAGGTTTTTACGCACACTTAAGCACAAGATCAAAAATCCAACCCATGTTGAAGGATCTATCGCTGAAGCATATCTAGTCGAAGAGGCCGCTAAATTTGCGTCATACTATTATCCCCCTGAAATGATGTCAAGATGGAGAGGGGAACCTCGCAACGATGATGCCGGTGATACGAGGGATCAAAAATCAATATTTAATTATCCAGAGCGAGTCGTGGGAAAATGTTGGAGGTCAACTCTTGACAGAAGAGATAAGCAAGTAGCGGAGTGGTACATTCTAAACAACTGTGAAGAGGCCGCCGAGTACTTAAAGTAAGATTTTTTTTTTCTTTTTACTATTACGCTAAGTATTAAAGTATTAACTTCAGTTTTTTGTTACAGTTACTTCTCTAATTGGGTCCGATCGGAAAATCCTTCAATGTCGGTGTCCCAAGTTGATCAATTCACGAACTCTGAGTTTCCCAAATGGTTTCGATCCTATTTCGTGAGATCGGAACCCAATGAAGTTGCGTGGAGTTTATCTTATGGAGCTGCAATTAGTGTTACTCAATGCAACAAATATATAATCAATGGGTATCGATTTTCAACTGTTGAAGCGGATGCAGGTACACTATGTTGCAATTACGGTGTTTGTTGTCGAGGTGACCAAGTTGACGGGGTGAAGACTAACTATTATGGGAAGTTACGTGACATAATTCAGCTGAGTTACCCGTGGGACAAGGTGGTGACCCTTTTTAAATGTGAGTGGTTTGATAACAGTTCGCGGGGGACAAAAATGGACAAACATGGAAATATTGAGATCCACTGGACAAGGAGATATACGGTTGGTTATGACCCATTCATCATTGCCCAACAGGCAGAACAAGTTTACTATACATCATACCCCACATACCGCCAAGGGTGAAGGGGAGTTATTAAAACCAAAGCACGAAATATTATACCAAAGTCGAAAGAGCCGGAATCAAATGACGATATGGCTGAACCGTTCCAAGCTGATGTGGAACATGTACTGCCCATAAACATCTTCGACGATGAAGTACCAAGCAATCTCTTTGATTCTCGTGATTTAGAATTGATTCCTATACAAATTGACGATGAGGAATCGACGATGAGGCGAAGTGATTTACTCTGATAGTGAATCTGAGTTCGACGATTATGAGACTTCAGAAGAAGATGTGCAAGCAGATGTCGATGAACAAGAATCGTCCGGTTGATTTGTGTTAGTTCTTTGTTTATGACAATCTGTTAAACTACATACTTTGTTACTTCGCTACTATAATATTATCTAAATATCTATTTTTTTTTTTGACATTATGTCTATAAATGGTCAAAGATGAAGCATTCAGGAGGACGTTCAGGTAGTGGACGTGGTAGTGGTCGAAGCCGACCCCGTCCTATAAGAGGGGGTAGGGCGACGCCATCTCGCTCCTATGGAGGTAGAGGGCTCAACGCTTCCCCAGAGGTGCCACCATTTAATATGTCATCTTCACCGTCGGGTTATTTGTCATCTTCTTCACCGTCAGTTTATACGTCATCGTCACCGTTTACCCCCACTGATCCACAGCAAAGGGGACGACAGGTTTACTTCACCATTTTTGATTGATTTACATATGTTTAGTTTCCTGAAACCATCTATGTACAAACATCTTTAATATTTCACATTCCTTGCTTAGCACATTGCGTCGCCTCAGAGCCACGTCGGGGAAGAAGGTAGTTCATCCGATACACCAATATGGGGCACAACAGATCCTTCGACAGGGAAGCTTTGGATCTGTCCTGACAGCGACGAGTAAGTCATGCCAAGTTACCAGTAATGTTACAAATTCCTTCTCTAATTGGTTTGTATGCTAATATTTGCATGATGTCCTCTGTCTTCAGCATTGTGCCTCATAATCAGGTGGGGGATTTCATCTCGGCCCAATTATTCCGTAACTACAATCAACCTTGGGCCAAGTGGATAGAGATTCCTAAGGACAATCGAAATGCTTGGTTCAATGAGTTCTTGGTAAGTTATTTGTTTTATGGTTATTAATTAAATACTTTTAAAATTTGGAGCACTAATTGTTCGTTATTGATTTTCAGGATAAACATATGACGTTGTTCGAACATCGTGAAGATCGAAAAAAGCTTATAACCACGGGCAGCCGGTGGTTGTCTCAAAAGCTTTATTCATCGAGACAAGTCGCAGGCAAGAAAGATTGGCTTCCACAGCAGACAGCAGACGAATTATTTGACAATTGGACCACCAATGACAAGTTTCATAACACAAGTGCGAAAAATAGGGAAAATAGGGCCAAAATGGAAGGACCGTCATATGTTGGCGGCTCCATTCCAATTAGTGAGCATCGACAAAAAATTGTAAGTACACGTTATTTTCTATTTAGGTATTCAATATTTTGTACTTTGAAGTAATTAATTATGATCATCATTTGCGTTTGCAGAGAGAGTCTGGGGAAGTTCCTGCAGAATCAATTGAGTGGGTTACCTTTGAGCGGACCCATTCCCGACAGTTTGAAGGGAGTGAGAGGCAATGGATTAACCCAAGGGCACAACAAGTAGCGGTTAGACATTTATTGCCTTTATTACTTGTTTTATGCACCACCATATTTATTTCATTTTACATGTCTTATTTGTTATGTATTTTTGTACTTGTAGGAAACCTTTCAGAAGCTGTCGCAGGAGAGAGACTCGCAGCGTGCAACTGACCCCTCATCCTCTCAGTCCGATAACGAGAGTCTGTTCTTTGAGGCTACAGGCGGATTTGACAAGAAAGAGTGAGTCTTTAGATACGGTGCCTCTGCCAGCCGACGAAAGAAAACAAAGCGCTCCTCATCTGGCACTCAAGGTGTTTCTTCAGGTAAACTTAATACATTTGATATTGATAATTTCCATTATCTTGTCCATTCAAATGAAGTCCAAATAATAAATGTACTTCATAATATTTTTGCAGATGAGATGAAGAAGATGAAGGCTTTGTTGCAGGAGCAAGCAACACAGATGACTCGAGAACAGGAGATGATGAGGGAGAAGCTGACTTAGGAACAAGAGATAATGAGGCAGCGGATGATTGAGGAACAAGAGATGATGAAGCAGCTGATGATTCAGGAACGAGAGATGATGCGAAGAAATGCGGATGATTCAGAACGAGAGATGTTGCAAAGAGCAGATGACTAAGCAAGTGGAGATATGAGGCGGAAGATGCAGCTTCAACTCAAGTCCCTAATGAAAGACAAGAGTTCGGGTCACTTGGTGATGATGACCATCTTTGGTGATGATGATGATCACAATCTTTGTTGTTTAGACTATTTTTTTTGTATTTGCTCTTTGCAACATTATTATATATATTTTGTTTTCTCTATGTAAACTCTTTATAATTGTTATTATATTCATGGTACACTACTTTTTGTATTCACTTTTCTTTAAAAAAAAAATTAAAATTAATTTTTTTAAAAAAAAATTATTAGTTTTGCTATGGAAAATAATTCCGTAAAATTCAACAATTTGCTACGAAACAAAATCCATAGCAAATTCAAAAATTTGCTACGGAATTTATTTCCGTAGAAAATTGTGAACGGATAGGGATTTCCGTCGCAAATTGCGATGGATTTTGCTTTTTTTTTTTTTTTTTTTTTGCTACGGACAAATTCCCTAGCAAATCCATTTTGCTACGGAATTTTTCCGTAGCAAAAATTGATTTTTCTTGTAGTGTATTATTTGATGAGATGACATTAATTTTTTAATGCATCGTAAGTGAAGTATTTTCCTAATTTGGCTGCGTATAAATGAAGGTGATTTGTTTTATCTTGTGAGGAAATTGCTGGTGATATTCTTTTTACAGTTTTAAGGTTAAAATGATTTTTTAGATTCTACTTTTTCTTTTTCCTTTTTTGTATACATGTGGCAAGCATAGCTTGAAAGAATCCTATTAAATAGGACTACCTACTTAAGGAGAACCCCTCCATAGCAAAATACATGTCCATCAAAAACTCTGATTGGCAACACTCTTGCACTTTTGGGAGGAAAAGTATTTGAGGATCATCTAATTGAGCCTCCCTAACAAGCTTATCCGCACACATTAAAATTTCCCTGTAAGCATGGCGTACCTTCACAGATCAATCAGCATATAAAAGATTTCTGGTTTCTTCAATCAAGATCCTGTATGGATGACTATCACCACTTTCCCTGAGCAAAAAATTGATAGCTTCAAGTGGATCAAAGAACAGTTGTATACTCCTCAAGTTTAGCGACTGAAAGACTTCAATACCTGTTTTGATTGCCAAAACTTCGGGCATCGTGACCGGGTATAGCCCAAGTGCCTTTTCAAAACCCATAACCTGTTACACCTCCACCGGCCTCGCCCTTTCGGGTGGCGGGTTAGAGGGATTCCTTTTAAAGATTACCTTTCCCTTATTATTGGTCCATTTAAAGTTAGATCAGAGTACGCGTAGCAGAGCACAGGATCGGTTTGGACAAACTACGTACTGGTAAAAAGTAAAAGTCAACAAAAAGTAAAGTCCCCGGAGGGTTAAGTTATAGTCATCCGACAGTCAGTATCCAGATAATAAGCACAGACATCCAAAATATAAAATACAAAACACAATAGGGCATCCCCTATCCTTCATCTGCCCAGTCATCACTACCTTTGCAAAAAGGCCTTTATCAGTCAGGCACGATCCCCTGTGTCACCACAAGCTCCTGAGGTCCAATAGTGGCCCCCAGAGTAACCGTCAATACTCAAGCACTATATGTGATATGTGTATGCATGCAACCACATGAATATGTAAACATGGATAAACATGCCAAACATGCCACAATATGCAAACAAACATACACACAACAACACGTCTTCGCACCGTTGGGTCGCCTTACCAAGGCAGACCTCGGAATTACCGGAATCATCAGCCCGTCTCCGTTGAGTCACCACGTAGGTCGACCCCGACAGGCACCCTCAGCGCTAGGGACACATCACAAACATGATCTGTATGCATATTTGGCAAACAATACAAAAACACACATATGGCAAGCAAGTACATACATCAAACACATAAGAGTCACGGAGTAAAGAGGTTACTACCTGGTGTGGTGGATACCGTTTTCACTACCTTTTTGCTCTGTGGCCCCTCTAAAAGTACCTTTTTGACCTAAAACATTAAAACACACCTTTTCGAGTATACAAAAATGTCCTTACATCATATTTTTGCTAAATCCGAGCCCCTCATAGAATTTCCAGAAATTCACTGTTTCTGTCCCAACTTCCTAGATTTTTAATAAATTCCAAAAAAAATCATATTGACATGAGACTAGAGCCATCTGATCCGTTAATAAGTCTATTTTCCAGTAAAAATATACCTAGGCCATAAAAGTACAAATATTTTGGCGTGTTTCTTGTTTTATCTCCTCTGGTCCAGATTCACGTCACTGTCTTGACCTCTTTTTCAACTATTTATTTCACATAGTAAATCTTATCCAAAACCATCGTATTATATATGTAAACAAATGCTCCAGATGTCTAGTTTCTCCATAAAAAGTTTCAGATCAAAAAGACTTCATTTACCCCTTCAAAAACGCGTTAGAAGGGTCGCTGTCCAGATTCACTGAAGTTGGAACAAGCCCTCTTATGGGGTTTTCGGTGTTTTCGGCTTCGGTAACTTTAACCATAGCTATTCCCTATACAAAAAATCATTCCAGAGACTTTGAAGACCTTAAAAATGTAAAAATCCAGCCCCAAAACCAAGCTTCTACTATTTGCACGATTTTTCCTTTCATAAGAACATAAAAAGAAGAAGTTGTCGGTGTTACCTGAGATCGGAAGACCGGTGAATGAACTTGGAAGCTTGAGCTTAGATCCCTAACTATGGTGGCTGATGGATTTCTCTTGGATGCTCTGGAAATTTCGTGGCTAAGGTTGAAAAATGAGGTCAAAACACCTTTTTAATAAAGGTGAATTTGATCCGGTTGATCTAGAATTAACTGGCGTAAATAACTGTCTGGAATTCATCTGGCTTTTGGCTTATTTTCCAAGTAAATCCAGATTTTTCCAGAGGCTCCCAGGTTCTTACCACGTGCTCAGCCTCCTCCAGAAAAATATCTAGATTTTTACCTGCTTTTGGGGCAAATTACGCGTTTGGCCCGAAACTTTTGAAAATGCCGGTTTTTGGCCCAAAACTTTTTAATAATTACCAATCTTGGCCCCAAGTTTTTTCTGCCTAAAGAGGACACATGTGGCCCCATTTTGGGCCCACATGCCAGCCCAAACCAATTTTTACCTATTTATTCCCATTTTGCCCCGTACTCCAAACGTGGGTCCCTATTTGTTTGACTTTTACACCGACTTTTCTTTCTTTTCCTTCAGGTAAATATTTTCAATGATTAAAGGGAGTGTGTGATGCCTAAGAGGCTCCACACATTGGGTCTCGACATTTAATTCCTTTTTCCTCACTTTTCCTAGGCCCAATTCCCGCTCTATCGGTCGTGTGGATCCCTACGGCCATCAAAGTGGTTCCCTTTGTACTTTTCTTTATCTTTTCCAAACTTCTTCTTCTTGAATAGACACTCCTATGTGATGCTTTCCAAACTTCGTGGAGTGGCCCCACACTTGACCTGTTCAGTCCCAAAGGAACCCCTAATTAGTCCTTATCGGTCCCCTTTTGTCAGTTATTCACCTGTGGTACCCGCATAACGCATCTTGGCCAAAGTATGACTTATATTACCTGTTTTTCCTCTTCTTCCCATGGTAATCAAAACTTAAAATCATAGGTCCAAGAATTGACCATTTCGCCCTTGCTTTTACTCCTTTTTATCATTACAACAATTGATCGATTGAAACAGAATATAATAATACTAATAATGTCATTAATCGAAAATAAAAATTTTATTAATTCCATAATATTTACAAGTACAAGGATTACAACTGTAGGGGTGTTACATAACCCACTGTCCTTTATAATCTCTAATGAGGCCACGACATGCCGCCTGTTTACCAGCAATGACTGAAGCATCTACATCTATTCAAACCGCTCCTGGCGTTGGCAAGCTCCAATAACATTCGTTCCGTCGATTATTTGGGAAGATCTGATGTTGAAATCTTCCTGTTGATACGTCCTCCATCAAGTGGAACAAAGTCTAATGAGTAATTGCTTCAATTGTCACTTCAGAATCGTCAAAGACCTGCTTACAACGTGCCTTCCATATGAGCCAACAAACAATACTAAAAATTTTGTTTCATGGCCACCGGTTAAATCTCTTCTTCCCTAGATTATGTATGAAATTCCAGTTAAGCCAACCTTGCAAATCGCAATTAAAGAAAGCAATATAATGGTTAGGATGAATAAATTGTTTCCACACTTCTTTTGCTCGCTTACAATCCCTCAATCACAATTAAAGATTTAAAGGGCAATTTGGTGTTTCTAATAACCCTTATTTGGCTCTTACTGAATTAGTAGTTAACCTCTCATGAGCAACTTGCCAAAAGAAAAAATTTATTTTTTCAGGCACATGCCAACTCCTGATTTTTTTTCCAGACCTATGCACCACATGACTCTTCCTGTTAAAAAAGGAAATTATAGGCAGCTTTGACTAAAAATTTCCCGTCAGAAGCATTTCTCCGAATGACACCATCCTTGGTAATACCACGCTCAGGAGGTGGAATCTTAACTAATATATTAACAACCCATTCAGGAAAGAATTCCCTCCATTTAGACACATTCCACTTGCCATCTGGTAAAGTGAAGTCTACAACTTTATCTCTTGATTTAGCCTTATCTAAGTTTTGTTGGACATAGTAAATAAGTAGATTATTGAGAGGAGTCCAAATATCCTACCAGAAGTAGGTGTTCTTGCCATTATTAATTTTCTTGCCAGCGCCTCGAAGATAAGTATCCCAAACATTAACTATGGCTTTCCAAGTTTGAGATTGAGATCGCTTTTTGGAAACCTGAGGAAGTAGGTTCTCCCCACATGCATATTAGCATGTCCGGTTTTGTGATCATACCCCAACATAATTTCATAATAAATGCTTTGTTTTGAAGCTCCAAATTTGTTATACCAAATCCTCCAACCTTCTTGTTCTTTATGATGTTTTGCCAAGCAATGAGATTCTACTATTTCACATATATCCATTTCAAGTGCCAACCTTTTTTCAGAACTTTTGAGTGTTCAACTTGATGATGATACGTCGGTACTTGTGGCTGGAGGAAGGTAAGAGGCTTACCTGAAATTTTATAAACTTCCCTCTAACACTTATGACTCGTTTGGTATGGAGAATATTGAGGAGGGGAGAAAATTTAGGGGAGGAAAATGAAGATTTTGAGAGATGAGAGAATGTGGCTTGAGAGAATATAAGTTGTGTGGTAGTTGAGAAAAAAAATTAGGAAATACCTATTTTACCTTTAAAAGTAATTAATTCAAAATTTAAAAAGAGTATTTTTTTTCTCATAATTCAAAGTTGATACTAATTTGTTTGCATTAAATTCAAATTTATGGGTCAAATTTGAATTTTATGAAGAAGCATTTATTTTACAAAAAAAAAAAAAAATCAAATTTATGGGTTAAATTCAAATGTTATGACGAAGCATTTATTTCATAGGAAAAAATTGAATTTGTTTAAAATATTCTCCTATCAAATTTGGATTTATCGCATAAATTCAAATGTAATAATATTTTCTTGGCTTATAGAAAATAAATATTTTATAAGGGGTAAATATGTCCGAAAGCTTCTTTGTTTTTATAGGGATCGGATCTTATCTTTCCACCTTTAAAGGAAGAGTAGTGAGCTCGAAAACTTGATTTCCCGAAAAGATTGGACGCTAAAAGTGTGTCAAACAAGAAAATTTACTTATCTTCCATTCCTCTCTCACATATTCGCATACCAAACGGGCCCTTAAGATGTGTTTGGTACAAGAGATTTGGAGGAGAATGGGTGGGATTTCGCACCGTTTCCCTGACTTGGCTGCCTAAAATTTGTTTTGGAGGATGAATTTTTTTAAAAAAAGATTTTCCCTCTACTCCGGATGACCCTCCCCTAATAAATTGGAGAAATTTGGAGGGGAAGAGCAATATTTTGCCATGTACGGACCAATCTGCCCATGTTAGTCTTCAATATTCCTCAACTACCCTTATTTCACATAAATCCAGATTCTCAACCATCTTCGCCGCCCAGCTCTTCCACCACTTCTTCTGTTTCTCAACGCTGATGATGTTGAGGTCGGTGGCAAACGCAGGAGGCTATTATTCCCATATGAGAAAAACATAGGGATTTCACTCCCTAGTCTCACAAAATGTTTCGGATATTATTCCTGAATGTCCTATCTTACCATAATCATAATTCATGACGAACTGATTTGTCTTGTTCACATTTGTGGCCTGGTTAATTTCTGTAGGTGGTCTGTAATAGCGAGGCACCTACCATGAAGCAGTGAAGAACATATAGAGATAAAGTATTATTGGAATTGGAACTCTAATTGGAGAAGAAAAATTTACTGCTTCATGAAACCTTCAACCTCCAACTACGACACTCTCCCATCGATCGACATCGCTGCTCTGAACGCAGCTGCTTCTTTCAAACGAGGAAGATCAGGTGGTCGAGCCAGACCAACTCAACCACCAATGCAAGACGAGGACAACAACAAT
Organism: Acacia acuminata; assembly: GCA_019022655.1. Lineage (NCBI taxonomy): Eukaryota > Viridiplantae > Streptophyta > Magnoliopsida > Fabales > Fabaceae > Acacia > Acacia acuminata. The sequence continues at coordinate 1,900,552 of JAFJYI010000015.1, forward strand.
AAAATCACTTCAAACCAGTTCTCGCACTCAGATTTGAGGGCCCATGACCTGTTTGACAAATGCATCAAAGAAAAGCAAAACCAGATGAAGCTGAGGCAATTTTAATGATTGGTTCTAGATCTTGGAGCCAGAATCTCATTGTTTAGTTATTATTTTTTAGTAATAATCTAACTATTTCAACTCATCATCCATCTTATTGTTTTTATCATAATAATATATAATTATTATATATTGTAAGTATAATTATAAAATAAAATCTTGAATATATAATATTATTGTTATATAATTCTGACAAAAAAAATTATATAATATTGAATATATGCATATATATATATATATATAATTATAATAATAAATCTGGATAAAGTAAGAAAAATACTTAAATAAAATAAGGGTAAAATTGTCCATGTATAAATATTCCCCCTCCCTAATTTTCTAAATCAAACAATGTAACATTAAAATTTCTCTCCTCTTTTCCCTTCTCATCAATCCAAACGAGGGAATATTAAAATTCTTCCTATCTCCTCCCTTCTCGTCCCTCAATTAAAATCTCTCTTCCATCTTTTCCCCTCGGCTGAGCCAAACATGCCCATAAAATCTAACCTTTTGTGTATGAATTATAAAGGACTCGATAATTGGATTGATGATTAGAGTTATTGAGAGCTATCTGTTGGATTTGTTGTGTATTTACCATTTTAAATATAAGATATTTTATTAAAAATATATGGAACAAGAAAGGTAGTTAGATAGTTAAGACGCCAAGTCCCTCATAGTTTACCCTCATTTTGATTTTGGTCTTTATAGTTTCAAATAATAGGTTTTGGTTTTTGAAGTTTCTCTTCATCTAAAACGTTTATCCCTATGATTTAATAAGGACTTGAAATTGAGGTCGGTGTTAAGTTTGCTTTTGCTCGTGTACTGTTTGGTTTGAAGGGATAGGAGGGAAGAGTTTTTAGGGAGGATATTGACCAAATTGTCATTAGTAAGAAAAATATTTATTTTTATTGAGAGTATATGTTTGTAACATTTAAAATTTTCCATAGACTATTTAATAAAGGTAAAAATGCATTATTGTTCACCCTCTACCCGTCAAACTTGGGAGGATGAAGAAGAAGAAGCTGGTTCTTACAATCGCTGCTCTTTATTATTTTCAGGAGAATTCATAGTGTGGCCATGAAAGTTTGAGGAATCTATGGGTGTATCATAGTGGGGTTGAAACAGAAATCCAGGCTTCCCATCAAAATAGATATTGTTGTAGCTGCTTTGAATGGACTCGTGCACCTTCTCAGAACCTCTCTAACTGCTGTTGTGAGGAACAAAGTTCTGATTGCCGCTATTTTAATCACCACTCATTTGTAATTATTCTTCACGCTTCACTACTTTGAAGCCATCATCTAAAGTAGAGAAATTCGCAAACTCAATTTCTAGATGCTGCTGATAAGGGAAAGAAAAGGGAAAGAAAGAAGAGGAAAAGGGCTCAAGAGAAGTAGTAGTTTCGCTCGGCGTGTATTTTTGGTATGTTTGGTTTTTGGGAATCTAATGAGCGACAACGTCGGTGGGGTTGAAGAAAGGGAAAGGAAAATGGTCGGGGAAGAAAAGGTCTTCGCCGCCAGCCGCGTCAAAGGAGGACATGTCTGATGAGCTGGAATGTCTGAGAAAAGAATAATCAAAAGCGTAGGCATTTGAAGACATTGAAGCAGAGTACATGACAAAAATGATATACTCTGAGATTTGAACTCCTGAATGAATAAGCCGCTCTTGCAGGAATCAGCTTCTTCTTCTCCATCACCTTCCCAAGTTTGACGGCGTGACGGGGATAAGAAGGTGAACAGATATGCGTTTTAAATTTTTCATTTTAAAAGACCCAACACTAATAAGCAACCCTTCCACCTCATCTTGTCAGGTCAGCATGCCATATGGGTAATATTAACAGTATCAGTGCCATATTAGCAAAATTAAGACTGTTAACCCTAACTACAGACCCTTATTAAATTGCAATTACCAACGTTTTAGACGGAGAGAAACTTCAGGAATCAAAACCTACTATTTGAAACTACTAAAACTAAAATAAAGGTAAACTATGAGGATCAGAAGTGGTATTAACCCTTTTTGTTAAACTCTATCTTCTTTAATATCACCCATGATTAATTTTTATTGGGTGAGAGGTAAATAATGTTGATGCATTTTTAAAAGTAAAAAGTTATTGATTGTTCTTAAGATTTGTTTGAAACGGTGATGAGAATCTTTAAAAAGAACTTCTCAATCATGATTTATATTATATAAAGTTAGTGTGTAAAATGAGTTTTGTCTCAAATTTATATTAAAGTGCTTATAATAGCCCGCAGCAAGTAAGCACTTAGAGTTTCATGAGATGACTCATACATCAAAACAACATATTTTACACATCATCACATGTATTTGAAGAGTTGGTATAATCTATTGATCTCCCTTAATTAGACAATAGATTTAGTTCTAACATGGTGAGATTAAAATCAACTATAAAGGCACGTTAAAAATCACATCCATGTAAATGATGCAATGCTCAAATTTATTGGCAGATCGTTGAGATCCCCAATATTTGACCTGTCATAATTTACTTAGTGCATAAGCCGGCCTGCCAGTGCCAACATATCTATATTAACTTATGTAAAAGGGTGATGGAAGGTGACAATCTGATCCCAGAAAGTAATACTCCTTCCGGTCCTAATTATAGGACATATTTAACCGATTTTGGGGAGATTAAAGAGAGAAATTAAATTAGTTAATTTTACTCATTTTCCTAAAATGCCCTTATATAAATTTAAAATGACATAAGTAAAAGTGAATTAACAACCCCTACCACATACTTTTCCGATTTAGAATTTTTCTTTCCACGTGCTTTTTAATTGAAATAGTGTTCTTACTATATAAACATATATGTGTATACACACACACACACACTGAGAGGATATATGTATACATATAAATATAGATATAGATACACACACATATACATACATATATCTACACACATATATATAAACACACACGCGCAAAAATATATATATATATAGACACACACATATATATGTATATATGTGTGTGTTTATATATGTACACACATATATATATCTACACATATATATTGATAGGCGCGCACACAAACATATACACACATAAATATCCATATATGTATACAAACATATATACACAAATACACACACACACACACATATATATATATGTGTGTGTGTGTATTTATATATGTGTGTATCTATATATATGTATTTGTGTGTATATGTATTTGTATATAGACACAAACACACACATGTAATCACAAAAAACTAAATACACTTGAGAGAATAAAATATGAGTATTTTAGGACAAAGTTGATAAAAATTAGAATGTTGTCTTATAATTATGACCAAAACTAACTCTCAAATGTTGTCCTATAATTAGGACCGGAAGGAGTATATCTCTGTCCATTTTAAACAAGGCCAAGGGCCTCGACATTAATTACAGATTATTTTCCTTCTTAGCAAAGACTGGCTATTCAATAATAGTCTAAAGTTCCATGATATGCATATATCTCGAATAAGATCACCACTACATGACATTGTTTTAGTTCATAGAGCCATCGACGTCCACAAATTTATCATAGCTGATTGTATTGTAACTGAGTGTGCGTGTTAAAGAAAAAAATCTCGCATTGCGTAAATCTGCAGGGTTAAGGCAAATAAGCAAACTCATGGAACGGGCCATTGGAGTTGACATCTAACAAATTACAACCCCCTATGCACGAATTAAACACAGTAATGAACACTCGTGTTTAACTTCAAGCAAATATTTATACAATTTAAATTAGGGCTAAGAAATAAATTGGCCAACAAATTTTTACTTTAGGAGCACCCAACACAAATAACTTTTAAGTGAACGAAAAATATCAAAAAAACTTATAAAAATTTGCAGTCAGCACAAAATTTTTTTAAAAATATGCAGTCAATATAACGCTTAAAAAAAAAATAACGTCTGTTATTTAAAGTGCAGATTGACCAATGAACTTTTACTCCAGGAGTGCCTAGCACAAAAAAATTTTTATCCAGGAACGTCCAGCACAAAATTCTAAATTTCACTAAATTAAATAAAATTTTTCTCAATTGTCATTATTCAAAACTACTTGTATAGATATTTATGAACAAAAATTACTCATTCTACAATTTTGTCAAAATTATAACTTGCTAAAATAAACAAAATTTTTAATTAAAAATATAATTATATGATTAAAATAAAACTTAAGGTGTTTTATAATCTATTGTATATGTTAAACAAAAAAATTATATGATTTATTTTTATTTTAGAAGAAATTCATGTGAGTTAAAAAATTCATTTAATGTAAATAAAATTTGAAAAATCAAAAAAATCCTGAAAGAAATGAAATGAGTTTAATTTTTATTTTTATAAAAAGAACTTAATGGACATCAAAGTTGATACTTAATAATATAAATTTGGCAATTTGATGATATATTTATTAATTAAATGATCTATTGCTTATATGAATATGAGACTAGTTGAAAAAAAAAGATAACTTAAAGGCTTGATTAAAGATAATTTAATAATTTGTGATTTTACAAAGATTCACTATTCCTAATCCCAATACACATGATTGGGGTTTGGGCAAGAATTTGCAATAATCGGATTTTTGATGGATTGCACATAGATTTTTTTGTGCTAGGTACTCTTGGAATAAAAGTTCGTTGGCTAATCTGCACCTTATATAACTGACGTTAACTTTTTCTAACGGCGCTATGATAACTGTATATTTTTAAAAGTTTTTTGTGTTGACTACACATTTTATTTATTTATTTTTTATTATTTATTCACTCCCGAAATAAAAGTTTTTATTTATCTTTTAACCCTTTAAAATATAGAATAGTAGTTATTGGGATGTCATAAGTTGAAAGCACACAAGTAATGGTCCGAGCACATGAATGAAAATTCTTCCCCTCGTTTCTCCAATACATTGTCTTGAAGCTGTCTATTATCTTTAGTTTTCATAACAGTTATCAAAAGAGAAGGGATTTGAGATATGTTTAAAAACTTAATCGTCTTTTTAAAATTGCAATAATCCATATATCAAAAAAAAAAAAAAAAAAAATTGCAATAATCCAAGCAGACTTGACTCGCTGCAAGCGGCAACCATACGCATGGTTATAAATAACGACATTGACTATACCCGAGTCAGTCGGATTTAAAAAAGTCGCCCGTTGCCAAAGTGCGCCTCATATTCCCTCCCTTTTTTCTTCACCCACAAGCCTAGGGTTTTCAATTTCATACTGCTCCCCTATTTCAAATTTCTGTCTTATTTTGACCCTTCAAGGCTCCAACCATTACGAAATTAGAACTCTATCAAAAGCTCAGAGCTCCGAGTTGGTTGGAGTATTGCACTCTCGGAACAATACTGGAGACCCCTCGAATTCCATAATTTCTTCTCGTCACATTACTTAAGATGATCCCAATACCATTGACCCCTCCCCAAGATTCCAACATCGTTCCCTTATCACCTCATTACTCCATGCTTAAAGAATCGGTTGGCCATTTCCTAACTAAATACAGGAATGGCGTCACCGATTTCTGCGATTTCAGTTCCATATTTTCTCGATTGCTGCAGAACATGCCTGACCCACCCTTGGGAATCGTCTGGTTCTATTCGGCCCTTGGATTTCATACGACCAAACTGGCAGTTCGGAGAGAACCTTCGGGAAGAGTAGCAGCAGCCAAAGATTTATTTCAGCTGCTAGTCTCTTGTTCGGATTGTTGTGGTTCGATGAAAAGGATTGCTATTCTAGCCCCTTTTGTTCTTGAGCTGTACCGTCTGGTGCTGGAGGAGACAGACTTGAAGAGTGAGGTCCAGAGCTTATTGGAAGGACTAATTAGTTATTGTAGCATTTTCTGCGGCCAGGGGCCTCAAGAAGACGGCAATGGGATGAATAGTTTGGACCCGACTTTCTTGGATGTAATTCCCGTGTGGATAGTTGATAAATATGGGGTTCGGGATCACTCGAAAGAATTTTTTCCCATCATCAGCGACCAACTTTGCAAGGGAATTAAATCGGGATGTGGTATGGAATTCTTAGCTGGAATCGTGATGTGTGAAGCTCTCTTGTTGAATTTGTGCCTGAAGTTCGAATCAGGGATTGAGAAAGCCGAGCAGGAGAAGAAGTTGCACGGTCTAGCTGTTCAGACCATCACTGGGTTTCGCAATTTTTATTTTCTAGGTGAACTTATTCCTCCATACGTAAATTTTAATTTGAATCACCATAACTTGCGTTCTTATTAACTTGTAATTTAATTTTGTGACGTTATTTTATTACTCTGGAATCTGGAATCTTGGGTTTTAGTGAGCTGAACCTTTGACGAAATGCACGTTATTTGTTTCTTTATATTGGCATTATAATAGTCAAGGCCGTTTTGTTATTTTCGGGATCAGTCCCCCGTTTTACAAGGACCAAACTAATCAGATGACTGCGTACTATGTATGTCTCCCTGATGATTTTCCTTTCAACTTATCTTTTGTTGAACCTATTGGGCTTCCTGTGGTGACCATATTATAGTTTTTATGTTTCCAGTTCCTGATTTCATATTTTTGGGTATCAGATATCCTTTCCAGGATGATGCTGGAGCCAGTTTTGCCAGTGGTCAAGTTACTGGTCAGTATGATGCCTTATTTTAATTTTCCTTCGACATGCTTTGCAGTTTGGAATTATTGGCTTTTACATTTAGGCAAAGCACGTACTTCCCCTGAGGGTGATGTGTGGGTCTCAAAGCTTATGGCGCCATAACATTAACCTTGAATAATTTCAAGCTCTCACGAGAGAATTGAGGAGACTTCTGTGCCTTTGCGCACAAGGCATAAGTTTAATAGATGCCAGTGCCACTGCCCCCTTGATTGGAACGTTGAAACATATTTTACAGATGAGAATATGGATGGCGTGAGCTATTGTGTTGCACATTGTTCACATCAGTTTACCATAAGTTATATTCTTCATTTGATATTTGAGGTAAGGCCTGGAGTAACAGTAATGAACAAGAATGAACAAGACTAGTAAGTATAGTTTAGATTTTGTAACTTTAAAACTTGTATTAAAACCTTTTTCATTAAGATGTTTTAGTTCACTACTACTTCATAAATAAATACTGACTTGTGGTTTTCAGTATGTTACTCTTGAAAAGGATTAGTGGACTAGCTATTTATGGTGTTTATTAACCCGTCTTCTCGGACACTGAAATTTAGTTATATGAAATGAATTATGCCCTTATCCTTCAATATATACTTATATATATATGGATAGAAGGATAGGTATATCATTATTATTATTAAGTTCAGCAACTAATTTATTGGTTTACCATATAGGGTTCTGAAAATGAAGTTCTTCTTAAAGAAGTCCTGTTCAATGCTGTTGTGATGGTAGAGTACTTTATTAACCCTCAAACAGGAATTTCACTATGTCCCAAAAGCTTGAAAGATTTTGCTTTAACGTGGTTGTTTGTCACTGACTTCGCAATCCAGTCTGCTAGGTATGATAAACGACTTTTGTTGTTGTGATGGAGCAAGGGGTTCCTAAAATTATTGGCTGATGATTCTTATGATCTGGTTAATCACAGGAACAAAGGCGATCAAGAGAAAGCCGTTTCTTATTTAAACGCCTTCTCTAGATCGTGCATACCTATTCAATTGATTAACTGGGTTACTAGTCAGACTAGTGTTGGCGGAATGATTAGCCAACCAAATGTTACCACTCCCATGGCTCTTATAAGTGAGTTCTAGGAAAATATTCAGAAACTCTCGCAAATTTTGTCTCCTAGACTATTACTTTTGCAGCTTCAAAAGGGTGTTACTACATATTTTAAAAGTCTAGTAGGCCATTTCACTGAATGTGCTTCATTCTTTCTTCTTGGTTGCCTGTAATACTTTTTCTTCTTCAAATATCTAACATATGGTTTATTAAACAGAGTGGCTTCTAGTCGTTGAGGATCAAGGACTGACCATCTTCGTTGGTGATACTGCCAAGCTACGTGCAAAAGCCTGAGTATTTGATATCAACAACTGAGCACGGTCTCCCACTCATAAAAAATTCATGTCACAATGTGGGTAAGAATATCTTTTTCCATTCTCGTCGCGGAGGGACAGAGGAAGATAAACATGACACCTGTGATATAGAGATGGGTGATCCTATGGACGCCATGGCTTTGTCTGGGAACGATAGAATGAACAATAGCAACACTGATGGAACACGAAAACGCAAAGAAGGTATTGTGGATGAGACTAAAGCACAGGTAAAGTATATGAGGTGCCAGTTTCAGGGGAACTCAATGAGGGAAAACTCAATTCTATTCCAGCAGTAGTGACGCTTTTGGACGGTGGGAGTGAGCTGGATTTTGAAAGTAACGTACGGGGTAACAACCATACGAGGATGCTAGGCAGGTCGGTCATTTATTGCTAGTAAGTAGTAAACCAGAAACGTTGAGAAGCCGGTCCGGTCCTTAAATAGGAGCCTTGCGTGTTTTGGAGGCTAGTTTAAGCAGAGGTTTCATGGTCAGAATTTGTAGTTCGATCCTGAAGAAGTGCCTTTCGGGGTAACCATACTTAAAACTGCCTACTTCTCCTATTGTTTATGTTTTTACTTTAGTCACGAAAATGCCCCTGTGAACTTTTGATGTGTATACTAGAAGTTACACGCACACGCACTACTTCCAAGCGAAAAGGAAAACAGACGTCTTCTCAAATAATACTGAACCTGGATCTGTCATTTGATTGTTCTCCGTTGATGCATTAAATCTAAAGCTCTTTTAATTTTTTTTATCAAGTGTGTTGTCATTATTATGAGTGCAGACAAAAGCAAGTCATTTAAAGCCTTTTCTTCTTGAGATTAAATTACTATATTTTACTATATTATTATTCGCATCCCATGAGTGAAAATTTTAACGCTCTCAAGTCTCACTCAAGGATAAAAGAATAATTTGCCAATTGTAGTTTAGTAAACTTGTGATCACCGACTTGATGCTGGAACTGGAACGATAAAACATGCTTGGTTAGTTGCTTAAGCTAAATGATACTACTAAAAAGTTGAAAACGAGTAGTACAATAGTAACCTATTTTGAAACTTTCGATAATTAAGCACCAGCATTTTCCAAACTACTGAAAGCAGATTCCCTGTTAGTACTATAGTGCTGTCCCACCTGCAATATAATCCCAGCTATGCAGAGCACATTATGTGATTTGTCTTCAGTATATGACTTGATCCCCAAAAGCAAATGCTCCCTCACATTTCAACGGGACTTGACTTCACCTTCATCCATCTCAAAGTTGTTTTTTTTTTTTTTTTTTTTTTTTTTTTTTTTTTTTGGTGGTTTTCATCGCCCAAGCCTTCCATGACTGCTGCTCTCGGCTTCTCCTTCATTTCGACTAGCCTTTCTTTTACGATTCAATTCAGCGTACATTTCCTCAATCATGGGTTTCCATAGCCGAACACGAGCATTTATAAACCAGTTAGATACCTGTTCACATAGTTGGATCATGTAAAAAAAAACATAATCAAAGATTAAAACAACACAATTTGCAACAAGGACAAGGACGTACCTGGTTTCTGGTCAACCCTGCTTTTAATGCAAGTAAATGCTTCTCCGAATCTTTAGGATACCTGAAAACATGTCTTGAGAATGTGAAACTTGAATGTTTGTGGGGTTCGTAGATAACATATTTTGCAGCAAGAAAACTCACGGATGGAGAAAGTTCTGAAACATCCAGGCTCGTAAGATTGAGACAGAGTTTTCCGGCAAACCCCTTGGGGGCCTCCATAATTGATGATCTTTTCGTTTCAACGTTTGGAGAGACAATTGCTTATGAATGAGTAAAGGATCAATAGATCCTTCCTTGTCCACTGCGCATGAACTGTCCAAATCCGGTGGCCCCATGGCAAGAATGTAATTGCTGATCCTGTTTCGCAAGTTCTTGTATAAGAGGAAGATTGTTTGAAGAGCAAAATGAACATGAACTCGTGGGTCCAACTCTGTAGCAGCATGGAATGCAGAAACCACAGTATGGATCTCATCCAGACACTGATTATATCGGCTGTCAACCTAAGTCAAAAGTGAAGATAAGCTCATCTGAATCATTTTCCGTCCATCAATTATCGAAACATAAAAAAACAAAGCTAAACTATAGTTTTAATCCTTTAAATTAAAACGAGGTTTTATTTTAATTTTTTAACTTTTAAGAGTTTGTTTTCAGTCTTTTTTTAAGTTAACATCATTAATTTCACTAATAAAAAATGTTGACTCAGCAAATTTCAAATCCTGACATATCTTTGTAGAAGATTGATTTTAATGTTAAAAGATAAAATTAATTATATTAAAGAATTAAAATTTAGGCTTTTCAGTATTTTAAATTTGCTAACTTGTCATTGTCGATTAGTGAAGTTAAAGATGTTAATTTAAAATAACTAAAAACACAATTTTTTATTTTTTGAGAAAAAGAGGCAAGCTAAGGCTTGAGAAAGTTTTTTTTTTTTTTTTTTTTTTGCTATAAAAATTTTAGGAAAGGGGTTGGGACTCACCCACACCTACAAAGAAAAGAGGCTGACTTTGGGCAATATTCATTGGGATTACTATGAAAGTTAGAGGGACAAGACTATGAAAGTCTAACCCATGATACAATAACCTACATCAAAAGACTATGATTGACAGAAAAAACACAATTTTTTAAATTAGTGAAGGTGAAGGTGTTAACTTAAAAGAAAAAAAGGATAAAAACACACTGTTAAAGGACTAGTTTAAACTAAAACTATATTTTAACCAAACCAAAAGTGAACAAAATTACCACATCTCTGAATCAAACCAGGATAATAATCGATGCAGATAAGGATGTAGGCTTCATACCAGTTCTAAGAGTGTCACCAGCTGGGACTTGTTTGATTCAGCTGCATGTATTGGCAAAGGAGCTTCCATGTTGAGATTGAACATAGAACTTGCTTGTGAATATCTTACCTGTTCAAGATTCTCAACTGAGAATCTTGCAAGTTGAGCGAGTATTTCTTGAATTCCAGTAAGATATCTTGATCCTAACATTGTTTGAGAAGAATGAAAGTGTCTACCAGCAGAGTTGTTCAAACTCATGGCAGGCTCCCTGTTGCTGCAAGAGGCAAGTTCCAAGCCTGACCTTGTTTTACTGAAGCAACGGGTAACTTGATCAGAACAACTCACTTCTGAGAACTGGACTGTTGTTGGAGATGTTGCAAGGCTTAATACAGGTTCATTACAGAAATTAGATGAACCATAAGCAAGGCTGCTCAAGATTGTAACATTTGATGATGAAGCCCATCCATTAGAATCCAAGTTGCCATTGGGCATATTATTGTTGTAGCCATGAGTTAAAGGCAAATGGCTTGGAGCATATGACCAATTTTCTGACATATAAGGTCCCAATGAGTCCAGTGAACCGAATGAAGGAGATAAAACTTGTGATTTCTCTAAATTTTCTTGATGACCAATTCTAGCAGCAAGAATGCCAGAAATTGAAGCAGGGGAAGCTGATTGCTCTTGAAACCCACTGTTATTTACGGGACATGAAGTTCCCTGTGAGGCATATCCAATAATGTTCTTTCCTTTGGATGAAAAAAATGCATTAGAATCAATAATTCCAGGATTTATCAGGTGGACATTCACATTGCTTCCAGATGCGCCATGCACTTGAGAACCCGAAAGCATAGATATCCCATCCATGATACGAGTTTGGTCATTGAGGTTCAATGAATAGCACTGTATGAGTGAGTTAGGCGTTGGATTTTGTGGAGTTTCATAAAATACACTTGAATTTTGGCCAGCCATCTCCTCTGGAGCACACAACATATCAATTAATAAGCCGCACCCAAGCTATAGAACAAGAAAATAAAAACAGGGAATAACCCAGAGATGAACAGACGGTTCTATGGCATCCTAATTGGTAAAGCATTGCCTCAAAATTTAAGTTTTATGGTGGACAATACATCAAAAGCTAAAAATTTGATATCAGATTGCTTTCGGACTCCCATCAATTGTAATGTATCAACTCACAAGAAGCTTAAAATTTAACAAACTTACATTACTCTGCAAAGGGAGTTCTCAGCCACCAGAAATCAAGGGAAGTCACTGTGTGTAGGATTTTACTTGAAGAACCAGAAATGGTCCAAATAATTGACAGCTGATAGCCCGTATATCTGTACTTTCCTCCGGTTACCTGGAGAAGAACCCACAAAAAAAAAAAAAAAAAAAAAAAGCTCTTTGTAATGTTCAATTGTACATATAATAGCCAAAAAGCAGAACCACACAAGAGAGGATGGTTGTTCACATGATAGCCAGCTTACCTTGCTCAAAGTTTAAACCAAACCAGAAACCCAAAAACAGGGTCCTACACTTGTATTGCTCATGTCCCCATTCTTGTCTTCTTCTCTCAACAGTTTCAGTTTGCACTCAAACTTAAAACATACAGAGACGAATGAAGAAAAAGAAAGAGAGAGGCAATGTGCGCGTGTTGTTTGAATGGTAAGGGACAAAAGGGGCTCATTAATTGAGGCAGAGTGAGGAAGTAGCGCTGCTACAAATAAAGAAAGAGAGAGAGAACAAGGAGGGACGTTGAGGGGCACTCATTTCTGAAGCAGGCGATAAGGGTCCCATTTATTGTCCCGCACTCTGATCTCTTTTGTCCTCCTCACTCCCCCCATCTTATTATCTGCTTCTCTGCAACCATCACAATCAAAAACATATGGGATTCTCTCCCTGTTCAAGCCTCTGTTCATTGCAGGTGCTACTCTACTCCACGAAAGTCCTCTGCTTTTTTAGCTCTTATAAAGCAGGAAATGTACTGTGACTAGAAAGATGATTAAATGGAGTAAAAAAAGCCTCTCACTTTCTCTCCAGGCTGCAACAACTCGCTAAGAGGTTAATGGAAACAAAAACCACTGTTTTAGCAAAGTGTATTTATTCCCCGTGGAGTGGCTAAGTGTGACACATAAAAAATGAGGTAAGCAAAAGCCAAAATCAAATGATGAAAAGCAGAGCTGCGAAGATCTTTTGACGAATTTACTATAGCTATTAATAAACCTATCAATCTCATTTCGTTGATTGTGTGGGGCCAATCCTATGAGTATGAGTTCTAAGAGGCACCATAATGAGCACAGGCTATGATAATTAATAATGTGTTTTTAATATAAAATATATTTATAAAGTTGATATTGATATTAAATATAAGATAGAATTTTTATAGTTATCAATGTTTTTTAATTTACTTATATAGATGCTTTTTCAATCATAATCTAGACGGAAAGAAAATGAAAGAATTAAGAAAAATGATTGAAGTATTTTAGAAAATACTTATCATATTAATTAACTTAACTAATTTCTTTAATCTAATCAAATTAAGTAATTATGAGCTCGTTTGGATCGATGCGAATTTTTTTTGGGGGGGGCGCGAAAAGGAAAATTGAGTTTTCCTTTCGCGTAGCTATTTGGTTCACCATTTGCCCCATAAAATATTTTCTGTCATTCCCTGTTGTCCAGTGCCTAAAGAAAATCGCTAAAGACCCAAATGCCCCTTATGTGATGGTAGATTTGATATAAAGTTGTGAAGGAGCTTAGGGTAATTCACACTGCTAGACCTGGAGATAAAACGAAGGGAGCTGAAAAATAAAGAGGGTGAGCGGCTTTTTCCAGTGACGACGCAACATCTGATCAATCTAAAAGAACTTGTGGGTTCCTTCTTCTCCCCTTATCAATTCTTTGGAATTGTGGCGCCTACCTATAATCCATAAACTTCAATTTACGTTCTAAATTTCTTGGTTTCGTATCTCCAAATTCCCTTATCCCTTTTCTGTGATTCTTGAGCCAAAATCGTGTTTCAGAAAGCCATCTTTCACCTCGTTTTGGAATCGCTCAAATTCGAGGTCTACAATGTGAGATATGTTCTGTTCTTATCAGGACGTGTTGGAGGCTGAATTTCTGGTGCAAAATTCCATTCCTAGTTGATCCAATCATCCTTTTCTTTTGGGAATCATATCATCGGCTTTCATCAATTTGATTGTTGTGTTCTTGTATGCATTGGATATGATCCACCCATGGTCCCAAGGTTGTTTGTGTTGAGTTAAGCAAAGAGGCCCTTGCTTGTCGAAGTTGATTCAAAACAGGTGGAGATGGTGTGCAATCTATGGCTGGGACAAATGTTGGTCGACTACAATCTAACCATGAAGTATCCATGTGGTGAATGTGGTTAAATCTGTGATATTCCACTCAAGGGAAGCAATCTTAACCAAATGCGGTTGGTGGGTGCGTAATGGTTGAGAGTGAGGTTAGTATACTATAAGCCACACATCACATGTATGTGGCTAAAGTTGTTAATTCATTCATGTATAACCACAAGCAACTTGTCGGTATCTCATGGTTATTGTTCTGTTACTTTATCAGGAATGAGGGGCAAATAGAGTACTGATTTCTTATTAGCTTCACTCATTAAAACTAGAAACTGAGGGTTATTTCATCAAAACTTCCAAATAGATTATTTCATCAATTTGGTTGTCTGCAAGTTTTACACAAAATGCTTTATTTTTCTGATTACATGATAACTATCGAGTGTTTCTTGGTAGCATATATGTTTATCAAGCTTGTCCTTTAATAATCCCCACACGACTTCAATTTGTTTTCTTTTTTCCTCTTTAATAAAGGTTGCTTGGTTAACCATTGCACTCTTCTAGTGTAAGAGTTTGATGATCGCTATGCTCTCCTATTAGGGTTTTATAATACAACTCAAAACCTTGGGATTTCTGCTGGTGTAGTTTTTCCATAGGGGAATGGTTTTCTGAACAAACAGGCCCCCTGCGAATAAAGGTTTTTCCTAGGGGGCAATTCTCTCAGGTTTGCATCTTAGGAGGGTCAACAACATTATGGGGGTTCAAAACTTAGGGATTAGGCCCCATTGAACCATAAAGGCAGAGTAGAGTTGGAGTTAATGATGAATGTTGATTCTTATAGAATGGAAACAGTGATGAATATAGTTATTTCTTCCACGTTTTTACTACATGCAGCCCATAGTAGTTAAGTTGTAATTATGGAGGAATTATTTGAAGTGATTCATGACCATGAGTTACCCTGTTGAATGCATATGGTTAGAGAGACCAAAGAAAAATAGGTGTCTTCAAATAATATTTTTAAAACAAGAGCCTTTAAATAACAATTTTTTGAATTGGGGCAAAAATATCTTTTAGCTCATTTTCTCCCAACCAAACAAAAATTTCACTATTGACCTTTTTTTTTTTTTTTTCTCTAATGACAACAAAACACTTTCATAGCAAAATATTTTTCATTTCTTTCAATTGCAACATTTTATTTGATCCAAACGGGCTTAATATCTTATATTCCAGAAGAAGTATAATAAAGGGAAAATTTCACTCCACCCCCCTTTATAGCCATTTAATATGAAAGAGCCCCCAAAACTTTTGAACTTTACTGCACCCCATAGAACTAAACTCAAATTAAGTTTTTTCATTGTTGAAAAGAAAATTATGTCTTGTTATATACATGACCAAGATGATATTGTAAATTTCTTCATGTGTCTTCTTAATACACATATTGATTGGTAATTCTTATATGTGTCTTGTAAATAACATGTATTTTTGTAAATATGCTATTTATCTATGGTCGAGATTGCCTTGTAATTTTATTTATTTGTCTTGTAAATAAGTGTATTTGACTTATAAATTCTTGCATATATCTTGTAAATCATCATATTTAACTTGTAAAGTAAAGTCACAATTGCCTTTTCATTCACAAATTTTAATTTCAATTTAGTCCCAAGGGTATAGTGAAATTTCAAAAAGTTTTGGGGTTGTTCGATGTTAAATGATTACATATGGATGCAGTGAAATTTTCCTTATAATATAATATAAGGTTAAGGAGAAATTTTAGTAATAAAGTATTTCCTCACGAACTTGTGGCACAAATAAATTTTGGAAAGGGCAAAAATGTCAATAAAATTTTTAAAAGGATGTAAATTTACTAAAACCATTAATTTTGATCAAATGACTGTTAAATTATAAAAAAAAATAAAACCCAAACAACATTTGATAAAATTTGACTGAATTTACACCTTTTTAAAAGGTTACAATGTTTTTTTTTTTTTTCCTTCATGAAAGGTTACAATGGTTGGATTTACACCTTTTTAAAATTATTTATTAATATTTTTGTTCTCTTTGGTAAAGTTGCACGTAAACTTTATAATATAATTAATCTAAATAGTAGTAGGAGAACGGCCCCTGTATCAATTGCCATGACAATTTATGTGAATATTATTTTGGGATCATCTGCTCATCTGTGAAGGGCCACATCATAGTTTTGTTTCGAGGTGGATGATGTCATTTTCCGTTTGAGGTTTTCTCATTATCATCTCCGACTTTATCAATGCCCAAATGATTTTGGAACTGAAGAACAATGAATAGTAATTTCAAACGGTAATGATGATATTTGCAGCATATAAACGCTTGTTAAAAGGGGGTTTTAGTAGTACTTATATATCCACCAGTCTAGTACAGGGGAGATGGTAAGTAAACAGAGTAAGCACATGTTGGTGACGGAAGCCAAAGGAACAGAGAGAAGTGAATTAAGGGAAAAAGGAGGTGACGTGTGGGAAATGTGTAAGAGCTTTAGGATAATAGGGATGAGTTTGTCAGCATAGTGCCCATCCTTCCTCATAAATGGACAAAACCAGCTCTCGCATGCATGCTCTTTGCCTTTATTCCTGAACTTTAGCAGAAATCTTACTCCTCTGTGTCCATATAACTAAAATCTAGGGTTGTCCTGGCTACAACTTTGGCAAAAACCCTCTTTGCCTTTATTCCTGAACTTTAGCAGAAATCTTACTCCTCTGTGTCCATATAACTAAAATCATTACAATTGGAGGAGTGTAGGACTGTGACAAACACAAAACCATGGAGACTTTGGCGGTTTGAACGCATCCGTATGTAGCAACTTTTCAAGTTTCATGACTATTTCTGCTTCTTATAGTTCATGATACTCCTTCAAATGTAGGAACTAGTAGTGGAAGGATTTACTTTCATCCCAAAAATGTAATAGCTCAGTCCATTTCATTTCTTAAATATATAATTTGTTCTACTATCTCCGGTCTTAAATATATGATATAATTTATAATATAATTTACACTAGAAACTATGTTTAGGACCGGAGGAGTACAAGTTATTTTGATTAATTGCATTTATTAAAGGAAAATCCAATGCAAATGATTAAAGGGTATTTTATGAAACTAATATATATTTCTTATGAATAACTAACTTAACTAATCTAAGAAATTAACAAAAATTGTTATAAATAGCCAATTTAATATTTGTAAGTTAGTCATCTAGTTTTTACATTTAGGGCTGACTGGTACAAGACTTTTACATTCAGCTTAAATAGCTTAAAAAGAAGCCACTTTTTTTTATGGGAAAAATCTGGTGTGGAGCTGTTGGCGTTGGAATCTTGGAAGTAGACAATCTATAAGTATTTTTGTAGGTGTCTTGTGAGCATGGATGCATGTCCAAATCTAGTAAGCATTTTGATCCCAGTTCACCTAAACTTTTATGTATAAAAAAAGAATGTTCATTTTTAACATATTAAGATGTTTTAAAATCTAAACTAACCCTAACTAATATTTTTCATCCCAGTAAAATAGTTAATATTTTCTTATAATAAAGACTTGGAAGGAGTATCATATGAGCGATTACTTATTTTTTTATTTTTTAAAATAAAAAATTTGGGTGAGTTGATTATGTAAGCTCATCGGGTCAAGTATGCCTCTAGGTTCAAAGAACGCTTATAAAATTATTTATAAATTGCTTACCAACAAAGTCTTCACATGAATGTGATTTGAATTCACAACCTTATGATTATGAACCAATCCATTTACCAACTGGACTAATTTTTATAGTAGCCAATAAATTGTCAATAACTTTTTTCAAAGGCCACTCAAATGCCATCGTCCAATTAAACTTGCAAAGAAGAAAGTAGAAACCATCATCCCCTGTCTGGGTCATACGCTTTTGGCCCACCATAAGCCACATGGGTTCCATGCAACTGAGGCCCAACCTCAGGCCGAATGAAAAATAAGCTCAATAACTATAATAAACATTACTATTAACATGTGATAAACATTACTACTTATTATTAAGACCACAGAAAACAATCAAGTATTAAATTGATAAGTTCTATATAAAGAGTGTGATTAGGAGAGTGATATTAAATAATCAATAAATGAACAAGTAAGGGTGTGTCTTTGATGGGCAAAAAGGTCCATTAGAGGAGGAAAAAAGCCCAACAGAGGGAAAACCTGATAATTGAGTATTTGAGATGACATCATTTGTTTGATGGGCTTCTGGGGTTGATATAAGTTTTTGTTGTTGAAGCTCATTGTTGGAGTTTCTACTGCTTCACAGTAACTTCGTGATCAAATCAGAAACTAACTTGTAGGGATAGGTTCATTTAAGCACTTCATTGTGTTGTAATTTTTTTAATGATAATTTTACTATTTTATTTAACAAATTTATATTTTTTTATCCCAAATTATCACATTTTATACAATATATATATATATATATATACATATATATGACTCATGCTATTTTCAGTCATTTTCCATCTCATCTATCTTTTCAAAAGCTATATCAAACAAGTGTCCATCAAGAAAAAAAAAATGCCACTTCCGCCCACTTTTATCTCAAACACAAATCACATCAGAAAAAAAGTTTATTAAAAAAAATCTATCAGAAATAAAAATCACTTCTATCACCGCTATCCCAAACGGCCCTAAATAAAAAAGCACATTGTCATATGTTGAAGTGTTGATAGTGGTAATCACAGCTCACAGCTAAGAGAGTCACGTGTAGGTGAAAGTGGGATCACAAGATTCTCTCCCACTTTTTGGTCCATGCCGTTGAAATGAGGGTTGACATTTAAATTAAGGCTACACGAAAAGTATTTGAACTGCCCCACCTACCATCCCTGAACCCTCCCTTTAATTTCTCCCATGTACACACCCGACCACGCCCACTTGCTTCTTCTTCTTCATCTTCGATTCAATAATGTTGCTGCTACATCTGCCAACAAGTTTGTTGTTTCTGTCCACATCATTTCAATCGCTCTCCTTTTTTCCTTGTATATATGGCATAGGTCACCTACTTATCATCACCTATATTTAATTCATTTATTGGGTTGGTCATAAACTATGGTATCAAATCATTAACCTTCTCTAAATATGGAAACTTTACATCCAATTTTTTAACGCTGCATTACGACAACAAGAAACTTGACCTTAAGTTTATGAGTAGAACTGTTGTATAAGTTCTGAACCAGTTTTCTAATTATTAATAATAAAGATGGAAACTTTACATCCAATTTTTTAACGCCGCATTACCACAAGAAGAAACTTGATCTTAAGTTTATGAGGAGAACTGTTGTATAAGTTCTGAGCCAGTTTTCCAATGATTAATAATAATAACAAGAGTGATTAATCTACTCACGACAATATACAAATAGAAAATGATGACTCAACGCACAAGCAGAAAGGTACGAATGTAGGTAACCTTATTCCTACAAGGGAAGAGCTTATTTTCAAGATTCGTTGATCTAAGAAAGATCAACTTGCTTCTATGACACTATCATCACAGTATGCATATTGCTAGGGCCGCGAATTGTGATCAGCTGGTGATGAGATATAGAGTTATGTATTAATAAATTAAGAAGAAATTAAATAATTAAAGTAGCATATCTAGGTAGAATGGCTTAGCATTAAGGAAGATGATCGCACAAACAGACAGAGATCATCAGCAGCAAAGTAACTGCTTAATATACTATTCATCACTAATTAACTAATGTTGTGCATGGAGGGTTGAGATGGCAAGGAGGGAAAGTTTCTGAAGGTTGAGCCTCACCACAGTGTCCGTGAACATCTTCGTATCTTCTGCAGTATTCCCCGGTGGTATGTCCACAATATACGACTCCACCACCATAGTGTACACCTGACCATCCTCCGCCTGAAACTCATTCGCCGACGTGACGGAGCGATAATCTTTGAGACGGTGCTGGCCACCCACAACCCTGAAGCTGATTATGTGGTTGTCATCGTCTAAGATCTCGAGCCTCTCGGTGCTGGTGGACGCTGGGAGACCGGAAACCACTGTGACCTCTCGGATGCTACCGACGCCGCCGTCACCTTTCATGTTGCAGCTCTTGATGAAGTGCTTGTATTTGTGAGGGTTCTCGAAGCTCCGAATGAAACCCCACACAGTTCCCGCCGGAGCCTCGATTCGCTGCGTTATGATGGAAGTGCATGTGTTTGGACGAGCTTCAAATTTGTGATATTTGTTGATGATAGGCTCAAGTACTGCAAATTCTGCAGCACTTAGACCATGAAGTTGTGCTTCTGAGGCCATTATGGAAGAGCTAGCTAGCTAGGAATAGTAAAGGTGGGCTCTCACACGAGGATCTATGTACATATATATATACACGGCAAGCTGTGAGGACCATTGTATGGATATATTTAATTATACGTGTGCATACGTCTTGTCGTTTAATGAAAAACTATATTTTACTTGTAAACTAAGTGAATGAATTAAAGGGGTGGACCATATGTAATCTAGCGATCTAAGAAAAAGCGATGTTTTAGATTTTAAAATGGTCGGGTTTGTCTTTAAAGTGTTATTGTTCTTCTTTAATTTTGAGGCCTTTTTTATTTTCTTCATATTATTTAGTCAAATTAAACACTAAAATGGGTGAAGAAGGGGCATTATTTTATATGTTGATAAGTCTTGAAGAAAACTCAAATTGGGTATAGTTTACTATAAATAGACCTGGATCATGCACGCAAGACGACAATCTTTGTTCTAGCTACACATGAGTATGATGTTGACTACATATAAATAGACCAATTATGGGGTACATAGGTGAGGTGCATACCCCATTTTCTTTACGCTACCTCAGTCAGCGATTGGAGAAGCACTTTTATAAAAGTCAGAAGTAAAACTCTTCTCATATATTATTTTATACATCGTAAATCATGTTATAAAAGTAACTACTACCACCAATCTAAACAGACACTTAAAATGAGAGGCAGGTGGATTATTTGTCTTGAAGGGGCTAGTCAAGAATTTGAGGAAATTAGGTCAAGCTCTCAATGATTAGCTTGAGCCTTCACAATTGTATTTATAGGACGCACAACCAATAATACAAGGACATGTGTCCCCACAAGACTATTTTAGAGTTTATAACATTATTCTATAATTCTATATACAATATATAATACAAAACATTATTTATTTCTAACTCTCTCCTTCACTTTAAACCTCCTCCTTCTTCTTGCTTCTAGCCAATTTATGTTGTTGGAGATTTCTTTTAATGGGAGCAACAATTACTCCTAGCTTGTCTTTAAGGAAACAGAAACGAGCATGGTGTAGTGGTTTTGTAAAGCAATCTGCAACTTGAAACTCAATTGGGACATAAGAAACTTTCAAGGGTTTGGAAAGGACTTGATATCTCACAAAGTGTACATCTATTTCAATGTGCTTTGTCCTTGCATGATGCACTGGATTGGACACAAGTGCAGCAGTACAAGAGTTATCACACCATAAAGTAGGTATTTGCTTTAGCCTCAAACTCAACTCAGATAATAAAGATTTAATCCAATTCAGTTCGGATGCTGTATTGGCTAAGGAACGATATTCTGCTTCACAGCTAGAGCGAGAGACAACAGATTGCTTTTTAGATGACCAAGTTACAAGAGAGTTACCTAGAAAAACACAATATCCACCAACAGAGCGCCTGTCACTTGGGCATGAAGCCCAATCTGCATCTGAATAGGCAGAAATATCAAGTATCCTTGCTGGTTTCACATGAATACCATAGTGGATTGTGCCTCTTAAGTATCTTAGTACTCTCTTCTTTGCTTTCCAATGTTCAGTAGTTGGTTGTGACAAGAATTGACTCAACTTACCAACACTAAAGCTTATATTCGGTCTTGTGTTGCACAAATATTGAAGGCACCTACTGCACTTCTATATTCAGTAGGATTTGAAAGTAATTCACCTGAATATGCTAACAAAGATTTATGAGCAGCCATGGGTGTGGGACAAGGTAAGGCATTATTCATGTGAAACCTATCAAGTAAGTCACATATATATTTCCCTTGTGTTAAGTACAAGCGAGTGTTATCTCTATGTGCTTCAATTCCAAGAAAATAGTGAAGAGGACCAAGATCCTCCAAAGAGAAAATAGAATGCAGTTTTGGCAGCAAAGCATTTAAGACTATAGGGGTTGCTACTAGTCACAAGTATGTCATCCACATATATTAAAATCAACAAAATTTGAGTCTTGTCGGAATAGACAAAAAGAGATATATCACTCCTTGAGTTTGTGAATCCCCAACCAAGCAAAACATTGCAAAGACGATCAAATCATGCCCTTGGAGCTTGTTTTAAGCTATAAAGGGCTTTAGACAATTTACACACATAATCAGGCTTATAAGGGTCAACAAAACCTTCCGGTTGTTTCATGAAGACAGGTTCAGATAGGAATCCATTGAGAAAAGCATTATTTATTTCAAGTTGCTTTATTCCCAATTTAATGAAACAGCAAGAGTCAAGACAATTCGAATAGAGGAAGCTTTAATTATCGGGCTGAAAGTCTCATAGAAATCAATACCTTCACTTTGTTGAAACCCCTTGGTAACAAGTCTTGCTTTTCGCTTGGCTAAGGTTCCATTAGAGTGAAATTTGGATTTAAAAATCCATTTGTTGTCAACAATATTTTGTGTCCTGAGTCTGGGAACAAGGGTCCTGGTTTTATTCCTTTGGAGTGCTGAAAACTCTTCAATCATGGCTTGTTTCCAAAGAGGTAAAGTTAAAGCTTGCTTGGTTATTTGTGGTACAAAATCCGAGGCAATTGTTAGGCCAATATAGGGAAACTTGGGTTTAGAAATTCCAAACTTGCTCCGAGTTATCATTGAATGAGGGTGAGGCATTAGTGATGGCTGTATAGTAGAAAAATCAGACGCTGATGTGGAAGAAAATGTAGGAGAAGCTGAAACTAATGTAGGAGTTGTTGTGGAAGAAAAAGGGTGGTTGGGTGATGATGTGGGAGTGGCCGAGGCCGATGTGGGTGTGATTAGGTGATGTTGTGGGGGAGGCCGAGACTGGTGTTAAGGCTGAGGTCATAGGTGAAGACTTATTTATGGAAGCAAATCGAGAATTAGGTGATACAAGATGGGGTGAATTTGGATTGACTAGCGGAGCTGATGGATGTATAGGAGAGCAGGGAGTAATGGAGCCTTCACTGATAAAAGGAGATACGCCTGAGAAATTAATAATTTCAGCATCTGATTGCTTCTGAAAACACAAGAACCTGTTAGCAAATGGATAATAAACCTCATTAAATACAACATACCGGGAGATATATATCCTGCCAGTAGAGCTTAAACACTTGAAACCTTTATGAGAGCCACTATAACCTAGAAAAGTGCATTTGAGGCTATGATATTGAAGTTTGTTCTAGTTATAAGGACGAAGACAAGGAAAACATGCGTATCCAAAATTTTTGATGTTCCTATAATTTGGTTTCTTATGAAAAAGGACTTCAAAAGGGGAAATGTTCTTTAAAACAGTCGTAGGCAACCTATTTATCAGATGAACAGCAATGGAGAATGCCTCCCACCAGTAAAAAATGGGCATAGATGCGTGAGCTAGAAGTGTTAAACCTGTCTCAACAATATGACGATACTTTTTCTCAACTCTACCATTTTGAGTTGATATGTGTGAGGACAAGAGTGTAGAAAAACAATTCCATAATCATCAAGAAAACTCTGAAAACTTCTAAAGTCACCACCCCAATCACTATGAAGGACTTTTATTTTCCTTTCAAAAGTATTCTTAGCCATGTTCTTAAAAACATTGAAAGCAGAAAGAGCATCTCCTTTTGTTTTTAAAGGATAAATTCATGTATGTCTACTATAGTCATTAAGGAAATTGATGTAAAATCTATAACCCCCAATTGATTTTATTGGGGAAGGCCCCAATAGATCCGTATGAATAAGATCTAGAACATAAGAGTCTCGTGAGTGACTGATAGGAAATGAGAGATGATAAGATTTGCCCAATTGATAAGATTCACAAAACTGAAAATTTTCATTAGATGGAAATGAAAGATTACAATCCATAAGTACTCTTTGTAGAATAACTTTACTAAGGTGATCTAGTCTTCTATGCCAAGATTCAAAAAAAGACAAATTCCTACTTGACTCAAGTGGACTATTTCCAACAGAAATAAAACTAGCAGCAAGACTTTTTACTAGAACAATAGGGTTGTCAATCCAATAGAATTAATTTCAACAAAAACATTACTGTTATCATTTGTCAGTTTGTAGCCATTGATAAGTTTCTTTGACATTCTAGGGGCAATGAGAATATCATTCAATTCCAGAGTTTTCAAACGAGCAGATTTATCATAGAGTATTTTGGCATTTCTGAAACCAGTCACATGTACAAAAGATCCATTACCTACTGAGATGGAATGAATACTTGAATTCACAATAGTTCCAACATCATCTGAGGTATTGGTGACGTGATGAGTGGCCCCTGTATCCAAATACCATTCTGGATCAACTATGGTTTCAGGAGCAATGATGTAGGCAGACGTAGTTTTAAGCTTGCGTGTGGGAGGTTTGAAGTTCTTGTCAAATCGCTTCAAGCAATGAGCTGCTTCATGTCCTGGCTTGTCGCATAAATAGCACCACGGTCTATAATGCTTTGACTGAGGGCTGTGTCCTCTGCCTCCTCTATTGGACGACCCCTTCCTCTCCTGCCTCCATCACCTTTGTCTCTGCTTGACTGACTGTGATCAAGTTGAAAGGTCAGACCAGCGAATGCCTGAGACAGATTTGTGGTAGTAGTGGTGTGTAACTGCTCCAATCGAGACTTATAGGTAAGCAACTTAGATTATAAATCAGCCCAGGAAAAATTCTCCTTCTCAGACAGAAGAACCACAATTAGGTTATAGACGAGTGTCTGAGTGATAAGATCAATAAGAGACAAGGGGCTACCGGCAAGGGTCAATTTATCAGATATTGACTTCGTCTTTGCCAAATATTCTCTCATCTTAAGAGAATCTTCCTTGAGTTGTTGAAACTCGCTTTTCAGAAAGGTGATACCAGATTTGGTGTTAGCACCAACAAACTCAGTGATCGATTTCCAAAGGGATGAAGACATCTTGCAGCCTGTCATTTGGCTTACAATCTCAACTGTCATGGTGCCAAAAAGCCAACCGAGAAGAATCTGGTCAGTGGCTAGCCAATCTTCATAGATTGGATTTGGGCATACCTGGTTGGCTGTGTCAAAAATATATTCGGAGGAATCAATTTTGTACCTAGAATGTGACCATCAAGCCGATGCCCTCTAATAATATGCATAATGGTTGACTCCCATGTAAGGAAGTTGTCACTGTCCAACTTGACGGGACTGCCCTAGTTCAAGGAGCTTAACACAGGAGTAGAACGGATAGAGACCTAAGGACCTTGGTGAAGCATAAAGGAGCTGGGAATCTGGCTTTGGTTGAAGTAATGAAGAGCCGACGGTAATAGCGAGAGTGAAGGAAGGCAAGTTAGGACTCAGGAGTGGCAGAATGATGGTTGATGAAAAAATTGAGGACGACTGAGTAAACGAAGGAGGAGGAGGAGGAGACGAGGTTAGAAACTGAGTGTGCGGTGGAGGTGTGGATCAGAAATTGGGAATGTGCGGCGGAAGAGTTCATCGGGTGATGAAGGTGTCTCAAATCGAAAAATGGGAAAGGTGGATATGACGGGAAGGCTGATGGAACAGAAGAAAAAGACAATGGAGGTTGAAAATGGTGAGGTGAGCGTTGTGACCAGTGGGTATTGACGTGGGAAACACTGAGGTAACAATGGAGTCTCTTGGTGACTGTGTATTGTGACTAATGGTGGAAATAGGGTTAGGGTTTTCAAACAAGGATGTAAGAGTGGCTGATTCTGATTGAGTGGTGTAATTCCCAGATGATGCCATTTCTGGCTTTTCTGCTCTAATACCAAGTCAAGAATTTGGGGAAATTAGATCAAGCTCCTCTTTTTTTTTTTGCTTGGAGATCAAGCTCTAAATGATTAGCTTGAGCCTTCACAATTATATTTATAGGATGTACAACCAATAATACAAGGATATATGTCCCTACAAGACTATTCTATAATTTATAACATTATTCTAAAATTCTATATACAATAAGTAATACAAAAATTATTTATTTCTAACTGGACTCAACATTAAATGACAATCTTCTCGATCAGGATAGTATATAATGTCGTATTTTGAGGTATTATATATGGCACCATAACTCTCTGATCTAAGGATTCATATTGATAGTAAACAACCTTCCAACAAATTGATATGATGTGACATTTGGATCGCGTAACTAAAATACATGCCTTTGGTGAAGAGTAAGAGGGCAGTCACGTTATTGAAGGAAGAGTAATTAATTAGAGGGAAGCAGGATACATAGGTAGATCATGTGAGGAGTGGAACAAAATTTGTTCGCGTGATGCTAAGTCCACTTTTGCACCCTCGTGCACGTGGGCCCATCATTTTCCCACTCAAGATCTCATTGTCCATGCAAAAAGTCTATACAACATATGTAAATAAAAAATAAAAAACCTATTATCCTCACTCTTTAATATAAGACTCACTTTAATAAATAAATTAGAATCGATGCATCAATTGTTACTGACAAATCAATGTAAAAAACCCTAAACCCTAAACCATTTTAACTTTATTTTTACTCTAGTTGCACATGACACTTGATGTAGAAAGTCTACATCAGTTTCATATTTTATTTATGGAAACATTATTAGCTACACATTTTTCTTTTGAGTAACAATGGTAAGCATTAATGGCCTAAGTTATGAGTGGGGTTGAACCTCCCACTAATAGAAGAACATCTATGCCACTATGTTTCAAGGCCTTTGATTATTACCGGTAAAAATGCTATTTTGTACTAGCAATACACTCTATTCATCTAATAAAAGTAAGAGTGGCGAGTGTAGATTTATTTATCGCTTTTTTTTTTATCCGAATAGATTTATAGACGACTAAATATTGTAGTGACCGAAATTATTTCCAAGCATGGTCAAGTTTATGAACTTGCTTAAGTGCGAAGTTTAAAGGGGTAAAAAAGAAGCAAAGCAACGTATGGGGACTGCACAAATACAACTTTGCATGTGTTGTGGCCGTATTTCTTTTCAGAAGTGTGTTGAGATTCTTCACCTCGATACCTAGCTATACCCCCTACACATATTATTAATTCCACCTCCATTTAATTAACCATAATTCAATCATGAAATCCCACACGAATCAATGACTCACCCACATATATAGGACTTATATTATATAATAATACTATTTTAAGTAAATAATTGGCTGTAAGGAGAGAAATCTGGAAGCTATAAAGCGAAAGGACTCCTTAAAAGGGAAAGTGTCATTGGACCAGAGCCAGACGCCTTTTGTCTTTGCCTTCGTCTTCGTCTTTGTCCCTAATTATTGGGAGTTTAATTAATTAATTAATTAAAGGCTGACCCTTCGAGCTTATAAAAGCCAATGCCATCTTTTTTCTTAGTAACTGTGCTCACTTCAATATATTAATTCTGCGGTCTTATTCGTCATCGAAGTTGTGAGAAGCATACGCATAAACAAATCATATTATTAGCTCAATATAGAATTATTACATAAGGTGATTCCAATCAGAGCCCTCTGTGTAGATGTTCTCATCATCCATTTTCTTATGAGCTCATCTAAATTGTTGGTTAAGGAGATGAGAGAAAAATCTAAAGAGTATAACTTGATGATATGACATTTCAGATTGATTGGACGGATATAGTCTAGAGATTATAAAAGAGAATCAGAAAATGGATGACGAGAAACCCCTGACCCCCACAACCTTTTCAGACAAGGTAAAGAATAGGACAATGATATTAAATAAAAAGACAAGTGCTTTCCAACTCTCTGCAAGCAAGAGAATCTACTTTTGATTGTGGAGGACATAAGTGCAGCTTAGGCAGTATATTTCTAACTTGTTCATGTTTGTCACTACAGATACATCTAAGTTGTACGTACTGCGTGCATTACTCATTTTCAGCCCCCCCCAAAAAAAAAAAAAAAAACACAAAAAGAACAAAAAAAAAAAAAGGTACATAACTCATCTTGAAAGTCTGACATTACTCCATCACTGGTCTAATTAATTGGTTGAATGCATTTTTATTTATTATGATTATTTTTAACATAAAGTATTCTAAAAGGCAGTGATGAATAACACTTGGATAGAAATTCACGTGATTTTTCTTACTTGGTCAGAATTCTTGCAGCCAAGTTGACAGTTGTGTGGAACCAGCTAACCGAACTGATCAAATTGCCAATAGAAATGCTGTGGCCTTTGAAAAATCAGTGTTAGCGACAATTATCAATATTTTAAACAAACAAACAAACAAATGGTATCCCCTTTTTGTTGCAGTTAACGACCTTTTTATAGCAGGCAGAAAAAGCACACGTTGTTAGATTCCCTGTACAACATCATCGTGAACCTGCATTCTCGGATATATATCTTCTTGCTTAGGCACATATATACAGTATGAAGTACGAACAGACACTGTTGGTGAGGTTATTCTGATAGTGTCACCCATGTCCACTGGGCGGACTTGAATATATGAATCACATGTTAATGTTACCATTGTATTAATTCAAACTCATCTATATGTTTTTATTGATATATACATGTTCACCATAAGTGTCCTCACAAGTTGAAACTCCTAAATGCAAAAGTAAAATTCATTTTCCACTACACTTCAATTATTCCTTCATAAAAAGCTAAACATGTATGTTACTCTGATGTAGCAACATTCTAATCCATATAACTTTTAGGACATGAAAACTCCTGCCACGCATCTTCAATGCAGGGAAATCTGAAAGTGCAGGAGCATCTTATGAAGAAGTTGGACCTTGACTTGTCTGTATCAAACATTTCTTCGAGAGATTGACAATGGAATCTGCAATCACTCCAGCACTGGATTTCATGTAACCACCTGAAACATGGGAGCTGGTTATATGAAGACATCGCAATGGAAAGTATTGAAATAAGCTGAGAAAACAGTTGACGCAGCAAACCTGATGTGAGCATGACAATTGGAATGTGCTTTTCACGAGCAAATTGGAAAACTTTCTCATCTCTTTGCACAATCCCTTCAGGACTGATCTGCATGTTACAAACCAACACATGCACCCCCTACGTTAAATTAAAAGAAAACCAACCAAAGATATACTCTTCCAACGATTTATTTGTTTCACATAGAAACTACTATAGGAAAAAGTGATTGCCCCCTGAAGTCAATGAATAGAAGTTGATTGTTTACTGCAATAAAGTAAGGCCATAGATGGCTTTACCTTCAACCTGCCTAATGGGTCACCATCAAGGATGTCAGTCCCAGCATTATAAACAATCAGCTCAGGGTCAAACCTATTCCCAGCAACCTTGAATTACATCGAAAAGAAATATATTAGCTGAGAAACATATCTGAATACCAGTTCCATTGTAGCATTCTGGCCAATCACTTATTGTCCGGAACCTAAAGTGGTACAGACATGTCAAAATTTCTTTTAACTTTGCCAATATGCTCTTAATTTATTTCAGTAATTGATGCTACCTTATACTTTCAAAATCAGCAAAGATAAGAGTATAATTGGAAAAATATAATTAATGTCGCATGAATAAAATAAAAATTGAATGGATACACCTGATGGTAGTCGGGCAGTTAATTATTCAAATCAACAGAGATTAGAAGATAACAATGTTGCCAATGAAATACCTGAAGTGCTTTGTCTAATTTCTGCAGGTACTCCTCAGTAAGCATCCCACTCTGAAAAAGGGGCCAGAAAACGAGTAATCAACATGAAATCAGATCAGAACATTTGGGACAAATGCGCTCAAGGCGTTCCCTGAGATAATAAATACACACCTGCACTTCAACTTTCTGATTTATGTAATTCCTTGCCTCATAATCCTAAACAGGGGAAGGAGGAAAAAGAACAGGATATAACAGATTGTCATTACTTAACCTAGATACAGAAAAAGGATGATAACCCTACCAGATCTGTTGCACATCTCACGTTAATAACAAACAAAGATTATCTTTTGTTAGTGCACTACCTGCGCTAACCCCCGCATGTGTTCTCTCACATGATCTTCTCACACTTGGTGAAATAAACAATACTCTTGACATAATTGCAAAACATTACAGTAAAAAGGTAAATGTTAACTGTATAAATAAAGCCATTTTCAATACTGTATCAGTAGCACTTTTCCCAACATATTTTGTGTAATTTGCATGCCAATTTCTCCTTATTTTTGTAGATCAACAAGTTTTTGACCCCTGGTTTCAAAGAAAAACAGAAAATTTGTCTTACGGGTTTTCAGCCCACAGACAGCAATGGGGTACCGATAGAACAACTAGGACAATGATGAACAAAACCAAGGCAAAGGACAATGATAAATAAAAACGCATGGCATAAAAATAACCTGCAGGGTGCTGGCAGCATTTTAGTCATCATCCTTGAATAGATGATGGGAATGAACATAAAAGAAAAATTGCTTAAAGAAATAGAAACTAGATGGTTTTCTTGAAGAGAGAATGCACAACAGTTAGAGGAGTAGATAACTCACAAGAGGATATATTCCAGGGTTGTACATATCCAGGATATAAACACGGCCTGCCATTACAAACCATATGAGAATAATAATAGAAATATTAATTCAAACACCAGGTGAAATTGTTTTGGCCATACTGTCATTGCGAAAGTCCATTTCATGGCCGTTTCCTTGATGTGCATCAAGATCAATGATCATCACCCTGTATATTTTGCAGACATATACAGAAACTGCTTATTTACACAGGTAATGTTACTTCGTAACAGATGGTACCATGTAACTGTATATCCTAGATGTGACAGTACCTTGATATATTCAATCGAACAGATGCAAAGTGGATGCATAAAGAAATATCCGCATAAGCACAAAATCCACCTCCTCTTTCAGCAGAACAGTGATGGAAACCTCCTCCTACATTAATGGCCCATCCCCTCTCTTTTGCAAGTTTTGCTGCCAATACAGTTCCCCCAACCTATCATTTGAATGGTATATGATACACGGAATTAGGAATAGTAAGGGTAATTAGGGGTAAAATGATAACAGGGTCTAGAAGGGAATAATGGGAGTCTAGTGAATGATATTTTACTGTTTTACTCTATTCTCTCCTTTTACTGGGTATCAGTATTAAAATCCTAGTTTAGATAAGTCAAACAGACTTCATAAACTATTACTTCACCTGCTTTCGAAAAGGGAAAAGAACTTTCTGTTGCACTAGACAATTAGGAAGTAATGCCACAGGAGGGACCTGTATGGAAACCGCCAAGTTAAAAGTCAATTGAAATAATGCTGTTATAGAGAACAAGAAGAGCAGGCTTTCCATCTCATCATATCAATTTCTTTAACTCTACCATGTCAACATCGAATTTTACATTAATATAGACACAGCCTTCACAATAAGTTCGAAAAGGAGCCCCTCAGCTAGAGAAAGGGAGCATTGATAAGAATATCAGAACAAAAAGCAAATGTTTCAGGCCTGCCGCCTGCAATCCAGAGGAACATACCTCAACAATCTTAGCAACATTTGAACTTTCCTTCAGGCTATTCAAGTATGATTCTGAATGTACCTATGAAGGAAATAGAGGAAAGAAAAATGGATTCAGCAGCTTTATATAATTTGCTTAGATCACTTTTGTTTAAGAAAGATTATTGTTTATCCCTATCAATTATGCCAACAGTAGACAAAAAGATCAGTCCAGTATTTTCAAGGAACAAAATTCAAAATATAGACCTCCAAAAAAACATGGAAATTGTTTTCCACTTTTAATACACATGTATATAATGTAACCTAATACCAATCAATTTATGAGCAGCAGTAATTTTGAAACATAATTATTTACTAGTGATTACCAC
Source organism: Acacia acuminata (assembly GCA_019022655.1). Taxonomy (NCBI): domain Eukaryota; kingdom Viridiplantae; phylum Streptophyta; class Magnoliopsida; order Fabales; family Fabaceae; genus Acacia; species Acacia acuminata. The sequence goes on from JAFJYI010000015.1 coordinate 1,932,688, forward strand.
TAGAAGATCATCTTTGGAAGCTTCCAGAGGCTCGACAATACATCTCTTATCTAAAATACCAAAAGAGACGAGGAATTGACAAATGCGTCCCCATTTAGATGAATCAAACGGGTGTCTGCATCAAAGATGAGTAGTTCAAGAGCATCAAAGTCAAGAAGTCAGGATTCAGCCAAGGTACTCAGGTCACAGCCAGAGCAAGGCCATAAGAAAGAAGATAAAGCAAACAATAGTTGAATCATCTAATAGGCCAATTTTAGTGCCACAAGTCACAACCACCTCCAAAAAAAAAAAAAAAAAAAAAAATCTATCGTTCCATGATAATCATTAAATTCCCATTTATAACTCCACCAGTTTCAAGAATTAACTTGAAATATACTATATTGAAGATTTCAACTTGTGATATGAAAGATGAGTAGATGGACCCAACAACTTCTCCAAATTTTCTTAAGCACAGCAGAGTGTCGCTGTGACTCCCATAACTTTGCCATTGGGAATTTGTGATCCATAACTAGATACTAAAATATGATACAACCTCAAAAGTTTAATGACGTCGAGCTGTTATGCTGGTACCTCAACTAGCATAAGCTTTCGGTATACGTCTTTATCTCGCCCTCACCCAAGAACAAAAAGTGAAAAGGGACGACGTGAGCTTAATAGAAAACATAGAGAATTATCATCACCCAAGAACCCCAACAATAAAACATGACAGAAGAAGTCTGAATTAAGTAATCAAGTGAATAATTTCTTACAATTTCTCAATGCCGAGAAACGCTATATCGTACGAGTTCGAGTAGATAAGTGGAACCTGGTTTATCAGAGTTCTGAGTCCAAAAGGCTACATAATTCAAAGAGCAAGCAGGATTCAAGCATAAGTAGATTACCTTTGACAGGGGCACATCGAAGTACAGCTTACTCGAAAGGATACGGCTGCGAAGAGCCTCAGCATCGTTTGATGAAGACGACGACATCAGTAGTTCAGAAAAAAATTCTAGGATGGCTTTGAAGATAATCGTAGAGAATGGGAAGGTTTCGAGGATGGCAACGCAAGACGGCAACGAACAGAGAAAATTATTATTTTTTCCAAAAAACCGAGGGGATAGATTCAGTTAAGAAGGGGGAAAACAGCAAACTGCACCGCGCCACCGCCAATGGTTTAGCTCATGGAGGTTGGAGAAATTAGTTGACCTTGAAGTGAGTGGTCAATTCGCTTGTCCCTGAAAAAAAAAAAGTAGAAAATGGATGAAATTAGTAATAAAAAAATTAATTTTACTGATACTAATTTGATATTTTTAATAATCATTCCAATTTTAGATATTTGAATTTTACTCATTTGTATTATTTAAATATTTAGAAATTAAAAATATATTTTGCAAAAATTATGTTATTCATCATCCATAAATTATGAGGTTTTATAATTTTACATTTTATGTAATGATTTTGTCGAATAAAAATGTTACTTTTGGTTTAAAAAAAAAAAAAATTCTTACTCTTATTTCAAAACAGTTTATAAGCTAATAAAAAATACTAGTCCTATTGTATAAGACTAAGTTGATTTTTCTTTAAAAAAAATTAAAAAGTAAATTTAATTATTTTAGAGTATTTATATTTACATATATTTTTAAATTAATTAGTTTAATTAATATATAATATAAAACCACATAACATAAAACTTGATTATATATATATATTTTTTAATCTCTTTAAAAAAACTCAACTCACGGGAGGAAGGTATAAATAAATAAATAGCCACGTATGCAATATTCCCTCGTCTCAGAGAATACGCAAGGCGGAATCCAGTTCTGTTCTTTTTCTCTCGCGGCGTAGCACCGTTTCTTCCGTCTTCTCTCCGCTGCATCTGAAACCAGGAAGGAAAATTCGAAGAGTCAATTGGATGGCAGACAAGCCGAGCCGAGCCCTAGTCCTATTTGGAGACGGGTTGGCCCGTTTTATCGATTCGTCGCACATTCATCTTCATTCTCTCGCGTCCGCAGGTTTCTGTGGTTTTTTGAGCCTTCCCAACTCTCCTCCCTCAGGTGAAACCTCTCTTCTTTTCGAAATTTGAGTTATTGATCACACTGGAAGAATTAACTGAGGCCTTTTTAAATACGATAAAGAAGTACATGGAAGCACTTGATCTTTCTGCTTGAAATCCCATCGTGCTATAAGCTGTGTCTTGTATTTACAATCTTTTGCACATTCTGCTCGATTTTGTTTAGCTCTCGACTGTGAAAGCAGATCATATTCGAAAATGTGAAAATGTTTTGATTTCGCAGCCAAGACATTAACCATACTTTACTCGTTTACTCTCCCAAATCTTAGTGTAATGGTGTCGAGATGACCGCAAACGATGAGCCTTTTTCCTTTTGATTATTGTTCGACCTTGGGCTTATATAACATTTAAACTTCAAGATGTTTGTTGAATGTATCAGATTCCATATGTCTATCTCAAGCATTACCAACTAATGATTGTCAGATATATAAATAAAATTCTAAGCATTTTCGTCGCATGTTAAACTCTTGAGATCAATTCATTCTCAAGAATGGTGATGGTGTGCATGGTGTATATCTGCAACTATCTGGGGTGGTTGTTTGTTTGAGTTTACTTTCCAATAACTTCTGCTCGCAAATGTAAAATAGAACGAGGATGGTCCTGATAATTGTTTTCTGCTGCTTTTTGCTTGGATGAGTATAATGCCATTGTTCTGATAAAATGAGCAGTTTGCTACCATTAAGAAAAAAAGCTAAAATTTTGCGTCACATTGATTCTATTGGCAAAAATATCATAGCGCATGAATGATGGAATAGAAATTTGTCACCAAAGTTTGTTTATTTGGAAGAAAAGAAATCATGTTTTGGAAAGACTGTTATTGATTTGGGTGTCCATGTCATAATGGTGAGAAATCCAAGTTTCATGGTTGATTGATTCGTGTTACAGTATTTCTACCTTTGTGCTCGTTTTATTTGTGCCAGTTGTTGCCTCTGTAACAAGAAGATTCACTTGAATTTAGTTTTCAGAAAGCGAGGATGAGAGGATTGTTAGGGAGTTTGCTGTGCTGCTGGATGCATATGAGGCGTATTTAAATATGGTGAGGTTCATTTGTGCTTGATTGTCTTTCTTTAGAGAAGCTAGCTTCATGATGACACATTACTGATCAATTTAAATTCATTCCTAGAGTGAGCAAGACCCCGAAAAAGATAGCCAAAGGAATTTAATGAAGCAGTCCTTACCTGATAGGTACTTCTCTTTATCTGATTCCTCTGGTTGTCATCATGATGATGCATAGCAAGTTATCTCAACCAGAGCACTTCCTTTGACATCAGGTTTATGGGAATGAAAACTGCCGTGCTGACTAACAATTCAAGTTTGAAATCTTTTAGTGCCAAAATTGGCTTGCATATACTCCAATTAGATGAGTTACTGAGAGCTCACAATGCTGATTTGCAAGTTAATGTAGAAGCCCTTGAGCTACTCAAGTTGCTGGGCTTTCAAGAAGGAAAGGTGGTAGACAATAATCAGTTTGATGTTGTTTTCTTTCACATTGGATCTGGGGAGAAGGTGAACAGTAATGAATCAAAAGTGATTGGTGCTGATGTGGAGTATGTGGATGCCTTAGTTGCTGGGATTATGTGCCAAGCCCAACCTGGATCTGACATCAGCTCCCGTCTTCACTTGTCTGTTGTTATGAGCTTTGGGAATGTGTTGAAGGATGATGATTCCAAGTTTTCTGTTTCAAAAAGTTTTGATGAGAAGAATTCACATCTTTCAACGCTCTTTCCTTCACAAAGTTACATAATGAAAGGAGAAGCTCCTCGGAAAGATGTTAGGTAAACAAATAAAGTAATCAAACCCTTGGTAAATTACTTTGCGTTTTCTTGTGAGAAATTTGCCACCTTAAACCATTTTTATGATGCAGGCATCATTCTCCTATGTTGATCGCTCAATGGCAGCATGGTGTGACTCGTAAAGATAATGCAGAGAAATTTTCATTTGAAGACTTCAAAGAGGTATACTTTTGAAATAGTATCTTCAGTTCTAAATATAAAGCTAGTTTAGAAGTGAATTTTAGTTTTAAATATAATATCTTTTTTCATTTTCTCTCTTATATTTATCATTTTTCTCAAAACAAATATATACAAGTATTTCAAAGAGATTATCTAACATATGCTATAATTGATTAATTTATTTAACTTCTTTAATTTCTCCAAATTAGTTAACTAGATCTCATATTAAGAGAAGTAGAGGTAGTATTAGATTCTTTTTTTTAGCAATAATGCAGAGAAATTTATTTCTAACTAGTGATACTGTATTTGATTTGCCTTTGGTGCATGATTTACCTCAAGCCCATGCTCTGCATCTTGCTTCTTCCATGTCTGCATCATTTGTAGTCAAACCGATTAATTTTGTTGACCTTTTATTTATTTATTTATTTTTTAAATTTTCTACATGCAGTATGGTGGCAATCTCACTATACCGGCAGATAGATTCTTGCATGAAGTAGCCTTTAAGCTTTGGAAAGCTCCCAAGTACGGAGCATGAGCATGATTTTCATTCCAATCTCATTCGTGTTGTTGAGTTCAGTCTGCACGGCTTCCTATTGAATCTGCCCCACACGTTTGATTTATTTAGTCCATAATTTACTTGTATCAATCATGTAATAAAGTTTGTTTATCATGTTTGAGTGATAAATTCTTCCTCTAAAGACAGTAAGAATCTGATGTGAGGTTGAAATTTATATATGTAATCCTCTAAAAAATACCGATTCTACTAAGTAGGATAAGACTTTGTTATTGTTGTTGTAATCTATAAGATTAAAATGTTACTTATCCGACAACATTAAGCCAAATCAAAGAAACTAGTTTTGTTGCCGGGTGCATTGCAGGGGCATCAACTCATTATTTCATGTCTGACTAATTACAAATCGATGGCAAAAAAGTATGACTACTTTCCTCATTGCTTGTTTGAACAAATAAAAATGTTTAGAAATATTATTTATATTGTCCACCTCTTTGGCTCTTTTCTTTCCCCTTTCCCTATTGCTTGTTTAAGCACGAATAAAGAAAAAAAAATAATTTGGCAAAATAGAACAATTTTTTCCTAAAGTCATGCCAGAGAATTTCTCAAAATGCAGCAGTTCTTTTTTTAACAAAAAGCAAAAATTAAGGCAAGCAAAGGTTGAAAAAAAAAAAAAAAAAAAGACTAGGAGAGATTTAAAACCGGTTGGCATCAAGATGCAACGTTAAATTAAGATATGCATTGTTGGTTATCGTCTTTAGAATACAAATTTGCTCATTCAAAATACAGGTATATGGACGGATGGAATTATAAATATACTATTGACCTAGAAAAATTATACTTGAAGATATTTCACCAGAAATCAGTGTTCTCTGATATCTCCTTTGACTACAATAAGTAGCATGGTAACATAGTTTTAGCAAACCCTTAAATTCAACAGCGCTTCTAGCACTCCAATATATTTTTCAAAAGGTAAGAACCCAAAACAAACCACCCTATTAAAAGGAGAGAGAATGACAATAACCCAAGCAAGAATGGCCACCCAACGACGAGAATGCCCATGCAAACAACCAGAACAAATGGCAGGAAAGCCCTCACAAGTGACCAGTGGTCAACCCAGCGACCCTTAAATAAAATCAGAGCTGCTACATTGACCATGTTCCAATTCATGGATCCACCATAACACATCCGATTGAGACAGTTGGCAACAAATGAGTGGCAGCTACATGTGAAAAGGTTGTAAGTTTTATTCTCAAAATACCGCACGCTTGATCGTAAGGCATCATCCCATGCTATTGCAGTCCCATTCTCTGAATGTCTGTACGCATTCTTGCATGTATGTGCAGACATGTTCGGCGGGAGGCAGCACTGCAACAATCTCATGTTCCAGATCAAGCTTGTCAAATAATAGTTGAAACTTTCAAGCTGTTCTAACACATTTTAATGGGAAGATGGAGGGGGAGGCTTGTAAAATTGGACTCGGTGGAATAGTTTTCAGTTTTCACCCAGTTTTATGAGTCCAACTGGATAAATTTTATTCCTAAAACAAGGTAGAATCACCACGTTCAGGGAAAGGCCCAAGTAGGGTGTAAAATTCTTCATTTTAAGCTTCAAATCCCATAGTGAAATCTTCTACTCTCAGGTTTATATAAGACCTCTAGGTTCTCACTTTCTACGAGACCCGTAGCTCCAAATGAAGCCATTCCCAACAAGGACATTGTTATTGTTATTGCCAGAACTAGTTCTGTACGCTATTTTTCTTAAAACATCAATAAGAGGAAGTTTGAGAAACATTACCTGATTACGATCAAGTTGCAAGTATCTTGCTACTGCACCAAATGCAAAATCGTCGACATTCACAAGATTAGATCCTGAAAAGTCTAAAACAACTCCATCCTCCCTGCAAATTCCAACATGACCAATGAAGGGTGCCAACCACGAGACAACAGGAAGTGGAGTCCAGACTATACAACATGGAAACTTTCCCTTATTTGGATCAACGGGCTCTAGTGGCCACGGCTCATGCTGGAGTCTTTGCATAGAACTTGAGTATTCAGTGTCATAACTTGCATTTAACTCCATTATTAAAGTATACAGCACAGTATACAGCCTTTCTCGAATTTATGTACCCACGCATCACTTTATCAAACTACAAGCTCCATGCGTTCCAAACCTATTCCCATTACAGGATATGAATTTAAGGGAGTTATTTTTTCGTAATATGATATCTATTACGCAATAATGAAAATTACAACACAACTAAACATACAAGGTAGATAAAATATGGTCTGTTACAGTGATAAAAAAAAAAAAAATTAGCACACGAAGGAGAAGCAGAAAAGAAAATATGTCTGTGGCAAGATAAAGTTCAAGAGTACGCATGACTAACTAGTAACTAAAGTCCTCAAATCTCTGTATATGACCTTCACGCGCAGTTAATTGGTCATCAAAATGTAAATATTGGATGGAGAAACAAGGTTTTCAGATCGTGTCAAAAGATGAAATATTAGCATCCGAAGATATCGTAATAATTTCAGTATTTGGATTCCATGTCAAGGAACAATTACGAAGAAAAAATTTCAAAATAGTAATGTCTCATGTCAGCATGCTTCATCATAAGCCAATTTAATATTATTACTGCAATTTTTGACACCAACATTATTTTCACCCAATGACGCTGCGTCTATAATGATCCTGCATAGCAAAGGTGAAACGATTAAGCTGAAATGATGAATGTGGCCATCAATCGGCAATTTTGGCAATCCTAATTGAATTCAAAGCTGACATCTGTGCTTCCCACACTCATTTTCTTTCAAGACACTTGCATTACGACTCCAACCAGTGCGATAGATGAGAAGAACGCCAGAGGTTAAAAGAGAGGGGGAAACTTTATTTATAAACTTGGAACATAACAATTTACAAGACACGAGTTCATATGTCTGTAGCTAGCTAGCGCCTAAAACATCAAAGTCAATAGAGAGAAAGAGAACAAGAAAACTTCAATAGCATCATCGAGGATTTTAGGAGGACAACTTTTTTTAAAGGATACGTCTTCCAAACATAGAAGAAATTAACTTAAGGATAGCATCATCGAGGATCTTAGCTAGACGACTTTTTGAAAGGATACGTCTTCCAAATATAGAAGAAATTAACTCAAGTCTCCCAAAAAAATGCTGGATGGATAAGCAACTAAAGGTTAAACAAATATTCCGATACAAGCGATCGGGGCAGGCAGAGCAACACTCAAATATCTGAAGCTAACACATGGTAAATTAGAAAACAGCCCGCAAAATCAAAGGAAAGGTATTAATTAGGCCGATCGTCATTATTCCTTACCTGAAGAAAGAAGGTGACGGAAGAACATATGAAGTAAGCAGAAGGCCTCAGAACTATAGAAGCACTCCGGAGAAGCCTTATATGTTGAGATTGTCGGAGATGAACAAGGAGCAGAAGCAATGTCGCCGGACAGAAAAACTAGACCAGTATGATTTATTCTGGGGAGGGGGGAAAACACTTAAGAAGAGAACAAGATCAAGAATAAGAAAAGGTTTGAAGTCACAATCTATTCTTTTTCAATAACATATAATTCAATGGAGTTCCATGATTTATATATTCCGCGGGGGAATTATCCGTTTTCTGAAAAAGAAGGGAAGTGGGGAAGATGCATGAACCTGGGTGATATTTCCGTGGCAGGGGTCAGGGTGGGCCCCTACCCCACTTGTATAATTAATTTGAAATATTAATTACTCCCTCGTATCTTAAATACTCTTATTTATAAGTTTTTTTTACTAAATCACACAAAAAGATAGCTAGTTTAATGATTATAGGGTAAATTTTCAATTTTACTTTTATTTATGAATAGTACGTTTTAAATTTTTATTCTCTTTCTATTTTTATTAAGACAATAATATGGGCAAAATTATCACAATCTCATTTATTTGGTTAAAAGAAACTTATAAATAGGACCAAATTTTTTGGTTAAAATGACTTATAAATAGGATCGTAGTAGTACCAACTAACAATTGTATTTGATCTTTTTTTATAAAGTATTTGCTTATTTCCAAAATGTAGTAATTATAGTAATAATTAATATAATATTAAAATTTAGTGTAATCAGTAGGGATAATATTAAAAATTACTTAAATTACAGGACAAATTTATTGATTTTAACTGACCAGAGGGAGTATAAGATAGAGTTGACTTCTTAGAGAGATGAAATAAACTAATTAAATTACTTTAGATTATTTTTATTTTTATTTTTTCTTCAGACTAATTGATTTGACTAATAAACTGATATATAATATTAGAATGTATAATATGTGATATGATTAAACAATTTATTATACTTTTTTAATCCAAAAAAAAATTAACTCTTTCTTAAGAGGAGAAGAGAGTATTAATTTATTGAAAGTTGTGTGGGGAATATTCATAATAAGGAAATATTGGGGGGTGAGGGTGAAAAGGCCAATAATTTGGGAGGTTTTTGGGGCAAAACATCACGGGGGCCATGTGAATGATACGCAGAGGCCAGAGGGTAAGAGGAGTGGGGGCCAAGTGGCCAACACTGAATTACACGTGTGGACTACGTTGGGAGGTGCATGCACCCAATGGTTGCTTTTGTTTCCTCCGGTTTTTACTTTTTTGGTTTTTGACTTTTACAATTACGTTGTTGCTTGCTTTTAGAATGACGAGGATCAAGATTGGTGTCAACCTCATTGTACTACTTCCTCTAAACAATATATTAACTAACAATTTTCATAAATCAATAAAAATAGTTAAAATAAATAAAATTATTAAATTTAGAATTAAATATCAATTTTACGTTTAAAATATGCACCCAAAAACAATTTTAGAATTCCCCCTCTATTAACTCGCTCTAACCATGGTAGTCGCAAAACGCCGCTTTTTAAGTTTTCGATATAGTAATGTTCAAAAACCCGAGTTTACTTTTGAAAGTTTTAAAATGTAGTAATGTTGTGAGAATTTTCAAACTATTTTGGGGCGAATTGAAATTTAATCTGGTCCCAACTTTAAAGAGTTTTTACAAATGTTCCTAACTCAAAGACTTAATCATACAATAATGTTTTTAAAAACAATTTAATCATGTAAAACAACATGGTTTGATTAATAAAAAATTAGCATTTTGATTGATATTTTGCCTTTGAAGAAGTTTAAAAACGCGTAAAAACTCCGTTTTATTTTAATGTTTTACGATTTTTCATTCTCCTTCGTTAAAAACCCTACTACCATGGCCCTAATCAACGCTACGTTTTTAAACTTAAAGGGTAACATTCTAATGTTGCCCCTCCGTTAAAAACCCTAACGGCCAACGTACGTTTTTTTAAACTTTCGCAAAATCGCTTCAAAACTTCGCGACAAAATTGAGCGCGTACTTTAGGCGCAAAATTGATACTTAACCCTACAATTTAAGTAATTTTTTATATTACCCCTATTAATTTCACTAAAATCTAATATAAAACTACCTCTAGTCCTAATTATAAGAACATTTTTACAGTGCAAATCACACTATAAAAGTGTTTAATTAGGACAAGAGATAAAAGTATTAATTATTACTCTCACTCACTATCATTATTGATGAGGGGCATATATATGGAAAAGATAATTAACGCCTTATAAAAAAGGACCAAACACTTTTTTTTGTTAGTTGATGCCTTATAATAAAAACCAAATAGGGTACCTGATTTTGCTGGATGCGGCTTTGGTCAAATGCCCTCCTATACCAAAGACTACGCCATTCTGACATAAAACAATGAGCAAGTTCCCTTTTTTAAAAAAGAAAAAAATATATTTTAAAAAATATCTCATGATCTTAAAAAATAATAATACTAAAAAGATATTTCAAGATACTAACTTGTATTGAAAAAACATTTTATGATCTTGAAAAATTATTTTAGGATCTTGAAAAATTATTTTAGGGTACTAACTAGTACTAAAAAGATATTTGAAAAATCTTATGCCAAGGTAGCAAATTGCATTGAAAAAATACTTCATGAGTTTGAAAAATTATTTTATATCTTAAACTCGAAAACCCACTCGTACTAAAAAAAAATATCTCATGATCTTAAAAGATTATTTTAGGATCTTGAAAATATATTTACAAATGAGAAGAAAGAATCCATGGAAGGGGATTTTGGGTTCTAAGATGAAACTAAAAGGATATTTGAGAATCTTGATCTCGAACTTTGTCGAAAGTGGAAAGAAAAAATATTTCAGATATCTTGCCGTGATTGATTAAACTAAAAATATACTTCATGAATTTTTTTTTTAAAATTATGAGGTATTTTTTTCAATACCGTTCAATATCTTGAACTATCCAATCAATAACTTTAAATAATTTTTCAAGATCCTAAAATAATTTTTCAAGATCAATGAAGTATTTTTTTTAGTATCAGTCAGTATCCTAAGTATCTTTTTAATATCATTCAATGCCCTGAAATATTTTTTGACAAAAAAGAGAGAGAGAGAGAGAGAGAGATTGCTCATTGTGTTGGCGTTTTAGGTATAGGGGCGCCGTTTTAGGCATAGGAGGGCCGCGGACGGGAGTGTGCAACAAACCAAAGCCGCCGCGTCGATTTTGGTAACTTCTCAAGTTCATGAAACTTAAGATTTAAAAAGTATCCCCTTATTTTTTTCCCTGAACACTACTTCTGTGCAGAAACAGAACAATAACTAGCTAAAATAATTTTTTTAAAAATTATTATTTATTTATAAATTAATGAAACACGGAGCAATTAGCTTTTACCCTGTAGCCATAGGAGTGGCCCTATCTACAGTTCCGCAAGAAGTCCCATAGGCCATAGGCTCCCCAAAAAATAAAAAAAAAAAAAAAAAAAAAAAAAAAAAAAAAAAAAACAGCGCGAGAGAGAACATTCTTGAAAAAGGAAAAAAACGGCATGTTCAGCTAAAAAACAGCATGCTTCGGCTACCACATCCACCAACAGCTTGGTAACTGTAAATTTATCTTCATTTCATAGGATGTTACAATGCCACAAGACAAGGGCAACGAAGAAGGCACAACACAAACAAAAATATGCACAGGAAGAAGTATATCATATGATACAGTATATAAACCGTGTACCTCTTCCCTTAAATCAACAATATACATGGAGGGTCAAGGATTTATAATTTAATGAGCTTTAGCGATCAAGAGAGGTCATGATTGAAGATCAGGTTCACCACAGAAGGCATCTGGTTCAAATGATCTTGCAGAATCATCACTGTAAACGCCAGGTATCACTCCAACTCCAGCTTCATTCGATGTTAGATACGAGTTATTTTGGTTCCCATCAATGTTGACCAGGATGAGAACAGATGCAAATAATAATGTAGCCAGACTGACCAAGGTAAGTTTCAATCTGCTAAGTACAGGCTTGACCTTCCACACAAACAGAATATGACCCACATAAAGTCAGTCAATCAAGCACATCATGCAGCAAAAGATCCTCGTTTTAATGAGAGATGCATATAAAGATGGTTCTGAAATAATATTATAATAACAGTAGCAATAATAGCAGCAAAATTGCAAGCTCTCATACCTTGATATCACTACTTCAAGTTAAATCGTGTTCTAGGATTTCAGAAGGCAACACTAGCAAGAGATTACTAAGAACTATAGTTCCAGATCAGAGAAAAAACTCTGAACCTGCATGAATTCTCAAAGCATCAAGCACTGCAATCTGCAGATCCATCATTCGTGGACTGCCTTGTTGATTGTTACTTTTGGTTTTTGTTTTGTTTGTTTGTTTTGCAAAGAAGAGAACAACTAAGGATCAAAACTAGGCACATCAAATCCTCCTGACGCTTGACACCAAAGAAGTATGGCTTAAACTAGGACGGTTGACTAATATTGCAGTTATATGGAATTCACAATCTTCTGCAGTTTGAAGTCAAGAACGATACCGAAGTTCTGAATAAGACATTATTGCGTATCAATATATCATGAATGTTATGGTTACCATAATGATTGCACTTGCAAAATATTCCCATACACTGTCACTCAGTAACAAATCTATACAGACACAAGTCCACAACAGTCAATGTAACTTATGTCATAGTTAACAGAGTCTAAAGAAATAAAAAGAATGGATCATGCGCAAAAGCCTGAATTACATGTATAAAACTACTCACAGTGTATGATCCTAGGAGGCGGTCACGTGCCAGAACTTCAGCAGTCTTCATCCATATCTGTAAAGAAAAACTTGCTTTAAAGCTTAAGTCATATTAAACTGGATAAAGAACCAGAACTTGAGGCCTGAAGAATTCATACTTTTCACTAACAGCATAGTCAACAGGGCATGACTGAAAGAAAATAGTGGAGTAGAAAAGGGGCAAAGAAGCAGGGGCAATTGCACCTGACTCGCATTCATGGCAATGCCTGATTGGCTACCTCTACCATGCTTAAAGTTGTATAAAAGAATCAGTATCTAGCTTGTATAGAAAGCGTGAATCTCAGATCTACCAGAGATGATGACCAAGAACTCAATAGGGTAAGGACATGATGATGCTACTTATTCCCACGAATCTACTCAAGTTTGCACTATTTTGAAACTATTCCTAGGCGCATCAGTTAAGGCACCAACAATAATCCTAATTAGAACACCCTCCTTGTGGTTTGGGCGCATAACTCATGCCAGAATTACCAGTAAAATGTTTATGACGAAAGAAAGTGTTAATCATCCCTGAAATCTTAGCACTAAATTATAGCTGATAGCTCACGACACAACTAAAAAGAATTTAGACAAGCAAAAAAGTATATATCACCATATAGAAATTTCATCATTGAAACCAGAACCTTCAATAAGCAATTGAGATGGATTGCCCATGCTAAGAAATCATAACATTGAATGCTGATTCATCAAGATATTCAGTTTTCACAAGAGAATACAAAAAATAAAATGTACCTGGCCATCATACCACCCCGTCTCCTCATCTGCAAAATAAAGAGATGTTGTGAGAGGAGCTATATTTTCTTCAACATACTTGGGGTCATTTATTCCTTTACTCCACACGTCTTTACAGAAGTAGGCCATTTTTATTTTTTGTGTAAACAGAGAACAAAGAGCATACATTCGACGGTGGCGCTGAGCAAGCGATTGCCGACATAAGCCCAGCCCAGATACATTCTGACTACGGCAAGAATCACCGCAAAGACCCCACTAGAAGTGGCACATAAAATTCGCTTCAAGGGCTCCGATTCAGCCCCAACAGAGCCAAACCATGAAACTGGGAGTCCGATAAAGAGCGCAAAAGAAGCGCCGGTGACGAATAGACGAGAAGTGTATTCAACAATATCGCCAGCAGCCGATGAAAAAGGGAACGAGGTCGATAGGGACTGGTACTCATTTATGGGCTGCTGGTCTTGTGGAACAGGGCACTCTGTTTCAGATGGGGTGTTGCTTCCGTTTCTGAAAGACGACCGTCTGTAAATCAAACCTTTGTGGTGATACCTGTGGGAGTGAAGAAGCTGGAACCGTTGATTTGTGAATCGAATTGGCGAAAGAAATTTTGCTGCCAAGGAAAATATGGGTCTTGGCAGATCGGAGGGTGATTTGGGACGACACGGTGAAATACGAAAGCTTGTGGCCATTGCTGCAGAGAGAACTTTGCAGTCTGCCATGCCAATAACCCCGTCCTCGCTCCTTTTGCTCCTCGCCAATACCCAGATTTTTTTTTTTTTTCAATATTCTATTCTGTTCATGTTAATTATGACCAAAAAAATCTGAAATTTGATTGACTGCGATTTATTTTGTTGTTGATGATCGTAGAGTTAAAACGGGATTTTTGTCCTGAATCAGTATCTTAAAATTTTAATTGGAGCAATGTAATTCTTAACGTTTAAAATTGGTGTACTGTGAATGGCACCTATAAATCACGTTTTAGAATTGGTGCATGCCATCCAAAATCGGTGCCTACATGGGAAGAAGAGACTGGTGGTTTGAAGTTAGGACCAGCCCCTTAAGCAAGATAAATAGGGAATAATTTCCTAAGCAACCGACAAATATGCAGATATACAAATGCCTTTTCTTCATTTTTGGAATTTCTGGTTACATTTCCACTTGAACCGCAGAGATCAAATGTCTGTCAACAATCCCAATTTCCAAATAGGTCATCTACATACAAATTGTTATGAACAATTTTGTAACGTTTATTTTCTTTTGCCTATTCTTCACCGCTCTTTTGGTGGTGATTATTCAGTTGTCCCTACCATTTTTCTTTTTGGGACAACTAGTTGGCCCTACTCTAACTCATGCTTAATAAAGCTAACTAGACTTTAGATACACTTGCTGTCAAGTTCTCCACGGAAAATATAAAACAAGTTTTTTAATACAATTTCTGATACTGAACTGTGAAAACCAAACCTCAACCGCACCAATGCAGGTACTTGGAACCGTTTTTACTCTGTTCTGATGGTTGTGTGCGCCCACCGCTTTGAATGAGCCTTACACTTGTCAGTTGAGTAATCTCCTCATATTTGTCAATAGGTAAAACCTTTAGCTGCTCTCCATGTTGGTATGCCAGCTAGAGGCAGAGGCTGATAAGCTCTTACCCTGTTTTTCTTGTTTTGAGTAATAAACGTTAGCTGCTCTGGCTCTTTGAACCAAGAAACAACTATTATCTCAGTTGCTCTCTAATACGAACAACTTCATTTGATTTTTCAGTTGGATCTGTTGGTCTAACAACCAGGCGTCGTAGGTGGCGGAGACGAGACATGATCTGCGAGAATGACGGTCGCAAGTGTGGGTCCCTGCATGACAAGCAATTCAGATATAATAAAAAATGCAGAATCCACTATCTATGCATGTAAATCAATCCTGAACTACAATAACACATCTGTGAATTAATATAAGACTTAATTTGGAAAGCATATGACAATGAGTAGAACTAACGTTTGCCAACAATCACATATAATTTGTGCTACCACAGGATCAACGTCTTCTGGAATTTCAAGCCGTCTATTTTGAAACCCAACAGCTCCAACAACCTGCATTGGGTTCAGCCCCTTCCATGGGATCTTTGTGGTAGTCAACTCCCACAAAATCACACCAAAACTATATACATCACACCTGCAAGGCAGCAAACTAAACTGCTAAGTCCTGCATATAGACATAGGTTGTCATGAAGGAGCACGCACAGATGCACATCTAACTTACTTCTCATTGGCTGGCTCATTTCTTAAGACTTCTGGAGCCATCCACTCAGGCTGCAGTCAAACAAGAATTTAGTTCCACTTTATATTAAAAACAAAAACAGGTCAGAGATGCATGAACTAAAGGGTATTCACAGAATTTATTAAAAAACATTCAACCATCAAAATTTACCGTTCCAGCAGTAGATTTTGAAGACAAAAAGGTATGGTGCTTCATGCGTGACAAGCCAAAATCACAGACCTGTTAAAAGATGGAAGCAAGATAAAGCAGAATAACAAAATACCATGGCAGTTCATCTATATTTAACAAAATAATAAGCACAAGGGGAAAAAGGTTCACCACCATGTCACCTAACGGTACAAAGAAGAGATAAGTATAATTTTTCATCAATTCTTATTAAGGACGAAAAATGAAAAGTAACTAAAGTACAAAATAGTGCTACGTTCATCACTTGCAGTAGTCAGAAGTGGAATCAAGTTGTTCACCGTAAATGCCTTACAGACTATGAAGAGGTATTGTTGCAGGCCAGACACATACCAAAAACAGAATCTTACAATGTGAAACGGCATAGGTATCAGCATTAAAATGATAAATTTTCACTGGTCACTAACCAAGCGCCATAGCAAGCAATAATCACACACGTTTTAAGTTAAAACATGGCATACACAGCTTGGGAAATTTTCATATACATTTCTAGGAAAATATGTTCCAACATGCAGAGAAACAAATAGCTTCATGATGATATAAGATGCATCTTGTTATGCAAATATATGTATTAGAATGGTATGATTGACTTGATTCTAGTTCTTATTCGTTATTCACTTATTTGCCAACGCACATATTTATTTGACTAACACAATTGAACCTTTTCTTTTATAATCTTTCTTTCGTATGTCGCCAGAATGCTTCCAGGATTTTGTTTTCTTGTTCATGCATTAGCTTCACTATAATACACCTATTACATGTTAGGCCCTGAGTTTTCACAGTTTATTTTGCTGCCATCTGTGACTCATGTCCCATGTTCATGTCCAGGATAGCAAACAAATGAATCTTCTATTAAAAATTAAGGGTTATTGACCAAAATTCTATCACTATATCTCAGAGACTTGCACATTTCACATATGTTTGATTTTTCCATTACTAGCTCCAACAAATTGGTCGATGATCACATGAAAATGGCTTCCACCAGTCCACCCTCATTATTTCAAATTTTTACTTCAACAGCTTTAGTTTTCTTTGTCATTCATTTACAATGTAATTAAGTAAATTTCTCAAGGAAAAGTTTTAATAAGAGTACCTTAACAAGCCAATTTTTGTCAACAAGAAGATTTGGAGACTTTAAATCTCGATGGACAATGGGAGGATGGCTTGTGTGCAAGTAATTCATTCCCTTAGCCTAAAAGATACAGTAAAGATTTTTTGACATAAAAAAAAAAACCAAAAGATGTATATAAATAAAATGAGAATAAGTTAAATTTTTTCCACTCATACCACATCAAATGCCATACGCAACCGCCTCTTCTCTTCAATTCGAAAATTGGGTCGATGTAATAGCCTATATAGACTTCCTCTGTACACCATGTCACAAATGTGCTTTAGGGAACAAAATATAGAGAAAATAATTGATCAGCTGATTTGATGACAGAGACAAAGTTGGATGTTCACAGAGAATCGAAAATGACAAGATAAAAAGCACAGCTGTCATGAAATAAGACTTCACATCATTCAACTGGTCTACCCACAATAATAAGTCATTTAAAGCATAAAGCAAAAATTAACCTAGGAAGAAACTCTGTCAAGATAGAGGAATGTGGGGGGCGAGTAATTGCTCCCATGAAGAGCACAACATTAGGATGCCGCAGTCTCAACATTATCTCAACCTGAAGGAAAACAATGCAATATGCGGGTATCAATTTGTGTGTGTGTATATGAAAACATTGATGATATGCACAAAAAGTCAGTTGCTCACTTCAGATTTAAACTGAGCCAATGCATCACCAGAGAAATCTTGGTCTAGAAACTTCTTCACAGCAACTTCCTGTCATGTTAAAGCATTCATACAAAATTCCGCAAGATCAGTGCACAGTGGTAACAAGCGCAGTACCATTAAAAAAAACTGATCCTGACACTGAAAGCAACACAACATAGAGAGAAAACACCGAAGAAAGAAGATCGCTAAAACCTGTCCATTAACTTCTGATAACTATGCAAAGTTTAAGCATACACGATTATAATCTCTTGGTATGGGATGAAACAAGTCTGGCCAATAATATATCTTGCATGATCAGAGTATTATGCAGTCATTGAGGAATTATTCCAAAATCTTTAAATTAAGCAATTGAAAGAGCTTTTGGGGGGTGGGGTAAGAAAGAAACTGATCAACAGAAGATGAAAAAAGAGAAGGGTCAGGGAAGACTTACAGTGCCTTTCAAGTCAGCATGATAGACCTCACCATAAGAACCTAAATTCATGATACTTGTATGAGTTTAAAGAAGTAAACTTAGAGAATAGGGAAAAGGACACAAATTTCCAGCTAGCCAGTATAGGATCGTCATAAAACAATGCCTAAATTTTAACGCTTTAAGAGGCCATTAACAATTTGCTACTTATCTCATTAGAAACAATGTAGGGTATAGAGGCAGAGTTCATTATCTAGATGCATAAAATCCCTGGTTTTGGGGTGCAAAAAAAAAAAAAAACATAGAAGATCTTCTATAAGGCAGAGGAAAATGTAACAAAAATCTAGCATATTTCAGTAATGAGAAACTTACCAATACCAATTCGCTCACCAATTTGAAGATCCTCCCATTGAATCTCCCATTCTGTGCTCTCCCCGAGAACTGCATTAACTTCCTCACTTTTACCATCATACTTAGAGTGATCTCCTTTAGCTGTTTCATTTAATTGAACGGTAGCATCCTTATCCAATTCAGTGTTATTAAAAGCCCCCCCAACGTTATCATTAAGAAGATTTTCATCATCATTGTCGTCATAAGCAAAGTTAACCCCACTTGGTCTTTTGCAAGACACGGCTGCTTTAGGCAAGGACAACTCAAGAAATTGCTCTTCATGCTTCTGATGAGGATTGGATGGAGCACTATCCATATTTAATGCTTCTAGGTGCTCCAATTCTTCAATTCCATTACAAAAAGTAACAGACACCTTCCTCATATTATCACTTGCAGAGGACACCACTTGAGGCGATTTGACAGACTTTTCATAGCTTGATAGCGCATTATCTGGACCAGCTTGAACAGAAGTTTCAAAATTATTTTCACTAACCTGAGGAAAATCTTCGAATACTTTATCTTGAGCTGTATTTTGTGAATTTTTTTGTGAAAAGAGCTCAGATGAAGGTAGGGCACAATTTTCTAATTGAACAGTGGGTAATTTTTGAGCGAAACCTGGCCCTTTTGATACATCTTTCACTTGCTTTTTTTCTGCAGGGGATGCTTTTGCATGTGAAGAGCTTTCACCTGATTTGTGCACTGACTGAAGATGATTCCCAAATTCATGTCCAAACCTCTCTGTTTGATTTACTCCAACAGAAATCCTTTCAACTGGAATTTTTCTACTGCCAACATTAATTAATTCTTCTGGCCAAGTGTTGCGTACTGTTGAACATCTTCCAATATCAGATGAAACTGCCAGCATTCTACTTCCATCATCTAACATCAAATGTGCATTTTTTGGTACCTCCACAATATCCGCACAGCCCCTTACAGGTAAACTGTAGTTTTGGAGCTGACTGCTGGGTACCTCGGCAGGAATAAGAGCACCAGGTGCGCCCATCAGATCAATAATGAATTCACTGCATCAGTTTAACAAATAAATAATACTAAGTACTTTTACAGTGTACATGAAAGATCAGTAGACTTGTTTTAACTTTGTGGCTCATATGTAGGAGCAAAACGACAAAAGATGTAAGACGCATGGTTTGTGTATTCTCTTAAAAGTTAAGTTTACATATAGCAACAACAACAACAAAACCTTGTCCCACTAGGTGGTAAGTTTACATAGAGCACCTTGTAGAAATTAGAGCATCCAAAAGGCTTAGAGTGCTATTAATGTACCTTTATACAATATCCACCAATTTGCAATAGATAATTTATCTCTCACAAGTCACAACATACACCAAACTCAGCACGTGAGGGCTATCCATGCCTTTCAACAATGCTATGTTCTTCTGAACTAAATAAGGGAGAACCAAATTCTCTTCCTCAAACAAGGAATATTTTTTGCAGTGTAATGAGACTGCAAAATAAAAGAATATGGGATAAACTTTCATTAAGAAGCCCCGTTTCTAGCACACCGTGATTTTAATTACGGTACTAGTGGTTAAAACTAGTGGCTTGCATGTCAATTCTCTCTCTAATAAGTTTTATAAATAAAAATTTCAGATCAAAACTACATTATAATTACTTTCCTTTGCTAAAAAATATAAATAATTTTTATTAGAAAATGAAATAAAGTAGGCAGTAGAAGGAAGTTACATAGCCCCTTTTTCATACAAAAAATTATCATCTGCATCGCTTTAAATATATGTGGAAGGAGGTGGGGGATCATATCAGATAAAACCCAGACACCAAAGATCTGCAAAAAATATTAATATAGAAGATAGGCGGCAGACCAAAGCAGCACTGAGTAAACTTAACACTAGGGAACTAAAACTTTACCAAAAGAACATTACCTTCCATCATCAGCTTTGATCAAATTCACAGCTCCATCATCAGTTCCAGTGTAATAACTCCCTTTGACCAGCATACAGGGAACATTCATTCTATCTGCAAGTACCTAAGCACCCAGAAGAATGGCATGAATAGCTTCAGATGAATGTCAATATTGAGGGTAACATGGTAACTAATGCTTCTTAAAAGACAGACAGGGAAAATTCATTATAGCTTTCTGTATATAGCCCACATGATAAAGTCGGAAATGTAAATGGTAAACTCAAGGTTGCTTTATTATTTTCCAATAGGTTAAAAGAAAATCACCACCATCTTCAGGGTCCAGATATAATAATCATGCGACCATTATGCTCACCGCTTGTCAATTGACAGACAGATCAAGTTAAATGGGCCACAATACCACTAGCACTCCACATTGAATGAATGCATGCAAATACAATGGAATGATGATTAGAAGACACAAAAGAATCCATCTAAAACAGTCAGGTTTTTTTGCCAAAAAAGAAAATGAGTCTCGTTTCAAATTGGAAAGCCATTTAAATGAGAAACTGAAACATATCACAACCTTGAAAAGTAGGGCACGGTGACGTGAAAGTCCAACATCAAGACAGCCAATGGGAAGAGTAATGGTTCTTAAGGAACTTCTTAACTCACGGCTCCTCATGGTCCACCTTTTCAAAACTTCATCAGCATCACCAACTGGCCCGCCCATTCTATCGACAACAATGTCAGCAAGTTTCTGAAGTAGGCCACTTAAGATTAGTCCTTGTTGAGAAAAGTGGGAGTTCTTAGATAATTTATAGGCTTTTTTCTCAAGCTGCTTCAGCTCAGCATCAACCATGCGGTTCACCAATATCACTTCATAATCAAGATTTTCTGATATGGATATAGTTTGCAGATCAACCAACAATGGCATCCTTCCTCGTTCAACTAAATTTGAGGTGATGCCATAAACATCATAAAATCCATCCATCACTTTCTCTTCGTAGTCAATGACACTATAGTTCTGTGAGTGATAAATTGAATACTAGTTAGAAATCCTAGCATCATGAACAAGATTTGACCTTTAAATGCTCACTAAATGTTGATTTTCTATAAATAGTAATATACTCGAGTGGATTGAACGTTCAGTAAGAACCGAAATAAACAAAATTAATTAGTCACTGTTTCTGGTTAATATAAGTGTTGCTGAAATTTATTTCTTTGCTGATGGGCGGCCACAAGATTTTATTCATAAGAAAATCAGTACAGTTCCTACATTATCAAGAAACAAACCCCATGAGAAAATCAAGATTTTCAAGATTCTGAAGACAAGCCAATTATTAGCGTCGGTGCAACACATACTTAAGGCCAATCATCATCCCCCAGACAACAAATGGCCCTAGCCCTAATCCTCACTCCAGCGCATAAATTTTAAGGCCATAATAATCGTAATTGAAGGCATGACAAGTCAATTAGATATGAAAACAAAAATACCCAGTAACGAAGAGATTGAAACTGGACAAGGGCTTCGGTGTCAGTTACAGAAGTTTGACACCCGAGACTCATCTGCTTGGCAGCATCGATCTGAGCAGAATCGGGGTCCTTGCGGACATCAGAATCAGAAGCACTGATTGCCAGAGCCATCTGCATCTGAAACTCCTCCTCCAAGAGATTGAAGTCCACTCCCTTGTCGCCACTAACGCCGGTGGTAACATCATCAGCCGTCCGATCAGCAACCGATTCAGTTGCAGTGACGGTAGGCATTGCTGTAGGGGACGGCAAAGAAGAAGAAGATAAAGTGAGACTAGGAGTGGGGCTAAGCACTGGGCGAGTCTCAGGCGATAATCTCTGGGGATCATTTATACCACCACCGATATGAAGTTTTCTGAGTAGATGCTTCATTCTCGGCATGGATCATGAAGAATCACAAATTCACTTTTTTTTCCCTTTCTGAATTAGGTAAATCACCTCTTCGTTCCTGCGCAATGTGACTAAACCTACGACACCTGCAAACAAAAAAGCATATTCCTTTAACTGGCGCAGTCTTGTTCGTCAAGCTTGCACCAATTGAAAGATTTCAATTAACCGCTCACCCATACCTATTCCCTCCAATGCACTTTATGACCCCAGAGATAAACAAATGCTTCACCCTGACCTCATGGTTTGTCCACATTCTGAATCGCTTTTTATATACTCCATTTCATCTTCAGCCTCTGCCTTTGGTTGACCATATAGTTAGATGATTGGACGCCTAATAATAGGCCAAGATTTATGCCCCGCGTTTTTTAAAAAATATGATCTTGATTGATTTTGCTTTTATGTTTCCATGCTCGGTATACCTTGATCGTTTGGGAATGAGCGAGCCTAGTCAATGCTAGTAAACATATTACTCCATTGAAAGAGACAGAGTTAAATTTTTAAGTTAATTAATTAACAAACTTTAATATATATATATATATTTATTTATTTATTTATCATTTTGTTTCTAAACTATTTTACCTAATTTATTCACTATTAATTTTATGTCATTATCAAATCACTATCGTTTTTTTTTAGTTAGATCAGAATCTCATCTACCTCTCTCCTATTGAGATTTGATCTAACAAAAAAAAATGGTAGTGATTTGGTAGTGACATAAAATGGTAGTAACAATATCTTATCTCTTTACAAATGGACTAAAAATACACAATATATATTATATAATTAAGTAACTTACTTATTTTTCTTTATCTTTTTAAAAAAAATTATCTTATATTTCACATCGGAGTAATATATATTATTACCCCTCTTTTATTCCTGGTTTACTTTTTGTTATGTTAATATTATTTGAAACAAATTTAAGAATTTTCGTTGAGAAATAAGAGGAGATATATTTGCTGAGGCAGTCGATAATTTAGAAGCGAGTAGCGAGAAATATTTATTTATTTGAACTCTCCTACCACTTAATCAAATAGGCACTATACGATCCATTATCGATTTTCGATGTAAAACAGCAAAACAAACTGCTACAAGATCATTTCTCAGATTTTAATTTAATAAACTACGCATTCGTCTGATTATATTTTAAAGAGTAAAATATTTTAATCATATTTCTGTTTTATCTTTGTTATATATATATCTCTTTTTTACTCTGAAAATATATTTGAGTTCAGATTGTTAGCATCGTTTTTCCAATACTTAATAAATTTTTATATATATTTTTAGTACATTTAGACAGAATAGAGAAATTTTTACTTAAAAACATTTAACAACTTAATCGAAATTTAAACTAATTTTGACAAATATGAATTCAACGAAATATATTTAAAAATTTTATAATATAACAAAAAATTAAAATATAGTATTTGAATTGTTTTTTAAAGTATACCTTCAAAATGATTGTTAAGTGATAATTATATAAAGAAAGGGCCTACTTTGAAAGGCATTATTGGGTAATACTAGTAACTAATTGGAATATCAAAATGTCTTTTATCCCGGACTATCTCCTAAGTAGTGGTGGAGCAAGGATTTAATGTTTGTGACAGGGATTACATAGTAAATTGTATTTTGATTTATAGTAATCCCTGATTTGTAGGAATTAGGAATATTCATTAATAGTTATTATTAGTCATTATGGGCCAATCTTCATTAATAGTCATTATTAGTCATTATGGGCCAATCTTCATTAATAGTCATTATTAGTATGGGCCAATCTTCATTAATAGCCATTATTAGTCATTAAGAGCAATTACTATTGAGGCTCTTGTGAATGGAGCAATATACCCAAGAGGGGGGTGAATTGGGTATTTTAAAAACTTTTCGAAAAGTGCTGTTTTGACTAAGTAAAAACAGATTATAACAAAGGAGGAAGGGAAGGAAAGCTTGCACAAGAGAAATTATCCTGGTTCGGTCTTATCCTTGACCTACATCCAGTCCCCAAGTCACACTTGGGATTTTCAATCCACTATACTCACAAACCGATTACAAACTCGTACTCAAGAGTAGTTCTCTCTCAGAACTCACTCCCCTCGCAAGTTGCAATCAATACACCCAACCACCAAGTCCCCGACTTGTGGTTATCTCAATCAATAAATGATTTCGAGATAGAACTCTCTCACGGAAGCGAGATAAGATGAACACCGAAGTGCAAGTATCGATTGATACAATACGGATGAAAGTTGAACACAATAAATGACAATCAATGAATTTTCGCTCTCGTAGTTGTATCGGCTTGAGAAGAAGTTAATGCACTCTATTTATAGGTAGAGAACATTAAATGACCGTTGAATGATGAATCCAACCGTTGTAGGTGATTAGCATTAAGTCCGGGTCATCTTTCTCTCTAAACTCCAACTAATCCAGGTGTTAATTTGATCTCGATGAGATTCTCTCGAGAATTTGCCCGTTGGAGATTACTTTGCTTGTTGTAGTAAGCATTCTTTAACGTTCGAAGGCGTGCTCGGATGAATTAGGCGAGAGTAGGTAGATTTGCAGAGGTGCATTAAATGACCGAGCACCTTTATGCTTTTTGCTTTGATCTTCATTAATCTTCATCTCGTGCTAACCGAAATTCACTCAATAAACTTGTTAAACATATCCGGGAACATGAGTGAATGATTTATGAAAGCAATAGGATCAAACAAGAGTGATTTGCAAATTCGTATAATTCAAAAATTGGTTTCTACCGTTGTAAACCGAAGTATGTTCATGCAAACTCGAGTATGGCACTTTGTTCACAAGTGTCCAAACCGCAAGATATCAATTGGATACTCGAGTTTGCACCTTTCTGAGGCAAACCATCGTGACTTGTTTTTGAAAGACAAAACCTATACTCGAGTTTGCCTATGCAAACTGCAGTATTGGTTTAACTTGAAAAATCCATTTGCTCTCTGTAAGTCCAATACTCGAGTTTGGCTACGCAAACTGCAGTATTGACTTAACGTGAAAAATCCTTTTGCTCTCTGGAAGTTTAATACTCGAGTTTGGCAATGCAAACCGCAAAGTATTGACTTAGCTTGAAAAATCCTTTTGCTCTCTGGAAGTCCAATACTCGAGTTTGGCTACGCAAACTGCAGTATTGACTTAGCTTGAAAAATCCTTTTGCTCTCTGTAAGTCCAATACTCGAGTTTGGCAATGCAAACTGCGGTATTGACTAAGTTTGAAAAATCCTTTAGCTCTCTCGGAAGTTCAATACTCGAGTTTGGCTATGCAACCTGCGGTATTGACTAAGGTTGAAAAATCCTTTAGCTCTTCGGAAGTTCAATACTCGAGTTTGGCTATGCAAACTGCGGTATTGACTAAGGTTGAAAAATCCTTTAGCTCTGGAAGTTCAATACTCGAGTTTGGCTATGCAACCTGCGGATTGATTGTTCAATACTCGAGTTTGGCTATGCAACTGCGGTATTGACTTAGCTTGAAAAACTTTAGCTCTCGGAAGTTCAATACTCGAGTTTGGCTATGCAACTGCGGTATTGACTAAGTTTGAAAAACTTGGTTGCTTTCGGATGGTCTTTACTCGAGTATGGCCAAGCAACCTGCAGTATTGATCGTTCAATACTCGAGTTTGCAAACCTATACTGCGGTTTGCAACAATCAGAATGTTTTTAAACAACTTTGCAAACTTCAAAACATGTTTTACACTTGTTGTTAATCATCAAAACATATTGAGAACTAACAGCTCTCTTACCTTGTCTATATATGTAATGTTTGTATATGAATATACACACAACATTCTTTCCAATTTGCCAAGTTACATGGTACCAGAGCTCTGGTTGTGTCCTATTTGAATTTTTTTTCTCTACACATTTTTTTGGTTTAACCTCTCTTCTCCACCTACCATGGCGTCCAACTCCGACGTTAATGCTTCCTCTGCCACAGATAAATCACCTTCTACTACTTCTCCTCCCATCGCCGATTTGGCATCTCCCTTTATATACACCCCAACGAGAATCCGGCACTTATCCTCGTCTCTCCTCCTCTTGATGGTCCTAATTACCATAGTTGGGCCGAGCTATGCGTTCGCTCTTCTTTCAAAGAACAAGCTTCGGTTCGTCGATGGTTCCATTCCCTCTCCTCCATCAACGGCTTCCTCCTTCCCAATTTGGGAACGATGCAATAATCTGGTCCAGGGCTGGCTTACACGTTCTCTCTCTCCAACTATTGCCAAGAGTGTCTTGTGGTTTGATTCAGCCCCTGAAATATGGACCGACCTCCGATCAAGATTTTCTCGTCGATTTGTTTCGTATAGCGAGATCTCCAAGAAGAGATATGTAACCTCCGGCAAGGTCCTTCATCTGTGAGTGACTATTTCACTCGTCTGAAGATTCTCTGGGATGAAATGTCCAACATTCGCCCTTTGAAGCCTTGCAACTGTGGGTCGATTGGAAATGCCCATCTTCATCGGGATGAGGATCGATAATCGGGTTTTTGAAAGGTTTGAATGAACCGTATGCCTCCATCAAATCTCAGATTATGCTTCTTGATCCTCTTCCTCCGATCACTCATGTATTCTCGTTGGTGACTCAACATGAGCGTGAGCTTCATATTCGGTTGGCTTGGCGATTCGGTTTGTTTTAATGTCTAAGGTTCCACGGTTTCCTTCCTCTGGTTCCAAACCGAAGCTCTGCTCCTATTGTGGCAAGTCTCGCCACACTGAGGAAACATGCTACCGGAAGCATGGTTTTCCTCCTAGCATGAAGTCTCGGTCATCCAGTTCCTCCAACACGGTGAATAAATTCTCTGCTCAAGGTGCTGGTTCTCGGGTCTTGCTCAATCGCCCTCGTTATGGCTTCTTCTCCCGCATCCTCACCTTCCACAACTATCGTCTTTCCTCACCTATCCGCTGCTCAATATACTCGTCTACTCGGTCTTCTTGATTCGTCCTCTCCACCACAACCTTCGGTCAATCACTTGTCGGCCTCACTTTTGGTTCCTCCCGAAGGTAATTTCTCTTCTCAACTCTACGTATCATGGATCACCGATTACGGTGCAACCGATCATGTGTGTTGTTCTTTAGCTCTATTTGCATCGTACACATCTATACCTCCTGTCTCTGTAAGTCTTCCCACTGGTTCTAAAACTATTGCTCAATTCTCTGGCACTGTGCGCATTTCAGAATCTTTAATTCTGAATAATGTTCTATTTTTACCTCATTTTTCTTTTAATATCTTGTCGTCTCTCGTTTAATGATTCTCATAATTGTTCCATAACTTTTTCTTCCACTTTGTTTGCCGGATTCAGTCAACTCTTCCTTCCTTGATGATTGGTTGGCTAAACTTTTTCGGGGCTTATACATCCTCACCGCTGAGATATGTTTCCCAAGCATTGCTTCTTCTCGATTCTCTCCACCAATTCTACTCCTCTTACCAACAATGCTCTCTGGCATCTGCGTTTGGGTCATCCATCGGCCTCCACTCTTTCAATTTTACATAGGCAATTTTCAGATATTACTGTATCCCCTTTATTTCCTTGTGATGCTTGCCATTTTGCTAAACAGAAACGTTTATCTTTCCCTGTAAGCACAAGTTCATACAATAATATTTTTGATTTGATTCATGTTGACATTTGGGGCCCTTTTTCGGTTCCCCTGCGATTTCAGGGTCATTGTTATTTTCTCACAATTGTTGATGATTACTCTCGTTTTACTTGGCTATTTTTAATGAAAACTAAGTATGAAACTCAAATTCACATTAAACAATTTTTTGCCCTTGTTCAAACTCAGTTTTCCACTGCCATTAAAATTTTGCGCTCTGACAATGGTGCTGAGTTTGCTATGCCTCAGTTTTTTGCCTCTCATGGTGTTATTCACCAAAAATCTTGTGTTGCTACTCCACAACAAAATGGCATAGTCGAACGTAAGCACCAACATATTTTAAATGTTGCACGAGCTCTTCTTTTTCAATCTCACATTCCACTTTCTTCTTGGTCCTTTTTGGTTCTTCATGCCACTCACATCATAAATTGTTTGCCTTCTCCCATTATTCAAAATTCCACTCCTTTTGAACGATTATATAGTCTTCCTCCTTCTTATTCTATGTTCAAAGTTTTTGGTTCTCTTTGTTTTGCATCCACATTACGTCACAATCGTTCAAAATTTGCTCCTCGTGCACGTAAATGTATTTTCTTAGGCTTTCCTCACGGCTCTAAAGCTTTTACATTGCTCGATCTTTCTAATCATCAGATCTTTTTATCTCGAGATGTTATTTTTCATGAACTTGTGTTTCCCTTCCAAAATGGTGACATTACTTCTCTTTCCACTCCTTGGCCTGAACCTCAAGCCCCCTCTCCATTATTCGAGGACATTTCTGATCCCCCTTCCCAGTCTTTACCTCTTCCCGAGATCCCCCACCTTATCTACAAGTTCAGCCACTCCTCCCTCCATTACTTCGCCTCTCCACAGTCTTCTCCCAATCCTCCCCTTCGTCGGTGACGTGGGATTACATAACCCTCCCTCATATCTGCGGGATTATCATTGTGCCCTTACTACTTCTGCTAACCAATCATCATGCAAAGGTAGTCCTCGTTATCCTTTATCCTCTGTTCTTTCTTATTCTTCTCTTTCTCCTTCTTATCATTCCTTTGTTAATCTTGTTACTACTAATCGATCCCTCCACTTTCAAACAAATGTGAAACTTTCCTTTTGGAGAGATGCCATGACTCATCGAAATACGGACTCTTGAGCAAAATCAGACCTGGGTGCTTACTCATTTACCACCGGGTAAGAGGACTGTTGGCTGTAAATGGGTTTTTCGCACCAAATTCAAGGTGATGGTACTATTGTGGGTATAAAGCAAGACTTGTGGCTAAAGGTTATACTCAAACCGAAGGTGTGGACTATTTTGACACATTTTCTCCAAAGTAGCTAAGATGACTTCTTTACGTTTATTATTGTCCATTTCTTTTCGCTAAACAATGGCATTTACATCAATTAGATGTCAATAATGCCTTTTTACATGGGGATTTGCATGAAGAGGTTTACATGACCCTTCCTCCTGGTTATACTACCTCGGCTCCCAATCTTGTTTGCAAATTGCAAAAGTCTCTTTATGGTTTAAAACAGCCGACCATCAATGGTATTCTAAGCTTTCTTCGCTTTTTTGTCCATGGTTATTGTCAACTGTTTTTGATCATTCCTTGTTCTTCAAAGCATCAAACACTTCATTTACTGTCATTCTTGTTTATGTTGATGATGTGGTGCTTGTTGGGAATGATTTGGTTGAAATTAACTTGGTTAAACAGCGCTTGGATTCTGCTTTTACCATTAAGGATCTTGGTGAACTTCGTTATTTTCTTAGTCTTGAACTTGCTAGATCTAAGAATGGCATTTTTTTTGTCTCAACGAAAATTTTCCCTTGAATTACTTGAAGACATAGGATATTTGGCTTGCAAACCTGCTTCTTGCCCAATGGATCCTCACCTCAAGCTCTCTAGTGATCATGGTACTCTTTTACTTGATCCCCTCCCTTATAGAAAACTCATTGGTCGCTTGCAATATCTCACTACTACTCGGCGATCGAGTTTTGTCACTCAAAGAACTTAGTCAAGTACATGTCCGCTTCTCGATATACTCATTTATCACGCCGCCCACCGTGTTCTCCGCTATATCAAATCCTCTCCGGGTCTTTGGTATTTTCTTCTCTGCTTCTTCCGATTTACAATTAAGAAGTTTGTGATTCGATTGGGCTGGTTGTTTAGATACTCGTCGCTCGATTCTTGGTTTTGCCATTTTTCTTGGTTCTTCCTTAATTTCATGGAAAGCCAAGAAGCAAGCCACTATTTCCAAATCTTCTTCAGAGGCAGAATATTGAGCTTTATCATCTACAACTTGTGAAATACAATGGCTTATATATTTGTTAAATGATTTTCACATTTCTCATGTTGCTCCTGCCTTACTATATCTTTGTGATAATCAATCGGCCATTAAAATTGCCGCCAATCCAACTTTTCATGAGAGGACCAAGCATATTGAGCTAGATTGTCATTTGGTAAGGGAAAAGCTTCAAGCCAAGCTGATTCGTCTTCTCCCTGTTCGGTCTGCTGATCAACTTGCCGACATATTCACAAAGCCACTTCATCCTACTCGGTTTCATGAACTCAAGTCCAAACTGGGCATCCAAGACATCCATGCTCCGGTTTGCGGGGGTGACGGGGATTACATAGTAAATTGTATTTTGATTTATAGTAATCCCTGATTTGTAGGAATTAGGAATATTCATTAATAGTTATTATTAGTCATTATGGGCCAATCTTCATTAATAGTCATTATGGGCCAATCTTCATTAATAGTCATTAAGAGCCATTACTATTGAGGCTCTCTTACCTTGTCTATATATGTAATGTTTGTATATGAATATACACACAACATTCTTTCCAATTTGCCAAGTTACAGTATGTGCACAATCAATGGTGCCTCCCAATTTTTTTTTTTAAGAAAAATTTTAAATGCATTAAAAAATAAAAGAATATAAACAATACAAAAAAAACTTCAACTTAATATATAAAAATAATAATCAAAAGTCGACTAACCATTTCACTAGAACGATTACAAAACCATTCTTCGATTCTTCATTCTTTGAAAATATTGCATTATATTTTCATCATCAATCTTATCAAATATATCTTGTTCAACATAAGTGTGTCAAGAGTTTTCTAAAATCATGCAAAGTGAGTTTGAAATGTCTAATAGAAGAATTAAATTTCTTCTTAAAACTTCGAATCAAGCAAAAGAAGAATGAAATATTTATTTCCCAAACCAAATACCTGCGAGAGCTTCTTAAGAAATATGGAATGGAGTTCTCTAAGATCATGCAAGGTGAGTTTGAAATGTCTGCGATAAGAGAATTAAATTTCTTCTTAGGTCTTGAATCAAGCAAAAAAAAGAATGAAATATTTATTTCTCAGACCAAATACCTGCGAAAGCTTCTTAAGAAATATGGAATGGATCACTGCAATAGAGTTGATACCACTATAAGCTCAACAACTTTTGTAATATCCTAATTTTTACTTTTAGGATTTATTTATAATTAAGAGTGAAATTATATATGATAAATGTATTTAATTTTTAATTTTTAAAAATATATAAAAAATGAAAATAGTGGGTATTTTGTTGTAATTTTTTCCCTATAAAAAAGGAAAAAAAGAAAAAAAGAAAATGACTACATTTGATTCGGTGAGTTCAACATGACATGCGAATGGCAAAAAAGAAAAGGATGATGCACTACCAGGAATCGAACCAAGGATTGTAGCGTCTTAGGGTTATTATTCTACCATTAAACCATTGGTGCTTCTATATGAGAAATTCCTTCAAAATATATATTTATTAATATTTTTGTATCTGCACTTGCAGACATATGCACCAATGTGGCTCCGCTACTGCTCCTCAGTATTTATGAGATTGCAAGTTTGGCGATAAAATTATTAAGGACGGCCACATTATTTCCCTTTCCTGGCCCAATATCAAGGAAATTTTCTTTGCTACTTATGTATACCGAATATATGCATGTCATTAGCATTTACAGAGCTGTTTGTGTGGGGGAAAAGGTACCACTTCCAATCAATTTGTAATGCAATTTACACTGTAAACTATTTCCTATATTTAGAATCAGAAGAGTAGATAACAATGACTTGGAACATAATAGATTTTGAAAAAATGGGTTTGATAATATATTTATCATAAGCGGATCAAAGTTGAGACCTTAGATTATGTTAGTACAATAATTTGAATTAATTTGTTAAACAAAAATGTTAGTTTCATTTTTGGGCCATATATATACTCTTTGTGGCAAACACCTAATCCAATCTTTTGACACTTGGGGTTTCTATTTATGTGAAGGATTAGGAATCAGGCGCGGGATTTACGGAGCCAAAAAAACAAGCAGTACAAGGAATCCCCGCTGAGTACAGATCATGTTTTTAGAAAGTCGAGGGCCTCGTATGGCCAAGTACAAGGAATCAGTTATACGTGACTCGTCCGTATATATCTCATGATGGGGGCTATTGACAAATTTCACTACTATGGGAAAATTTCCCACTTGTGCACATCCCTTATATGTATTTTATATATTCATCCCTCTATTTTTGAGGTAAACATTTCTTTTTATTTAGATTAAATTTTATGTTACATTCTAAAATATTTTCCATTGAATATCTTTGATTAATTAATTCTTCACATACTAGTGTTATAGAAAAAATATTTCTAAATGTAAAACTGAAAATTAAGTAATTAAAAATACCGAGTGTAAAAAATATTTCAAGTATAATTTAATTTAAGTAAATGAGTAAAATATAAATATAGAAATGTATTCACCCCTAATGTCAACCCCTTCATATGCGTCATTCATTCATTTTTATCCAAACTATATGGTCTTTGGGGGTTTCGGTTGGAAAAAGAAAGGGAAAATGAGAGTCAGTTCTAAGAAACATATAAAATATCAAAAAAATCTCAATTCAAAATCACATGTCAAAAAGAGTCTCTAGAGATTCTTTTGATATTATTTGTATTGACAACGAGGAAGTCTTATATCCACAACAAAATTTAAAAACCTGGTCATTCACAAGAAAAAACTATATTCATAACAAGAAGTCTTATATTCACAACAAAATTTAAACACCCTGGATTTTGTTTCAAATTTAGGTCCCTCACCATACGTAAGTCATCCACAACAAAAAAAGCTATATTCATAATAGGAAATGCTATATTCATAACAAAATTTAAAATCGGGTCATTCACAATATAAAAAAACTAAATTCAAAACAAGAAGTATTATATTCACGATAAAATTTAAACATCTGGCTTTTTGTTTCAATACAAATAATATACAAAAAGTCCCTAGGGACTTTTTTGATATCTAATTTTAGATTGGGACTTTTTTAATATTTTATATATTCCTTAGACTTGGCTGCCATTTTTTCCAAAGAAAACTGATAGGAGCAAAATTCTATTTGAAGATTTCGGAAAAATAATAATAATAATTGTTTGAAGATATCCGTGGGCCTCTTTCAATTCTGGCCCAATTAAAATAATACGCTGTGTGCCTCATAAGGGAAAGCCGAAACCCAAAGTCCAGCCCATGGCCTGAAAGTTCGGGAGTGGAGCCTCTATCAACCTTTCCCTTCCCATCATCTCCTCTCGTCCTCCGATTTCTTGTTTTTTGTTTTTTGTTTTTTTTTTTTTTTTCTTTTTTCGGAACTCTCTTCCAATTTCATAACTACATTTGCATGGTTCACACTTAATATCTATTTTCACATAGAAATATTATAAAAAGTGACAAGTTATATAAAAATTAATTAATTAAACTCGAGTTGCTTAATTTTTATATGAATAAGCTTCATTTTATCACTAAAAGTTCAACGCCTGAATATTCAGATTTGGTT
This sequence comes from Acacia acuminata, assembly GCA_019022655.1. Classification (NCBI taxonomy): domain Eukaryota; kingdom Viridiplantae; phylum Streptophyta; class Magnoliopsida; order Fabales; family Fabaceae; genus Acacia; species Acacia acuminata. The sequence goes on from JAFJYI010000015.1 coordinate 1,966,390, forward strand.
AAAAAATAAAGAGGACGAAAAGAGTGGAAATGCAAAAAATAGATGTTCCTCTCATTACTTCTTCCGCTAAGATTTTTTTTTTTTTTTTTTAAAATAAAAAGGTAGAAAAATTCTATCACACACACATAATTTCAAACATTAAAATTATGTACTTTTCTTATAATTCTTTTTTTGTCAATTAAATCGCGATATGTATATTCCTAACTATATGATTATAATTAAAATTATAAAAATTCCAAAATAAATATATCATAAAATGAATAGTTCTCTACATTTCAAAATTTTTAAAATAAACATCATAACCAGATTTATGTCTATAACCTTACAGACGATATCTTAAATTTTGGCCTGCGTGCAAATGATACTTATAAACCAAAAGTCATGTGACTTGTATAAAAAAAAATAATAATAATTTATAAGGTCAAGTTTCTTTTATTCATTTCGTCAAGTTATCCAATCAAATATGACTTATATAGATCGAAAGAATATGATACATGGTCATTAATTTGTGACTGGAGAACGTTTAATTATGTAATTAATATAAGAAACTTGATATAATATAAATATGATCCTAAAAAAATACTAGTATATAATAAAGGGAAAAGCAATTGATATTAACAACAGAATTGAAGGGTAAGTCTCATGAAGACCCAAGCTCAATTCACTGATTGTTAGAAATGTTTAGAGGACAAGTTAGGCTGAAGCGCCACGAACCATCTCTATATATGTGTTTTGCCGTAACATCAATTCAAGACCTAAGCAGATATACAATCTGCTCAATTGATTTCACGTACAAGCCTTGAAAAAATGAAGAAGAAGAAGAAAATGAAGAAAATCATAATAATAAAATCTAAAAGGGAAAAAGGCCACAAGATAAATCCATGAGAAGCATCGCCCCTCCAATTACTTCATCCCGAGGGAACACTGGTTGCTGAAAAACGACGGAGTTTCTGCTAAAAGTGGATTCGAAATCCCGGAGAGTCACTTTTCTTTTCCCTCGACACTCATAATCAGACTTGTTCTTCATAATTACTTGCCTCTTGTTATTATGATGCACTACTATTCTGGTCTTTGCACACCATCCACGACCTTCTGCTTCCATTGCCTTTCTTGCTTTTCTCTGCCTAATCCCACACGCATTGCAAAGTGACTGCAGCCCCATATCCATAGTTAGTGAATATATAATCGATTACATTTAACATTAATTAGTTAAGTCAATGAAACTATATATAATAGTGAAGAAGATTAAGAGTAGGACCTTGGGACCATTAGGGCCACTCCTCCAAAGTGGAGTACTGGTTGTGCTGCAATCTGAACAAACCCTATTGGTGTTATTAGAGGGCCGTCGTCGTCGTTGGTACTGTTGCCATGTTGGACTATAACTTGATGCCTTGTGATGACACTCTGTACTGTTACTTTCTGGCCAGGTGCTCTGTTGTTTCGTTTTTCGCATCACCCACGTCTGATCTGAACACTTCCATTTTGCTGATGAAGAATCCTTGTGACCACTGATGCTGCTTCTGTTTATTTATTCTCTGTCCTTTTCATGTTTAGGGACACGAACGCTGCTCCAATCATCCATATCTGCCTGAAATAATCATAATATATAATTACACATGCATGCGTGAATTCAGAAAGCTGCTTCCAGCTTAATTATCACCCAATAAAGCCAAGGAAACTCCGTGCCAAATACTTACTCAACAAATGTTTCATCATGCTGATTATTATCATGAAACCAAGAATTACACAATTCAGACAATTTTAGATGTACATATATAGAGGCCGAGAATGTAGCTTAGAACTGCGATTAAAAAACGTTTCTAGCTAGCTAGCTATTATATATACGTATGTATAGCTTTTCACATATATATAGTAAATAACTGAGAGGGAGCGATCAAACAGCCAAAGATTTATAACACTGATGAATGTCTAGTAATTAAAAAGATCAAGCATGCAAATATATACTTTAATTTAAGCATGAGAATGCAAAAATAGCCAAGCACAACTGTGTACAGCTAATGAAGTAGCGTGAAAAAGAATATGATCGTAGCTAGCTACCTCTTGATCATGCTGGCGTTGTTTTCCGATATCCATAGAGCGTGATGAGATCTTGAAATATGAAGGAAGTAGGACATGAGACAGAACTAGTTGGAGAACTGATGAAGGGATGGTTTTTATCCTCTTTCTGGTGGTGATGGCTGGGTGAGAGGGGGATTATGAGCTGGTTGGTTCAGCTAAACAGGCGTCATGGATCGCCCAGAGAGAGAGAGAGAGAGAGCTAAATAGGGGGCGATTACAAGTTGGTAGGGTTGTATAAAATGAGAGAATGGGAGGGGTAAAAGAAAAAGATGTGTCCCAGACATTCACGTGGTTTCATACATCAGACAAAAACAGCTTTACTTTTAAGAAAGGACAGACAAATAGCAAAGGACGACGCGGCGTTGAATGTTACTGCTCCACCTCTCCTGACATTACTGCTCCTGCTGATCTTGATGCACTTGAGGATAAGGTGACGTCGAACTCCAGAGAAGAGGTATTCGATTAATATGAGAGCATTCATTTTTGTAAACTAATATGTAAGTTAGTTTAATATCGTGTCTTTCATATTTGATGTATGCTTTGACTTTCGTGTTAATAAAGTAGTTTCATTTTAGACCATACAAAAGTCAATATATATCCGCTGAAAGAAAATGCAAGAGTGAAAGTAAAGAGGATCGTTTTAGATCTCAAAGGAGAGAAAGAGTCAAGTAGAGATCGAGGACCTTGGTATATTGCCAAAAGACATCAGATGCTGACAGGGACAGCCTCTGAATTAGTCCCCACACCTTCTCTGTCCTTCATGTAATACCATTTCTTATTCCATTATTGTTTTACCTCCTGCATGCAGGACACTGCTTTTGAATTTTACTCTTTCTCAGTAACCATACGCATATATAAACCAATTAGGCATTCTTCAATGTAGAAGGACAAGCTTTTCAGTCTGGACAAGCTTTTGACTTCTGGGTGAACTGCGATAAAAGTCATAAATTTCCAGAAGTTCAACGGGTTGATCCTTCTCAGTTAGTCTCCTGGTCCCCTCCATCTGTTGGCAAGCTTAAATACAACTGTGATGGGGCTTTTTCTGCTAATAAGACTGATGCTGCTATCGGAGTGGTCTGTAGGGATCATTTTGGCGATTTCAAGTGGGGCTTTGTAGATAAGGTGAAATCTATTTCGGCATTCATGACAGAAGCTCTAGCTCTGAAGAGGGCTCTGATGCTCGCGGTTGACCTCGGTCATGATAATGTCGTTTTTGAAACTGACTGTCTCTCTCTTCTTGCTTGTGTTGATGCTAAATCTCCGGCTATGATTGATTGGAGGTGTAGGAGTATTATCTTTGATATTATTCGTCTTCTGGTTACCAAGGTTGGGTTCTCTTTGACTTTTACCCCAAGGGGGGGTAATCGTGCCGCTGATCATATTGCAGCAGATGCTTATAAGGGGGTGTGCCCGATCGGGTGGGTCTTCCGACCAACACCTTCTTTGTTGTCTCTTCTAGCCTTGGACTCCCACAAGACGGATGTTGTTCCTTTCGATACTCCTCCCCTCTAATCTCTTGTTGAATGGGGATTGTCTGCAGTTTGTTTTTTATTTGTGTGTATTCCTTTCTGTTTGTAATTCATGGACTTGTCCTTTCTGTTGGTGTTGGTTGCTCCTTGTTGTTTTCCCTTTCTATGATGTTGTGTTGTAACTTTTTGAAGTATTAATATAAGTATCCCTTGTCCAAAAAAAAAAGGTTGATATACTGAAATAACCTCAACTTCTGTATGTAACCGACTCTCGTTTCACGTGAGCCTCAAAATCATTACACACGCACACATATATATATATATATGTCCCCCTGGATATAATGATCTCTGTTGGCTCTGTTGTAAATATTGCATATAGGTGTGTCAAAGAAAGAGTCTTTCCAATATTATGGAATATGTTTAAATGAAAAGATGTGTTTTGAGAAGTCATGTTCTTATAAACTAAGGGATTTGTGTTGGTTCATGAATCAACATGGTTCACGAATTAAACAGTTAGTTATGACTTTCTGAAGAGGTGTGATGTTCAAGAGTCACCACTTGAAGGCATTGATTCATTATTTATGAATACCCCAATTGTGACACCATTAAAAAGAGAATTAGAAAACATCGGTAATCTTCTTGCCGAGTTATCTTATCTTCCGCCCGATTCGCGCCTTGATTTAATCAAGAAGGATCTGTTTAATCCGGGGAGTACCGCTTCTTCTTTACCGGTGGTTGCGGAATAACTCTATAGGACAGTGTTTTCGGACACGACTCAGATTATCCTCTTCTAGAACGCAATTAAAACGACCTTAAAAAATGTTAGAACGCAAAAAATCAATTTTAGATGACCTAAACTTCCATTCAGGACGTTCAAAACTCATTTTCATTATATATTAATTACAAGAATCATTTTTTACTACCCGTTTTTTATTTAGGACGTGTTTTAGAGTAGTAATATCCAATTTTTGTAGTAGTGTCTTTGTTCTTCCGAGATCACCCCCAACACCAACAATCTATAGAGTTAATGCAATTGGAGGCCGAGCATTTCTGGAAAGAAGATAGAATAGCCATGAATGCAAATTGGCATACAAAGTTTTGCCCTATTTGAGATTTGAATCTCACCATAATGATAAAGGAATTTCTGAATGTTCTGAACCAGAAGCAAAAGTGTTCGAGCCTTGTGGTGTTCAATGCACTGACTATACACCTTGTTATGAACAAGACAGAACAATGGGATATTCCATAGAGAATATGATACATAGGGAAAGAAATTGTCCATCTCGGGAGGAGAAACTTAACTGCCTAATTCTAGCCCCAAAAGGTACAACTGTGGGGAAAGATGATGATGAAGAAGAAGAAAGGCAACATTGATGAAGAAAGAGTCGCATTTTCATGGCTTTATTCGGAAGGCAACGTCTCGTTGAAGGCGTGTTTTGCTTTTGCGGTGTGAAATTAGGGTTTTGGCCTGAGAATTGCGAAGGCGAATTCATTGTTTGGATGGTCCTAAGATGATAATTAGCGGACCATGAAAATTGAAATGCCAAACTGAAACGTTGGAAGTTAGAGGAGTAGGACGTCGAGGACTATGGGTGTAACATCCCAAATTTTGGGATGTGAAATTGGAATATTTTATGGAAATTAAATTATGGAATTTGGTTTAAAGTAATTATGAGAGTAATTATTGAAAATCTAAGTTTTTTTCCCTTTAATTAATTTATTTTGGGAAAAGAATAATCCAAATAAGGAATAAATTGTGCCTAAAAATTTTAGAAATAATGTATGAGAATTACAAAGTGAAAATTGGCCAAGTGACCCAAAAAAAGAAGGAATTAATTAGAAATTGTTTTCCTTGTAATATCTAGAAATAAAATTATGGAAATATTGCAAAGGATAAAATTTTAATAGAACCTCTATATTCCTAAGCCCAAACCAATACAATTGAACTAGCTCATTTTTTTCCTTCTTCCATTCTCCTCCCTCTAGCCCCACGTGACACCTAAATGAAGTAGTTGCATAACTACAAACTAGGATTTTTTTTTAATGGATATTAACCCAAATCCTCATTTGATCCATGATCAATAAACCCATTCGTGTTGCTTCAACCCATCAACCCAACTGAACCATCAACACCTTTTCATCTATTGTTTATTACATTTCTCTTTCTTCTCAATCAGCCCAACAAGTGAGAAACAGGAAAACAATTTCAGACCAAAGCACAAAAGCCCAATTCATTTAACTTCAGCTGTACAAAACGCAACAGCAAGAAAAGATATCAGCAAACCACAACACTCAACCTCACTCTTCCATTCTCAGCCCATACACACACACACACACACACATTCATTTAATCACTTTGACCCAAAAACTCATCTGAACATATATCATCACACGCAAACAAAGAGAAATCACAGAGGAGGAGTGTCAGCAAAATATTTAACTCCATACTCCTCACGTCACAGCAGCTCAACCCCATGCTTCTTGAGCTCCACGCCACTTCCCCACTCCTCTTTATATCAGCAGATTAGTTTGCAACAAAGAAAGAAAGAAACAGAAACAGAAAAACGTATAGAGGGAGAGATGAGAGTTGTAACAAGAACGAGGCAGAGAAAACGAAGGAACTAATTGTGCAAGCTTGAGGAATCAACCTAGGTAAGTTCCTTAAGCCTTATGTTTCCTATTTTCATGGTTTTAATCAGCTACAAGGGATAGCTAGGATGCAAAAACATGATGCTGCTCTGTTTTTGGGCTGTGAACAGATCATCTTGTGCTGGTCTGTTTCTAAGGAAAATGTTTGATTTTTTGTACGAAATTTTTATGGAAGATAGTAGACATCTTAAAATTTAAAATAGGCCAAAACCCAGCAAAAACGGATGTTTAGATTAAGAGATATGATTTTCCAAAGTTTAGCCAAAATCTGGAACGTTTTCTGCATTACCGGTGAACAGTAAATTTCGGGCTTGGTTTTGGAATTGTAAAAATTTGATTTTTTCTTTGAAATTTTTACAGTAAATAGTAGACATATTAAGCTTTAATACGAGCCAAAACCCAGCCAAAACGAACGTGTATACTGAGAGTTATGATTTTTCAAAGTTAGACACTGAAAACTGGAAAAGGTCAGTTTCAGACGTGAACAGTAAATTTCGGGCTCGTTTTTGAAATGGAAAAAATTTTCGTTTTTCCTTGATATTTTTACAGTAAATAGTATACATCTCAAAATTTCCAAAAAGCCAAAGAACACCTAAATCAGACATGTAGAAAGGGAGATATGATTTTCCGAAATTTAACCAAAAATCTGGGCGAATTTTATGTTCTTGGAATAGTGAACATCTTCTGGCATGGTTTTGGAATATGAAACCTTTGATTTATTTCATGAAATTTTGTGTGTTGATAGTACACATATTAATCTTTAAAAAGAGCTTTGGATCACCTTGAACGGAGGTTTATAACTCGAGATATGATTTTTTGAAAGTGAGTCACAATCTTGGAAAGTTTTCTGAACAATGTTTACATTTTAAAAATATGGGAATAATATAATATTTTATGGCTATTTGTATTATTTTTATGTGAAATTAGACATGCTAAGGAACACATAGCTTTTGGAAACACCTCATTTAGATTTTTGTAGAATTAATTACGAATTTTCAAAGTTTAATCAGAAACATTCTGGAAAAGTCCTATGTAAAGAGTCAAGTTACATATATACATTTTTTGAATTTTTAGAAACATTATATGTAATGCAATAAAGCATAATTTGTATGATAACTGGTATTTATTAAACTTCTAACTTAAAGTATTGATGACGATCTTTGGAACAACCTCCGGGTTAATAAAGATATTATTGAAATTTTAATCATTTTAATTTTGAAATCGAAGGATTGTTATTTTCAGTTTTTATTTTAATAATATTCATTATCAAATTTTGTATATTTTTATGAAATTATAAATTACAATTTTAATTATGTGGAGTTTGAAAAAGTTATTAATGGTTAGTAAATTGGTTGTGGTAAATTGATTTTGGCGTGTGTTTTGAGCTATTGGATTAGGAGCGAGTGTGATAATAGTTAGCTACGGTGAGAGGTAACCACTTTTCACTTGTTATGTGTATTGATATGTTGTTTGTGAGTATTTTTGAAATCACTATGAATATTTTTGATATAAATTACCTTGCGGAACCTTATGATTTAAATTATGAATGTATACATATTTATTTACTTATGTATAACAATTGAGAGTTTTAATATAATGATATTTATTATGATAATTATGGGAAGGGTTGATTTGGGAGGAAATGTATATTCCACCACGTGGTGAGGCCTCCATCGTGCACGATGGTTGGCTTTCTATTGTCCCACATGTTCAATGAGGGACTGGCCCACATGTTCAATGAGGGCATACGACACCCCACATGTTCAATGAGGGGAAAAGGCACATGGTCCAGGACGTGTGCTCGCGATTTTTGGCGGTCCTCATCACATGACCGGTGAGCTTTTGAGTAACCAAGTAACATGGATGTAACTTAGCCCATGGGTCTAGTCGGAGGAAATAAGGCGGTTCGGTTGGATTGATGGGAGGCATATTGGGAATTGTGTTAATGAAAAATTGTAATACCTAATTTACGATACATAATTTATTATATGAAATTTTGAAATGTGGATATTGGTGAATCATATTTTCAATATTATGTTATATATATTGTTCCACTTGGCACCTCACTAGCACATATTAGTATTCATAATGAGTTGGATTGATGGTTACCACATTTTTCCCAGGTGATAGTTCCGGTCCGAGTCCATCAGGGAAGACTTCGGAAGCTTAGGCTACTTCTTGCCAAAAGTAGTGCTTCTGTCTTTTTGGTTTATGTGGGATGATTGTATATTGCCACGTTATGGCTCGTTTTGCATACTTTGATTTATTTTGTATATTTTGGCAAGCAATGAAGCATTACTTAGTCGTTGATCAACCCTTAATTTGAAATTTCGCTAAGTAAAATGGAGGACGTTACAATGGGTGTGCGTCGGTTCCGAAGGAGCGTGAAGGCGTACGTATGTTCGTAATAACAAATTCTCCAATGAGAAGAAAGAGTCATATTTCTTCACCGGGATCAAACGGCAATAAGGTACGCGTATTGATTGAAATATTATATAAATATATATAATATTCGTGGGCATATATTAAAAATTTAATAATGCAGTTATTATTTTTTTAATATTTGATGTGCTGAATTTTCAATATGAATATGCCTATAGAAATCAATATTTTATTTAATTATTGATTACTTGCATGGTAAATTTATTTCCATTGAAGTTTTGAATATCTTTAGTTAATAAATATATCAGTTTTGATTGATATGGTAGTTAATAAATCTCCTACTATCTCTCCTTATTTTAATGAGGATTTGATGATTATTAAATTAATAAAGGGAAGATAATGTATATCTTATGCTCTAGTTTCATCGGGAGATTTTATTGTTTTTATTAGTAAATATTTCGAATAAAATTATTCATGGTATGAAGATGAAATTTTTGATGATAATGAGATCATTAGGTTCATACTTGTTATTTTATTATTTAGTTTCTAGTTGCAGAAATTAAATATAGTTAACGCAATAATGGTATAAATTCCTAAATTTTAGGATGTTATTCTAATTTAATTAATTAGAATGAGAGGGGAATTTATTTCCATTTAAGGCTTTATTATTAATGGAGATATTAATTTGTTTGATAATTTATAATCTCCTATAATATTGTGAATCTTTTGAATAAAAGTGGGGATTTGTTGTGTTCAACATGATAATAGTTGAAAGTTGAAACAAATTTTTGCTTTAATAAATCGATGATATATTTGTGAATATATCATATAGCCATTATTTAATTTATCGAAAGATTTTTTACCATGATCAATTGATTGAAATAATTAATTGCATAATGTGTGATTTATTTTGATATATCATTTAAATTCGTTTGAATATTGAAAATCTTAGATTTTTAATCGCAATTTATGTTTATATTTCGGTGATTTATATAATCTGGTGCTTTGAATTTTTCAAAGAAAATTTGTGGCATTGATTTCACACATATTTAAATAGTGTGAATATTATTAAATATTGATATTTAAAATAATTAAATATTTATAAATGTATGTGAAAAATTGTGTGAGGACGAATATTAATATATAAAATATATATTATTTTGACAAAAGGAAATTAATTAAGTTGAAGCTTTTTCTTTTTTCTGTGAAAAGCAAATTTTGTTATGTGAAATAAATGATAATATTTGAGACATTCTCATTTAATTAAAATAGAAGATTAAATTGGCACGACCTTTTGTTGAAGTATACAAAGTCATATGATTATGTAGTTTTATAAAGTTTGGATCTTTATAAATGTACTAGTGGGATTCTAATTTAATTATAATTTTATTGATTATAAAATATTTGAAAGTTTGGGGGTATCTAAGATATGGGGTACCCTAAAAATTATTATTTTGGTGCAAGAAAATATGTTGAAAATTATAAAATTGCCATGCGTTATGATTATTTAACAAAGGCTATGTTATTTGCTATTGAAAGCAAATTTTGTGAATTGTCAAATATGTTGTGATTGAAACGAGCATATGGCGGTGGTTATGAAATTTTAATCATTTATCTAGTGTAGAGATAAATGTGCTTTAATTTCATGGTATTATTAATTTCTCTTGGTATAAGCATGCATGATATAGTGAAACATTTATTTAATGTGGATAACTTGTATGGTCAAAAATATCATGTTATGTGCTTGAAAGCATGAGAAAATTGAATGTGATTTTGGGTGTTAAAGATCATAAAAAAATATTGATGACAAATAAGAAATGTTTATAAATATTGGTTTTGAGAACCACTATGTGAATATTCTTTATGATACTACTTGAGATGGTTTTAAAGCTCAATCAATTATGTACAAATTGTTGAGAATTTGTAGCACTGATAAATATTAATCCCACGACATAGCAAATGATATGTGGAGATTAAGCATATGTAAACTCTAGTGAAGCGAAAGAAATAGTTAAGAGATAATGCCATAAATAATATTGGCATCAAGTAGTGGATTCTCGTTGTATTGATGCACACGGATGTTAACTAAGATCTAGTCTATGTGTGAAAATCCACTGGTTATCATTGACTTTTAGTGGTAACAAAATTAAAGTATTATGTGAGTCAGAGTTGATTACTCTGAAAATAGATGGAGTGTTGAGAATGTCCAAAATCTCTTAGCAAATATTTTGATAAGAAACCGACGCTTAATGTCGACGATCTGTGATTGTCAAATGGTAATAGCCATTGTAAAAGTACAATGATGAAATAAAAATCGTTTGAGATATAATATGATAAGCTAACTTAAGAATTGTGATGGAATTATCTCAATCGATTTGGTGAGGTCAATAATAGACCTATCGGCCGTTAACAAAACCCTGCAGGATGAAATAAATTGGTCGAGGGGAATGGGACTAAAGCCTACACATAATTGACGATGGCAACCCAACCTTTGTGATTGGTGATCCCATGAAGAAGGTTCAATGGGTAAGAACAAGTCGTTCGTCAATTTCGACTAGCACGAAAATTATTTGTCCCTTCCTATGACAATGAGAAAGTGCTAGAATGCATGTTTTGAGGGTGAGCAAAGCTCTTAATGATTTCATAGTCATACAAGACGGTGTGCTCAATGCAGGCACACTTGCATGAAATCACCTCTACGAATGTGGAGTGTGGCCGCTCCTATGAGATCGTGGCGAAATCTCTAGAGCATTCGTTATGCACCAGGCACGCGCATGGCCGTCATAATGCGCAAAACCGTTAATTAATAGTGGAAATGTTAGGATATAATCTGACCATTAATGCCTCTAATACACACCAAGATTTGTTAGTTCATATAAGCATGCTTTCGACATCTACGTGTATTAAGTGTTATTGGTCTAGGTGCAGTTCATAGTTCTATGGACCACCAAATACAATGGTTATGTCCATGGGTGTAACTTAGCTAATGGTGTTTTCTTTGACACATGTGGGGGATTGTTGTAAATATTGCATATAGGTGTGTCAAAGAAAGAGTCTTTCCAATATTATGGAATATGTTTAAATGAAGAGATGTGCTTTGAGAAGTCATGTTCTTATAAACTAAGGGATTTGTGTTGGTTCATGAATCAACATGGTTCATGAATTAAACAGTTAGTTATGACTTTCTGAAGAGGTGTGATGTTCAAGAGTCACCACTTCAAGGCATTGATTCATTATTTATGAATACCTCAATTGTGATACCATTAAACAGAGAGAATTAGAAAACATCGGTAATCTCTTGCTGAGTTATCTTATCTTCCGCGTTACGCCCTTGATTTAATCAAGAAGGATCTGTTTAATTCGGGAGTACCGCTTCTTCTTTACCGGTGGTTGCAGAATAACTCTATAAGACAGTGTTTTCGGACACGACTCAGATTATCCTCTTCTTTGTTCTTCCAGATCACCCCCAACGCCAACAGGCTCTTATGGGGAAGTTCAATTTACTGCTTATGATTGAGCTGTTTTCAACAGTGATCAAAAGTTCAGGAGTTGAGGTTGAGTAAAGAATGGAGAAATTAAGGATCAAATTAATGTCTCCAGGTTGGAACCTGAACTCCAATTCCATTATACTCGAAAAGAAGGATGTGTATATATATGTGTGTATGGTTAACTAGTTGACTTTGAAAAGATGCAGCATAGTATATATGTAGTGATATACTATCTTTCCGATCTTAATTATAAGACAAGATTATTTTTTTTTTAGAGAGATTAAGGAAACTAATTAAACTATCTTAGAGTATTTTTATTTTGTTCTCAAAACTAATTAGACTAATAAACTAATGTGTAATTTAAAGATACATAACATGTTATATAATTAAATAACTTTCTTAGCTTTTTCGATTTTTGAAAAGAAAAAAAGTCAATCCGATCTCAATGAGAGTATATTATATCTATCTCTTAGATTATATATGATTGGGAAATCAAATCATTGAGAATCACAAAGCAGGAGTAGGGGGCGGAGGGCAGCGGATAATGTTGAATTGAGCATGTAGATAATTAAAATAAATGTGGTGACGACCAAGGGCCTAATTTATCAATCTCCAAACATAATATTTTATATGACTAAGAAGGAAGCTACGTGTGAGTCCTATGAATCACTCCTGTCTCTCGCCAGGATTAGGGCTATGTGCTGTTGATGGCGAGGCCCTTGTCTCATAACTATAAAACTGCCAGTGCTACGTGGCCTTATGTAATTGGTAGTCTTCAAAGCGAGGGCCCAACTATGCTGCATGGTGTGTGGTATACAATGAATGCCGGTTCATTATCGCCTCTCAATTTCTTGGTTTAACTTGGGCCCCATGGGCCTGGATTACCGGGCTTCACAGTTTGAAAAATGGATCCTTATGGGCTTAGTTATCAATCATATCCTCTTTAACACCTGTATGGCTGTATTAGCCCCTCCACCTTTTGATTCATTTTTCGCGCAGCCCCGCACACACGCACACATTCATGTGAGGAATATCATTTTATCCAAAAATGTATAAAAGCAAATAAAGCGACAGTTAACAAGATGAGGAATATATTCATATTGATAAGAAGAGGAATACGAAGAAGCAAACTGTCGTTTAAAGGGACTTATAAAAAGAAGAGGAATCCCAAATACTATTTAAAATTGGAAAATCTCAAAAAATATATTAACATATGAAAATGATATAAAGGTGACAAAGATCAAATTATGATTTTAAAGTATTAATAAATTTACCATTATGCCTTCAATATTAAAATTAAAAAAAGAAAAGATGCCCTTGTGGGAGCACCATTGTCGGCTACCCGCTTTAAAAAAATTTAACCTGGGGTGGTATTCGAATCCCACCCCTTACCTTTACCGCCTGTTGGTGGTTGCAAGAGGGCTAGAGTCGGAGCTCCAATGACCGGCCGGCAATCTTTGTTCTAGAAAGGGCACATTTTTTTTTAATTTTATTTAAAAATTAAGAGTATAATGATAAATTCATCAATACTATGAATCTCAATTTAAGTTTTGTTACATTTATATCATTTTTATATGTTAATAGACTTTTTAGGACGGTTTTTAAAGGTCAAATGGTATTTATTTAAGATTTTTTTTTTCTAAAAAAAAAACAGTTTTTTAAAGTGAGAAAATTAAACGACTTTTATCATTTGTCCTTTTTATAGCAGCGGTAATAAATAATAATAGAGACTAAAATAATCTCGGAGAGATTTTGAATTTCAACCTATATTCTTCTTCATAGAAAAAACATGTCGGGGTCTTTATGACGAAGTATGTAACTTTCCCTGAATTAGTTGCTTCCCCTTAAATATGCAGGGTGGTTTGTTTCTTTATTTTGAATGGATAGAGAAGGGGGCGTAAACAAACAGACGCGAAGAGCCGCATCTGCAAGAGGGATTAAGGAGAGAGACGGCGATGGCCTCATGTCATGGATCACGAGTCACGACAAAATAAATAAGTCTTTGATCATGGTTTGGTAGAGCAAGAGGCCAACCCGAAATCAAAGCACACAGCGACAACGGATTTTGTCGACAAACGAGGTTTCTGCACTAAATACTTCGGTTTTCAATCAAACCAGGTCCTTTTGTATTCCTGGCAACCAACTTGTAAGCGGACTCATATCAAAATCAAAATCCCAAAGGGGGCAAGTCCTTTTTGCGGGCTCTAGTGAGGAGATTGAAAGAGACATCTCACCCTAACGTATTCGAAGCAGTCTTACATTTGAAAATGCGCTGAAGCACACAGAGTAAGGAGCGATGAGTTGGGTGGCAAATCAACAGTTGAGAAGGTGGAAGAGAACTCGTATATGGGCAGGAATGGTTTTTGGCTGCATCGTCTTCCTATTCTTCACTCCCAAGATCCCTCGCTCTCCGTACCACCACCATTTTCTTGACATGCGTAATCTTCTCGGTAACTGACTGCCCTCTAAAAATTTCTTTTTCACCCCCTTTTTGGTTGATTGATCGTTTAATAAGTTTGATAATTCTAGTTTCTGGGTATTTACAGGTGTTCCCAGCACTTTGAATGTGATCACAAATTTCCCATTTTTGGTTGTTGGTGTTCTCGGTTTAGTTTTCACTCTTGAAGGTGGTGTTTTCAACATAAGGTATGGCTTTCTATGAGGTTATGACAATTCGGGCAAAATTTGGTAACTGTAGTTGCTCAAGTTGATAAAGTCCGGATTTTCTTTTTCGCTTGGCAACGGGTTTTTCAGTTCTCAAGGAGAGGCTTTTGCTTGGGCACTGTATTACGCTGGAATCGTAGGGATTGCTTTTGGCTCTGCTTATTACCATTTGAAGCCAGACAACAGTCGAGTTTTATGGGACACTTTACCGGTTAGTATTATTTGTCTTCTTGATTTGACAACGTATATACTCTGAGGGTTGAGCTGGTTTCCACTCCGTAACTGCTACTTATTATCTCTGAGAGGCAAGATAAGTTTCAAAAAAGAAAGAGGTGTAATTTTTTATTGTAAATGGAAGTCATAACCATGAGTATGATTTGAAAGTTTGTGGTCAATTTGGTATTGGATGCGTGGTTTTCTCAATTTTCCGACTAAAGTTAAGTTCTTGGATTTGTCAACTGCAGATGATGGTGGCCTACGCCTCTCTTTTCTCTTGTCTGGTTATTGAAAGAATTGGCCAGAGGATTGGGTTATGTTGTTTGTTTACACTTCTTTTTGCTTCCTCTCTTAGTGTAGCTTATGAACGGTTAGTTATTTGTTTTTAGTATATTCCAAGCTGCTTCTCTCTCTCTCTGATTTCTTTTATCTCAAAATGCTAAAACTGTTATTGAGCTTTTTGCTGAATTCTGTCCGCTAGTTGGTTGCAGGATTTATAGTGATATTAGGTTCTGCGTGATATTCCAGTTGATTCTTCCTTTCGCTATTCCAGGAGTGGCATTTATGTACCCTTCCAGATATACTCACTCAACATATTGGTTTTGGTCAACGGGTAAACTTTGGACTTGGTTATTTGATGTCCTTTCTAATCATATTTGGTTGCCTGTTCTGCTTTTAATCTGGAAAGCAGCTACTTATAATTTCAAACAGTTACTGAATAAAATTTTATGCAGTGATGAAATTTTGAGATTCATTCTCTACTTGCGGAGTTGGGTTAATTTTTCTTTGGCCTGATAATTTGATGTGTGTGTTATGGAAAAAGACACTGTTAGCCACTTTGGCCACTGCCCATTGCTCATTATGCATTCTTAATGGTGGATAGTGGATTCTTGGGGGAGTTGTATCCCTGATTTAAAACATCTACAGTTATACCCATGAACTGGTCTGATTGAGACAGGGAAAACTGCTCCTTTTGATTAAGCTGAAAATTCAAGTATTAAGATTAGTTGGCTTATGAAAACAAATAAAAAAAAATAGAAAAATTAATCCAAGATGCTGAAATGATGACGAGCTTTAGAGGATTGAAGCTGCATTGGTTATTGGATTTGGCTTTTAAAAGCTGTGGTTTTTAGTGTATGCTTCTAACATAAGGCGAGGCTTGAATATACCATTTCAACACTATCTAACATATTAAGTTTTGTGGTGTGCTGTGATTAAGGCTCTAACTCTAAATTTGTGTATGTTTATAACATAAGGCAGGGCTTGGATGTACCATTTTAACTCTTTATCCAATTTCTAAAGTTTGGTGGCTGTTTTGTGCTTGCTAGTTGGCTTTCTCTCTCAGAAATATCGATCAAATTAGCTCATTAATTTTTCATATCCACTGGAGCTTTTTAACCAGTCAAAAACTAATTCTGATAGAACAATTCAGCCCAGGAAAGGTTTTAGCCGTGAAAATTTCCATGGGATCTAACTCTTGCCTTAGGTGCAAACCGCAGTATTGTTCTGTTTACTATGAATTTATCTGTGGTCTTGAGTTGTTTGGGCAATGGACCATTCTGAATGATTTATCTTCGCCATCTGTGCAATCTGTCTGTGGCCTTAAAAGACTTGTTTTAATTACATTTTACAAACTTCACTGACCCGTATCTTAATATTTTTGGAGGAGCTTTTCAGCATATCAGCTAGCATAAGCTAAGAGTTTAACCTAGGAATAGGATGCTTATCACACCTTGAGAATTAACCAGATTCTTCGGACTTGTGCAGGCATTTATCTGCTGGCAAAATTTGAAGCTGTTGCTGACAAGAAAATATATGATGTAAATAGCTACATTATCAGTGGGCATTCTTTGGAGCACTTGTGCTTGGCACTGATCCCAATTTTACTTAGTGTAATGCTCATCTATAGGGAACTCAGGTTTCAAAGGTACTCTTACATATTTTCAAATGAAACATGTTGTACCTCTTTGATTCCTTTTGTGTATTGAAACAGCAAATTGCCCCTTCAATTCTGATTTTTATGAACTAACCTTGTAGTGTTTTACTGCTGTGCTTGGAGAAGATTGTGTGCATTTCGTATAACTTTTTTGTTGGATTGGTTATAGATTGGGTGCCCTCAAAGATCGACCTTGATGAGGGGGATAGAATCAATGAAGGCATTTATGTTTGATTGCTCCTCAAAGTCTGCAAATTAGAAGTGTCTCCTCAAGCCAGGGAATTTGTCCGAGGAATTATTATTTCCCCTGAATCCTTTTTGACTTTCCCTTGGTGGAGGATTTGCAAATTAGAATTTCTTCTCAGTGTCTTCTCAAACCATGGAATCTGGCTGAAGACTTGAACCGTATTACCTCTAATATTTCCCTTGAATACTGTTTTACTCAGTGGAGGAATCTGCGGAAACCTAACTGCACTTGCCTTGCGGCCACATATGAGGATGGCATATGCATTTTGGGTTGCTAGGAAAGATGTGTTAGAAGAAGACCTGGGGTGATTGGCAAAGAGGTCTATAGCTAGAACTTGTGTTCCTTGTTAATTGAGCATTGCCTTGTTTTAGTGTTACCTGAGTGTGACAGATTATTGATCAATAGTTCAATTTCCTTCCAGGGGATTGTAATTTTTGTGCTGAGCAATAGTTGGTTAGCTTGTTGGATATGTGAATGAGTAAAATATTGCAGAGGTGGGCTGTGATTCGTTGATAAGTGTAGATTGGCATTTCCTTTGTTTGACAAATTATGGAGATTTGGCATCAATCAGGTTTATGACATCTTTTTTGACGGTGGAGTTTGAAATTCCTGGGAAAGATATTCTCCCTTCACATGTTCTTTCCTTGTCCTTCTCAACAACTGTATTATAGCTGCATGCCTGCATATATGTATATTATATTTTATTTGGAGAGAGATCCAGATCCACGTGGAGGCCATTTTCTTTTGACGTATAAGCTCGGACGCCCAACAATCATATATATTCAAATTTTGGCTTGGACAAGGTAATTGAGGTTTTCCTGAGAAAGTGAGAAAGTAGTATTATGGGTCGTAAATATAACGTATAAGCTCGGACGCCCAACAATCATATATATTATTTTTTGTAATATAATTTGTCGTAAATATAAATTATATCTTATATTTAAAATCTGGAGGAGTATTACACAAAAAACCAAACTTCCAAACAGGCCGGAGGCTTTTTCCCCACCATTCATGGGAACGGCCTGTTTCATGAAACCAAACTGACCCGAAAGGTTTCTAATCTATTTCTTAGATTTTTTTTTTTTTTTTTCTTAAAAAAAATCAAATGGTTGATGTTGGATTCTGCGGAGGCATTTTTATTAGTTAAAGGAATTAATTATTATTTTTACAAGCATATTCTTATATTCACTTACTTTAATTATGGCGCAAGAAAAGTGATTATTATTTAAAAAAAAATAGCTAGAATAAACTAAAGATATATCATCTTTAAAAAAAACAGAGTACTCCGTAAAACATTAACTGTACTTTTTTACGTGTACTCCAAAATCTTAGATGAATAATAAAATAATAATAATAATAACTGGAAGGGGGTAAAAAATGTGTCACAGTTCAATGTGTGAAGCTTGGAAATTAAGGAATACAAAATGTGTCAGTGAGAAGGATAAATTTAAATATTTCATATGGTTCCCAACACTAATTAAATAACAGCAGTAGCAGTTAAAGCGAGAGGGAGAAGGGGGAAGGAAGCAAGGTATCCAATCCAAGTGGGATTAAGTATACATAATTAAAACAATACATATTTGGATAGAATAAAGTATTTCCGGTCTTAAATATAAGACATAGTTGATTTTTTTTTTTGGAGAAATTAAATAAATAAGTTACTTAATCATATCATATGTTGTGTATACTTAAATTATATATTAGTTCAAAGTTAGGTAAAATAGTTTCGAGGAAAAATGATAAATATAAATATTTTAAAGTAACTTAATTAGATTTATTAATCTCTCTAAAAAAGTTAACTATGTCTTATATTTAAGACTAGAGAAAATAATAATTAATGAAGGAATAAATAAATAAAAAAAGGAACACACAGTGAAACAATGTTGTACTAGTAGTGAATATTAAGAAATATTAGTGAGGGATTATGGGAATCTAACCTCGAGAGTGGAGAGTGGAGGGTGGGAAAGAGCAAGTGGGGTGTGGGCTAATTTATTGGCTTAGGAGTAACGCAAGTGCTAAATTGAATTGACCCTTCATTCATTATGCCCCAACTTTAATCTAACCTCCACTTAATTAAATAATTGCTTCGACAGATTCATATATAAAATATAAAGGGGTTAGACACTCTCACTAAAGGGATAGAGTTTAATCCTAGAGTTAGTCAAAGTCTACGGGGGAGCATTCTAATTTCGGATGCGAGGGTAATAGACAATTTCACCCTCCCCAACATTGATATCACCCAGGGGAAAAGGCGATTTCGCCCTACTCTTGAATTGTGGGTAAGTCAACCCCTTTCCTAAAATTTATATATCAATATATATATATATATATATATATACACGATGCTCATTCATCAATTTCTCACACAATTTTCAACTCACATGCTAACGCATTTTCATTTTCAGCGTTCAATTTCACACCCAGGCATGCTCGCACTTGCATAAAAACTCGTTCAAGTTATTTCTGTGTCCAACCTAAGTTACATTTTTAAGGGATGTTAATAGAAAAAATAACCAAGCATCCCTAGTATAAAAGAAACTTTTAAAAAAGGTTGATGATCCTTATTATAAGTCACTTGATAAAATATTAATTAAGTTTTTTCAATATCTCCCATCTTTCTCAATATCACCCTTTTTGTTGTTGGATAAACAATCAAAATGCATTAAATGATTGAAAATAAGTACATCAGGTTTTTACAATCATGTATGGGCAGGATTGTAGAGTATTAAAACCATTACAATAAAGGAATTTAACACACAACATTTGACATGAGACATAAAATGAATGCCTAACCACCTTCTAAAATTGGTTGAAGAATACAATCCTTGATTTTCAAGTGGATTCGATTTCTGTCACCGTTATATATTACTTCCCCAAAAGAAATTCATACACCTTGAATCAATGAGGTTGCAGACATGTTGTGGGAGCTTAATGCAAGATAAGACATGAAGATTGATACCCGTAAGCATTGGTTTAATAGGAGTGAGTCTAGAAGCCTGAGATAGAAGTCTGGCTTTCCAAGCAACTGTCTTTTATTCCACAGAAGCGGTGACCTGACTATAGATTTGTGCTTTATTCCTTCTTGGATCAACCCATGTGCCAAGATATTTTCTCAATCTATCTGTAAATCTCACTCCCAAAAAATGAGAGTATAACAATTTTTAGTCATGGGAAATGCTAGGACTGAAGATAAAAGAAGATTTATTTCTATTAATTTTCTGCCCAAATCATAGACTATAAAGATCTAAAGAGGCCTTGATTGAGATTATGTTTGAATCATTAGCTTAAAAAAAGAAGACATAATCGTAAGCATAAAGAAGATGAGAAACAAGTTATGCATCACTACTGATTCTAATTCCCTGCAATCGGCCTGCATGGTTAAAAGAGTTAAGTAAACAAAATAGGACATTTGCTGCCAGAATATGGATGCTTTATCCCCCTGTCTGATACCCCTAGCAAGAGAAATTGAGCCCCTGCAATTTGGCCATTCAAGGTAATCTGATAGTGGACAGATGTGATGCATTGCATGATAAGTGCTATCCATTTATTATGAAAGTTCATCTTCTTCAGTATAGCATAAATAAAATTCCATGAAAGGGTCTTATCAAAAAAAAAAAAAAAAAAAAATCCATGAAAGGGCATCAAAAGCCTTTGAAAAATCCACTTTCATTGTTGTTAATTTCTTTCTTCCTCAAGATGAATTATGAATTTGATGCATAAGATCTGCTGTGCTGCAAGGAGAGGATATTATTAAAGATAATTCTGTCATTTAAAAAACCACAATAAAATAGTGCAATATAATTAGGGGCGGACTCAGGGGGCTAGGGGCGGCCCCCAACCCCCTAAATTTTTTTTTTAGAAAAATTATATAGTTAATAATGAGAAGAAAGAAAGACATAACAAATTAGTCAATGTACAACCATTCCAAGGGGAGTGATCGATTCGAGGCCAGACTCCACCAGCACCATAACTATTCACAGCCACTCAAAATGGGGTTATAAAAATTATACCACATGATTTTTTCTATGCATTAAGAAACACTTATTTTTGTAGTGGCTTGATATTAATAATATTTTTAAAATCATATTGGTCATAAAATAATTCATGCTCTTTGTACGTGGTTATTATGGGAAAGAGTATTACTATTGATCCTTATTTTAAGAGAAAGAATATTGATTCTTTGCTCTTATCTATTCCTAATGTTAAATTGTTAAATAATGAGATTCCTTCTTCAAAAAGTTATAGAATAAAAAATAAAAAAGTAGTTAAAGAAGTTGATTTTGCCTCATTAGAAACAAGATCTTGCGCGCCCTCCAATATGAGGATATTAAAAGGGGAGTGATCTTGCGTGCATCTGCAGTGTCGCTTACAAAATATTAAAATGATTTACTCTCATTTTCAATTAATAATATTTTCAAATTTAGATAAAGTTTCTATTTTAATGGCAATTATGAAATACCTAAGATTCTCCGCACGGTACGACACGTTGATTGTGACACTACCAATAGATTCTAGCCATTTATGATGTATCAGGTCCATGCAAATTATGACTGTTTATTACTTTAATTAATGGTTCATGAATAGACACTAGCCATTTTGTCTTTATCTAGGTATTAATGATCGAACTTACCGCTCTAGTCCTATTTATAAGTTCGTTTTTGACCAAATCGCATATATCTTAAGGAGAGGTAGTTAGTTGATGATTATGAGATGAATTTTCAACTTTCTGCTCATTTATGATTGGTACCTTCAACTTTTTTCTTCTCTCTCTATTTTTATTGGTACGATTAATATGGATAAAATTGTCATAATCTCATTTATTTATAAAATTTTTTGACCAAATAAATGAGATTGTGATAATTTTACCCATATTAATGTACCAATGAAAATAGAGAGAGAAGAAAGAGTTAAAAGATACTCAATCATAAATGAGGTAAAATTGAAAATTTACCCTATAATCATTGAAATTTACCTATCTCTCGTTGGTATGTGTAATTTGGTCGAAAATGAGACTTATAAATAGGGCCAGATATGGTAGTAAAAAAAACTCTTAAAACATGGCTGGATTTTGATTTAAAAAAAAAAAAAAAACAAGAGGCTGAGTTTCTTGGTAATAAAACCATAACGAACTATACGAAAAGACCACGTGTTCCTGAGTCATTGACCATTTGGGCCATATTGCGTGGAACCATATCAATATGAAATTAGAGGCCACTAATTTGACCATAATGTCAACTCGTTGGATCCCTCTATTTTAGATTTTATAGCAAATCACACCCCCTATTTTTTAAGATTAAAAAAAAGTTAAATAAATTATTTTAAAATATTTATATTTATTATTTTTCTTTAAACTAATTTACTTATATTATAAACTAATATAAAATATAATAATACACCAAATATATTATGATTAAATACTTTATGTAACTTTCTTTAATATCTCCAAAACATTTTAATTATGTTTTATAGTTAAGCACCCGATGGAGTATTAGACAAGAAATTCTTTTTTTAGACGTTACCGTTGGAATAACAACCTTTTTATTTTTGTCAAGGATTTATAATTCTCATGCTTATTTTGCTTTCTTCCTTTCTATTAGGGGTGGGTATATTTAGAGCTTGAACAACAAATCACAACGACAAATCACAACAATCATCCCCTAATAAGGATAGGCGATAAACATAACTTGTAATTCTAAAGTTGATTACCTCCCGTATTTGCTCGAGATAAATCTTCGGGGGATCGATGTAATCCTCGAACCCTAAAGTAAATCGTCTCAGTTAATCGTCTCCCTGTATCTACATGATTCGACCCCAATTAAAACCCAACCGGTGATAAAGGCGATGAAGGTAAGACCCTTCCTTTCTTTGATTTGTTTATTATTTTTTGATTTTTTGATTTGATTTGATTATTTTCAATTTCTTTGATTTGATTAGTAAAAGTTTCAATTTCTTTGATTTGATTAGTAAAAGTTTCGATTTATTTGATTTGATTAGTATTATTTTCAATTTCTTTGATTTGATTAGTAAAAGTTTTGATTTTGTTGATTTGATTTGATTATTTTCGATTTCTTTGATTTTGAGATATTTGAGGAACTTATATTAAAGAATGTAAATTAATTTCTTTGATTTGATTTGATTATCAATTTCTTTGATTTGATTTAATGTCAATATCAACCTTTGATTTGATATTTCAAAAATTATATTGTATTTTATTAAAAACTATAATTTTTTGATTTGATTTGTAAAAGTTTGATTTCTTTTAATTTTCAATTTCTTTGATTTGATTAGTAAAAGTTTTGATTTTGTTGATTTGATTTGATTGTTTATTAAAACAAATTAAACTTATATTAAAGAATGTAAATTAAAACAAATTAAACTGCAATATATGCAAAATTATATTTGAACTTGGTTATCTTTTGATATTAATATATATTTAATATTAATATAAATTGAGTTATAATGTGCGTGTATGATTTTTTATTATTTATATTTGAACTTAGTTATCTATTGATATTAATATATATTTAATATATTATAATTTTGTTCATTTACGATGCTTGCCGTGAAGTTTTCTAGAAGATAATTATTAAGAATATTATTCTTTTTGGAAGATAACAAAATATGGAACTAACTCTTCTTCTTCCCTAAATCGCAATCGAGGGTTCCAAATCTATAACATATTACCAAAAATTTCTTGTTCTTATTATTCCAATCAATTTAGAATAATCTAAAATAACAAGTCAAAAAAAAAAAAAAAAAAAAAAAAAAAAAAACAATGAATCCTACTCTTATCAATAATTTTCTTGAAGAATATCTTCATAAAAAATATTAGTTAGATATAATAATTTAATACCTTCGATAAAATATTCTATTTTTTGATTAAAATAAAATAATCGATATTTACTTGATTTATAGTTAATCTTTACGTGGTTGAATCAACTTTAGATTAGATTTTTCTAAACATGAAATAAATTATTCATAAGATTTGAATTGAAAATCTTACTAAAAAAATGTTTGACTGTTTTTTATTTTTCCACATCATGTTATATAAACACTCAAGATTTTATCCGCTCTCTCCTCACACAAAATTCCCCAAATATCTCAAATTTCCCCAAAAATGCTGATTTTAGGCGTCCTGAATGTATTTTAGGACGCCAAAAAATTTTATGACGCAAAAAAATCTCCAAATATCTCAAATTGCGCCAAAAATGCTGATTTTGGCGTCTTGAATAAATTTCGGGATGTCAAAAAATTCTCCAAATATCTCAAATTGCGCAAAAAATGGTGATTTTAGGCCTCCGAATAAATTTTGCCAAAAATACTTTTTTGACGATCTTGAAACTATTTAGACGTCCAAAGTCTTACACTCAAGTAAATAATTACAATTGCCACCAGGATCCAAAAATATTTTATAGCGCTTTCTATATGAAAAACTCTATTCATTTGTTATTATATCATTTTGTCTTTTATATTTGGAAGAAGAAAAAAAATCGTTTGTTGGCGCTTTTGTGCACGAGTAAATTGATCAACCTTCCGATTACACATTAATCATAAGGAAAATGACATGAAAATATTGTTTTAAACTAGACCTGGATGTGCATATGGATGTGATTTATTGTTAATTTTGCATTTTATATTGATAAAGAAGAAAAAATAAACGACTGCAAAAATGGATAAAGTCATGAACTACTCCATCAATTTGTTGTGCCTTTTCTTTTATTCTTGAACATTAAAAAAAAAAAAAAAAAAAATCAAGTAAGGAAATGTTGATAAAGAAATTAGTACACCACGGACTATGGATTTATAAGGTTTGTTTGTCACCCACCACGTTTGCCATATTAAAGTTGACCTTTTCAACTGAAAAAAAAAAATCAATTTATGCTGAAAATATTGTTTGGCATGGTTTTATGGGCAATTAACTTTTTTTCAAAGGTCACACTAAAGTTGAAAAAAAATCTTTTCTGAATTTTAATTTTTGACATTTTTTCCATTTAAACATTCTCAAATATTTTATCCAAATAAGTTTGTGAAAAATTGATTTTTTATAAAAGCATATCCAATAAGGACACAGTTCAAATTATCCATCAAAAGCAACCTAGCATGAACATGATTGTTAAATTTCATTACTTTAAATTAGTTGGGAGCTCGTAGCACAGGTGGCCTATAAATATGAGTTTCATAATGTTTTGTCATAATAAGAAATTAATTCTCTGGTTCTATAAAACTTAATTTGTAATGTAATTAACACCATAAACCAGTTCTACAAAATTTAGCATTAGAGGTAGTTGGAAATAGGAATGGGTTGCAAATAAAATAAATAAAAGAATATTTTTAATTAAAAAGAAGAAGTGGATGGTGGAGCCCGTTGTCCCGGTAACTCCACTCAGATCACGTGCTTTCAAATCACAGAAATGCAAAACGGATCCAGTGACGTCCTCCCACACATGCCAACAACAATTATTACAATGAGATCTAAACCATTTCAATTTTAATTTGTGATTTTTTAAATAATAAATTTATTTTTATAAAAAATAATAGTTATAAGATTATTTTTATTTTTAATCAAGCCGGGAAGATGGATTGAGAAAAACCTTCCGTCGCGCAATGCTCGGAAATCTTCAACTTCAAATGGGCCCGAACATTAATCCTAATCTCATGAAATTTTGACTATAATTATTATTATATTATATTGAGTACTCGCCCCGTGCTATACTGTAAATAAAGACTTCTCTTAAGAAATATTAGCTTCCGATCATCATAGAAAATCATCATCTACACACGTATACAAATGGAAACCAATCATACATGTCTTCCAATTATATCTTCCAAATCGTCTACACTAACAATCCACCCTTCTCCTAAAAAAGTGATTTTAGTAAATAACCAAATATAATACTTGGGGTGACTCGACTGAAAGGAGAGGGATGAAGTGGGTAATTGGCAATGGGCGGATTCCAATTCCCATAGGCGACTACCCTCATGTGCTAATTTCAAATGTTCTTAATCATTTTAGATGTTGTGTATCTTTAGATTTTATATTAGTTTATTAGTCAAACTAAGTACTTTGAAGTTTGCCGTAAAGTAATTTTTGTAAGTCTTATAGTCACCTGGTATTTCGTAATGTAAAGCTAGCCTCCAAAAACGGCACTTTATTTCGCATACATAGTAAAATAAAAATTTATTTAAAATATAAAAATTAAGTTAAATTAAATCTAGACCGTTTAAAATTAATCTAATAATGAAATAGGTGATGAGCACATTTTTGCCCATCAAAGTGATGAGCATAAAATGTGCTCCCCACATCTTCACCTCTTTATATTATTATGAGTTTGTTTTAATTGTTTTTTTATTAATTTCATTATTATTATTGTCCATTTATGTCATTCCCCCGTTTAAAAAAGGGTGCTCAAAGCTCAAGTCCATACATAAAGGAGTCTTCTTTACTGTGATGATCTGCAGAATGGAGTCTTTTTTTTAGAAGGTGAAGGTTACAGACCGTGAGGAGACACATCAAGATAACTATTAACTAGGGTTTCTTCTTTTATTTTTTCTGGACAAATAACAACTAGGGTGTCTTTTAATGGTTAGATGAAAAATATATAATTGCTATAAAATTATCAGAAGCAAGGGCGGAGCCAGGAATGAAAATCAGGGGGGTGAAAATTACAGAATAAAACTCGGTGGAATCAGTATTTAAAATTAGGGGTGAAAATTACAGAATTGACCCAAATTTTTAGGAAATTATGATTTAGCCTCATAAATATTTCAATATGTTCAATTTAGTCCCTCTATATTCTATAAGACTTTTTGATAGGGACTTAAGTAAAAAGATGTAAACTTTCATAGGCTAAAAGTATAATTTCTAAAACTTTTGGGTCCAACTCTGTAATTTTAGACGTCGGGGCCACCCCTAGCCCCTTGATTCCGCCCCTGATCAGAAGCCATGTAAAATACCACACATTCTGGTAACAAGATAACGGGAAGTTAACAACGAGAGAGTTTACTAATAAAAAAAGGTTAGGGAGGTTCAATTTAAACTTTCAAACATCGGGAGTCATATGCACTTATCCTAAAAATTAGGGTCGGGGGTTTTGTATAATTTAGTATTTTTTTTTAATTTATTTATAAAGGAGACTACTCTTCTTTTCTATGACACGACTAGGAGCAAATCTATGCTCCATAAAATATAAGGAAAACTTTTCCCGTGTTATTTGATTGTGTATTCTAATGATTTTATTTTTTGAAAAAATATTATAATTTTTTCCTTTAAAATTTTTCAACTTTCCATGCATGACAAAAACATGCATACTCGTGATTATAACACTTGTCCAACTAGACGCTCGATCTCTTGCAATGCGTGTTGTTGTTGTCTTATGGAACATGAAGAGATGATGAGAGGACTAAAAAGATCACAAGGGTGTACCTACTCGTCTGCTTTAATTTGGGGGGAATTTATTCTGAACTTTACAATGAAGAGATCATAGGAAGATTACACAAGTTAACAAGTGACAACGAGGATTCCGTGATTGTCAAAAGTCAACTATAATAAGTTTTTTACAAGCTTTTTTATGGTATTCAATGTAAGTATATATGTGAGAAGAATTTTGTTTTGATTTTTTTTTTTTAAAAAACTTTAATTTTTTGTTATGCTTCTCAAACAAGCACTTTTATGTCATGTACAATTCATACCATTTTATGGAAATTTTATGTCATGTATGTAATTGTATGTTCCCTTTTTCACGTTGATGAAAGTTATGCCAAGTAAAAATAAAAATCAAGTGTTGTTTTTAAACATATATGTCAGAAAAACTAAAAAACCTCAGCAATATAGGCTTGCAAGTTGCAATGCTTTTTTCCCCTTGAAAAATATCATTAAGAAAATATAATATAAATAAATCTAGATAAAATAATTTTCTTCCTAAGAATCTCTTCATCCAATTTCCACACACTTTCCCTCAAGTTGAAAGCAGCTTGAATGTGAGCAGAAACTAATCACCAATAACTTTCTTCTTCATGGCATAGTCAAGAATAATTCAACTAAATGTCACATCAATGACATTCAAAAGTTACAATCCAACAACTTCACTAAGAGTTCAACCAACAAAAGGTACTAAACCAGAGTAGAAGCTATAAACAAATGGTCACACAAGGGATTTTAATGGCTGTTAATGTAATGAGAAGCCTTAGTAATAATTACTCTTAATGGTTGTTAATGTGGATTTCCGTAATCCCTAATTTATAGGGATTTTACTTGATTACAATATATTTTATGATTTACATATACAAGAAATGAGAGCCTTAGTAATAATGACTCTTAATGGCCGTTAATGTGGATTTCCCTAATCCCTAATTTATAGGGATTTTACTTGATTATAAGATATTTTCTGATTTATATATACAAGAGATGAGAGCCTTAATAATAATGACTCTTAATGGCGGTTAATGTGGATTTCCCTAATCCCTAATTTATAAGGATTTTACTTGATCACAGTATATTTTCTGATTTATATATACAAGAGATGAGAACCTTAGTAATAATGACTCTTAATGGCGGTTAATGTGGATTTCCTAATCCCTAATTTATAGGCTAATTTATAGGGATTTTAATTGATTCAATATATTTTCTGATTTTCTAACAAGAAAAAAAAATAAGAAATCCTTTACTCTCTAAACCTCAAAAAAGAAACTATTAATAAATAAATAAAAACTTTAGTAATATGACTCATACACACACATTAATGTGGATTTCCCTAATCCCTAATTTATAATTTTAATTGACCAAAAAATATATTTATAAGATTTTCACCAAAATAAATAAACTTTTGACAATTTTGCCCATATTTGTAAATAAAAATAAATAAATAAAAAAGTTAAAAGGAAAAAAGAAGGTCTAATCATAAATGAGGGTAAAGTTGAAAATTTACCCCATAATTATTGTGCTATTTACCTCTCCTTGATATGTGTGATTTGATCAAATCGAAATTTATAAATAGGACCTGGTAGTGTATAATAAAGAAATAAGAATGGTGAGTTGGAAGCATCCCTTTTGATTTGGGGGTGAGTTTCTACAAAGCCTCTTCTTTCGTCAGCCTCACACAATCAAACCTCATCCTCCTCTCTCTATCCCCATTTCCCTACTCTACTCTCTCTGCATATTTCACTCTGTACACTTTTCTTGTTCCCTTCCTCTCAACTCTCCCTCCTCTCCATGGCCGACCAACCCTCATTCCCTGCTTCCAAACCCCCCAAACCCAACGGCACCGCCGCCCCGGCCGCCGCCAATGGCTCCTCCAATCCCGGCCCGGTCAAATCCCACCTCTACAACCCCAACCGTCAAGTCTCCCGCCCCCAATCTGACCACCACCGCCGGCAACGCTCCCACTGCCGATTTTCCTGTTGCTGCTGCTGTTTCTGGTCAATCCTCGTCCTCCTCGCCCTCCTCCTCCTCGCCGCCATTGTCGGTGCTGCTCTCTATGTCCTCTACCGTCCTCACCGTCCCCAATTCTCCATCACCAATCTTCGCATTGCCAAGATGAACCTCACTACTTCCCCTGATTCCCCTTCGCATCTCACTACCCTCCTCAATCTCACCCTCATAGCCAAAAACCCTAACAACCATCTCGTTTTCTTCTATGGCCCTTTCTCTGTCACTGCCTTCTCCGATAACGTCCCCATAGGGAACGGTTCTCTGCCGGCGTTTACATCCAACCAGAACAACCAGACCAGCCTCCGAGCGGTGCTATCCGATGCTCAAGATCTGGATACTGATGCGCTCACGAGTCTGAGATCGAATCTGAAGAAGAAGAAGGGGTTCCCGGTGATGATTCAGATGGATACCAAGGTGAAGTTGAAGATGGAGTGGCTCAAGAGCAAGAAAGTGGGGATTAGAGTTGAGTGTGACGGAATCAGGGGAATGGTTCCCAGTGGGAAGACTCCGTCGGTGGCTTCTGTCACGGACTCTGAGTGTAAAGTGGATCTTCGAATCAAGATCTGGAAGTTCTCTTTCTAGATTTTTGCTCCATTATCAATATCGATTCATTACCCCTGTAATGACCAATCTAATCAATTATACTTTCTTCTTTTTCTTTTGAATTCGATTTCATTTCTGGATCTTCTCAAAAGGGAACTGCCCAGCTGCGGAAGAGTGTTAAGTCCATGAAAATTTGTGTTCGTCAGGGGAATTTAAAATTCAGAAAAAAGAGAAAAACTTTGATTTAAGCTTGTTATAGAATAAATATATATGGGATTTAAATTTAGATTTTTCCCCCTCGTATCAGTGTAGATTTCTCACTGGAAGTGATTTCTCAATTTTATAACAATGCAACTTTACCATTGTCTCTGTTTTGGAAATCAAAGCACTAAGCAGTGCTCTGTTTTTTTACCTTCAGATCACTATTTACCATTTAATTCCCTCGATAAGGTTCAGATGAGTTATGATCAGAAACACTGTGAAGGAGTAACAACCAAAGGCCAATGAGACAGAGAGAGTTGAAGATGAAAGGAGGAGTGTGATACAGTTTTGCTCGTTGCTTTAGCAAAGGACACTTGTCTGTTCTTGGAAGACGACGACGACGGAGGAAAAGGGGAAGACAGAAAGACCAGCCAAAACGGGGTAACAACTTGACGACGACATTTAAGTGAATGATTTTAGAAGCCCTTTTAATCTCAAAACTTATCTCTTTATTTCATAAATCGTAAAAAGTAAAATTAAGAAAAGGGGCGTCATTTATGTCTGGTAAGCTTGAGTACCAAAAAAAAAAAAAAGATACGAAATGTGCAGAGTATCAGGTGCTGAATCGTACAAGCTTCAGAAGCCTGTTGTCATTAAACTTCAAGTAGAGTTCCGAACCAAGTGAAATCCCCTGATATTCTCGATCTTAAAAACATCTTCTTAAAGCTGGACTCACAGAAATCAAAGATCTAGGCCAGGCAGGAACAAACAGGAAGAGTGGGGCTGGTTCATTCATTGGCACACTCATGTGCAGGTGACAACAAAAAACTTGGAACCACAAAAGTTTTGCCAGGTGGATGGAGATTGGAGGTGGCATCCCCACAGAGCACTTAGGCCTAAGGGCCTATTTCTTAGGCTTTCGTGTTGGCCGACGACGGGTCATGGGTACGGTCCTTCTTTTACAGCTTTGTACATTCCCCTTGACTTGGTAAGCGTAAACAGGAAAAAGAGGGAAAGTGAAAAAATCATTTGAAGGGGATTTTTAATTGATCCCCGCCAAGTATAGATTCGAATACACGAGTTTTCCATGGAGTCATGATGTGGTCGGCAGGGTTGTTGGATCTTCACACGCATATAATATTCTCAGTTTAATGTCCCTTTATATATCCTCTCTCCTTGTGATCTTCGGGCAACCCCGGAAATAAAAAACAAAGAAATTACTGCCTCCTCTTATTGCGTATACTATTCCACGTGTGATAAGACACGATAGGTCATTGAGAAACGCGGTATCAATTTTTGCCTCTCAGTTAAGTTGGTCTTCGTCAAAGTTTTAAACTGGAAACTTTCAGTCACAACTTAACAAGTACGAGTAAATCGCTGGCACGAAAAAGCGGTGATTGAGAAGAAAGATAGCTTTTTGTAGTGTAAATGACCCGTACACGTGATATGATGTATTAATGATAGAGAAATGAAGGGAATAGTTTTTGAAAATGAGGGAATGTTCTGGTAGTGTCTAGAGTAGCTAGGGAGGCTTCTTTGACTATCTCAATTAGGGACAGTGGTCTTATGAATCAGTTTTGAGTTGCGTAACCAGGATGCCAAGAAAAGAGAATTGAAAGGGTGGGAATTTGGTGAGATTGAGTTGGAATACAGAACAAGTCTGTGACTGTGACCTCCAAAGTCCAATCAAGAGCACTAAACACGGCCGTTTCAGCAGTATTACTCTTGGATCGCTCACCTTCATCCAAAGTCCAAACAAGAGTAGCCGTTTCAGCATTCTTATAATTGGGGTCGGTCACCTTCATCGCCCCGTGCTTTGCGTTGCGGGTAATGCTTCATGAGCACAACTCTATCACCAGCCATAGTGACTTCAAATTTTGAACAATTTCAGCCGCACACTGAGAAGAGTTTGTTTTGGTGAGATCGTAACATTCCAAATTAATTTAAATTCCAAACCTTTTACTCAACACTTGGCCCAGAAACACATGCTTTTTTTTTTTTATATATATATAAAATATCGCTTAGAAGCCTATATTAAGGAATACAGATTACAGTCACACTAGGGGAAATAAATCCCAAGCTCTCTTGGGATACCCAAGATCTCAAATACAAAGGGCACTCTCCTAAAAATGAGGAACAAGAAATACCAATCTTTGTTAATGCATCAGCAACTTTGTTAAAGTCCCGACTTATAACCCGAAGCTGGACTTGCCAATTATTCTGCAGCAGCTCTCTGATTTTCAGCACCTGCAAACTTCCTCCATTGTGGTTTGAATCCAGCACCAGCGCATTTTCAGCACCTGCAAACTTCCTCCATTGTGGTTTGAATCCAGCACCAGCGCAACCACCACTGCTGCATCAGACTCCACAATAAGTTTCTTCAAGCCCATATCCCATGCCGATAGGAGCCCTTCAAGGATGCCCCATTCTTCAGCACAAGATGCCTGGCAGACCCCAATTTCTTTAGAAAATCCCATCATCCATTTTCCAGCCCAGTCCCTTATAACTCCACCACAGCCCGCCTTAGAAGATGTAAAATTCATTGCCCCATCCACATTTAACTTTTACCATCCGACAGGTGGCTTTTCCCACCCCCTAGAACCAAAATTCACTTCCCCATGGCTATACACATCAGCAACCTCCGAAACTGAGTTCCTAGGCCAAATCAGAGAAACACATGCATTTTGTTCAGATGGAAGAAAACTCTCCAAAATACACTGTTAACAGTCACTTATATAAAAATCATAAGAATATAGTCCATTGGGCCACCACTTATAACCAATACGGCCCAGAACACAAAACACATTACTGACCCACACAATAGATCCTAAAGCCTATTTCTTTTTTCTTGTTATCAAAAAATAAAATAATAATAATAATAAAGCCTATTTCTTTCACTCCCCTCAAGTTGGGGACGAAACATATCAAGAGTCCCTAACTTGGACAACAATTACATCAAAAAAAACTTGGACAACAAATTTTTTAGCACCTGTCCTCCTTATGCTTTAGTTAGAAGGTCAACCTGCTGGTTCCCTGAAGCTGTATGCTTCAAATCAATTTCTTTTGCTTCCCACTTTTCATGAATAAAGTGACAATCCACTTCAATATGTTTGGTTCACTCATGAAAACTTAGGTTGGAACTATTTGGATCACTGCTTTATTGTCACAATAGACTCTTACCGGTTGCTCATAATCAAATTCCCAAAACTTTTAGTAGAGCTCTAGCCCACACTATCTCAGATGCTGTCATACTTAGTGCATGGTTGCATTCTTCTATCGTATTATCCGGCTTCTATTTAATTTTATATATCCACTTACACCCAATTGATTTCTTACCTTTGGGTAGTGACACTATCCCATGTTTTATTGGTTTCAAGGGATTCCATTTCAACCCGCATCACCTCAATCCATTCAGGACTTTGTATTGCCTCTACATAACTACTAGGTTCAGAAATTGAGCATAAGAAACACATGTAATCAATGGATATATTCTCATAAGACAAGTAATCTTGAATAGTATACAAACATTTACTTGAATTGGAATGCGACAAATTACACACACAGAGGTGGAACCTCTTTATAGCCAATGCCCCATTTACCTCGATCGATTTTATAAAATTTCTAGAAAATATATGTATTTATTATATGATATTTTATTTGGTACGATTTATTTAGCCTAATTTTTTTTATCTTCTCTCGTAAGGATAATGTTTGTTTCATTACTCATTATTTGTGAGAGGAAAGTAAATTTTTGTTTGAGATATCGAAAAAATTAGTATCTTCTTATATATTGTTTTAATTTATAATTATCTGTTATTATTTATTTATATTTTCCAGGTTATTTGATACTATTTAGTAAATACTCCTTGGGTCCTTATTTAAGGAACCAACTAACAATTCTCATAAATCAATAAAAACAGTTAAAGTAATTAAATTTGTCCTAAAATTTAAGTAATTTTCAATATTATCCCTATTAATTACATTAAACTCTAATATCATATTAATCATTATTCTTTTTTTCTAAAAAAAGAGTAATAATTAATTTTTATTAATTATTACGCTCACTCACTACCTTTTTAATTATGAGTATACATGGAAAAAAATATTTAATGCTATTTGAAAAACAAGCAAGTGTTTTATAAAAAGAACCAAATATCTTGTTAATGGCACTTATAATAAGAATTAAAAAGAGTAGTTTAATATGTTTATTTTCTGGTCCAGGCTAAAAAAATTTTCTGGTTCGACACACATAGTCTTTACAGGTAGCCGCCCTTCCCTTTTGTGTTAGATGATGATGGGGGTTGAGAAACAGTCCCATTTTCACGCATGGCTGTTGGGGCTGTCTCCTCCCCCTCGTCATCGTTTCCACAACAATTATCTAAATCAACACAATCATCATTAGCATTTGTCACATTGGAATCAAATGATTCATACCAAAACATATTCCTTAGCTCTTCATTTGATCTTATTCTATTTGGGCCAATGATTTCTTTGAACGAAAATTTCTCTTCCGTGAAACTAACATGTCGACTGACGACTATGTTCTTGTGATTCAAATCTACAAACAGAAAAACCCTTTTGATTGTCAGGAAAGCCTAAAAACACATAGGGAATAGTTTTGGGTTTCAATTTATCATTCCCTTTTAGATCCGTAGCATATGCCAATGACGCAAACACTGTTATGTTCCCTATATCCGGTTCAGAACCATACTCCTTTTAATATGGTGTTTTGTATTATAATATTTTGGAGGGAATTCTATTTGACAAATATATAGGCATTCGAACACATTCACCCCAATACCTTGTAGGGATATCTGACTGCAGTATTAAGCTCCGTGTAATCTGCATGATTGTCTGATGCCTCTTTTCTACTACTCTGTTCTGACTGCAGTATTAAGCTCCGTGTAATCTGCATGATTGTCTGATGCCTCTTTTCTACTACTCTGTTCTGACTGCAGTATTAAGCTCCGTGTAATCTGCATGTACAAATTCTATTATCACTTCGTACTCTTTTAACTTTTATAGAAAATTGTGTCAACAAATAGGCACTTTTACGCAAATTGTGTCAACACATAGGCAATAAAACTTTTAATATGCAACGTAGTCTCATTTTTGTGTCTCATCATAAATATCCATGTGTCTGTAGAAAAATCATCAACTATAATTAAAAAGAATTGATATCCTTGATGCATAGGGGTCCTATATGGCCCCAAACATCTAAATGTAATTATTCAAAACAACCTTAAGTTTTGATATGACTAGATGTAAAAGGAAACTTTGTTTGTTTGGATTGAACACAAATCTCACAAATTGAATGAGGGATGAATAATTGAATAATTGTTTAGTGCCTTATATTGAAAAAGGATGTATTTGATAGTATTGATGATAAGGCAATTATGATGGAATTTCAAAAAATAAGGCCTAAAAGAATGACATTGTAATTATTTTTATTGTAATATACTTTTGTTATTAAAATATATATATTTAAACTTATTGAGTGTCCATCCTTTATTGTAATTTATGTAGCTACATTTCTAGGAGCACTTAGCCTTGCTTTTTAAATGACAAGTTTGTAAATTGTCTCTTTTATTACATCATCAGTATTCACTTGATTTCATGAATATTTTTTTGATATTCTTTTTTTTCTTATTTATATTCTTTTTTTAATGCATTTAAAACTTTTCTTTTAAAATAAAAAAAAAAAAAAATTAAGGGCGCTGCCCCCAAATCCCCACCACCAGTGCCCCACCTTCAATAATTTTATGGATCCGCCACTATTTAGAGTACGGTTATCTAATTGAGTTAGGGATAGTGAAACCTATACCGGTCAAGGCATGTATAGGCGGTTCATTGTCTCTCTTGAGCATGTCTAGTATCTGCTGGAACCATTCCTAACGTAAAAGATTATGCGGTGTATGTTGCACTTTCTGAACATTCCTCTATAGCAAAATTAATTGATGTTCTGGCTCTTTCACTTGTTTTTCTTTATTACCGCGGGAATTAGGTGGATAGCCCACAAGTTCATAACAGTTCTCCCTCAAATGTCCTTTCTTGTTGCAATGTGTGCATTCTGGAATATTTTCTCCACGCCCTCGACCTCTTCCCCTTACATCCATTGCAATACCATTAGGTGAGCCTTGCAAATCAAAGTGTGCTAGCTGCCTCTGAGCCTCATCTTCTACAATCATACTATAGGCATCATTGACTGATGGGAAAGGAGAGAGGAGTAGAGTATGGCTTCTTGCCTGTGAGTGAACTTCATTTAGACCATTAAGAAGGTTAATAACTTATGTTGTTGAACAACGTCACTATAGGTTTTGGAAGTTGCACATGTACATGAAGGTATTTGCATCAAGGAATACTACTATCCCCAAAGTTCCTTAAGTTTTAAGTAGTATGTAGTGACAACCAATGGATTTCTCGGTGCAGCGAAAATATACGAGACCATGACCTTTTATCAAATCTCTGTTGTAAATCCACCCAAACCAAATGAGAGTTGGGGGAAAAAATTATACCATTAGCCAATTCTTTGGAGCGAGAACTCAGAAGCCAAGATAGGACTACAACATCACATTTATCCCATTGTTCTCAAAGTGATTTCTCTTGCTACTTACGTCTACAGCTTGCATCCACAAAGCCTAGCTTGTTCTTTCCTTGCAGTGCTATGGTCATAGCCCGACTCTAGACAACATAATTCTCTACACTGATGGGAACCTGAGAGATGATGAACTCCCTCTGAGTGTTTGAGGGATGCAAATACAAGGGATGACTGAAAGATAGTGTCTTAGAGGATCCCTTTTCCTTATCTTTTGACATATGAATGGTTCTGAAGTTTTTGTCTCGTTGAAGTTGAGAATAATGCCAAATTCTGAGGGCGTGAATTAGACAGGGAAGGGTTGAGGAAAATGAACAACAGTGATTAAATTGACATTTCTCGCAGATATCAGGTGTGAATCATACCAAAGAAGAAGATAAAGAACAACCATTTCATTTCATTCTTCACTTACTCTTTTAGTTAACGGTCATTTTCTCGCAGATATCAGGTGTGAATCATACTAAAGCCTATTCTTACAAGCTGCTCTGTTGATACCCTCCTCATCAACAATCTAAAAAAATCACGAGGGCCAAGTGAAGTAAAGGACCTGATGTTGAATACGAGATTAATAGACGGTCTCGTATTTATAACATTGTTGAGTGGCATAGTTTGACTGCAATTGACCATAGTCCCCCTTGTTTCTTCTTGTGAAGGTTTCTCTATTTTTTTTGGGGGGTTAATAATTAGAATGTTAGTTACACAATATCAAAGTTTATACCTTTATTTTTTTTCCTTTAAATTATGACAAAAAATTTCTTAGGGGTCAAAGTGGCCATGTATTCTGTTACGTTTAGCATGCTTCAGTCTCGGCGTCTTCGCTCATGATCCAGTCTCAGCGACTTGGCCCCGTCGTAGGAAGAAAACAAAAAGTCTTTTCTCATTGGCACAGGCTTGGGCTACGTATTTTAATTATTAATTTATAATTTATGATGTCATGGATCATTTCCAATTTTCCCTTCTTTTTAACCCCACTCAGCTAGGCACTAGCTGATTATTTTTTGATGAATTTATGTCATGATCATAATCATGTACTGGTATCTTTTTCCTTCTAAAACACTCCGTTGACAAGATTACAAAATTCCAAAGAACCAAGCTAATTGAATGCCGGACCTCGAGGTCAAACCTGCTACATTAGATCATATCAGAAAGAGCAAGGAAAATCATGCTATGATTGGCAAGAACATGTAAATAAATATTAGACTGAAAAAGTCGAGTCACTCCAATCTCTTAACTTGTTCCCGTCAGTAGCACGTAGGTGAATTAAGCGCTCAACTATTAGTTCTTCTTAACAGCTTCCGCAAGATTTCGATAATCCAGTTATATATACATGCTGCTGAGTGGCAGCCAGTTTGCCCGGAAGATGCTTCGAAACATGCATCTGATTTAAAATGTTAACAGAAAGGTGCAGCTTTATATTCATTTATATATCTTAGAGAGACAACTCTACTGTTATAAAAAGTATATGACAAATTCGATTCAATTTCCCACCTTATCATTCACTTCAGTTCAATGCAATCGCAGTAATCAAAACATGAAAACCTCGTACATCCCAAACTCAATTCTGTAATACGCTGAACAAATTAACATGTACCAAGAATTGAATTCAACTTGGAAGAGCAACAAGCATATAAAACCTGCAAATAGAATATCCTTCAGTAAATTTGAATACAAAAGATATTACAATATTTCTTGGTTGCTAATTGAAAATGAAATGAACCCTTGGACCCAAACATATCACAGTTGATTATTCAGACAGATCCAGGGTCCCATAATGACCCCGAATAATAAAGCATATATAAGTGGAGAAGCACACTACAAGAGTA
This sequence comes from Acacia acuminata, assembly GCA_019022655.1. NCBI lineage: Eukaryota > Viridiplantae > Streptophyta > Magnoliopsida > Fabales > Fabaceae > Acacia > Acacia acuminata. The sequence continues at coordinate 2,005,109 of JAFJYI010000015.1, forward strand.
AGTGGTACCACTACCTGCAAAGTGATCATCTGTTTTGCAGTGATTTCTTCCATTAAACTCATCCATGAGTGTTGACAGCTTCCCAAACTAAGTTCTTCGGCATGGGGTTCGAGAGATTTCGAGCCTCCATGGCCGCATTCCTCAGCGTCTGAATGGTTAGTGCATTGGCTTTCCAGAAGGAGACACAGGTGTAAGGCAAATTATGCCTTTTGCACAATTCCTTAACCAAAGGCGAGATTTTCCTCAAATGACACCTAGGCAACCTCGGAAACAGATGATGCTCCACCTGAAACTGCAATCCACCATGAAACCAGTCCATCCAAGGTGAACACTTCAAATCCAGAGTCCCATAAGTCTGTTTCTCAAACCAGTCATTCGAACTTGGTGGTCCCACATACACACTGGACGAGAAATGATTCAAACAGAACTGAACATGTTGTATTCCAGAGACGCAGCAACTAGCAATCACGAACATTATTCTCTCACCCCAATTGGGTAAGTACGAAACCAACAGGGGATACCATATCCAGAAAACAAGCAGCCCCAGAATCTCCTGCCCTCTGTTTGGTACCTTCCTCTTGGATAAGAAGAAGATAAATGATTGAGCGAACAAGTTTAATCTAGCAAAGCACATTACAGGATAAAATGTCCAGTGCTGATAGCTAACCAAGAACCTAGCAACAGAATCAAAGTTCAACTTTCTGTCGTTGAAATGAGAAACAAGGGAATCGAAGAGTTTGGAAGACACAGCAAACAATGGTAAATGCTGAAGGTCAGGATCGAAATCAAGACTGTTACAGGCAATGTGATGGGCATTGTGGTTCCATTTCCACCACGCAATACTGATCCCTGCAAGGCAATTCCCAGTAAGGGTCTGAGCAAAACGATTGAAACCTTTGCTTGTCATTAGCTGGTAATGCCCTGAATCGTGTCCAATCCATCCACTTTGAATCCACAAGAACCCGATTAACCCACCACAACCCAAATGAACCCACGGGCTAGTACAGCACACAACACCATAAACGCTCAAGCAGAAAAGAAATGCTACGAAACAGAGTAAGAAACACCCACCATGTCCTTTGCTTTCAAATAGACCAATTTTGGAGATTTCCGACACAAGCCTCCGATAATCCTTGGATACTTCAGAGACAGAGTAGTCCTGAAGGTAATATCCGGTGAAGAAGTTGTCCAGGTATTTCCATGCGGTGGCAGGATGGTAAGCTACGAAAGCGTCAGTGACGTCTTGGCCGGCGAGATTGAGAAGAGGAAGCTCACCTCCTGGGTGGTGATTTGCCCAATCGGAGACGTCATACACTTTGCCCTGTATAGAGATCCATAGATCTCCTCTTTTGTTATGCTTTCTAAGCTCTTGCTGTGAAATGTACTTCCTTGTTGTGTCCCCCATTGCGGATGAAAATGAAGAAAACAAAAAAGATCTAGCAGTATCAAGAAAGAAGCTTTTTGTGTAAACCTACTTGTGAGTGTGTGATAGCATAACTCGAAAAAGGGTTTCTTTTGCAGAGAGTTGTGGACTAGGAAAGGGTATCTGGGAACAGAAATCGCAGTGAGTGGCTGCTTTTATTTTTGCAGTGATAAGAGGATTGGAGGCACAAAGAGAGTGGTGGTGGGAGCAAAGCTGTGTGCTTGTACGATTGTGTGTGATGCATATTCCGACGAAAACTCAATAAACGCCACAGGATGCAACCCAACCAGGTTTAGACGCAAACGATGCCCCCTCCGAGCATTTTAACTACCTTATAAGAAATAAGTAATAGTTAATTTATTTAATATGTTTTAAATTGATTTTTTATTTTATTTTTATCCTTATTTAAAAAGTATTTAAAATTCAATGAGTCTGCAAAATTAGAAATAAGTATTGATTATAAGGATAAAAGTAAAAAGATAAGTATTAATCATCTTATAAATAACTTATATCTTATGTTAAGCTATTATTTTATAAACGCCTTATATCGTGCGGTGGGTGAGTATATAATAATAAAAATGGACCAACTTTGGTCCTTTTCTGCTTCCGTCTGCTGTTCTTCTTTGCCCCAAAACGGCCGTTTTTGCGCAAAAGAGGACAAGGGACGTGAGCAGAAAAAGACCCAAGCCGGTCCCCTAAGAATCATGTGGTAGGTACATTGGCAAGGTGACCTATCATGGGATCAAGGGAACAGAAACTCGCAATGAAAAGGCTTAACTTTTATGATACACACTGGAGTAAGATTAGGATGACTGTGACAGCTTCAGATTTCTTTATTATTTTTTGGTTACAGCTTCAGATTTAAGTACAACCACCCATGACGGAAATTATTGTATTCATTTTATTAGCTGTAACAGGCTGTCGCCTGAAAAATAGGAAAAATTACGTGCAGGTCTCAAAGAATCAAAATAATTATAAAAAAATCCTTTAAAATTACTAAATGACAGAAGTCCCAATGAACTTTTTTGATATTATTTGTATTGAAAAAAAATCCAAATTTTTAAATGTTGTTGTAAATATGGCTTTTTCTATTGTAAATGGAAAAATTTTAAATTTTATTATAAATATAGTGTTTTTGTTATAAATCTAACATTTTTCTTTTATAAATAACCTCTCAGTTCAAAATCCATATGTTTAAATATTGTTGTAAATATGGATTTTTTAAATTGAAAAATAATTTATATTTTAAATTTTGTTGTAAATATAAGATTTCCGTTATAAATGTAACATTTTTCTCGGTTGTTAATATAAATAATATCAAAAAAGTCTCTTTGCGATTTCATGTAATTTGGTGATTTTAAAGGATTTTTTTTATAATATTTTTTATCCTTGGGACCTGCACTTTATTTTCCCTAAAAAATATGATATTTGTTCTGTCTGCTAGAGGAAATTATATTGAATGCAGATTACTCCAATTCACCACGAAACACAACTATAATATGCAGATCATTTCCATGGTTAATCATTTTTTAAAATATTATGAAATAAATTTAATGCCTTTTACATATGTTAAACATTTCCGAGGATAAGTATGAAAGAGAATAAATATAATGAAATTACAATAATTCAACTTATCAATATTGGTGAGATCTTTATTTTTAACATGCCAAAACCTCAATTTGTGAGTTTATTTTAGTTTAATAATATAAATTTATTATATTAAAAAATTAAAACTTAAATATTGTTTTTAAGACACATAATTATCATTTGAATTTGTTGCATCAATATTTTCTATTAATAATATAAACAGGTTAGAAAAATAAAACCAAAAATATATTTTATAAAGTTATGAGATTAAAAGTATATCTTATATAAAATTTAAAGTACTAAAATTATATTTTAGCCAATGAAAAAATCCTAATCTATCTCCCTTTCTTTTTTAAATTAGGACAAAGAGGACCACATATCTACCGTTGAAATTTTCATAATTCATATTGCTATAAATGGAGTATTATAACTAGCTCATCATTTCATGTTTGGCGCAAGGACCAATAACTTATTAATAATTCAAAGCGATGGAATATGCCGAAAGGAGATGCTAAAGCCTCCCCCAGCAAAATATCTTGCCTTCTTCAGCCACAAGCAATTCTTTCCAGTTGATTTGGCCGCCGTTTTTTATGAATTATATTTATTCTAAAAACTTTTGTAACATTTCTACGTGTATAAAATGCTCATAACTGAGATTACGGCGTTGAGGGAGACATTCTAGATAATGTAAACTTATGAAAATGCGGTGCAAAAAAATTTTAGAAAGCAATATATAATTTAAATCTAAATAAATACAATATATAAAAAAATTTAAAAAAAAATATGCTCATACCTCTAATAAAATTAGGCACATAAAAAGCATGTAATTATGGATAAACCCCTTCTTCAGCCACAAGCAATTCTTTCGGTTGATTTGGTCGCCCTTTTTTTTTTATATTTTAAAAAAAAAAAAAACTCATATCTGAATAATCTTTAGGTACGAAGAGTCAATCCTTCCAAACTACATAAAGCTTCATCGTTAAATCACTTAAATTGTAATTGAACAAAACTAAAACCAAGATGTCTGAATATACAAGTGTACTAATATGCTGATATGTAACTTTCCATGCAACGCTTGACTCATTCAGTCAAAAAAATATGAGCAGTTTCTACTTATACTTCCAAAATAGTATGTTCACGCAAACGAGTTAAAATAAAACTCTTCCCATATACTTACTTCATATATTATAAATATATGAGAAAAACAATGGAGTTGACTTTCCTCCTTTGCTTTGAAACACCACCATTCTGGCACAAAAAACAAGTTGGTGCCTCTTTTTTTAATATATATATATATAGGGTTTATTTTTTTTTTTTTTTTTTAATATATATATATATATAAGTTTTTTGTTAAATTACCCCAAAATACGTTGTTTTGAGAGTTAGAGAAATTAATGAAGGATTTTTTGGTATTTTTGTTTTTGTATTTATTATATGAATTTTACCAAAAGACCCTTCATTAATTCCTCTAATCACAAAACTACGTCGTTTTGGGAGTTAATAAATTAATGAAGGGTGTTTTAGTATTTTTGTTTTTGTATTTATTATATAAATTTTATCAAAACACTCTTCATTAATTTTTTTTTTAAACCCCTTTTAACTCTCAAAACAACGTAGTTTTGAAATAACTTAACAAAATATTTATGTCAGTAATACAAAAACGAGCAAATAAACCATGATAAATCGATAAACCGTTATATATATATTTCAAAAAGATACTCTAATTCCCGTGAACTTGAAAAATACTTAATGATCTTAAAAAGATATTTTAGAGTACTCATTATACTACAGGATATTTTTTTTCAAGATTCTAAAATATTTTTCAACATTTTTCATAAAATATTTTATTTTTAAGAATATTCAATTTTTTGTCATATTGATTTAATGCTTAAAATGAAGTATCCTTAGCTTTTAATACAATTAAGCACCCTAAAATAATTTTTCAAGAGCATCTTATATTTTTTCAATACTAATCTTTTGATTGGAATAATCAAATGGCTATATTGAAATAAATATATTTTAGTCATATAATAATTATTTAAAAAAATAAAAATAAATTCATGAAATAAGAAATAAAAAACAAAAAAAATCTTTTTTAGATTCTTAGATCAGTCGGACAAATCATTTACCCATAATATTTCAGGGATTTTTTAAGATCTTAAAATAATTTTTTCACATCATGGAGACTTTTTCAATACCAATCAATCTAAAATTACTAATTATCTTTTTTGGCTTAAAATAATTCTTTAACGTCGAAGAGTATTTTTCAATATCAATCAATATTATTATGAATTCACAAGTCAATACCTAAAAGATTTTTTTGAACAATAAAAATAAGAGGCACTACCTTATTTTTTGCGTCACCGTCACGGCAGCGTTTGAGAACAAAGGAGGGCAGAGGATATATGAAGTAAAAGGAGGAAAGCCAGCTCTGAAAACAACTATTAATCCAAACAGTACTCTCACCCAGTGATGAATGATAATGATGATTCGGGAAAATAAAAGTAGTTCTTGAAACCATTGAATCTTCCAGGTATCGGTTGGCCAAGACCAAGAGTGCCAACCCAACACAACATTCGATGATCCTAAAACTATTCTCTTTGCTCTTTATTACAAGGCACTCACTAACAATTCTCACAAACCAATAAAAACAATTAAAGTCAATAAAATTGTCATATATTTTAAGTAACTTCTAATATTATCCCTAATAATTACACTAAACTCTAATATTAATTATTAATTATTACTCACCCACTACCCTTATTAATTACGGGCATATATAGAAAAAAAATAATTAATACTTTTTAGGAACAAGCAAGTGTCTTATATAAGAAACCAAATATACTTACTAGTTACGTACACATTCATATATATACACATATATATATAAATGCGCAAACACAAAAATATAACAAAGACCATATGTTGATGAAATAACAACCACTATTAATACAGCTCTTTACGACAGGCGCAGATGTTGGAGGACACCTAATAATAATGCCAAACACTATGATGGGTGTTAGATCTGTCAGCTTTCTCCAACCACAACCACAACAGTTAACTTTAATGGCCGCTACGGCTACAATCGTGAAGGAAGAGGTTTATCTACTCTTCCGAGTTGCGCCTGCTTATATTCATATCTATCCCTATCATGACGAAGGTTGATGAATTCTAAAACCACGTGGATCAACTCGTTTTGATGACAAGTATATTCATGATCAGCTCCTTCTATTATGTGTAGTTCATGATTGGATATGAAATTTGCAAAGTCTAAAGCATCTTCTGCTGGTACTATGGGATCCTTAGATCCATGAACCGTCAACACCCTAAGCATTAGAAAATGTATCAGTAATACTTGATGAAACCAATACTTATTAGTGGGAACGACAAATGACAACCTTTGGTCTCTCACCAGCAAGTTTGAGGAATTAATAGACATGAAGAATGAGTAATAGTAGATAAGCGGTCCATCAAACTTTCCTCAGTGACGCGATAAATAATTTTTCCTATTAGAATAAAAGGAATATTATGATAATAGCACTTACTGATAGAAGTAATTCAGAGCTTAATTGCATTGAAAAGCTCACCTCTTGCATTCTTAACATCAATAAATCCATCTCGCTTGATTCTTTGCATGAAATTTTTTCCCAAGCGACCTTCTATGCCTTTCACTAGATTAAACCGGCCAGAAATATTTACGATAACATCCACATCCTTATATTTTGAGGCATATAAAAGTGCCACATTACCCCCTGCAAGCGCCATTACAGAACCACCATACATAAGTTGTTCAAAAAGTAAGCCATTTTGCTTTCTCAAAAAGATCTTGAGGTTCAGTTATCATTACACTTAATCCAAGATTGCATTCTTAGCTAAAATTGCCAAAACATATCCCACCAGTTCAAACAGGTGACATGTAACCCACCCAGCTATTTGTTGTCTTCGATTATCCTACTCGTTTCCATAAAATATTTGTATCTCTAAGATTTACATATGAAAAACATCTCAGACAACTTTCGTTCATCTTTACCTACATTTGAAATTCCCAAGAACCCCAACATATGCTTACTCCAAAACCATGAATAGATCTAATTCTTTCTCTCTGCACAATTTTACAGGTCTTCTCAGTAAGCACATGTGTTCCATAAAAGATTATCTAGGAACAGAATTAATTATATTGATTCCAAAGGACTTTTACTTTTAGGGCTAACCTATAAATTTAAACATCCATATTTCCAGGGAGTTTCACAATTGATAGCTAAAATTATTAAAATAACTGTAGCCAAACAAGTTAAATAGGACAAGAGCTAGGCGAGGAAACAACTTATATCAAGTCACAGATAGAATAGTCTTCATGTCATTGACTGATATTCCAAAAGTAGGAGCCCAGTTTCATAATTGAGCATATTTGTAATCTGACCTTTACTGTGACCAATAATTGCGGTAATTATGTATTTCTCCTTCCTGAAGTGTTGCACTACAGCTCGCAGGTCATCAGCTTCCCTATAGTAATTGCCATACCGAAACAAACCTTCACTTTCCCTGGAAGACAGCATCGCACTCAAATTTATATCAAATTCTTATTGTTCAATGTTCAGTATACTATCAAGAGGTACACTTTTAAGTCGCCAGATATGAAGAATCCACTTCATTTAGTTTTATAATAGAACCAGTCCCATTCTTTTCTATTTCGAATCCATTGCTTTCCATGCTAGTTATTATTAGGGGTGAAATAAAGAAGCCAAGAATGGCAGAGAAGATATGATGCCTTGATATGTATACCCAATTACCATAATAGGAATCGAGACTGCATCGAAAGGATATTTTACGAAAAATGGCATTAAAAATTACTCTTGATTTTGGTGATAGAGCACGAGTCATGATCTTGTTTTGATAAAACACTTCCACAACAATTACTGGATACTCGTATAGTTCATGTTACCATGACACTCTAAAATCTTTTTCTGAATTACCCAAAAAGAAAGTCAAGGGTAGACAGTCCAAAGCATCAAACTAGCAACAAAAACATTCCATCCTTGAACAAAGTAATAGTTCATTACTTCGATTTGCAGAAGATCATACCCATTTCCAGCGAAGTCAAAGCGGAAGGCACTAATTCCATTGTTTTCCACAGCAGCAGCAAGGTTCACCATGGGAATTCTTTCCTGGAAATTATGCCATCTGATCCTTAGTCCAGAATAACCAGCACTTTGAACATGTTACATGCCAGTGAAAATATATGAATAATTAACAGCAAAACGAGTTGACACACAAGATTCTCAAACTTCTAAACATCAACAAATTATTCTGTTTGTTTCAAAAAACTTGTAAACAAGCTTATGAGCCATTGACTTCAGATAACAACATGATCTCAAGAGAAGAGCTTAGAAGATTTAATAACACCATGGTGAAATTGGACTGTAAATCCTGTATCCAAACAACAGTGAACTGACAGGCTACCAGGTTAACTGTTCACTATTAGTGATTAATCCATTGAGTACAATAAATACTAAATGTAGCAGATCTTTATGCTCTAATGTATAGTGCTGAAGTGTTTGTAGTTAGTCTGAGGTCCATTATTTGTCAAGACCAACAACCTTAGAAGATTGCAATCCATGGCACAGAATGACAAGCTCTGTTGAACCTGCATCATGTAAAATCCCCACAAGCTTTTCCCCATGGTAGTTTTCAACTATAGCTCGTTGGTGCTGCCTTCCTGCAGTGGGGATAATAGGACGGTAATTTCAATAAAACGTCAATAACAAATATCGATCAAACAAGTCAATTTGTTGCAGCCCATGTCTAATATAATTTTATATACTCGCAAAATATGTTTGTCAACACCAGCAAGGATTTGAAGTAAGACAGCTGAATTTCATATAAAACAAGCTTAAGAAAATATCAGCCGCAAACATAGAAAAATTGGATGGAGAATTTGGGTTATAAGGAGATTGTAAATTCTTGGGCTCGTTTTTGGCTCAGACAAATTCCAAAGAACTTTAATTTTGATGGGTTCTCGCAAGAATTTTTCAATTTCTGCACCCTCCTCCTCCAATTTCATATTTTCCTCATTGTTCTTATTTCCTTTCGGAGAGTACAAAAAACATTGGGCTTCAATTTTCATGCCAGACCTCACATAAACATAGTAACTTTTCTAGCTTTTAAAAATAAAACGAGACAACTGATTTCAAAAAGCCCCAATCAATTCACAATATAAAAGTTTCAGAGGAGCCATCTTCACTGGTTAGCGATGCATCATGCATGCGACAACAATAGACAGACTAAAGGGTTGGAAAATTAGGCAGTACACGACGTAAATGAGGGAAATGGCTCACCGGGAGCGCGAAAGCGTTCATCTGCGGATTGAATCGGACGAGTCATCTGGGTTCACCACCTCTTTAAGTATCAGAGGAGTATTTAGCTCCGCCCATTGTCGCTACCGTGTAAATGGCTAAAAATGTTTTAAAAGCCGTGTCAGGAACACATAAGCGGTCATAATTCAATCGACCTGCTAACATAACACGTACAGAGGTATAATGTTTCTGCATGAAATATTTTTCCTGTCTCAATGTGGGTGAGTCCTATTGTAAAAAGTAGGGAGAGAAAAATATTAATGAGATCTATTCACTTTTATATGAGTGTGACAGAAAAAATATTTTTGCAGCAAAAGTAGAAACATTAAACTCATAATTAAATTTAAAATATATTATATCCTTTCTTATGCTATGCATAAAAAATTTATTTAGGATTAACATATTGACGGGCATATGTTACAAATATAATTAAAACATTAAAAGTTAAGAGATATCATGCATTGTGATAGATCTTTTGATGGCAAGTGTGTTATTATGGGAGGTGATTTTCGTTAGATTACCGGTTATACCAAAAGGAACAAGAGGCAAAATTGCCAATGCATGCATCAATTCTTCTTACATATTGGATCATTGCATCATTTTTCATTTGACCAAGAACATGCGACTAAATTCTTCTATTTCAGGGACCGATCATGATAAGTTGTTGTGGCTCTCAAGATGATTATTAGATGTTGGTGATGGTAAATTAGGGGACTCACATGACAGTGTTGAAAAATTTGAAATACCTGGTATTTGTTAATTTCAGGCTATCAAGATCCAATTCGTGCAATTGTGGAATCAATGTACTTAAACCTCTTGGAAAATTTCAACTCTAACAAAATACTTCGATGATAGAACAATTTTTGCTCCAACTATTGAAATGATTAATTGTATAAATGAGCACATCTGCACATGTATTCCATGTTGCCTAGAGACCAATATAAGTTGTGACTCAGTTTATAAGTCGAATGAAGATAGTGATAGTTTTGACAACCTATATACCACAGAATTTCTTAATGCTATTAGTTACTCCAGTATACCTCCACATAAACTAACATTGAAAGTAGGAGTACCTATAATGTTGTTGAGGAATATTGATCAATCCTTTGGATTATACATTAGAACACGGCTCTATATAACTCAACTCGGGAAGACTGTCATTGAGGCGATCACATTAAATGGTTCACATCTAAATCAAAAGATTCTCATTCATAGGATGGACATGGATCCTTCTGAAAGCAGAAGGCATTTTTGCATGACAGTTCCCTATCACCCTCTCCTTTGCTATGACTATTAACAAAAGTCAAGGACAATCTCTTCACCATGTTGGTTTATATCTTTGCAAGTCAGTCTTCACGCATTTCCAATTATATGTTGCATTATCCAAGGTTAAAAGCATAAATGGTTTAAAGATTGTTGTGGATGATAATGGTTGTGGCAACAAGAACACAACAAGGAATGTTGTGTACCAAGAAATATTTAGGAATGTTAATCAATTAGAAGACATTGTTGAGATTTCATTTGTAATATGTACTATGAATCAATTAGAGGATATTATTGTTTATCATTGTTAATGTTTCATTTCTAATATGTAGTCATTCATTAGTAGTGATGTTTTAATGTTCTTTAAAGATAAGAAAGTTGTATCATCTTGAAAGTAAAATATGTTTGAATAACCATCAAATAGTCCTCGTTAAAGTAAAAAATCAATCAATAGTAAGGTTCCCGGGCTTTATCATTAGCCATGGAGCTGACCAACAAATATGATCATTCTTTTCACCACACTTTTCATGCCTTTTGTGATGATTAGAAGAAATATACTTGTTGGGTGAAAATTCCAAGCTTTTATAATAATTAAAATATTACTCTTAATGATTGAGTTCATAAATTATAAACGTCATGTTTTTCAATATTCAAGACTATGTTCACCCTTAAACTTCAACAAGACGTTGGGAGTTCAACAATAAAACTGATATTTTGAAACCCCACTCCGGATGATTAAAAAACTAGACATTAATATTTGAAAGCATTATAAAAAAAAATGACTCCATTCGAGGAAAAAAAAAAAAGCATCAAAAAAATACTTGCGTGTCTATTTTGTTTTTTGTACAGAGGGCAGATATTTTGGAAGCACAAGGGGAAGATCTGAACACCGTGCTTGTCATAACCAAAATTTACCACCGAGTTCTTCACTTGTCATATTTCTCCCCCACTATTTCGGCTGAGTTATTCAATTCAACGAACATTTCTACGTCTACTTCGCTCAAATAACAATGGTTAAGAAATACAATTTCGTGCCAACTCGACTCTGCCATAACGAAATTAATATGCACTCGCTGAGGCAGAGTCACATCAGCTATCTGCACATTTCACTTTCCATAATATAAATAAACAACCTCTTACAGCTGCCCTGCTAAGATCCAACAGGAGCAACACCTTGAGCCTTGGCCGCTGCAGTAGCTGCCGCGGCAGCTGCGGCTGCAGCCGCAGATGCTGCCGGGTTAGGTGATGGTGGTACCGGGTTAGATTGCGAGCTATTCTGTGCTTCAATTGTCTGTGGCTGTGGTTGCTGCTGAGACGAGACTTTAGCTAGCACGGCCTTTATTTGACTTCCGGTAAGAGTCTCATGTTCTAGAAGAGCATTTGCAAGGGCATGAAGCTCCCTATGGTGAGTGGTTAAAATAGTTTTTGCATTGTTGTAAGCTCTCTCCAAAAAGAGCCTCACCTCCTTCTCAATAAGAAGCCTAGTTTCTGAGCTCATGCTTCTCCCTTCGTCGTTATAATTGTGAGTGGCAAGTCCCACTTCATTGCTCATACCATATTTAGTAACCATAGCCTTAGCCAGATTAGTTGCTTGCTTGAGATCATCCGAAGCACCAGAGGTAACCTCATTTTCTCCAAAAATTAGCTCTTCTGCAACCCGACCACCCATGCATACATCAAGGCGGGCAAGCATTTGTTTGCGGGAGATACTGGTCTCGTCCTTATCAGGCAATTGAGTGACCATGCCAAGAGACATTCCTCTTGGGACGATAGTTGCCTTGTGAACTGGAAGTGCCCCATCAGTATGAATAGCCACAAGAGCATGACCACCCTCGTGGAAAGCAGTCATCTTTCTTGAATCCTCATTGATGACAGCTGACTTGCGCTCACTTCCCATCAAAATCTTGTCCTTTGCATACTCTAAATCAGTCATGCTCACAGCTTTAGCACCGTCCATTGCAGCCTTAAGAGCAGCAACATTTACCAAGTTTGCAAGATCAGCACCAGAAAACCCAGGTGTTCCTCTGGCAATGATCATTAAATCAACATCATCAGCCTTCAGAACCTGTTAAGGCATTATAATTGCAAATAAAAATCAGCAAAAGTGTAAATTTAATGTTAAAACAAGACACCTCAGACAGAATATAAAAGTGAAGCAAATAATAGGAGACAGCTATACCAACAGACTTTGACACCCAGGATTATAATTTCTACCTGTGATGAAAATCAACATATGATTGCAATTAACGTATCATAAGTTTAAAATTATGAGAAAGATGGTGTCAGTCTCTTTTAGTGCAAGCTCGTTACACACAAAAATCAAAGGGGTGCACTCAATAATAACTACAGAGAAAAAGGCGGGCATTTAAGAGGTCTGCACTGCCATAGTCTATGTCAATAAACCATCCAACCCAAGACATGAGGATGCTTGATAGGAAGAAGCAAATCATACCTTGGACATATGGAATTCAAGAATCTGCCGCCTTCCTTCTACATCTGGATTGGGAACAACAACATGGCGATCAAACCTCCCAGGTCTCACCAAAGCCTTATCCAATGACTGAGGAAAATTGGTAGCTGCAATCACAATAATGCCTTCATTTTGCTTGAATCCATCCAATTCAACAAGCAACTGATTTAATGTCATCTTCATGTACATCTGATCCTTCGGATTCCTACTTCCTCCGATAGCATCTATCTCATCAATGAAAATAATACATGGTGATCGCTTCTTTGCAGCAGCAAAAAGATCTCTAACCCTTCGTGCCCCAACACCAACAAACATCTCTTCAAATTCACTTCCACTGCAAGAGAAGAAAGGGACTCCAGCCTCTCCAGCTATAGCTCTTGCCAACATTGTTTTACCAGTCCCAGGAGGGCCAACCAGCAAAACACCTTTTGGCAGCTTACCTCCAAGACGGGTAAAGCGCTGTCACAATGAAAGAGTCATTCAAATGTAGTGAGGAAATGCATGGGTATGTGTACACATGCTCAGGGAAATAACATAAAATAAAACAAAAAAACATTAAATCCACATGATAGGACATGAATCATGAAGAATCAGACAATATCAAAGTTCAAGAAACTCGGCCATAACAGTAAAAAAGACATCTAAAATCACAGAATTGATGACAATTTTGAACTATTGACTGAACAACACAAATTTCATCTCAGCACGAAATCATTTTATCACTAACACCTTGGAAATAATTTTTCACAATTTATCTTGATCCTCGTGCGCAGTAGGTTAAATGTAAGTTAACCAACACAAATCACAGTAGAATATGTGACAATGAATACATACAAAAATTTTCAGTTTAAAAAGCTTGAGTGAGGCATTTGTAAGAGAAAAGGCTTGTACTAAACTTGTCTACCTTAGGATCTCGAAGGTAGTGAACAATTTCTTCCAGCTCTGCTTTTGCCTCATCAACACCTTTTACATCACTAAATTTTGTACTTGAATCCATGCTAGGTTGCACTTCTTCATTCATTCCAAGTCCTGAGAAAAAGAGCAATCAAACCAAAGAACAATGTTTTCATCAAACTCAGATTTCATACGGAATGACCTCGGGATCTAAAAAGTTACCAAGACAAGGTATTACCTTTACTGATTCCCTTATCTTCAATAAGTGCACCCACACCAGAAATCAGGAGAAATGCTACAGCAATCGACCGAAATGTACGCCACAGCTGCTCTTTTAAATTTCCACCTTCTGCAGCCACCATATGGATTGGAGCACTTGCAGTTCCAAGAATTCCTTCCTTAGTAGGCTTTCCCACATTTTTTAAAGCAGCAAGGCCACCAATGCTATCTTCCTCCCTCACTGAATTAGAAATACCTACAAATCCATAGACATGTGGCTATAACTTCTAGTTCACATAAATTGTGCTAAAGATATAAGATTCCAACTAGTTATTACAGAGACAAGAAATAACATTATTCACGTAAGAATGTAATTGAAATGCCAAATTTGAAGTTTGCAAGTTCCAAAACAGCTGAAGTTAAGATCGTACTGGGATAAATTTACAATCTTGCATCATTCTATTAACTTGTCTAAACCATGCACTCTTAGGAAACCATAGCTGTCCAAGCACCACAAAGGTGAAAGAGTGCACAATAACCCTGGTACAGCCTTATGGAAGTACAACACTTAATAGTGAGTTTCCATGGGCTTTATCTCATTAAGTGTAGGTGACATTATTCAACCACCTACCCCAAAAAATATTTATTGATGATTAGAGCTACCGTACAAATGGATCATAGCACAAAGCAAAATGTCTATTCTCTGAACCAAAACTTCATATGAAACATTAGTTTGATAGAAAATAAGATTACAAGGCTAGAAATACAGAACATTCGGCAGTGGTTTTTTCTTTTTTGGCCTGAAAACTCAGTTCCATTATTTCAACAATATAATGATGAATGGTAATTTCAGTAACAATATGCATCATCTACGGCGTGGAGTGCTTGAGATGAATGAGAGACGACAAGAGAGCATATAGACCCAAAAAGGGAATAAAAGAAATAGTAAAATTAACAAAACTCTGAGAATAATTCCCAGCTCTCATCCATATAAGAAGCCATTTGGTACACAGTAATGGCTCATTCCTCAGTATTCTGAAATAACAAGGCATTTTAAATTCATGTCTTTGATATGATAAAAAAATTGTCATAGAAACAATATCATTAGTATTATTAGTATTTTATAAATGTGAGCAACACAAAACTGCAGGGTGTGAGATCCCCCTACCTATTGGTGGAATAAAATACAACCAAGAATGATGAGGTTCTATGCCTCCTGATATCTTGGATGAAGCAACTTAAAAATACTCTTGGTTGCCACCTGACATACAAGAATCCAAGAGGAGGGGTCTATCAAAAGACTCCTAAGTTACACAATTAACTGCGAATAAATTCATATCTAGGGACTTTTTCCTTTTGAGAAGGACAATAAAAAGCAATTCCTTCCTTCAGCAGTACCAACTTGCTACCTGAAATTCCAACACTCTCCATGCACATGACTGAGTTTTGAATTATAAAGGCTTCATTCAGCAGGAGCAGGCAGTTTGACCATGCTCAAGAAAGGCATAGTAAGAGAAACATGTCTTTGGTTGCTAGCTTAAGATAATCCATTTTCCTTGGGCAAGGTTAGCAGGTCAGTTGACAAGTAATATAAGTCAATAAGAACAAGCATAAGAATATGCAGATAAATCGTCGAAGAGAAAAAAAGTAGTTCTGGCCAAAAGGCTACCTCTTCGCAATGTCTTCAATAATTCACTTTCATCCAGCCGATCAACTTTCACCAATGCTTTAATATATTCAGAAAGTGCTGATTGATTGGTATGCAGTGATGGCTGACTTTCAAACAATCTAATCACAGACTCAGGGTCATTTCGATGGTAAAGTTCTTTAAGACGAGCAACATCACTGGCTTCATCAGCATCACGTACTCGACGAGCCAGATTGCCAACATAACTGGATCGGAATCTCTCCTGAGTCCACAAAAACTTATTCCCTGCAGAAACTTTGAAGTCAGCCATGTATAATATATATATCCAGATATTCAGATAAAACTGATTAAATTACTATTACAGATTCAAACAAACTGCTTCAGAAAGAACGTCCAAGGATATTCTCCAAATCAGTATAATTTGCCAAAAATGACACATTACGAAGAAGGATCAATGCACATGGTGACAAATAACAAATTACTTTTTGGTGAATTAATTACTCAATGATAAGACTTGTATTCACATCAGGGACATAACATTACATACCTGCTCGACCTTCAAACTTACTAACAGATAAATAGGTTCTAACGGACAAACTTTTAATCTGTCCATATTCTGATTGATATCGTGAAACCTGTAAAGACAAATTATGAAGCCAACTTAAAAACTGAATACTGGAAGTTGGCTTATAAAAATATAAATCATCAATCTGACACGGGAACTAACAAAAAAATCCATTCTTATATCCAAATATATTCAACAGTACATAAACTCAAAGACGGGGCAGTTAATTTGTCCAATCTCAGAGACAGGTAATGGAAATACTTCTGCAACTGCTCTACATTTTAATACAAGAACTTTAGGTTTTTTTTTATATTATTGGTGTGTCACTTCAAAGACAATACTTCCTAACTCAGACATATCATATTTCAATTTAAGTTCACCGCTTCCTGACAGGTTCTCCCTTAATAACGGCCTTAGCACTCTGTGCCCATAGATCACATCAAGAGGGGAAAATCTAAGAAGCAGACAGCAGCAGTGAAAAACTTTTTGACCTTCAAAGGAACTTTATTTCTAATTTCCCAGCCAAATAATACAGAAAGTGATAGTCTTTTTGTTTCATCGCTCGACAGACTGGACGAGGGAAAAGAATCCCAAACACCTAAAGATTGCTCCTTGATGCATCTATTTTCTTTCCTTATCCTTCTCTCCCACCATTCTCCTCGTCCAGCTTCGAATTCCGTTTTTCACCCATATCCATTTAAGTTCCAAATAAACACAGAACAAATGGCAGGTTAAATATACGCCAAAAAAAAAAAAAAAAAAAAAGACCCACAAAAGAACATGCTTGAAATAACAAAACTAGGGTTTTCCAATAATACAGAGAACTCGAAATCTATGTGAAACATTGGTGGTATCAAGATTAATGGGGTGCGGATATGACAAGAATAGACCGACCTGCGAAATCAAGTGCCTCCAGGCCATATCTCAGCGAAACACCAAAGGAGGGGGGTTGCTCCTAAATCACGCCGTATGGGTTGACTATCTATCACGACTCGTATGAAACAACAGATGAAAGAACTTAGGAAAATGAAATATCTTGAATCCAAGATTAGCACGACGTTTTACCCCCGAAGTAATGATTCTGGCCTCTGGTCCTCCTACCCCACTTTGATTTGCGAATGCTTGTGAATGCTGCTGGAGCTTTGGGGTTCATTCACTTTAACAATGCTGTCGTACCCTTCCCCTTTCTGGGTAAAAAAACTCTTTTTGGAAGAATCAAATAAAGGGATAGGATTTTTTTTTTTTTTTTTTTCACTTTTTATTAATTTGTATCCCTGTAAAAAACTCTATTTGGAAGAATCAAATAAATACCATATAAAATTTCAAAAATTCTAAAGATCTATTAACATTTGTAAATGACATAAAAGTAATAGGAATTAAATTGAAATTTTAAAATATTGATAAAATTATTATCATGCCCTTAGTTTTTAAATAAATAAAAAAAAAAAAATGAGGATCCTTACCTTCTCCATACACTACCAACGTCAAAGTTCAAAATCAAAAGGAAGAGTGGTGCCGCAGAAAGAAGAACTAGAGACCAGGGAGAGACGATCGAAATGAGAGACACTACACCCGCCATCACCACCGCTTTCCACCACTGACCTCTTTCCTTTCATCATTGCCATTGAAACTTGGTGTTGAGATCAGAACTTGCCAATAATGATAGTGGAGCGAAGGTGGAAGTAGAACAAAGTGAAAATTGTGAAAAATAAAGGTCTCCTAGATTTAGGTATCCATTGTGCTCCCCTGGTCTGAATTGGTCTGAATTGTCATCGAAAAAAATGGAGGAAGGTGATGTCAAGGTTGTGAAGAAAAAAAATCCAAGATCTTCATAATTTTTCTGTTTCTTGATTTCTATCTTTCAGTGCTTTCCTTTACCTTCAACCTCGTTTGGTTTTTGAAGAATTAGTCGTCAATGTCTTGTAAATTTTGATACGGTATTAACTAAATATAAAACGGGCTTCACAGAATTCGTAATGAGATTGACAGGTTTAGTAAAGGTTTTAATAAAAGAGTTTGTTGGTGAAAATATATAAGTCAAGATTTACCAACATTTGTGACACTTCACCAACATTCGTAATAGAATTGACACGTCTAGTAATAATTTTGAAAAAAGAGTTTGTTGGTGAAAACATGCAAGTCAAGACTCATCAACATTTGCGTCAGTCTCATTATTCATTGGTGTCAATCCTTTTACACATATTGTCATACTGATAGATTTTGTCGATCTCATTATTGTTCATCGTCTTCTATTGTTCACCTTCTTCTTCCTCAACCTCCTTTCTCCAATATCCTCAACCAAATTATTCCTCAAGCTACATAAGTCTTCTCTCCTCTAAGAACACACAACACCTAACCAATTCCTTCGTGCTTCAAATGCTTGTCATTTCTGTTTTGGAAACAATACATAGAGAGAGGACATCGTGGAAAGGAGAGAGAAAGAGGAAAAGAGGATGGGGAGAGAAAGAATATGTGAAGGGTATTTTAGCAAAAACATTTAAATTTTAAAATATCACATTCTTCTCAACCACCTCTATGTCTTTTTAATTTTTTAATAAATTTTTTGGGCATTGAACATTCATATGTAATTTAAATGGGATTGTCCATATTTTTTTCAATTTCTTTTTAATTTCATTGCCTATCTTTGTTAAATTTCAAATATTTTTCGTTTAATTAGTACTAGTAGCCTCTCGTGAATATTATTCAGAAAACAACTTTTCGGGCTAAAGAAGTGGTTTTTGTGTTCCCATTGGGATATATAGAGTGGGGTCGTCATTATCTAATTATTATTTGCTTGATGGGTTACTTGATTCTTTTAACACTTGAGAAATTTCCATACATTCCATGAATGCGTGGACTGACTGTTTATGACAAGGCAAGTCGTGTGAAGCAAGGGAGGAAAGAGCTGAAGAAAATGAAATATGAGTTGCAATAGCTAATTAGAATTTAATTAAGATATCTAGGACTATACATTAGAAATATTAAATAAAAACATTTATTTATTTATTTATTTATTAGAATTATAATTTGTTTGATTGTTTCTTTATTTTTTTAATGTTTTGCAATTATTTTTGTTATCAATGCTATATTATGATTTGATTTAACATTTTAAATGAATTGGATAAAAATTGTATAATTGACAAGCCAGTTCTTGTTCAAAAGCAACTTGGCGTTCAGATATAGTTAAGGTGAATGTGTTCATTCACTTGTTCAACTAGTGTTCAGATATAGTTAAGATGGAAGAGTTTTCGTTGGAAGTGGAAGTGAAAATAAATGTGGAAGTCAGATTAAAAGTGTGTTTGATATGAAAAGTGTGATATTTTTTTCATTAATATGTTGACTTCAAAAATGAAAAGACCAATATACCCTTCCCAAAATAGCCCTAGCCCACCGGAAATAGCCCGAGCCCCCCTGAAAGCCATCGGCGGTGGCTCAAACTTCAGCCATAGAAGAAGATAGTTACAAGAAATCGAACTAGAAGCAAGAATCAATCCCAACACATGAAAATCAAACCAAAAATCAAATATCAAATCACGTTGACAATAGAAATCAAAATCGAAAAAAACAAACAAAAAGTCAGCGAAGAATGCATCAGAAACAAGAAACCAACAAAATCAAAATTGAAGAAAGCAAACAATAAACCAGCGAAATCAAACAATATTCACAATGGAAATTAAAATCGAGAAGACATCGAAGGAACTAGAAGTCATTAGAACATGACATTATAAGGAGCCGAGAGTTTGGGGAAGAACTGCATAGTCAAAATCCAGGGCTGAATCAGGATTGAACGCCGTCGTCAGACCTATAACAACGATAGTCAACTCAGATCTGCTGTCATGTTTTATAAGTGTGGCATCGCTTGTTGTCGCCGTCTACCGTTTTGTCGTTTGTTGTCCGTCTCGCGCTCATCACAAAACAAAGAGGAGAAAGGCTGAAATCTTCGAAAACCATATCAAGAGTCGAGATCCGTCGTCTGCCACCGTCCTCTGTCATCAGGAGAACTTGGAAACCCGAAGGTGGGGCTGAAAAGCTGGAGGGTAAAACTGGAAAATAAAATCGGTTCCAGATTCCAGGGAAGTGTGGCCGTTCCATAGGGGTATGATGGAAGTGAGTTCCTTGGCTTCCTGCATACCAAACATATGATAATCTCAATTCCAGTTTCACTTAGGCGATGTTTGCGAGTTTGGAGAGGAAGAGAAGGAAAAGATGCGAGGAAAAAGGAGGGGAAGGAAGGAAGGGAAATGGAGGATATTTCCTCCCCTTATTTGGAAGTTAAAAAAATAGCGAGGGAGGAAGATGGAGGATTAATGAGTTCTTTTTACTATTTTGTCCCTTTATTTAATAATTAATATAATTATTATACTTTATAAATAAATTTAAATTTAAATCTTCTAAAAAATTATTTATGTAAATTTAAATTTATGTGGTGTTCGTGGCGGCGGTGGCGGGCGGCGGTGGTGGTGGCGGGCGGTGGTGGTGGTGGGGCGGCGGTGGGGCGGCGGTGGTGGTGGTGGTGGTGGTGGTGGCGGCGGCGGCGCGGTGGTGGTGGCGGCAACGACGCAATGGCGGTGGTGGTGGTGGCGGTGGCGGTGGCGGTGATGGTGGTGGTGGTGGTGGTGGAGGTGAATGGGGTAAAAAAGTAATTAACCTATTTCCTCTCTTAAAACCCCCCATATTGGGGGAACTCTATTTTTTAGAAGAATGAGGATTTTAGAGGATTTGTAAAAACCCCTAATTCCTTGCCTTCCTATTTTTAAAACTCACAAACAAGGAAGGACTACCAAAACCCTCCATTCCCTCCAAAATAGAACTCGCAATCATAGCCTTAGGGCCCGTTTGGTTCAAAGAATTTGGGGGGAGGGAAAGAAACTTTGAGGAGGGAAAGGAACTTAAAGGAAGGAAAATGAAGATTTGAAAGATGAGGGAAGATGGCTTGAGTTGTTTGATAAGAAGAAAATAAAGGGTGGGTAGTTGGTAAAAAATTAGAAATGTCTATTTTACCCTCAAAAGAAATTAATTCAAAATAAAAAAGAAAAATGTTTTTTTGCTAAAATATATGTTTTTTTAAAAAAAATTTGTTAAGTTCGAACCTTTGGAAAAAAAAATTTCGCCATATTTAAACTTTCCCGCCAAGTTCGAACTTCTCGCCAAAATTTGAATTTCAGGGTTAAATCTGTCCAAAAAAGTGAATAGTGACGTGGGAACTTGAGATCTCACTATTTTGGAAGCACATAAGGTGCTTTTCCCTTATGTCTTCTTATATACTTGTCCCTCTAGTTTGAGGGACAAGCAATTTTTTTCAATTTTTTTTTTTTAATTTTATATATTTTGATTAAATTATATGATGCTTTTACGAAGAAAAAAAAATTTATACCCAATATCTCAAATTAATTAGTTTCTAGTTACGCATTGAAATATATCGCAACACCGATTATCCCGTAAATTAATTAATTTGAGATCTTGGGCACCAATTTTTTTAAAAAGCAAAGATATAGTTTAATCTAAATATATAGAATATATAAAAAATTTAAAAAAAAAAATTGATTGTCCCTCTAATTAGAGGGACAAGCATGTAAGAAGCACATAAGGGAGAAGCACCTAATGTGAACCCACCAATTTTGGTGGGATCCCAAGTTCCCACATATGAGGGAAGAGTGGTGGGCCCGGGAACTTGGGTTCCTGGGAACTTGACGCACTAAACACGTTTTTGGTAGGGAACTCTGTTAAGTTCTCATTCCCTCTCCCAAATTCTCTGAACCAAACGGGCCCTTACATTTCCACTTCTCACCTCGAATTTCCATCCAACCTAACAGGGCAAGCGCTAAAGGCTTTCACAGTGATCTCATAATTTCTAAATCATGTTTATCCAATCAATCTACGGAGTCAGGTGATTTCTTGGTCCTCTGCCGATACTTGTGGATTCAAGGGTCCAAGAAGATGGTCACAATATTACTTTAATTTTTCTCTCATATTTCCAATCAACGACACACATAAACTCATGAGGGAGGGATAATGAGAAAAAAAAGATCGTAAGATAATCTACTTCCCTCAACTGGTCCCTTGTGGATTTCAATAGCGTTTCATTTTCAATCTGTCATTTTGTGTCCCTAACATTAATCTTCCTCCAGTCCTTTATATAAGATACATTTACCTAATTTGATCAGACTAATAAAGTTAGTTGAGTTAGTTAACAATGTTAACTTAACATGACATGTTTTTTCTAAAACACCTAGTAGCCTTTCTTAATTCTCCAATTCTTTCTCAGTCTTAATTATTGTAGGGGTAAATTAAAAAAATAGAGATAAAAATAAAAAGTATGTTTTATATCTAGAATTAAACTCAATTCTTCAAACATGTATTATATCAAGGATTGGAAAGTATTCTTTGATTTCTCAAGCAAGCGAATGTCTTTTTGCTTTCTTATTTATATTTTTTTATTCATTACTATTTTCTAAATAATTTTTTAATTATATTTTAGTAGCCTCTATTGGAAATTCACCAGAACAGCCTATCAGAATAAGTGTTCTAATTAAAATGTATAAAATGTGTTATCCTTCACTACTCTTGTAACATGGTGGCAAGAAAACTTTTCTATCAATGAGAATTTATGAGTTTGATATGGGTGATAATTTTTTTTTTTTTGGCCAAAAGGAACTATTATATTGATATCAAAACAAGAAGTATCAATGCAAGAAATCAAAACATGTTCGGGGAAAGAAACTAAAGTATATCGGTAAAAACTATCGCAACAATGCCCGAGCATGTACAATTAGCCAATTCCTATTCTATTCTTCAAACCGGATATGGGAACCGCCTTCTTCTTTGGATACCACGGCGTCCTCCACCATAAGTTTGCGTAAAGAAGATGGCATCACATCCAACCAAGAAGGCTGGTACATCTTCTTTGCAGCCTTTGTTGCTAGCTTGTCAGCAACTTGATTGCCCTGCCTGGAAACAAGAGACAAGGATACTCCGCACAAGGACCCACGTAAACCAGCTATTTCCTCCAAAGAAATCCCCACACCTCCAATCACCACCAAGACAAATTTCCTTATTACATAACCTAAACAACACCTCACAATCAGTTTCCACTATAATCGCTGATCCGACAAATTTATCTCTGTGCAATAAGGCTTCCCTCAGTGCCAGGCATTCAGTCATAAAAGGAGATGATGCCTCGACAGCCTTGGCCAGACCCCCGACAAAACTACCTCTATTATTCCTTCCAACCAGTCCAATACCTGCCTCCCCTGAATCCTCTTTAAAGGATCCATCTATATTGATTTTTACAGACCCCTGCGGAGGCGCCGTCCACTCCAAGTGTCTAACCAGATCAGATTTATGCACTCTCCCGGACTTGGGCCCCGAACTAGCTCTTGACCTCCAATACTCATCCACTTGGCCGTTAACGGTATGAATAACATCATAGGCATCCAAGCCATTCCCCCTAAACACAATTGCAACGTTTCCTCCAAATCCACCAACATGTCATGGCAAACAATGATTTTCCATACTCATCAAGAAGAGCACTACCATACAACATGTCACACATCCAATCCTCACATCTCTTCATAAACCATTTACTAAATTTTAGCCCCAAAGGACTGCCAAACCACACATGTTTTGTCCAAGGACATAAGAAAAGGAGATGCTCAATAGTTTCCTTATCAGCCAGACAGACAGGGCAGCAAGGATTCAAGGAACATTTACGCCTAAAGAGAGCGTCTTGGGTAGCTATAGCTCCAACCCCCAATCTCCATAGGAAATGCCGGATCTTAGGGGGGATTATAACCTTCCAGATACTCTTCCATAGAATTTTAGGAACAGTAACAGACGTACCTGGGTCCTTTGGTTGTTCGGACACATCACAACCCTTTGCCACCGCATAGCCAGACTTCACAGTGTAGACGCCATCTTTATTGGCTAACCAGATGGCTCGATCAGCACCTCCCCTACGTGAGATAGGAGTCTTCAGAATTAAATCAGCATCCAGAGGTGAGATCTTTGAGCTGATCAAGTCAAGGTTCCAGCCACCGTCAACAATAAGAGCCTCTACTTTTGTCTTATCCTCCACCACCAACCCATCTGAATTATGAAGAATGGAGCCATTCAAACCCTGAATCCATGTGTCTTGCCAAATAGAAACAGTCCTTCCATTGCCTATCTTCCAGAAAAGCTCCTTAAGAAGCAAGTCTCTACCCTCCAACAAACTTGACCAACACCAAGAAGCATGTCTCCCCTTCCTTGCTCTCATGAAGCTTTCTTTAGGAAAATAAATTCCTTTCAAAGTTTTGCACCATGTATCATTAGGATTATTCAGAGCCGCCAAGTTGTTTTAGCAAGGAGAGCTTTGTTGAAACAGAGGAGGTCCTTGAAACCCATGCCGCCATCACCCTTACTCGAAGTCATACGTTTCCAATTGCTCCAGTGGATTGCATTCCCCTCCTCTTTTTGACCCCACCAAAAGTTAGAGACCAAGCTATCTATCTCCTTACATGACTTTTTTGGAAATAAGAAGCATGCCATAGAGTAGGTGGGAATAGAATTAGCAACAGCTTTAATTAGGACCTCCCTACCAGCAAAGGATAAAATTTTTTGCCGCCACCCCTGCAACTTTAATCCAATTTTATCACGAACAAAAGCTAATGCAGCCGTCTTCGACCTCCCCCAAATGATTGGAAGGCCCAAATACTTCCCAGCCTGATCCGTAGAGGGGATGCCCAGTACAGCTGAGATATTAGCCTTGATTTGTGGAGGTGAGTTGGAAGAGAAGAAGAGGCTGGATTTCTCAATATTAATCAGCTGTCTAGACGCCTTGCAGTAGACTTCTAGGATCCTCATCAGCACTTTGCAATTAATTGGATCAGCTTTAAGAAAGAAGATGGCATCATCTGCAAAAAAACAATGAGAGAGGGCAGGAGCTCTACGAGCTAATTTGATTCCAGTGAGATCATTTCTTTCAATGTGAGCCTGAACCATAAGAGAGAGAACCTCTGAAACCATAATGAATAGGTAAGGGGACAATGGATCCCCTTGCCTTACACCACGTTCAGGCTGAAAGGAGTACACATTATGACCATCCACCTTCAGATTAAACGTTGACGATGAGATACACTCCATCACCCACTTCACCCAGCCACCACAAAACCCCATTCTTAGCATTACCTCCTCAAGGAAGTCCCACTCTACACGATCATAAGCCTTGTTCATGTCAATTTTCAAGGCAAACTCCCATTTTCCACCAGACTTCTTGTTTTTCAGATAATGGAATGCCTCATGGGTTAGGATGATATTATCCTGGATCATACGGCCTGCTATGAATGCCCTTTGGTTATGAGAGATAATTCTGTCCATCAGACTCCCTAGTCTATTTGTGAGAATCTTTGCAATAAGCTTGTAGGCCACATTGCACAGTCCAATTGGCCTGAACTGGTGGACCCCCTCCGGTTTATCAACCTTCGGGATCAAAACAATATTGGTAGAGTTAACCTCTTTTAAACCAGAACTTCCTTCAAAGAACTCATGCACCATGCCACACACCTCTTTATTTATTACATTCCAAGAAGACTGATAGAAAAGTGCAGAAAAACCGTCAGGACCGGGTGCTTTGTTGGCCCCTAGCTGGAAAATAGCGTTTTCAACTTCCAAATCAGACACGGGTTTTGTTAGAGCACAATTGTCCTCCTCGTTCACAACCTTTTTTACATAGGAGAGGGCCTGATCCATCGTCCTGGAGCCCTCTAAGTTTGAAGAGCTTTTTGTAGAATTCACTAAAAGACTTATTAATTGTTCCTCTCTCCTCCAACCAGGTCCCATCATCGCCTTTCAACCTCAGAATTTTATTACGCTGTCTCCGCTGGATCACACTGCTATGGAAGAATTTAGGCTTTTGATCACCACTTTTCAGCCAAGAGATTCTTGATCTTTGCCACCAGTATGTTTCTTCTTTAACCCATGTCTCCTCAATAAGCCCCACTAAAGCCTCAGCTTCTTGTAACTTTGTATCAGTTAATGGACCATCATAGCAAGCAGCAAGCTTCCTTCGTAGCTGATCAATAGATTTACGAAAGTTAGGAAATTCCTCTCTACTCCACTTCAGCAATTTCTCCCTACATCTGTTCAGTCGCCAAATCAGCTCCAGCAAACGATTATCAGATATTCCTGAAAATTCAGACCAGCAGCTCCTCACAACCTCCAAATAATCCACATGCAGCACCCAATTCGCTTCAAATTTAAAATCCCTAGGCGCCTTGTCCTCACAGTGACAACAGTCAATTACCAATTCATGATAATCCGAGCCCACTGGCTCAATATGGAAGACCATCGCATGGTCAAAATCAGTCCTAAACTCCACATTCCCCAAGGCCCGATCAATCCTTTCCCTAATAATATCTCCACTTCTCTTATTACACCACGTAAATTTAGAACCTTTAAACTCCAAATCAAGAAGATTACAATCAGATAATAGGCTCTGAAAGTTGAGTATCTTTCTCATAGCTCTAGGATTGCCCCCCTCCTTCTCACTCTGGGACAGCAGGTCATTAAAATCGCCCATAACAAGCCAAGGAACCCCAATGCCATCTGCAAGCTGCCTTAAGGAATTCCAAACAACCCTACGCTCACCTTCTTTAGGGGGTCCATACACAAACGTTACAAGCTCTGGGGCATTCAGGCCATCAGACTCCAAAAGCACATGAATAATATTTTTAGACTTAAACAGAACAGTAACTGAGATATTAGCAAGCCACCACACAGCTAGGCCTCCAGCCAAACCACATGGCTCCACATACAACTCATGATCAAAGCCACATTTCGACGAACTTTTTGCACTTCAACGGATTTATTTTAGTTTCCATCGGGAAGATTATGTTGGGATGAGAACCTCTTAACCATGTCCTCGGATTCCCCGATCGTCAAGGCTCTTCCCAGGCCTTGACAGGTTCGAGATATTAATTTCATGGTGACTTGGTGGCGCTAGAGAGGCCACCAACACCTTCGATTTGACGATATGAGCTTCCCACCCTTAGCCTTGAACACAAAGTCATTACCCGATGAATCGGCTGACAAAATCACCCATAGTCACATCAAGACATAGCTCATCCTCAGGCATATTTTCCTGCATCCCCCTGCCTTTCTTTTTACGGTACTTCCTCAGACGAACCTTGTCCTTCCTCAGCATCCCTGCATAAGCAGAGATGGTCACTACCTCAGGCTCTTCCTCTGCAACTTCAGTCCTCCTCTTCTTAAGAGAAGGAAGGGCAAAATCCTCCTCTGCTCTTCGCTTTATCCCCAAACCACATAAGCTATTGGTGACCTCCTTTAACGAGTTCCCACAGTAAGGTACCAAGGCCAAAGATACTGTCTCCTCCCCCTCAGGAGATGAGCCCTTACCGATAGCCGGCGAAGTAGGAATATGATTAGGAAGAGAGGTAGAGTTATTAATAGAAGTACCAGATTGCTTAGTCCTCCCAACTATTACCTCCCTCGAAGCACTGGTCGTTCCCTGGGAAAATGCTGAGAAGCACAGATGTATGTCAACCTGCTCCTTAGATGAAGATTTAACCAAAGCATCACCCTCCTCTGTAGTTGGTAAACGCTCATCCTCTGTTGATACATCTTCCCTCGCCTTGCCAGACTTAGATGATGAGTTCAGTTTAATGGAGAAAAGATCCTCCTCCTCCAGCTTAGAGTCTCCACCATCTACACGGCTTTGCTCCTTCCTCCTTCGTAGGATAGCCTCTTCCTTCCTCCTCCTGTAATACGACGCCTCCTCCCAATTATTCCACACTTCCATTATCGCCTCCTCACGATTCCTACATTGGCTAGTAGTAGTCCACGGACCGAAGCACGGTTCAGTGCTATTAGCTGCTGACATCGCCTTCACGGACCTACAGTGTACGGTTGTCATGTCCAACTTTGCCACAGTTGAAGTAGAAACTCTGGAGTTTCTCATACTGAATAGTAATCCAAATACGACCACCATCTGGCTTATTCATCCAGAAACCATAGGCCAGAGGCTTCCTTAGATCCAGTAAGATCCTTGCGCGTAAGAAGTTCCTGAACAATCTGCCATGAAGGTACGGATCCTCCACTAGCAACACGTCACCTACATAGCCACCGATCAGTACTGCATTCTCCACACACATCGCCTCAAGTGGAATATTATGGATCCGGATCCAAATAGGGCAAGCGGCTAAAATCAAAGTCCTCGCGGGCCTTGTATCGCGATCTCACCATCAAATTCAATAAGCATCCGTTAATTGACCACGGACGCCCCGGAGTATCTATACTCCTCTTCTTCCTCAAATTTGTAAATGCATTACCGGTGACTTCGAGTACATCAAAGCCCGATCGAAGATTCCATGCCTTCTGTAAGATTCTTTCGATTGCCACACGCGAATAAGTTTTAGCTGATAGGATCTTTCCGATTAGCATCCTCTCGTCTTCATTATCCTTCCAGATTAGTGGATCTGAGATAGTAGGACCATCCATGGCGAGAAATGCTGCGAGATCGACGGATTGATACTCTGCCGATTCGAGCTCTAGGAACCTCACCTACCTTCGCCCTTTTACCTTCCCAAACTCACTACCACCGTACCGCCCCGCCGTCGCCGAACGCCAGCCTCTCCGGTACCTCCGAGCCCCCTTATCACTCTCACGTGAGAACAGAGAGAACGAACCTCCCACACGGGTGCGTGGGGAGAACTATATATGGGTGATAATTTCAAACCACCAATATTTACCCTTTTAAAGTGTGATACATATCGCCACAACCCCGTATAGTTCATAGATTCATTCCCATGCTCATGTCATGTGAAGGACACTCCTCTCTGATTAGCTGATTGTTGTAAAATGAGGATTTGGTTTTTTTAAAGAAACAATCAGTTCAGGTCATGTGATCCTTTGCTACTAATAATTGAGCTTTTTTCAGATTCCTGTGTGTTTGTTTTTATCATCGTGTCTTTGCTGCTTATTATATTACTGCCAAATATATTTTTACATTTCTCTGCACAATGAGTTGGGGCTGCAACCTGTAGCTTCAAAAGAGAAAGCTATTTTTATATACTACTGCCTCCACTTGTTTTAAATATAAGATCTAGATGATTTGTTTTTTATGAGATTAAAGAAGCATATTATTAAGTAATTTTTTTAATTTCTTTAATCTTCCTAAAAATATCAACTATAGTCTACATATGGACAAATACTTCGGATTTAGAAAGTAGAAAAAATGTCGAGGCGTCATTATCAGAACTCACGGAATTTCAGAATGTATCAGATAAGCTAATAATTATTGACCGACCCAAACGAGTCTGAATTTGCGTCTTGAGTATGATAAACTTTAATTTTATACAAATGATATCATTACTTGCTGAATTTTTTCAAAAAAATGATAAGAAAATAAGCATACGTTTTCCAGTTGGCTCTTGTAGGCCTTTAAACAAATCCAATTGGCTGAAATATCATGTGATTTCCCCACAAAATGACAAAACGCACTATGCATAAAACAGAGGATGATCAAAAAAGTAAACCACAAGGCAAGAGCCATCTGTTGTATGCCGAGCCTCTCCACAATAATGGAGAGAATAGCAACAACTGTTCTGCTCATCTGCTTATTTAGTTTTCTGCTAAACTGTAACATTTATATTGAAGCATCATCGTTCGGCATCGATGCAATCCCAGAAACATCACAGCCTTACCGAACTTCTTATCACTTTCAGCCCTCCCATAATTGGATGAACGGTATCACCTTTACCAAAATCTTCTCTTAACACGTTCTGCTCAAATTCATTAAGATCGTTTCTAACTCTTTTTCTTTCTACATTACCAAAATCTTTTCTTAACACGTTCTGCTCAAAATCATTTAGATCGTTTCTAACTCTTTTTCTTTCTTCTTTCGTTTGACATGTTTTGCTTGGAAACTTCAATTTGATTCCTCAGATCCTAATGGTAAGTTCTGGTCAAATGGAATATTCTCTGTTCCATTTGAAACTGCTATGTCTTAATTCAACTTGAAAAATCACTAATTTCAAGAGATGAGATTCAAGAAACTTGTTAATTCTATTTGCAGGACCGATGTACTACAAAGGAGTATATCACTTATTCTACCAATACAACCCTTATGCAGCAACATTTGGGGATAGAATAGTATGGGCACATTCTGTATCCTATGATCTCATCAATTGGATTCATTTGAATATCGCTATTGAACCGAGCCAGCCGTCTGACATTAACAGTTGCTGGTCCGGTTCAGCGACGCTCCTCCCAGGAGGAAAACCGGTGATTTTGTACACAGGGCTTGATCATAAAAAAAATCAAGTTCAGAACTTGGCTACTCCAAAGAATCTATCAGACCCGTTCTTAAGGGAATGGATCAAACATCCTCAGAATCCTATCATGACTCCACCAATTGGAGTTGAACTCGACAATTTCAGAGACCCATCCACTGCTTGGCTGGGAAAAGATGGGAAATGGAGAGTAATAGTTGGTGCTCAGAATGGTGATGAAGGGAAGGTAATTCTGGGACAAACTGAGGATTTTGTTATTTGGACTGTAGATTCTAATCCTTTTTATTTGACTGAAAATACTGGAGTAATCGAGTGCCCGGATTTCTATCCAGTGTCCATTGAAGGTACTAATGGGGTGGATACATCTGAGGAAAATACCAACGTCAGGCATGTACTTAAGATAGGTTTTTTACGTAATCCACATGACTTCTATTTTGTGGGTAAATATCTCTCAGATCAGAACAGCTTTATTCCTGATACTGAGTTTAGTGGGACTAGCTTGGATTTGAGGTATGATTATGGTAAATTCTATGCTTCCAAGACGTTCTTTGACTATGCCAAGAACAGGAGGATCCTCTGGGGATGGGTGAATGAGTCAGACACCATACAAGATGATATAGAGAAAGGATGGGCTGGTCTCCAGGTACTTTATACGTTTAAAGGGTGTGTTCAAGTTCATATCTTTTGTCAATAATGATGATGATTTTTTTTGGCTATGTAGGCCGTTCCCAGGCAAGTCTGGCTTGATAAAAGTGGGAAGCGTTTGGTACAGTGGCCAGTTGAAGAGGTAGAAAAACTACGTAAGAACCCAGTTAGTACTAATGGAGAGAAACTCATGAGTAAATCACTCCTTGAAGTTTCAGGAATCACAGCTTCACAGGTATATGCCAAAAGGCTACTCTCTCAGTTTTCCCCTTTCACAGCTTCAAGATCAATTTTTGACGTTTGTTTTGATGTTGAAGGCGGATGTGGAGGTGTTGTTTGAACTATCTGAAATAAAAAACGCAGAAGAGATAGATCCCACAAAGGTTGATCCCCAGATATTGTGCAGTGAAGAAGATGCATCAAAGAGTGGGACAATAGGGCCATTTGGTTTATCTGCATTGGCTTCAGAGGACAAGACAGAACAAACTGCAATCTTCTTTAGAATATATAAAGCTCCCAACAGATATGTAGGCCTCATGTGTAGTGACCAAAGCAGGTTCCTTTAATTTCTCAAATCTCCCAACTTTTTCCTTTCTTTTTGTCTTTTTTACTTTGGCTTGATGTTGACTTGTTTACAGGTCTTCGCTGAGGAAGGATCTAGATAAAACGACCTATGGTTCATTCTTTGACGTAGATCCTAAGATCAGAACCATTTCACTGAGAAGCCTGGTACGTGAACTGGTAGTGATGATATGGTACTGATAGTTCTGATAGATCTCAGGTTCTTGAATTGAAGTGTAACAAGTGAGTTATGGTGATTAATAATGCAGATTGATCACTCCATAACAGAGAGTTTTGGGGAGGGAGGAAGGGTTTGTATAACCTCAAGAGTATACCCGTCCTTGGCTATACATGAAAATGCTCATCTTTATGTCTTCAACAACGGATCTCAGAGCGTGACAGTTTCCAAGTTGAATGCTTGGAGCATGAAAAAAGCAGAGATCGGCCACCAAGACACAATAACAAACCAAGACACAATAAGCTGCTATTAGAAGTCACTGTTTTTTTCCCCTTTAGCTGGTCTCTGAGCCATGGATGTATCATGGGAATACATATTATTTGTCTCTCTGCTTTCAACGCCGTTGCCCTATTTATATTACATGAGCTATCCTGATATCCATCAATAAAGAATGGGGTTTTTTAGTATTTCTTGACTTTTTTTCTAGCTTTTCATATTTAAACTTTTTTGTCTCAAAAAAATTAGCATCAATAAAGAATAGTAATAAGAACAAACCGGCATTCAATTCAATTTTTTAATAATGAATATTATTTTCAGCTTTTTTTTTTTCCTTTTGCGTTAATTCTCCCCCTATTTAATAGTTATTACTCCGTGGTTCAATTTTATTAATTAATATCTTAGTTGTAGAAATGTAATGTATTTTATTTTGAGTTAGCCCTTTATTTCACTCAAGTAAGCAATAGTTTGAGTTGTAATATTTTTTTCCAGCTCGTTTAAAAATATTAAAATAGGTTTCATCGAGTATAATATTGGGAGAATTCTATATAAAGACGATTAAAATAGAAAAATCCTATATAAGTTTGATAAACTCAATAAATCTTAAATTAGGTTAATGACCCACTATAGAATATACAAATGTTAGTTATTTTTTAATGGTACCTGACCTCTAACCCATGATCTAAAGAAAAGAAAAAGCCAGATTGGACGGAGCACTCGTTACTCTCTCTCTCGTTTGCCCAATGATAAAGACGTCATGAGAAGTCGCCATTGTCGCCGCCGTGAGATGGCGCCGCTTTCACCTTAATCTTATCTTCACATATTGAGCAGATAAATTTTTGCGTTGCAGCCGATGGTCATCATAAACTGTTGCCCTCGTGTTCCTGTACAGCTTTGAATCGCTAGGAGAAGGTCCTTCTTAATGCTACATTGGGGTTGTTCTTCAAACTTAAAACAGTGAACATTTGGTTCGAGTTATGTGTGATAGAATTCCTTATTAGATCATTCAATTGGTTGAATCAACTAATTTCGAGTCTATTTAGCTTTTCAAATTTTTCTCGCAAAGGGTAACTTGAAAATGCTTCCGATCTTTATCGATGGGGATGTGTGATAATCATAATTCGGAGAAAGAAATTGTTAGACCTTAAGAATGCAAGTAAACGGAATTTACCATCATGGATGCTGCCAAAGGTTGCAGCCGCTACCACCCCCATGTGCAATTCTGTAGCTGCTGGAAAAAAAAACTTCAGAGAAAGAAGCTACAGCTGAAGCTCCTTACTTGATGGAAAATGCTGAAATTGCACTAAACAAAGCAAGAGCAGGTCTTAAGAGGGAAACTTCAAGGAGGAGGTCATACTCTAAGCAGAATGATTTTTTTTTTTTTTTTTTTGGTCGAAGACCCTAATTGTGGGGATATTGATGCAAATCCAGTTCAAGGTTTAAATGATGGTGACATTGAGCTAACGATTGAGGATTTGATGACTAGTGACGGAAAATTTTTTTTTTTTTTTTTTCAATAATTAAGGGATATAGAAGTAATTTAGCTCAAATTTAAATCTTTAATTTTATCATATAATCTAATTAATAATTTGCTAAGTTTAGTATTCAACTGTCTTTATATAGGATTTTCCTTATAATATTTTGTAATGATTTTCAATATCAAAAATCATAGAGTAAATACTATATTTATTTTGGTAAAAAATTAGATTTTTTTAGTTCTATAAAAAAAGATGAATAAGGGTCTATTTATTTTAATCTCTCATAAATTTCTTAAAGGTCTATTTTAGTCCCTTAAAAAGGATGAATAAGGATAGATTTTTTTATAAAGGACTAAAATAGGGTCCTATTTTTTGTGAGGAACAAATATTTACTCAAAATCATATATTCCAATGAAAATGACCTCATGGATTATAAATAATTTACACGGCAAATCAACCACAGGGAAAGAGGAGGCTCAGAAAAGGAAAGCACCAGAAGGGTGCGCGCGACGAGGTGTGTGTGAAATAATGGGGAAGATAAAAACAGCAACTTTAGAAAGGGATAATTACTACACGTGGAATTGTCCATATTCCAGATCGGAGGTTTATCTATCGTAGCCCTGACCGGCTCTCCGAACCAACGCTTTCCTCAAATTTGAAATTAAATACCTGCGAATCGGACAAGTCTACGCTGTTGACTTTGGGTTTAAATACCTGAAAATTTTGCACTAATTTGATTGAAGAATCTTAAGACGGAGGCAAGGCGCGGTTTCGTGCGACATAGTATAAGAGGTGGATTGGAGGAACGGATAAGCATCACGGAATCAGCGAATCAAAGGATGACCCCAGATGATGGTGACGCAGAAAAAAGAAAATCAAAATCCAGACAAGAATCTGTGAATACAAATTCTTGGTTGATGGACTTTAACCGTGATCTGATGGCCGCGGCGGTTGTAGGCGGGGTGGTACACACAGTCGTCGCCCCAATTGAGAGGACGAAACTTTTGTTGCAGACCCAAGAAAGCAATATGGCCATTGTTGCTAATGGGCGTCGGAAATTCAAGGGCATGTTGGATTGTATAGCCCGAACCGTCAGAGAAGAAGGCTTTCTCTCCTTGTGGAGAGGCAATGGTAGCAGCGTTCTTCGTTATTATCCTTCTGTTGCACTCAATTTCTCGCTTAAGGTCTGCTTCTTGCTCCTCTCTTTTCAATATTCTTCTCGAGTATATTTACAGGAAAACGTCACATGTGTTTATGTCGTCTGTGGCTTTATTTCATTTCTTGTAATTCATCGGTTGGTTTCCTCTTGTTGTCTTACTCATTATTATGTGGCGGATTCTCCCATTTGCTGAGGTCGAGCTCTTGCATTTCTTGAGTTCTAATTTGATAACTTTTCAGCGCTATTGGGTCTGAACTGCCATTTTATGGTTGGACTAGGTGTTGTCGTGTTTCTGAACAAACTTTGGGGGAATTGGCTACCGATTCTTGTGTATTGCTTTGAGTCTGAGATTAATATTACATCCTGTAAATGTCTTTTCTCCGGATTATTCACCCATTTAGGGCTTTAGTTCCACGATGGTGTTTCTTGCAGCCCTTGTATGCGGCTTTAAGTCTTGTATGACCTTTTCTTGGCTTGTTCCAATGTCACTTTTAGCTACTTATGTCAAATTTTGAATATAGTTCACTCTAGCAAGACATTGTTAATTAGTTGTGACGTTTGAAGAAGTATGAAGGAAATTGGATCCATGGATTATTCATTAAGATGGCATCTTTTTCTCCCTTCTCCAGACGACAATATAAGGAAGGGAATGAACACACTTACACTTTTCACTTCACATGTTGCCCCCACTTAAGCACTGTTTTTTGGTAGGTGTTTGACCTCAATGGTGAAACCTCAAGCGTATCTGGGCTTTGATGCTTGTAATAACGAAAATTACCTCCCACATTCTTATTCCAGTAGATGACATATTTCTCATTGGTTTGGTTTGATCATTCGATTCTGTCTCTTTCCTTTACCTAATTGCATTTTCTGCTGTCATCTCTCTACAGATCTCTTTTATTCGGGCAAAGTTCAGCCAATCCTACAAATTTTGATTCGTAAATTTGTGCAGATGGCTACTGCAGGGAAGGTTTCCTTACGCAGATGCCAATCTTACAACTTTTGATTTATTTGATTTTACTGTGGGAAGGGTCTTCTCGTTCTAGTTTTAAGATTTTCGGTTTTCTTCTCTATTTTTTACTTGATCTTACTTATCTAGAGCTCTTTCTATTCACAAGCACTGGGTTAGCTAAGTTATCAGAGAACTATCAACTATTCCTGAACTGTTGTTCTGCTTCTCTATCCTCTCTTTTGCCCCTTCCGATTTTTTAACATGTCAAACACGTTTGGTACGGGTTGCTGCAGCCAGTCAACTCCCCCTCCCTTTTGTGCTATAACATGGGATGTCATTTTTCATATAAAAGTTTGACACAGCATGCAATTTCAGAAGAAAATTACATTTTCAAAACTGAGATATTGATTTGTCAGTCTATTTTATGTTTATGCATCATCTTCTTGTTGTTCTGTCTTATTACTATGGTGGGTTGATAGATTTGTTTTTGTCTATAGGATCTATACAAAAGCATGTTGAGAAGTGGAAACTCAGGTGGGAATCATTTTCTGTCGGGAGCATCAGCTAATTTTGTTGCTGGGGCTGGGGCTGGCTGTACAGCACTGGTCGTGGTATATCCACTTGACATTGCACACACCCGCCTTGCTGCGGACATCGGACGAACAGAGAAGCGTCAATTTCAAGGGATACACCATTTCATGGCCACCATATTGAGAAAGGATGGCATCAGAGGGATTTACAGGGGCCTCCCTGCCTCTTTGCAAGGAATGGTGGTGCACCGAGGACTTTACTTCGGAGGCTTTGATACCATAAAAGAGATGTTATCTGAAGGATCAGAAGGCAAGTTAGCTCTGTGGAAGCGTTGGGTGGTGGCTCAGGCCGTGACATCATCAGCCGGGTTGATATCATATCCATTAGACACAGTTCGAAGGAGGATGATGATGCAGTCCGGCATGGAACACCCTGTGTACAGTAACACCCTCGACTGTTGGAGGAAAATATATAAGACAGAAGGTTTTGTTTCATTCTACCGTGGGGCTGTCTCTAACATGTTTAGGAGCACTGGAGCTGCAGCCGTATTAGTCTTGTACGACGAGGTCAAGAAATTCATGAATTTGGGTCCATTGTAACAGCAGTCATTCATATATTCTTTCATTCCATTCTAACACACAAAACACCAACCACATTCTCAGAATTAGGATGACTTCAGGTTTTCTACTGTACAGATGAGCATCATTTTACTTCACTGCTTCACTTAGTATCTGCTATACTCGGATGTTCCGAATTTTGATTGTAATGACAAGTTGCGTACTTGTGATTGTTTAGTTTAATTACATAACTTAGTCCCTTTTAGTGCCTATTGAGTTGACTTTCTTACTTCAGGCCATAATGATCATAGCTATAAGATGGGGTTCGCTAGTATTGTTACATTCGAATCAAAGGAATGGCATGCCACTCCCAATATTGCAAATTTCCATTTTTCCCCCAACAAGAGAGAAATTGGTAAGTGTAAAGAGCACTACTCATTAACTGTGAAATTGTTGACATGGGTTACTATTTAGTAGTGTTGGGCTTGGCCCCTTTGTATCACCAAAAACATATTGTGGACATACATGTCCTTGAAGTTAGAACTGTGAAGTAGTAACTGAGTCATTGGGGCTCAATTGGTAAAGGGTTGGACATTCTCATCAAAGGGAATGAGTTTGATCCTGGAGTTGATGAAGGCGTTGGGGGAGACATTCTAGCTTTTAAGTGCCTCAGTAAATGCCTGAGGATAATAGACGACTCGCCCTGCTTAACATCGATATAACCTAAGAGGAAGGGAGATTTCGTCTTCGCTTTGGATGTGGGTGAACCCAACCCCTTTCCTAAAATTTTTATACCAAAAACAAAAACTGAGTCACAGCTCAAAGGAAGATGAAGGGTCCCATTGGTGCCACGTGGGGTTACGAATTTTGCACATCAAGCTATCACACACACCTTTCAATCCCACTTTCTTTTTCTCCATTTGGGAAAAGATCTTTACACCTTCCTTTCACCGGAAGATTTGGTTTAAATGGTTTGTTGTACAATGTACTCCCTCCATTTTTAGAAAAATTTGATGCTAAATACTATCTGCTGTTTTTAGCTCCTTGGGTGTCATTGGCTTTTACCTTTTAGCTCATACAAAGAAAGAGGATACATCATATCCTTGTGATTTTCCAACACTGCTTCCTGTGGTAGCATCAAGTCTTTTATGAAATGTTATTATTTTTGGCAGACAATAGGCTCAGTCATTATTTAGATTAAATTTGGAACTGGGATAATCAACCTAATTGCAAAAAATAAAAAATAGAGCACGGAAATTCCTAGTTGCCCGGTGCAAAGCGAACGAAGAGTTTGGCGTGAGTGTGAAGCGGATATATCATCATCAAGGTGAAATTAAAATGAAGAAGAAGAAACTTGCTTTTCAAATTTTGAAGGGCACAATATGTTATGATAACTCTTGTGTCCAATGTCTCTGTGCCAGCACTCTCCCTAGCATGTTTGGAGGAGCTTCTGAAAGGTTTATAACTGCTTATGCACATAAGTCAATAAACTACTCATCTCACACACTTACTTCGTATTCCGTAAATCATAATTAAAAAGTTGTTTTTAAACTCTTCAATTTGATAACGAGCAAGAAAAATTAACCTCCAACCCCATAAGATTTTGCCTATTAAGACCGCATATCAGCTTGTTTAGTCATGGGCGGACCCAAGTGTTATACAAGGGGGCAAGTGCCCCTTGATTTTGAGTTTTTTTTTTTAAAAAAAAAAAATATATATATATATATATATTTGAATGATTGTCGTAAATTAAGTGTTCACCCTTAATATATTATTTAGTGCCCTTGATATTTCTAACAAGACTTAGCGCTTGTTTTTCCACTGTATATTCTTTTTATTTTTTAATGCATTTAAAATTTTCGGACCAAAAAAAAATTTTTTTGCGTACAGAACCCCCAAAATCCCCCCACCAACAGTGCCCCCTTCAATACTTTTAGTTATGGTATTTTTAGGCCATTCAAATGTTAATCTTAGAAATAGAAAAAGAAGAGTGGGAGAGGACAGATATTCTTATATCCATCATGTCACTCTGATTTTATTTATAAGTCATTTTTTAAGTGAATAAAAATTTATTTATAAATAAAAGCATGATATCACTACTTCGCTTAATGTATCTGCCACACAAACATTTGTTTTTTTATATTACTCTGATCCTATTTATAAGTCCCTTTTGACCAAATCATACATACCAAGAAGAGGTGGGTAGCTCAATGATTATGGGATAAATTTTTGACTTTACCCTCCTTTATGAATGAGTACCTTTCAAATCTTTATTCTCTCTCTATTTTAATTGGTATAATAATATAGGTAAAATTATCACAATCTTATTTATTTAATTAAAAGGGACTTAGATCAGAGTGATAGTATTTCTTTGAGGTGCGAATTTTAATCGTAATGATTACATTTGTGTTTGTTTTCTGTTAGTGGAGGTTCCCTTGACTGTTCTAAAACTGATTCATATGGTATCAAAAAAAAAACAAAAAAGGCTGATTCATATTTACATTATTAACTTAATTCCTATTGATTTGACGGGATGAAGGTAAAAAAAATTAAAAAGAAATTAAAAGGGAGCTAATGATGTGAACAGGGCTTGTCCTCACTCGTGTGGTTGGGTGGGAATCATAAGAAGGTAGGTTCTCTTACGTCAGGCTATAATGATCCTACCTAAGATGGGTCATGCCGCCACTGTGTGTTAGTGTTGGGATAACTTTAAAATTTTGGTTTTAGAATAGAAGCCTCAAAACAAAACTTTTTTTTAAAATAGAACTCCTTTTATATACTTATTTTATAATAAATTGTAAAAACAATTCTTAAAGCTAATTTTTTTTCCTAAACGAGAGAAATTGGAAAGGGTGACTAAGCCCCGTTTGATACATGGATTCGGTGGTATGGGAAAGGAACATTAACAAGT
This sequence comes from Acacia acuminata, assembly GCA_019022655.1. Classification (NCBI taxonomy): domain Eukaryota; kingdom Viridiplantae; phylum Streptophyta; class Magnoliopsida; order Fabales; family Fabaceae; genus Acacia; species Acacia acuminata. The sequence continues at coordinate 2,045,064 of JAFJYI010000015.1, forward strand.
TCCTTCGTTTTGTATACATTTTGAACAAATCTTCTAAGGAATCCAAGTTCCTGGGCCCACCAATCTTTACTCATACATGGAAAGATAAAATCCCACCAAAATTATTGAGATCTTAAATTCTTACGTCACTGTTCACATTTTTTGAAAAGTTTACCCCTCAAATTTGAATTTGAAAAATTTGAATTTGAAATTTTTTTTACACGAGTTCGAACTTGATAAGAGCAATTTTTTTAAAATATATTTCAACAAATTTTGTTTTCTTTTTTATTTTGAATTAATTACTTTTGAGGGAAAAATAGACATTTCTTGATTCTTTACCAACTACTACCCCTTTATTTTTTTTTTATCAAACAACTCATCTTCTTAACTATCTTCCCTCCTCTTTCAAAATCTTCCATTCCCTTTCTCTAAGGGCCCGTTTGGTACAAAGATTCCATGGGAAAGGAAAGGAAAATTAGAATTTTCCCTCATTTGATACGCATTTTGGACCAATCTTAGGAAAATTATCTTCCCAGCCCACCAATCTTCCCACATATGTGGGAAGATCAAATCCCTCCAAATTTGGAAGGATTTCATCTTTCCCATGTCACTATTCACCCTTTTGACAAATTTGCCCCCGGGCCCACCTTCTTTTTTATTTTAAATTATTACTTTTGAGGGTAAAATAAACATTTCTTAATTCTTTACCAACTACCACCCCTTCATTTTCTTCCTACCAAACAACTCATCTTCCCTCATTTTTCAAAATCTTCCCTTCCCTTCCTTCCCTCGTTAAATTTTCCACGTACCAAACGGGACCTAAGTTCCTTTTCCTCCCCCTTCCCCCCACCCCGCACTCACTCACTGTTAAATTGGAATGAATGAGGAACTGTGAAGAGTAATTGAGCATTATCTTTTCCCAGCCCAAAGGAAAATGAAGGGGTCCCATTGGCGGAAAGTGGATTTACCACTCTTCCACATTCAATCCCACCTTATTTTTCTTTATCTGGGAAAAACATCTTTCGTCCCTCCCTCGTTCAATGGTACTATACATATGTGTGTGCGCGTTGAGTTACTTAATGCTCGATCTGTGTCTTCTGTTTTCATTTTCTCTAGTTTCATTAGGTTTTAGTACCATTCAGTTTATTAACAAAGTAAGAGGATACCCTGTTTTTATAGGGTCGGTTTTCCTCCTTATTTTTCTCTCATCATCCCTCATAATCTTTAAATCATATCTATCCAATTAATACAATACTACTTTAACTTTTCTCTCATTTTCTCAATCAATGGTTCAAATGTATCAAGGTGATGAGAGAAAAAAGATTTGGAGAGTATCTCCTTCCGTTTTTATATTCCCATCGCTTGTCGTTATTTTCAATGGCCGCCCTGTATCTTTGTCGTACAAATGTATCAAGGTGATAAATTTATGCCATTTCTTCCTGTGGTGGCATCCAGTCATTTATGAACTGTTCTCGATTTGTATATATACGTAATGAATGCGCACTTATTTTCGCAAATACTCATAATCAAGTTGATTTAACAAAAGCAGCGACTATTTTTTATAGCAAAGATATTCTCCGTTGATCGGTGCAAAGAGAGAGTTTAACGTAAGAGTGAAGCTGATATATATATATATATATATATATATAGATATACACACGCCATCACTAAGGTGAAATTAATAAGAAATTAACAAGAAACTTGCTTTTTAAAATTTCAAGGGGACATATGTTATCATTAACTCTTGTGACTAAATGATAGTATATTCTCTCTTGACAAGGAAAATAGTTGGTTTTTTCCCATCTTGGCCAGGGAAAAAAGAAAACTTTTCGCAATAATGGAAGGTCCCTTTGTCAATATGAATCTTTCATACAACATTCAATATATATCAGATTCTTGTTCATGAGCGGCTTAGCTTAAAGGGCAAAAGTGTGTGGCGATTTTAATTAGGTTGTCTGTTTCATCACTGTATACGGTGGGCATAACGTGTGGTCCCACGCTATTGAAAAAGCATATACCAACCCCAGAAATAGCCTTCCATAAACGGAGAAAACAGCAAGCAAGGAAAAGCCAGAAAGATCCCAGTTTTGCAGATTAAAATCCGATAACCCAGAGAAAATTTTCATAGGGATAGGATAGATAAGGTTAGGAGGGAGAGTAGTGAAGCTATTGGGCTATGAGCCCTATCTACGACCCTGATTGCTCAATAATTTCAAATGGGACCCAAACCACAGAGAGTTCTGAGTCTGACTACATGAATCTATTCTAGTTTTGGTTTAACATTGGATCCAAACGAGGTTTTTGGGCTACCTACACACGTGTTCCCGCCCCAAAGCGGCGAGCAGAACCTTCGCTCTAGCTAAGCGCATACCCCTACCTCTAATGAAACCCTTCCCCTAAATTTTCATACACTTGTTTAAACCAAATACCTCGTACCTCATATTTTTTTAAGATTACAGATTTCTTGGACAGTCGACACGAACCTAGGTAATACATTTCCAAGATTTAATTTTAATTTATAATACATATGGAGGTAGCAGGAGGATGACAATACGGATGAGATCATACCCAGAGGGCACCTACTTGAACGAGCTTGGGGACGAGGTGGCCGCTGATGTGGAGGGCAACGAGGGACTCCAGGCCGCCGATGTAGGTTCCACCGATGAACACGGCGGGGGAGCTATTATTAGGGAGGGCTGGTAGCCTGTCGTGGTTGTTGTTGTCGGAGAGCGGCAGAGCGGCAATCTCGTGGTCGTCGAGCTCGATGACGGCAGGGTGGACGCCGATGGTGGCGAGGAGGTTCTTCATAACGTGGCACATGCAGCAGGAGGATCGGGCGAAGATAACGACGGGGTGCTCGGATATGAGGCGCTGGATTCGAGTCTCGGCGGACTCGTCGACGTCGATGGTCAGGGAGGAGGAGGAGAAAGAGGATGAGGTAGAGTTGGCCGTGGGTGTGAGGTCTAGAGATACGACGTCGTTCGAGCACGGTCCTAGGCCTTGCATCCTGTAAATTATAGCTCAGCAGGGGGAAGAGAGCAGAGAGGGATAACACGTATGTTAACGGGGGAAGCCTCAGGGCGGATTTAGACTTTAGAGAGCGTAGTGGTGACAGCTTTGTGAGGAGTTTTATAGTACAAAAGAAAATGGGTGCGCCGCTGCTTACGTCATCAACACCTGTGGTACTATTGCCTTTTCCCTCCTTGGCTTTCTCAATCACTCCGCCCACGCGCTCTGTGACTGTGCGTACTTGTGGCCTGTGGGTCGTGAGGAAAGAAGAGCGAGTAGTCGACGAGGAGTTACCGCGCGTGGGTGAGGGATGGAGATGTTCTAAATTAGGGTGACGTCATTGGAGTTTAAAGGGAGGCCGGTAATTTGGAAGGATGACGTAACCAAAAGGGAAAAACTTGGAGGCATGGTGGAATAGACGAATAGTGGGAGGAGAGAGGGGAGGCGTGCTGAGGTGGAGTGGGTGTGTGTGCAGGGACCAGGGAGTGGGGTGTTGCTCACTGCTCTCAGTAATCACGCCCATGACATAATCATCGTCGTGGCCTTACACTTTCATCGTCATCGTGACGTTCACCGTCAGGCACGTGGCCTCTTTTTTTATCTTTCCGTAGGCCGAGGAGCATTGGGAGCTCGAATGGTGGCACCCAATTACTCATGCCCACGTGTAAGCGGGCGGTGTGGTATGATCTGGATACAGAAAATTCTCAAGATACCGTATATGAACCAGAACCATTAATGTGTATTTTGGCTGAAGAAGTAAACAACTAGTCTCTCTTATATCTTTATTTAATTTTATTCGATTACAAAAAAAATTAATATGACATATTTTCTAAAATATTCTGATCTTATTCCTCCATTTCCCTGCTTCCTTTTTTTTAAAAAAAAAAAATTATTAATAGAGTATCAATAGAGATAAATTATGAAAATATTGACAAATATAAAAAAATTTATGTATCTTATACTACCCCCGTCCTAAATATAGAACATACCCTTTCTGGTCGTTATTATAAGGCACCAACTAACAATTCTCATATACGGATAAAAACTATAAAATTTGATAAAATTATCCTAAATTTTAAATAATTTTCAATATTACCCTTACTAATTGCACTAAAATCTAATTTTATATTAATTATTACTCTCACCCACTATCCTTATTAACTAGGGGCATAGATGGAAAAAAATAATTAATACTCCTTAGGAACAAACAAGTGCCTTATAAAGATGACTAAATATATTTGTTAGTTGGTGTGTTATAATAAACACGAGAGAGATTAGTTTGGAGTGAAAATTATAATACAAATTATGTCTTATATTTTACACAATAAACTATGTCACATATTTAGGATCAGAGCTAGGTAACATATAAAATCAATATCAACATATGTCTTACATTAAAAACATGAGGAGTATTGGTTAATTATTAATATTGCAGAGTTATTTGAATGAATCTCATATTTATCAAACGCCTGTGTTTTGTTGGGTTGTTGTGAAGTCAGGGAAATTAAGCTTGCATGCTAATTGCTATGTACAACTTATAATAACATGCTTGCAAGACTCTCATAAATTATGAACATTACATTACTCTAGCTTGTGAAGTCTGTTTTTAGGTTTTATGAGAGCGTGCGTGGTGAAAGGTGTTATGTTGAAGGTGACATGCACATATACACATATATGGGAGGGAGATGTGTCTGTCTGAGTTAGTGTTTAAGTAGTATGTTTATATAAGTTGAGACAAAACTCATCTTACATACTTCTATTAATTAACATTATAACTCACGTTGCAAAACAATTTCTACTAGAAATTAAACAAGCTTAATAAAAGAGAGAGATTTGTGGATGAAGAGTGGGATGCAGATTTTGGGAAGAATATAATGCCATTAGAGATGAGTTTTCTCAATCATCACTTTGCTGGTGGTAAGATCTTGAGATTGTGTACCAAAGTTCTTGGTACTCCTTGTCCGTTTTCATGGTGGGTGAGTTATATAAATGTACTATGAGGATGTGATTCAGAGTGACGTGGATGACGATTGCAGAAAATAAGTTAGAAATACGTGGGGGAGGACATATAATAATGATAAAGGACAGGGAGATGCCTATAATAAAAGTACATACTATAATAAACAATAGAATAGGAATATTAATATAGTAGTATGGATCGGGTAGGTTAGACGTCAAAGGACAAGTTGGGAGGGCGCTTTAAGATGTAGGAAGTGTTAGGAGTTTTCTTGCGTGGAAAGCTTGGGAATTGATTGGATGTGGGGATTCCAAATCTCTGATTCCATCCATTCTATCATGTCATCATCACTCCCTTTTCCAACTCTCCTCCGATATTGTGAAGTTTTGGTTCCCATCCACCTTTTTTTAGTCATCCTCTTCCTATTTCGGTGGTTTTTTTATCTCAATCAATCGTTAGAAAAAGATTATTTTTTCCGTTTAGATTTAATTTTTTATAAAAATATTAATAAAAATTTAAATTATTAATAAAATATTAATAAAATATTTAAAATAATAGTTTTATAAAAGATGGAATCCCGGTTAAGATTTCGATTTTGAGATGAAAGAAGAGGATGGGAAATTATTTTTTTAGCCAACTCCCCCATCCGTAATGTTTATATTAGCGATAGATGTTAAAGAGGTTCATGATGACTTATATAAATATGTTTTTCTAACGTAAACTCAAAAAGACCTTTTATTTTTCATATAATCAAACATTTCAGTAAAAAAGATTAACAATGGACAAAACCTGACCTTTTATAACGACTCTAAATTAACTTTTGCAGAACCAATATTATTGGGGTATAAATTAGAATATTACAAGCACACATGTCGGAGGGAGAATAGATTTAGGGTTTTCTAATGAAACTTAAAAAAATCATTTATTTTTCATATAATCAAACATTTCAGTAAAAAAAAAGTTTAATAATGGACAAAAACTGACCTTTTATAAAAACTCTAAATTAGGGTTTTTGCAGAACCAATGATATTGGGGTATAAATTAGAATATTTGCACAAAAACGTCATTAACCCATAGATTTATAAGTGTTCGTTTGGATTAGTGGTTAACAATTAAACTATTTTTACAATGCAATTTATAATATTTCACATCCATAAGTATATAAAAAGAATTTTATATTTATTTACGTGAATATGCTTCTCAAACACTAATTCAAACATGTTAATTAGTTTGAAAGGATAGTGCGGCAAACTATACCTTGCTTTATTTAGTTTGAGAGACTAATTCAAATAGTCACGGATCGAGAAATCCCAATTATCGACTATCTAGGTTTATACCATGTTACCTTGGTATATATCTCATATATGTGTCACATGATTCCCGGCGGGTAAATAGCCACTTAATGAGACATTAATTTTTATATACGCTATTTTTTATTATTATAAGTTTTAAATTTGTAAATATACATGTGTCAAAATATAGATTTCATTTTAGGTTTGTTAGCTATTTGTTGTGTTTTTTTTTCAACTTTAGTACTTGCTAATTGCAGAGTATTTATTGCATTTATTATCTCTCACTTATCATCTTTTTTTTTTTAATTAATTATCATTTGATATCTGATTTGGGGTTCGTCACTGCTTTTTCAACACAAGTATTTTCTTTATGACTTGAATTCGAGACCTAGAAGAATTTAACTTGTGTGACTATATGTTTACTCATAAAGACGTAACTCTATGTTTACACTACACCGATAGATCAACTTTATGTCTACTCATAAAAGCATGGTTGAATTTTTTTGACATTTTATCATTTTTAATTAATTTTAATTATTTTATTGATTAACGCAAATAATAAAAAGCAGAGGGAATCAAGTAGATATCATAAATTATATTAGAATTTCTACCACCTACTTAAATGATATTGTAACCGCAAGTGAATCATGGAAATAATGACCCTAATAAGTGCGCTCAAATCATTACCAAAAATAGTAAATAATGGGAATCCTGGCTAAGTCTCCAAAGAGGATTTGACATGGATGGTGGTGGGGTTGAGCTGGAAGGTCCTCTTCGTCATTCGCTAGCTAGGAAGGAGCATTATTGCCTGATTTGATGCGGGGTGCATCCATGTATAACACGTATATAACAATATATATCTACCCCACCAGTCTTAATTACAAGTTTAGTTTAATCAAAAAATGAGAAATAAACAATTAATATGTTTAAAATTGATTTATTTTTCTAAAGTTACCCTCACCTAGATTTTAAAAAAGAGAAACATAAAGGCATGCATGCTTGATTCCATTTATCAAGAGACATGTTGAGAGGTCGTTTTCTAAAAATTTATGGAAGAAATTAACAAATCCAAGGGATCTCGGATGGACTTTTATGAATCAGTATGTCCACGCCTCCCGAGTCCCACCCCGCATTAACTCACCCATTGAGACCACTTCCCCGCTTTATCATTAATTAAATAATTACTAGTCTTATTAATTCAAACCTGCCCCGTGTCCCTCCCATCTCTCTCTCCTTGTCACGTCAAAGTTTAACCCACTTACCCACCCGCATTCCTCCTCCTTCAATATATTCCCCCTCCACTTCTTGTCTTTGGGTTCAACTGGTAAATGGATCAGACTTCCTCACTTAAAAGGAGGGGGTTCGATCCTAAAATTGGTTAAAGTACTAGAGGAGGCATCCTTAGGGGTTTATGAAGCAGTGAAAATGCTGGGTGGAGGTAGAGACATGTATACTCTCCGGCTCAATATACCCTATGGACTGGATTCTAAGTGCCCTTGCCTTTAGATTGTGGGTGAATTTCAATCCCCTTCCTAAAAATCTAGTATAATATATATATATATATATATATATAAAAAACACTTCTCATGTTGTAGGAGAAGTATTTTCTCATATCACACACATAAAATGGTGGGACCCTCATATATATATAATGAGAATTATATATGTGTGTGTGGGTCCCACCATTTCATGTGTGTATAGAAATCTTTTTCTTCTCATGCAGCTTGAGAAGTTTAAACCCCATATATATATATATACACACACATTCCCCCTCTTGTTGATGTGAGAGATGTGAAAGACCGTTTATTCTTTTTTAATTGAGAAACCTAATAAATCATTGGGAAAATTACACACAGGTCCCAAGGAATAGAGATATTTATATTTAGGTCCCTTTATTTTGAACGTAAAATTACTTTTCTCGCCCATAGTGCATAAAAAAGGAAACAATCAAAGCAAACATTTGAAGCGATCAACAACGGGGAAAAGCATAAATTAACAATTAAAATGCATGTATTAACAACAACTTTTGAAAACCCCGAATTTGTCTTCTCTCACTTCCGTAAGCGATTAACACGGAAAATGCATATATTAACAACAACTTTTGAAAACCTGGATTTTTTTCGCCTATCACTTCCGTGAGGCTATTTACAACAACAAATGCATATATTTACAACAACTTTTCAAAACCGGATTTTTTTCGCCTATCACTTCCAAAGGCTATTTACAACAACAAATGCATGTAATAACAAATGTAAAATACATATAATAACAACAACTTTTCAAAACCCGAATTTTTTCACCTATAACTTTTAGAGGCTATTTGCAACAACAAATGCATGTAATAACAACGAGAAAATGCATATATTTACAACAACTTTTCAAAACCCGGATTTTTTTCGCCTATCACTTCCGGAGGCTATTTACAACAACAAATGCATGTAATAACAACAGAAAATGCATATACTTACAACAAATTTTACATACTTTTGCAGATTCCCCAACCTCTATTTACAACAAGGAGAGAGAGAGAGAGGAGAAGGAAGAAGGAGACTGAGGGGTGGATGGGAAGGTTGGAAACCAATGGTTGAAGGAGGGAGGTTCTGCATGTTCCAGATCAGGTCCAGGTGCTGGTTCTCACCACCGGTGAGAGTGATGGTGGTTGACAGTGGAGGTGAAGGGAAGCTCGCCGGCAGTAGTGGTGGAGGAGGAAATCGCCGGCGAGTGGGAGCTGAAACGCGAGAAGGAAAGATCGAAGGTCCATAGATGAGAGAGAGAGGAGAAGGAAGAAGGAGAATGAGCAATAAGGTCCTTTACTCATATGAAATAATTACACAGAAGTCCCTAAGGACTTCTGTGTAATTTTGTCATTTGAAGGGACCTATGTGTAATTATGTATGCTCTTTGGGACCTGTGTGGAATTCTCCCTAAATTATTTAAGTACGTTATATGATGTGGATTATTCACTCTGAACCTTTTTATAAATAATAATTACTTAAATCACTCTATGTTAGTTAAAACTTAAGTAAGAAATGTGTTTTATGTATTACTCTTTTCCATTATATTCTTATTTTAAAGATAGGGAAAATTCCATTTAAATACCAAATGAATTTGTAAAACCCCCAGAAGTCCGTCGAATTTGCAAAAAGACTTAGAGGTGACAAGGACTTTTCAGGGTTTTGCAAATTCGCGCCAAATGACCATTTTGCCCTTAGTTCTAAATAATTAAAAAGAAAAAAAAAAAACCCACGGTGGGCCCCACCGCGGCGCCACCACCTGCCCGCCGACCCGCCACGGCGGCGGCCACCACCCCGTGGCGGCGACCCGTGGGAGGGTTTTTTTTTTTTTGGCGGGTGGAGTGTTTTGTCAAAAATCAAAAATGTGTTTTGGAAATGTAGGGGTGGGGTTGAACCCCCCACCCCCACACAAAAGCCAAGTAGCCCAACCAGTTGGGCTACTTGGTTCTCTTATTATATATATACACTAATAAACATATATATTCTTCTTAACATTTTTTCAACGATAATTACCATTCCACAAGTGAAAATTACCATTCGTGAAGTGAGAATTACCATTTGAAGTGAGAATTACCATTTTTTCTCCAGGGTTCACTTTGTTTACTTGAAGCATGTTTTATAAAAACAAAAAACAAAAAAAGAACTTTTACAAAAGTTTGAAGTGAGAATTACCATTCGTGAAGTGAGAATTACCATTTCGGAAGTGACAATTACCATTTTTTCTCCGGGTTCACTTTGTTTACTTGAAGCATGTTTTGTAAAAACCCAAAAAAATGAACTTTTACAAAACCTGAAGTGAGAATTACCATTCGTGAAGTGAGAATTACCATTTCAGAAGTGACAATTACCATTTTTTCTCCAGGGTTCACTTTGTTTACTTGAAGCATGTTTTGTAAAAACCCAAAAAAAATGAACTTTTACAAAAACGAAGTGAGAATTACCAAGCTTTGTTTACTTGAAGCATGTTTTGTAAAAACCCAAAAAAAATTACCATTTACAAAACCTGGAAGTGAGAATTACCATTCAAGTAAGAATTACCATTTTTCAATTACCATTTTTTCTCCAGGGTTCACTTTGTTTACTTGAAGCATGTTTTGTAAAAACCCAAAAAAAATGAACTTTTACAAAACCTGAAGTGAGAATTACCATTCGTGAAGTGAGAATTACCATTTGAGTGACAATTACCATTTTTTCTCCGGGTTCACTTTGTTTACTTGAAGCATGTTTTGTAAAAACCCAAAAAAAATGAACTTTTACAAAACAAAACCATTCGTGAAGTGAGAATTACCATTCGAAGTGACAATTACCATTTTTTCTCCGGGTTCACTTTGTTTACTTGAAGATGTTTTGTAAAAATTGAACCAAAATGAGAATTACCATTCGTGAAGTGAGAATTACCATTTGAGAGAATTACCATTCGTGAAAAAATGCTTCAAGTAAACAAAGTGAACCCCGGAGAAAAAATGGTAATTGTCACTTCGAAATGGTAATTCTCACTTCACGAATGGTAATTCTCACTTCAGTTTTGTAAAAGTTCATTTTTTTTGGGTTTTTACAAAACATGCTTCAAGTAAACAAAGTGAACCCCGGAGAAAAAATGGTAATTGTCACTTCTGAAATGGTAATTCTCACTTCACGAATGGTAATTCTCACTTTAGGTTTTGTAAAAGTTCATTTTTTTTTGGGTTTTTACAAAACATGCTTCAAGTAAACAAAGTGAACTGGAGAAAAAAATGGTAATTCTCACGAAATGGTAATTCTCACTTCACGAATGGTAATTTTCACTTGTGCAATGGTAATTATCGTTGAAAAAATGTTAAGAAGAATATATATATTTGTTAATATATATATATAATAAGAGAACCAAGTAGCCCAACTGGTTGGGCTACTTGGTTTTGTGTGGGGGTGAGGGGTTCGAACCCCACCCCTACATTTCCAAAACACATTTTTGATTTTTGACAAAACACCCCACCCGCCAAAAAAAAAAAAAAAAAAAAAAAAAAACCCTCCCACCGGTGGCCGGTCGCCGGCCACGGGGGTGGTGGCGCCGGTGGGGTGGTGGCCGGCGGGGGGGCCCACCGTGGGTTTTTTCTTTTTTTTTTTAATTATTTAGAACTAAGGGCAAAATGGTCATTTGGCGCGAATGCAGAAAAAAACCCTTAAAAGTCCTTGTCACCTCTAAGTCTTTTTGCAAATTCGACGACTTCCTGGAGGTTTTACAAATTCATTTGGTATTTAAATGGAATTTTCCCTTAAAGATACTCCCTTCAGTTTTTAAGAAAAAAACATATTTACTTAATTTGATTAGATTAAGAAAGTTGGTTGAGTTAATTAATATGACATATATTTTTTAAAACACTTTAGTCATCTTCCTTAACTCAATCATTCATTCTCCTCCTTGATTATGATTGAAGAAGTTTCAATAGATGTAAAATAGGAAATCATTGACAAATTTAAAAATCATGTTTTATATTTATGATCAAGGATCAACTTCTCAAATACATTTTATATTAAGGATTCATGGAGTGGTGCATGAGAGATAATTAGTGAAAATTTGTTGTAGATAAATAATTAGTGCATATATTTGATGGGGACAAAAATGAGAAAACGAGTTTAAAACTTTAAACAAAAGTAAATTATTGCTTATATTAAGGACCACCCTATAAAAAAGAATATCTCTTATAAAAAAACCGACGGAGTATTAGATTATAAACTATAAATATAAATATTTTAATATAATTTATTTAGTTTTATTAATCTCTACAAAAGAAAGATAAAGGGCTTTTAGATTGAGAACCATTAGGAGGAAGATAGGTGCTGTTCATGAATTTTACCATAAGATTTAATTGCAGGGTCTGGGGGGGCCGGCGCAATTAACTTGGATTAACATATTAATGATGAATGATTACTAGGTTGGTGGGAGTACATTTTATGTTCATCACTTCGATGAGTGAAAATGTGCTCATTACCCATCTTCACTATTAAATTAATTTTGAATGGTTTAAATTTAATTTATACTTTTTTAAAATTATTTTATTATATGCATAATTGAAAATAAAGATAACCTTATAACTATTATTTTTCATAAAAAATGAATTTATTATTAAAAAATTTTAAAATTTAAATTATAAATAGATCAGATCTCATTACAATAATAATAAATAAATAAAAATTAGTTGTTTATCACTGTAAGGACCACAGAATGCGGATCCCCCCAGTGGTGGGGATGCATGCAGTGCATGGAGGGTTATGGAGTAAGGAGCCGGCAGTACACGTGTCAGTTCCTTCTAGAAGGAGTTCAGGCAACTGAAGCAGGTAAACTAGGCCATTGCACCATTTACTATTCCTGCGCCCATACAGTCATAGCGATCTCCGCCTGTCCTGACTCCTGACCTTACCAATTATCAAAACTGAGTTTATCTAAGCGCCTGTGTAAGTTACAGTAGCATCTCAAAAATAGAATTTTATGAGTCCAGGTAAAATTTCTGTCATATATTTTTCCTGTAGTTTATTATAAGACATTAACTAATTTTTTTTATAAATTAATAAAAACAGTTAAAGTTAATAAAGCTATCTATAATTTAAGTAACTTATAATATTACTCATACTAATTGCATAAAACTCTAATATTATATTAATTATTACTCTCACACACTACCCCATTAATTATGGGCAGACATAGAAACAAATAATTAATGCTCGTTGAAAACAAACAAGTCTTTATAAAAAGAATAAAATAAACTTACTAGTTAGTGTTTTATAATAAAGACAAAGATGAGTATTTATCTTATGCATTGCAAATCATATTGAAAAATTATCTTCTACCCTAACAGACACTTAATTAAGCATAGTTATCACTTATCACACACAACATCACAATAAGTAGACTTGATTTTAGGGAAAATCCTTTTAAAGTCTCAAGGACCAAGAAATGTTAAGAAAATCCAAAAAAAAATTATAATGTAAAAAAAAATTTATTGACAGCTCTCTTAGTAGATGATTAAAAATTTCATCATGAGTTTTAACAACTCTTTGTAACCTTTTTGATATCATAAATTTTATGTGAGACTTTTATTATTATTTTCTTAGTCTCTTGGGTCTTTAAAGGGATTTCACCTTTTTTTTTTTTTAATTTTTTTTAATGTGCATGTCAATGCTAAATTATGGCGCCGTTTCGTGAGTTTCAAAAGGTGACGAATGACAAAAGAGAGACGATAGAAAAATAATTTTCTAGATACCGTTGCATTTTGAACGTCGAGCTTTAATTAAGGACTTGGAAATCGAATATCTCCAGAAATCACATTATATAATACAACATGCTTTTAATATTCCTATTGTTTAATGAAAGAATTAGAACACGCACGCGCGCTCTACCAGGGACTGGCCCTGTGAATATGATCAACATCAAACTCATATAGCCTGTTGTGTAGGTTTTGTGGTTGAAATTAAGAGGGAGAACAAGATCCAACACACATTGATTCCTTTGTGAAGATGCCCTTGTTTATGGAGATACCGACGAATCATGTTTTGTTCTTAGCGGACAAAAACAATGAGGTCAGCTCCATATATACTCGGTGGTTATCATGAAAAAACAAGTCACCTCTCTTTAATTAGTTGCTTCTCCTCTATCACTCATCACTATTGGTGCTACTCCCATTCTTTCTCCCCCACTTCTTTCTCATATCTCTTCAACCATTCTTCTTTTACCACTTGTCCTCTATGCCTCCAACACCAACCAAACTACGCATCACCATCACTCGCATCGGATTCCTTCACCTATACCCACAAGCTTTTCCCCCTCTAATTCCCTTCTTATAACTATTTGTTTGCTTTTTATTACACTCAATCAACACACTACACACAAATATGTCAGCTATGACGACCAACAAGATTGAGATCTAGTAGAAGGGGATAGTCCTCGGCAATGTGGTAAATAAACGTCTGAATTGCCTCTACATACAATGTCTTATAGTATGTTGAATATGATTGTCTTTAATAAAAAGATACATGTGCTTAAGAGAGAAAAACGTCTGCTAGAGGTTGGAGCTCTATACTCATCCAAGCATGATTGGTAGGATTGTCCTTCGGTTGCTAATCTTCGACTGTCATGTGTTAGTTAAATGAGTGGCAATATAATATATAGCATCCCTATAAACCTTTATGAAACAAATTCTATGCGACCTTTCGACGTGCTCCCCTGTTACCCCTCTATAATTATTTTTATCTGTTTTGAGCTTAAGCACGTGCTCAATAATTTCTGTTAAAGACTAGTTTAATTTCACGTGCATAATGATGCATTAATTCTTAATCAATAAACCTTTTTTTTTTAATATTAAAAATTTTAGGAAAGGGGTTGGGTTCACCTACAATCTAAGAGTAGAGCGAAATTTCCCTTCCTCTTAGGTGATACCGATGTTGGGCAGGGCGAGCTGTCTATTATCCTCAGGCGTTAACTTAGGCACCTAGGAGCTATGATGTCTCCCTCAGTGCCTTGATCAACTCTAGGATCGAACCCTCTCTCTTTGGTGAAAGTATCCGATCCTTTTGCCAGTTGAACACAAAGACAATGGGTTCTTAATCAATAACCCTTTTTTTTTTTTGCTATAAAAATTTTAGGAAAGGGGTCGGGTTCACTCTCAGTCCAAGGGCAGGGCATTTGGAGCCTAGTCCACAGGGCATACTGCGTCGGAGAGTGCACATGCCTCCACCTCCACCCAGTGTTTCCACTGTTTCATAGACCCTTAGGATGCCTCCCCCAGCGCCTTGACCAACTCTAGGATCAAACCCTCTCCCTTTAGATGAGGAAGTCCGATCCCTTCACTAATTGAACCCAAAGACGAGGGGTACTTAGTTTATAATCTTGATTGCGGGAACAAGCTTGAAAACCTAGTTCTATGAAATTTGCTGCTATTTAAGTATCCTGGGCAAAAAAAAAAAAAAGCACCTAAGTTCGTACTTGGGCTTGGTAAGCCCTATTCTCAAACGGCGTTTTGGGCCCAAAGCCCTTGTACTGAGCCCAAGATGATTTTTAGGTACAAGAGCCCAAGGATGCTGAATGGTAATCAAATCTCCTTGGAATTCTTGAAAGTTGCCCGTGAGAGGAGAAGTTTCCAGAACTTTTTCTAAAATATCTGGGGCCACATCAGACTGTCAGAGGGACACTTGGCGGAATTTTCCTTTTTTATGTCTCTAGAATCTTCTTTTCCACCGCCTTAAAACACTTATCTCTCTACTGATCCCTCGAGTTAACTTCGTGAAGTCATACGATTAGAGCCAAAACAAAACCCCCTTAACTGAACATAAGCAAGCGGCGACTACTGTCTTTGCCATTGAACAGATTTCCCTTTTGCTGGTTCTCCTCTGTTCTCTCTCAGTTCTCTACAACTCCTTGCATGGAGGGAGTGACAGTGAAGGTGGAAGAAACGGTGGCATGTGGAGCTGGTTCTTCATCTTCGCCTTCATCTTCGGCTTCAAGCCTCTCTCCTCGCCCTATGGAAGGGCTTCACGAGATGGGGCCTCCTCCATTTCTTATCAAGACTTTTGAAATGGTGGAAGACCCATCCACCGACTCTGTTGTTTCTTGGAGCCTTGCTCGTAACAGCTTCATTGTTTGGGACTCTCACAAGTTCTCCACTGCCATTCTTCCTCGCTACTTCAAGCACAGTAATTTTTCCAGCTTCATTCGCCAGCTCAACACCTATGTAAGTATCTTCCACTCTCTATTTCGATTCCGGAATCAGCCTCCTCTGTTTAGGAATTTGATTGCTGTCTTTACCTTATGGGTTATGGCTTTTATTTTGATTTTGATAGAAGTTTTTAGTGATAAAGTTAATCCCTAATTGAATCAGCGAGATTGGAGAACGAATAGACAACTAGAGTATACGACTGAATCATTTGTTTGTATCTGTGTCGGAATGTTGAGGAAAGCAATAGAACCACCCTGTTTGTTGTCATGCTCTGTTTCTTGTCAATATGGATTATGATATGTGGATAAATTTTTAATTGTACTGGTGTAATAATTTGTTTCATGCTTGTATAATTTTATAGAAAGTTTTGGAATAATGGGCCTGAAGTCCTTGACTCGGGAAATGGATGCAGGGATTTAGAAAAGTTGACCCCGATCGATGGGAATTTGCAAACGAAGGGTTTTTGGGTGGACAGAGACATTTGTTGAAGACAATTAAGAGAAGAAGAAATGTGTCTCAGTGTATACAGCAAGAACGAGGGATTTCTTGTGTTGAATTGGGACAATACGGATTGGAAGGCGAGCTTGACAGGTTGAGAAGAGATAGGTCGGTGATCATGGCCGAAATTGTGAAATTGAGACAGCATCAGCAGAATTCACGGGCGCAACTGATTGCGATGGAGGACAGATTACAAACCACAGAGAAGAAACAGCAACAGATACTCACTTTCCTTGCCAAAGCACTTAAAAACCCAACTTTCATCCAACAATTCGCCCAGAAAAATGCCCAAAATAATGAATTACTCGGTGTTGATATCAGGAGAAAGAGGAGACTAACTGCCAGCCCAAGTGTGGAGAACTTACAGGATGATCCTGTGACAGTGGCAATGCTGAGTGAACCAGTTGTTGACTATTCAACAAATGAACAGGAAGAATTGGCAACCATAGAGTCGGAGATAGAGACTCTCTTTTCAGCTCCTCATGATAATGAATCAAGCAGTGACAAGAAAGAACCGGCATCTAGTTCAATTCCTACAACTAACAGGAGCAATCTGGGTTCACTGAGTGATGCAATATGGGAGGATTTGCTGAGTGAAGACTTAGTTCATGGCAATCCAGAGGAGGAAATTATATTTGGTGATCAGTCCCAAACTGATGCTCCAGTTGAAGACTTAGGAGCAAAGTCTCATGAATGGGCTTCAGGTTTGAAGGACTTGGTAGATCAATTGGGTTATCTTGGGTCCAAACCATAGTAAATATGAAATGGTTCAATTTTTTATGTCAGTTTGGCCTCTGCAACTCCGTTGTCCACTCCCTGCCTCACTAGTGGTATGACTTCAAGTTCTTTGTAATTGTTTATGATTTCATAAATCTCATTGGCGGTGGTATTTGATTTACTATATGAATGGTTTTGAATGAAGCAGGGAAAGGTGGTCGTTGCTGCAGAGGCCATCACATACTGCTGTTTTATCTGTATCCTTTTATAAATCAACATAGGCGTTTGAATATTCGTTGTTCTTAACCGCTTATCATGATTGAATCTCTTTCCCTATGGTGAATTTTGCAGGCTTGCATTCTCATGGAGACAAAGCTGGGTAATGCTGCCTAGGATCATTACCTGGATTCTTGTCTGGGATTTACCGTTTTGGCTTGGTGGAATTAAAAGCAACTGTTTGTTACTTGTGCATGATGTAAATTGCTACCTCATAGGAAAAATAATCTGGAACATTCTTTTGCGTGTGACATGCATTCCACGTTGTATTATATGGGCATTATTTGTATAGATTTGGTCATATTGTATCAAGAAAGATCTCTTGAAAACAAATTTGATGAATCGATTTGCAATGTACTCTAGTTGGGCTTACGATGTTGGGATTATGACAGTGCAGAGGAAAAAGACAAACAAAATAAACTGACTTGTTTATTTAGTTCTTAATTCCATGCAGTTAAACATGCTTACGGACACGAGACATGTAAATCCGGGTGTTGTTATTGTTGGGGCAAGTAGACGTATTTATAATAGATTTGCATTGGCAGAACTGTTAAATAAAGTAACTAATTTATTTATTTAACTAACTGGACCACTATAATTGAGTACAGCTGGCAGTCCAGTTACTTTAATAGGGATAACTAATAGTATCATGTTTCATAGAACAACTAATACCAAATGCGTATTATTGACGAAAGATGATGATACAGAAGCGACGGTATATTACATTGGTCTGCGATTCCGGGTGAGGGTGAAGGGTTTGAAAGTTATGCTACTACAGAAGTTTCTACACCCATCTTTCTGTAATTCTTGTTCCTGTTCTCTGGTTGCCAGAGCTCGGGTAATGCCTCCTTTAGGTTATGGATGCTTTCTAATGAAAAATCCACGCCTTCTGAGTGTAAGGAAGAGCCCACCTGCATCAATTAATGAAAAACGCGTAACCATATGATACGAAATGATAGTTCATTTTTAGGTCATGCATCGTCTAAGAATTCACAATTCTTCATACCCACACAGTATGGAGACCCACTCGCTTTGCAGCCTGTATATTTCGAATGCTGTCATCAAAGAATAGCTGCATATGGGAAGTTTTTTCAGTTAATTAGCATATGTGCTTGTTTAGGAACTATAATAATAATGGGTACTATGCCAATTACTAAAAGGCTAACCGTTTTTCTGGGGTTGATGTCAGCTTTTGTTAAAGCAACTTCGAACGCAATCTCTTGGGGTTTGCAAAGGATAGAAGTTGGTGCAAATGTAGAGTCACTAGCGTCACTCTGATTCAGAGTCTCAAAGCAAATAATTTCATCAAAACAACCCTCCAATCCAAGCCTCTTTATAACTTCTGCTACATGAGCCTTATTCGCGTTGGAGAATATCTGTTTAATAATAATGTTATGATGAGCAAATCGTGCATGTAGAATACTAAGTATGATTATGACAATCACAGCAACAACAAAAGCAACTTACAACTTTCCGTACACGCAGGCTCAAAAGAAGAGTCCTGAGATGAAAGTCAGCATGCAATTTCTCATAGGGTAATCTCCCATGAACAAAGCTGTGCAAGTGCAACCCAAGTGATTGATCGTTAATATTACCCTTTTTTTTTTTTTTAATGTTAAAACACCAAATTTGGCCAGGATTTTAAATAGACACGTACCTATGATAGTCATCATAATCAAAATCGTAGCCAATGGCCTGAACAATATATATTAGTGAAACTCGTTAATCTATATTTTGAAAGAAGGTCAATAGCAACAGAAAGAAAAACGGGGGTTTGGTGAAACGAGTCCTACCTTAAGACCGGCCATGGATGTGCCATAACTCTTGTACAAAAACTGATTCATCCCAGGGGTTTCCTTTTCGTCTATGCCAATTCTCTGAACCATATATTCTATACAAATGCAAAATTAAGAAATATGATTGAGAATGCAGTGTATCCGAGGAAAAACAACAGGAATATGAGAATTATAATCTGATGAATACCAATAATATTACGGGTGCATTCTTCTAACAAACCAGAGCTCAGAGGATACAGGGTGTCATCAACATCTGCAAGTGCAACACATATGAAATATTTCAAACCAACTTTTAGTTCAGACGTTGTTCTTGTTCTAGGCAATAACAACACTTACCGAAGAGAAGACACTCGTATTTAGGCAGCAAGTCCTGCTGGAAGATTTTCCTCTCTTCCATTTTATCAAATACAGATATTTAAAAATTAAGGCAATACCAGACGCAGAGCAGCCAACTATGATTATGAAATGAACGTGTTTTGAACGAATAAGAAAGTGGGGATCATTGGGTTTATACAACGAAGCCATTGCTTTATGCTTCCTGAGGTCAAGTCTGAACACACATTTGAAAACGCGAACAACCAAATGATTCCAATTATTTTCATCACAAGAATACGATTTATATGAATTTAATATTGACCTTGTGGCTTCCCAAGTCTTGCGTTTTTTGTTTAAAAACCCAGTCAAGGAGGAGGTTGATAAGCAGACAAAAACTCTCATTTATGTTGTTAGAATATTTGTCTAATTGATTAGCAATAGTTACCACAACTTATCAATCTTTATTTAATAAGCATTTTACTATCATCCACGATATTCTTGAAAGGATAATGTTGATTACATTCTCTTAACATATAATTCATGGTCTCTATACAATTAGTAACTAAATTAATCATTCTAAACCCCTTGTAGGCTCTACAACTAGTTATTTCTACAAAGACCCGAAAACATTAACTAGTTTGAAGTTAAAACTTACAAACCATCTGTCATTTTGTTACAACTACTTCTGCAAACATGTGAAGTGTTATGTTCCATCCGTGATTCGTCAAAAATAAAATAGGAAAAACTGTTGAAAAATTCTCACTACAGAATTTATTATTACCAAGGGTATTCAAGGACCCAAGCCATTGAGGAAGCACAACTCTTCTTTAACTGTATGTAACATATTTTTATATATGTGCAAATGATGGGTATGGGTTGCACACAAAAGGGAAAAAAAAAAAAAACCTTGTTGAGAATATATTACAGCCGGATCCTTAAATAAATTTTGGTTAGTTTTGGACAATAAATTATATAATGGGAAAATTTTCAGCCATTTTTCTGAATAATATATAAGAGGGGAGATCAATTGAATTGAGGTGAGAAAAAAGATCGTGGTCAAAGTCACGCGATCAATTATCAATATATATATTATTGTGGAATCATCACGCGTTTATGATAACTTTCATCATCATTCTATTCTATTTGATTCTGTTGTTTACATTTAAATGTCGGGTCCAATAATGTGAAAGACTCGAGGAATTTAAAATTTTGGAGTATTTTTATATTGAGGATATATAATCGTTTTAATTAAGGTGAGAATCATGACATACGTAATTCATTCGTGTTATTTTTGAACATGTAAATCAGTCTAAAACTTCCCCTCAACGAGAATAAAGTAAGTAATGAGAATCACTATATAAAATATTAAATTGGAATCGTCCTATTAATTGCATGGCTATAAATTTGTACGTGGAAGCAGAGTAATAATGGAGAGGAACCATCCATTTAAAAAACGATGCTTTGTTTGATCAAGAGTTTGACTTTTTTTTTTAGCGTTGACCATTCTTCAATCTGGATATATTCCCTTCGCTCCATGAACACGTAACAATGAAAATTGTGAAAAACATAAAGTATATTATGAAATTCAAGTGCTTTCTAGTATTATTCTTTTTAATTCATCAAACTCCAACATTATATTAATTTTTAATATTTCTAACCATCCTTATTAAATATGGGCACATATAAAAAAAAATATTATTCATTAAAACTATCAAAATATCTTATAAAAATGAGTAAAAATAACATATAGATGACATTTTTATTTTATTACAAGACATTACTTATTGCACCGGAGAGAGCACACATTACTTCTTGTGATTTTATTACAAGACATTACTTATTAGTTCTTAATATAGTGATCTTTTACAATTTTTTTGGGCCAAGATCTCTAACAAAATTTAATGAAATTTTGTTGCCTCATTTCCAAAGGGTCACGGCCCTGCCTAATTCTAAGAGGCATTTTGACTGACATTTGGGTTGTCTGTAAAGAAAATATTAACACTTCAATCCCTTGAAGAAATTACCTTATAAGATTGATAACTATGTTAACAAATTTTTAGGTTGAGATCAAAATGTTACTCACTTTAATCCTAAATATAAGAAAAAATTGAATTTTTTAAAGATATTAAGGAAGATAATTAAATTACTTTAAAATATTTATATTTATCGTTTTTTCTTCAAACTATTTTACCTAACATATAAACTAAAATATAATCTAATGATACACTTAACATATAATATGATTAAGTAACTTATTTAATTTTCTTAAGAAAAGTTAACTATGGTTTATATTGAGGACCCAAAGGTGCAAGAACATTCTCTGTTGGCAATCTGACATAGCCAGATACCCAACAATTTGAAAGTTAACGTTCACTTTTTTAAGTATTTGTTAAGGTAAAGAGAGGTTTTAGGAAGCTGATGATAATAATTTGTCTTGTCTTTACTTGTCCTTCCACCCTCTTGATTTTGACTTTCCCGAGAAGGATCATCTTCTTACTTATGCATGCTATCGAAAGTGCAGAGAGGATTGAACGACCAAAGTAGAAGATCGATGGAAAAACAGCTTAACTATTACATCAAGCCGGAAAAAAACTTATGGCTTCTCTTTTTGTCATCATAAAGCATTCACACACTATCTATCTAGATATAACAGCAGAAAATATTTATGAAAAAAGACAAAGAGAAGAGGGGTAAGAAACGGTAATTAAATCACACATCGTTTTGAGGGTTAGAATCAGGAGAGAGTTCCTGACTGATGGAAGACAATTGTTTAGAAATTGAGAAGGAACTACTGTTTCTTGGATGGTAGGCTGAGATTTTCTTCCCTTTTCCCTCGTAAATCACCGCATTGTCCTCCTCATCGGGAACACATTTCTCCCCGAGGATTATTGTTTTCATCCATACAGATTCCTCCGGCTTCAACTTCTCTTTCTTTCGCCCATTCTCTTTTAGATCACCGCTTTTCGACACAGACAAATTTCTAGGTCCCTTCTTCAAGCTAAACGACGATCCATGTTCCGAGTTATTAGCTTTCCTCATATTACTAGTAGATCCAGACACCTTGGATTGCTGCTGCATTGCGGGTGGAACAGGTATTTCATTACTCTGGTTTCCCGATTCATTCGTTGGTGGTGATCCGGCATCCAAGTGTTTGGTTGTGTGTAGATGATCGGACGGAGGAGGAGACGAGGGTTTCTTTCGCGACCGAACACCGCACAGTGCTGCGATAATTACAATGCTCGCAGCCAAGGTCGCCGCGAGGAAGGAGTAATACAGAAATGGATGTATCAACAACAAGAGATTGTGATTATTATTATCAGCAACAGGTATTCTTCTTCCCATCACAGCATTCAATAAGTGGATCAATGGTATGTGAGCGATTCGTAGCGTCTCTCTTGCTTTGTTTATGGTGTGATCAAGACAAGAGACGAGTGTTTTGCGTTGGTTGGGTGTGGTTGGAGTCCTCTCAAACCGATGACTTCAAAATAGAAAATGAACGAGAGAGTGGTTTACGGTTTCCATTGGCCTTTGATGTTACAACTTAGAAGCTAGCCCTACACATACTATATACTGTTGGGTCAGTCGTGTCGTAGCTACCATTTTGGATCTCTTTCATTTCATGCATTCATCTATAATTCCATATCATTCTTTTCATTAAGAAATATAATAGCTACGTATATAAAAGAATATGCGAGTGTATATAATTAACCACATTTTTATTTATATAGGGGTATTGAGCAGTTTTAGTATGGAAGCTTATGAGAGTGTTTAGGGTATATAACTAGACATTAATTTTTTAAAATTGTGTAATTTTAACAATTCTGTAAAATTGATGTAAGTTTATGTTACTCTTTTTGACGTGGGACCCTACTTATTTACCTTCAACCTATACAATAGATTTTTGAACTAATTTAACATAATTGTTAAATTATTGTTCTTTAAAAGATTATATCTATTTTTATGGCCAATAAAACTTACTTGTACTAGACCCTTATGACAAAAAAAATTATTGTTAAAATCGCACCTTAACACTTTTGTATATTTGTCTACTCTTTTCCCCTTATCACTTTTCTGAGCCCATCATCTTTGGAATTACGTGCACTCTCAATTTCTTATAGTTGCCCTGATATTTTTTTTGAGAAAATTACTGTCAAGTCTTAAGGTACGAAATTAATCGTAAGAAAGTCTCACACCCAATTCCCTTAAAGACTTTTTTTGTGATTAATTATTGAATTCTACTTACAAAAAAATCTCATTGTAAAAATGATTTTTCATGTTGTCAAAATGACTTTATTAATTGTTACATTGTCTCTATGAAAATATCATTGTGAAAATGGTTTCATATTTTGTCAAGAAGGCTTTTCATGTTGCCAAAAATTATCTAAGTTTCTAAAATTCTACACGTTAGAGGAAAAACTCAGAAATTTTTTGATAATATAAGAAGTTATTTTCACAAGAAGATTTTCATAAGAACATTTTAGCAATTAATAAAGTCATTTAAATAATATGAAAAACCATTTTGATAATAAGACTTCTTTCTTTGTGAGAGAAATTCAACAATTAATCACAATGAGGGAATTGGGTGTGAGACCTTTTTGTGATTAATTCTATATCTTGGGACTTGATAGTGATTTTACCTATTTCTTTCGCAAACCCTTGATGAGTACGTGGGGACGATATCCGGGGAGACGTTGAAATCATAAACTATGGCTAGGGGAGCGTTAACTTCTCTAGCTACGTAAAAATTAGGGCAAATTTCAGTGAGTCCTTTAGTAGCACAACCATTTCAGTTAATCTCAAAATTTTCTAAAATTTCACTATATTCCCATGATCAAAATTACATTAATTTTTGTGGGTAAGAAGACAAAATGGCCTTCTTCTTTTTTTTTTTTTTTTCAGAATAGCATTTACAAGATAAATAAGGGTATTTACAAAACAAATAAAGAAATTTGAAAGAATCTTGGGAACTTACAACACTTTAGACATTTACAATACAAATGTGGAAAGTCACAAGATAAATTTAAGTATTTTCAAGACAAATAAAGATATTCCAAAGAACCTAGGGAGTTACAAACATTTTGACCATTTATAAGATAAATATAAAAATTCACAAGATAAATATGAGTGTTTATGAGACAAATAAAGATATTTAATTACAAGAAACATAAAGGGATTTCAAAAAACTTAGGGAGCTAAAAATATTTTGACTATTTACAAAATAAATATGGAAATTCACAAAATGAATATGGATATTGATAAGATAAATAAAGTAATGGTATTATTGTTTTTTCATCAACAATTTTTTTTTTTTTTAATTATGAATTGCAGTGAAGTTTTAAGAAAATTTGACTTGACTAAAATTAATTTATTATTGGGGCTAAATGAAATTTTCCCTAAAATTTATATAGTTCCGATTCAATTGCCTCGCCAAAATCCTTCCACTCTAAAGTCATAGATGTAATAAACTTTTTCCTCGGGAAAAGAAGGTAACATATTTTTATATTCATGCAAATGTATACGATCCTGAAACCGTAGTCATATCATGTCATATCGTATGACTACACTGATGCAAACACACATATAGATGTTTATGTATGTATGCATTCATGGTTGCAGGAATGGGAAGACGACACGTTGAATTGGAAAAGACATAGAACACGTGGGCCTTTTCCTGTGCTTTCAGTGCTTCCATATTCCATTTTGAATGAACCCGTACATACCCTTGGGAGAATTTTTTTCTAGCTTTAGGTTGTTGTCTTCTTAAAAAGACATTCGAACAAATTTTAGAGAAAGTGATATCATCCGTTCAAAGTTGGCTTTTTGTCTTGTTTTGTTGTTGAGGCGACAAAGAGATCGAGCACTAACTCTGAATGGAAGACGGCCTTAGAAGCAAGTTCAAGAAGGTCTGTGTGTTCTGCGGCAGAAACTCCGGCAACAGACAAGTCTTCAGCGATGCGGCGATTGATTTGGGTCATGAACTGGTCAGTTATTTTGCATCATACATATTTCTTTTATTCTGTTCGCAGGGCATGTACCATATATATGTTACTTCATGTTCCGTACACTGGTTGTTCGCCTTTTTATAACGGTGTTTTATGCGTACATGGTGATGATAGTTAAACTTGTTTTAGCAGAGACCATTAAAATAACTTGTAGTCAAAGAATGCTGAACAGAGTCACATATAATGCTTCTATTGCTCTAGTTAGGAATTCTGATGCACTGGACAGAACTTGGGGTGTTAATGCACGGCACAACACAGCGGGATTCATTATTCTGGGTTTTGTGGTTTTACTTTGTGCTGGGAATTACAGGTCAAGAGAAAGATAGATTTGGTTTATGGTGGGGCTAATGTTGGACTGATGGGCACAATTTCTCAGAAAGTGTACGAGGGAGGTTGCCGTGTCCTTGGGTATGCCTAAAACGATGTTCTTTGTCGTGCTTATTACGAGTGATATGTTCTTTTTCTTCTGCACGCGGTCACATTTTGTCATCTATATTGCTCATTTCTCTTTGTTTCTCTCTCGACATGCAGGATCATTCCTAAAGCTCTCGTACCTGTTGAGGTATTTGTACTACTATGTTCGTGTAACTATTACCTCTAGCGATCCGTTTGGTTTTATTAACTCCTCTTTCCTGACAGTTAAATGAATCATTTTAAAATGAGCTGGGGGTTCTTGTTCTGTTAGCCTACTTTATGGATTCACATTATGATAACACGATTCACGGAAATTAATCTGAACAAATACCATCTGAATTTACTTTCATCAGAGTTTATATATCAGCTAATTATTGTGAGAATACGGAAAATTAAATTTAACCAGATGTCTGGAGAATCAGTCGGTGAAGTGAGAATAGTTTCTGATATGCATGAGCGTAAAGCCGCAATGGCTCGTGAGGCTGAAGCATTCATTGCTCTCCCCGGTAGTTACCTGAACAATCCTCGTCAATATTCTTCTTTAAAGCCAATAGAAATTTTCTTTCGGTGTCTTATCATCTTAATGACGTTTTCGGATTGATATTCTTAAAATACAATACTGACCTATACGCCTTTCCTTATAATAAGGAGGATATGGAACCTTGGAAGAGCTGTTGGAGACAATTACTTGGGCCCAACTTGGAATCCATAAAAAGCCGGTAACTTGATGTTCAAACGGTTAAAATTAGCATCCTGGGCATAGCAATCAATGTTAACTAAACATGATCTCACGCAGGTTGGTCTCCTGAACGTTGATGGTTACTATAATCTTCTGCTTGCATTATTCGACAATGGTGTTGAAGAAGGCTTTATTTGGCCTTGTGCTCGGAATATAGTTGTTTCAGCTTCAACGGCCAAAGAACTTATGATCAAGATGGAGGTGCAACCATGACTTCTATGCTCAAGCATTCATTAGATTATCGCTAACATCATATTTGTTGGCGTTGTCAGATATTGTAAGTTCCAAATTCTTTTACTCAAGAAACTAAGATGTTTGAATTCTTCTGCTGCAGAATTACACGCCTTCGCACAAACAAGTCGCTTCTTGTGAAAGCTGGCAGTCGGC
Organism: Acacia acuminata; assembly: GCA_019022655.1. NCBI lineage: Eukaryota > Viridiplantae > Streptophyta > Magnoliopsida > Fabales > Fabaceae > Acacia > Acacia acuminata. The sequence continues at coordinate 2,072,145 of JAFJYI010000015.1, forward strand.
AGCAGATGGAGTACGTGAAGCAACAGAATAATGGCAAGGACAAGAAACTGCAGAATGAGACTTTATTGCCCACATGCCCTTCTGCTGAATTGATTCCTGATGTGATTCTTCGTCATTAGATCAGAGTAGAGCTGTGTACTGCTAGGAGCCTGTGTAGTAGTAGTACATGGGGTCTATTTTATGTTTGTCCACAACTGTAGTGTACCATGGTTGTTCGCTGTGAGTGTGAGTGCTAGCTTTTGTGCTTTTGTTGCTTTGAACCATTTCTTGTTTTTCAATAAATGGGACAGTCGAATCACTGTTTGGGAGTCATATCTCTGGCTTGTTACCACTTATTTACTACCAACATGTAAGGAGATGACAAGCACTTCCTGAGCAGAATCTTACTTGTTCGTAGTGGGATGGCCATGGCTCCACTATATATGTAGTGGCTTACTTGGAAAACATTGATATTTGGTGAACATGATGACTTTCAGGAGTCTCACTAAGGCTTTATCATTCACCATTTATGATGTTATTGTCCAAACTTCAAAACTAAAGAAAACAAAGAAAGAGAAATTGCTAGAACACACACACACACACTCTCTCTCTCATACTAAATAATAACATGATAAATTTAAAAAAGATGATGGGGAAGAGATAATTTCCCGATTTCGACTACGGAAGCAACTCCAAAAATGCATAAAACTACGATTCCACAATCTTCACACGCCATACATTGACTCTTCTCATTATTTGAAGTGGATGATTAGCATAAATGAAAACACCACATTTGAGAGGAGGATACTTTCAGAAACATGAATAAATAAAGTTGTGCAAGTATAGAGGTCATTCTTGATCTCGAACCTCACATCACGCAGATTATGGCTGGGGTTGCCTAGATTAGACATACGCAGAAAACACTGAAAAAGATAGTGCAACTAGTACTTGGGAGAATACATGTGGTTTATAGGGAGCCGTACAGCCCAGAGAGAATACCCATTACTGTATGCAAGTTTGCTGATCCACTTAGAGCCTGTTTGGTTCAGTGCAAATGGGGCAACAAAATGGAAAACGTGTTACACCCCTACCGGCCTCGCCCTTTCGGGTGGCGGGTTAAAGAGATCCTTTTTACTCATTACCTTTCCTTTGTTAATTATTTTCTTTTACATGTATTAGAGTGTGCGCGGCAGAGCATATGATCGATTTGGACAACTACAATATACTGGTAAATGTGCGAACAATAAACATAAAATAGTCCCCATAAAGTTAAGGGTGCAGCCATCTAAAAGTAAATTTGAGATAGTAAGTGTAAATCATACCATTATCAAAAAATAAATATACAAGACATGAAAGAGTATTCCCTATTTCTTCATTCTTCCACTTCATGCCCTTACCTTCCAGTATCTTGAACAGTTTTTTTTGCTTGTCATGATGGTGGACACGTGTCATGTTTCTATTGGACCAACATAAAAGTGTGTCATAATGAGACGACACGTGACTTGAACAGTTTTTTTGTTTGTTTGTCATGATGGTGGACACGTGTCATGTTTCTATTCGACCAACATAAAAGTGTGTCATAATGAGACGACACGTGTCATATTTTTATTGCACCAACACGAAAGTAGCCTTTCCTTTTGTAATAATGACTGGACACGTGTCATCGTTTCACTGGGACAACATAAAAGTAATCTTTTACCTTGTCCTGATACAATACACGTGTCTTGCTCTTATTAGACCAACACAAAAGTAACTTTATACTTGCAATGATGAGGGACAAGTGTCATGAACTTATGGTAAAGACTCAAAAGCTATGTCATCATTAGTCCTCATGACCTTACTTTATTAATGTCACTTTATCGGCACCTACTCAGGATTGCGACACGCATACCACAACTGACAAACGATGCCACATACCAATGTTTTCTAAAAAATGCAGGGTATACCCGACTGCCTTGAAAATGCTGTATACTTACTTATATCGGCATATTTTTGCTAACTAATCATCATATATCTCAAGACATAGTTGGATGGCCTCTTCCTACCAACCCAATGACACCGTATAAGCGTTATGTGCCCTTCTACACCGACAATTTATTCCTACGGCCTACACAATCTGGGTCCTCTACCCAATACGGCCATACCACATAGTCTCTGAGAGGCTTTCTATTTCTCGATATTCTTGGGAATCTTTTTGAACTGGGCTTATTTGTCTACCTGATACAGGCTTATCCACAATTCTCTAAGCCCAAAAATTGGGATATTCCAAAACGGGAGTTTTCAAAGCATCGGCTGCTGTTTGATTCACATATTCCTATATTATTGGTGGGAACCCATTTTTTGACGTGTTGGAAAATGGTTGAAGGACCCAAATGCTTCTGATGTGACGGTGATGTTAAATAAATTTGAGCCCTTTTGGAAGTGAGTTAGCACTGGCTGGGGAAAAGGGAGGGAGCTAAAGAACAAAGGTTGCGAGTGGGCTATTCCAACGACAACAGGCTTTCTTCCGGCAACTATTGCTAACTTAAACTTGATAATGATGGGGTTAGGAAGATCAGCGTTGTGATTCACTTCCTTTGCGATTCTATCAAATCTTAAGATAGAGGGATCGTAGTTGGGATTAAACTTCATCTTTAGCACCTAGTTGTAGTGTGAACTTTGGTTATGAGAAATAATGAGGGGCGTAAAGAAGATTTTGGGAACAATATCTCCATGAGTTGAGCTTTTGCTTTTGGGTAAGTTGTATTTTGGCAAATCTGTCACCTGTTCTTCCTATACCATTTGAAATTTCTGTAGATTCTGATTTCTTGACGCTTCACACTATCACGTTGGTAGGTGACTATCCTGTAACCATGAACAAAATAAGACCATAGAAAGTGGTTGCGACCATGTGTGGGTGATGGACATAATGTAATGATCAAGAGTAAAGTTATTTTTGTCGTACGTAGCCATGAGCCACCCATCACACACATGTGGTTGAAGTTTTTTTCATTCATTCATGTATAACCACAAGTAAGTGGTGAGTATCTCATGGTTATTGCTCTATTTCTTGAATCACATGCAACAATGATGGGTATCTTATGGTTATTGCTCTATTTCTTATATCACAATTTCAAATTCACTTATGAACTTGTACTATAACTCAGGATATTTTGTGATTGCTTTGCGGAGTTTTGAGAATTTTGGCCATCCTAACATTATCTCTCGGACCATTATTCGTTCAGGATTTGAGAAGAGTGAGGATGCATTTAATTTTGCTTGTGCCATGAATTATAATGGGATTGTTTTTTGACATGGTAACATATACTACAGTTCTGTCCAGTTTTATTGTCATTCTTCATTCCTGTTTTTCATCCACATATTTCAAATTATACATTGACATGATCATTATGTCATGGACAGATTTTTGGTGGATGAAGAATTTTTGCAAACTTCGGAAATTTGGTGTCTCTGGTGTGATCCTGACAGTTTCATAGTTAATTGTTATCTTTATCCTCCTATGTTATCCACAATACCATAGATTAGGGTATATACTTTGGAGTGCGTGCACTATTTTTGTTGGGTATTACATGCCCTTTAATTTTTAATCAGTGGTTAGAAGTGCTACAGAGGTATATGTGAAAAGATATACATGTCACAACTTTGGACTATCGTATGGAGGCTAATCTTTTGTTTTATTTTTCAAATTTTCTGTAAGGTCTACTGGGGGGGTGTTTAGTTGTGTGATATGCCTTGCTACCATATGGTATTTATTATTCATTTTTGTTTGTTGAATATTTGAATCTCATTGTATGCAAATTTCAAATTTAAAAATTAGCAAAATCATATGTCATGGTGAAATTTTTGGCAGACTTACTCCAAAAATTTGGTATTCCATGTGCCTTACAAAGAGATTTTTGGCAGACTTGATGCGGGGTTGGTAGGTGCATAACGGTTGAGAGTGATGTCAGATAACTGTCACAGTGTCACGTAACCATGAGTTAAACTATAGCACGGAAAATGCCTTTCCCCATTATTTTGAGAATCTGATTATGTCATGCATAGTTTTGTAACTCCTCCTTGAGGGATGCACATGTTTGTGGTGAAGACACTTATTTAAAAATACGTATTTCAGCTATTAAGACTTCTTGCAACCCATAGGCACATCGTGGTTAACATTGCATGAATTAAAATGTGATGAGTATATGATGCCCATGGGCACGCCATGGTTAACACGGCTTTCCCCTTCACTATTGGAACCACGTAGAAGAATGTTAGCCTAACATTATGACATTATGCTTCTGGAGATATGGTTGCATTTTCTGCGACCATGTGCAAGTCATGATTACGTTACAGTTAACTGGACAATTTTTGAATGGGGATTGGGCCACATGCATGTGTTGGGCTGGCATATCATGTGTGAGGGGGTAAATTTTAAAATTCAACAATTATGACGCATTGCCAATGAGAGTTGGCATAGATGGTAAGGGATCAGGTGACAGCCTTGGGTCATGGGTTCGATCCTCTGCCGTCATTGGGCTCTTTTGGTAAGCGATCTCGTAAGTCCCGAGTAAGTCTTCATAGAGCGGGGCCGTCTCCCCGCTTGGTGAGGGATTGATGTCGAACCCCTCCAAAACTTTTTTCGTATAAAAAAAAAAAAAAAAACAATTATGACGCACTGAAAGTGTGCATATGGTTCCAAAAGCACAAGTAACTTGAGATGTTCTTTATATATGGGGGTGAGCAACAGTGATTTGGGCTGTGACTCTGGTAGAGGATTAAATTAATATTTTTCCATTTAGAGGCAAATGGTCTTTTATCTTATTTTCCTACTTTTTTTTTTCAATCAAATAAAAATTTTCGTATCAACCTATTTTCTTTTAGAATGCAAACCAAACGTGTCAGAGGGAAAATATTTTTTATTCCTTTCCATTCTTTTCTTTTTCTTTCCATTCCATTTCTACCTCTTCTTTAATCCAAAGGGGCCCTAATTTATAGACCACGCTGCATCATGTTAAAACCAATTTGGCAATCGGAACACGTTACTTACCGTGTTTTCTGTTACAAGTTTGGCCATATTAGGAGGAACTAAATTGCCTCTAACATGAATTCGTTAAGAAGCTAGTGTCCCTAGTATAGGACCTATCTGAGTGTCTCTTTTCCCTTTGATTAGTCCCTTCTTGTCTCTTGTGGTCTTTTTTTCTCTGCAGGAAAGGAATGGGCTAACTTTATATCTCTTCCCTTAGAGAATATGGCCCGGCCCCTTTACAATTTCGCCGGGTATTGACACGAGTCTCAGTTTCATGATGCTTCAGGGATTTTTGAATTTTTTCAACAAGGTATTTGTCTGTCTTGCATCATGGAATCTTCCACTACAAGTTGCATAATTGTCCTATGTCCTATGTCCTTGTCGTTTGGTCAAATCATGCAGATTAAATGGCCATGACTTGCTCCTTGAGGGGCCTCTTTCGTCCGTCCTCTTCTGTTTTCCAGGCCAGCCATGAAGGTTCTGCAGAAATATTCACTCTTTATCTCCATTAGCTGTTCAGACACTCACACTTCGTCTCTGCTTTTTGCATATGCATCTTTCTTGGCTTTTAGCTTTTCTAAGATGCCATTTCCTCTTAGTCTGCAATTCGCTTTAACTTTTTGTGTCTTTTAAGTCTCCATGACTATAATACCGGCATCACCATCTATTATGATTGCAGGTTAGAGAATCTGTATCAAAATAGTAACTTGTTCAGTAACTAGCCAGTGGGGTGCATTACACTTAGCCGTATATTGCAAGTTATTTCAAAAATTAGATATAAATATATGTTTGTGATCATTTTCTTCAGTCTTCATCGAGCATCAAATGTTGAGGCTTCTAGTGTTACTCGCTGGGATTAAAAATAAAATAAAAATAGAAGTGCATCAGTTTGTTTTCTTGCTTGTGGTCCACGTCACCTGCCATTTTACGCTGCTAATCAACAGACTACAACCTTAACTGCTAGAGTTGCTGATGGATTGAAATGATATAATGATTTGTTCGTAGTAGAAAAAGAGACATGCAACAATAATTGTGAGTAAGTGGGAAGTGGGAAGGAAGCACCCAAACGTAGCGAAACCAATATGTTAAAGTGGTGTCAAATCATGGATTCAGTATGCTTTGTACGTGTTGTCTCTGCTCTTTATATTGAACGTTTATAGCCAATTCCCCGGCATACCCTGTCTTCTTTAATCTTTTGTTTTATATGTTCATTTGATTTAGATTGAAACACTGTCAAAACCAATTGAAGGTAGCTCTCCCCAATCTGTTTTCTGAATATTCGAGACCTCATACTTAAGTTGTCTTTTTTAATCTTTCTTAAGCTAAAGTTTGGATTTTGTTTTTGGATTAACTTTCGAAAACAGAACTCAAAAAAGTGACGAAATATTATGTAATGAGAGAAACAAAAGTGATCAAACACAGAGCAAATGGAAACAAAGGCAACTACTTGTCACAGATGGATTATTATCAATTATTTACAAGACCTAAACTAATCGGTAGCTGAGAAACGAAACTTATTCTGCCCACGTCCTCTGTCCTTCAATTATGTCAACAGAAGTAAAGTAAGAAGATAAAGGTAAGACCGTGAAGACCAAACCTCGTCATCTCCTTTACTTTTACCTTGTATTTGGATTGAGAGAAAATTACAGGAAAAAGGATACAAAGGAAAAACTCTCAAAAAGCATATTTTTGTTTATATCTTGAGAAGTTTTTCTTCATACTATTCTCTCCTGTCTATTTTCCTCACATTTTTCTCCATCCATCCAAAGATATTTTGAATCTAATCTTGATGTCGTCAGTAGAAGCCCTTTATAAATGGAAGCAAACTACTCCTTCTGATCTAATTATAGGATAACATTTGAAAGTTGATCTTAGTCTTGTATAATTTATATATTTGTCAATCATCCAAAGATATTTTGAATCTAATCTCAATGTCAATAGAAGCCCTTTGTAAATAGAAGCAAACTACTCTTTTTGATCTTAATTATAAGATAACATTTAAAAGTTGATTTTGATCCTAAATATAAGGTATAATTTATATATTTGTTAATATTTTCTTAATTTCTTCCTATTGATGTTCTCTCAACAATAATCAAATACGATCGGAAATTATGGAATTGAGGAAGAAGCTTAGAGTGTTTTGCCAATTTCTTTAATATAATTAAATTATATAAATATATTTTATATTAATGATGAGAGGACTACCATACAGAATCATGAAAACATGTATACAGTATACGTATAGTTTGAACATGACAGAAGACCATACCCAACCCGGTATCGTGACAGGTCAAGTAAACTGATAGGAACCCATTAAATTTACAGTTCTTCTGATGAGCTCAGAATTAAAGGAAAAAAGAAAACCAACTTGAAAGAGAAGTTTAGGTATATATGAAAAACAGAGTAATTGCAGGGAAGCCAGAGAATCACCACCAACCATTGACGGCCTGGGAATACTTATCCTTGAGCCACTTCAAGCCCTTCCTCAAGGACCCTTTGGCCTTACCCTCCACACAGTACATTTTATAGCCAGCAACCCTTTTCTTCCTCTGAAACTCAGCATCAGAGAAGCTCCAAGACTTGTAAATGCTCTTCTCTTTCTTCAAGTTCTTAGGACCTGTTTGTGTTTGTACATATGAGGCACTGTAGCACCTGAGGTCGGAAGGCTTAGAAGCTCCGAGGTAGCTCTCCGCCTTCATCATCACTTGCCCATTTTCAGAACACATTGATCAGTTGCGGTACTCTGGAAATTGCAGGATTGGATGAAGTTTCAAGGCTCTCTGTTTTCTCCTTAATGTTGAAGCTTTCTTTTCTTTCTCTCTCTGTCAAACGGGTGAACAGGATTTGAGGAACAACGGTACGGTGGGGTCCAACTGAGACCCTAGGCTGGGGACATTGTGAGGAGAAATATCTATATATACCAGATCAAAAAAATATAACAACTTAAATCATCTCAAATCATTTTAAGGATAGTGTGCAATTGACTCATTTGAAAAAATTCACATTTCAATTTATTTTCCAAGAAAATATACATCTTAATTTGACAAAAAGAAACTTGAACAAAATAAAAGTGAATTCTAGGTGAGAACATTGAGGTTGCTATATTTTTATTGGACAAAGTTTAAATAACGAGATATTCTTGGAGTATATAAGCATTCCAGCATTGAGAGTGGCCGTTTGCTATCGACCAATTAATTAATTAATAATTTCTTACATGAAGTGGGGGAATCATCACATTGACTGATGCAATTTCTGGAACATTTGCAAAGATTTTGCTGTTGAACAAAGTAAGGTTCCAGAAATCAAAAAACAAAGTTTGTTCTCCGTAAGTTTGAATTCGATTCCAATTAAAATAGTCACTTTGTCCATGGTCTCGTATAGCATTTGTATATATGTCTTCATATAAAGATTGATCTGATTCGGCAAAATAGTTTGAGTTTTGTTTCTATTAAGGTTTTGATTTAAGGGATTAGAACAAAATAGTTTTGTTTTATTTTAAATAGCACGAGGTTTAAAATGTAAAGCAACTTAGATGTAAGTTCCACCGGGTTTTTCAAAAAATCCAAGAAATAAATGCCCGTTAATTATTTATAGGTAACGTCTTTACTTGAAGTTTATTTTTTATTAAAAACAATTAAATTCAAGATATATATGTTTAAAGAAACAAATAAACCCGATTATTTACATAGCAATAAGGAGTAGATTAAATCCAATATATTTGTTTATTATATTGCTATTATTGATTATTACATTTAAATTCAAGTATACATTTTCCACTATTTTTATTATAAAGCAAGTATATGTTTTTTTGAATTATCGATTATTCACATAGCAATTACCGATTATTTACATAGCAATATGAGCGCGGACAAAAGTAGAATATGTTGGGATGATAGAAGCACAGGAATTTTCCTCCAACAATGTGTTGACCAAATTATGAAAAAAGAACGACAAGGCGGATCATTCACACCTTTGGATGGATAAATATTTTTTATGGATTTAACAAAAAAGCTGGAAAATCGGTGGAAAAAAACAACTAAAAAATAAATATGATAGCTTGAAGAAAGAATGGAGGGTGTGGAGAAGCTATTTGCAAAAGAGACCGGTATATCATATGATAGTGTCAACCATAAAGTGCTTAGACGAGAAGATGAGTGGTGGGATAGGAAAATTCATTTTAAGAATTACATTAATGTAATGGTTAGAGGTACAAGGGGACCAAGATGATAGATGCAAGCACCATGTACAACACCCCATCATTTAGAGGTGGAGGATATTGAACTGAAAAATCGATGCAATTTAAATCGGTAAATATATCCCCACTTCGCTTTGAGCTCCTGTGCTAATCGGAGAAACTCTGCTGAAACACTTGCAACACTTGCGTGCAAAAAAACTTTTCATTATGCTAGCGGAACATTGCTCACATTATATTTGTAAGGATTAAGGTGTAAATTTACTCTATTTTTATTGAGGAATAATGTTATCATGTAACTTTTTTGATGTTCAATATTGCCCAAAAGTGTTAAAATAGAACAATGTTATCCTTTTCTATTAAAAAGCTTTATAATCGGAGAAACGCTGAAACACTTTTTTGAACTTTTCATTATGCTACAACATTACCACATTTTAAAACTATCGGAATAAGTGTAACTTTTTTGATGTTCAACCTAAAAATACTTTCAGGACAACAATACTCCACAGCGAAAACTTTCAAGAGAAATTTGCATCTACCAGTTTTCAAACTGTGGTCCCTGTGACTCATTGCAGCACGGATAGAACTGTGGTCCATGTGACTCATTGCAGGACGGATATGCCTATTTTCATAAATATGAAGGGACCAAAATGAGTGTTACACTAAATAAAAAAGTTTATTTACATAATATTTTTTATTGTAATAATCATTATTATAACATAAATGTAGATATATTGTTTTAAAAAATTCTTCATTAATTTTTTTTTCCACCTAATTTGACGTTCCAAACAAACAAACAAACAAACAAACAGTTTGCACTGAATCAGAGCAGACAAATCAACAAGCAGGTTAAGGATGAGACCACAATGCCAAGTTTCAAGCTTTAGATATTAAAACAGAACTCTGAAAAGGGAGGAGGATTTTAGATAAAAATCTAACAACATTATGCAATCTTTCTCAAGACACTAGAAATACAAGCAGACTCAGCAAAATTTGCAACACTTCCTGCCAGACTCAACGTTATACAGAAAGGCCAACGTCAAGATACACAACACCCCGATCCTCCATATTCAGGGCATCCTCCAATTCATACTAAAAAAGGGGCCAGTGACCATGGAAATTAAATAAAATTTGCTGCCTCAATAATAAAGACATTTAGTGATGAAGCTGAAACCAGATCAAAGAAGATCAGCAACATTTGCTGGGAGCTCCTCAACCACCACGTTGTAAAACCTCTGGATGTCAAACAGCATCCTTTCGTCGTCCCTTGTCACAAAATTGATTGCAACACCTTTTCTTCCGAACCGACCACTACGACCAATTCGGTGGAGATAGTTCTCTGGCTGAGTAGGCAGGTCATAATTAATCACAAGTGAGACCTGCTGGACATCAATACCACGGGCCAACAGGTCTGTGGTGATTAACACACGGGAGGAACCAGAACGGAATTCACGCATAATGATATCCCTAGTGTTCTGGTCCATATCTCCATGGGTGGCTGAAACCGTGTGATCTCGGCTTCGCATCTTGTCTGTCAACCAGTCTACCTTGCGCCTAGTGTTCACAAAGATAACACTTTGGGTGATTGCCAATGTCTCATAAAGATCACAAAGAGTCTCAAGCTTCCATTCCTCCTTATCAACATTGACATGAAATTGCTTGATACCCTCTAAGGTAAGCTCATCACGTTTTACCAGAATCCTCACAGGTTTGTTCATGAACTTCCTTGTGATCTCCAAGGCCTCAGGTGGCATAGTGGCAGAGAAAACACCAACCTGAATTTTTGGTGGCAGCAGCTGAAAAATATCATAGATCTGGAAGGGGGTCAAGAAAAGAAAGAAGACATTAATCAGTAGGATAAATAATAAACCAAAAGGCAACTTTGAAATTACATGTACTTTAAATTATCCTGCATTCCTATCAATATATCAATGTATAGTTTGTACGTTAAAATCTATAGCAAAATGCATCATTCACAATATCTGGGCGCATTATACCAGCCTGAACACCTAGAGAAAGTCAGGTCATGAAGTTACCACTAAATAGCAACACACAACCAACCAAATGACAGCATTTTAAAGAGAAACCATTCCGTAGGAAATATCTTAGACACCAGAAAAGCAGCAGAAAGAAGCATATTAATTAAAGAGAAGAATAGACCGTAAAATGAGGATACCTGATCCTTGAAACCTCGAGAAAGCATCTCATCTGCCTCATCCAACACAAACATTTTAATATTATCAGGGTGCAGAGATTGTCTCCGCAGCATGTCAAATACACGACCAGGGGTACCAACAACAACATGGACTCCACTTGAGAGGATGCGTTGATCTTCACGAACACTGGTCCCACCCACACAAGCATGAACCTTAACTCCAAGATAATCACCTAGTGCTCGCATGACCTTCTCAATTTGTTGAGCAAGCTCACGAGTGGGGGCAAGTACGAGTGCCTGGCATTCAACTAAGCTATAATCAAGCTGCTGCAATATTCCAGAGCAGAAAGTCGCGGTTTTTCCAGTCCCAGACTGGGCTTGCTGAATTACATCAAGACCCTTGCAGAAAGGTACAATTCCCCTTTGCTGGATTGCAGAAGGCTTCTCAAAACCTTATCAGAAGTTACATAATGTCATTGTCCAAATTTGTCATGCTGGAAAGTTAAGAGGCATGTAACTTAACTGTACATTAATATCCAATTTGATGTAATTAGAAATGACAGTAGAAGAGCCCTTCAAATTTATTTTATAAAGTGATTACAAAAAATAACCCAATTAAAAAGCATATATTGAATTTTCATGCATTAACTACATACCATATGCATAAATACCCCTAAGGAGGTTCTCCTGCAATCCCATAGCATCAAAGGTTTCATAAACTTCATCATAACTAGTAAAGAAGTCTTGACCATCAGATCCAAGCCTGCTCCAATCAACACATCAAACCAAGAATGAGCATATAATTATAGGCATCAGAAATATTGGATTAAGCATCAAAAACACTATAGCTTGTGTGAACTGGTGTCCCACTACAGGGCATCCAACCATAAATAAGAAAAGGAAAACATACAACTCATTCATCTTAGCATCATATTGACGAGTATCATATTGTGATCCCTCCGGTGCCACTCCAGCCATGATTGCAAACTGTGAATGAAACCAAACATCAATTCATTCTATATCTTACAAACCATACAGTCTATGTAGTCTCATTGCGGATATGTGTCAGGATTCTGTTTTTTTTTTTTCTTTTTTTAATATTTTAAGATAAAACCGTTTTATGGTTCAGCAATAGCGCCTGACAGATACAAACGAGACATAAATACATCAATCAGCAATTTTTTACAGCATAAACGGGTTATCCACTCGATTTGACGGTGGGAGGCACGCATCCATAAAATTCAATGAGCCATTTTCCAAGGCACGCCAAAAAAAATCTTCATACATCACGGAAATGATATTTTGCAGCAGCATGGATTGAAATAGAATACCATCAGCGCAACTAAAAACAACTGACAGCAAATGAATGAAACATTAAAAAAAAAAAGTCTTATTTTAAGACAATAACCCGATGCAGATTAATTTTTTGAAAAAAAAAAAGTAATTAAGCAAATACTGCGGCAAAAAATGAACAGGCATGTTAAGCTTGAGAAAAGAAAGATCCCGGAGCCATTATTGTTTCCCTTGTCCTTAAAATATACAGGCACCGGACTGGAACGCCCCAACTAGCTTTATTAGTCACACTTCAATTCTCCAAGAAGTTTAAGATTTAATATGGGTTCTGCAAATAAATTTCTTACAAAGCTCGGAAATTAGGCGACTCCACAAAAAATATCGATCTAAGAAACAAGCAACCAATCTGAACCAAAAATAAGAAGCTAAGGATATTTAAAGACCGGCGCTTGATAAAATCAACAAAGGGGCAAAAAAAATCCCCCGAGGGAGACACAACTTGTGGAAAGCGGGATAAAAAGAATTAAAGAAAGCAGCAGCTTCAAACCTTTGACAGATGAGAATAGGAACTGAGAAAGTGAGTAGGTTGTGCGTTTAGGGTTTCCCAAACTCCTCGGATCTTCGATGCTGGAGGAGTCGAGGAAGGCAACGTAGAAGAGAAGATGCACTGAAAAGGCCCGCAAGGGTAAATTGACGCGGCTGGGATTGGCCAACGGATGGGGAATTTTGTTGCTTTTAATGTCGTTTCTCGGTTTTGCCCCTAGTGTTTGCTTGTGAGATCTCAGGTCACAAAAGCATGATACGACGTCGTTTTGTAACGCTTTGAAATTACGCCTATTTTGTATTTATAATCAACAAAAAAAAAAAATTGAAATTTAATTAGATTTAGAACCGTTTAGATGGTTTTTTTTTTTTTTTTTAAAAAAAAAAAAAAAATCATTTTTTGTATTAATTTTTTTAAAAAATACTTTAATTAGAAGTTAAGCTATTTTATATTTGGATACACCATTTAAAAAACACTTTTAAATAAAAAAATTGTTTAGATGTTAAAATAGAGAAACATTTTTTTATTAGTAAAATTACTGAAATGAGCATATAAAAACACTTTTTTTTTTGTTTACATTTGTTTGGATAAGAAAGCACTTATGTTAAAATTTTAGAAATATTATATTCAATAATTGAATTTAAAATTATAATATAACTGAATTTTAATAATAGTAAAATTAAATTGTTAACATAATTTCTCATAGACCCATATAAATCAAAGTTGTTATTAAATATTTATTTTAATTTATATATTGACAATGACTAAAAACAAAAATTAAATAGTATACTATAACTGCGATAACTTAAAACTTCATTATCACTAATGAATAGTAATTTCCATCCAAAATGGTCAACTACTGTATTATAACCAATGCATTAATTAAAAAAAGTCATATTGTACCATATTCCAATATAGAAATAATATTCATTATACTACAAAAAAAACTAAAAGCTAACGACGCACTTGACCCCTATCTAATAATTGATCTCTAATAACATTCCTTATTTCTTCCATCAGTCTAATAAAGTTTGGAGTTGGCGCTTCCCATTCATATTCTCTATGATCATCATTATTATCTTCAAACTCATCAATGTCTCAAATCTTCTAAGTATATCTATATCACAAGTATTCATTCTCTTTATATAATTCTGAAGAGCAAAGGTTGCCCATATGATAGCAAATTGAGTTTCAAGCTCACAGTTGGTCATATATTGCAATTTCCTCCACCTTGCTTTGCAAACTTCAAAGGTTCTTTCAATGTCATATTTGCATTTGCGTATTTATCGTTGTCTGTGTCAAAGGTATCAGACATCCGTGCAACCAAACAAAGAATATCAATAAACAATTATGATTATATTGTCTAAACAAAATAGCCCTGTTCCCATAATTTCTCAAAACAACTATCTAATAAGTGCAATGAATATATCATGACAACAATTCAGGTCCAAAGATCACGCCATATAATCTCATGTTCAACGTCAAATAGAAATTCATGTTTAGGTTCAAACATAACACTATTTATAAACTCTTTACAGTTTTGAACATCTTCAACTTCAATCATGCTCAAATATGAAAGAGTAAGCTCGGGTTCATTTTCTTTGTAATAAACAAATGCCTTTCTATTTTGTTTCTTGAAAAAGATTTGAGAGGCTAACATGTATGTAGGGCTTCCCTTCACCAAACCCGACACATCTTTTAATAGAAGAAGACATCTACTCATGCTAAAATGGTCATTTGCACTTAATGTTTATGACATTTGGTCAATATTTTCAAGGATCCGGTTAAGGGAGTATTGCAATTTATCAATTATCCTTTGCATTTTCTCTCATTTCCTCCCTCTCATCCTTTTTCTTGGATCATTGTTTTGTATACTTGGCTTTTGATTGTGATCCAAGGATGTTCCTTAGTATCCCTTTCATCCTCTAAAGCATGAACACTATTATTATTAATTGGCTCATCATCTATGGCTTTCTCAAGTGATAGAGTTTGCTTGCGCGACATAAAAACAATATAACCAGTAGCAACCACATCTTTGAAACATTTTTCCATCAAACTCGGAAATTTTGGACCTTATTCCTTCCAATTCAAATATTTTGGATTATCCTGTAATGAAAATGAATAACCAATTAGTAAGTAAATTATAAACTAATGCAGGTATAAAACTTGCAATATTGTAATTAATCAGAAATACATACTTTGCCCTTGGCTGCCCACCACTCTGGAGGTGTCACTATAGTGTTCTTTATTGAGTCTCATCCAAGACTAGTCTCTTTTTCAACCAACCTTGCACACATGCTAAATTCTGATTTCAGTGCATCCCATCTATTTTTCAATTGTTTCTTATCATAATTCCTCCCGGTGATATTATTAAACTTGTTAACTAGATTAGCCCACCCGTCTCTGTTAAAAGGTGTATGAGACATGTTACCAGCTTTAACCTCCTCAACACAAACTTTTAAGAAAATTTCAGTATTTGAATTATTTCATTTTGCTATCGCAAAACTTTCATTAACATTCTTAGATTGAACCAATGTTTCTTGTGTAGATGTTATTCGAGGTGCTGTTATTTTAAACTCAAAGGAAATAAAAACTAGCATGAATATCATTGACACCGAAATAAAAAACTTTCTGATCAATTAAATTCACATTTCACAGTCACATACTAAAGAACAATGAGCATGAAATAAATTAAAGTGCCAGTGCACATTAATACAAAGCACCAGTCCCGACAAATTAGCAATAATCCCAAATTTTGCTTTCCAATGAGCAAGGAAGGCAAGTGAAGCTCCCACAGGAGCTCCTACTGCATGGAATGCTCCAACACTAATAAATTTAATAAATTTTATCATGAAAAAAATTCATATTTATGGAACTCAATAATTCCCACAAAATATGGATAACAGATACTCTGCAACAGAAAAGAGAAAATAAGGGAAAAACACTAAAATAAGATTTTTTTTTTTTAATGTACCAGATTGGAGAAGTTGGGAAAATAATGACAGATCTAATGTAGTCAAACGTGCAAGTTAATTGACGCCACTAGTGGCACTAGTGGCGTCAATTGATCGACACCAACGCTATATAATAAATAAAAAAATTGTAATTATATTTAAAATTATAAATAATAATTTAATTAATTATAAATAATAAAAAGAGTAAATAATAATTAGTGAATTAATAAAAATATTTGACTAATAAAAATTTAAATAACACAATAAATTATTAAGTCAGATTAATTATTCTCTAATAATTAATTAGTGAATTGATTATTTGGCTAATTATTATATTTAAGCTTATCTTATCTATTTTGTACTCTATAAATAATAATATACAACTTATTTCACATTAATTCACTAATTATTATTAAAATTATTATTTACTTTTATTATTATTTATAATTAATTAAAATTATTATTTATAATTTTAAATATAATTATAATTTTTTTATTTATTATATAGCAATGGTATCGTCAACCGATACCACTAAGCCACGCCACGCTACTAGTGGCGTCAGTCAACTTGCAAGTTTAATTGCATTAGATCTGTAATTATTTTCTCAACTGCTCCAATTCGGTACATTTTTTTTAAAAAATTCTTATTTTGGTGTTTTTCCGAGAAAATAAACTTACTTTTAAAATAACAACACCATCATATACTTGCAGGCAACTTTATGCACACCCAATTTAATAAGATTTAAAACATACTACCTCCGATCCTAATTATAGAATACTTTTTTGTAGTACAATTTACACTATAAAAATATTTTTATAATTAGGACCGGATGAAGTATCATCTTTCTTATACTTGATTTATATTTTTTAAAAATTAAAAAAACGAAACATATTATCAGAGCGATATATTTGGCGTAAGAAAAGAAAATAGGCTAGTTGATGCAAACCCTTCCCTCCCTCATTTTTAATGGAGTGGGATGAATTTGTTAGGAGGATCTTTTGCATAGAAAAATATATCTGAGCAGGGGAAAAGGTGTGAAAAGGAAATTCTTATTTATGTTTGGTTGATGGTGAAGTTTTTCTTTTTGTGAAAAGTAAAACAGAGATTTTCCCGAGTCTAAAGAATGGGAATTTTTTTTTTTTCATTTCTATGATACAGTAACTTTGATCCCTTGGTCATTTTATATTTCATATTCGTTTTTGCACCAAATAGACCCTTAATCTTTCTTTATTAATTTTTATGGCAGATTTTTACTTATTTACTGTCCTATATATTCAAATTAACTTATTTATAGCAGGCATATATTTATTTTTGTAATCTTAAACAAAACTAGGATACTATTTAATTTATAATCGAGTATTCATAATCCAATTCAAATTAGAAGGTTCTATTGGTATTGCGCATTAAGAATGTTTAATGTATAAGCCTATGACTCTTTTTATGTTTAACAGACACAGTATCTCCACAAGCACACTTGAAACAGTATTTTTAAACCAGAAGACTCAAATTTCATGAACACTTGTGGGTGCGGTCCAAATCAAAAGGAGAAAGTTGAGTGATAAAAGATGCCTTATAATGTTGGTGGAATAACGTCAAATGACACACCTCTAATTAAAATTTCATAAGTTAGTCTCAGTCTCTATCTTCTCTTTAATACCTACAAGTCAACTACGCTATGAGACGTGCAAAAATTGGTTCCCTTTCATATTACTTGTTCATTCGTGATTGGTTACCATGGTTCCTTTTTCCTATCATGCTTCTTTTCGTTTCTTAACGTGGAAGCATTCTCTGCATATTCATACACAAAACACACTTATTTCAGTGTTTTATTCTGATGATCAGTTGAGTAGGGAACATGTGCCTACCTCTACTTTGAACAAAACTGAACCTTTATCTTTTCATTGCATACGAATAATCATATCTATATATTATTTCATGCTGCAGCGTTTATAATTCGTATACATACAACTCATTATTACACAACGCCTACTCTCTCTCTCTCTCTTTTTTTTAAAAAAAAATTATGTGTGACTAAAAAATAAGTTGTCAATAACATATTAACATTAAATTAAACAATGTATTTTTTTTATATAAAAAATGGTGGCAAAGTGTGCAACCATTTCGAGATTCCATGAGGTGCTGAAGGGAGACCTCTCCTAGGGATGTTTTTTGCATTCACAAGGGCTCAAAACCGAGACCTATTGCTTAAGAGGTCAGAGCCCCTTCCACTCAGGCCAACTTCGGTTGGTTATGAGTAATTCAATTATCAAGTACAAGGGGGATGTGGCATCACAAGGGAAGTTTAAAAAAAATATGTGTAACTAAAAAATAAGTTGTCAATAACATATTAACATTAAATTAAACAATGTGATTTTTTTTTTTTTAAAAAATAAAAAATAAAAAATGGTGGGTAAGAAAGTGCGCAACCACTCGAGATTCCCGTGAGGCGCCGAAGGTAGACCTCTCCTAGGGAAGTTTTTAGGGGATTTTTTTGCATTTACAAGGGCTCAAAACCGAGACCTCTTGCTTAAGAGGTCAGAGCCCCTTCCACTCAGGCCAATTTCGGTTGGTTATGGGTCATTCAATTATCAAGTACAAGGGGGATGGGGCATATGGGCCTTCAGAGAGGCCCAAATACTCGTCCATTTGCTTTTCTGCCCAAAGAGTCCCTTAGCTGGAGGAATGGCAACGTCAATAGCTAACTACATATACATATAGGCCTGTTGGGCCAGTTAGAATGGCGTGGCTTTGGACATTAAAGGAGCCACTCGGGAGCTGTACGAAACCGTTGGAAAACACATGGACTGAACAGAACTTGTACTAATCGTTTTAGGTTTAATTGGTAAAAAGGTCAGATATTTTTACTAAAAGGGAGGAGTTCGATCGTGGAGTTAGTCAAGGTACTGGAGGAGGCATCCTAGGGGTCTGCGAAGTAATGGTAACTCTGGTTAAGGTGGGGGCATGTATATTCTTAATTCTGAATTTCTTATGGGGTGACTCCAAACGCTTTACCCTTGGGTGAGTCTAATCTCTTTCCTAAAATTTTTATATATATATAAAAAATTGTCTTTCTCTAAAAAAGAAAAGTGCATATTTTTCCTTTTCTTTGGGGAAAATGACAGAAAAATAATTTTGAAATTACAAAATCTCAAATTGGATATTTTCTATAAAATGAATTGTGAGTTGTTTAGCAAATATTGTCATTACTTTATCGATTTTTGGTAACAAATTTGATTTGACATTTTACAATTTTAAAGTTTCTTTTTGTCATTTTCCCTATTTTTTCCCAATAAAAACAAAGCATATTTCTTCCTCTTATTTTTTATTTGATCAAAGGTTTGTGTCTTAAGGCATGGAGGGTAAAAGGTTTCCACAATCTCACCTATCTCAACAAGTACACTTTTTAGTATTCGAATTTGTATTCTAATTCTTACTGGGTGGACATCCCTTACCACCTCAACCAACAATTAATTAGTAAAATGTTTCATATTTCTACATGTTATGGATAACTATGTGGCAGTAGAGAAAATATTTTGCACAAAATTTTAAAGTTAAGACAGACAAGTGACAAACTCACAATATTATGAATATTCTATTTAGGATATTTTGACCTAAACATTGAGTCTATTTCCATCTGTTGGAATATTTTTTTAAACGAAACTGATTTACAATAATAATATTCTGATATAGCTGCAAGATTTGAATATTGTTAAACCGAGGTAGATCTCACACGGATATTTTTACATTCAGACGAACTTAAAAGTCACGATATATCGCCCTTAAGTAAACGGCTAAAACTCATTCCATTTGGAACAAGGCGGCAGGTTGGTGATAATGGCCGGCAGATGGCGTGGATGGATTCCAAACATATAGTGAATGTGAATATGAATATTGAGTGCGAACCACCCAATAATGCAACAGTGGGGACGTGACTCTTCATTATTGAGGGCTGAAGCATCAACACGTAGAAAGCTGGAATATTATTCCAACACTTATATTGTGTTTAGTTTTATATATGTTGGCCAATCATCCAAATCCATTATCAATTATCAGCTTCGTCCTCCACTTTGACTCACCATCCATTACTGTGCGCCCATAGATAAGACTATTGTTGATTAAAATAATATTAATGATGATTAACTATTTCTGTTGATTTTTTTTGAGATATACTTGGACATGTTAACAGTTTCCAAAAAACACCAGAAAAACTTAAAAAAAAAAAAATCAATTGAATTGATCATCCTAATATATTTTGCCTCAGCATGTATATATATGCTAGAGCAAGGACAGGAGATCTAGCTTTATCATCATCAGGTATGAAAAGTTTCTAATTATATGATAATCCCAATTGCAAATCCTGGTTGGTTTTGCTTTGCGAATCATAATTAAATCAATTTCATACATGATTCAACTAAAGCTCTGGCCAATCATGTGGGCTTGTGTCATTTGAAATCAGAAAACCTGCTTTCCAACGTACATCATATGCGTGATTATATTATATAATTAAACACACATCTTTATGAGATTTCAATATTCCTAATTAATGGAAACTAAAAAATCAGGACAAATAAAAAAGGAATAATTAAAGCTGGAGTTCTTTTTAGGAAGAATAAAATAATTAAAGTATGGAGATGGAGAATGAATTAAAATGGAATATAGCTAGGGCAGAGTAATAATCTATAGTTTTAAATATACAGCGCCGGCCACCCCACCCCAAAAAGAAAATAAAAAGAAATTATGTAATGCAAAGCACAAGCTTTCTGGGAAATGAACCAAAGTAGTAACTTTTATAAAAAAAATTGTATCAAGAATTACCAAAATAATGTAGTTGATGATGTCGCCTGACGCGACACCACCAATGGCGTCAGGGGGTCTGACGCTATTGAGTAGTGGCGTCAATAATTGACGCCACAACCATCAATAAGTGTCAATGATTATTGATGCCCATGTTGACGCCACTAGTGGTGTCAGACCGCCTGACGCCATTACTTAGTGGCGTCGGTCAAATGACATATTTGATTGCATTAGTTTGGTAAATCTTTTCCAAATTACTTTAATTAGGTACAATCTTTGTTAAAAGTTGCTATTTTGACGCTTTTCCTCAAGCTTTTTATTTCTCATCCGTCACATGCCGGAAGGAGATTCTCTCCTTATCCTTTCTTTTTTCCATCTTCCCTCATCAGCCTATTTGGATTGTTGATTGAGAAGAGGAGATAACAAATAAAGTAGTATTATATTGATTGGACGAATATGATTTAAAAATAATGAAGGATGATGAGAGAAATCCAATCCATCACATGCCTAGCCGGCCACTTCATTTTTTTATTTTTTTTTTTTAAAACGAAACCTTTATTCACTAGGTGAACAAATAGGAAGGGGAGTGTAGTTTCCCTCATGAAGCCCCACCTCCTGCTTGCTTAGTAGGTGGTGGTTGATCAATTATACAATTTTTTTTTTTTTTTCCAATAGCTAACTAATTAGTAAATAACATTTTTGTGAACATATGGCAAAAAAATGTTCAAAATGTAATCTAATGTCGTCAATAATGTCAGAAAATATCAATTCCCCCGTAAGTAGATTGATGGCCTCTAAATAGTCCGAATAAAAAGTTATATTCATCTACCCCTCGACTAATACAAATTGAAATAATTAAACATCCCTATTTTTTGTGCGTGATGAAAACGTAACTATATATTTGTGATGAAAAAGTATAAGCTACAAAGTATCTTAGTAATATACATACATCATGTAAAATGTAAGACACATTCCAAAGGTCGTTTTTTGTTTTAGTAATGATTTTTATATGGGAGCAATTAACAAGTTTATATATAATATGTCGGAAATCTGCTTGGATGAAGTAATTGCTGCTGTCTGAGTATGAAAGTCATTGCGTCTCTAAGCGCCTGTAGCTACATTTGGATGACTCCAAATCTAATTTTAGGATTAAGAACCCATTCATGGAAATCATTGCAAGCAAAATAAATTTTGATAGATAAGCTATGTTTTCCTTCCCTTGTTTTGTTGATCTTGAAGATCATGTCCCATTGAGCATTGTAGGTCTGTGGCAAAAGATGCCTCCCTCCACCCGATACTAGTTGGTTGTCGATTGTATCAGCAATTTCATTGAGATGCAGTAGTGCTTGC
This sequence comes from Acacia acuminata, assembly GCA_019022655.1. NCBI lineage: Eukaryota > Viridiplantae > Streptophyta > Magnoliopsida > Fabales > Fabaceae > Acacia > Acacia acuminata. The sequence goes on from JAFJYI010000015.1 coordinate 2,094,415, forward strand.
CTTAGCTTGCGCTGACTTGATCACCTGATGTGGAGATATCCCTGTACTGTATGACACATATTTCTGGCAAACCATAAAAATTATAGTAATTGAAAAGGCAAAAATGTTATAAAATTATTAGAATCATTGCGGTTTGACAGCCATGTTGTTATCCACTATTGTATAGGCTTGTCAGGGTGGGTGTCAAATCTACAATTGGCAAAATTAAGATCCCTATTAATTTAGCGGCAGTTGGAGGTCGCATTGCATTGTGAGCTTACAAGTGAGCCCACATGTCTAATTGAGCCTCGTTGTCTTGTAAAACTCCTCCACGTACATTATCCACCACTACAATCATATAAGACTGATCCATATCCATGGAATAAATTTATAAATCCTTATCCAAAAAAGCGCTAAAAAAAGCTATTGTTAGCATCAGGAATAATAACCCTCCCTCATCCTTCCTTTGGAAAAATCTTACAACAAGCTATCCAGATAGTCATAATCGATAATATTCAAATGTATAGAATTTTTTGTTTGGTCAATTATCACAAGTACATTGGTAAATTTAAGGAACTCTTCTACTCCCTCCGGTCCTAATTATAAGACAGTCTTAATTATAAGACAACATTCTAATTTTTGTCAATTTATTCCTAAAATACCCCTATTTTATTCTCTCAAGTGTATTTGATTTTTGGTGAGTATATGTATGTAGGTACGTAGATTCTTTCAATGAATGAAACTTTTAGAGATATATATATATATATATATGCGTGTGTGTAAATGTACGTATATGTGTGTTTGTGAGTGTGTGTGTGTTCCGAGCAAAAAAAAGTGAGTGTGTGTCTATGTGTATATACATATATGTATGTATGTATGTGTGTGTGTCTACACACAAATATATATAAACACACCCACGCACATATATGTGTGTTTGTGAGTGTGTGTGTATGTATATATATGTATGTGTCTACACACAAATATATATAGACACACACATAGATTTATGTGTGTGTTTTTTGTTTGGTCAATTATCACATATATGTATAAGTAAGATCATTACATGAAAATTTTGGTAAATTAGGAGTTATTAATTCATTTTTACTTATGTCATTTTAAATTTATATAAGGGCTTTTTAGGAAAATGAGTAAAATTAACTAATTTAACTTCTTTCCTTAATCCCCACAAAATCGGTTAAATATATCTTATAATTAGGATCGGAGGGAGTATATAATATGCTAGTCTTATAGTAGCTTGGTTCTCTTTTTAAACTAGCTAGGTTCAATGCCATGGAAAATCTAACTGGCAATTTAGAGAAATTTAAAATTTTGTTAAAAAAAAAAGCTATAATTAAAAGTATGCATAATTTTATTTTATTTTCTTTATTTTTATATTTGACACTTATTTTACATTGGGAGATCAACAGTTATTTGCATGCGTACACACTCGCCCCAATACACACTGTTCCATTAATATGATGAAGGTGCAGGAGTGCAATTCCAAATCATTAGGAAATTGTAAAATAAAGATGAAAAGTGAATAAGAATATATCAAAGAGAAAACTTGCAAATAGTCGCAATTTTTTTTAAAATTCTGGAATGGTGTGCGCGCACACACACACACTGTATCGGCAAGTTCCAAGCTAATGAAGACCATAGTAGAAGATGAGAGGATAAAGAGGATGGTATCGCATTCGTGGACAGTATGTGAAAATGATGAACACCAGTCATAAGCATTTGTATATGGAATAATCACCAGTCACCACCCACCCACTTGACGACACGATCCAAAATAAAAGCTTTTGGCAACTTCCCAACCATACAATGTGGGGCTAGCTAATGCAACAATCTCATCTTCATTCATGAATTTGACCTTATTCTTTCTTTGTTTCAGATGCCAATATTATCCATCGATCCTTCCAGGGGAGCCCATTTATTATTGAAGCTTAATTATAGCTATAACCACCCATATCTATATCATTGGGACCAGTAGATCTGATCCTCTTTGAACCATGCCTTACCCTAGAATGCCACGTATACCTCACTTGTCTTTAATCTTTTGACTTAGCTTCCTCTCAGATCTGCAGTTAATTCCCACCCATCCCTCACTTTGCCGAAAGTGTTTACAACGTGATTCTTCCTTTCTCATTAAAGTCCCATCTCTTTAGAAATGACAGACCAAGTGCGATCTGAGGAGAGTCAGATGCCAGGAATTGAACTCGTAACCTCATAATCATATAACTCCCCCTAAAGTCCCATATATATCTCTTTACCTGCAAAAAAAAAAGCCTTATACCTTACCCAAAAAGTAAAAGAAACTATCATCCTTCCACCCATCCCCCATATACCACAACTAGATCGATGCTTATCATCATATATCATCTTGCTCGCTGGTCGTCCCAAGTGGTCCTTTAGTAATTTATTTATTCAACTAAAATTTAGACCTAGCTACATGTTTTTCCTTTTTCTCTCTGCGCAAGTCGGTTGTTGACGCACAGGCACACTTGAAAGAATCATCAGCGTGCTCATTACAATATTCGTAATCCTCTTCCCCCTCCCCAAAACGGGTAAGTCTAGAAACACCCTCACATGCCTCTTCCTTCTTTGGAAAGCCTTCCATTTTCCCTTTGCTTTCCTCGCACCTCATCCCATCATTAGTCTTGAACTTATATCTAATCAATTAAGCTGTGACGATCTAAACAGTGATCACTACTAGGCCCTTAATTACATATATAGTAATCATCTCAAGATTTGTACAGCTTTGTGTGTGATGGGTTGGCTAGTTTTACTCAAACAATAATTGATGAGACTATAAGCTTCGTATCTAAAGCACAAGTAGCGAAAGATTTTGCAAGGTGTCAACTTGGCCAATCAAAGTGGTTCAGGCTTGCGTAGTAGTAAATTAAGTGAAGTATTATGAAAAATGGGAAATGAATCTAAGAGGCATGACGTCCCGCAAACCACGGACTTAGTGCAATAGATTCTAACATTAACGTCAATGACCTACTTTTGCATAAATAATATAGGTTTAAATTAAGATAAAGTAAAAGCATATATACTTTAAACGGCTGGGTGTGTGTGTTGATGATCACTAATTGGCTGATTAGCTCTTTAATTTATTAAAGGAAATAGGGGACCAGTCACTTTAATTTGGTTTCCATGCGTCGCCCTCCAATTCGATCTCTCAGCTCAATATCGCCAGAATTAATTACAAGGACGCCTTGCATATTCCTTTTAAGATGGAGAGGTCACTACATTATTAATAATGTTTTGATCTGTCACATTATTCTTGGTTTTGACAATTCACAGCAAGAACGAACCTTCCTTTTCTCATTCCCAATCCCTCCTTCGCCGTTCAACTTATTCCTTTTCGGATAAAATCGTTGTTGAAAATTCTGGAAGCCACTTACTACTCCTTCGGTTTTTAATATAAGTTATATTTATCTAAATTAATTAGATTATGAAAGTTAGTTAAATTAGTTAATATGATATGTATTTTCTAAATTATCTCAATCATCTCTCTTAATTTCTTCCTTCCTTGATTGTTGTATATTGAGGGAGTATCAATGGAAGTAAATGAAGAAAATAATTATGACAAATATGAAGAATATGTTTTATATTTAGGATCAAGATCCATTCCCAAATATGCGTTATATTAAATATAAGAGTGAATGCTTAATATACTGTATATATGGAAGCACATACAGTATCCTCATATATATATATATATATATATATATATTTCTAACACTCTAGAAACTCTCTAGGGCTCACGATGATCAGATCTTTTTCTATATCTTTACTAACATAAATTTCGTTACTCAAAAGGGGAAAAGCATAAACTGATCGATTAATTAGTTATTAGTTTTTCCCAGTAATTATTACATATGTTTTTTTTTTTATTTGAAGCCCAATTTAAGTAGTATTTAATCTTCGAAGAAGACATATATAAATATATATTCTGAGACATCCATGACAACATAATACGTAGTACATTTTATGAGAGAGCACAGGTGGAAATGAGAGTAAGCTAATTACAACTTAATCCCCAGCATTTTCACTTACCGCTTTAGTGCCCGAAAACTATTAACTTGATGCAAATTAATGGTTTCTATTCGCTTCTCTTTGCGGTGAATAAAAAAAAATTTGTTTCTATTAGCTAAATAGTTCCATACCATCCGAATTTGACTCACTTATGCCGTTTTCTAAAACATTTATGAGGTTCTCTACTCATCACTAATGATAGATAAAAATCAGAACCAATTTCAGTACATCATAAGAATGAGTACTAAGAGCTAATTATCAATACATACCGCTTAGATCTGATTTCGATGGATTATATTATTCTTTTTACCATTTTTTTGAAAAATTATCTTAATGTATACAAAGTCTAATGCAAAGATAATCTCTTAATTGCCAGTTTTTCAAAAAATAATTTTTTTATTTATTTAGATGATCATTTGAAAATATTAAATATGAATAATTAAAATCCTATTTGAACAGTGTAGATCTCACCTAATTGATTACCTCTTGGTGCTCATATAGCGCTAAGCATTGAAATTGGGTCCATAAAAATCAATCTATATTAATTTGTTGTAATGGTCTTTGCAAAACGTTGAGATGGGTCAAGTCAGGCATTTAAGGGGATCAATTCAGTGTTCATCATAATGATAAGGACTGAAAGCTCTTTATCATTGCAGAGCGTTCACATCTGATTTAGATGGTTTAGATATGATTTTTTTTACTATTATTTGTTTCAAAAACAATTATTTTAACTCGTAAAAAATTAAATATAAAATAAAGATAATATCTTAATTGTCGGTTTTCAAAAAATGATTTTTCAATTAAAAAATCATTAGCTAAAAATATTAAATGCAAACCATTAAGATTTTATTTGAATGGTATAGATCTCACTATAATGAATAGAACTCGTCTGTTCGTTTGGATGGGCTTTTAAAAAAAGTGTGTATGTGTGTATGTTTTTTTTTTTTTTTTTTTTTTTTTTTTTTTTGCATTGTTTATTTTTTAGGCTCCAAATTGAAGCTTAAAAAAAAACAAAAGTTTGGCTTTTTTGTTTGACTTTTGCTTTTTTTTAAAAGCTATCATATAAACATATAAATTAATTTAAAAAAACTTTTTTGGTTTAACAAAGTGCTTTTTTTTTTTAATTAAAAAAAGCCTATCCAAACGGGCTGCTGATGAGTAGGTTAATTAGTATGTGGCAGCAAATTTCGGATGTTATATGTTTAAATAGAGTAATGAACGGACAGTTAATAATACAAATTTACGGGTTGGATTTCTCAAATGAATTTGACCAAAACAAAGGAGCGTGTTGAGATTGTATTTTCTATCAATTGAAGAGACCATTGTCCATTTGTCCGAACGAAGCCAGAGAATAAAATTTGACAATGGTGATTGAGGGGGAAACAAGGAAAAAGAACTCCCAGATAGAGATGCCTTGGGTAACATCAAACAAGGATAAGTTTGTGGTTTATTGCATTATGGGTATAGATGAAAATATATAAAGATAAAATAATGAATGTGTTTCCACACTTTTCTTTTGGTTTGTGCCTTCTCTTTTTCCCCTGGTGCAAAATGCTTAAAATAATATGGAATGACCAATGAGATAAACCCCACATAAATTCCTTCCAAACGTGATGATAGCAAACTGTAACTGGGGCTACCTCTATATAAACCCCACCATCCTCATGTCCTCTTCGCACAGCAACATTCTATGCAATTGTTCCATACAAATGCAACACACACACACACACACACACACACATATATATTGGGTTTAAGGGATTGAAGAAGGGGCTTATTACCTTCCCCAAATTAATCCCTTAACTCTTTTTCTGCTGAAATGATTTAAATGGAGCTATGTCAGTGCAGATGGATCCATGAGCTTTATTAGCTGCAAAATGGTGAGACTTTGAAGAATAAGGGAAGTGACAGAAGAGAGTGAGCACACATGGTACTTTCTTGCATGGTTTATGCTTGAAACTATGCGTGCTCACTCTCTCTCTGTCACACCACCACCTCTCTCTCTCTCTCTCTCTCTCTCTCTCTATCTATCTATCAATCTCTATTCCTATAGCCCTAACCCTAAGTTGCTGCACATGATATACGCTGGATATATGTGAGATTTATTGTATATACTCGACGTAAGATGGTATAATAACTAATTACACCATATGGGGCTTATCATAGTTGTGTGTGTTTTCGCTGTTAATCTTAATAATTAGGTTCTAATCCAGGGAGATTTACTGATGTATATATATAGAAGAATGTTTAATTTCTGATCCAGGGAGATTTACCGCGCAGGACCTAAATAAGTGCCAGTCTGTTGATCCAATAAGAGGTTGATCGATCTATTACTGTAATTGATGAAGTTTGAGGTTTGATCTAATATGTTCTCGCTGATCACCCATATAGCTTACAATTCATCTTTAACTTTTGAATATGTGCAGTCATGTCATGTCAGATACATACATATGAATCTTTATTTTATTAATATTGGTGTTAATTACTATTTGAGTTTCACGCCTTGAGGTAGAGAAGAACAAATTGATCACAGTGGTGGGCTGTATAGTTAGTTTTCTTACTGCTGCTTCACTGTTAATTTCCATAATTAAGATTTCATTATTATTACTTTATAGGATAAAGATCATGATGATGATCTGGTGGCCAAAGTTGAATATAAATATATAACCAATATAATATTCGGTTTCACTGGAAACAGCAAAGAGACAAATATATGAAGGGTCTTAATTTCTGGGGCAAGCTAGCCATGGCGGATATATATATATGTAATTATATATTCTTCTTCTTGCTTCTGATTGGATCTATCTTCATCCCTATATTTGTGGCTTGTTCGACTGAGACAGAAAGCTTCATTAATAATGGTGGAACCACAAGGCCTGTTCTTCATCTTTTTGCCCGTGTTGTCTCATGTCCGTCACGTTGTGTTGTTCCTCTTTAAAATTAGTGAAAGTTAAAGCATGTTAATTAAAGGCTTATTAAGCTTTTACAACGAGTCAGTCTTGACAGATATACATATGGATTTTGACTTCTTTACTTTCATTGATATAATTAATTCTCATTAATTTACGCCAAATACAGCTCCACCCACAGAAGAAAAAAAATTACTTTTAAATGTTGTTCATTTCATCAAAATCAATCAAGCAAAAGCTCCGTTTTATTTATAATATATATTTCCCTCGATTTCCCAGCTCCAAACATATAAAACAAAAACATCAGTACTAGTATTGCATAATAAGATATAGCAACATGCATGTCGTGAGATCATTTCTGCAGTAGTTTTTACTCCTATTTGTTTAATTAGTTCATAAAGAGGCAAATTGCTCTACCTTTCAGCATTCTCCAAAACACAAAGAATTCGTCTCCATCTAACCCCATCTTTTGATAAATACTTGTCTGAGTTTTTTAATCTTAAATATAAGGCTTCAATTTCAATCCATACTTTATCTATTATATATTCATTATTTTTATCCACACTAATTAACTAATGTATAACCTAATATATAACCAGATTCAATCTTAGCATTCATTATATTTGATGAGCACTGTAATCTCTGAACCATTCAAATGTAATTTGGATGGTCCAATTTAATCTTTTTTACTTTTTTTTTTTTTTTTTTTTTTTTTTTTGAAAACTTATTTTAGTGTATATAGAATATAAAATAATGATAATCTAATGTCACATGTATTAGCATTTTAGGGAGATAATGCCATTTATTACAATTGAGTAATTTATCTGGTTTTCATAATCTAACTAGAGTAATTGAGCATAGCTTATATGTAAATGAGTGGGGTTATATTTTTTGACTACCTTTTTTAAGGCTTGTATTTTAATGCTGTTCAACAATTATAGTGGATCCCATGCATTTACACATAGTTCAAGATAAAGTCATACTAAATTACATGATAAATGCTTCTTACATGTTACATTGATAAAAACTTAACTAATTATAAATATTTTTTGCATTACTACATTTATAATTGCAATATTTCCTACGTTATGTTGATTATACACGTGTACTTATGTAATAGAGGAGCTAGGTGTCAATTGCCCAAAATGCCAAATGAATTAAAATTAACTTAACATTTAATAGTATTGCGTGAATATAAATGGGATGAATATTTTAGAAAACTCTTGGTATGTTTGGATCTAGGGGGAAAAACTTCCCAAAATGGTAATTTTTTTTTTATAACTATTTTTGGGATTTTCCCTCATAGTATTCTTGCCCTCTAATTTTCTCTCCCTCCAAACATAGGTTGTTCATTTAATTGATAGAACTTGTTATAAATATAATTTTCTTAACTGTTGATATTTATTTATTTATACTCTAGCACCTTATTTAAATTTTAAGAAATAATTTTATAATTTATTTGAAGTATAATATAATATTTTAACCTTTTAATAGTGGATGTCAGTAGTTACTTAATTTTTATAAAACTTGACATGAAATAATGAGTTATTATTTCTTATCTAATCGTTAAATGAGCACAAAATCATATCATCACAATTAAATTATTAATTAGATGAATGTCAATTTCCCCCTTTTATACGTTAATATAGGTTTTGGAAGCATATTACGCTTCAGCTTTGCCATTTGAATTAGCCATGGGAATGCAGCTAGCTAGAGGAGGTGTCAATTTTATCATCTATAAAACACAATTACTTACATCCATACATTATTATCTTTTTGACCTTCCATGCAGAGATTATTGGTGAGATGTAAATTGTATGGATATTTCAGAAAAACGTTACCTTTTTTCTAACTCAGGAAAAAAATAATGTACTTGAATCATATGATACCGTATACAAGTCGGAATTCATATCCTAAAATTGGAGAAATATTGAAAAATTTATTCCTCCCATCCTAAATTTAATCTATCCAAGAGAAGGGGAGCAACATGCTTTCCCTCCAAATCCCTCATAACAATCGCAGTCTTAGGATGTTGGATATAACTTGAAGAATAGTTCAAATGCTGGTTGCCCTTCAAATGTTCGGAAAACTGGACTTAACTGGCTGATTCAGACTGAAAATTGGTGGATCATGACCATCATTCCTTAAAGAGAGGCCTCTGTAAATCCTTTTGATCGCATCCTGTCTGTACATGGTTACACAAGAAAGGCAAAATTTTCTTACTAATTAAATGCTGACTCATACCTCTCGCTGTTGGAAATGTAACCTCGTGATGGTTCAAGTTGTTGCTCTGATTCAATTCTCTTAGATTTCTTGATTTTCTACTTTGTGGGGGGACAGGATTGGAGAACCGAGAGCATCATCATGCAGATGCTCCTAACTCAAAATGCAAACTAGCAATTAGCAAGGATTTGAAATAGCAGGACGAGTTTGAAGGAAACTAGAATAACCACAGATTGCCAGCTGTAAAGAAGCAGAGTCTTGTGTCTTCTAGTGAGTTCTAGTGTATACGTAGGTGTAACAACTTTACTAACAGATTTACAATAGATTGCCAGCTGTACTCAACTTAACAACTATTATTCAACACTATAATGTAATATACTGTATGCTAATATTCCCTATACTACGTGTGTTGTTGATTACAGCAAACATTCAACCGATCACGGAATGGTAAAAACATAGCTTTGCCCAGAGGTTTAGTGAGTACATCTGCAACTTGATCGTGAGAGGGTACGTATCCAATCTTCAGTTGACCTGTAGCAACTTTCTCCCTAAGAAAGTGAATATCAATTTCGACATGATTGGTTTTGGAGTGCAAAACCGGATTGGATGCAAGAGCAATGGCTCCTGAATTATCACACCACACGATGGGAACTTGGAGAAGAGGGACATGCATCTCTTGAAGTAATCTGACTACCCATACTACATCAGATGAGGCCTCAGCTAAACTCCTATACTTTGCTTTTGTGGCTGACCGAGAGACAACTGGTTGGCATTTTGAAACCCAAATAACAGGATTAGTTCCAACATATGTACAGTAGCCACTAACCGATCGTCTATCTTCCTTATTTGACGCCCAATCAGAATCTGCAAAACCTTGAACAAATATGTGAGATAAGGAACGAATATGAAGTCCATAGTCAACAGTGCCGACAAGATACCTAAGAATTCGTTTGACACCAAGACAATGAGAATCTCGTGGATCCTGTAAGTATCTACTCAACCGATTAACAAAGAATGAGATTTCTGGTCTAGTATAGCATAGATATTGGAGTTTTCCAAGTACACTTCGATATAGCTTGGCATTGAAAAATTGATTGCCATCTGTGGAAGAAAGTTGTAGATTTGTTGCCATTGGTGTAGGACAAGGTTTGGCATAAAGAAAATTAACCTCTTGAAGTAGGGATAGAATATATTTACGTTGAGACATTAAGATACCAGAAGCAGTAGGTTAAAATTCAATACCTAGAAAATATGACAAAGGACCAAGATCTTTCAAGGAAAAAAGATCACCCATATATGTGATAAGTCACTGTACCTCAGCATTGTTAGATCCAGTGACAACAATATCATCCACATAAAGAATCAGATAGATAACATCCTGTTTGTTTTTCTTGATGAAGAGACAAGGGTCAGATTTAGAGGCAACAAAACCCAGAGAATGGAGGGCCAACTGTAACTTTTGAAACCAAGCACGAGGGGCTTGCTTGAGGCCATAAATGGCCTTATTTAACTTACAAACCAAGGGCCTGCCATCATTAGAAAAACCAAGTGGAAATCCTGGTGGGGCTGCCATGTATACTTCTTATGCAAGATCACCATTTAGGAAGACATTGTTGAAATCTAGCTGCCTTAAGGTTCAGTTAAAACTGACAGCTACAGTGAGTAAAATGCAAATGGTGGCTGACTTAACAACGGGGCTGAAAGTGTCATTGTAATCTATACTAGCAGCTTGTGAGAAACCTTTTGCTACTAATCTGGACTTCCTTTTGGCTAAAGACCCATAAGCATTGGTTTTTGTTTTCCAAATCCACTTACACCCAATTGGTTGACGATGATTGGGTAAAGGAACAACAGTCCAAGTCTGAAATTTTTGTAGTGCATTGTAATCATCAAGAGTGGCCTATTTCCAATCAGGATCAACAAGCGCTTCATCTATGGTGTTAGGTGGAAGTAAGGAAGAAGACACAGAATACACTTTAGGCTTGTAAATACTAGCCTTGCTTCTAGTAGTCATAGGGTGGCGATTACAAGAGGTGGGATGAGATGATAGAACAGAGGGATTAGATGAGGGAGATATATTTGTGGTATTTGAGGGAGAAGACAATGTGGGTACTTGCTGTGTTGAGGAAGGGGAAGCAGTGGTAGATGACATACCAGTAGGTTGGTTAGATCGAAGAATGAAGGTAGGTGGTATGAGGGAGTGAGATTGAATGGATGAAATAGTTGTGGATGAAATATTTGGTGAAGGATTAACTGAGGTTCGAACAGAATACTGAGAACCAGTAGGATGGAATTTTGTTTCATCAAAGATGACATGCCGTGAAATATATATCCTCCCTGTGGACATATTAATACACTTGTAACCTTGATATTGAGAGCTATAACCCAAAAATGTGCAAGCAAATGATCTAAATTCCAATTTATGTGTATTATAAGGCCTAGTGTAAGGAAAACAAATGCAGCCAAAAACCTTCAGAATAGAGTATTGAGGTTTAACTCCATGAAGCTTTTCATAAGGAGTCATGTAAATCCAGTGCTTTAGATGGCAACCGATTAAGAAGAAATACAGCAGTGGCAAAGGCATCTTTCCAGTAAAACATAGACATAGATGCATGAGCTAACAATGTCAAACCAATCTCAACTATTGAACGGTGACGTCGTTCCACTAGTCCATTCTGTTCTAAAGTGTAAGGACAAGAAAAACGATGTTCTATGCCACGACCAGCAAGGTAAGACTTAAAAGCTAGGAATTCGCCACCATTATCCGATTGAACCTGTTGTATTTTTGCTTGGTATTTATTTTCAACAAAGAGTTGAATTTTTTTGAATTTTGAGAGAGCATCAGATTTCTTATGAAGGAAATAAATCCAGGTAAAGTGACTGTAAGCATCAACAAGTGCCAGATAAAAAATTGAACCAAAAGACTAAATGGGGGCTGGACCCCAAACATCCATGATTATTAATTGGAGAGGTCTGTGATATACAATAGTTGAAGGACTAAAAGGAAGCTTATGACTCTTTCCATACTGACAAGCAGAACACAGACTCTTATTTTGTAAAGCAGTAAATGAGATGTCATTACATTTGAGGACATTTTTAATAGTGTCAAACGAAGGATGTCCTGAACGTTGATGCCAAACATGTATAGAACTAGTTGAAGAGTGTAACCTTGAGGCTGCTTGTAGGTAAGAGATGTAGAGTTAGGACTCTTTGAAACAAAACGAGAACCAGGGGAACCATTGAGTAAAGCATTTTTGAATGAGCCAAAGTTATCAGCAGATGAGGTCAGACTAGAAGTGACACGTGCCAGTAATGGATACATGCCGTTTCTTTCAATGCCAGACATAAGGTGTTTTCTAGTTCTCAGGTCCTTATATCACATCGGTGAGGAAAAAATTCAACGGAAACATTATTGTCACATGTAAACTAAGCAATAGATAGTAATTTTTTTTTTCATTTTAGGCACATAAAGAACTTTATTTAAAGAGAACTGAGAGGTAATGTTGGTAAGAAAATTTTTACCAATAGACTGAATGGGAGACAATTCACTAGTTCCAACCTGAACAGTGTCGGTACCATCACGAACTGAAGCAGGTGTAAAGCAAGAATCATCATGTGTGATGTGTGCTGTAGCACCAGAATCAGGATATTACGCAGGATCATTGACATTATTTGGTTTAACAAGGAAAGCTTGTGCCAGGAGGAGGAGGAGGAGGAGGATCTGCTTTTGAAATTTCTGTAGAGGATGGAGGTGCATATGTGATTGAGTATTTGAGGGAACATTTGATTTCGAAGAGGCATCTGAGGCATATGAGTCAGTAGGAACCGAATAGTATTCAAATGGTGAATAAATCTCAGGTATACCATAGCCATAATCAACAACATAGTTAGTGTGAGCCTCTAGCAAATTTCCATAAGCGTTGGGATGCTTATACCAATAATAGCACCTATCTTCTAGGTGTCCAGTCTTGCGACAGATTTGACACATAAACCTCATATTGTTGAAACGACCACGACCACGCCCACCACGCCCACGACCTCCACGAGAAAAATTAGGAGGACTGACGGTGGTCTTATGACTCGATACCATGTAGGAAACCAAAATAACCAGAGAATACAAAAGAGGAAATGGATCTGTATATTGATGATTAGAGTTGTATATGCCTAAGGATAGATATAGACTGAATACATAGAGTAAAGAAGCAGAGTCTTGTGTCTTCTAGTGAGTTCTAGTGTACACGTGGGTGTAACAACTTTACTAACAGATATACAATAAATTGCCAGCTGTACTCAACTTAACAACTATTATTCAACACTATACTATAATACACTATATGCTAATAGAGTTACTTCACATTCTACTAATTGCTTTCCCTTTCGAATCAGTGCAGGTTCCTTGTTATATTTACTGCTTCCACTGGAAGCAATCAATTCCCTTGCGGCTGCAAACAAAGGCAATATGGCTTCAGGAATATATGTCACATCCGTCCCCACAATGACATCAAAGCCTGTATCACTCACTTCCTAGCAGAAACCATCAAGCAGATACCGCCACAGCCACACCCGAGCTCCAAGACCCACTTTCGTTCAACAATATCGGGATTTTCTGCCATGATGGAAGCCATCAACCGAGTTGATTCCCATAGCATCAACCCTGTTGATTTGCAGGTATGTTGGTTCTCCTTTGATAGCACATTGATCCGAAAATTCCACCCTCTAGGGTTTACCTCAATAATCTAACATGAAAAATTTAAAGAGTGCTAAGAACCATGTGAGCATATTAGGAATACCGCACTGACAACTAGGCTTATATTAATTAAATAGAGCCAACGGGAAATCTATATTTAGACGAGGACAGAGAAAAAATTGCTATCTTAACTAAAAACTCAAGAAAAATCTCTACTAGATATGCTTTTAATTCCGAAGGGTATTTTATTTGCTGAGTGACAATTTTTCTGATAAGACTTAGGAGAAATGACAAACACATAGCAAAAGGTAGAACCTCGAAACTTACACCCATACCTCATTCTCACTTGAAGGTGAGACTCCAAACATATCAACTGCCAAGCCCTCAGACAAGTAAATGGCAGAGTCATTCACAAGCCTCTTTATGTTATCTTCCTTGACTTCCTCAGAATCAAGAAAATTGGCATTTGGTTCTGCTTCTTTACCATAGGTGACAGGGATTACATAGCAAATTGTATTTTGATTTATAGGAATCCCTGATTTGTAGGGATTAGGGATAATTTTCATTAATAGTCATTATGAGCCATTACTATTGAGGCTTTCTTATCTTGTATATATATATATGTAACGTTTGTATATGAATAGCAGACACAACATTCATTCTTTCCATTTTGTCAAGTCACATGGTATCAGAGCTCAGGTTGTGTCTCTCTATTTTTTTTTTCAACACACATTTTTTAGGTTTTTCCCCTCTCTTTTTTCCCTTGTTTTCTTGATAGCTATTCTCTCGATTTTTCTCTAGTTTTTCTTCATTCTCTCGAGACCTATTTTCTTGATTGCTCCAGTTTTTCCTCATTTTCTTAAGATATATTCTCTCGATTGCTCCAGTTTTTTTCGAGACCTATTCTTTCTTTTGCTCTAGTTTTTCCTCATTCTCTCGATTTCTCCGTCCATCGCGATCTTTTTTTTTTTTACTTCCACTCAGTGAGAGGTTTGATTTAGTCCAATATGAGACCAGTTTATGTTTCATTTGTTGCGGCTTCTACTTTGATTTGGTACTCTTTGTTGTTGTTGGTAAATTATTACATCAGCCTTTGTTGTTCGAGTTCCAGGCTATGGATCATTATTTTCTTGAAGATGAGTTGCTGCATGTGCGAGCTACTTCCAGCCAAGTTGATTCATCTTCTACCTGTTCGGTCTATGGCGATCAACCCGTAGACATATTCATAAAGCCACTTCATCCTACTCGGTTTCATGAACTCAAGTCCAAGTGGGCATCCATACTCGCCTTGCGCGGGGGGGGTGGGGTAACAAGGATTACACAACAAATTGTATTTTGATTTATAAGAATCCCTCATTTGTAGGGATTAGGGATAATCTTCATTAATAGTCATTATGAGCCATTACTATCGAGGCTCTCTTATCTTGTATATATATATTTAACGTTTGTATATGAATAGCAGACACAACATTTATTCTTTCCATTTTGTCAAATCACAATAGGAAGAGTTAGAATATTCTGAGATCCGGAATACGGCTTGCACCCAACACCTAAACCAAGGAAAAGGGAAGATGAACAGGAAAATAGAGTTATTGCAGTCACTATTTAAGATGAATAGGAAAGGACTTTTATTCCTAAACAGTAGATAGTGGGAGACGAATTAAATGGAGATGTCAAACATCAGTTGTTGAAAAAATGGATCAATCAAACTTTAATGGTCAAACAATCACCCAACCAAGGAAAAGATATTATCAAAATGTATTAAGTTGACGAGAGACCACATAAAATTATATTAGAAGTGGACATATTGACTGAATTTAATGTCAACATGTTTTAAATTTTTTCTTTTTTTTGAGAGGTACAGGCAAGTCGAAGCTTGAGAGAATGAGATAGGGGCTAGACCATGAAGATCTAACCCACAATATAACTAACTAGAAAGAAAACTAGTAATGACAAGCCAACTGGTCCTTCAGAACCATATCTAGGTATCCTCTGGGAATTGTTGGAACTAGAACCACGCCAATATGAGGAGAAGCGTCATGGCCCTGCTTGGCCATATAGTCAGCACATGAGTTGTTGTTCCTCAGAGTATATAGTGGAGCTCCACATTGCAGTCTCTGAAGAGAAGGTCTCTAGTCTCCCCAATGATGCCTCTAAGCGGATGATCAGTTTAGGAATTCCTCATAAGGGTGTTGATGGCATCAAGAGAATCAGAATAGAGAAGGATTCTCTGAAAACCAATCTGATGGCCCATTTTCAAACCCAACATGTTTTAATTTAGTACAAATCAAAGAACAGTAAATATTGAGTGGAATTGTCAAATTGTCTCACCTTAGTCTAACCACAGGTAAAAATACTCAAAGGAAATTTCATGTAGTTCATATGAACTATAATGAGAAAGCAAATTTAAATTCTTCAAGCCATCACAGTGAATTATCTATCAAGAGAAAAACATCTAGACAGCCATTTTGAGGGCTTGTAAATTCTCCAGCAGAGGACTTGAATGGGAATGCAGAAATTGAACCTGGGCAAGGTCTCCAGCAGCATAGTTTCGAAACAGCACATAACCACTTGGCTGAACACAGGGAAAATGAGAATGAATTCATAGCCCAAAACAGGTTATCATGAAAGATGAATGAAAACTTAAATTCTTTTATTATAAGCGCATAGAAAATCAGATTCAAATTTTTTCCTTATCGCGTACTCTAAAAGAATCAAAGTTCAACAGTTCACCTAATGAGAGGAGAATTTATGTCACCTAAATAAAGGGCTTAATTCTCAATTAGGTCATAGTGGCATCAACTCTGGACTTTAGTGCAGTTGAGTTCTAAGACTCAGATTAATTGAACCCAATGATTTGGTAGGACACTATTGCTTTAAAGACCCACTCAAGGTCTCAAATCCATCCACTGTTCAACTCAAAAGCCTATAATTCTGATTCCCTATTTGATTCTTTTCACTCTTGTCTTTTCAAACTCAGGCAATTCGCATAAAATATAGGGCAGAGTAATAATCTATAGTTTTAAATATACAGCGCCGGCCACCACCCCACCCCAAAAAGAAAATAAAAAGAAATTGTAATGCAAAGCACAAACTTTCTATTTCTCATCGATAGAATGCCTAGCCGGCCGCTTCATTTTTTTTTTCCTTAAAAAAAAAAACCTTTATTCACCAGGTGAACAAATAGGAAGGGGATCGAGTCTAGTTTCCCTCATGAAGCCCCACCTCTTGCTTGCTTAGTAGGTGGTGGTTGATCAATTATATAATTATTATTTTTATAGTTAACTAATTAGTAAATAACATTTTTTTGTGAACATATATGGCAAAAAAATGTTCAAACGCCCATGAACATGCATGTAACCTAATGTCGTCAATAATGTCACAAAATGGGCGATTATTATGAATTCCCGCAGTAAGTAGATTAATGGCCATTAAATTGTTCGAATATTTATTGGATGAAGTACTTGTTACTGTCTGAGGATGAAAATCATTGCATTTCTAAGTTCCAGTAGTTGCATTTGGAGGATCCCAAGTCTAATTTTAGGATTAAGAACCCATTCATGGAAATCATGGCGAGAAAAATAGATTTTGATAGATACGCTACGTTGTCATCCCCTTGTTTTGTTGATCTTGAAGAAGACGTCCCAATTGAGCATTATAGGTCCGCAACAAAAGATGCCCCCTGCATATGGTGCTAGTTGGTCGTCGATTGCATGTATTGGCGGTTTGATGATGTTGTTGTAATAATTGAGATGTTACTGTGTTCGCCCTAGCTTGGGGCGTCTTGATCACATTCTGTGGAGATAACCTCGTACATGCATGCATGACACACTTTATTTTTGGCAAACCACAAAGATTATATGAATTGAAAAGGTAAAAATGTCATAAAATTACCAAAATTCTTGTGGTTGGATAGCCATATATGTGATTATCCACTGTTGTGTCAAGTAGCTAGGTTCAATTAATAAAACTCTTCTATATGATGTGCTAGTCTCATAGTAGCTAGGTTCAATGCCATGGAAAATCTAACTGGCAATTTAGAGAAATATGAAAAATGCTATAATTAAAAGTATGCATAATTAAATTTATTTTCTTTACTTTTATATCTGACACTTATTTTACATCGGGAGATCAAAAGTTATTTGCATGCGTACACACACGCCCCAATACGTACTGTTCCAGCAATATGATGAAGGTGTAGGACTACAATTCCAAATCATTAGGAAATTGTAAAATTAAGATGAAAAGTGAATAAGAATATATCAAAGAGAAAACTTGCAAACCGTGACAATTTAAAAAAAAATCTGGAATGGTGCATATATATGTATGTATATATATGACACACAAACACACACACACATATATACATATACATATATGTTATAAGGGTAAAGGATTTCTCCAGTCACTGGAGATAAGTTATCTTTAGTGACATCTAAAACTATGTCGTTTTGGATTAATGAAGGGTATTTTCGTAATTTTACACAATTAATTAATTCACCTAAAATTACAAATACACCATTCGTTAATTCAAAACGACGTATTTAAGGTCATTTGGAAATATCTTATTTCCATTGACTGGAGAAATACTTTTTTATATATATATTTATATATTGTCTCGGCGAGTTCCAAGAGAAAGACAATAGTAGAAGATGTGAGAGGATAAAGACGATGGTATCGCATTCGTGCACAGTATGTGAAAATGAACTTCACCAGTCATGAGCATCTCTATATATGGAATAATCACCAGTCACCAGTCACCACCCACCCACTTGAAGACACGATCCAAAATAAAAGCTTTTGGAAACTCCCCAACCATATGATGTGGGGCTAGCTAATGCAACATTCTCACGTCCATTCATAAATTTGACCTTATTCTTCTTTCTTTGTTTCAAATGCCATTATTATCCATCAATCCTTCCAGGCTTTTCCATTTATTATTGAAGCTTAATTATAGCTATAACCACCCATATATATCTATATATCGTTGGGACCAGTGTATCTGATCCTCTTTGAACCATGCCTCACCCTAGAATGCCACGTATATCTCCCTTGTCTTTAATCTTTTGACTTAGCTTCCTCTCAGATCTGCAGCAAATTCCCACCCATCCCTCACTTGGCCGAAAGTGTTTGCAACGTGCTTCTTCCTTTCTCACTAAAGTCCCATCTCTTTAAAAATGACGGTGCAGTGCATAAAGCTCCTATCAAGTAAAATTTGAGAAGAGTCTGATGTACGCCGCTGTTTTCAGAATTTGAACTCATAACCTCATGATCATGATCATATGACAACAATCTTTACTGTTTGCTCCAAGACTCACCCTCTAGAGTCCCATATCTCTTTATCTGCCAAAAAAATAAATAGCTTATACCTTAACCCAAAAGTAAAAGAAACATATCATCCTTCCCCCCACCCCCAAGGAAAAAACTAGATCGATGCTTATCATCATATATCATGTTGCTCGCTGGTCGTCCCAAGTGGTCCTTTAATAATTTATTTATTCAACTAAAATTTAGACCTAGCTACATGTTTTTCCTTTTTCTCTCTGCCAATTAAAGTCGGTTGTTGACACACAGGCACACTTGAAAGAATCATCAGCGTGCTCATTACAATATTCGTAATCCTCTTCCCCTCCCCCAAAACGGGTAAGTCTAGAAACACCCTCACATGCCTCTTCCTTCTTTGGAAAGCCTTCCATCTTCCCTTTGCTTCCTTGCATCTCATCCCATCATTAGTTTTGAACTTATATGTAATCAATTAAGCTGTGACGATCTAAACAGTGATCAATACTGGTCCCTTAATTACATATATAGTAATCACCTCAAGATTTGTCCAGCTATGTGTGTGATGGGGTTGGCTAGTTTTACTCAAACAATAATTGATGAGGCTATAATCTTCGTATCTAAAGCACAAGTAGGGAAAGATTTTGCAAGGTGTCAACTTGGCCAATCAAAGTGGTTCAGGCTTGAGTAGTAGAAAAGTAAGTGAAGTATTATGAAAAATGGGAAATGAATATAAGAGGCATGACGTCCCGCAAACCACGGACTTATTGCAATAGATTCGAACATTAACGTCAATGACCTACTTTTGCATCAATAATATAGGTTTAAATTAAGATAAAGTAAAAGCATATATACTTTAAACGGCTGGGTGTGTGTGTTGATGATCACTAGCTAATTGGCTGATTAGCTTTTTAATTTATTAAAGGAAATAGGGGACCAGCCACTTTGGCATCCATGCCTCGCCCTCCAATTCGATCTCTTAGCTCAATCCCTCCTTCGTCGTTCAACTTATTCCTTTTCGAATAAAATCATTGATGAAAATGCTGCAAACCACTTGGTACTTCCCTTTGTCCTTAATATAAGATATATTTACCTAATTTAATTATATTGAGGAAGTTTGTTAAATTATTTAATGTAATATGTATTTTCTAACACATCTCAATCATCTCTTTTGATTTCCTCTACTTCTTGATTATTGTGTGTTGATGGAGTATTAATAGAGGTAAATTAAGAAAAGAATGAAAAATATGTCTTATATGTAAAACCAAGATCTATTCCCCCAAATATGTCCAATATTAAGTACATTAAGTACAAGAGAAAATACTTAATATACTGTATATATATAAGCACATACAGTATCCAGTATCCTCATATGTATGTATGTCTCTGTGTGTGTGTGTCAGTTTCTAACACTTTAGAAACTCTCTAGGGCTCATGACGATCAAACTTTTATCTATATCTTTATTAACGTAAAGATATAGATAAAAACATTAAACTGATGTATTAATTAGTTCTTAATTTTCTCCAATAATTATTATATGTTCGTTTTGATTTGAAGACCTATTTAAGTAGTATTTAATCTTCGAAGAAGACATATATATATTCTGAGACATCAATGACAACATAATACGTACTACTCCCTCCGGTTCTAATTATAAGACAACATTTGGGAGTTGGTTTTAGTCCTAATTATAGGACAACATTCTAATTTTTGTCAATTTCTTTCTAAAATACCCCTATTTTATTTTCTCAAGTATATTTGGTTTTTGGTGAATATATGTATGTGGATGCATAGAAGCCTACAGTCAGTGAAACTTTTAGATATATATATATATATGTGTGTGTGTGTGTGTCTATGTGTATGTGTCTACACACAAAATGTGTACATATATATGTATGTATACACATATATGTGTGTGTACATATATGTATGTGATGTGTGTGCGCGCCTGTGTGTACATATATATGTACTTGTATACATATGTGTTTGTATGTGTGGGTATATACATACACATATATGTGTGTGTGCGTGTAGATATATGTACACACACACACATATATATATATATGCATATATATTTATATGTATACATATATACACACACATATATGTATATATGACAAGACAATTATTTCAATTATATAGTGTGTAAAAAGAAAAATTATAGGTTGGAGAGGTATATGGTAAGAGTTGTTGATTCACTTTTACTTATGTCATTTTAAATTTATATAAGGGCATTTTAGGAAAATGAGTAAAATTAACTAATTTAACTTTTTTCCTTAATCTCCCCAAAATCGATTAAATATGTCTTATAATTAGGATTAGAGGGAGTATATTTTATGAGAGCGCACAATGGAAATGAGAGTAAGCTAATTACAACTTAATCCCCAGCATTTTCACTTACAGCTGTAGTACCCGAAAACTATTAGCTTGATGCAAATTAGTACTACCTCGAGTCCTAATTATAGGAACACTTTTGTAGTACAATTTGCATTACAAAAACATTCCTATAATTAAGACCGGAGGAAGTAGTTTCTATTCTCTTCTCTTTCCGGTGTATAAAAAAATAGTTTCTATTCGCTAAATATTTCCATATAACCATCCGACTTAGACTAATTAACTTACGCCGTTTTCTAAAACATTTATGAGGTTCTCTATCACAACCAATTTCAGTGCTTATCGAGCTAATCATCGATACATGCGATTTAGATATGATTTCGATGGATAGGATGATTTTTTTTTTACTTTGTCTTTTCCCCTAAAAAAATTATCTTAATGTGTGTAGAATATAATATAAAGATAATATCTAAACTGTTAGTTTTTCAAAAAATAGGTTTTTTTTTAAAAAAAAAAATTAAATCATCATTTAAAAATATTAAATTTGAATCATTAAAATCCTATTTGAACAGTTTAGATCTCACCTCATTGATTAGCTCTTGATGCTCAAATTTTGATGAGCACTAAAATTGGTTCCATGAAAATCAATATACATTAATTTGTTGTATATGGTCTTTGCAAAACGATGAGATTGATCAAGTCAGGCATTCAAGGAAATCAGTTTCAATGCCCATCATAATGCTTATCACAATGATGAACACCGAGAAGTTTTTTATCATTAAATACTATTCAGATCTCGATTTAGATGGTTTAGATCTTTTTCTTTTAAGTTTTAATTTTTTTCAAAAAAGTTATTTTAAAGTATATAAAATATAAAATGAAGATAATATCTTCATTGTCGGTTTCCAAAAAAGATTTTTCAATTAAAAAATCATTAGTTGAAAATCTTAAATTTTGGCCGTTAAAATTTCATTTGAATGGTATAGATCCCTTACTACAATGAATAGCACTCAGTGCTTACTATTGCTATGAGCACTGAAATTGGTTTGGGCATTCAAGGGCCATATAAGTTTTTAATGTGCCGATGAGTGGGTTAATTAATATGTAGCAGCAAATTTCGGATGTTGTATATATCTACTTATATATATGTTGAAATATAGTAATGATCGGACAGTTAATAATACATATTTATGGGTTGAATTTCTCAAATGAATCTGGCCAAAACAAAAGAGCGTGTTGAGATTGTACTTTCCATCAATTGAAGAGACCATTGTCCATTTGTTCGAACGAGGCAAGAGAATAAAATTTGACAGTGGTGATTGAAAGGAAAAAGAACTCCCAGATAGAGATGCCTTGGGTAACATCAAATAAGGATAAGTTTGTGGTTTATTGCATTATGGGTATAGATGGTGATATATAAAGATAAAATAATGAACAGATGTTTCCATACTTTTCTTTTGGTTTGTGCCTTCTCTTTTTTCTCTGGTGCAAAATGCTTAAAATAATGTGGAATGACCAATGAGATAAACCCCATATATTCCTTCCAAACGTGATGATAGCAAACTGTCACTGGGGCTACCGCTATATAAACCCCACCATCCTCTTGTCCTCTTCGCACAGCAACATTCTATGCAATTGTTACATACAAATGCAACATATATATATATATATATATATATATATATATATATTGGGTTTAAGGGATTGAACAAGGGGCTTATTATCTTCCCCAAATTAATCCCATAACTCTTTTTCTGCTGAAAAATTGGAGCTATATATGTTAGTGCAGTTGGATCCATGAGCTTTATTAGCCTCAAAATGGTGAGACTTTGAAGGGTAAGGGAAGTGACAGAAGAGAGTGAGCACACATGGTAATTTCTTGCATGGTTTATGCTTGAAACTATGCGTGCTCACCCTCTCTCTGTCCCACCACCACCTCCTCTCTCTCTCTCTCACTCTCTCTATCTATCTATCTCTATTCCCATAGCCCTAACCCTGACGTTGCTGCACATGGTATACGTTGGATATATGTGAGATTTATTGTATATACTCCTTGTACGGGGCTTATCATAGTTGTGTGTGTTTTCGCTGTTAATCTTAATAATTAGGTTCTTCTTACTGTTTCTTGATTGATATAGAAGAATGTTTATTTTCTAATCCAGGGAGATTTAATGTGCAGGACCTAAATAAGTGCCAGTCTGTTGATCCAATAAAAGGTTGATCGATATCTTACTGTATTGGTGAAGTTTGAAGTTTGATCCTATGTGTTCTTGCTGATCACTCATATAGCTTACATTTCATCTTTAACTTTTGAATATGTGCAGTCATGTCATGTCAGATACATACATATGAATCTTTATTTTATTAATATTGGTGTTAATTACTACTGCCTCTATTTCTAAATATAAGACATATTTTATAGTTTAATTTACACTATAAACTATGTTCAAATTTAGGACCAGAGGAGTATTTGAGTTTCACGCGTTGAGGTAGAGAAGAACAAATTGATCACAAGGGTGGGCTGTATAGTTTGTTTTCTTACTGCTGCTTCACTGTTAATTTCCATAATTAAGATTTGATTATTATTACTTTATAGGATAAAGCTGATGATGATTTAGTGGCCAAAATTGAATATAATCAATATTCGCTTTCACTGGAGACAGAAAAGAGACAAATATATGAAGGGTCATAATTTCTGGGGCAAGCTAGCCATGGCGGATATATATATGTAATTATATATTCTTCTTCTTGCTTCTGATTGGATCTATCTTCATCCCTATATTTGTGGCTTGTTCGACTGAGACAGAAAGCTTCATTAATAATGGTGGAACCACAAGGCCTGTTCTTCATCTTTTTCTTCGTGTTGTATCATGTCCGTCATGTTGTGTTGTTCCTCTTTAAGATTAGTGAAAGTTAAAGCGTGTTAATTAAAGGCTTAAGCTTTTACAATGAGTCAGTCTTGACAGATACATATGGATTTTGACTTCTTTTACTTTCATTATTGATATAATTAATTCTCATTGATTTACACCAAATACAGCTCCACGCACAGAAGAAAAGTATTACTTACTTTAATTTATTTTAAATGTTGTTCATTTCATCAAAATCAATCAAGCGAAAGTTCCGTTCATTTATAATAAGATATAGCAACATGCAAGTCAATCTCAAGCCCGTAATCTTTAAATTGACAGAGTAATTTTGCATGTCATGAGATCATTTCTGCGGTAGTTTTTACTCCTATTTGTTTAATTAGTTCATAAAGAGGCAAATTGCTCTACCTTTCAGCATTCTCCACAAAACACAAAGAATTCATCTCCATCAAACCTCATCTTTTGATAAATACTTGTCTGATTTTTTTTTTTAATCTTAAATATAAGGCTTTAATCCATACTTTATCTATCATATATTTATTATTTTTCTTCAAACTAATTGCTTAATGTATAAACTGATATATAACTAGATTCAATCTCAGTTTGATGAGTGCTGTAATCTCTGAACCATTCAAATTTAATTTGGATGGTCCAATCTAATCTTTTTTATTTATTATATTTTTTTGGTAAAAATATTTTAATGTATATAGAATATAAAATAATGATAATCTAATATCACATGTATTAGTATTTTAGGGAGATAAGGTCATTTATTATAAATAAGTAATTCATCTGATTTTCATAACCTAACCAGAGTAATTGATCACGAGTAGCTCATATGTTAATGAGTGCGGCTATATTTTTTGACCACATTTTTTAAGGCTCGTATTTTAATGCTGTTCAACAATTACAGTGGATCCCACGCATTTACACATAGTTGAAGATAAAGTCATACTACTTGCATGATATATGCTTCTTAATTACATGTTACATTGATAAAAACTTAACTAATTATAAACATTTTTTGCATTACCACATTTATAATTGCAATATTTCCTACGTTATGGTGATTAGATTGATAAATGTGTACTTATATGACAGAGAAGCTAGGTGTCAATTGCCCAAAATGCCAAATGAATTAAAATTAACTTAACATTTAATGGTATTGCATGAATATAAATGGGATGAACATTTTAGAAAACTCTTGATTTGTTTGGATCGAGAGAGAAAATAGAAGGGGAGGGAATACCAAGAATAATAACTTCCCAAAATGGGAAAATAATTTACTATTTTTAGGAATTTTCCCCTATAGTATTCTTTCCCTCATAATTTTTTTTCTCTATCAAAACATAGGACAATCATTCAATTGATGGAATTTGTTATAAATATAATTTTCTTAATTGTTGATATTTATTTAGGGAAAATTCCATATAAAGACGGTTGAAATAGGAAAATCCTATATTAGGTTGGTAAACTCAACAAATCTTAAATTAGGTCAATACCCCGATTTAGAATATTTAAATGTTGGTTATTTTCCAATAATACCTCTAACCCACTGTTTAAAGAAAAAAAGAAAAGGGAAAGCCAGAAGTGGATGTCATACACATGCATCGGCCATAGCCATCCAGATCCCCTACTCCGGTGTCCTTCGACTTCTTGAGGATCTTGTTAGAGCTGTTGCGCAAACCTGGACCTCGAAACAATCGGTGCAAATGAATATGCATTCACTTTCGATAATGCTGCGTTTGGAGTCGGTGATGAACTACAAGAAAAAAGCGAAGAGGAGAAACACAACCACCAGTTGAACCAAAAGCAGCTATGGAATTCTAGGGATTTCCAAGACAATGTCCTCAGGATAAAACATCTTAATTCTTAACAGTAATCTGGGGAAATAGTAATTTCGATAGCAAATTTATGAAGAGAGTGAGAGAAGAGTACATGTCTCCAATTTTGTTTTTTTTTGTTTTTAATAACTAAAGGATATAGAGGTAATTTAGCCCAAATTTTAAATCCCTAACTAGGTCACATAACCTAATTAATAATTTGTTAAGTTTAGTAACCAAAATTAAAATTTTGGTAATTTAAACGTCTTTATAAGGGATTTTCCCATTTATTTATTTATACTCTAACAACCTTATTTTAATTTTAACAAATAATTTTATAATTTATTTGAAATATAATTTTTTAACTTTTTAATAGTGCATGTTAGTAGTTATAAAAGTTAACATGAAATAATGAGTTATTTCTAATCTAATCGTTAAATGAGGGGAAACAAATATCATCACAATTAAATATTAATTAGATGGATGTCAATTTCCCCCTTTTACGTTAATATAGGTTTTGAAGTATATTGTACTTCACCTTTGCCATATGAATTAGCCATGGGTATGCAGCGAGAGAAGTGTCCATTTTATCATCTGTAAAACGGAATTACTTATCATGCATACATTATCAAAACACAATTATTATTGGTGAGATGGAAATTGTATGGTTATTTCAGAAAAATATTACTTTTTTCTTGCTCAGGAAAAAATAAATGTACTTGAATCATATAATACCGTATACATGTTGGATTTCATATCCTCAAATTGGAGAAATATTGAAAAATTTATTCTTCCCATCTTAAATTTAATCTATCCAAATAAGAGAAGGGGAGCAAAATCAATTCCCTCCAAATCCCTCATACCAAACGCAGTCTTAGAATGTTGGGTACAGCTTGAAGAATAGTTTTAAATGCTGGTTGCCCTTCAAATGTTCGGAAATCTGGACTTGATTGGGCGATTCAGACTGAAAATTGATGGACCACCATTCTTTAAAGAGAGGCCGCCGTAAATCATTTTGATCACATCCTGTCTGGACATGGGTACTCAAGAAAGGCAAAATTTTCTTACTAAATACTGACTCATACCTCTCGCTGTTGGAAATGTAACCTTGTGATGCTTCAAGTTGTTGCTCTGGTTCAATTCTCTCAGATTTTTTGCTTTTCTACTTTGTGGGGAACAGGAGAACCGAGAGCATCATGATGCGTATGCTCCTAACTCAAATGCAAACTAGCAAAGATTTGAAATAGCAGGACGAGTTGCTTCACATTCCACTAACTGCTTGCCCTTTCGAATTTCTTTTGCTTTTCGGTTTGCGCAAAAGAGAATGTTGTTTGATCACTTGCTTCTTGGATTGAGCTACCTTTATCAAAAGATGAAATCAGCAACACACGCTCGCGCTGACCTTTCTGATCAAAGGGAAAGAATGGCTCTTGAATTGAAATAAATAATCCACAGCCACGGTATCGTGTTTGGACTCACTTTTGACTGGGTTGACTTGTTGGGTCAGCTGGTTTCTTGATCTCATATTTTTTCTTGTTATCAGGTTTTTGTTATATTTCTTTTGCGTTGGGCTTATGTTTTGTATTGAGCCCCAAAAAAACATAAGAGTAAAGTTGATCCTTTAATTAAAGAAAAATGTGCCTCTGTATGCATTTTCAGATAGTTCACACACACAGGGTGCTATAACTTGCAAATACGACAACCGAATGTAGTCCACACAGTTGCTGCGAAAAATAAAATTAAAAAAAGTAACGACAATGTAGGTTGACGAATAATTCTGCTCTGCAGGCCAGCTTCTGTCCTTCAGATCCCTTTGCCATTAGTGAGCAGTGGCGGCGGAAGATTAGACGCGACATTTTTGGCAAGGAGTTCAAGAGCAAAAGCATCTCCATCAGTGGCGACTACAAGGCGAGCGTATCTGGCAGAAACCATCGAGCAGATACCGCTACTGGCGCCACAGCCACACCCGAGCTCCAAGACCCGCTTCCTTTCAACAAATTCGGGATGTTCTGCCAGGATGGAAGCCATCAACCGAGCTGATTCTCATAAAATCAACCCTGTTGATTTGCAGGTATGTTGGTGCCCCTTTACGTTATCTTCCTTGACTTCCTCAGAATCAAGACAATTGGCATTTGGTTCTGCTTCTTTACCATAGGGAGAGTTAGAATTGTCTGAGCTCCGGAATACGGCTTGCACCCAACGCCTAAACCAATAAAAAGGAAGATGAACAGGAAAAGAGTAACTGCGGTCACTATTTAAGATGAAAAGGAAAGGATTTTTTGTGTGTAAAACAGAAGAATTAAATTACAACTCTACACTGGAAAGCAGAAGTTCAGGCAAGCAAAAATAACCAATCTTTTATTTTGTTAAATTACTACAAAAAAAAAAAAAAAAAAAAAAAAAAAAAAAAAAAAAAAAAAAAAAAAAAGCAGAATGAATAGAAGGAATAGACACGTTACCGATTCATCACCAACTCCCTTGAGCGGTTCTCCACTTGTTTGCAACACACACCAAGTTCTTCAACATCAAAACCATTTTCTTTGAATAAATTTGTCAAAAACTCATTTGAAAAATAGTAAGCACGCTGAAACAAGAGGAATATTACATTCAAAAATAAAAAAGAGCTTCAAATGTTAACTAAAGTACAACATAACATCGCAAAAATTGATTACTTTCAGTGCCGTCACCTCTAACGTAGAAATTATCGCTAATCTTTTGATCCTTGCCAGAGAATCTTTCCTATAGAATGGAACAAATGGAGATATCAAACATCAGTTGTTGAAAAAAAGCATCAATCAAACTTTGATGGTCAAACAGTCACCCAACCAAGGAAAAGATGTTATCAAAATGGTATTAAGGTGACGAGAGACCATATAAAGCATTTAGTGTAAGACTCGTAGCAATTAGAAGTGGACATATCGCCTGAATTTAATGTCAACATGTTTTAATTTAGTACAAATCAAAGAACAATGAACATTGAGTGGGATTGTCAAATTGTCTCACCTTAGTCTAACCACAGGTAAGAATACTCAAAGGAAATTTCATGTAGTTCATATGAACTACAATGAGGAAGCAAATTTAAATTATTCTAGCCGTCACAGTGAATTATCTATCAAAAGAAAAACATCTAGATAACCATTTTGAGGGTTTGTAAATTCTCTAGCAGAAGACTTAAATAGGAATGCAGAAATTCAACCTGAGCAAGGTCTCTAGTAGCATAGTCTCGAAACAGCACATAACCACTTGGCGGAACACAAGGAAAATGGGAATAAATTCATAGCCCAAAACAAGTTATCATGAACGGTGAATGAAAACACAACCTATTGAGAGCAGAGACGGAGCCAGGATTTGGAGTTAATGGGTGCACAATTAGTTAGGGGTTTGAGGGCAGCGCCCCCGAAATTTTTTTTTTAAGGAAAGTTTTAAATGTATTAAGATTGTATCGTTGACATTTTCTGGAAGGAAAAAAGTTTGACAAGATTAAAGAACATGTTGCAACCTATAAGAAATCAAAGAATGAAGAATTATAATAACTCGGAAGGTGGGCAAGCAAACCAAAATGTCTGGCTTGTCTTCAATTCATCATAAACGAAAATCACAAGGTGGGGTATTACCTTCGATATTCATTTACATCAGCCTTCATCCGCTTAGCCTTGAGTCCGCATCAACCTCCAAAAAGATTCAAGAGGATAAAGTTATTTCTTGAAGCAAATCAATCCGCAAAAGAAAGCGAAAATGAAGCCGTGTCATGCCAATATTCAATATAAATAAGACTTATTATTATGCTTTCACCATAGAGCAAAGGAATAAGAGAAGGATAGTTACAAACCTAAGCACTCCAACTTCAAAGATGCCCGAAAAAAGGCTATCCACTAGAAAGCACGGCACTTTCAATAGGTTCAACATCAAACACCTACATAAAGGAGGAAGGAAAACAATGAGAACACAAATGCATTTACATAGAAAAATAATAATCAAGAATCAACTAACCTTTACATCAAGGATTACAAAATCATTCTTCGATTCTTCATTCCTTGAAAATATTCCATTATATCCTCATCATCAATCGTATCAAATATATCACGTTCAACAAAAGTTAACATGCATGAGTTAAACCAATCATCATTTATCTGATTGCGCAAGTTATTCGTAACAAAAGTCACTGCAGAAAAAACCCGCTCAACACTAGCAGTTGCTACCGGTAGAACGAGTGCCAACTTTATCAACAAATAGACTAGTGGATAAACAATATCCTTTCTCTTCTCAACCATCTTCAAAGCAAGGTCAGAAATTGTTTGCAAATTGACAAAATCGAGAATCAGCCCTCACATCAACAATAAAATTATCGAGACTTGAAGATTTAAAAGGAATATCTGCAAGTTCATCAAACTCGAAGGATAGAATCTAGCAAACTCAATCAACTTTTCATTGTTAAAATTAGCAAATGAATCACGAGGATCAAGACAACTCAAACACTCAATCAACTTCATATTGACGTTATCAAATCGATCATTCAACTCTTGAACCTAAGTATCTATCATCGTATTAAATAACTCCACCTTAAAGTAGTGGAGGAATGTGAATGATTCCAATCTCCGTCTCCATCTCCCTTTAGGACAATAAACATCATTCATATTTGGAATGTCAATATCATATTTATTGGCAAAAATATTTGTTTCTTGAAGCAATTTATCAAAACCATTATCCCTCACCTCTTGTAAACGAGACTTGACTACCCTCACTAAACCAATTGCATTTAAAAGATCTTGATCTTTTATTTGCAGTGCTTGTGACAACTCAAAAGAAATCCCCAAGATCAATTTCATAAGATGCAACAAGAATGCAAATTCAAAATCCTCCATGGCATACAAAATGGAACTTGCATCGGTTCTTGCAACATCATTTTTCGGATCGTCTTCAATAACTTTCATCAAGGAAATGACTGCAGAAAATAATGAAATAACACTTGTAACCGTACCAAAATGGGAACCCCAATGAGTGTCTCCTGTGTCGCTTTAAGGTTGTCTCTTGATTTAAACCTTTTCCAGTTGGTATTTCACCACTAGCAATTCTTTCAACTATTAGCCGACATCGATTCATTTGAAGAATTTCCTTCCGCTTGCATGAACCCCCCACAACGGTAGTCATCTTTTGAAGCATGTCAAAAAATTCTTGATTCTTCTGTGTCGTTTTGCAACCTTCACAAGTGCCAATTGTAACCGATGAGCAAAACAATGAATGTAGAATACGGATGTGTTGTCGCCAAAATCAAACTCTTAAGCCCT
The DNA here is from genome assembly GCA_019022655.1 of Acacia acuminata. NCBI lineage: Eukaryota > Viridiplantae > Streptophyta > Magnoliopsida > Fabales > Fabaceae > Acacia > Acacia acuminata. The sequence continues at coordinate 2,125,853 of JAFJYI010000015.1, forward strand.
TTGAATTCACCCCGCATATTACTAGCACCATCATAGCCTTGCCCGCGACATTTAGACAAACTTAAACCCAGTTTAGAAAATAGGCCATCAATCGCTGCTTTTAGTGATTGTGCAGTCGTATTTGAGACATGAATTATGCCAATAAAACGTTCAACAATGAACCCTTTTTTGTTAACATACCGAAGTACAACCGCCATTTGTTCTTTAATTGCAACATCACAAGCTTCATCAACTAGCAAGGAAAAGTAATCATCATCGAGATCACTAATTATTGCTTTAATCAAATCAAGCACAAGCTTGGGAAAGATCTTTTTGAATCATTGGTGAAGTCAATTTGTTATTATCGGGGGCATTTTCCAAGACCACATCACTCATCTCTTTATTTGGCTTAGAATAAAACTTTAGAAGTTCAAGGAATAAACCTTGATGATTTGAACTTGGGGATTCATCACGTCCTCGAAAAGGCTCACCATTGCGTAGTAGGAATCTAACACAATCTAAAGAAGTTTTCAACCGAATACGATAATCAATTTTTTGTTGGTCAAAAATATTTGACAAGGCAACATCAATATGTTGCTTTTGCTTCATCAAATCTTGACCAGCTTGATAACATCTATTATGAACACTCTTATGATCTCCAATATGAACTTTGATTCTATCCTTCTTATGCCAACTTTTGAACCCCACACCGACAAATGCTTCCCGTCGAACCACTACCTCCAACCTCCATATCAAATAGATAACAATACAAGCAAAAACATGCATTTTTTGATACACTATACTCCAACCAGGAACCAAATTCCTCATACCACTTAGGATTGAATCTACACATTTTTCCATACACATCCGTTTGAGGGAATGGTTTAAGAATTGGTTGAGTTGGCCCCTTGAGCAAATAAGCTCTCCGAATATCCTCTCTTTCTATAGGATTTGATGTCATTGAATAAATTGAAGGTCTTTTTCCTGGATCCGCTTCAAGATTTTCTACATTAACTTTTGCTTGAGGTGGTAATTGAAATTGAGATGCTAGTGGTGGTTGGGAGGATTCTTGGACTGTTAGAATTGAAATACTGTTTGAAAGTTCCTCACTTTGAGATTCAGGTTCTATATTTGTGGGTTTTAGACGTTTGAAATAAGATTGTATCGTTGACATTTTCTGGAAGAAAAAAAATTTGACAAGATTAGGGAATATGTTGCAAAGTTAACTAAACACCTATAATGAATGTGAGGAGGCAGGTGTTAGTGGAAGGAAAAAAATTTGAGTTGGATTTAAGAAAATGAGAGAAGTGGGGTTAGAAGTTTTTAACTAACTTTTCTTACTCTTTTATCTTAGTTCTTCCTTTTATTAAAATTTTGTAAACCCACTTCTCCAATTTTCTTAAATCCAACTCATAAAAATTTCCCTCCCCTCCAAATCCCTCATACCAAACACACCCTTAAAGATGAGAAAAGGAATGGCAAGTTAGAAATACTTGCCTCATTTATCTCGGTTTTGTAAGAAGGAAAAAGAGAAAATAGAAGACACTTATGTATACATTTTCACATTAAAGTAATAAGATACGTATAATAAATTTTAATTTTTTAATAAAATGGCATCAAAAAGTTATATTCTCTCATATAAAAAAATCTCCGAAACCAGCTGCAATGACAAGAGAGGTAAAACTCACGGCCCACATCTCATTTCTATCCCATTCCCCACATAATCATTCAACTAAATAGCAGAGTCACTACTCACTCCTTCCTTCACCAACTACCCTTCCTATTGCCCCAATTCCCTAGAACCAAAATGTTAGTCTAAAGTCAAGATTTTCATTTTAAGAGAAAATTACCATTTTTAAACATAAATCAACTTTTAAATCAGCCGCCTCATGAAGCACTCAAACCGATAGGATTTACAACTCAAGAATAATAAAAAGAGAGAAAATATGAGAAAGGCGACAAAGGGAACTTCATGTAACATTTTAAAATTGAGTAAAGGTTGCATGGTTTGAGATACAACCAATGTGGGACCTATATAGTCTAATTAAACTAATAACATGAGAAAACTAATAATATTCTAAAAACAATAATAGAAAATGTTCCCACAAACTTATTCATTACAAGAAATCTCACAAAGTAAGAATAAAGCAATGTATGGGCATTAACTTCTATAAGAACAATTATCAAATACCCTGTATGATACACTAGCAGCATATAGACAATGGATAAGGTCCATACAATGCATACTACCAATACATGAAAAGGTACAACGAGGCAAACAAATCCCCAAAAAAAACAGCTCAAATTAATTGAAAATATAAATTCTTACCAAATATTTTAATCCGTTGAGAATAAAACTTTTAGTGTTTTTTAGGTGATCTAAAACACGACCAGGTGTCCCAACCTGCAAGAGATTAACAATTATGAATGCAAACACCACCTAAAGCTAAAAGAAGTTATTTGCATACCACACTAACACCTGCCTCCTCACATTCACTAATATTCTAAGAAATTGGGGTTTATAACTCCTCTCGGGAAGATTATAAGCTATATAGTTTACTTAGTAAATATTCTACCTAATTAACCAAAGATAACAGAACCAATGACAATAACTATTACTCTTCAACATTCATCTTATGCCTAGCAGAAACATGATAGCATTACGGAGGAGGAAATGACATGTCATGACATATTGACAATTTAAGGTACTTTTTAGTGATTAAATTACTTATACAAGACTGCATGCGAGTAATTTTCCAAAGAAAAGAAAAAAATTGCTTGCTTTGACATGTATGACTAGCTTGACATTATTAATTAACATCCGATTACAGATTCTAAAGGGAAGGTTTCAAAGGTTTGAGCATGTATATTGCCAATGTTAGGGCCTTTACGATATTCCATTGCATACTAGACTTGATGTTGTACGTGTCATTAAATGTCTAGGTATTATGACTTTTAGTTCAGAGAATTTGGATTCGGCATGTGAAAGAAGTTAAAATCTGAAAACTTCTGAATAAGAAAATGGCAAAGATAAATGATGTGTAATGAGAAAAGTATTAAACCTTACCATCTTGATCACGTAAAACGCCAACCCGTAAGCTAAACAAGAGAAAGCAACATCCCGTCGAAAAAACTTACCTATTTGCTCAAACAATTTCCTTCAATTGGTGTGAGAAAATTGTCGGTGTGGGGTTCCAGCAAGAACCTACAACTCATACCACAAAATTCCAAAATCAGAACAGGACTAAAATGGATTCGGTGCTCCATGATTAACAATGCCAAATTTTCTTAAAGACACAGATTGAAAACCCTAACCTCTGTGGAAGAAAGGCGACATAATTTATGGGGGGATCGAAACGGAGAGGCCGCAGGGGGATCTAGAAGCACCGATGGTGGACGAGAGGCCGAGATTGGAGAGCAATTGATGGCGCCATGGCGGGATCTAGAACGGAGAGGGGGATCCGGAACTCGGAAGTGCCGACGAGAGCGGAGACGGAGAGTGATCGACGAGCCGACTAGCCGAGAACGGAGTGAGAGAACGAGAGCGGAGACGGAGAGTGATCGATTCGAATGGGGCAAGAAAAATGATGGAGAGACTGAGAGAACGGAGATGAAATGGGGAAATGTCGAATGGGGCAAAAAAATGACGGGACGGACGATGAAATGGGGAAAGGGAAAAGGGGAAAGGGAAAAAAAGAGAAAAAAAGAAAAGAAGGAGAGGACGAGATGGAGGATCGAACCGGCGACCTTAAGGTGGATATATGAAGTCTTAACCAACTATTCTAGCCATACATATTGTTATTAAATTCTCTCAATTTTTATATTTTTTTTTTATGGGTTCGCTTACCCCCATTGGCACAAGTGTAGCTCCGTCCCTGATTGAGAGTAATAAGTTTCTTACCTTGATAACCTTTCTAATGTTCTGCATTACTTGATGCATCTTTTCTGGTGGTACTGCAGATGACATAAATATCTGCTTAACATGTCAGGTACTAAAACAACTAAGTTATAGTTTATTAAAATTAAAGCACAACACTATAGAACCAACCAATAACAGAAAATGCAATCCCAAGTCACTCTCCTATAGCTTTAAATACCATGATAATAATATCAACTGAAGATGGAGAAATCTGCTTGCACAGGTTATCAGCTGTCAAATGAAGACAAAAGCACTAACACGTGACTCATCGAACTCTTTATGTGCGTGCAATAAGCAAAATGGGTTCGTTCTTGTGACATCTACATGATCAGTAATACAAATTCAATCCTGTTAAACCTAGAAAAAGTGGATCTTTTTTATCATGATATAAATTACTAAAGCTAGTTTCAATGAAATAAACTCCCAAAACGAACTTCCACTGAAAAATACCATATACTGCATACGTATACCCTATGAGTATAAAACTATAACAACTACAACATAAGACCACGAAATGTTGTGTGTCAAATGCATGTGTGGTTACAAGACATGGTTGCTGTTATGGACTCAAATATGAGGCCCATCCAAGGTGTGGCCCAACAAGAGGCAACAAAACCCTAACCCTAAGGTACCCTCTATAAATAGATGGTAAACCCTAAGGTACACATCTTCTATACTCTCCCTCATTTACAATACTGCCTACATTGTGCACACACCCCACTCCCTTAGGCGAAAGCCTTCATATTTGTGCACAGTGATCTCCTATCCTTTTAGGTATCTCATCCATCGATGCCTAGGAGAAAGCTATTTGATCCAACACACTTGTGTTCTTCGACAGAACAGTTGCACTGATAAATTGAATCAAAGAGCCTAGCCGGCCAAACTAGTTATACATGCATGCATAAATGTGGTTTATGATCAGAAACATTTTATGAAAGAAAAATTTCCTTCCTTGGCCAGCTCAATAGCCCGTGGTGAGAAATCACATGCATAAACAAAAGCATCTGGGGATGACGCAATCACAGGAAATATAGTAGGGATGGGACTCTTCACTATTGAGGGCTGAAGCGCCAACACGTAGAAAGCTGGAATATTATTCCAACAGTTTTTGTGTGTTTAGTTTTATATATATCTATTGGCCAATAATCCAAATCCATTATCAATTATCAGCTTCGTCCTCCACTTTGACTCACCATCCATTCCTGTGCGCCCATAGAAAAGACTTTTGTTGATAAAAATAATGATGATTAACTATTTCTGTAGATGTTTTTTTTAGCCATCATAAATCCTTGCCCATATTAACAGTTTCCAAAAAAAACACCAGGAAAAAAAAATCAATTGAATTGATCCCCATTTATATTTTGCCTCAGCATGTATGCAAGCAAGGACAGGGGATCCAGCTTTATCATCATCAGTGGATGAAAAGTTTCTAATTATATGATAATCCCAATTGAAAATCCTGGTTCATGATGAGGAGACAATGATAGTTGCTTTGCAAATTATAATTAAATCAATTTCATACATGATTCAACTAAAGCTCTGGCCAATCATGTGTGCTTGTGTCATTTGAAATCAGAAAACCTGCTTTCCAACGTACTACATCATATGCGTGATTATATTATATAATTAAAGACACATCTTTGTGAGATTTCAGTATTCCTAATTAATGGCAATTAAAATGGCAGGACAAATAAAAAAGGAATAAAGTTGGAGTTCTTTTAGGAAGAATAAAACAATTAAAGTATGGAGATCGAGAATGAATTAAGATGGAATATAGGGAGAGTAATAATCTAGTGTTTTATTAAATATACAGCGCCGGCCACCCCACCCCAAAAAAGAAAATAAAAAGAAATAATGCAAAGCACGAGCTTTCTATTTCTCATCACATACCTGGCTGGCCGCTTCATTATTTATTTATTTTTTTTAAAAAGAAAAAAACTAAACCTTTATTCACTAGGTGAACAAATAGGGAGGGGAGTCTAGTTTTCCTCATGAAGCCCACCTCTTGCTTAGTTAGTGGGTGGTGGTTGATCAATTATACAATTATTTTTTTATATAGCTAACTAATTAGTAAATAAAATTTTTTGTGTGAACATATGTCAAAAAAATGTTCAAACACCCATGAACATGCATGTAACCTAATGTCGTGAATAATGTCTCAAAACAGGTGATTATTATCAATTCCCCCTTTAAGTGGATTTGACGGCCGCCAAATAGTCCGAATACAAAGTTATATTCATGTACGAGGACCAATACAAATTGAAACCATTAAAGATCACTTCTTCTTTTTTTTGGATCAAAACGTAATTATATATTCATGATGAAAAAGTATAAGCTACAAATTAAAGTAAATATCTAAGTAATATAAATATAATGTAAAAGGTAAGACAAATTCTAAAAGACATTTTTTTGTTTAGTGACGATTTTTATATGGGAGCACTTAACAAGTTTAAGTACAATGTATCGAAAATCTGTTTGGATGAAGTACTTGTTGTTGCTTGAGAATGAAAGTCATTGCATCTCTAAGTGCTTGTAGTTGCATTTGGAAGACTCCAAGTCTAATTTTAGGATTAAGAACCCATTCCTGGAAATCTTTGCGAGCAAAACAAATTTTGATAGATAAGCTACATTGTCCTGCACTTGTTTTGTTGATCTTGAAGAAGATGTCCCATTGAGCATTGTAGGTCTGTGGCACAAGATGCCTGCCTGGCTCCACCCGATACTAGTTGGTTGACCATTGTATCGGCAATTTGATGATATTGTTGTAATAATTGAGATGTAGCAGTGCTTACCCTAGCTTGTGCCGGCATGATCACTTGTTATAGAGATATCCTTGTACCTGCATGAAACACCTTATTTATGGCAAACCATAAAAATTCTAGTAATTGAAAAGACAAAAATGTCATACAATTAGTAGAATCTTTGTGGTTTGACAGCCATATATGTTGTTATCCACTGTTGTATGAGCTTGTCAGGGCTGGTGTCAAGTCAAGAACCGACAAAAGATCCCTATTAGTTTAGTGGCGGTTGGAGGTAGTATTGCATTGTGAGCTTACAAGTGAGCCCACATATCTAATTGAGCTTCGTTGTCTTGTAAAACTCCTCCACGTACGCTATCCCCCACTACCATCATACAACACTGATTCATATCCATGGATAAATTTATAAATTCTTCTCCAAACAGGAATAACCCTCCCTATCCTTCCTTAATTAGGAAAAATCTTATAACAAGCTAGCCAGATAGTCATAATAAATAAAATTCAAATGTAGAGAATTTTTTGTTTGGTCAATTATCACAAGTACATTCGCAGTTTATAAATTTAAGGAACTCTTCTCTCTAATAATATGCTAGTCTTATAGTAGGTAGGGTCTCTTTTTAAACTAGCTAGGTTCAATGCCATGGAAAATCTAACTGGTAATTTAGAGAAATTTAAAAATTTTGTAAAAAAAGATGCTATAATTAAATTTTATTTTCTTTACTTTTATACCTGACGCTTATTTTACATTGGGAGATCAAAAGTTATTTGCATGCGTACACACACGCGCGCCCCAAGACACACTTCTATTAATATGATGAAGGTGTAGGAGTAAAAATCCAAATCATTAGGAAATTGTAAAATTAAGGCCTTGTTTGTTACAGGAGAAAGAAAGGGAAGATTTTAAAGTTCACATATAGGGTTTGGTACACATAAGAGCCGGCAAGCAAGTTCCGGAGAGTGTTGATCTTCTCATGTTTAAGGCCGATCTTTCACATGTTGGTGATATATGATCTTTCCTCCTACAAAATTCTCATTAAGTCCTTTTATCTTCTTCCCCCTTCCTCACCGACTTCACCTTCAGCTCTCTTCTTCTCGCCTTCGACTCTCTTTGTTGCTGCAGAAGACTTCTTCCTTCATCCTCACCGAAGTAGCCGCGACATTGATAGCATCGATCTGACTTCACTAGATACCACTGGTTGGATCTGAAGCGTTTTTTTTTTCTTTGTGTGTGCTGTCGGTTGGGACATATACATCAGGGATGAAAAAGGAGGAACCTACACTGTTTCTTGGATCTAAAGCTTTTTTTCTTTTTTGTGTGTGCTGTCGGTCGGGACATCAGGGATGAAGAAGGATGAACCTACACTGTTTCCTGGAAAGCTTTTTTTTCTTTTTTTTTTTCTTTTTTTCTTTTGTTTTGTTTTGTTGTCGGCCCTGAAGCGATGTAGGGATGAAGAAGGTATCTTCCATCCAAGTTTTCATGTCTACTAAACATAACACATTTTTAAATTTCCTCCCAATCTTCATTTCATTTCCATTCTATTCCCTTTCTTTCCTTTCCTTCTTTAAACTTTCCTTGTACCAAACAGGCCCTAAGATGCACGTGTCGCACACACATATATAGGATTTATCGTTTATCATGTCACTTGACATAAGATTTTGTCAAGTCTCCCCAAAACTATGTCGTTTTTGGAGTTAAGGTTATTGATGAAGGGTGTTTTGATATTTTGGTTTTTGTATTTATTATATGAATTTACCAAAACACCCTCCATTAATTCCCCTAACTCCCAAGACGACGTCGTTTTGAGGTTAGAGGAATTAATGAAGGGTGTTTTGGTATTATTGTTTTTGTATTTATTATATGAATTTTATCAAAAGAACTTTTATTAATTCCAATATAATATATATATATATATGATAAAGACGATGGTATCGCATTCGTGCACAGTTTGTGAAAATGAACTTCACCAGTCATGAGCATCTCTATATATGGAATAATCACCAGTCACCACCCACCCACTTGAAGACACGATCCAAAATAAAAGCTTTTGGCAACTCCCCAACCATACGATGTGGGGCTAGCTAATGCAACAATCTCATCTTCATTCATGAATTTGACCTTATTCTTTCTTTGTTTCAGATGCCATTATTATCCATCGATCCTTCCGGGCTTTTGTACGTGGGAGCCCATTTATTATTGAAGCTTAATTATAGCTATAACCACCCATATCTATATCGTTGGGACCAGTATATCTGATCCTCTTTAATTTGAACCATGCCTCACCCTAGAATGCCACGTATATCTCACTTGTCTTTAATCTTTTGACTTAGCTTCCTCTCTCAGATCTGCAGCCAATTCCCTCCCATCCCTCACTTGGCCGAAAGTGTTTACAACTTGCTTCTTCCTTTCTCTAAAGTTCCATCTCTTTAGAAATGACAGCCAGTGCACAAGGCTCCCACTAAATGAAATCTGAAGAGAGTTAGATGTATACCACTGTTTACAGTATTTAAACTCGTAACCATATAACAACAATCTTTACTGTTGCTCCAATTATCACCTTTTAAAGTTTCCTATCTCTTTATCTGCCAAAAAAAAAAGGCCTTATACCTTACCCAAAAAGTAAAAGAAACATATCATCCTTCCACCCACCTCCATACCATCTTGCTCGCTGGTCGTCCCAAGGAACATGTTTTTTCCTTTTTCTCTCTGCCAAAGTCGGTTGTTGACACACCGGCACACTTGAAAGAATCATCAGCGTGCTCATTACAATATTCGTAATCCTCTTCCCCTCCCCCAAAATGGGTAAGTCTAGAAACACCCTCACATGTATCTTCCTTCTTAGGAAAGCCTTCCATGTTCCCTGTGCTTCCTCGCACCTCATCCCATCATTAGTTTTGAACTTATATCCAATCGATTAAGCTGTGACGATCTAAACAGTGATCACCTTATTAATTACATATATTGTAATCACCTCAAGATTTGTACAGCTGTGTGTGTGATGGGGTTGGCTAGTTTTACTCAAACAATAATTGATGAGGCTATAAGCTTCGTATCCAAAGCACAAGTAGGGAAAGATTTTGCAAGGTGTCAACTTGGCCAATCAAAGTGGTTCAGGCTTGAGTAGTAGTAAATTAAGTGAAGTATTATGAAAAATGGGAAATGAATATAAGAGGCATGACGTCCCGCAAACCACGGACTTATTGCAATAGATTCGAACATTAACGTCAATGACCTACTTTTGCATCAATAATATAGGTTTTGAATTAAGATAAAGTAAAAGCATATATACTTTAAACGGCTGGGTGTGTGTTGATGATCACTAATTGGCTGATTAGCTCTTTAATTTATTAAAGGAAATAGGGGACCAGCCACTTTGGCATCCATACGTCGCCCTCCAATTCGATCTCTTAGCTCAATCCCTCCTTCCTCGTTCAACTTATTCCTTTTCGAATAAAATCATTGATGAAAATGCTGCAAACCACTTGCTACTTCCTTTTGTCCTTAATATAAGATGTATTTACCTAATTTAATTATATTAAGACAGTTTGTTAAATTAGCTAATATAATATGTATTTTCTAAAACATCTCAATTATCTCTATTGATTTCCTGTGCTCCTTGATTATTGTATGTTGAGGAAGTATCAATAGAGGTAAATTAAGAAAAGAATGACAAATATAAAAAAATATGTCTTATATATAAGATCAAGATCCATCCCCAAATATGTCATATATTAAGAGCAGGGGGAAATACCTAATATACTGTTTATATATAAGCACATAAAGTATCCCCATACAAATGTATATATGCTTCTAATCATTGTTGTCAAACTCACGAGTTGGCTCTCCGAGTTTACCGTTTTTACATTTCTAGCGGATCAAATCGAGTCGAGTCACTAGTAAACTTGTGATCATTGTAAACTGGGTTAAACTTATGAGTTTATATATCAAGTTTACCGATTTTACGTTTCTAACTTACAAAACCATGTTAATTTACCCTTAAACTCATGTTAACTTTTTTTATTTAATCATGCTCAACGGCTTTATATATGAGAGTTTTTTAGAAATCTCTTTGTAAAACATGATAAATTTTGAATGTTGATGGATTTAATTTCAATTGTTTGGATTTAAAATATATTTAAATCAAATTGTTATCATTTTTTTATATTTGAATTATTTATCATACACTATTAATACATATTTAATAGTAAAAGTAAAGTCTTATGAATTTACAATTCAAGTACACGATACGAGTTTACATCATTATCACGAGTTTACTTAAACTCGTGAGTCCACAACCTTGTTTCTAACACTATAGGAACTCTCTAGGGCTCATGATGATCAAATCTATATCTATTTCTTTATTAACAGAAATTTTGTTACTCAAAAGGGAAAGAACATAAACTGATGGATTAATTAGTTCTTAATTTTCCCCAATAATTATTATATATGTTTGTTATGATTTGAAGACCTATTTAAGTAGTATTTAATCTTCCAAGAAGACATGTATAAATATATATATTCTGAGACATCAATGACAACATAATACGTAGTATATTTTATGAGAGAGCACATCAGCCATCAGGTGGAAATGAGGGTAAGCTAATTACAACTTAATCCCCAGCATTTTCACTTTCAGCTGTAGTGCCCGAAACTATTAACTTGATGCAAATTGGTAGTTTCTATTCGCTTCTCTTTCCGTTGTATAAAAATATAGTTTCTATTCGCTAAATATTTCCATACCATCCGAACTAGACTAACTTATGTCGTTTTCTAAAACATTTATGAGGTTCTCTATTGCAACCAATTTCGGTGCTTATCACAACAATGAGCATTAAGAGCTAATTATCGATACATGCCATTTAGATATGATTTGGATGGATCGGATGATTTTTTTTTTTTTTAACTTTATTTTTTTTCCTACAAAAATTATCTTAATGTGTTTAGAATCTAATATAAAGATAATCTCTGAACTGTTAGTTTTTCAAAAAATAGGTTTTTTTTTTTTAATTTAAATCATCATTTGAAAATATTAAATTTGAATCATTAAAATCCAATTTGAACAGTGTAAATCTCACCTCATTGATTAGCTCAAATTGCGATGAGCACTGAAACTTGTTCCATGAAAATCATTATACATTAATTTGTTGTATATGGTGTTTGCAAAACAATGAGATTGATCAAGTCAGGCATTCAAGGAAATCAGTTTTAGTGCTCATCATAATGCTCATCACAATGATGAACATTGAGAGTTCTTTATCGTTAAAGACCGTTTGGATCTAATTTAGATGGTTTTGATTGATTTTTTTTTTTTAGTTTTAATTTTTTCAAAAAAATTGTTTTTATATAAAATATAAAATGAAGATAATCTCTTAATTGTCAATTTTTCAAAAAAAAAAAAATATATTTTTCAATTAAAAATAATTAGTTTAAAATTTTAATTTTAGACCTTTAAAATTTTTTTGAACAGTATTGATCTCTTACTACAATGAATAGCACTCCGTGCTTATTATTACTATGAGCACTAAAATTGGTTCGGGCATCATTACTATGAGCACCAAAATTGGTTCGGGCATTCAAGGGCCATATAAATTTTAATGTGCCGATGAGTGGGTTAATTAATATGTATCAGTACCAGCATATTTCGGATGTTATATGTATCTACTTATATGTTTAAATATAATAATGATCGGACAGTTAATAATACATATTTACGGTTGGATTTCTCAAATGAATCTGGTCAAAACAAAGGAGCGTGTTGAGATTGTACTTTCCATCAATTGAAGAGACCATTGTCCATTTGTCCGAACGAAGCTAGCAGAGAATAAAATTGACATTGGTGATTGAAAAAAAAAAAAAAAACAAAAACAAAAAAAGGAAATAGAACTCCCAGATAGATATGCTTTGGGTAACATCAAATAAGGATAAGTTAGTGGTTTATTGCATTATGGGTCTAGATGATGATATATAAAGATAAAATAATGAACATATGTTTCCATACTTTTCTTCTGGTTTGTGCCTTCTCTTTTTTCTCTGGTGCAAAATGCTTAAAATAATATGGAATGACAAATGAGATAAACCCCACATATATTCCTTCCAAGTGTGATGATAGCAAACTGTCACTGGGGCTACCTCTATATAAACCCCACCATCTCATGTCCTCTTCGCAGTTCGCACAGCAACATTCTATGCAATTGTTCCATACAAATGCAACATATATATATATATATATATATATATTTTGGGTTTAAGGGATTGAATTACAAGGGGCTTACTATCTTCCCCAAATTAATCCCCTAACTCTTTTTCTGTTTAAATGATTTAATTGGAGCTATGTTAGTGTAGTTGGATCCATGAGCTTTATTAGCTGCAAAATTGTGAGACTTTGAAGGGTAAGGGAAGTGACAGAAGAGAGTGAGCACACATGGTACTTTCTTGCATGGTTTATGCTTGAAACTATGCGTGCTCACCCTCTCTCTGTCACACCACAACCCTCTCTCTCTCTCCCTCTCTCTCTCTCTCTCTCTATTATATATATATATATATCTATCTATCTCTATTCCTATACCTCTAACCCTAACGTTGCTGCACATTGTATACGCTGGATATATGTGAGATTTATTGTATATACTCCATGCATATCATATTTGTGTGTGTTTTCGCTTTTAATCTTAATAATTAGGTTCTTCTTACTGTTTCTTGATGGATATGGAAGAATGTTTATTTTCTAATCCAGGGAGATTTACTGTGCAGGACCTAAATAAGTGCCAGTCTGTTGATCCAATAAGAGGTTGATCGATCTCTTACTATAATTGATGAAGTTTGATCTTATGTGTTCTCGCTGATCATCACTCATATAGCTTACATTTCATCTTTAACTTTTTTGAATATGTGCAGTCATGTCATGTCAGATACATAGATATGAATCTTTATTTTATTAATATTGGTGTTAATTAGTGTTAACTTTGGTCCTAAATATATGACATATTTTATAGTGTAATTTACACTACAAACTATATATGTCCTAATTTAGAAACAGAGTATTTGAGTTTCACACTTTGAGGTAGAGAACAACAAATTGATCACAAGGGTGGGCTGTACAGTTTGTTTTCTTAACGCTGCTTCACTGTTAATTTCCATAATTAAGATTTGATTATTATTACTTTGTAGGATAAAGCTGATGATGATTTGGTGGCCAAAATTGAATATAATCAATATTCGCTTTCACTGGAGACAGCAAAGAGACAAATATATGAAGGGTCATAATTTCTGGGGCAAGCTAGCCATGGCGGATATATGTAATTATATATTCTTCTTCTTCCTTCTGATTGGATCTATCTTCATCCCTATTTGTCGCTAGTTCGACTGAGACAGAAAGCTTGATTAATAATGGTGGAACCACAAGGCTGTTCTTCATCTTTTTCCCCGTGTTGTTTAATGTCCGTCACGTTGTTTTTCCCCGTGTTGTTTAATGTCCGTCCGAGTCGTTGTGTTGTTCCTCTTTAAAATTCGTGAAAGTTCATTTCATCAAAATCAATTAAAGTGTGTTAATTAAAGGCTTAAGCTTTTACAACGAGTCAGTCTTTCAGCATTCTCCAAAACACACAAAGAATTCATCTCCATCAAACCCCATCTTTTGATAAATAATTTTCTGATGTTTTTTAATCTTAAATATATATACATGCATCAATCTAACGAACATAACGTAGGAAATATTGCAATCATAAATGTCGTAATGCAAAAAAATATTTATAATTAGTTAAGTTTTTATCGATGTAAGGACCCGTTTGATAGAAAGAAGATTAGAGAAGGAAAGAGAAGATCCTAAAGTTTCCATGGATTTTGGGTGTTTAGTAGACGAAAAGTCAACAAGATCTTCCGGTGAGTGCTTATCTTCCCTTATTTGAGGGAAGATGCTTTCCATCCGAAAATGGAGGGAAAGCTGCAATCTTCCTAGGAAAGTGTTTTTTTGGACAGATTTACCCCTGAAATTCAAATTTGGCGGGAAAGTTTGAATTTGGCAAAAAAAAAAAAAAAATTCACAAGTTCAAACTTAACAACAATATATTTTAGCAAAAACAATATTTTTCTTTTTTTATTTTGAATTAATTTCTTTTGAGGGTAAAATAAACATTTTCTAATTCTTTACCAACTACCACTTCTTCATTCTCTTCTTACCAAACAACTCAAGCCATCTTCCCTCATCTTTCAAATTTTCCTTTCCCTTCCTTTCTCTTCCCACCAATTCTTTGTACCAAATGGGTCCTAACATGTAAGAAGCATATATCATGGAAGCCTTAAAAAATGTAGTCAAAAAATATACCCGCACTCGTTAACATATGAGATACTCAATTACTCTGGTTAGGTTATGAAAATCAGATAATGACTTAATTATAATAAATGACATTATCTCCCTAAAATACTAATACATGTGATGTTAGATTATCATTATTTTATATTCTATATACATTAAAATATTTTTTCCAAAAAAATATAAGTAAAAAATATTCAATTGGATCATCCAAATTAAATTTGAATGGTCCAGAGATTACAGTGCTCATCAAAGATGATGAGTGCTTAGACTGAATCTGGTTATCTATCAATTTATACATTAAGTAATTAATTTGAAGAAAAATATTGAATATATGATAGATAAAGTATGGATTAAAGTCTTATAAGAGAAAAGAAATTAAAACTAAAATTAAAATAAACAAACAAACACAATAATCGAACAAGCTACCCAGAGTCACTAATCCCTTATTAGCTTCATAAACCTTGTTTTCATTAATTTAATTAGCTTTAATGTCAATTTTGTTAATTTCGGGTATAAATAGTTATAAGTGTCTGTCAGTCCACTTACAACCCTCTCTTATGTACTTTGTTATGTCTAACATAATTACTCAAGAGGTAATAAAACTCGAACACATTCTTTAACAATTATATGGAGCCATTAGGTATATGTTTATTCTAATCACAAATTAAATTGTAATCTAATCCCATATTACTTAATCTCATAGCTTAATTAAAATTCCCTTCATTAAGGTAAATCCTAATGCTCAAATTGATATTCAATGAAGGCCAGTCACCAAATAGATATATCTAAACAAGATTAAATAATCAAAATTTAACTAAATAATGAAAACAAATTCTAATCTACTCATAAGTTCATAACTCTTCTAGGTTGCTCAACAAACTAATTAAACATAACTAAGGAAAAGACAGCAACAAGTTCATAATTCAAAATCTCAAGAAAAAGAGAGAAGAGGAAAAGGAACAGAGTATTAATTCGAAGCCTCATCTTCTGTCCAAGCGGTAACTCTAATCTCTTCTCTTCTCCACAGTCCTCTCGTCCTCCCGTGAAGAAAATGATGAATCACTGGTCTTTGACCTAGTCAAAAGCCACCTTTGACCGGGTGATGATAAAGGCTGGGATCGGGATCAATGGTTTTCATGCGGAGGGATGTGAATGGTCAAGATGGAATTTGTCCCTCACATTTGTAGAGAGATAATACTGGGCCCCTCGATGAGTGAGTCTAAGAAATGTATGGCCACACTGTGATGGAAAGGGGTTTCCATTTCACTATTAGACTACTCGAGAATCGAAAGTAATGGTCAAGAAAAGGAAGTTGACATTATCCATGCCTCATCCTTGACCAAATTATCGCGTGACAAAAGGGACGTGACATGGTTGTACGATAGGTTGTATCGTGTCATCGATCCCCATGTGAATTGGGTAGTCGTAATGTCTTGCTAGAGGCCGCTTTGCGATTTGTGGGTGACGCGGTGGTGCGGGTGGTCGCACACAAGAATAACTCAACACGAGCGATGTGTCAGATTCATTGAATCTTAGATACGTCTAAGATTTAATGAATACTAAATTTAATTTAGGATATATATATATATATATATATATATGTATATATATATATATATATTAAATTCGAAATTAATATATGTTAATATTATTAATAGAGATTATAATATTAATATATATAATATTTGTTTAAGTATTTAATTTATTTGATAAATTAAATATCTAAAACAAATTGAGATATTGTATCTCATTTAATTTTCGAATAAAGATATCGTATATCTGTTTAATATTAAATTGAGATATGGTATCTCAAATTTAAATTAAATAGATAGATATTATTTTCGGATTTAATTTATAGAGATAAATTAAATCGAAGGCTTTTAATTTGGATTGAATAAATGGATTTGATTAGATCTATTAGATGGATTTAATTAATACATTTATTTTAATCGATTCCAAATTCGAATTTCAAATCGCTTTTAATGCGGATTAAATACGTTACATCGATTTGATTGATGTAATTAATGTATTTTAATCCATATTTGAAATTTGAATTTCAAAATTAATGAGGATTAATTTTATATAATGTGTCTGAACGGGTTTGGAAAACTCACGGGACATTTTGTCGAGCGCATTCGAGAGCCGCGAGAAAAACCCTAGAGTGGAAAACTAAGAGAGACGCACAAGAGGCGCTAAACACGCCGTAGCCGTGTTCGGGAGTTGTTCGTGTGGATACCGGTGGAGGAAGACGATCCTACGAGTTGTCTTCTCGTCGATCGAGGAGGTAGCCCATTGTTCAATGAAGAACAAGGCGCAAACGAATTCTCCTAAGGTAATTTCGGATTCACTAGCCTAGGTTTAAACGCACCTGAGTGATCCTCGGGACGGGATTCATAAGTTTTTTAATCCGCTGCGTTGTACGAATCCCAACAGAAAAATGAAACTCAAACTCCTTTCAATCACTCTCCTTCCTTGCACGTTCTTGCTCTCGATTTCTTGTTCTCTGTCGTCACCAATTTATTATCAATGCTGCTATCCAGGTCTTCCCTCGCTGCTCTGCTCCTCATCAATGTATCCTACTTGGGCTGTTCTCCTAGTATTGGGCCGCCTGCATATCTATCCAATTTGTAATCCAAATATGATCTCTTTTCTTTTAGTATCCACCTAATATATCATTGCTGCCAAGTCACGCGTTGTCCTCCCTAACTCTTACTACTCCTTTAATTGTTGTGGGACCCATGCTATTGAGTGTGTGTGTGTAGTTTAATGAATTGTTTCCTTTTATTTGATGTTTTCTTTTCTGCTAGATCACATGATATCTTCTGCAAAATAAAAATAGGATATGAGTGGATTTTATACCAAGACTCCTTTTTATCCTACAATTATTTAAAGGACAGATAAATATATAAAATATAATTAAATAAGTATAAAATATTAATAAATCGAACTAATTATCATAAAATATACACCTATTTAATTATAAAATATATACTTGTCACGCATCCAAGGTTACGTAGGAAGACACCCAGTCCAAATTCTGATTGACAATGGGGCTTCTCATGGGTATTTAGATTGTGCATTGGCTCATAAACTAGTTTGAAAGGGAGACTCCATGGGAGAAGGTGAAGTTGAGGTGGCTGGAGGTACAAAACTGAAACTTTTTGGCATATGAAAGGGGCTTAAATGGAAAATGTAAAGCCAAGATTTTGTTTTTGATTTGAGAGTCATGGAAATCAAAACATATTACCTTGTTTTGGGCTTGCATTGGTTACAAGAGGTAGTTCATCATGCCTCTTGGAATTATGATGATCTATCTATGACTTTTAAGTATAAGGGATTCATGTGTACCTTGAAGCCAAATCCTCCACCTAGCAGCAAGTTAGTTAACAGAATTCACTAGCCAAAAACTGAGGGCAACCAACGTTTCCTACTGCAGTCACTAGATGAAATTGTTGTGACAACTTGTACCCTCTCTAATGGGAATGATGAAGCTACCAACAATGTAAAAAGGTTACTTAAACACTTTGTAGATGTTTTTGCAGAACCTAAGGCATTGCCACCACTTAGGAAGAATCACAATTACCAACTGACATTAAAAGAGGGGGCTGATCCAATTTATTTGAGACCTTACCATTACCCATCTATTCAAAAAAAAAAAAGAGAGAGAGATCAAAAGACAAGTTAAGGGTCTGTTGGAATCGGGGGTAATACAAGAAAGTTCTTCTCCAGTTGCTTCTCCTATTGTCTTAGTCAAAAAGAAAGATGGATAATGGCGCATGTGCATTGACTACCGGGAATTGAATAAACTTACAGTAAAGAATAAGTACCCTATCCCACTTGTAGATGAATTGCTGGATGAATTAAGGGATGATAGATGGTTCACCAAACTAGATCTCAGGGCTAGATACCACCAGATCAGAATGGAAACATGTGATTCCTATAAGACAGCCTTTAGGACTCATTCTGGGCAATATGAGTGGCTATTGATGCCTTTTGGGCTCACAAAAGCTCCAGCAACTTTTCAAGGGGCTATGAATAGCATCTTTAGAAGACATCTGAGAAGGTTTAGGTTGGTATTCTTTAATGACATACTGTTTATAGCTCTAGCATGTTCTCACAGAGCATTTGAGGGTAGTTCTGGATATTTTGAGGTAGCACCACTACTTTGTCAAGGAATCTAAGTGCACATTTGCTGCCACTAAAGTAGAGTATTTGGGGCATACTATACAAAATGGTGTAGTTTCTACAGATCCTCAAAAGTTAAAGGCAGTGGTTGATTAGCCTGAACCATCTACCGTCAAGCAACTGTGTTCTTTTCTTGGGTTAGCTGGTTATTACAGGAAGTTTATCAGAGATTATGGTGTGATAGCAAGACCTTTGACTAACCTACTGCATAAGGATCAGTTTAAATGGTCCCAAGAAGTAGCAAAGGCTTTTTGGGAATTGCAAAATACTCTCAATACAGCTCCTATTTTGGCTTTACCTAAATTTTCCAAACCTTTTGTAATTGAAATTGATGCATGCTCTGTTAGAATTGGTGCTATACTAGTGCAAGGAGGGCAGCACTTAGTATTTTTTTAGTAATGGGTTAGCCCCAAGGCACCATAGCTTATCTACCTATGAGAAAGAATTACTTGATGTGGTCCAAGGGGTTGAGCATTGGCACAAATATCTAGAAGGAAGACATTTTATGATCAAAACATATCAAAGTCTAAAATATTTGCTGGACTAGAAGCTGAAAACATCTTTTCAAATGTACTGGATTTCCAAATTGATGGGGTATGATTATGAGATTCAGTATAAAAAGGTGCTAATAACAATGTGGCAGATCCTCTCTCTAGGTTACCTAAATCTCAAATTTTTAGATTACTTTGTCCACATGCTCTGATGCATTGCTGCTGGAAATCAAGGGCAGTTGGGCCAATGATTCTGAGATGTAGAACCTTATTGATCAACTGAAAAATGACAATGGAACAGTAGGTAAATTTACTTGGGATGGTGAGTTATTACGTAGGGGAACCCATTTGGTGGTAGGGAATGAACCTACGATCAAGTTGAAGGTACTAGAATGGCTCCATTCTTCTCCTCAAAGGGGACATTCAGGTATTCATGACACTTACCAACATGTAAAGTCCCTATATTGGTATAAAGGCACTTGTTTGAGGAGGTCAAGGACTTTATTCAACACTGTGATGTATGTGCCATATGTAAATATGAGAATATGGCATCCCCATGATTACTTCAGCCTTTGCCCATTCCTAGTTGGGTTTGGGAGAGTATAACAATGGACTTCATTGAGGGGCTACCTAAGTCACATGGCCGAAACTCTATCTAGGGCATAATGGATAGATTAAGTAAGTATGGCCACTTTATTGCATTGTCTCACCCAGTTTTAGCATCTAGCCTTGCTCAATAATTTCTAAATGGGGTTTATAGATTACATGGAGCTCCTACTAAAATTATATCATATAAGGATTCTATCTTTATCAGTAATTTCTGCAAGAGTTTTCAAAGGTCCTTAAAATAGATTAGAAGTTGTCCTCTTCTTATCATCCTCAAACAGATAGTCAAACAAAGGTTTTAAATCAATGCTTAGAGCCCTATCTCAGGTGCATGTGTTGGGAGTTCCCTAAAGACTAGTCTAAATGGTTACCATTTGCAGAATGGTGGTATTATACTACTTACCACTCATCTACTAAGGTAACTCCTCATGAGCTACTTTATAGACAGAAACCAACAGTTTATGTTCCCTATTTGCCAAGGTCAGCCATGGTAGAGGCTGTTGACAAATCATTTATGGCACGTGAAGGGGCTTTAATGGTGGCTAAGCACCATTTGCATAGGGCTGTTAACATAATGAAACAACGGGCAGATTCTCATCGCACGGATAGGGAGTTTCAGGAGGGTCAGTGGGTCTTTGTGAAACTCCAGCCATACCGTCAAATCTCAGCCGCATCTAGGAGCAATCAGAAATTAGCTCCTAGGTTTTTTGGACCATACATGATCAAGCAGCGTATAGGTTCAGTGGCTTACAAATTGGATCTTCCTAAAGTAACAAGGATTCATGATATCTTTCATATTTCCTTGTTAAAATTGTGTCCAGATCCATCTGTTTGACCTTAGCGTCCACCAATTGATTGGCCTAAGCCTCCTACTTTGAAAGAGCCAGAACAAATTCTGCAACGAAGGCTTGGCCGAAGGAAGGGTCGCATTCTAACTAAAGTTCTAGTCAAGTGAAAGCAATTGTTGGAGAAGGAAGCTTTATGGATGTTGTTGTACAATTTTCAGCATAAGTTTCCATCATTTGTCTTTCCTGACCCTTGAGGACAAGGGTTTTTAAGGGGGGAGTATTGTTATATAGGGCGTGAAATAAAGTGTGATGCCCCCTTCTCCCACACTGAGTCACAAGCAGCGCCACGAAAAGCACGGACGAGCCACATGCAGGGAAACTTGCATATGTGTGGTTCTGGTTGGGGACCCCGGTATACTGTTAATAAATAGTGAGGATAAATAGGTGTGGCACTAAACTAATCCTATGAGGCCATAATACTTAGTTAAATAGGGGAAACGACACAAAACTAATCCTATGAGGCCATGGGTAGTTAGTCATTACCATTAGTTAGGTAGTCTAGTCATGGTGTGTGTTAGTTATTGCTATTATGTCTGTTATATTGGTTATGACCATTGGTCTGCCTTGAGAGTCTAAGTCTCTATCTATATATATGAGGCTTAGGTTAATAGAAGGATTATGTCAGTTTGCATTGTGTATAAATGAAAAGGCCAGGACAGTAGTTCTATCACTCATCTTTGTCTTCTCTCTCCCTCTCCTCTCCCTAAATCTTCTACTTCTCTACAGCCTTCTTGTCAGTATGCTAGCAAGGACAGGAGATCCAGCTTTATCATGATCAGGGGATGAAAGGTGTCTAATTATATGATAATCCCACAATTGAAAATCCTGGTTCATGACGAGGAGACAATGATAGTTGCTTTGCAAATTATAATTAAATCAATTTTATACATGATTCAACTAAAGCTCTGGCGAATCATGTGTGCCTGTGTCATTTGAAATCAGAAAACCTGCTTTCCAACGTACATCATATGCGCGATATATAATTAAATTAAACACACATCTTTATGAGATTTCAATATTCCAAATTAATGGTAATTAAAGTAGCAGGACAAATAAAAAAGGCATAAAGTTGGAGTTCTTTTAGGAAGAATAAAACAATTAAAGTATGGAGATCGAGAATGAAATAAGATGGAATATGGGGCAGAGCAATAATCTAGTGTTTTATTAAATATCCACCGCGAAAAAGAAAATAAAAAGAAATAATGCAAAGCACGGGCTTTCTATTTCTCATCACATGCCTGGCCGGCCGCTTCATTATTTATTTATTTTATTTTTTAAGGAAAAAAAAACTGAACCTTTACTCATGGAGCCCACCTCTTGCTTGCTTAATTTTTTTAGTACGAAAGAGGTAATATTAAAAATCAAGAAACTATGGTGGGGAATTTAATCCCATACAATCTTGAGAAACTAAAGCCCTTAAAGAAACGTGAAATGCATCTAAAAATACTAAGACATTAGGTTGATTTCAAAGATAACGGACTAAGGTAGCATCAAGACATTGAGACTTAGTCTAACTTTAGAGAATTGATCGTCAATCATGAGAATAATAATCAATTAGGGATTCAATTCAAATTATTAGAGGAACATAGGGGGATTCTCATCCCTAGCTGCGTATTTCTTTATTGAAGGTCTTAATTTTGGATTACTCATCGTTTCTCTCGAGTTGTTCTTGAGATTCATATTTTGGATTCTTTATTTAATTCTTTAAATTCTGTTTGGTTACAACCCACCCCATATTACTCATTCATCCAACTAAAGCAAAAAATAGCGAATTAGTGATTGGAGTACTATTCCTCGTGGGACGATCTTTTTTCTCACTACTTTATTACTTATAACGACCGGTGCACTTGCCGAAGTCGCTATCAAGTTTTTGGCGCCGTTCTTGGGAATAGTTTTATTTCAACACTAAGATTAGTTATTGAAACTCTAGATCGGATTTTTCTTTTGTTATTTTACTGTTTATGCGAGGTACCACCGACGAAATTCGCGGTTTGATCCGAAATCGAAAAGAGACAAGGAGAAACCGGAAACTTGCTAAACGAGAGAAAAGGAAAGGTTGTTAGCTCTAGTATGCGCGATCCCGGTTATAATGGCGACGATGATGCGAGATCCTCCCGTCCTCCTCCAAAGAGGACCGGGCGACTACATGACACTTAATCCCGCCAAGAATGCAACTAGCATTGTCAAACTGCTGTGAATGCGAATAATTTTGAAATCAAGCCATCCCTCATAAGCTTGGTTCAACAAAGTTCTTTTAGTGGGAGTGATTTAGAAGATCCTAATCAGCATATTGAGATTTTTCTCTAGATTTGTGATACCATCAAGATGAATGGGTTTCGAAGATGCTCTTCGTGTGAGACTGTTTCCTTTCTCTCGACGGGAAAGCAAGAGCTTGGCTTCGTTCTTGTCCTACCGGAAGTCTCTCCACTTGGGACATTATCACTACAAAGTTCCTTGAAAAATTTTTCCCTTCTTCTAAGTATACCAAGGCGATGTCGGATATTAGTTGCTTTACTCAAGGCAATGGGGAATCATTGTGAAGCTTGGGAAAGGTTTAAGGAGTTGCTTAGGAACTGTCCACAACATGAGCTGCAAGACTATGAACAAGCGAGGATATTCTTCAATGGGATGCTTCCGTCTTCTAGGATGATGATTAACGCTGCAGCAGGTGGTAAGCTGAAAAACAAAACTTCGAAGAAGCATTGGAGTTGTTTGAGGCTATGGGGTCCCTCGAGAATGAAACTGTTACTCCACAACCAAAGAGGGGAGTTCTTCATCTAGACTCTTACAATACAATTTTGGCCCACAATGAGAACATTTCCCAACAACAAGGCAATCCCAAGAAGTTACGCCATCACTAAACTTGACTTGCCTCTTCTCGTGTCTCATCCATCACTTCTCGACCTCCTTTGCTTTGTGATTTTTGCAAAGGGGAACACGCTAATGGAGATTGTGAAGCTGGTAGTATGCTTGGAGAAACATTTGAGGTTAATTACATGAGTAATCCTCCTAGGAATCGTTTAATCCGTATAGCAACACGTATAATCCTGGCTGGAAATCTCACCCAAACTTTTCCTATAAACCCCAAGCAGCACCTCAGCAGTTCCACCAAACCACCACCACCATTATTGATCTGGAAAAGGCTTTGACACAATTAACCCATACCCGCACTGAATACATACAAAGTTCAGAAGCTTTCCGAAATGAAACAAAGTCTTCTCTCAGAAATCAGGAGGCTTCAATCCGGAACTTGGAGAATCAGATTGGTCAGTTATCAAAGCAAATAGCGAGAGAGGAGCCAAGGGTCCTTTCCTAGTGATACTGTGGTTAATCCAAAGGAGCATTGTAAGGCCATATCTACAAGGAGTGGTATAGTGATTGACCGGTTGAGAAATCATTCGGTGAAGGAAAAATCTAAAAAAGGGGTGGAAGAACATGAAAAGGGTTTAGAAAAAGAGGAGAAAAAAGGCTGAGAATGATGATGTGCAGCAGGTTCCAAAGGAGATAGCTACAAAGAAGTCTCCCACTCCTTCTTATGCAAAACCTCCTTACCCCCAAAGGTTAAAGCAAAGAAATTCGGAAACAACAAGTATGCCAGGTTCTTGGATATCTTTAAGAAACTACTGAGATTAACATTCCTTTTGCGAAGCTCTTGAAAATATGCCTAATTATGCAAAGTTCATGAAAGATTTGCTTTCCAAGAAGCATAAGTTGCAAGAGGCGAAAGCGGTGGCATTGACTTCGGTGTAGTGCCATTATTCAAACAAAGTTGCCACCAAAGCTTAAAGATCCGGGCGGCTTTAGCATTCCTTGTGCAATAGGGAACGTCAATATGGGCGAGCACTTTGTGATCCGGGAGCTAGTATAAATTTAATGCCCTTATCTGTTTGAAAGCTCTCGGCATTAAAGAGTTGAAGCCTACTATGATGTCGTTACGGTTGGCGAGATAGGTCCATTAAGAAGCCGAAGGTGTCGTTGAGGATGTGCTTGTGAAAGTGGACAAATTCATCTTCCGGTGGATTTTGTGGTTCTTAACATGGAGGAAGATGCTGAACTTCCTTTGCTTTTGGGAAGACCCTTCTTGGCTCTTGCTAGAGCGGTAATTGATGTAGTGCGGGGAAAAATGGAGTTCCAAATGAATGATGAGAAAGTCACCTACAATGTGTTTCAATCCATGAAATACCCAGCTGATAATAGTGACTGCTTCAAAATTGATGTAGTTGATGAGGCCATTCATGAAGATCTTTTTCAAGAAGGTTCAGGTGAGTCTATGGAGGATGATCTTGCGCAATTGTTACAAGTGGAAGAAGAGGTTTTGCGGATGAGAATTCGATTTACGGGTTGAGGGAGTGAAGAAGAAGGATTATGATGCGCCACTGTCCCTCCTAAGGTGGAACTAAAGGAGCTCCCTTCTAATCTAAAGTATGCTTTTCTAGGGACGGATGACACTTATCCCATTATTATTAGTCTTTGAGTTATCACCTACGACGAAGAGAAGTTCTTTGAAAGTTTTGACTACCCACAAGCGCAATAGGGTGGTCTATATCTGATTTAAAGGGGATTAGTCCTTCATTCCGCACTCATAAAATTCTTATGGAGGACGAAGTGAAACCAAGTAAAGCGACCCCGAGAGGAGACTTAACCCGACTATGAAGGAAGTGGAGAGAAAGGAGGTGGTGAAACTGTTAGATGCGAGGTATGATTTATCCTATCTCCGATTCAAAGTGGGTTAGTCCGGTACATGTAGTACCTTAGAAGAAGGGTGGAATCATTTGTAGTGCGAGAATGAGAATAATGAATTGATACCCACTAGAACTATTATGGAAATTTGGAGAATGTGTGTAGATTATAGAAGGTTGAATGATGCCACTCGCAAGGACCATTTTCCTTTGCCATTCATGGATCAGATGCTTGAGAGGCTTGCAAGTCACTCTTATTACTGTTTCTTAGATGGCTATTCCGGTTACAATCAAATAGCGGTGGCTCCAGGAGGATCAAGAGAAGACGGCTTTCACTTGTCCCTTTGGGATTTTTGCTTATAGACGGATGCCCTTTGGTCTTTGCAATGCCCTGACTACTTTTCGCAGGTGCATGTTGTCTATTTTCTCGACATGACCGAGAGATTTATTGAGGTATTTATGGATGATTTCTCTGTTTTTGGCACTTCGTCGATACTTGCTTGGCTAATTTGTCTTGTGTGCTCCAAAGATGTCAAGAGAGTAACTTGGTGCTTAATTGGGAAAAGTGTCACTTTATAGTGAAAGATGGGATAGTCTTGGGTCATAGAATATCGATAAGGGGATAGAAGTGGATAGAGCCAAGATTATAATCATCAAAGACTTACCTCCTCCCACCAATGTGCGTAGCGTTAGCGATTTTCTTGGTCACGCGAGGTTTTTATCGGAGGTTTATCAAGGATTTTTCCAAGATAGCCAAACCACTTAGTCGGTTGTTGGTCAAAGATGAAGACTTTAACTTTAACAATAATTGTCTAGTGGCATTTAACTTGTTGAAGGAGAGATTGACCTTTGCACCTATTCGACGGCGCTGATTGGGAGTTACCGTTTGGTGATGTGTGATGCCGGTGACTATGCTATAGGGGCTGTGTTGGGGCAAAGGAAGAATAAGTTGTTGCATGTTATTTACTATGCGAGTAAAGTTCGAATGAGGCACAACTGAACCATGCAACAAGCGAGAAGGAGATGCTTGCAATTATTTATGCATTAGATAAATTTAGACAAAGATTTGATTGGTTCCAAGGTGATTATTTTTACGGATCATGTCGCTTGCTCTAAAATACCTCTTGACTAAGCAAGACGCTAAGCCAAGGCTTCTCGTTGATCTTGCTATTCCAAGAGTTTGATATTAAAATCGAGAGACAAGAAAGGGGTGGAGAATGTGGTAGCCGATCACTTATCTAGGATACGAGGTTAAGGAGTTGCGGGATGATTCGGAGATGGAGATTCGGGATGAATTCCCGAGATGAGTATGTCTTGGCAATCAGCAATGTACCTTGGTTGATATTGCTAATTATAAGGCAATTGGGATGATACCAGAGTGACTAACATGGCAGCAGAGGAAGAAGTTCATGCATGATGTTCGGCGGTATATTTGGGATGAGCCTTTCTTGTTTTTCAGGTGTGCTAGATGGAGTGCTCCTGGCTGTATCCCGAAGAGGAAACTCATAAGGTCCTCGGCATTGTCACGGTTCAGATTATGGTGGACATTTTTTGGAGATCGCACGGCCGCTAAGGTATTACAAAGTGGTTTTTATTGGCCTACACTGTACAAAGATGCTAGGAAGTTTGTGGAGCGTTGTGATCGTTGCCAAAGAACTGGGAATATCTCTAGGAGACATGAGATGCCCCTTAACAACATTCTTATTATTGAGATATTTGATGCGTGGGGGATTGATTTTATGGGGCCATTCCCAAGTTCTTTTAACAACAAGTACATTCTTGTATTTGTGGACTATGTCTCAAAGTGGGTAGAGGCAATTGCTCTTCCCATTAATGAAGCTAAGGTGGTGGTATCTTTTCTCAAAAAGAATATATTCAACAGTTTGGAGTACTAGGGCCATTATCGTGACGGAGGAACTCACTTTTGTAACCGACGGTTTCAATCGGTGCTTAGTAAATATGGTGTCACTCATCGTGTCACTACTCCATATCACCCACAAACTAGTGGGCAAGTGGAGATGTCTAACAGGGGAATTGAAGCAAATTTGGAGAAGAGCTTGTTGGGAAGTCAAGGAAGGATTGGTCTAAGAAGCTTGATGATGCTTTGTGGGCATACCGAACGGCATTCAAAACTCCTATTGGCATGTCACCGTTTCAGCTGCTATATGGTAAGTCTTGCCACCTTCCGAGTGGAGCTTGAGCATAAGGCGTGGGCAACTAAGCTGCTGAATTTTGATGCTAAATCGCTAATGAAAAGAGGTTATTTCGGTTGAACGAGCTTGATGAATTCAGAATTTTTGCATATGAGAGTGCTAGCCTCTATAAGGAAAGAACCAAGAGATGGCATGACGGGAGGATTATTCCTAGAGAGTTTCATACGGGACGGGTACTACTTTATAATTCTCGTTTGAAACTTTTTCCGGGGAAATTGAAGTCTACATGGTCGGGACCTTTTGTAGTCAAAGAAGTCACACCTTTTGGTGCAATTGCCATTGCACCAATAGGTTCAGATGAAGCTTTTAAGGTGAATGGGCGAGAGATTAAAGCCTTACCATGGTGGAGACATTGACGGAGGAAGAACCTCTCCGTGGCATTGGAAGTTGAGAATTAAGGTGACATCCGTCGGAGCTCGGGACGGTAAACAAGCGCCGATTGGGAGGCAACCCAATAAGTTTTTCTTGCAATGATTAGTATTTTCTTTTTCTTTCATTTTTCTAGGTTTAAAGATGATCACTCCTCTTGTGGTCGCCAAGTCTTCTTTGGGGCACTCTTTCCTCTCTTAAAATTTGAAACATCATGGATGGTACCGGATGAAGCACTCCACATCGAGTTAGAGATCTAAAATCAGGGGAGTACTAGTTCTTTTCCCTCTTTATATTTTTGCAACATTGAGGACAATGTTTGATTTAAGTGTGAGGGAAGGATATAATTTCCTTGGTTATGCTTGTCCTTATGCAATTAAAAAGAATTTTTTTTATTTGATATTTTTGCATTGTTTAGGATTGACCTTAATTTTGAGCTTTCCCCATCTTAGAGAATATCATCAAAAAAAAAAAATTAAAACTTTTTAAAAAAAAAGTTCTAATTAAGCCTCTAAAGTCTTACAATTTTTTTCAATCTTGAGATTGACTATGAAAATAGAGATTAGTTTGCAATATGATCAACAAATTATTAGTTTATGAATATTTTGCTACATGATTTCTTTAGAAAAGTAGATGATGACCTTTGCCGCCTAAGTAAACCGTTGTTTGGGGAAATGACTCGAGGTAGTGTTAAAAAAAAAAAAAAAAAAGAGAGAGAGAAATTCACACACATGCACACAACTCCAATGACTTCTCTAGACCTTACTTAGTAACCGGGGGCACTTCATCACCAATGTTGGCACTCGCGTCAAACGGTAAAGTCAAAGAGGGTTATGAGTTAGGCTAAAAGCCTCTTGAGGTGCCGGTTGGAGTAAGCGAGTAACCGGTCCGCATCACCCATATTTGGTCGCGTGCGTAAAAGGGGACCTACAACGGCTCAAGGAAAAAAAAGAGAGAGAAAACCGGAAAAAAAAAAAAAAACGAAAAAAAGGGGGAAAAAAATTGAGTCACGCCACCGAGGATCCTTATTAAATTAAAATAAAAAGCTTGGTTTAGTGGAGGCATTTGAATTTTTTCGAAGAAATTGAGTAGCACAATATTCTTTTACTAATCTTATTGTTGAACTTATTGCATACCGATCTTTTGATTATGGGATGTTAAAAGATTATTACAATTGTTTAAGACTATTGGCTTAGTGATCTATTCTTATAAGACATTAACTTAAATAAGATTTGATGATATGATCTAAGTGTAGTGGTTTAATGCTTTCTGTTAAGGAATTTCATAAGCAATGTTCTTTTCAAATAATGAATCCTCTTTCTTCAGCGAGGACAAGCAAATGTTTAAGTGTGGGGGAGTTTGATAAGTAGATATTTTATAATTAAATAAGTATAGATTCGAGATATATTGGATTAAATTTGTTAATATTATACTTATTTAATTATCTTTTATGTATTTATCTATCTTTTAATTAAATATAGGATAAAAGATATTATAACGAGAAAAATCTATTGATATCCTATTTTATTTTGTAGGAGATATTTTGTGATCTAGAGGAGAAAATATAGGAAAGATAATGGCGGCAACAAATTAAATTGAAAAATGATTTAATATAATATATTATTATATTAGATAAATAAATTGATGACCTTTGTGCAAAGAAAGGAAGCAAATCACGGAATATATATGGCAATTGGAATGAATAAGCGTGGGGCCCAGAGGAAAAAGGTATCTATAAAGATATCTATTTTTTTTTTTTTTTTTTGGTCAAAATAAAGATATCTATTGAAGATACACAAACCTGCAATATATATTGAGGGGTAGAGACCACAATTGCGGGAAAGAGAAGAACGACGCACGCGGAAAAAAAGAAAGGAATTCATTGACGCACAGGAGCAAGAACGCAAGCGGCAATTCAAGAAGGAGAAAAAGAACCATCAGGGAGATGACGTACATCAGCGAGGAGCATTGAGACTGAGGGATTCTTTAAGAGTTTTTATTTCTCTTTTCTTTTCCTGTCTTATCTGAATCTGATTTTCATCTTTTCATGGGTTTTAGCATAGCCATGCTTGGCTAATTTTCTTTTGTAGTTAGGGCGAGGATGAACCCTATGCGAATTTAAAATATTTGATTGGATTCTTTATTGATATTTATTTTTCTTGATTGAATGAATTATCTTTGCTTAAAGCTTTCTTGAAGATTGATCACCTTTTAGATTGTTCATAGGTTAATGTATGACAATAGAGATGTTGGTGCATTTAACTAGAACCGTTAATTCATCGTAGAGTTGTATGACCTAGACATAGGCTTACGATTTTATGCGATCTCATAATTACGGTTTAAAAATATAATCTTTCCAATCAATACTAAGACATTAGGTTGATTTCAAAGATTATATTTTTAAACCAGAATTATGAGATCGCATAAAATCGTAAGCCTATGTCTAGGTCATACAACTCTACGATTTGAACAATCTAAAAGGTGATCAATCTTCAAGAAAGCTTTAAGCAAAGATAATTCATTCAATCAAGAAAAATAAATATCAATAAAGAATCCAATCAAATATTTTAAATTCGCATGGGTTCATCCTCGCCCTAACTACAAAAGAAAATTAGCCAAGCATGGCTATGCTAAAACCCATGAAAAGATGAAAATCGATTCGATAAGACAGAAAAGAAAAGAGAAATAAAACTCTTAAAGAATCCCCGCCTCAATGCTCCTCGCCGATGTGCGTCATCTCCCCGATGGTTCTTTTCTCCTTCTTGAATTGCCGCATGTTCTTGCTCCCCGTGCGTCAATGAATTCCTTTCTTTTTTCCGTGCGCGTTCTTCTCTTTCCCGCAATTGTGGTCTCTACCCCTCAATATATATTGCAGGTTTGTGTATCTTCAATAGATATCTTTATAGATACCTTTTTCCTCTCGGGCCCCACGCGTTATTCATTCCAATTGCCATATATATTCCGTGATTTGCTTCCTTTCTTTGCACAGGGTCATCAATTTATTTATCTAATATAATAATATATTATATTAAATCATTTTTCAATTTAATTTGTTGCCGCCATTATCTTTCCTATATTTTCTCCTCTCTTAGATCACAAAATATCTCCTACAAAATAAAATAGGATATCAATAGATTTTCTCGTTATAATATCTTTTATCCTATATTTAATTAAAAGATAATTAAATAAGTATAATATTAACAAATTTAATCCAATATATCTCAGAATCTATACTTATTTAATTATAAAATATCTACTTATCATTTTGCAAGTGCATCAGTCATCCTATTGTTCTCCTGTGGGACAAATATAATCTTCAACACCCACCTTACTTAATTAGTAGGTGGTAGTTGATCAATTATACAATTTTTTTTTATAGCTAACTAATTCGTAAATTACATTTTTTGTGTGAACATATGTCAAAAAAAATGTTCAAACACCCATGAACATGCATGTAACCTAATGTCATGAATAATGTCACAAAACAGGTGATATTATCAATTCCTCCTTTAAGTGGATCTGATGGCCTCTAAATAGTCCGAATAAAAAGTTATATTCATGTATGAGGACCAATACAAATTGAAAGATCCCCCTTTTTTGGGATGAAAACGCAACTATATATTCATGATGAAAAAGTATAGGCTACAAAGTAAGTATCTAAGTAATATACATATCATGTAAAAGGTAAGACAGATTCTAAAAGACATTTTTTTGTTTTAGTGATGATTTTTATTTGGGAGCACTTAACAAGTTTACAATGTATCGAAAATCTGTTTAGATGAAGTACTTGTTGTTGTCTGAAGATGAAAGTCATTGCATCTGTAAGTGCCTGTTGTTACATTTGGAGGACTCCAAGTCTAATTGATTAAGAACCCATTTATGGAAATCTTTGCAAGCAAAATAAATTTTGATAGATAAGCTACGTTGTCCTCCCCTTGTTTTGTTGATCTTGAAGAAAACGTTCCTTTGAGCATTTTAGGTCCGCCGCAAAAGATGCCTCCCTCCACCCGGTACTATAGTTGGTTGACCATTGTATCGGCAATTTGATGATATTGTTAGTAATAATTGAGATGTAGTAGTGCTTACCCTAGCTTGTGCCGACTTGATCACTTGTTATATGGAGACATCCTATCACACCTTATTTATGGCAAACAATAAAAATTCTAGTAATTCAGAAGACAAAAATGTCATACAATTATTAGAATCTTTGTGGTTTCACAGTCATATATGTTGTTAGCATCAGGAATAACCCTCCCTCATCCTTCCTTAGGAAAAATCTTATTACAAGCTAGCCAGATAGTCACGATAAATAAAATTCAAATGTATAAATTTTTTGTTTGGTCAATTATCACAAGTACATTGGAAGTTTATAAATTTAAGGAACTCTTCTCTCTAAGAATATGCTAGTCTTATAGTAGGTAGGTTCTTTTTAAGCTAGGTAGGTTCAATGCCATGGAAAATCTAACTGGCGATTTAGAGAAATTTAAAAATTTTGTTAAAAAAAAGGCTATAATTAAATTTTATTTTCTTTACTTTTATAGCTCACGCTTATTTTGCATTGGGAGATCAAAACTTATTTGCATGCGTACACACACGCGCCCCTAGACACACTGTTCTATTAATATGATGAAGGTGTAGGAGGAGAAATCCAAATCATTAGGAAATTGTAAAATTAAGGCCCTTTGTAAAATTAAAGCCCTGTTTATTACATAGAAGATTGGAGAATAAAAGAAAAGATTCTAAAGTTCTCCTATGGCTTTTGGCATTTGGTACACTAAAGATCTAGCAAGCAAGTTCTATTAAGTGTTGATCTTCCATGTTTAAGGGAAGATCTGATCCCTCACATATTGGTGGGATTTGATCTTCCCTCCTACAAAATTTCCATTAGGTCTTTTTATCTCTTCTTCCTCCTTTCTCACTGAGTTCATCTTCAACTCTCTTCCTCTCGCCTTCAACTCTCTTCGTCGCCGGTGAAGACTTCTTCCTTCATTGTCACCTAAGTAGTTGCGACATTGACAGCAGGGATCTAACTTCACCAAATCACCACCACCAGTCAGAACTTGCACTATTTCCTAGATCTAAAGCTTTTTTTATGTGTGTTGTCGGTAGGGACGTCAAGGATGAAGAAGGAAGGACGGCGAGGGAGGGAAAACTTTCAGAACCTGCGATCTCCAACACCAGACCCCCACCACCGGTCGGAACTCGCCTGAATCTGAAGCTTTTTTTCCTTTGGTTGTCTGGCTGTCAGTCAAGATGTAGAGATGAAGGAGGAGGGAGTTTGTTTTTATGTAAAGGGTATTTGGGACATTTCAAATCTTATATTTAATTTTTTTAAAATTATCATTTTCTATCTCAGTTTCAATATCTACCAAACAGAACACCTTTTTAAGTTCCCTCCCAATCTTCCTTTCCTTTCCATTTTGTTCCCTTCCTTTCCTTTCCTTCTTCAAACTTTCCTTGTACCAAACAGGCCTTAAGATGATAAGTGAATAAGAATATATTTCTTTCCTTCTTCAATCTTTCCTTGTATCAAACAGGCCTAAGATGATAAGTGAATGAGAATGTATCAAAGAGAAAACTTGCAAACAGTGGCAATTCTAAACAAATCTGGAAGGATGTGTGTGTGTACTGTATCGGCAAGTTCCAAATGAAAACAATAGAAGATGAGAAGATAAAGACGATGGTATCGCATTCGTGCACAGTAAGTGAAAACGAACTTCACCAGTCATGAGCTTCTCTATATATGGAATAAGCACCTGTCACCACCCACCCACTTGACGACACGATCCAAAATAAAAGCTTTTGGCAACTCCCCAACCATACGATGTGGGGCTATCTAATGCAACAATCTCATCTTCATTCAATAATTTGACCTTATTCTTTCTTTCTTTCAGATGCCATTATTATCCATCGATCCTTCCAGGCTTTTCCATTTATTATTGAAGCTTAATTATAGCTATTACTACCCATATCTATCCTGTTGGGACCAGTATATCTGATCCCCTTTGAACCATGCCTCACCCTAGAATGCCACGTATACCCCACTTGTCTTTAATCATTTGACTTAGCTTCCTCTCTCAGATCTGCAGCCAATTCAATTCCCACCCATCCCTCACTTGGCCGAAAGTGTTTACAACTTGCTTCTTCCTTTCTCTAAAGCTCCATCATTTTAGAAATGGAATCTGAAGAGAGTCAAATGTATACCGTTGTTTATAGTATTTAAACTCGTAACCTCGTAATCATACGACAACAATACTGTTGCTCCAATACTCACCTTTTAAAGTTTCATATCTCTTTATCTGCCAAAAAAAAAAAAAAGGCCTTATACCTTACCCAAAAAGTAAAAGAAACATATCATCCTTCCACCGACCCCCATACCATCTTGCTCGCTGGTCGTCCCAAGGAACATGTTTTTTCCTTTTTCTCTCTGCCAAAGTCGGTTGTTGACACACCGGCACACTTGAAAGAATCATCAGCGTGCTCATTACAATATTCGTAATCCTCTTCCCCTCCTCCAAAATGGGTAAGTCTAGAAACACCCTCACATGTCTCTTCCTTCTTAGGAAAGCCTTCCATTTTCCCTGTGCTTCCTCGCACCTCATCCCATCATTAGTTTTGAACTTATATCCAATCGATTAAGCTGTGACGATCTAAACAGTGATCACCTTATTAATTAAAGATATAGTAATCACCTCAATATTTGTACAGCTGTGTGTGTGATGGGGTTGGCTAGTTTTACTCAAACAATAATTGATGAGCCTATAATCTTCGTATCCAAAGCACAAGTAGGGAAACATTTTGCAAGGTGTCAACTTGGCCACAAGTGGTTCAGGCTTGAGTAGTAGTAAATTAATTAAGTGAAGTATTAATAAAAATGGGAATATAAGAGGCATGACGTCCCGCATACCACGGACTTAATGCAATAGATTCGAACATTAACGTCAATGACCTACTTTTGCATCAATAATATTGGTTTAAATTAAGATAAAGTAAAAGCATATATACTTTAAACGGCTGGTGTGTGTGTTGATGATCACTAATTGGCTGATTAGCTCTTTAATTTATTAAAGGAAATAGGGGACCAGCCACTTTGGTTTTCATGCGTTGCACTCCAATTCGATCTCTCAGCTCAATATTGCCAGAATTAATTACAAGGACGCCTTGAATATTCCTTTTAAGATGGAGAGGTCACTACATTATTAATAATGTTTTGATCTGTCACATTATTCTTGATTTTGACAATTCACAGCGAGAACTGAACCTTCCCTTTCTCATTCCCAATCCATCCTTCGTCGTTCAACTTATTCTTTTTCGAATAAAATCATTGATGAAAATGCTGCAAACCACTTACTATTCCCACTGTCTTTAATATGTATTTACAAAATTTAATTAGATTAAAAAATTTCATTAAATTATTTAATATGATATGTATTTTCTAAAACATCTCAATCATCTCTCTAATTTCCTCTTATCCTTGATTATTGTATATTGAGGGAGTATCAATATAATAGAGGTAAATTAAGAAAACGATGACAAATATGCATTATATTAAGAATAAGAGATAATGCTTAATATATTTAATATACTGTATATATAGAAGCACATACAGTATCCTCATATGTGTGTATGTGTTTCTAACACTTTAGAAACTCTCTAGGGCTCACGATGATCAGATCTTTATCTATATCTTTACTACATAAATTTCGTTACTCAAAAGGGAAAAAACATAAACTGATCGATTAATTAGTTCTTAGTTTTTCCCAATAATTATTATATATGTTTGTCTTGATTTGAAGGCCTATTTAAGTAGTATTTAATCTTCGAAGAAGACATACGTAAATATATATTTTGAGATATCAATGACAACATAAAACGTAGTAATTAATATTTTATGAGAAAGCATAGGTGATGGAAATGAGAGTAAGCTAATTACAACTTAATCCCAGCATTTTCATTTACCGCTTTAGTGCCCCGAAAACTATTAACGGGATGCAAATTAGTAGTTTCTATTCGCTTCTCTTTCCGGTGAATAAAAAAATCGTTTCTATTCGCTAAGTATTTCCATACCATCCGGATTAGACTAATTTATGCCGTGTTCTAAACATTTATGAGGTTTTCTATCGGAATTAGTTTCAGTACTTATCGCAATAGTGAGTATTAAAAGCTAATTATCATACAGGCTGTTTAGATATGATTTGGAGGGATCAGATGATTTTTTTTACTTTGGTTTTTTTTCCTTAAAAAAATTATCTTAATATGTACATAATCTAATATGAAGATAATCTTTTAATTGTTAGTTTTTTAAGAAATAAGTTTTTTTATTTATATCATCATTTGAAAATATTAAATTTGAATCATTAAAATCTTATTTGAATGGTGTAGATCTCACCTCATTGATTAGCTCTTGGTGCTCAGATCGTGATGTGTAGTAAAACTGGTTCCACGAAAATTAATATACATTAATTTGTTGGATTTGGTCTTTGCAAAACAATGAGATTGATCAAGTCAGACATTTAAGGAATCAGTTTCAGTGCTCATCACAATGATGAACACTAAGAGCTCTTTATCATTGCAGACCATTTAGGTATGATTTAGATAGTTTAGGTCGATTTTTTTTTTAGTTTTAATTTTTTTCAAAAACAATTATTTTAACGTTTACAAAATATAAAATGAAGATAATATCTTAATTTCTGGTTTCTCAAAAAATGATTTTTCAATTAAAAAATCATTAGTTAAAAATCTTAAATCTAGACTGTTAAAATTTTATTTGAACCATATATAGATCTCAATATAATGAATAGCACTCTGTACTCATCATTGCTATGCACAGTGAAATTGGTTCTGGCATTCAAGGGCCATATAAGTTTTAATGTGCTGAGGAGTGGGTTAATTAATATGTAGCAGCATATTTCGGATGTTATATGTTTAAATATAGTAATGATCGGACAGTGAATAATACATATTTACGGGTTGGATTTCTCAAATGAATCTGGTCTAA
Organism: Acacia acuminata; assembly: GCA_019022655.1. Classification (NCBI taxonomy): domain Eukaryota; kingdom Viridiplantae; phylum Streptophyta; class Magnoliopsida; order Fabales; family Fabaceae; genus Acacia; species Acacia acuminata. The sequence continues at coordinate 2,163,208 of JAFJYI010000015.1, forward strand.
AAGGAGCATGTATGTTGAGATTGTATTTTCCATCAATTGAAGAGACCATTGTCCATTTATCCGAATGATGCCAGCAGAGAATAAAATTTGACAGTGGTGATTGGAAAAAAAAAGGAAAAAGGAAAAAGAACTCCCAGATAGAGATGCTTTGGGTAACGTCAAATAAGGATAAGTTTGTGGTTTATTGCATTATGGGTCTAGATGATGATATATAAAGATAAAATAATGAACATATGTTTCCATTCTCTTCTTCTGGTTTGTGCCTTCTCTTTTTTCTCTGGTGCAAAATGCTTAAAATAATATGGAATGACCAATGAGATAAACCCCACATATATTCTTTCCAAACGTGATGATAGCAAACTGTCACTGGGGCTACCTCTATATAAACCCCACCATCTTCATGTCCTCTTCGCACAGCAACATTCTATGCAATTGTTCCATACAAATGCAACATATATATATATATATATATATATATATATATATTGGGTTTAAGGGATTGAATTACAAGGGGCTTATTATCTTCCCCAAATTAATCCCTTAACTCTTTTTCTGCTGAAATGATTTAATTGGAGCTATGTTAGTGCAGTTGGATCCATGAGCTTTATTAGCTGCAAAATGGTGAGACTTTGAAGGGTAAGGGAAGTGACAGAAGAGAGTGAGCACACATGGTACTTTCTTGCATGGTTTATGCTTGAAACTATGCGTGCTCACTCTCTCTCTGTCACACCACCACCTCCTCTCTCTCTCTCTCTATCTATCTATCTATCTATCTATATCTCTATTCCTACAGCCCTAACCCTAACGTTGCTGCACATGATATCCGCTGGATATATGTGAGATTTATTGTATATACTCCATGTACGATGGTATAGTAACTAATCACACCATACGGGGCTTATCATAGTTGTTTGTTTTTTGCTGTTCATTAATCTTGATAATTAGGTTCTTCTTACTGTTTCTTGATGTAAATAGAAGAATGTTTAATTTCTAATCCAGTGAGATTTACTGGGCGCAGGACCTAAATTAGTGCCAGTCTGTTGATCCAATAAGAGGGTTGATCGATCTATTACTATAATTGATGAAGTTTGGGGTTTGATCTTATGCTTTCTCGCTGATCACTCATATATATAGCTTTCATCTTTAACTTTTGAATATGTGCAGTCATGTCATGTCAGATACATACATATGAATCTTTATTTTATTAATATTGGTGTTAACTACTATTTGAGTTTCACGCGTTGAGATTGAGAAGAACAAATTGATCACAGTGGTGGGCTGTATAGTTAGTTTTCTTACTGCTGCTTCACTGTTAATTTCCATAATTAAGATTTGATTATTATTACTTTAGAGGATAAAGCTGATGATGATTTGGTGGCCAAAATTGAATATAATCAATATTCGCTTTCACTGGAGACAGCAAAGAGACAAATATATGAAGGGTCATAATTTCTGGGGCAAGCTAGCCATGGCGGACATATGTAATTATATATTCTTCTTCTTGCTTCTGATTGGATCTATCTTCATCCCTATATTTGTGGCTTGTTCGACTGAGACAGAAAGCTTCATTAATAATGGTGGAACCACAAGGCCTGTTCTTCATCTTTTTCCCCGTGTTGTCTAATGTCCGTCACGTTGGGTTGTTCCTCTTTAAAATTAGTGAAAGTTAAAGCGTGTTAATTAAAGGCGCTTAAGCTTTTACCATGAGTAGTCAGTCTTGACAGATAAACATGGATTTTGGATTCTTTTACTTTCATTGATATAATTAATTCTCATTAATTTACTCCAAATACAGCTCCACGCACAGAAGAAAAAAATTGATTTTAAATGTTGTTCATTTCATCAAAATCAATGAAGCAAAAGCTCCTATATATATATATATATATATATATATATATTTTCCTCGATTTCCAAGCTCCAAACATATAAAACAAAAAGAATAGTATTGCATAATGCTCCCTCAACTCCTAAATATAAAACAGAGTTAACTTTTTTTTTGAGAAGTTAAATAAGTTATTTAATCATATCATATGTTGTGTATCCTTTGATTATATATCAATTTATTAATTAAACTAATTAGTTTGGAGAGAAAAAAATAAGAATACAAATGCTCTAAAGTAATTTAATAAGCTTCTTTAATCTTTTAAAAAAATCAATTTTATCTTATATTTAGAACAGAAAGATAAGATATAGCAGCATGCATGTCATGAGATCATTTCTGCAGTAGCTTTTACTCTGATTTGTTTAATTAGTTCATAAAGAGGCAAATTGCTCTACCTTTCAGCATTCTCCAAAACACACAAAGAATTTATCTCCATCAAACCCCATCTTTTGATAAATACTTGTTTAAGTTTTTTAAATCTTAAATATAAGGCTTCAATCTATACTTTATCTATCATATATTTATTATTTTTCATTTTTTCTCCAAACTAATTACCTAATATATAAACGATATATAATCAAATTCAGTTTTAGCACTATAATATCTCGAACCATTCAAATTTAATTTGGATGGTCCATTTAATATTTTTTACTTATATTTTTTTAAAAAAAAATATTTTAATATATATAGAATATAAAATAATGATAATCTAACATCACATGTATTAGTATTTTAGGGGGATGATGTCATTTAGTAGTTACTTAATTTTTATAAAACTTGTCCTGAGATAATGTTATTTCTAATCTAATCGTTAAATTTTCACAACTAAATATTTTATGTTAATATAGGTTTTGAAGTTTATTATGCTGCAGCTTTGATATATGAATTAGCCATGGGTATGCAGCTAGAGGAGGTGTCAATTTTATCATCTATAAAACACAATTACTTATCATGCATACATTATTATCTTTTTGACCTTCCATGTATACATTATTGGTGAGATGTAAATTGTATGGATATTTCATAAAAATATTACTCCCTCCGTCTAATTGTAGGAACACATTTTGAAGTTAGTCTTGATCCTAGTTATAGGACCAAATTTTTTTTTTTTAATTTCTTCCTAAAATACCCTTACTAATACTTTCTCAATAATAATTTAATAATATACATATACATTTGTAATGCTTGCAACTCATTAATGTCATATACACCTCAATTATACTGTTTTTTATAAAATAATTTTGAGTAATTTTGGTCATATTTTTTTATATCACCCTTATTAATACTTCATCCACAATAATTAATTTAACAACACATTTATATTCTATCAAGTGAGAAATTCTACTTTCTTTTTTATTTTTTAAAATAATTTTAATATTTTTAATAATTTTTCTATAACTTTCCATCCAAAGATTTTTTCCCTAAAATAACCTAATAAAACATTAATTTCATTACGAAACCCATGTTTATATAAGTTGAGTATAACACACACACACATATATATAAAAGTTGTTAGAAGCTTTTGCTTTTTACTATTTGGAAAGTTAGCTCGGAAAAATCGCGGAGTACCGGGTGTGTAGGGCCTACCTATTCAACAAACTTTTCCTTGATATCATTTTAAATTTTAAGGAAGGGTATTTTAGGAAAATAATTATAATTACCTAATTTAACTTCTCTATTTAATCTCTCCAAATTTTGATAAAGTGTTCTTATAATTAGGACCGGAGAGAATACTACCTTTTTCTAGCTCGGGAAAAAGAAAATGTGCTTGAATCAGATGATATGATACTGTATACATGTCGGATTTCATATCCTGAAATTGGAGATATATTGAAAAATTTATTCCTCCCCTCATAAATTTAATCTATCCAAGTAAGAGGAGGGGAGCAAAATCCTCTCCCTCCAAATTCCTCGTACAATTTGAAGAATAGTTCAAGTGTTGAACCGAGAGCATCATCATGCGTATGCTTCTAACTCAAATGCAAACTAGCAAAGATTATTTGAAATAGCAGGACGAGTTGCTTCACACTCTACTAGCTGCTTTCCCTTTCGAATTGCTTCTGCTTTTCGGTTTGCACAAAAGAGAATGTTGTTTGAGCACTTGCTTCTTGGATTGAACTTCCTTTATCAAAGATGAAATCAGCAACACACGCCCGCGCTGACCTTTCTGATCAAAGGGAAAGAATGGTTCTTGAATTGAAACAAATAATCTACAGCCACAGTATCGTGTTTAGACACACTTTTGACTGGGTTGACTTGTTGGCTCAGCTGGTTTCTTGATCTCATGTTTTTTCTTGTTATCAGATTTTTGTTATATTTCTTCTGCGTTGGGCTTATGTTTTGTATTGTGCCCCAAAGAAACATGAGAGTAAAGTTAATCCTTTAATTAAATAAATAAAAATGTCTGAATTTTCAGATAGTCCACACACAGGGTGCAATAACTTGCAAATACGACAACCGTATGTAGTCCACCCAGTCGCTGCGAAAAATAAAATTAAAAAAATAAAATAAAAAAATAACGACAATGCAGGTTGAAGAACAATTCTGCTCTGCAGGCCAGCTTCTGTTCTTCGGATCCCTTTGACATTTTAACTGAAACAATATCTGTGGTAGCTACATAACAATTTTCCAAAAATGGAGCCCAAACAAATCGCTTCCTGCCTTTTGCTATATTTTACTCCTCACATTTTAGGGAAAGGAGTGAATGAAAGAAGCCAAATTGAATGGAAGAAAGGATACCAATTTTAATTTCAATCTTTGTGGAAGAGCAGGATATGCAATGCCGTACTTGGAACATCATCCTTTAAACCATTATCCAGGAACCAATTGCTGATAATTCTTTGTGAAGTTGAGTCTCTAGCAGGCCACCTGTCCACTAATCTGAAACCGTATTGCCCTGCAGCTGAGAGTAGCGATGATTCATCCACTCGCCGGAAAATATGGCAAAGAATCAGTGAAGGCTCCTTGTTATCTTTACTGCTTCCACTGGAAGCAATCAATTCTCTTGCTGTTGCAAACAAAGGCGATATGGCTTCAGAAATATATGTCACATCCGTCCCCACAATGACATCAAAGCCTGAATCACTCACTTCATTCACTTCCTCTATATGATCCCTGTTTCCCCACTCGAGTCTCTTGGTAATCAGTTTATTAAGCAGTGGCTGCGGAAGATTAGACGCGACATTTTTGGCAAGGAGTTCAAGAGCAAAAGCATCTCCATCAGTGGCGACTACAAGGTGAGCGTATCTAGCAGAAACCATCGAGCAGATACCACCACAGCCACACCCGAGCTCCAAGACCCGCTTCCCTTCAACAATATCGGGATTTTCAGCCAGGATGGAAGCCATCAACCGAGCTGATTCCCATAGCATCAACCCTGTTGATTTGCAGGTATGTTGGTACTCCTTTGGTAGCACATTGATCCGAAAATTCCACCCTCTGGGGTTGACCTCAATAATCTAACGTGAAAAATTTAAAGAGTGCTAAGAACCATGTGAGCATATTAGGAAAACAGCACTGGTAGCTAAGTTTATATTAATTAAATAGAGCCAAAGGGAATCTGTATTCAGACAAGAACAGAGAAAAAATTGCTATATCAACTAAGAACTCAAGAAAAATCTCTATTAGATATGCTTTTAATTCGAAGGATATTTCTTTTGCTGAGTGGAGACTCTCCGACAATTTTTCTGATAGGACTTGGGAGAAATGACAAACACATGGCAAAAGGTAAGAACCTCAAAGCTTACACCCATACCTCATTCTCACTTGAAGGTGAGACTCCAAACATATCAACTGCCAAGCCCTCAGACAAGTCAATGGCAAAGTCATTCACGATCCTCTTTACGTTATCTTCCTTGACTTCCTCAGAATCAAGACAATTGGCATTTGGTTCTGCTTCTTTACCATAGGAAGAGTTAGAATTGTCTGAGATCCGGAATACGGCTTGCACCCAACGCCTAAACCAAAGAAAAAGGAAGATGAACAGGAAAACAGAGTTATTGCAGTCACTGTTTAAGATGAACAGGAAAGGACTTTTATTCATAAACAGTATATAGTGGGAGAGCAATTAAATTACAACTCTACACTGGAAAGCAGAAGTTCAGGCAAGCAAAAATAACCAGTCTTTTAATTTTGTTAAATACTACAAAAAAATGAAGAATGAATAGAAGGAATGAGCCACGTTACCGATTCATCACCAACTCCCTTGAGCGGTTCTCCACTTGTTTGCAACACACACCAAGTTCTTTTACATCAAAACCATTTTCTTTGAATAAATTTGTCAAAAACTCATTTGAAAAATAGTAAGCACGCTGAAACAAGAGGAATATTACATTAAGAAACAAAAGGAGCTTCAAATGTGAACTAAAGTAGAAAATAACCTGGCAAAAATTGATTACTTACAGTGCCATCACCTCTAACGTAGAAATTATCACTAATCTTTTGGTCCTTGCCAGAGAATCTTTCCTGTAGAATGGAACAAACGGAGATATCAAACATCAGTTGTTGGAAAAAATGGATCAATCAAACTTTAATGGTCAAACAGTCACCCAACCAAGGAAAAGATATTATCAAAATGGTATTAAGTTGACGAGAGACCATATAAAGCATTTAGTGTAAGCACTCGTAGCAATTAGAAGTGGACATGTCGCCTGAATTTAATGTCAACATGTTTTAATTTAGTACAAATCAAAGAACAATAAATATTGAGTGGGACTGTCAAATTGCCTCACCTTAGTCTCACCACAGGTAAGAATACTCAGGAAATTTCATGTAGTTCATATGAACTACAATGAGAAAGCAAATTTAAATTATTCTAGCCATCACAGTGAACTATCTATCAAGAGAAAAACATCTGGACAACCATTTTGAGGGCTTATAGAAGACTTAAATAGGAATGCAGAAATTCAACCTGAGCAAGGTCTCCAGTAGCATAGTCTCGAAACAGCACATAACCACTTGGCTGAACACAGGGAAAATGGGAATGAATTTGAAGCCCAAAACAGGTTATCATGAAAGATGAATTAAAACACAACCTATTGGGAGTAACAAATTTCTTACCTTGATAACCTTTCTAATGTTCTGCAATACTTGATGCATCTTTTCTGGTGATACTGCAGATAACATAAATATCTGCTTAACATGTCAGCTACTAAAACAACTGGGTTATAGTTAATTAAAAGCACAACACAATAGAACCAACCAAGAACAGAAAATGTAATCCCAAGTCACTCTCCTATAGCTTTAAATACCATGGTAACAATATCAACTGAAGATGGAGAAATCTGCTTGCATAGGTCATCAGCGGTCAAATCGGAGACAAAAGCACTAACACGTGACTCCTCGAACTCCTTATGTGCCTGCAATAAGCAAAATGGGTTCATTCTTGTGACATCTACATGATTACTAATACAAATTCAATCCTGTTAAACCTGGAAAAAGTGGATCTTTTTTATCATAATATAAATTACTAAAGCTAGTTTCAAAGAAGTAAACTCCCAAAACAAACTTCCACTGAAAAATACCATATACTGCATATCCTATGAGTATAAAACTATGACAACTACAACATGAGACCACGACATGTTGTGTACATTTATATCAAATACATGTGTGGTTACAAGACATGGTTGCACCGGTAAATTGAATCAAAGAGCCTAGCCAGCCAAACTAGCTATACATGCATGCATAAATGTGGTTGACGATCAGAAACATTATATGAAAGAAAAATTTCCAACCTTGACCAGCTCAATAGCTTGTGGCGAGAAATCACAGGCATAAACAAAAGCATCTGGGTATGACGCAATCAAAGGAAATATAGTATTTCCTGCTCCACAACCGACCTGCTCAGGAAACAGCATTACTTATTAAACATCTTCACAGATTAAACACCTCCCGGAGAGAAGCATAAACTGCAGATAAATTTCAGTGATCAATTCGCCCACCATAGATCTAATAAATAATGAATGGCTAAGGAGGGAACCCAATATGGAATGGTTCTCAATCCATAACCACAGTATGAATTGAAGACAAGACATATATCCAAATTTCACTTTTCAGAAAAAAAGTGACACATGCATTTCAGCAAAATCTTTTTTTTTTTTTTTTTTTTTTTTTTTTTTTTTTTTTTTTTTTGGGGGGGGGGGGGGGGGGCGCATGTAAGTCCGCTATTGGACTGAGTCATCGTATGATAATTGAAAAACCAACCGAAACAGTATGTGTTTAGACGGCGCAAGCTATATTTGCGTCAGAAATGGGGAGACGGGAAGAGAATGGAGTAGCACATATGTGTACGTGTATACCTCCAAAATCACTTGTCTTTCAGCTCCCTGGAGTTGAAAGGAACTTAGGCGATTAGAATCTTGAGCAACGCTTCAGAAAATCAAATCAAATTACAAATTAAGAAATCATTTCCTTCCACTCACAGAAAAATAGCTGCCCCACTCCTTATCCAAGTAGTGCCGATCTTTGAAAAACTGAAGGGAAAATGCCAGAAAAGAAAAATAGCATTAGTAGTAGACAAACCAATTGTGGCAAGGAGACTAATATGTTGCTGAGGGTAAAAAGAAGCGATACAGATGAAGCTAGCAGAAAATAGACAAAGCAGCAACATCATTTGGATTAACAGAGAATAGAACAGGAAGAATTAGCAGATTTGCTCGGGCATGGGATAAAAACAAAAGAGTTGGGAAAACAAACCCTGTCCTGGTGCCGCCGGTAGAACCAATCCCAATACTTTTTGGCTTCTCTTTCATACTTCTCTGTAAGCAAACAACAATTTTGAATGCTTGGGAATTGCAAGCAGAATTATGAGACAGAGAGAAAGAGGATAGAAGGACCTCTCCAAAAGGGAGACACTCCAGCAGTAGTTGAGTAAATTTGTATCCTTTGCACTGGTATTTGTTGCAGCTCAGAATCTTGAGTGCCAGATGCCATTTCCCTGCCTCTTTCACGGGGCTTTACACGAAGGAATCTCGTAACTTGAAAGTCAATTTAGATGATTAGATCAAGCATTCATCCAAATTATAGTGGGATTTCCGTATAAGACTCTTTTGGTCAGTCCCCAACGCAAGTAAAAGAGAAGATTCAGGGTTTTGTACAGATCCATGTAATATGGAACATCCAAAACCCTTCGCCTAATTTCGCTTTTCCCCGGGTTTCTCTTTGACGTGGGATCCAAATCCCCGCGTTCACTAATTTAGCAACAAAAGTGAATTATTTTCGGTTTGATTTTGCTTTTGTTTGGCTGGAGGGGAAGAGATAAGAGGAAGGAGAAAATTTTGACCAAAATATATTGTAAAAATGATTTGGGTATGGATTGACCAAGGGGAGGGAAACCGTAGTTTTTACTTGAAAATGAAAGGAGAATGAAAAATCGTAATAGAAAACGTAGGTTATATATATATATAAAAATTAAGAAAAGTAAAGTAGCTACTGTTATCCATACATATAATCGATGCAATAATACAATATCAATCAAAATATCCAACATTGTCATTGATCAAATCATATTTTTTATATGATTTTACATGATTAAATTGGGATTTTTAATGCATTTTCTGAGACTTTATTACATGATTAAGTACTAAGTTGAGTTAGAGACATTTGTAGTGAATTAAGTGTAATTAGGGGCAAAATGATCTTTATTTATTAATTATTTATGCAAATGATTTTTTGACATTTTGATCTACATTGTGTTTAATCTTGCATTGTAGGTGTTTAAGAAGAAAATGAAGATTTTTGAGGGTCAGAATTAATGTTTTGAGGACTAAAGAAAATTACGAGAAAGGCCCCAACAATTTCTGGAAATTGGAAATCAATGAAGAAAAGGAGCCAGAAGAAAAGGAGCCAGAAAATAATTACAGAAAAAAGGTGTTTTTGAAATTGCAGTTCTACCCCACAAATAGTTTGAAATTCTCACTTTAGTCCCTCTCGAACTTTTAAAAATTTCACTAAAGGCCCTTAGTGAAACTCTGCGTTTTTTCCTTAAACACTCCTTTTTAATTTAGCATAAAAGTGAATTATTTTCTGTTTGATTTTGCTTTTGTTTTATGGAGGGGAAGAGTTTAAGAAAATAAAACATTTTGACCAAAATATATTTAAAAATTTTTGATTTGAGTGTGGATTGACAATAACGGAAGTAATTTATTTTTTTGTCAAATGGAGAAGTGTTTAGATTATTATTTAAAAAGTTAGTTGAAATAAAAAAATAATTAAAAAAACCACATAAATATCATTGAATATTATAATTAAAAATTTAAATTTTTAAAAAAAGTTTTAATTATTATTAAAAAATAAAACAAAAAATTCTTTAATTTATCAATTTATCTTTTAATAATTTTTTTATTTTTAATCGTGCCATTGCCATTGCTTTTCAAACTCTTCCATTAATTTATCTTTACCGATTTTTTATTTGTCTATAAAGCTATTCACTTTTGGCCGATGAACGATGCTTCATCCCTTTCTCTCACCCTTCTTCCTTCCTTTATCTTTTCGAAAATACTCTCCTTCTCTCTGCTACTCTCACTTTCTTCTTGAAGATAAACATTAAGGCTTTTAAAATATATAGTTAGTTAGCATATACATAGTTAGTCTATATTAGTTAAAGAGTTAATTAAGTATTACTCTTTGTATGAACTTTATTACTCTATTCATATTAGCTAAGATCCCTTATTTATAGATTAGGATCCTAACTAACTCTCTAATTAATATAGACTAACTACCTATATATTCTAACACCCTCCCTCAAGTTTAACACTATTTATCTAAAAAGCGCTCAACTTGAACAATACAAAAATAAGGGGTAATTAACAATGTTCTCTTCAAAACAAAAACGAATACAATGATATAATGATCTTTTCAAAACAATCTTCTTCTATTCACTCTTCACTCTGTTTTCTAAATCAAACCTTCTCTTCTCAACTTTCTTGATTTTCTTCCTACCGAGGCACGGAAACCCCCATCGTGTCCCAGATCACATTCCGTGAATCGAAAGGGGAAGCCTACTCATCCATTAGCTCCTCCTATAGATCGGTGCGGTTTTACGAAGCGTCTAAGTTTAAATCAAGAGCTTTACTCCTTAAGGTTGATCAATCAACAGCTTCTTGCATTCTTTCTTCTCTGCAACTTGAAGATGAAGCCAAATTGGGAACGGGACGGCGAATCTTCAGAAGAGGAAGAAAAGTCAGATCACGATTATGTGATTGAAGGCTCTGATTCCTATGATATCAAAGAGAAAATAATGAATCGCATTTGGGAAAAGAAATACAAGAAAGAATCTTCAAAAGATGAAGAAAAGTCGGATCACGATGATGTGATTGAAGGCTCTGATTCCTATGATATCAAAGAGAAAATAATGAATCGCATTTGGGAAAAGAAATACAAGAAAGAGGAGAATAAGGAGAATAAGAAGATGAAGAAACAGAACAAGATGAAGAATAATTGTATATTATGAATAGAGCAATAAGGCTCATACAAAGTGTAATAGTGAAGGCTCAATGCCCAACACTCACTAACTATTCATATTAGCTAATATCCCCTATTTATAGATTAAGATCCTAACTAACTCTCTAACTAATATAGACTAACTACCTATATATTCTAGCAAAGGCCAAAGGCCATAGAGGCCACTAAAATTGATCATGGATTTGCCATATAAAATTTTTAACATTTTCAATTTAGTCCCTATTAAAAAGTGTTATAGAGGGACTAAACTGAAAATATTGAAATATTTATGAGGACTAAACCAAGTAATCGCTAATTTCAAATACTAACTCCTTAGGTCGTAAATGCAAATCCCAAAACTTCACGGAGGACTAAACCAAGATCGCCAATTGGACTTCACAGTTGGATCTGTCCAAGGATGTTGCTCCGATGTCGTTTATAAGGCTATCATTCTTGAATCTGAGCCGGTCATCCATGTGAACAGGGGCGGAGCCGGGATGGAAAACCAGGGGGGGCGAAAATTACATCTAAAAACCAATGGAGTTAGGTTTAAATTAGTCATAGCCTCACAAAAATTTCAAAATTTTCAATTTAGTCCCTTCATGAGAATATTTGATAGGGAACCAACGAGGACATGAACCAACGAGGACATCTGGAGAGAGAAAGAAGAAGCCTTAAACCTACACGGGAGAGAGAGAAAGGACAATCCCTAGCCCAACACTCAAGAAACCAGCTTATGAGAAAAAGGAACTTTTTCGTATAAGCTCAATGAGTGGAAAGCTAAATCAACCAACTTCCCATTGAGCTTTTTTCCCTCACTGAGTTTTTTTTTTTTTTTTTTTTTTTTTTTTTTTTTTTTTCAATTTGACTAAGCTTCTGAGGCATGAAACGCCAATCCAAACAGGTTGATATCTATCTAGTTTAATAATTTTACATATTGCTTATAAATCTTAAGTAAATAATTATATAAAATTAAAAAAGTTTGATTTTATAAAAGTGAAAGTTTACCTTGTAAAGATAAATTGTTAAATTTGATTGATAAGTATGTGTCTATTTTGATAAATTTAGATAACTATAATGACAAATCATACATTTGTAAGTACATGTGCTTAATTTGACAAGTTATACACTAACAAATATATTCATCCTATTTTAACAAGTTTATATGTCTATAATGACAAGTTATACATTGGTGAGTATATATGCCTATTTTGGCAAGTTTATGTGTTTATAATGATAAGTTATACATTGGCAAGTGTATGTATCTATTTTGACAGGTTTATATGCCTATAAATGGTCATTGACAAATTCATCTACGTTAACTATTTTTATTTTTCTAGTACAATTTAAAATAGGTCATATTGATAAATGGACATGACTTATTGATAAGTCATAGTAACCATTGCCAAGCTCATGTTAACTAAAACAATTCTCGTTGACAAGTGGATGTGTCTATATTGATAAGTCATGGATTAATGATTGACAAATACCTAAACCTAGTCATGTGACTTAATATCATATAAAATTCAAATATCAATTACTAAAGACAATTAGATAATTTCACACTCGCAATTTATGTTACTAAGGTCTTAGGGAGTTTTTTTTTTTTTTTTTTTTTTTCACCGGATGAGAATTTTTTGTTATTTTTTCTTGTCTTTGAGACTTAAATTGATTTTCCCTAAAATATACGTAACGCTTTAAAAATAACTAAGAACTTATTTACGACTCATCAGTCTTAAATACAGGATATACCACTCTGGTCTTATTTATAGGTCTTTTTGATAAAAAAAAAATTGATCATATTTATAAGTTATTTTTCAATAATAGATGAGAGTGATGGTAACAATTTTGTCTTTATTAATTATACTAATAAAAATATAGAAAGAAGAAAAAGTTGAAAGATGCTCACTTATAAATGAGTTAAAAATTTAACTCATAATTATTGAGTTATCTATCTCTTCTTCTTGGTATATGTGATTTACTTTAAAAAAAAAAAAAAAAAAACTTATAAATAACAGAATGATAGTTTTTAGTGTAATTTATTTGGGATAGTACTCCATCAAACTCGAATATTTCGTTGGGGGCAAAAACTCGAATATACTCGTTGGGAAAATTGAAGCTTGAAGGGTTAGCAAAAAAATGAAGAAAGAAAAACAAAATGGTATGCTTCCATTTCCATTTTCTCATCTGGCATGGTAACCCAGACTTGAGTCCCTCGAACGAAGAAATTCTGTGTGGATCTAGATCCGATTCCGAGAAGTCGAAGCATTACCACTCCAGAGCCAAATGAAGAAGATGAAGCTCGGCAATTTTTAACTTCTCATCCACTGCTACGTTCTTTGTGGTCTTTCACAACAGATCTGTGTCTCCTTCACTTATTCAAACTGCAACTGAACAGCCAATCCGGACATCAACCAGTGCGGAGCTCCGACCATGGAGTCTGAAGGTTCAGTGGAGGGGACGTCGCCCGTCCCTAGCCTTCTTCCTCTCGCCTCCGACTCCCTGCAGCCCTATGTCTCTGAACTCCTCTCCTTCACTCTCGATCGTCTTCATAAGGTCCCCCACCCTCTCCTCCTTCAGTTTTATTGCTGGAATTATTCGGTCTCGTCAACAAATTGTACTCTGCATATTGGCGATCTTGCTTTGATATTTCCTGTTTTCGTTGGTAATAAACTTAATTTTAGGAACCAGAGCTTCTTCGGGTTGATGCGGAGCGGATTCGGAGGCAAATGCAAGAGGTGGCAGTGGGTAATTACCGAGCTTTCATATCTGCTGCCGATGCCTTGCTTGCTATTCGTGAGGAAGTCTCTTCTATCGACAAGCATCTTGAATCTCTGGTATTTATTTCAATTTTCTAGTGTTTTTTATCTACTTGATGTATTATGTACTCTATATGTATCTTATAGTCTAAAAAACATAAATAGGAGTGAGGAGTAGTAGTAGTTTTACTTAATGGTTAAAAGGGGAGGCAGACGTTGATAATAATCATGTATGGTTCCATGATAGGTATCGAGCTTTTTGATGCATTTAACCTATAATATAATAATTTGGACAGAGATTGTTCTTTGATTTACTTTTACGTGCCATAATGCATGTTGATACATGAGTTTGTTTTCAAGGAATTCTTAAGTTCTTGAACTTTTACCTGGAGTATATTTTGTGTGTGTGTGTACTTTGCTTGGTTGGGGTTTAGGCGGCATAACTGGTGCTACTGAGATAATTTGTTCACTATTCCTGTCTTCATCGCAGTTTTTCTAAAGCTATTTTATTCAGGAAGTTGTCTAATATTATTGTCCTTGGAGTTTTACATATGTACATAGGCAAGCAAATCCATAAGGTGCATTTAGATGCAATGACACCATAGTTAAGATCACAAAAGCATTTAATAGAAGTAATATATGGTTGGCTGTTAAGGTTTCTGATTCTTTTAATTAAAAGAAAGTAAGTATATAGATACATATCTGCTAATGTTGCAAGTGCCAGAATATTTTATGTGTAACTTCATTTAGTTGAGCATGCTTATGGATTATTTGGTTTTAATGGATTACATATGTACCTCAAAGTTTGAGACCAGGAAGAGAATATTTATATAAGCAAAAATATAGCACCTCACGTTAGTCATCTTGGAAGTTTTCCTTAAAAAAATTGTGGGTCATCCTGATGTCTTTTCCTTTCTCACAGATCAATGAGGTCCCAAAACTGACATCTGGATGCACTGAGTTCATAGAATCTGCAGAGAAGATTTTGGAGAAGAGGAAGATGAATCAAACAATGCTAACCAATCAAAGTACTTTGCTTGATTTGCTGGAAATTCCTCAATTGATGGATACGTAAGGGGTTTTTTTCCCCCTCTTTTGTTTCTTTATTTAAAAAATACATTTGCAGTACTTGAATTGCCCACATGATCTTACTTGAATTGCTCTAGGATATCAACATTAATCCCTTTTTGGAAAAAAAAAAAAAAAAAAAAAAAAAAAAAAAAAAAGGTCTCATAAATTTTGTGTCTGCAGATGTGTAAGGAATGGGAATTATGACGAAGCTTTAGATCTGGAAGCATTTGTTTGTAAACTCTCAACAATGCATCCAAAGTAAGTTTGTGATTCATCTCTCACAATTTTAACATATAGTTTTGCTGTTTCCTGGGAGGAAAATGTGTAGAATTTTCTGCTTACTTTTTTATTCCTCTTTACCCCCTTGCACAGGTTGCCTGTTATTCAAGCATTGGCTGCAGAAGTTAGGCAGATCACCCAATCTCTTCTTTCTCAACTTCTTCAAAAACTTCGATCTAATATTCAGGTTCTTTTATTTGCTATTTTAAATTTATCAATAAGTGATGTTTGATTCATCTGTGAAAATGGTTAGAGATGTTAGTGTCTTACTATTGCATTTTCTTCACCACAGTTACCTGAATGCCTCCGCATTATTGGATATTTGCGCCGGATAGGAGTATTTAGTGAGTATGAAATGCGGTTGCAGGTGATGTTTAAGTAACTTTTCGACACACTGTCTGCTAGCTTCATTGCTTGTATTTTATCTGGAGGTTTTCAGATTTACTAGGTTCATTCTTTTATTTTTATTGCTTGTTTATAACGAGGCAATTATCTGTTTTCAGTTCTTGAGATGCCGCGAGGCATGGCTTACAGGTATACTTGAGGATCTGGACCAGACAAATCCATATGAATTCTTGAAAGGGATGATTAACTGTCACCGAATGCATCTATTTGATGTTGTCAATCAATATCGAGCAATATTTGCTGATGACACATCAGGAAGTGAGGAAAATTATGATGGTGGTCTTCTGTTTAGTTGGGCAATGCACCAAATTACCTCACACCTCCATACTCTGAAAGTTATGCTTCCTAAGATAACTGAAGGTGGATCACTGTCAAATATTTTGGATCAATGCATGGTAAGCGTATTCCATCACACTTATCCTTTGTGCTAATAAAGTGGTTTTGAAAAGCAAGGAATCTCTCTGTAATTTTTTGCCCCCTTAAAATTAATCATTCAGAAATGCAAAGGGAAAATAAACACTTAAAATTGGTATGCTTTCTTGTCCATATTAGTATTTTGGAAAATGACATCCACACACACATATATATAGTTTATGCTTGAGACTGTGTCACCAACTCATGTTCACTTTATTCAATTTCTTTTCAGTATTGTGCTATGGGACTTGGTTGGGTTGGACTGGATTTTCGGGGCTTACTTCCATCACTTTTTGAAGAGTAAATCACATTATCTTTTGTAACCTTTTCATTTTATATCATTTGTAATTATTTCTTGACATGTAGGCTGGTTGCATTACAGGGCAGTTCTTAACTTATTCTCAAAAAATATGCGTACAGCAGTAGAGAATTTTCAGGTAAATGAACATGTGGTGAAGTCACAATATTTCAATATAAGTTTCCTGAATCTGATGATATGAATGAATCTGTGTCAGTTGCACAACTTAGTCAGCCCTGGGGCTCTCATTTTTTCTCCTTTGCAACTAACAAATAGCTTACATTAATGTGATAATTAACCTTCTAACTTCATGCTCTTAGTTGGTCTTGGATTCACATCGATGGGTTCCCCTGCCAGCAATTGGCTTTCCTGCAAATACTGTCGGTGAAGGAACTCAGGAGGACGTCACCCCCCCTTCTTATTTGATGGAACATCCACCTCTTGCTGTTTTTATTAATGGTAAGTGCTTTCTTCTTTATTTCAATTATAAGGATGGGTTTCTGTAGCCTGAATCAAATGAAGATAATGATGCTGTTGTTTGTTTTGATTAATTAGTTGGAGAGGTCATGTACTTCCTTTTTTGATAAATGGTGCACTAAGTGCTGTACTGGATGACCTTAGATTTATTTCAGAGGACTAGATAAAAAGACTAGATTCAAGATAGGAATAAAGAGAGAGTTTTCATTGTCAGAGTCATTTATAGCCTATAGGAACCCTCTTAGATGGAACTTTAATGGATGGTATTTTTCTTGATGCCATAAAGTTTTTATCCTATGCCACATGGTTTTCTTCTGCTCGTCTATTCCAAACTGATGGGTTAACTTAAATGGACGGTGTTAACAGTATCTCTCGACTCTCTGGTGTCTGCAGGTGTGTCAGCGGCAATGAATGAGCTGCGTCCCTGTGCCCCGCTAAGTTTGAATCATGTCCTTGCCCAAGAGTTGATTAAGGGATTACAAGTTGTTTCTGACTCCCTGCTGAGATACAATACGACTCGGGTGCTCAGAGATAATGAGTCGGGACTTTTCCTTTCACTCTGTCGGGCATTTATAGAGGTATTGGTTTTTTGAATTTTTGATGTCCATCGCAACTAGTCTCAGTAAACTGCTAACTCTATAATTCCTTCAAACTCATTTTATAGGTTGCTTTTCCTCATTGTGCTACTTGTTTTGGGCGCTGCTATCCTGGTGGAGCTGCTCTTATCATGGACGCAAAGTACGTCTATGACGGAATTAGCCGCCTATTAGCTACCTCTTCCGCAAGGCAACTCCCAAAACCAGTGAGTAATGGGGAACTGAGGAGCGTAACTGAGAATGGGGACCTGCCAACGGCGGAAAATGGAGAAGTAGCCGAAGCTAAACAAACTGAAAGCACCAATGCTGATGAGGAGATCAAAAGCTCTGCTTTGCAGACAGAGACGACAGACATAGCAGACACTAATACTGAAAAAACTACGACATGAATTGCAACAATTTTAGGAGATATAGGTGTATTTTTGCCCCGGCTACCTATTGGATTATTTCTTTGTTTTTTGTCCCAATACTCGTTTAAAGTGGGTCTGTAACTATGGTGTTGAATAATCTCATACGAATAGATTATATACAAAGGATTAAGTGTGTTAGAAGAAAGAGGAAGACGTTTGAGGCACATTCTTATTTTTCAAAGGAAGCTTATTTTTTTGGTCCTCTGCTTAATTTGCCCGATAATGGACACTCATGAAAATGGCTCTGGTCGTGAACCATTCATTGTTTTTTGTTTTGTTCTTTTTTTGTTTTTTGACCTGTGAACCATTCGTTGTTATTTGATTAAAAAAATTAAATCGTTTGTTATAGTAAAGTTAATTTTAATTGATTAAAGTATTGTTATTACCATATTTTTATTTTTAAACAAATACTTGCTACGTTTATTATTTTTATTGATAAATAAAGCATAAAGTAATAAATTTATAAAAAACATAAAATAATAATGCAATTAACAATTAATGTTTGATTTTCATTTGAGATTATTTTGAGTCAGACCATACTAAAAAAGATATTGTAAGATGGGGTGAGTTTCAAGGGATTTATATCATGTAATTAACTCTTTCTATCATTTGAATATTAATTGAGAAACCATCTAATGTTATTGAGGAATGTTATTTTTTTTTCCTTAACTGAAATGTTCATGAGGAAAGTTACAGATTTGTTATTTAAAAAATAGATAAATATTCTTATTTATTGGCAGCTTTCCATTAAATCATAATTTATAATTAATTTTTTTGGGGTCATCCGTCCGGGGAAAAAAACGGAAACCCTATGACATGAGATTACTCAGATCAGGTTCCCGGTCTAGGCCTTGCGAGTAATCATTTTCGTCAAATCCAACAATCCTCTTTCTCGAAGTTGCTGGTCCAGGTTCCATTCCGGTGGAGTGAAGCATTAGCAACTAGAAAAAGATGTCGACGGTATACGTGTTAGAACCGCCGACGAAAGGGAAGGTGGTGTTGCACACAACCCATGGTCCGCTCGACATTGAGCTATGGCCCAAGGAAGCCCCCAAAGCTGTCAGGAACTTCGTTCAGCTCTGCCTTGAAGGTTACTACGTTAACACCATCTTCCATCGTCTCATCAAGGACTTTCTTATCCAGGGTGGCGATCCCACTGCCAGCGGCACAGGTTCTTTTCTTTCTCAATCAAACCGGCTATGCCTATTGCCTGCGTGCCCCAATTGAATATTTACCCAGTTGTTGATGACATTGCATCTACACTTGGTGCCCGAAGTGTTTTTTTTTTTTTAGCTGGTCCTCAAATAACTTCTTCAAAATGAGAACTGGCTAGCTCAGGATTTCGGTTGGGAATTATAATTGAATTGCTGAAAAATTTACAAAATTCTCTCCGTGTTTTTTCCCGCACAATGACAACTCAAATATAGTGACTTAAGGGATTTATTCATTCACCGAATGGTCAGCTCATTTAATAGTTTGTGGTTGGAATTTGAAACTACACTAGTACATTCACCCCTAAAAAATGATGTCTGCTTCTAAATGATGGTTGATGAAATCGGCCTTTGCTTTGACTTCATGATTTCTTATTACCGGCTAGTTTGTAACTTATCTAAATATTGCAGGGGGTGAAAGTATTTATGGGGGTGTTTTCTCTGATGAATTTCATTCACGTTTAAGATTTAAACATAGAGGATTAGTTGCAATGGCAAATGCTGGGTCACCAAACTCCAATGGTAGTCAGTTTTTCATAACTCTGGATCGTTGCGACTGGCTTGATCGGAAGCATACAATTTTTGGAAAGGTAATGGATGGAATATTGTTGTTGCAAAACCTTTCACCAATTGTTTTAATTTTGTGGATCCATTGAATTCAGTACTTGTTTTTAGGTGACGGGAGATACAGTGTACAATCTTTTGAGATTGGGTGAACTTGAAACTGATAAGAATGATCGTCCTCTAGATCCCCCAAAAATATTATCAATCGAGGTAGGTTGAGATTTATATTAATCTTCAAGCAATAATCATAAATTTTATTTTATGTCCAGGAATAAGTTAACAACCAAGTTTCTTCTTGAAACGCTTCTTTATAGGTGTTATGGAACCCATTTGATGATATTGTTCCAAGAACAAGTCATCCTCAGCTCCAAACTAGTGCCGATACAGAAAGTAAAGATTCAAAGAAAAAAGCTGTAAAGTAATTCTTTTCACTGCAAAAATTTTATCTTGTTAGAACTTTAAATAATGATTAAGTTAGTGAAATCTCCCTCAGTATTTTTTTTTCGGCTTGCTTTTATAATGCAGAAAACTGAACTTGCTTTCATTTGGAGAAGAAGCTGAAGAAGAGGAAAAGGAGTTGGCATCTGTAAAACAAAAGATTAAGAGCAGTCATGATGTATTGAATGATCCTCGTCTTCTGAAGGAAGCAATTCCTGATAATGAACTGGTATCAAGGCCACTGCCATCATCCTGATTCTGATATAGAACTCTATCTTAGAACATTGCATATGTTGATTGATTAATTAATTCTTGGAAGCAGTAATCATTCTCATATTATCTCAAACAATCACAATTTACTGATAACCTATTGCTGTAAATGATACGACATATGCCCACTTATAAGTTCTCTTGCATTATATTATATTGATGCTTTTTTCAGGGCTCATCTGGTGGTAAGTCGACAAGAGATGTGCAGTTATCTGTGAGGGATGCATTGAGCTCAAAGAAAGAAGAGTCTCAGAAAAAATCAGAAGATAATGATGCCAACCTTGATGACAGTGATGATGATGATGAGGCAGACTTTGATGCCAAAATGCGCAGTCAAATACTTAAAAGACGCCAAGAGTTAGGGGATTTACCACTGAAGCCAAAGTTGCGAAATGGTATTTCAATAGTCTTCCTTATAGCTCAGCTAATAAAATTTTCAAACTCTGATATTAAGGAGCACTTCTGGTTCTGCTCATGGAAGCTTTAACCAGGTCATATTATTGACACAATGCTCTTAGAGTAGTCCTTAGACTAGGAAGTGATATTTTAATTTGTCTAGTAGATTCTGCTAAAATAAAAAGGAAAATTAAAGGCATCATAAAGCTCTCCGAGTTTCTTGGGTTATTTTCAAGCATTAAACATGAGGAAAATCTAAGGAACTGAGGCACTTTTGAACCATCATTGATCAGGGGCAATGAATGCTTGAATCTGATACAGACTATTGAGGTATTTGGTGCATGGTATAAGATACCTTGTTTGGTAAGGCAGTTGATGGTATTGTACATTTCGGGAATGCAAGATGCCTACATTGGGTTGCATGTATCGATCAATGTTATTTACTCTTTTAAGATTGAATCAATTATCATTTTATAATTTTACTATTATTACTATTTTTCAATTGAAAAATAGCTCTAGAAACTCTTGAAACAGAAATAAAAACTTCATGGTGCACTTTATTCTCACTTTATCCAAATAAAAGTATTGATCAACATCATTGTTTCAAAATGTTCTTATATTTAACACTCTTCTGATTTTTTTCAAAAACAAAAAAATTGTTCTGGGGTTAATAATCATATTAAGACGAGGATAAAATTGGAAACATAAACATATTTAACACACTTTACTCTGGCATGAGAAGACAATATTTTGGCGGTCAATAAATAACACCTTTTGTTTGCTGAGATATGATGTAGCTTATAATATATGATCTCAAATGCCACCCATTTATCACATAACAGCACATCAGTGACTGGTATCCAAATGGTTTCCAAGATATCAGGGTATGTGAGATGACTGGTCAAGATCATGATATACCTAAATCCTTCTATGCTGCTATAAGATGTGTATTTTTCAACACTATAACCCTTGAATTTGTCCGAAATTGAACTTCTGATTCCTTGAACAGCTTGATGAAATCAGTTTCTTCTTATTCAAAATGATTATTTAATAGTTAAGGCTCACCATCTTGTCTTTTCAAGCAGGAAGCTCAAGTCCAAAGAACCACAATTCATCAGCAAGCAGGTAAGGATGTTAATTATCAGAAATCATGAATTAATTTGGCGCTTTTATGATTATCTAAATGGTTTATCATCAGATTTCAAACTAAAGCAAATGGTCTAATTATGACTCACTTGAAAGGTTCGATGCTGCAAGTGTTGATGATGATCAACCTAGGGTGGAAAAATTGTCCATGAAGAAAAAGGGAATAGGATCTGAAGCAAGAGCTGAACGAATGGCAAATGCAGATGCAGATTTACAGTTGTTCAATGATTCTGAGAAAAATAGGCTGTTGCGGAAGCAGAAGAAACGCAGAGTTCAAGGACGTGAAGATGAGGTATGCTATGAATTTTATTTCTACTATTTATCTTCCTTTTCCTTATTCTGTGTGTTCCATCTTCTGGCTTGTGTGCTAAATATTCATCTTTCTATACTATCAAGAAATATTGTAAATAGGGAATTGATTGACCAATGCAAATTGAAACATGGAGAGACTATAGTAGGCTGGAGTTTTAGACATAAACCATTTACCAAGTAATGTTTGAGAGTTAATTGAATGATTATTGAGATGTCAGATCACTTCCTTACAACTTTGGCCACTTTCTGGGAGAGGGCATATTGCTGGGCTGGTATCATTGCCTATTTTTCTGTTTGTTTAGAAATGTTTTTTACTTTTTGGGGGGGTAAAATAATGTCTGAAAAGGGAACAAGTATTGTGAGGTGAAAAAGTAGCTGTAAGGCAAAGCTTAAGACTTTAAGATTGTAGTATCCAGCTGTTCTTGCAATCTAATCATCCATGAGATTCTTTCGATCACTATTTGTTATTGATGACCTAATTCTATCCCTTCCCACTTTTGGGTTGGATTATGATCAGGTTCTAGCAAAACTAGAGAAATTTAATAAGGCTCGATCGGAAAAGAACACACCCTCAACTGATTCTGGAGATGTAAATGAAGAGGACGTGTTGGATTGGAGAGGAGCGGGCTTAAAATTTCTGCCTGAGTCTGGCAAGGTGAGTATTCGGTGATGCATATTTTTATTCAGTCTGTTCAAATAGACTGGTTTGGTCCCAGTGGACAAATTCAGCATATTTCCCTTCCTGCACTTACCTGTCTTTTCAGTCACCATATTAAAATATAATGAAAAGCAATGTTATCACCCATGCCATGCAGCAGTTGGTTGGCATTGAGATGAAACATTTTTTTCTGGGTAAAAAAAATAGCATAAAGTTAAGACAACTAAAAAGATATGCCCTTGTTAAAATTCACGTATGGCATTGGCTTTTGTCTGGTGCCTTCAATTTTTGGTGTTATGTGTTTGTGAATGTGCAGGATCGGATGACACGCAGCGATGACCCGAATGACTATGTTGTGGTTGACCCACTTTTGGAGAAGGGTAAAGAGAAGTTCAATAGGATGCAAGCCAAACAAAAGAGACGAGAGCGAGAGTGGGCTGGCAAATCCCTTACTTGATATTTTATTTACCCACATGGCTATATCATATAATATGCCTGCAACAGTAGGTGCGTCTTCTATATAAGTTCTGGGAGATTGGGTGAACAGGCTGTTTTTGCACAATAGTTGAATAACTCGTGAAAAATGTGAGGGAGCGATCGGAGATTTTGGTTAGTGAGAGGTATAGACTTAGAGAGAAGTCAATGTGTACAGCATCTTATTAAATGTCTGTAATAGCTGCTCATGAGACAAAGGGTTACACTTTTCTTAGTAACTTTGCCGAATGGCCAATGTCCTAATTAAGTGGGTTAAATCTGTCACAACTTGCAGAGTTGCAGTTGTTAATCACGCGATGGAATGTGCCCAACAACTAATCAGGTGTGAGTTATTTGCATTGATGCAAAGCAGTGAAGTATTGCTTTAATGTGTATTATTAAGTTGAACGTATATTTTTTGTTTAGGGAGTGGATCTGACTAAAAACAAAATGCGGCCTGTGGAGGTCAAACATTTGAACAAGTAGTACCTCTTAATATACAATAACATTTGGGAGTTAATCTTTGTTTTAATTATAAGATAAAATTTTAATTTTTCTCAATTTCTTTCCAGAGCACCCCTAGTGATATTTTCTCCAAAATAATTAAATATAATAATAATTTAATAATGCGCATATATACCAACCCAGGATGTGAGTAATACCTCTACCTAGCGTTTCCACTACTTCGTAAAACTCGCAAAAAATGCCGCTTTTACGCTTTTTTTCCCCAAAACGTGTTACGTGGTGGAAAAAACGCACCAGAGGTAGGATAAAAAACTCCCTTTCTTTAAGCGTAAAAACGAACCTTTTGCAAAAAGCGTCAAGTTTACTAAGGTATGTATAGTTTTTGTTTAGAGAGTGGATATGAATTTTCAAACTATTTTGGGGCGAACTGAAATTTCAAAAATATCTGGGTCCTTTTCTGTAATTTAAATAAAGATCATTTAAATACCCCTCAAACTAATATTTAGGAGTTAATCTTTATTAAAAATAATTAATATGATAAAATCATTAAAAGAATATTTTTCTCAATTTCTTTTTAGAGCACCCCTATTGATATTTTCTCAATGATAATTAAAGATAATAATAAGTTAATAACGCACACATATATTATATAGAGTGAGTAATGTTTTACTCACGACTCGTGACTCATTGTTGCCACATACACTTTAATTATCTTGGTTTTTTTATTTTTTTACTACAATAATTTTGAGCAATTTTTTTTTTTAAATACTCCCTTTAGTCCTTATTATAAAGCACCAACTAACAATTCTCACAAACAAATAAAATCAGTTAAAGTTATTAAGTTTTTCTTGAGATTTAATTAATTTTCAATATTACAGCTAATAATTACACTAAACTCTAATATCATATTAATTATTATTCTCACCTACTAACTTTATTAATTATGGGCATACATGGAAAAATATATTTAATGCTCTTTGGAAATAAGCAAGTACCTTATAAGAAAGATCAAATACATTTTTTGGTGTTTTGTAATAAGGACCAGAGAGAGTATTTAATAATAACATCATTGTTAAATTACACTTCCAACTTTCAAGAATAGACGAGAAGTTGTTGAGAGAGATGACGCCTTTGAACTGTGAGAGCTCGAAGAATTCGTGTGTAAAGGCGAGGAGAGATTCGGTAAAACACAGAAAATCAAAGTAACTAAATGCCACTGTAAATTTAAAATAAGGATATTTTGAGAAAATAAATATAATTAAATAATTTAACTATTATCTTTAATCTCTAAAAAATTATATAAATATGTCTCATGACAGGGAGGGAGTACAAGTTTTATTTTGAGAGAGAGAAAATAAAAGGAGGGGGAAGAGCCAGAAGCAATCGTTGATAAACGCATGTGGAAAATGGATTACTGTCAAGAAAAGCTGAGTTTCCATTGCATTTATTTAGATTTGAATCAGAACAAATGAAAATTGGGGTCTAGATTTTTTCTTATTGATGTTTTCACATTGTTCTTTATGGTGTTAACTATAAGCATATAATTTGAACTCCAAGAAAAGCTGAGTTTCCAATATGAATCAGAACAAATGAAAAGCTGGGGTCTAGATTTTCTTATTGATGTTTTCACATTGTTCTTTATTGGTGTTAAACAACCATATATTTTTATTAATTTTATTAATTTAAATCAATGGTTTGGATTGAATGATAAGGATAAAGAGAAAGTTAGTCAAGCCTACCTACCTACGTCACGTCATGGTTGGCATGAGTTCACGTGTCTTTGACGTACGTGCATCATCTCCCGGTTTTCCTTTCACACTACAATAATCACCCAAATCACTTTCTTTGTTCCATTCCCACGCCAAAGGTTAACCCAAATGGCCAAATGTGTAAAGTACACAAAGACCAACACAGACCCCAAGATGGAAGCTCAAACTTCTTGCAAACATTATTACCTAGTACCTTTCAAAGACCACGTTTATAAATCACTGGTTATTACAATTTAAAATATACTTCGTTTTCTTATAAGACTTAATTAATTTTTTAGAGAGATTAAGAAAATTAATTAAATTATTTTAGAGTATTTTTATTTTAATTTTTTTCTTCAAACTAATTAGTTTAGCTAATAACCTAATATATAATTTAAGGATATACAACAAATGAAATGATTAAGTAACTTTTTTATATTCCTTAATCTCTTCAAAGAAAGTCAATAGGCGCCTTAATAATTAGGATCAGAGGTAGTATTTAACATTTGTACTATAACTTTTGGATCAATTTTGTCTTAGAAGTTTTTACTGAGGGGAAATTTCTCCTTGGCCATTATCCTATTTAGTTTTGACCCCGTTAGTTAAACAAATATATTGAGTTGACAGTTCACATGTCATCCACATCATTTTTGTTAAGGTGTAAATTTGCACCAAAAATCAATGTATTATCTACTTCATCTTTTTCTAAAGTTAAATTTAATATTTTCAATCAATTTTATACCTTAACAAAAATGCGTAAGTATTATGTGAGTTGTTGTCTCAATATATTTAGTCAATTAATAGTTAAAATTAATTGGGATAATGGTCATAACAAAATCTTGCTATTTTTTAAAGTTATGAACTTTTTTTTTTTTTTGATAGCATTAAAGTTATGAACTTTGAAGACAAACTTTCTCATGAATCCTAGGGTAGCTTTAAGTCCAAAAAAAAAAAAAATGTGGCAATAGAAACAAAAAAATCTTAAGTGAAGTGTTTAGAGCTTTAAATTTACTAAGCTTTTCTTTTTTCTTTTTTTTTTTTTTTTAAAAAAAAAAAGCTCTTAAAAGTTAGTTTAGGAAAAAGCTCTATAGAGTACATCGGTCCTAATTATAATAAGTAGTTGACTTTCTTTGGAAATATTAATGAAGCTAAATAAGTTACTTAATCATTTCATAGGTTAAATATTTTTTATTATATATTTGTTTATCGAGTCAAACTAATAAGTTTGAAGGAAAAATAAAAATAAAAATTTTAAAGTAATTTAATTAGCTTCCTTAATCTCTAAAAAAAAAAGTCAATTAGCTCTTATAATTAGAGCGGAGGGAGTAGCTTTTAGAAAAAAGCTCTCAGTTTTTTTACATGGGCCCCTCCACTTCTACCATCATCAATCCAAACACAAATCATATTTAAAACTTAGCTTTTTTTTCTATTAGGTTTCCGCATAAGTCAAATAGAAATAAGTCATTGCTCTCACCACTAACCCAAATAAATCCACTATTTACTATCTAAACACGGTAAATTTATCAATAAAATAATAAGCATTTAGTGCTAATGATTATTTAAAACAAAATACATGAATTTGGTCATTGATAAACATAATTTGCCTACGTTTTTTTCCACAGAGAAAGAAGAATAAAGGAGAACTTATTCTCTGAACCCAAAATAATATAATATAAAAAGGGAGATAACTCACCGAGATGCCGCCAGAATTAGGCAGAGGTGGGAATGCTAATATTGATTAGTGGGCTACCTGAGGCAAGTCCAGTGGTCATATAATATTCTTTCTCACTTCTCAATGCGACCCCCTTTCACACTCACTCTCTCTCTCTCTCTCTCCATTTTATTTTAAAATAATACTAAAGTCTCAATTAAAAAAATATATATATCATAAATGCCTGATAGATTGTCAATAACAAATGGAGAAACTATCATTAATAAATTTTAAGATTTTTATGATTTTTTTTTTAATTGAGAC
This sequence comes from Acacia acuminata, assembly GCA_019022655.1. Taxonomy (NCBI): domain Eukaryota; kingdom Viridiplantae; phylum Streptophyta; class Magnoliopsida; order Fabales; family Fabaceae; genus Acacia; species Acacia acuminata. Next base: position 2,190,897 of record JAFJYI010000015.1, read on the forward strand.
CCCTTTTTTCAGACTGGTTTTTTCACCCTCATCATGTGCAAATAGCTATATACTTCCTCTTGTTATTATTATAAGGTATCAATTAGAAAATATATTTAGTCATTTTTATAAGATACTTGTTTGTTTTCAAAGCGCATTGATTATTTTTTCATGTATGTCCATAATTAATAAGGATAATCGATGAAGGTAATAATTAATATAATATTAGAGTTTAATGCAATTAATAACAGAAATATTGAAAATTACTTAAATTTTAAGACACTTTATTGATTTTAACTGTTTTTCTTGATTTATGAGAATTGTTAGTTAATATCTTATAATATAGACTAGAGGAAATATTATTCTTTAGATGATCGCTTCTTTGTGGTAATATAATTCGGAAAATTTAAATTATAAAAAGTAAGAAACAAAAAAAAAATCTAAATTTGATCGTACTTTGTAGTTTGTAAAAACGGGAATCAATGCCCCTCGATTTTATCAGCCATGTTTCCAACTTTCCGTAATCATTTTTCAAAAGAAATCAAATGTAATGAATCTTTATGACAGAATAAGAATATTATGATGATTCTTTACTGATTATGACCATTCGCCCACATAAAAAGTTTTTTTTAAGCAATATGACTATTTAAATGGGTTTCAAGAGCCAAAGTATGATATAAAGTCGACCAAAAAAAAAAAATAGTTTGATATAAAGAAGTGCAGTGGTTACGTTCTTACTGATCCTATATTACCATAGATATGTCCAAAAAAAAAAAATAGTTTGAATAAAGAAAGGTTCTCACACTAATAAGTTATTGATGTGAGGACTTAGTAGGCAAACTAAGTACCTCTATAAATAATTGGATTTTGGGGACATTTTGATCTTGACAGAACTCATCTAAACTTTTATATATATTTTTTTTAAAAAAATAAACAGGTAAAAATTTGGGTGAGCATGATTAGCGATCCCTGATCCCTCACTCTATTACTGTTTTGATTTAATAAGTGATGGTAAGTTCACAGTACTCCCTATGATTTATGTTATAAGCAGTATTAATCACTTGGAGAGTAATTAATATTTATTTGCAATTTTGTTGTTAGAATCAATAATTAAACCTAACTCTTTCTATTTTTCTCTCTCCTTCAAAATCTCATGTGATATGAACAAAGTTGATTTTTTTTAAAAAAAAAATAAGACAAATTATTTAATCAATTAACTATTACTTCTTGATTTTGATTCTAATATCTTAATTAAAGTGCCTTGTATATTGAGCCAAATGGATGGAGTATATAGTGGTTTCAATGGAAGGAGATTATTAGTTGAGGGATAAATGATAGAGAGAAAGCCGGTTTCAAACAAATATTATATGCAGTTTTTAATATAAGAATTAGTTAATTAATTTGTGTAGATTAAAGAAGCTAGTTATATTAATTATTCATTACAAATACAAATTTTTTTTTCTAAAATATTATATTTCATCATAAATCTCTTTTATATATATATACTCAATCTAGTAATAAAATCAAGATCTTTAAAATTAGATTGGGAAAATAACATTAAAGTCTCAATTAAGAAAAATAATATCATAAAAGTCTAAAATTTGTTAATGACAAACCTTTCACTTATTAATGGTTGTTCTATCACTTATTATTAATAAATTATGACATTTTTTCAGATATTATTTTTTTAATTAAGATATTGGTATCATTTTGCCAGTTAGATTCAATTATGAGTTATATTAATCAAACAAGAGGTAATAAACGTGCATGCGTTTATTTCTTATAATAAAAGTCGTTACTTTCTCAGAACCTACCTGCATGCTGTCTTTTCGTCAAGTCAAATCAACTACAAAGCATTAAAAAACATCGCCGCATGTCTGTGTTCACATTAGCATTTAGCAACACAATCCACTCTTCTTTTCGGACCACATCGTTCGTCCGAATCATATATTAATACCCAATTGACTTTTTTTAAAACGGTGGAATTGGTTAAATAATCTATTTAATTATAATATATAGTACATATTATTAGACTATATATTAATTTATAATTTAAATAAATTAGTTTAAAATGAACGATAAATATAAATAATTTAATGTGATTTAATTAGTTTTCTTAAATTTCTTAAAAAAAGACAATTAAATTTTATATTAATGACATAAGACGGAGATAGTAAAAAAAAAAATGTTTTCTGCATAGCATCAACTGTGCGTAAAAATTTACATACAAATATTTTATTTATAAATCCGCATTATGGGGTTAAAAAATATTCCTTATAAATAAAATTTCCAAAGGGACTTTCATCAATTTTATTCCCATCTACGCAGTATCAATGTTAGTTACTCCCTTCTGTCTTAAATAAATAAAGATAAAATTGATTTTTTTGAAAAAAATTTAAAGAAATTAATTAAATTATTTTAAATTATTTATATTTATTTATTTATTCTCTAATTTTTTTTCGATATATAAATTAATATATAATTTAAAGAATACATAATAAATAAATGAATAATTAAGTAATGTATTTAATTTTTTAAAAAAAATATAAACTTATAATAGAAAGCTTATATTTAAGATGAGAGGGAGTATTATATTATATTATCTTTTAGGTATCCATCTACTTATTTTATTTATTATATATATTAAAAAGAATGATCCATCGGTTGCTGAATTTAGAATGGGCGTTCACACTATGCTTTCACACCTCATTATCATGAGTTGGGAAGTTAAAACTGAACGCCAAGCAAAGACGACCTTGTGTTTTGAGTGAGCTGTGTTCCAACTTGGCTTCTTTCTATGTATGAAGCTCCAAACTTTTGCCTACCTACGATCCATCTCTTACATTCATACCTTGCTCCACCCTTCTTTACACCAAATGAATGCCGACGCCTCCGGAAAACGACGCAGGAATGCTCAACGACGTCACGACGCCGATGACGTCGTGCCTTCGATTCAAAGCGAAGGAACTCATGAGAATGAATTGAAAGGCATTCTCCACTTGCTGCTATTGCCGGACGTTCATGGAAAGGAGCATGACGACGACCTCGACCAGGTCTCCTCCACCGAGGATGATCAGAAACTGAGCCTCAAGGACGCACAAAAATCCATTACAGAAAGTAACTCCTTTGATCACGATGAATTAGCAATAACAGAGCGAATTCGCAAGAGAAAGAAATCCCGTCGGGAATCTTCCGGTGTACTGGAGCTCAAATCCGGAGCATCAGCAGATAATGGGCCCCCCCACCACAACCAACGTAGGCTTTGGGTGAAAGATCGTTCAGGAGCTTGGTGGCAACAATGTAACCACCCTGATTTTCCAGAAACAGAGTTCAAGAAAGCGTTTAGAATGGGAAAATCTACTTTCGATATGATCTGCGAAGAGCTCAATCCCACAATCGCGAAAGGAGACACAACACTCAGAAATGCTATTCCGGTGAGGCAAAGAGTGGCCGTTTGTTTATGGAGACTAGCCACCGGTGATCCTCTTCGTCTTGTTTCACAGAGATTTGGTCTGGGCATATCAACCTGCCATAAGCTAATTCTTGAGGTTTGTACGGCCCTTAGGTCTGTGCTGATGCGTAAGTACTTGCAATGGCCAGATGAATTCAAAATAAGGAAGTTCAAATCTGAATTTGAATCCATCTCAGGAATACCCAACGTGGTGGGGTCCATGTTCACCTCACATATCCCTATAGCAGCTCCTAAGGTTAATATTACAGCTTATTATAATAAGAAGCACACACAGAGGAATCAGAAAAATTCATATTCAGTTACAGTTCAAGGTGTTGCTGATCCAAGAGGAGTTTTTACAGATGTTTCTATTGGTTGGCCTGGTTCTATGTCTGATTATGAAGTGTTACAGAAATCAGCACTTTATGAAAAGGCAAATAATGGAGAACTTTTGAATGGCATGTGGGTTGTTGGGAGTTCAGGGTATCCTCTAATGGATTGGGTTCTAGTGCCTTATTCTCAGCAGAACCTGACTTGGACACAGCATGCTTTTAATGAGAAGATTCAAGAGATTCAAAAAGTTTCAGAAGATGCTTTTGCGAGATTGAAAGGAAGGTGGGGTTGCCTGCAAAAAAGGACAGAAGTGAAACTACAAGATTTGCCTATTATGCTTGGGGCTTGCTGTGTTCTACATAATATATGTGAATTTAAGAATGAAGAAATGGACCCTGAGCTTAAGGTTGAGCTTGCAGATGATGAGATTATTGTGCCTGAAGTAGCTTTGAGATCAGTAAATTCCATGAAGGCTAGGGACCTAATTGCTCATAATCTTCTACACCATGGTTTTGCTGGCACTTCTTTTCTGTAGTTTCTGTAGATGAAACTGGAGTCATTTATCATTATTTTTTTATTTGGTCAAAGTCATTTATCATTATTGGAAGGGACCTTTGTGAAAGACTTGTTCCGACCCTTCATCAGCTGTTAGATTATGTAGTCTTAATGGAACGCTAAGTTAAGTGTAAAATTCGCAGACTAGAATCCTATAGTTCAATACTTGAAGGAACAGACGAGAATGATAAGATATGTTAAAATCATATAGAATATTCTCCTGTGGCATTCCTTTGCTTCCCACAGATTCTTGCTTTTGCAGTACAATGAAATCTTATGAGCAAAGATAACCAGAGACATGCTTGAAAATGCAGGGGTTTTATTGATCAGAATTATGCAAGTTCACTGATCTGGCCGCGTTTTATCGGGTTGGATTTGTTCGTCCCAGGAAGTGAGAAACCAACTTAACGCTTGATCTTAATTTATTGGGCTCTTCTTTGACCAAAGCCAATAATAACAAGATCAACCTTATAAATAGCAATATCTTTTGGGAAAATTAGAATGGGGACCAAGAGGGAATAATATTAATGTCATTTAAATACTATGTAAAATTCCAAAACCCCAAAATATCTATTAAAATTTGTAAATGATATAAAAGTGATAAGGATCAAATTGTGATTTTAAAATGTTGATGAATTTACTATTATTCGTTATCTTTATCTTTCTCTCTCCTCTCCCTCTCTTCCTTCTCCTCTTCTCGCCGCCATGTCTGAGGTCTCTCTCTCTCTTTCTCTCAACAGTGGTGTTGTTGGTCATTATGGCCGAGTGGTAGTTGTCCCTAGTGAGGAAAATATGCGAAGGTGGAGGAAAGTTGAAATTGGTGTTTTTGGAGGAAGCTAAGGAAGAAATTAAAAGGTAAACAGTAAAAAAAAAAAAAAAGAAGCTAGGGAAGAAGATGATGAACAGTAAATAATGAGTTTGACAAGTTTCGTAATGGGAATAATAAGTTTAGTAAAAGATTTACCAAGTGTATTTGTCAGGTGGAAAACATATCATTATGGTGAATAAATCTAAACATTATGAACAAAAGTAGTAATAGAAATAAGAAATTCATTAAAAATATAGTGGGTGTTTATTTTTATGAAAAAATCCGTACTTTTTATATTTCCTATTAGAAAATTTGTGTGTTGTGTATGATCAACAGAAAAAAAAGTTTGTATTATTTAATTTTATAACAAAAAATATTTAAATTTTAATTAAGAGATGGTTAAAGAGAATGTAGGGATTTTAGTTAGGGGCAATTTAGTATTTATGCATTCATATTGTGGATTTTGGTCCTTCTAAATAATTATAATTTTTTAATATCCTTTTAAATAAATATTATTCTCCTGTCCTCCTTCTTTCTGATTTTCTCTATCATGAATGCTTTTGTTTGATGAAACGCGACGGAGAAGCAATTATTATTATTATTATTTTTTTGCCAGGTACAAAATTATTGTGTATTAATAAATTATACTAATTGATTTTAAAAAAACAAACAAATATTTATGCACAGCCTTGATGTCAATGATAGTGATTAACTGATTTGGTGCTTGTTTCTTTAAACAAGATTTTGAATTTAACCATGAGCCTCAGTATGGTTGGCACTTAGTAATGTTTTTTACACATCATATTAAGAGTTTGATCTTCAATCGTATGTATGAAGAAGGTCTCATGGTAAGCACTAAATCCACTTTAGCAAGTTTACTGTATAATGGAATTAGTCCCTGCTACTGATGGTGAATATTTTGGGCCAAGTAAAAAAGAAAAAAGGTTTAGAATTCAATTTTTTATGTGTAAAAATAAATGCAACTAGAATGCCTCTGTGCGAGGATATTCTGCAGCCATGGATATCTATTTCTTTCCAACCCAACTCTATAACATCACATGAGCAATTGTCGTTCCTATCCGGTTCCAAAGGTTTAGGTGATAAGTTCAATTAATTTATAAACCTTTGAATCTTTTAAAAAGTCGTTTTTAAATGTACCCAACTAGATGAATCCTTGGGTGGAGAATCGTCAAAGGTCAAGAGGACCTTAGAGATGGTTCCTCCGTCCCAATTTTTATGTCACGGCCTTTTTCATGTAGGGAAAATAAATGTTTGCCATCACTCAACATGTTTTGTATGTTGTTTTTATTTTGTGTTTAGTGTTGATTTCTTTTTATGGACATGAAGTCCCTTGCAAAGGCGGTCGGTCTATCCCCCGTTGTGGCCAAGAACCCAACTCTATAACATCACATAAACTAAACATTTCCCAACCCAAGCTCTCTATAACATACGAGATATAAACTAAACATTTAACAAGGTTAAGCCGTTTATGTGTAAAAATAAATACAACTTTGAATAGAATGCTATGACTTCCGTCGATTTAAAAGCCTTGGCGGCAAAAGGTTTAGAATTCAATTTTTTAAAAATAAATGCAACTAGAAGAATGGCATAAATTCTGCAAATATCTATCCCAACCCAACTCTATAACATCACATAAACTAAACATTTAATTACATAAATCTCTGGGTTTCTTTCTTCTAAACATTTAATTACTAGGCACATATCTAGATCCGGATGTCCTAGGGTGTTTCATCGATCCTAAGTTGCTCTCAAAATCATGATTTTAAAAGGAGATTATTTAAATCAAAATATTATGACACCTAATTATAAAAACACTTTTGTAACATAAATTATCAAAAATCTTTTATAATTCCTAATTCAAAATCATGATTTTAAAAGGAGATTATTTAAATCTGACACCTCTATCAAATCTCCTAATTAAATGTAGCGTACAAAATATTATAGAACCTCACCCAAACTTTAGGTAACTCCTTAATATTTAAACTTTAATAGTAAATTAACCTGCTTGAACTTTCAATTATGTGCAGATAACCCCAACTATTAATTATATACCTCATTTGACTTTATTTTTATATACCTTCTTAAACTTATTATGCAGGTAATCTCTCAAACTTTAAGCTGTCAGATAGATGTGATATAAAATTAACGGAAATCATCTGCATAAATGTAAAAATTTAGAAAAAAAAAAAAATATTATAAAATTGGAAGATGAGCAAGTCTATCTAAAACGCGATACAAACTTCATGCCACTTATGTATAATTTTTAGTCACTTCATGGCGTTACTTATGTTATACTCCCTCCGGTCCTTTTTTTTTTCGTCAAACTCCGGTCCTAATTATAAGAACACTCTTATAGTACAATTTGCACTACAAAAATGTTCGTATAATTAGGACCGGAGGTAGTATATAATTTAGTTAAGGGTTAATACCACTTTTGATCCTTAAAGTTCCACCAAATTCTGGTTTTGATCTTCAAATTTAAATTCGGTAGTTTCGGTCCTTCAAGTTTACTTCGCTTATAACGGTTGGTCTCTAAAGTTTGAAAAAAAAACTTGGAGATGTATTTTTCAATGTTAATTTATCCTATGTAACACTAACTCCGTGGCATGCTTAATTGAGAAGCTGACATGACAAATATATTATAAACCTTATAAATTAAAAAAAAAACAAAACAAAAGAAAGGAAGCGTTCACAAAATTAGACAACGGCGTGACGCTCACCACACAGGGGAAAAGGGGTAAGGGCACAGAGCATCAACGGCGATCGTCTTCCGCTATAAACTAGAAGGAGACTTGGGCAGGGGTGGTAAAGAATACACACGCAAGAGTTCTTTCCAACTTATAATATATTTGCCACTTGGTATCTCAAAAAACATGCCACATACGCCAATTTAATGGAGTTAATGTCCCGTAGGATAAATTATAAATTAACACTGTCAAATGCAACTCCAAATTCTTTTCAAACTTTAGGGACCAACTATTATAAGCAATTTAGACCCATTTGGAATAGCGGTGATAGAAGTTGTTTTGTTTTTTCCTGCTCAGCTTTTCTAGATACGCTTTTCTAAAAGGTAGATTGTAGATATTATTTTTATCTGGGATAGCGGTGACAAAAGTAACTTTTTTTAAATGGGCTCTTGTTTGATATACCGTTTGAAAAGTACGTTGATATGGAATATGAATGAAAAGGGTATAAATCTCATTGAATACTATATATGTATGTATGAGTTAAATTTGGGATAAAAAATTAAATTTAAATGTATATTCTGTATGTATGTTGTATATCTTATTTAAATGTAAAGGCACCCAAATATCTTTATCCCTTTTAATATATTAAATATAAATATATACACAAATAAAAACCATACATATAATATGGTATTATATGATATCTAAATTGAAAAAGTTGGAATTTGAGAGAGAGCAAATATCTGTGTTTGTTTTCAATTAGAGACTTTAGTCCTAACTGTGGTTTTGTGTGAAGAATTCTCATTTATAAGATGGCCAATTAGGTCCTTTTCTAGTGATGGAGAAATTTTGGTGATGGGGAAGCTCAAAATAGTGGCTTCACCTAAAGCCGTTTTTGTGAAAAAAGTCCATCATAGCATGACACTTTCCCAAACAGATGGATTCAATATTTTCTTTCTCGATGAGTTTTTTTTACCTTCTCACGGCCATGCCAAACACCCCTAAAGTAAACTTGAAAGACCAAAACTACCGTGCCAAACTTAAAGAACCAAAACTAAAATTGTGTGAAAATTGAATGACCAAAAATGATCATTTATAGTAAAGTATCTCAAAATAACTGCACTTCCAAAACAAAATCTTGTGTGAATTAAAAGTTTTTTGAACCTTTCTTTATAACAGGACCCAGCGTGGACATGCATGCATCTATTTGTGCGAGTTTGCATGTAACTATCATATTCGCTTCTTTTTTTTTCCCCGGGTTAAATATAACTATAATATTCTTATTACCATTATTCAATAAAAACTGACTTTTGCATTACTCTTCATTCATTAAAAAATAACATTTTTTTAATTCTCAAAATTTCTCTCTTAATATTATGTCATTACTAGACTGCTCCACTTTCCAAACATGCAATTTGGATTTGTGAACCAAGGCTCTATTTCTCCTCAAAAGCGGACATCTCTAACAAAGTGAGCAAAGAGCCATCGTGGAAAAGGAAAGAAAATTGACACGGCCGTTTTAGACATGTTCCCCCAACAACACCATTAAGAAAGTGCCAGAAGAACGTAAGAACATAATAAACAGGACATTAGATTATGACAGTTACATCAGTGAAGCTTGGGGGACCATAACTAGGCACGTCAAGGGGCAAGTCCCAACATGTGACGAGGAATTCCAGCCTGGTCACGAATCATCTAGCTCTGCATCAGCAGTCCACTTAATGCCCAACCATAAAGCCAGAATGCTGAGGATTAGCAAGTTGCTTTGGGGCTAATTATCTGCATACAACCGAACAAAACCTTTTAATCTGCCATTTACCGGACTATATGGACCAAAAAATACATGAATATGCTAACTGATCGCCAAGAGATTCAGCTTATAAACAGGTTCTATACCTATCACCCATATCTTTCCGTTTTTATCACCCAAGCAAGTGATCTAATTCTGGAATCTCAGCAAATTTCTCAAACTAATATAGTCCATCTTGACAATATCAAGCATGTTTCCATCCCATAATAGCCATTCCAATCAGCGCGAGATAATAATGAGCGCCTTACCTTGATCAGGTGGTGGATGGAAAGGAAACTGAGCAAATTGCAATTTTAAGGTCTGTGAATCAGGTTTTTTATCATCAAACTTGTATCCTGCAGAAAATATCACATTTCAGCAAATGATTTATTTGTTGTACGAACATTACATGATTAAGCATCTTTTAATTTAAACATCATGACAATTTCATAGTTTAAGCTGGTTGTTAGTGTAGTGGTCACTTGTATAAATATCAGCAATTATAATTGAATGAGCATACATCAACATATTTTTATAAAATGTATTTTTTCTCCTTCTTTCTTTTTCTTGGGGGTTAAGAGGTGGGGAAGGCTGAGAGGGGTTCTGTTGACCCAGAATAAAAAATCAAAACAGGTAGGGAAGACCCATTTAAAATAAAAAGGAAGGAGGGAAAAAACAGGTATGCAGATGGATTCACATACATCAAGAAAGTTTTCATTCGCAGACACTCTTTCAAATAATGTTAGAGAAACAATCATAATACAAACAATATTTAACTCTCTAAAGGACAGGTCTCAAATTAAAATTACAATTATAACACAGAAGCAGCTTGCCTTGCAGAGCTTCCATAGCAGTGAGAGCACATTTGGAGTCAATGAACTCTACAAAGCACAAAACCGAAGCCTTGTCTCCACTCTGCAGCATGGTTGATCATCTTAAAAACTACTAATTACTAAATATTAATAAATCGGATAAAAAGAGATATTATGGATTAACAACATTACTATATAATTAAAACCCATAGCTATGCCATGAAACAGGGTGGAGGCAAAAGTATATGGCTCAAAGCACATGATAATAACTGGAATTATACTGTGCAATTCGTTTGTCTTGAGCTATAATAACATGCACTGAACAAAAAGATACAGAAGATACATAATCATTTTGTATGAGAAACTATCGTATCCCATACTCCTATTATATTAAAGGTATTATTTCAGAAAATATAATACTGCAAATCCAAATTATTTTAGCCACATTTCACACATATTTAACTTGAATAATTTTTTTTTGCAGAGAACTCAAGGCACGAGTCATAATCTGCAACATTATTATATCTCCAAGTAAACCAGAAATAGCTCCAAGCCAATGGCTGATGAAAATCCACAGATAATATGCATTTCAACCTCAGAATTATGTGAGCCTCTTATTCAACCAAAAAATCTTACTTAATACACTTACACGTCTGGGTTCCTTGTGAACAACTCTGATATCCTTATAGCCAATAAAGGGGCGGAAAAGATCTGTAGATATGAGTCAAGGCTAATGAAGAAAATTAGAGAAACTTCAGTAACTTCCGCTTTCATTTCCAAAACTTAGAAATGGCACATCATTCGTCTATGAAATGTTTTTAATATACCATAACTTAAAAATTATGTTGAGAAAAATATTATAGATCCAACAAGAATCCAATTTCTAAGAACTTCCTATCCAATCATTATCAATACTCCAAGGAGGCAATAACAGGAATAAAGAGGAGATAAAACTTGTATATATGCAGCAAAGGATACGGCCAACTTCCCTTCTAGTACAGTCACTCGGAAGTCCACCAACAAACAAGATGCTTGAATCCCCTGCTGAATTTGGGAGAGAATTGTATGTATTTTTAGATGCTGATCTTCCATTAGTTATGTCAGGATCTCCTGGGCTGATCCCTTGCGAGAGATCTCGTTTTTTCCACACTAGATCAGTATATTCATGAGATGCATAGCCCTTTGTGTGATCTCCAGTTGCAGTAAGTTCAGAATGAAGTCTAGTTCCCACACCATCATCAATAGAATATGACCCAGTGTGAAACAAGTTTGTCTGCAGGTAGTCCAAAAGAAATTTTTTTACTCACGTTTATTTCACAAGAACTAAATATTAAGTAGTCTTAACGTCTTACATCTTCATGCAGGTAATCTGATCCAATGGCCCGAAAATCTGTCAAGCTTGATGCATGGGGAGAAGCCAATGATGGTGCTTCATGTGGAATATAACCAGCAAATCTACTCCTAGGAATGCTTGCTGACACAACCAATGAAACCAGACAAAACATTACTTTTGTGACCAACAATAAAATAGGTACAAAATGACAGGCAGCTATAAGTCAAAAGGTCAGCGTCCAGTGAATTTAGGCATTAATAGTCTTCTAAATGTTGAGAGAGTATGTATAGAGTAATTGCCAACAAATATAAGCATAGTGAAAAGAGCTTGCTTTGGAGGGAGGGTGGATGGACCTACACTTGGGCAGGAGAATATATTTTGGACATTAGACTCTATAGTCGGTGATGAATTCCTTGTAAAACTGTAACAATACATTAAGGATTTAGTTTGGCTTTGAAACTACATCAGAAATAACCCCTACCCCAACAAACAAACAAAAAAATCCATTGCCAATTTCCAGATAAGAAAAATATGAAACTGTTTCCAGGTAGATAAAAATCTGTAAATTTCCTCAGTTTTTCTTTAGAATCAATATAATCTATCAAAGTAATGCACACGTACAGGCATTGCTGAAAAAATGGTGCTTCCAGAATCATGTTAACCAGGACTTTTTAATCTCAATTAGAAAAGCCAGGTAGTACACGCTGTAAATAGCATTGTTCAATGCATCATAGTAGGTGGTAATTGGTAGAAAAAAATATGGATTCTGGTCAATTCAGAACTACAGGTCGAAACGATTAATAAAATCCACTAGCCACGTGAGCGTGGAAGACGCACTAAAGACTGTATCAGGCTTCTTGCATGATTTTTAGTCTCCCTCCCAACTGACACTGATTAAGAACATGAAGATTTTATTTTCTGGTGCCACCGATTTCCTATTGATATCAACAGCACCGTATCTGAATTATGGAATTATTATTGCCAATACCTGAGTCGGGGGGAGAGCCATATCTGCTGTAGTAGGGATCGGCCATAGACGATATCTTCGTGTGCTTCCCTCTCCTTCCCTCGCTCTATCAGCCTATTATACCCTGATCGGTTTCGATGTTCCTCCTTTTCGCTATCTCCACTTACTCGCGCTCTGAGCTCGGGGGCTTCTGACGACCACTCCCGCTATGAAACTGAGTTCGCTGTAGTTCTGCTACCCCGGACCATTAATTTACCCTAAACTTACGTCCATTTCTGAAGTAATTAGGGCCTAAAATGACTATAATGTCCCTATTCTAAAAAGGAATTAATTGGTTTTCTTCCTCTTCATCATCATCATTTATTTAAAACCATTATCTGTTTATAATAATAAGAGGTTTAAACTTCTGATGGGAAGAAAAAGATTCATACACACACATGAATTAGTGGGACCCACGTATATATATAATACTAATTATATTTATATGTGGTCCCATCATTTTATGTGTGTGTAACATGAGAAAACACTTCTCCTACAACATGAGTAGTGTTTTTCCCTTATAATAATTCATAACCAGTTTAATTTTTTTTGGCTGACATTAATTTAAATGTTATATATTTCTTTAATCTCTCTGACAATTTTTTTTTTTAAATCCCCAGGTTTTTGAAATAATTTATTTTCTCCTAGTTATTTTGAAAAATTAAATAGTCAGTTATTCACTTATCAAGCAATTACTCCTCTAGTACTATTTATATGGTAGAGAGATAAATTTTTTTTTATCCTATTTATAATATACCTCCTTAAAGTTTTGAGATGAATGTGGCAATTTAATTTACATTGTGATGACTTTGTTTGCATTTAGTATTATGTATATTAAAGAGGGATAGAATTAGAAAATTGTTGAATTTTACGGTAGAATTAATGAAGTTCAATCCATTGGTCTGTGTGAAAAATGTTGAAAATGCCGTATAAAATAAAAGAAATAGGGTTAAGGTGCATTTTTGCCCTTAAAGTATGCGCTCAGGAACAATTTTGCCCGACCGTTAGTTGACCGTTAAGGTTTTTAACGGAGGGGCAACATTGCTCCGTTTTGAAACTTTAGGGGCAACATTGCTACCGCAAAAACTTCGGGGGCAAAATTGCTTTCGGAAAACTTTAGAACAAAATCGCGCACCTTATACTTTAAGAAAAATATAGGGCTATGTTTTTTATTGGAGTATTGGGGTAGTAAATATTAATCTGTCATGCAATTATGTTCTCGCCATGGTAAAACTATGGCAGTACTTTGCTATCCTTGCGCTGGTGAATTAATTAGTAGAAACTTAATTACTAATAAGTCCCAGAAGCTGCCACCTAGTGCTTTAAGGCCCTCAGGGACATATATGTAATTTAGCAATAGAGTGAAGGACCTTTGTATCACTGGGCCAATGTTTTTTTTTTTTTTTTATATAAAAAATTTTAGGAAAGGGGTTGGGCTCACCCATAATCCAAGGGCAGGGCGCTTGGAGCCCAATCCACCGAAAATCTTGGGCTCATATTACCCGCCTAAATAGCGTTACTACGGCTTCAAAGACCCTTATGATGCCTCCCCAACGCCTTGACCAACACAGGGATCAAACCCCTAGGAAGGCCAATGTTAACACTGGCTTCTTCGACTAGGGGCAACTGTTGGCTCGGCCTGGATGCCGCCGGATCACCACTGGCCACACAGGGAATGATCATCTAGACACATGTTAAAAAATTTAAGGGGAAAAGGTAGAAAAATAACTCTTAAACTTTAATAGTATCATATTAACAATAACAATAACAAGATTAACAAGAATAATAAAGTAATTGATAACTCATTTTATTGAAAAATCACCAAGTTCATATTTTAAAATTCAAGTCAGTAGCGGACATTGGGATAAATATTTGGGGGTCGATGTATACTTATCAACTAATTAAAATTTTTTATGATTATATAATATTTTTAAAATATTCATATTTATAATATTATATTAAATTTTACATTATCTTAATTTTAAAAAAAAAATATGAATTTTTTTTTAGGGGGTTATAGCCTTCTCTTGTTTCTTCTAAGATCTGTCATTGGTTCAAGTGATATTTTCTTTAGATTTTCCTAAAAATTAATACTAGTACTAAGATTTTTAAAATTTTAAATATTGTTATTGTCTATACATATTCTGCAATTTAAATGTTAACCTATTTTAAAGGGATAATCACCTTTTAAAGCACACATAGTGGTAAACCAAGATTCGAATTCTCACAAAGAGAGTTGCCCTGGATTTAATGCCTCAGATAAGATTAACTCCAATAGTAGAATACATGTATTAACTATAAAAAAAAAACACATTCAAACATCTGCCCGTACATAAGTACAAGTTAGAGCATGTAAAGTTTTATGTGTTAACAAGAAGCATGTTCAAGTTCGGTGTTGTTAAACACAAGTTTTGGCACAGATTAAATATTAGCCTAAAAAATATTTTGTAATACCTTTTCTTCTTCATATAAAATATAGTTTTTAGTTGAATTCGAACTACAAAATAAATTTTATATTAAAAATTGGGGGTGTTTGTTTTTTACAAGCTTACCCAATTTTACACATCTATTTAAATTTTTTCTTCCACATATATTATAAAAAAAATTCCTTCGCAGTCTTACGTTGTTAAAACTTAACCACTTTCCTTTTTTATTATTCATTTTATGCCTCACAAATAAACTGTTTTTTTTACAACTTCCAAATCTTCTATAACATGTATTATTAGTGTGTTTTTTATTCTTTTCTTCGAATGCCTTACATATACATAAAATGTTACATGTTTGACACCAATATCTTATATACACGAGGCGGGCAACATTGTTATTGTGTTTGTGCTTATATGGTCAAGACCCCTTTCACTATAAATTTAATTTCAGCACCTATATATGTATGAAAAAAGGTGCCCAGTGACAATTTATGAAAATAATAGAATTTTAGACTTCAAACTATATTCAAATTACACTTAGATCCTGTTGGGAAAACGAATTACACTTATATCCCATATACAGTATACTAGATCTTAGAGTAACTCAATTATTCATAAGAGCTTTTACTACAATACAATTTTTTTTTTTTTTTTTTTTTTGTTCAAGATATTCCTCTAGAATCTTGCTTTCCTCAAGGCTTCATGCCGTCCAAAAGGTTGAATAGACACGGATAAATTTTGTGCTGAGTCAAATAATAATCGAGACTACTTTGAAATCCTTGCCGTCCAGAATGGGAAAAATCGACGTTTTTAAACAAGCTTAGACACGATTCAGTAAAGAAAAAGATGAAGAATGAATAAGAAAATTAAATAGGGAGAGTCAATGCGAAGTCATAACAAATAAATTTAATTACCATAAATGTTTTTAATGACAAGTGAATATCATAAACCTCTTATCATTTCCTGAGCTATATATTTGTCAATGTCGTTTCCTCAATTGTTTTGTTACCAGAGACTTGGTTAATTAAATCTCCAAGAAGTTTTTTATGTTATTACTGGATGCATGTATGACACACATTTTCTCTCTACTATATAAGATGCTTTACATTTTTAAGGGGTATTTCGTTCTCTTCTCAAATAATGTGAGATATAACACTCAATCCATTGTCGTACCCAGCGCCTTGTACTCATCTTGGGGCTCTCGTCACCTCTCACTATTTTAAAACGCGTCAAGAGAGGAGGTATTTAGATCTTTATAAGTGACTTTCGTTTCCCCAGCCAATATGGTATATAAAAAAATGCATTTCTTTAATCTTTTTTCCTTCTTTATAAATTGACTTGGAAAAATAAAGTATAAGTAGATATTTTATATTAGTATATTTGATCAACTAATAATCATACTTAACTTAGACAACAATTATGGTGAAATTTTTACAGTTTTAAAGCTTCGAGGTAACGTTACTCTTGAGTGAAAAACTTTCAAGATAAATTTGTATCTTAGGTAAAAACAAAAATTATAAATAGATTACCAACACAAAGATATTTGGTTAACTAATAATAAAACTTAACTTGACTCATGATCGGTACAAATTGCTATAATTTGAAGACTCTGAAGCGACATTTCTTCTTAAAAAACTTTTGAGACAACATCGCACCTCCATAACAACCTTTGAGACAAAATTGACTCTTCAATTAATCTTACAAGCCTCCATCTAGGAAATACACAACAAAATACATTTCCTATCTACAAGCAAAAGAGAAGCAACACAATTTTTACAAACAAACCAATCCACGTAATCCAAACAAAAGTTTAGATATGATTTCTGATTAAAGCACCCCAAAAAATGGAGGTTTGTGCAAAACATTGAAAAGGGCATGTGGGTATGGCACTTGCATTTTTAGAAGTAGAATATCAATTAAATGGGAAATCAGAGATGATAAAATTGGCAGACTCAGATCTAGAAAAAAAAAAAAAAAAAAAAAAAATACATGCAAATACGGCGACAGCTAGCTAAGCCTATCACTTGAACTTAACCCACAAAACAAGGATGTCTGAGCAGTGACAGCCAATCACAAGCCACAAAATTTAATAAGACCAACAACCTAAGCAAGGAGAGTGGCCAGCACGGACCAATCAAACCAAACAATGTGGGTCTTTCCTCGTTGTTTTCATGTCCAAAAATGCGAAAATGTCATTTATGATCCGACAGCGACACTTTCTAATCCCGCAACGCAATGTGTACCACACGCTCACTCCCCCGCGCGTGAAGCCGTCACTCCGGTCGCCAGATACATTCTTGATTAATCTATTCCCAGTTTTTGCTATCCTACGTGATCACCCACCCCTATCATCCGTAGGACCTCAGGCCATGTTACGCCACGTACGTATACAGTGAAGCCTCCAATGCGGCATCATGTACGTGGCCCTCGGCTTGGGTGGCGAGGAGGACGCACGAGGATGGTGGTAGCTGCATCGGATAGCACGGCGTGCTACATTTGGGCCAAATCTTAACCATTTTTAATGCTGCTTCCCTCGCATCGTCCACTTGCTGTTGCAATAAGAGCTCCAGAGTGTTTTTAGAGAGTGAAAGCATTAGGCTGTCTGTGGGTGATAGAGAGAGGAAAAAGCGGAGGCTTTTTTTGGTGCGTATAGATACACCTGCAGTGTGACACATTATCACTCACGTTCAGAGTCGCTGAACCTGAGAGCTGAGGTAGAGATGGAGGATCTCGAGGAGGAAGAGAAAATAGAAGAGGAGGCCCTCGGGTCGAGCTTGACCATGGAGAAGGTTGCGGCGGCGAAGAAGTTCATTGAGAATCACTACAAAAATCAGATGAAGAACCTCCAAGAGCGTAAGGAGAGGTACTTTGTGGGGAATTATTTTCGATTTTCTTGTGATTGCCGAGTAACTGTAGCTATGGGTCTGAGAATTTTCGGTATTCGGAACTAAAAGCGCCAGTTAATCGTGCATAATGCCAATTGACTGGCAGATCTTTCTATTTAACTACTTTTCCCGCAGTGGTAGCTGAAGTATTCTCTAGGTATAGGAAACAGTAAGTAGTTGTTGTACACTGATAATTGAGAGCTTCTCACTTTAATTGATCCCAGTATTGTTGTTAGGTTTAATGACTAGAAGTATCTATGCACTGTTTTAAGGCCGAGAGGCTCTAGTACACATAAATGCATATGATCCTCGAGAGACGACGAAATTTTTTTCATCTCCATAAATGGCGAGAATCAATTAGATGGATTAACTTAAATTTCTCAGTTTGAATTCTCGACATCATGAACTGTCGTTTCTTCTCTGTTAGTGCTTTATTTTAATGATCCATCGCATATGATCCATGTTCTTTCGGTGGTTTATTCTAAGGCATATAGTCCATAAGAGACGATGAAAAATTTCTTCTCTAAAGATTGAGAGACTCAACAGCAGGGATTAACTTAAATGTCCATGTTTGAATTTAAGGCATATGCTATCATTTCTTCTCTTTTAAGGTTTGTTTTATGATCCATCTGGTATGACCCAGCTTCTTCACTATTATCCCGAATTGGCTATCTGATTCTTTTCTTCGTAAGGTGTAATGGCTAATGGGCACACGCATCACATTGTCAATTAGATCAGTGAGGTGATACGCATTTGCAGCCACTAGTATGATGACAATCCCCAGCCAAATCTCCATGCTCTTTTGATTAATAGGTTTCCTTGATTAAAATCTGTAAATAAATTGGCTCCAAAACACCCCCGGGCAAGCAGCTGGACATTTTGATCATTGGTTTATCTTTCTTTTTTGCCATATGGTCTTATTTTTGCAGTATAGGTTTCTAGGAGTATCAATTCTGTTTGAGCTAAATTATTGCAATCAATCTTGATCTAGTAAACGTCCAAGCTAATCTAGATTGCAGTAGTTAGATAGCTTAATTATAATTAAATCCTTATAACTTCACCAAATCTCCATTTCAGTCCCCATATTCTCGATGGACTTACTTTTGAATTGTTGTTATTCTAAAGAGTTTGACATTTCCATTGAACCTTAAGATGCTGAATTTTTATAGAATGTTTTCTAAATTTCTAGTGAAACACTTTAACTACTCCAGTTGGAGTGTACTCTCTTGGTTACCTGGTAGTGTACACTGAGGGTTGCACATTTACACTAAACATAAGATAATCTTACTCATTTTTAACTTTGTTAATAGCATCCTTTTGTTTTGCATCCATGCTATTTAATTTATAATGAACCGTCTTGTCAGCACCAAATGTGCTTATTTGATTGCAAGGACTGCATTGGCTGGGATTTAAAATTTGAAGGACAATGGCTAGTGGGACTAAATATGTATTTGAGCCAAGCAAAACCAGAGACAAGGCCATGCTTGTTAATTAGACCAAGCATTTCTGTCTATGTTTAAATTCAAAAATAAAAAATATCTATAATCTACAGCTGGAAAGAAACAAGTTCCATTTATTTCAATTTCTAGTTGTGTTAATTGGTACCAAACACAATATGATGCTTTTATTGAAAAGAAACAAAATCTTATAATTAATGGACTTGCTCATTAAAGCTCTTCAGACAGACATTTTTTTTTTTTTTTTTTTTTTTTTTTTTTTTTGTTTTTTTACAAATAAAAAAAACAGTAACAAACATCGTACTTAATCTTATGTTTTTGAGCTTCACCAGAAATGGAAAAGATAAAAGCATAAAGCAACATATTTTCCCCTCTGATAGTTGATATTCATTAGCAAGCGGTCGAAAATACATTCTGTACATCTATATGCAGAAAGTTTTCATTTGCAAACCCCTGACATATGAATCATGCTCGTGCATAAATTCTTTCGGACAGTCTCTTGTGTGATGCAGATCACCCTGACTTTTGGAGGTCCTGACACAATTTCTTTTGATTTTAGACGTTGGATTTTAGAAAGGAAGTTAGCTTCCTCAGATGTGCCAACTGAGGAAAGGATCAACCTCATCAAAGATTTAGAGAGAAAGGAGACAGAATATATGCGATTGAAAAGACACAAGATATGTGTTAATGATTTTGAGCTTTTAACCATAATAGGAAGAGGGGCCTATGGGGAGGTAAGAACTATTTCTTTCATATGTATATGTGCAATATTTCTGTTGGATACACAACTTTATCCCTGTGTGTTCTTCAGAAGCAGACAATTTTTTGCATCCTTGTTGTAGCAGTTATTTCAAAGTATATTTTCAGCTAACTTATTAATTTACAGGTTAGATTATGTCGGGAGAAGAAATCTGGAAACATCTATGCCATGAAAAAGCTGAAGAAAACTGAAATGCTCAAGAGAGGCCAGGTCAAATTTATAATAGATTGCTTATACCTGAACTTAGAATTATGATGGATGCATAATATGGTCTTCAATTATTGATACAAATAGAATTTGGTATTTTACCTCGTGGTATCAATCACTTTACATAAATGTATTGGTCTATTTAAAATCCTTTTTTGGTCATGATGTCTTAATTTTTATTTTATTTTGTATTTTTGGTTTCATCACAATGGTTTGAACCTTAAATCTCTACTTACACCCCGCCCATTTTTACCACCTGAGCCCAACTGAGTGTGGTTTTTGTTAGATATTTGTATTATAGGATGTCTTGCAAAATGTCTCGTTTCTGTTTTATATACAAGACATCCTTTTTTTTGCAGGTGGAACATGTTAGAGCTGAGAGGAACTTGCTAGCTGAAGTTGCCAGCCATTGCATAGTGAAACTTTACTACTCATTTCAGGACACTGAGTACTTATATTTAATCATGGAATATCTGCCTGGGGGTGACATGATGACTCTGCTGATGAGAGAAGACACTTTAAGTGAGAATGTTGCTAGGTTTTACATTGCACAAAGTGTTCTTGCCATAGAGTCTATTCATAAACACAATTATATCCACAGGTTGACTTTTACTCTGTTTCTATTTGTTCATCATTGATACAATTTGAGTGGATCGGGTTGTGGATCACAGTTTATGTGCTTAACAATCATTTAAATGTTTATTGTCTGCTTTTCAGGGATATCAAACCAGACAATCTACTTCTAGATATAAACGGTCATATGAAGCTCTCAGATTTTGGCCTTTGTAAGCCTCTTGAATTTACTACCCTGTCTACACTTCATGAGAATCAGACCATGGATGATGAAAATTTATCAGAGCCAATGGACATTGATGGGTGCTTTCCTGATGCGGACAATCGGAGCAACTGGAAAAGTCCACGTGAACAACTCCAGCATTGGCAGATGAATAGGAGGAAGTTGGTATGTCATAAAATTTATTAATATATGATAGTTTAGATGTGGCAGACCATATGTTTTAAATTATGTTTCTGAGAAGAATGCTGATTATGTCTCAAAGACATAGTAATCCATCAGCGCAAGAGTTTGTGTTTATTAATTTTATAAAGCTGGGGAAAAAAGTCTTATCTTATCATGCTGACTGTTTTATATTGCTTTCAAAATGCAAGCCGTTGCAAGTTAAGCCTGCCATAATCTACTTGTTGAAAATCATAGACACGCCTTAATGTTGCAAAAAGATTCCTGGCCTTCTAATTATATGGCATGGGGTTATTAGTATGTAATGGTAGAACTAGGATCAGAGCATTGGAGGGCCAAATCATCAATGATGATAAAGGGTATTTAAGTTGAGAAAAAATTAAAATTTTTGGAGGGTGAATGCATATATATATATATCGGGAATATGAAAAACTGAAAGGTAAAGGGAAGTTTTGAATTCTGGAAACTGTGGATCCCTTATTTGGTAGTGTATCTCTGCCCGTATCCGCTGAATTGCTAACTTGGTCTGTATGAAAATAATTCTTTATATAATATTTTTAAGTACCTGATCATGGCTGGTCGTGCCCAAAGATTGTTGGGCATATATTATAATGCTGATGGGCATTAGCACATAGCTAATACTGCACTTACTTTCATTTCGTCATATAGCTGTTAAGAAAAGGTCTCTCTGTTCTCACATTCCTTTCCTGTTTATAAGGCATTTTCTACTGTGGGAACACCAGATTACATTGCTCCTGAAGTTCTGCTGAAAAAAGGATATGGGATGGAATGTGACTGGTTAGTTTTTAATTATTTTTGTTAGTCTTGCGATCTATTAGTCTTGAAGCTCCATGATTGGGCGCATTTTTTCCTTTATAAGGCGCAACTCTTCTCTGATTGAATACTTTGTTCAACAGTTAAAACTTGTAAAGCTTTAAATGAGTATGATAATTATACAAAACAAAATCTGCCTTCTTAGTTTTCAAATACTTTATATTCGAAGATTTTTTATATTCTTTTGTTTCATGTGCACTTGATTCCAAATGAACAGGTGGTCGCTGGGGGCAATAATGTATGAAATGCTGGTTGGTTACCCTCCGTTTTACTCGGATGACCCAATAACCACATGTAGAAAGGTAATGGGAGATGATAATTTGTAAATTGTGAAGTATGTTTGCATTTCTTTCATTGCTTAAGCAGCTTTAAAGCTTGGCACAATTTCCATTATCGTGTGTGACTAATGAGATAATATGACTAAATCCCCTTTTCCTTGAAGAACAATAAATTTTGTAATCAATTTCAAGGAGAGGCAATCGAATTGTTCTCCTTCAATCATCCTGCTATATCTCATATTAAACCAAATTGTCTTTTGTTTGTTAATTAAACTAGTTTTAGGGAGATTAGATAATTGGAATTTGTCTAGAGCAAATGCGGAACTCAGAAAAGATTAGAGCTTGGATGTCTCTTTCGTAATGAAATAAGACCAACTGGACAATTTAAGCTTCACTGGTATTAAGCAAACTCTGAACTAACAAATGCATGGCTTGGGGGGAGGGACTGCTTGCACCAAAAGGGTGTTCAAGCTATTACAGGCAGTTGAATGAATGAAGTTAAGGAGTTCTCCATAGGTGTTCAAAGTGGTATGCTGAGAGCAGACACCTACACGGGGACAGCATGTATTTTCTTCTTTCTCGTAAAGTTTCTTGTTTTATTTTTTTAAACTGTGTATTGGTTAACTTGGAGGAGCACCAGTGACACTTAATTATTCTTTTAGGGGATATTGAGCTCAAATATTGCCCTATTCTCACTGCCTCCCACTTTGTGACAAATAGAGAAGCAAATTTGAAATAATGATAAAATGGGCCTCACTGTGCTAGACATGTTTTGACCAACTTTGCTTCATCTTCTTGCTATAGCTAGTACATCATTCATACTCATGATATTTGAAAGCTCTCCTCGTGATGTTTATGTCAGTAACCATATATTCTTTTGTATACTTGTTTCATTGACTGCTGGCAGATTGTTCATTGGAGAAATCATGTAAAATTTCCGGAAGATGCACAGCTGACACTTGAGGCCAAGGATCTAATATGCAGACTGCTGTGTGATGTTGACCATAGGTTAGGTACTCATGGGGCTAATGAAATCAAGGTAAGTTATTCAATTTATTTGACCGTTGCTATGCTAATCCTAAATCCTCTGCCTATTATTTATACAACTTTTGCATCTGTCAGGCTCATCCTTGGTTCAAGGGTGTGGAGTGGGATAAACTGTATGAAATGGAGGCAGCATTTAAACCACAAGTCAATGGGGAGCTGGACACCCAAAACTTCATGAAGTTTGATGAAGTATTATGTTAAATCATCTCTTTCCCCTCTTTTACTGTCCTTTTTAACATGTTTTTCCTTATTGTTTTCCCCTTGATTTCTAATGTGGCTACAAACTACTACAAAATTGCTGGAACTGAATTTATCCAAAAATCACTTGTAGAGAATTGCTTCAAAATTACTGTTAGAATGTATGCTTTTGCTTGATATCACTGTTTTCCATCCATCTGTAAATTTAGGCTTCTCTTGGTTATAAGAAATTATCCTTTTCACTGAACTAAAGGGATTTGTAATGTAAGAAAGGGCGATCTCATGCATGTTTTATTCTGACAAGGTCAACGGCTTTTATGATACATGGCAGCCAGTGGAAACTAGGATTTCGTTTTTTTTTTTCCCTCCATTTCCATCTTTTATGTGCTATCTTTGCATGCCTTTATTCTGTTAATATGTACTCAATAATGTCGTGGGGTGGATTGTCAAAACAAGACTTACTTTCCTTTCTTGTCTTTCTTTTTTAATAGGTAGATCCACCAGCAGCAGCGATAAGTGGGTCAGGTCCCTCCCGAAAGGTACTCATGCTTGTGCTGATTTGCATGTTGTTATCATTTTCGTTCATTATTTAAAGCACTAGGCAACATGTTCTGTTAATACATGAGAATAAAAATAAACTACAATCAACAAATTTACTACTCTGTTGTTAGGGATGCATGCTTCTTGGTGATCACATTTTGATCAATTATTGGCTTATAGCTCCGAAGAGTCAATATTAATTTTCTTCTTATTAGGAGGTAGGACTGTGGAAGATTTGAATCTGCTTGTCTCCTTGAACTTTAACACCTCGGTGTTGATGATATTATGACTTCTTGTAATACTTAGAAAGTTTCTGGTATATTTATGATGTCCCATGAACTTCATGCAGATGCTACTAACACCCAAAGACCTAAATTTTGTTGGCTACACCTACAAGAACTTTGATGCTGTGAAGGAGGGGCTTCGCCAATCTTTTGGTACTGAACTTCTTTCTCCTAATTACATGTACTGTCGCTTAGTTTAGTGTTTGGTCTTATATACTTAGCCATAGGAAAAATGCTGGAATTTGTTAAGTCAGCAAGACAGCAATCATGCATTCTTCTTACATTAAACATGCACACATAACTATATTATAGTGACTAAGGCAAGAAGTTTTCATTTACTCAACAGAAAATGAACTCTGCATTTTGCAACTGACAAATTTTGCAATCAATTCAAGCCCGGCTTGGGGTAACAAAAACAACTGATGGTGACTTTTATGATAGCCAAATCTTATAAGAGGTCTAATTATAATCATCCGTTTCATCGCCTCTTTTAGTCAATATGAAATCGTTAATGAGTTTGAGACCCAGTAATTCCTCAAACAACCGAAAGTTGACAACTCAAAAGTCACCCAAGCCCTTCCTTGTAAAGGTTATTTAGACAGAGTTCCTTGAAGCGACCACATTCACCTTAAAAGATGTGATGGAGTCTTGTACTCGTTGATGAAAAAATGTTGACCTCCTGAATGGATATTGTATCATCTTGGCCATTTCTCATTTGAGGAATAATTTCTTACTGATGTTCATGCTAAAATTCTGCAGCTGATTCCATGCAAGAATTCTCTTCTAAACGGGCAGCTGAGGAAACAGGTTTACAAATGCTTGCTTCGACTGGGGATCCCATGTTGCCATGACATGAGCTCGTGTAATATACAAAACGAAGCGCATCACTTTATAATTTTGGTGCACTCGCTTTGGCTGTGTCTCTGGGAAAAGCCCATAACCATCTTTTACTAGCACCTGAGCTCCCATGCAATTTGGCAGAAACTATGTGTACAGCAAGTAGTTGAACATCATTTTCAAAGCTTGTAGGGCAACACCGTGTGTATTTGAATTTGCAAATTAGGATCGAGAGTTGTGCAACTGAGAGCACCTGGCTGCCCAGGTTGGCCTGAGGAAGACTTGCCTTCTCTAGTGGCAGTTTTTAGTTGTGGACAACGCATCTAATGTTAATTATTTCATGCCATGTACCCATTTATTGGACGAAAGCAGAAATGAGGTAGCTATAAAAGAAATGAAATGATGCTTGGGTATAAAATCAGGTAGTTTCTTTGTATGGAAACCCACTCTTAGTTTTTCCTTTCCCCTATGATAAATTAAGGATTTCAAGGAGCCAATTTGATTTTTCTTGTTTTCTTGCTCCCCTATGATTTGAGCATGATGCAGGCAACCCTCTATTTTGCCGTTGATTATGCTGTGATTAGCGGCCCAAAAAAAATATCCTATGATATCTTTTAAAGATTTTTTCGTCCTTTATGTTGGAGTTTTTTATGTGGTCAAGAATAGAGATGAAGTCTTCAGTGCAGGATAAATATTAAATGGTCCCATCATCAAGAGTACCGATTATATCTTATCCTATATAGTAAGTGACGACATGAGTGCTTGCTCTCAGTGACTCTGTTATGAAACCGTGGCCAAAACCATGGTGGAACTCGATAATAATAAATGGGTTGAGGTGTAAAAATCTATATACTTTTTTCAAAAGAGTCTCGAGTACTGTAAACTTTAATTGGGTGAAAAAACGTCTCATTTTTTTATTTATTAGAGTAAAAATGCTATATCCATTGCGCAAGTGAAAAAGGGAAGAAGAAGAAGGTTGAGAGAGTAAAAGAAAGAGAGAGAATGGGGCGGTAGATAGCCAGAGTAACACCTTTCCTTGCACATGAAAAGCTAGATTCTGCAAATCTTCAATGTCTAAGTTTCTGAACTGATTCTGCAAATCTTCAATGTCTAAGTTTCTGAACTATCCTTCGCATATTCTTTATATACTTTGCTCTCACACCCTTGAGAAGCCAATCACTCCTACACTTAATTTTAGCTTTACTTTACTGACTGCCATATATTTCGATCCTTCCTGTCCATCAGTAATTCAAACCCTGTTGAAACATATCAGATTTGAAGTGTTGATACCTGAGGTGTTACATTACACACACACACATGTATATATACACATCTATATGTATATGTATGTGTCAAACACAAACACACCATTTTCTGCACAGAAGCATGGAAATGGACGCTTTAGGCGATCAGTTTCTTAAAGAGTCATCGACACAACAGCCAAAATTTGTTCTTCTGGTGGACTCCGAGCACAAACCGACGGAGTTCAGGTTGTTTTCCGCCGATTATTACCACTCCACTCGCAAGTGCAAAGGGCAATGAAGCTGGAGAGAAAGAGAGAAAGTTGAGAAATTATCAAAAGAGAGAGAGAGAGAGAGAGAGGCTCCAAACCCTAATCAAAAACATGCGTCGTTCGTTTGAAATACGAAAAAAGGGAAGGAGGAGAGTGGGACTGGTTTTCGAAGAGACGGACGGAGGTTGAAGAGGGTGGCGGAACCGGAGGGAGGTGTGGGGGACGGGTGTGGACGTGTGGTTTCTCTTTAAAAAATCATTTTTTAAAAAAATAACGAAGAAATGGGCCCACCTAACTAAAAAAAATAATGCCCACCTAACAAAAAATAATGTTTTTAATCAACTTAGACATGTCATTTTTGCTTCATTTTCAAAAGTTTGTAGATATTTTTACACCAAACAAAATTTATGGTATTGAATACTCTTTTGGTAAAAAAAAATATTTTAAATAATAGTATATGTTTAAAATTATAAAAATCCATCACAGAAATAAAAAATACTTAAGTAAAAAATATATATATATATATATATATAGTAAAAAAAAAGTAACATGCATCAATACTCTGTTGTCTTTATAATATACTTATTTCACAATTTATAATATATAAATATTACTGTAGAAAAAACATACTTGCATATTTTCTTATTTTCTTTCTTTATGGACTAAAAATAAAAATAGATGGCTAATTCAACTGATTTTGAAATATGCTGGTTCTCCTTTAAGTCCGAAGCGATTCCCGATCAAATCAGCCGATTTGATTCGGGTCTCATATAATTGCTCTCCCATGTGCCTTCATTTCAATTTTCATTACCGATTGTAGCGTTCAAAATAAAGCCCGTCTACTACCTTTTACAAAAAATAAGCACTTTTGGTTTAAAAAAAGAAGAAGTAATTCTCTTAATTTATGAAGTTTGAACATTTTATTTAAGGATGTCGATCATTTTTTTCTTTTTTAAATATGTTTTTTTTATATCCCCTCTGTTTTTCCCAATTTGCCGGGAACGAAAAGTTTTCTTTTTCCCACCAAAAAGCAGGGCTGTTGCTTGACGCTGATAGCAATAGCATCCTGTGTCCTCCTTATTTGCGGTCTTATATATGGTGGGTCCCTCATTTCATTTTATAGGTGGGCCATCCCTTTCTAGAGCGTATGTATTTATTTCACGATAACCACGAAATTAATACGCGGAATGGAATTCTAGAATTGCATATACGTATATATACATGTCTCCTCTTCTTAATTATCATGATTCAGGAGATTTTTTTTTTACCAGATTATTTTCTTTTTGATTATCTTTACTATAAAGATCAACTAACAAACATATTTAGTTTTTTTAAGGTATTTGCTTGTTCTCAAAGAACATTAATTATTGTTTTCTATTATGCCCATAACTAATAAGGGTAAAGGGTGGAGATAATAATTAATTTTCCATATTAGTAATATTAGAAGTTACTCCATCTGATCCTTATATAAGGGCAAACTAACTAAAGATAATAAAGTCAATAATTAATATTTAAGTAACTTCCAATATTACCCCTACTAATTTTAAACTTTAATATTATATTAATTATTATCCTATCATTGGATGGAAACAAATAATTAAGAAGTTATTTAAATTATATGACAACTTTATTAACTTTAATTATTTTTATTAGTTTAAAAAAATTGTTATTAGTCTCTTATAGTAAAAACTAAAAGAAAATTAGAAGGAGTACAATTTTTTGATCCGTTTCGACAGTGGTTAATAACCGACTTCCTCAATTTCATGAAAATCGAATACCTACCAGTCTAAACTAATATAACTGAAATCAGCGCGAACTTTGAGAATTTTTCTTGTTTTTGTTTTGTTTTACAAGTACATGCTCGTTGGTTTTAATTGACTTCATGTTAGGTGTCTAATAATTAGATATCTTTTATATATTTATACTTCTAATAGGGATGAGTATAATTTTTTTTTTTAAATTTTTTATATATTATATTTATTTAGATTGAAATTATATGCTACTTTTAAAAATATTTTTTATATCAAATATCTCAAATTAATTAATTTTCAGTCTCGATATTATAAAATATTCTAAATGTAAGATTGGAAATTAATTAATTTAAGATACTTAGTTAAAAAAATTTTCAGTATATAATTTAAAGTATAATACAATATATAAAAAATTAAAAAAGAATATGTCTATCCTCTTATAGAGATATAAACACATAAGAGACATCTAATCAGTTTTAATTTAATTTAATTTCAGTACAAGTAATTCAACACTTACTAGTAGCTCTTACGCGTTCGTATATTTCTGGAACTGTATAAACCTCACCAGGTAAGAACAAAGGTGCGTCAAAACCCACAAAATACAGTCATTGATTCCTAAATGTATGAAAGATTGAATTGGGAGTGAAAAGCGAAGGTAGATCATGAGATGGGTGGAGATGCTTTAATATGCTCTTCAAGATTTGACATGTGTCCTTCTTCTGTCTTTCTCTCCCCTTCTCCGTCACAGCCAAGACTCTTTTACTATTGTCCCTTTCTCTTTTCCAACCCTTTTTCTATCAATTATAAATATTATTTTTTTTAACTTGGAAAAAATATCTCGTCTTATAATTTGTTTATGTTAAAAAATTATCACTTTTCTGATATTATTTATTTTAATTGGCGGGTTGTTGTCATTTTCTCAATTATTTTTCCCCCACCTTCTCTTTCTTCTCCACTCCATTTCTTGCGCTTCCACTGGCAACGGGCAAGTCTCCACACCCACTCACCCACCCAGGTATGGATATAAAAAGAGATCATCAAAGATAAAAGAACATAGCTGAGCTGTTATTTTTTAATGGTAAGCGAAACCCAAATCTTGTTTTCTTGATGCTTTGTTCTCTTCCATGGGTTTCAGGTGTCACAGAGAGATATAAGAAGAAAGAGGATAGGAGAGGGTAGGAAGAAGGAACAGGGGAAAGACAAGACCCTACAGTTGACAAAATTAGGTGGTGGCTCCTTTTCTCTTTTTTTCCTTTCTTTCATTGATTATGGTAATAACTATTAGCGCTAAAACTAGATGAGGCTTAGATGCGTTGCCTCAGATCCAGGAAACTCAAGTGGTATGTGAGAAAAGGGTGTCATCTTTTTAGGGTTTCCCTGTGATTCTTGAGACTTCGCCTTTCATTGTGTTCTTTCTCGTGACCTCCTTTTTGCAATCTCTTTCTTGTGTTAACCGATAAGGAGTGTCTTTTATCTTCTATTAATGTTTTTCACTTCCATCCATTTTGGCTGATAACTTGTCTTCTTTTTCAGGCTGTTTCTCTTTCACTTGAGTTGAGCGGGTATATAGAGAAGAGTCCAGAGAAGTTTTCTTAATGCCTGATAAGGTCTGGACGAGCTATTTATCGATGGTATTTCCACAAATGGAAGTTCGGATCCATTGCTGTTGACCAGATCTGACTACCCCATTTCACTTTCACCACCTTTTAACTAGTGCATACGTTGCATCGCCTCAGTTTGCTTCCTCTTTTGGTCATACCGGCGGCTTCCTTAGGCATGGAAAATGGTCTTTTAAAATCCACCGTTCGCATTCTGAGATTATTTTCAATCTTAAAGGGGAGTGATCAATTAATGGAAATATGACAAGCTGCGTGATACCAGAGGGGTGGGAGGTTAACTTTTCATGCTACCTAGACAGGGATTTTGATGGAGGAGATGTCTTCTGCGATTGCAGTGCCATTGAGAGTAGGTAATTCAGTTTGTGATAACCCGACCATAGCTACCCATATGGATGTGTCCAGACTTAAGCTGATGGCAGATGCTGGATTGTTATCTAATTCAATATCTAAGGTTTCAACTGAGACAGTTGCAGATTCTAATGATGATCGTAATGGTGGGAATCTGGAGAACCAAGTTAGCATTGCTGCAGTCTCATCACCAAAACTTGATAGGGGAGAAGAAATTCCTTTGTTGGATACGATATCCCAAAATAATAGCACATCAGTTGCTGGTGCTGAAGTTTTAACCCCAGAAATTGAGGAAGATGATACAATATCGTTGGACGGTGATCAGATTATAGACAGCTCTTGTTCTCTTTCGGTAGTCAGTGAGAACAGTAGCATATGTGGAGAGGAGTCGGTCAGTTTTGAGGCTACTTCTGAGATAAAGACACCGAGTGTTATTGACATGGAGAAGAGCATCTGTGCACAGCCTGCTAATTTAGAGGATTCTAATGTTGAGCCAGAAAGTGTTGGTGAACCCCTTGCTGTGGCAGTGAGCCTTGAAGAAGAGTCTAGTGTTGGATCTGGCCCACAGCCTTCTGCAGTTGTTCTTCAGCTGCCTCTAGAAAAAGTAATGAGTGGAGCAGGTGGCCGTAGTGTTTTTGAATTAGATTATGCCCCACTTTGGGGATCCATTTCTGTGTGTGGAAGGAGGCCTGAGATGGAAGATGCAGTTGCAACTGTGCCTCGATTTATGAAAATTCCTATTCAAATGCTAATCAGTGACAGGGCGATAGATGGAATGAGCAAGTGCTTGAGGCAGCAGACAATTCATTTCTTTGGAGTTTATGATGGCCATGGTGGCTCTCAGGTAAAGCTATTTTATAGTCCTTTATTACCTTCTTGTTTAATCCATTTGTGTTTTTTATGTGTAACCTTTCTCACTGGGTTTGCTTTCATCATACAGGTGGCAAATTATTGCCGTGAACGTGTCCATTTGGCTGTGGCTGAAGAAATAGAATTTGTGAAAGAAGGTCTAATAGATGGAAGTATCAAGGATAGCATTCAAGATCAGTGGAAAAAAGCCTTCACGAATTGTTTCTTAAAGGTTGATGCCGAAGTTGGAGGAAAAGCTAACTATGAACCTGTTGCCCCAGAAACCGTTGGCTCCACCGCTGTTGTGGCCATTATTTGTGCATCTCATATCATTGTTGCGAATTGTGGTGATTCAAGAGCAGTTCTTTGCCGTGGCAAAGAACCCATGGCATTGTCAGTGGATCATAAAGTGAGCTATCCCTATCAATAGTTTGCATCTTTGAAATTTTAACTGCTTAGAGGAAAATTGATGTCTGTTTCTTATGTTTTAGCCTAACCGAGATGATGAATATGCAAGAATTGAAGCAGCTGGAGGCAAGGTGATACAATGGAATGGTCATCGTGTGTTTGGTGTTCTTGCAATGTCAAGGTCTATAGGTGTGTGTTTCTTAATCATAATTTTTTTTAACTTTGTACTGATTGTGTTTATCATGTAATATTGTGGTTTGCTGATAAATAGGGTCTCCTTGCACTTGTGATTTTCTTAGTTTATGAATGCAAACTAGACACTGGTGGCGTTAACTATTTAAGGGGTCTGTTTTTGGGTACAATTTGTAGTCTCTCCTCACCCAAAACATATTACTTAGTCACACACACGTAATTGATGGTTCTCATCTAGGTTCTATATTTCAAGTTACTCTGAGTGTCTAGAGACAGGACAACAGAGTGCTGCACTCACTGATAAACTATCAATTAGAAACTCTTTACAAAAATATCCCAAGACCAAAGAAACTGTACATTTGTAATAAGATATGGAAACTAATTTATAATCAAATTCATGTTACTGAAGTTATGAATAGTGACGCAAGAACATAAAATTCTTCAAATACTTGTTCATTTTGGTAGGAAAGGAGAGGTTACTGTTATTGAGCATATCAAACCTATTTCCTTCTAAGCCTTTTAGACTTAAAGAACTCTTGTTGGCATTCATATATTAATAACCAATTTTGCTTCACTTTCTTGTTTTGTGTTAATTTAGTTGTTAACCTCGCGTGAGTGTATTTGACTATTTGTTATGTCTTGGGTTTTTTGACAAATTCATTTGAACAGGTTTTAGTCTGTCCTCCCTCTCTTCCCAACCTATCAGAGACACCAAAATAAAAACTGTGGCCTGGGCAATAGTATTACTTGAATGAAGTTTGAAGTCAAGCATGTTTTCATGAAAATATTGTAAACCTAGAAGGTCTTGATGTGACTTCAAAATGCCTTAATCCTTTTTCTATCTATGGCCTCCTTCCAAATTGGTTCCTAATTTCTTACTATTTAGCTTCATACATCTTTAGATTGAGTATACTTCACATTCAAAGCTCTGCTGTTTGCAATCTCTGTATTTTCAACTTAGATATCATATCTATCACTTAATTTTTACCGCTTTTTATAGTGACTTATGATCTTCCTACATCACATGACATGAGGAAATAACTTTTATCTTTTCTCTTTTGTGGAAGATAATAGCTTTTGTCTTACTTGCTACGTCCATATTTTTCAGTATTGATGTTTCCAACTTCATTTTACTTCTGGAATGTGAGAAAGAGGGTGGATATGTTTAGTTCCCAGAATATTAAATTTGCTAAGTTCTGTTCAGCTAACCTGGATCTTAGGTTGATGCAAATGAAATTCTCATTTAGATATCAGATTGATCTAAGCTGCTTTGGATGTGTGTAGCTGCAAAAACAAGTTTTTGCTACTGACAAGAGATTGTGATTCTTTTGCTTGTTGGGGTTGTTAGTTTGTGAAACATACATCAGCATAGAGGAAAAATTGGCTCCCTTTATTTTGTGATCTTTCTGCAGTGGTTTGGGCTCCATTTTTCATATTAAAGTTGGACAATGTCAAAATTTAGGAGCCTAGGTCAGAGCAAAGCTCAAAAGAGAATATCCAATGCCTCAGCTTCGTTTTGATTCAATCAAAAGTTCAGGAAATTTAGTAGTCATCCCTGTGGAAGTTTGTTTCGTTTATATAACTCATGGTAAAATACTAGAACAATGGTTGCCTTTTACCCTATGCATGGAATTGAAACTCCAGGGATAATCATGCAGTTGTTTGTTCAGTGGAAAGCGTTTTCACTTTCTAATAATTTCCCTTGCTATGACTTTTTAGGTGATAGATATTTGAAGCCATGGATTATTCCAGAACCAGAAGTTATGTTTCTTCCTCGCGCGAAAGAAGATGAATGCCTCATTCTGGCCAGTGATGGTCTGTGGGATGTCATGACAAACGATGAGGCATGTGACCTAGCTCGAAGACGAATTCTTATGTGGCACAAGAAAAATGGCGTCACACTAGCCCCAGAGAGAGGAGAGGGTGCAGACCCTGCTGCACAAGCAGCGGCAGAGTACCTATCGAGCCGTGCCCTTCAGAAAGGAAGCAAAGATAACATCACGGTAATTGTGGTGGATCTGAAAGCTCAGAGAAAATTCAAGAGCAAGACATGATAAATAAGGCTTCTTGAACTGCAACTTGAGTGGCTGATGATGATTGTTACAAATAGAAAGATTAGTATAAAATCAAAACTGGTTTTTGCCCACTAATTTTTCAGCGGGGCATGTTGGCTTTTTAATGAAGGAGAATTAGCACTCTCTGTGTACTATACATTCACCATTTCCACTGATAGAATTCCTAAGAGAGTCTCCTGTGTAACCCACTGTGCCACATTTGGGGCTATGTAAATCTTAGCTGCTTATAAATTTGTAAGGATAGGAGACCCATTTCCACGCCTGACATCTCTATCACCATATATTGTATTCATTATTATTATTATACCTCCGAGTACAAGGGCTCTGTGAGGGATTCACTTTGATATTATTTTAGCTGTGTGTTTTGTTGTTTATAAAATGCAGTAGTTTCTGATGATATTGGCTTTTTACAAACTTGTGTTAGATCTTGTCTTTTTGCTATTATTATTATGATTTTTTATTTAAAAAAAAAAAGGGTCTCTTTTTGCTTTTGGTGCTCAGTCCAGTTGCTGTCGTTGTTGGAAGTTAGAACCATTTCAATATGTGAAGCACTGAAGCATTGCTGGTGGGGGGGACAATGTAAGACATTGTAACCCCATTTACTTTTTCATCTGACCACTTACATATTAAGTTGGGCATTTCTTAATAGTGTGACCATGACTGCCTTTTTTGTCATGTTTTGCGAATAATGTATTTTGTAGGCTCACCCCAATTATTTAGCAGCAGAAATTAAGCTTTAATGTTAACAATTTGATATAATCGAAAAGTTCTAACTCACGAGTCAACCGAGTTTTTCCGTGAACAGAATCTTGCATGCCTCAACCCTGAGTTTGTGGGACTTGAAATCAGTCTGTGGTGGGTGGTGACAACATATTTACTAATTTACGTACGTCCCAATGTTTATTTTTAATAATTCACAAATTTTTTTTTTTTTTTTGGTTTAATCAGAGTCGGCTCTCTAAAATCTCCCGTTACCCCTCCCAATTTATCTCCCGATGATTGGAGCACTAAAAATGAAGTGGTACATTCCCTCCTGTCTTGAGTTTGTAAGTCATTTTTTCTAAATATAAAGAAATTAGTTAAATGTTGAAAACTTGCTACTTTGACACTTTTGGTTGTTATAGTTCATTTAGTAGGGAAAAAAAGCTAGAAAAGTGCATGCTTTTATATATAAATAAAGTCTCCGTGTTGGAACTAGTTATGGTGTCTATCCAATTCAATTTGGACCGTCGCATTTAATGTATTTTTCTTAAAAGATTATTTTAATAGGTAGAGACTCTAAAATAAAAATAATAAAAATAATCTCTCAATTAATATTTTTTCAAAAAATAATTTTTCATTTAAAAAATATATTATAAAAAATATCCAATCTGGACCGTCTCTATACTATACATTCACCATTTCCAGATCTTATTTGAACGGTCTAGATTGGATAGGTTGATAGTGATAGGCACCATAACTGGTTTCTTAGGGCATTAGGGTCATATTATTCTGGACGATGACACTGGGATCATACCTTTTTTATTACCCTCTTCCAATGAAGAAGGAAAGCAGCAAGCAATTTTACAAAGAGCAGAGCAGGTCACTGCAATACGAGGAATGTAATCCCTACAACGTTGTGGGAGTGCTAGTAAAAGTTGCTGTGAGTGTGGACGCCTTCATACGTAGTTATTACATACTTGGGATCATTTCCATCTCTCTCCACCCTCTTCTTCACCGGGCATCCTTCCTCTGAACACCTGTAGTAATTCCTGTTTCATGATGTGATCAATTACTAGCACACAAACAAGTATTACATGAACAACATTTTCTCATGTTTCCCCTAGTTTCATCTTGTCCTTATCCTAAATATAGGAGCTAGATAAAAGTTTTGCTTTGTTTCTAACTATAAGATCTCAATCCACCTTACCTTCACAATATATAATTTTGTCCCCGTTGTTGCTGTATTGATTGCATATATTAATGGGGTTTCTATAAGAGTAGTTTTAATACACATGATTAAAGGCATTAGGAGAAATGACATCAAGGTCTCATTTAAGGAAAATAGTATCAGAAAAGTTTCATAGCTTGTTAATGACAAATGAAAGAGTTATCATTGACAAGCTACGAGACATTTTTGATATTATTTTCTTTAATTGGAATTTTGGTGTGATTTTCCTAACATATTATTTTAGGAGAACAAATACACATTTATAGAAAATAATTAACATGACAATTCTTTTTAATATCTACAAATTAATTATTAGTTATCGAGCTTCTTTGCCAAGGAAGAAAGGAATATAATGAAAGCACACTCGGAGAGTCACCACCCACCTTGGATTGGGGTTGTTCTTCACCATCTTCTTCCCATACTTCCTCCACTTGTAGCCATCATCCAGTGTTTCAACCTCTGATCTTGTTCTGAATGCAAATCTCTCTTTAGCTTCCTTCTTCTGGCTTCCATTATTTATCATGTCTCCTAATTACAACACAACCAATGGAAGCATTAACTCATGAATCACACGTTGAAATAGCTGTGTGTATGTGTCTGTGTGAACATATTTATCAAGAACAGATTAAATAAAGCACTGGGCTAGGCTTAGCTTACTGGTGCCACCACTACTAGAAGACCCTTCAAAGTGGCTGTTACTTCCTCCCAAGTCACCTACCTCAATGGAGTTTTGATAGATCAATTGGTTAGGAACATGCCCACCACCAGAAACATGACACTGATCTGGATCATCGTCTGGCCAATGATCACCAACATCAAATTTCAAGTAATCAGAGAGCTCCAAAGGCCACTGGTGGTGGCTAGACAAGTCACCTTCAGATGAAATATCATCACTCATGTTTGGGACCATTCTGAATTAGGATGATGATTCTCACAAATATAACCTCAATGCAGTGCAGCCATCGCTGAGTGAGGCGGCTTCATCCTCACCTTCCTATGAACTACGACGGGAAGCTTCAGGGCTAATGCGAAAGTATCCAATAGTTATAAAATAATTAAACTTAGAGCTCATAGTGGGACCGGCCAAAGCATGACTTGGGGGAAGACTTCGAAAGAGTAATTCGTGTACTATTTTGGGCAACGGGTCCTGTACGTGGTGGGACCAAGACCATGATGGGTCAAAAGTGATGTTATTTAATTTGAGGTCTCTCCCGCGCACAGTAGTTTTCTCCGAGTCTTCCTTTTAAGTCTTTGCATGGCGGTATCAGTTATCACAAGCTAGATTGATTGATCGTCATCTGCAGATTTTGTTTTAACTGGCATGTCCTTATTTTTCTTGTGTTCAATGTTAAAAACTTAGAAGTATCAAACAAATCGTACTGTTTTTTTCCACGTTCGTTGGGGCTTTGGGTTGGCAGAGAAGATCAGATGGTAAAACAGACCAAGAGTTTTAGTCAGGCAGGACAAGTCATATTTTCCAGTGGGCGATAAAAGTAGAAGAGTCAACCAGGATTCGTGGACTGGGATTAAGATTTGACAGGACTTGAAACGATAACCACTTAGAGGAGCTATTTATTGATGAGTTGATCCAGATACCATAAAATGAAACACAAGCAAGCACTTTCGAAGCATCTTCCTAGGCCTATCTTTTTGTTTGGGAGTTGGTGGCTACGTACACTCACAGAAATCAAATTTGGATACGGTATTTGTGACCGCAGACCAGAAATAGAAGGTCAAAACTGCTTTAAGGTTTAACCTAATTTAATTTTCTTACAGTAATAACAAAAGGCAGAGGATAATTGGTCAGCATACTCAGCAGTTTTTATTTAGGTGTGTGCCATGTCTGCCTACAGGGAAGGCACATGCTCCACCAACATTACCGTTGTTTGGATTTTAGTTCATGTACAAAGAAGATTTGAATTCCAATTCTACTTTTACACTCCAGCCTTCCTATTACTTGATGGCTAATCATTGTGTGCTGTTATTGCAAAAACTTTATTAACAATATTTATTTAGCCTACTATTTTTGAGATATTGATTCTAAATATAAGACATATTTTTTCATACTTATTTATCTTTTTTAATTTACCCTTCTTGATGCGGCTCAACAATAATCAAAAGAAGAGGAAAGGAGGGAAATGAAAAAAATCTAGTTAGATTGTTTTAGAAAATAAATGTCATATTAATCTAATTTTTTTTAAATCTAATTAAATTGGGTTAATATATTTTATATTAATGACCGATTTCGTACCGGACATGAACTGGGAGATGGAGTAGTCATGGAGATGGACTTTAATCTTTCTTTTGTTCCTGCAGTAATCTCGAAGCTCTAGACACTTACTTCATGTTTGGCTTTGTGATTGTTGTTTGTTTATGTGTTTTTTCATCATGCTCGTTAGTGTATCTGGTCTAGAGCCGGGAAATTGTAATGGCCCATCGGGGCGGAGCTCGTTTAAGTCCGACCCAGCAGAAAAAATAAAAATAGACATGAAATTTGAAATTTGCCCTGCAGGCGGCCCTATAGGGCCTCTAATTAATCGGGCCGGCCCTATAAGGCCTCGGGCCGGCCCGTTAGGCCCTGTTACTGTAGCATTTTCATTTTTTTTAAAAAAAAAATAGTTAAAGAGTGAAGGATAGTCTTCTGCTCAAAGTGAAACACAATCAAATATTTATGAAATTGATGATAGTGATGAAGAAGGTGACAATTGACAATGATAGTGGTATGCTTTTATATTTTATGTGAGTTATTTAATGTTGCTTAGTTTAATGCTTCTTACTTTTATGTGAGGCGATTATGGACAATGGTTTGTTTTTTATTACGAATTAATGAATGCGTTTATTTGTTGGATGATTTGTATTGTTTAGATATTAATGTTGATAATATTTATTTGATAGATTAGAACTTTAATAGTTGTAATTTACTAATTATATTTCTTTAGAAAAAACCCAAAAAAAAATAGTTAAAATTTGGAATAGTAATTTTAGCCCTCAGTGGGCCGGGCCCGGCCCTAGTACTATCGGGCCGAGCTTTGAAAAAAAACAGATGTTTTTTTTATCTCAGCCTGTCGGGCCTAAGCCCCGGAGGGCAGGGCCCCGTAGGGCCGGACGACCCCGATTCCCGCCTCTAACCGGTCCGGCCAGACCCATCCGACTCCTAAGTTGGTTAGTCTTGAACTTTGTTCAAATCATTTTATTGTTAATATAGTTTGAGCTTTTATTTTTAAAAAAGGAAATATATATTTTTTCCAATATTTTAATTTTTAAATTAGATTATATTTTGAGCTCTCAACATCGTTATTTTGTTCAAAATTTTAAATAGATATTTTCGCTTAATATTATATAAAATAATGAATAATTATTGTTTATTCTTTCAAAAACAACTTTCATCCTGAATTTTTTCAAATATTTATAAATAATTAATGTAATTACATATTTTCTATTTTTCCACTTTTATCAGAGGCGATGGTATGGACTATGGACAATGGAACACCATAAACGACGCCGTTTCAGTTTAGGCAGGACCCCATGTTGAACACTTGAACCCCTAACACCACTGTTTCTTCGTCCTCGATGCTAGAGGAAGAAATGGCGCGTCGTACTCATGCCAAGAGGACGGCCAAGAGGCCGTCATCTAGAGATATAGCCGCCGATAAAAAGGATGGAAAGCGGCGCATGAGCGGAGCTGAGAGATCGGCGTACTTCGCAAGAAGAGAGGCCGCGAAAGTGTTGAGAGTGGTTCTTCAGGGTGACGCTAATCGCCGAGCTGTTGCTTCCATCAAGTCTCTAATATATAGGCCTTCCGTCAGAAACAAGAAGGGAACCTTTGCTCTTGTTTGCCAGACGCTTAAACGTAAGCTTTTAGTTCCATTCCTGCCCCGTTCCTTCCTTTGCCCCCGTATCATCAGTGAGCTTCTCTGTTCTTCATTTTTTTTTTTTTTAAAAAAAAAAGCAAATTCATGTCATTCTCACAAGAATGCAGGGGAGAAGTAACTTCTGTAAATCTATGCTTACGGTCTTAAATTTTTTTATTTTCCCAAGCTTACATCTCAATTCTCAAAGTGGTTTAAAGTGTTATAATGTGTCACGTAAAAAGAAAAAAATGACGATAACATTACTTCAGTCGTCATTGAGGGCAAAATTGCTACCTTTATGGTGGTTGTGAAGATCATTCCAGACTTGAGTTGCATAAATCCGGCGTCTTTACTTTTTATTTCACACAAATATTCAAGTTCAATAGTTCAACTCAACTATATGGTGTGTTTTGACGTGTTCGCAGATCTACATGCCATCAAAGACATCTTGGACGCCTCTTCTATCTTGAACAGCAAGTGGAAGGTATTACCATATCAACATTGTGCTTGTTCTCTCTCTGGGGATGAAATTCTGCATGCTCATTATTATTTTTGATGTTAATTCTTACTTCTGCTGGTGTCACTGGTGCAAGGTTTATGAATGTGAGTCATTTTGAGTTGATACATTCTCTAACACAAGATTTACCTTTGCTTTTACAGAGGCAAGAAGAATTGATATACATCGTTGTTTACGATATTCTTTTTGGTCAGGTAATGTGTTTAAGCGCGTAAATATTTTTGCTTCCTCTAAGTGCACCTTGTCCTTTTCTTTGTTTTTTCCCTTATGAGAAATTACTTTTTAATGTGATAATTTGTCAGCTTTTGAGGGTAGGGTGGGAAGTGTTGCTTTCTTTTAGGGCGATATGCGAGTGCAAGTGATGCATCTGAGTCATCTGTAGTCTTAGACAATATTGATCTAGAGCTTTG
Source organism: Acacia acuminata (assembly GCA_019022655.1). NCBI lineage: Eukaryota > Viridiplantae > Streptophyta > Magnoliopsida > Fabales > Fabaceae > Acacia > Acacia acuminata. Next base: position 2,231,863 of record JAFJYI010000015.1, read on the forward strand.
ATACGCGTATGTTTTCAGTTTTATTGGAGAAGGGCCTTCAAAATTTGATAAACAAAATCTGCTTAGAAGGTTTCCTTGTTCTTTCCCTTCATGCTTCTTGGGGAATCGGTGCACCAACTTTTTTTTTTTGTTTTCTTGTACGGCACCAACAAAATTTGTAATGAACTAAGAGAGTGGTATCACATTATCTAGTTTTAAGGTTGCAGCAGACTATGAGTGATTATTTAACTTTAATCTAGTAAATTTCCAGGCAGTTTCATTGGTTGGTGATGTAGAGAAGTTTCTCTCCCGTCACAAAGACGTCCTACAGTCAACTCTTAAACAGCTTCTGTTACAGAGAAAAGTGACGAGTGTTAAACAATTGGTTGCGCTGTATGAAGTACCTGGTCAGTTTCTCATCTTTCGTTTTCACAAAACATTTATGTGAGTTTTTATATTTTTAAGGTTATAGTTATTTGCTGTTTACTTTTTATTTACAGTTGATGTTTGGCAAATTAATGTATTCTCGGTTGAAGCTTCTTAAATGTTTTGATCCAGATATTTCTGTACCTCGTTACGTTCGTGTAAACACACTTAAACTGGATGTTGCTTCTGCCTTGCTTGAACTGAGCAAAAAATACACGGTACTTTCTGTCTCTATGTTTCTGAACATATCTAACTTATATTGATCCTTTCTTGTGATGAAAATGATATAAATGAGAGTTGATCTCAAAAATAGGGTAAAAAAAGAAAGAAAGAAAGATTTGAGCATAATTCCTTTATCTACATGCTTATTTTATTTTTTACTGGCAATGGCTTATCTTGCTTAATAATTTTTACTTTGCATCAAATAGGTTAAAAAGGATGAATTGCTGCCTGACTTGCTTGTACTTCCATCAGGCACTGATTTGCACAACCATCCTCTTGTCAAGAATGGACGAATCTTTCTGCAAGTAAGAATTATATGAACACCCTCTCCAAAAAAAGAAAAAAGCCTAGAACTTTTCTCCAAGTTTATATATGCGTATTATTACCTGCACGCAGTTCATAGAAAAGTAGATTTTTGTGATATGTGTAATAGGAGAAGCAGTTTTTCCCTTTTTATTTGCTTTCTGTTATTCATTCTTGGTGATCCTCTTTGCTTGCATAGGGTAAGGCCAGTTCCATGGTAGCACCAGCCCTTGCCCCTGAACCAGGATGGGAGGTGAGTTATGCTGCCTTGAATATGTTGTATGTGCAGAGTTTTCTCTCTCTTTTTCCTTTTTTTTTCTTTCTTAAAAATGATAGAAGTTCATTATCTTTCATATATGCACGTTGTCCATCAGATCCACTTTTAATTTTTGTTGCTTATATCATCTATTAAACTTCTATTTTTGTCTTTTTGAAGAGGCTTAGTGTTTGGCTTGGCACTCTCTCTCGAATGAAAAGCAACTGAAAAAAGTCAACTGTTGTCTTTGGCAATAACCTACTATGAGTATCTTGTGTTCATGAATTGAGTTATATAGGCTAATCACTTGGGAAGCTCTGATGGAGTGATTCCATGAGCAACATGCATTGCCTAAATTTTTCATCGGATGTAAATAGTATCATGATTTTGAAGTGAAAATTACTCTTCCAATAAACTAGAGATGAAAAACTATTGCTCATTCACGGTAGAAGAGCACTGTTTATCACGGACAATTTCTTTTCTGATAGCTGATCATGAGATTGGGAATTTGGGGTATCATGTCAAGCTTGACAAGATTGAATTTACATAATCTAAAATTTTTTAGCTTGAGAACGGTCACCCATTGCCATATTGCTAATTTGCTATGATGCTGTTGCCTGCCTCTTTTGTACTAGCAATCTTATGAATGTTCCATTTTTTTCTATATTAAAACATTTTCAGAAGGGAAATAAAATGCACGTCACTTCCATGATACTTTCATTGTTTTATCCAACCCTTAAGAGTTGTGCGTCTTGAAATATATGTGAAGGTTCTTGATGCATGTGCAGCTCCTGGGAACAAAACTGTCCACCTTGCTGCACTTATGAGGAGAAAGGGTAGGGTTATAGCATGCGAACTGAATAAAGCAAGGATCAAACGTTTGAAAGAGACCATAACACTCTCTGGTGCTTCGAGTATCCTTTAATAATTTTCTGATGGATAGATGTTTTTCATTTTGCAGCGGCCTAGTACAATAATCTGTGACCACATGTTGTCTGATACTATCATCAATATATGTAGCCATTATTTACTATGATCTATAAGAAACCCCACTATTCATAAACCATGTACAACATAGCTCATCTCAGATTCCATACAAAATATAGGATCCAGTGTCTAGCTCACTCATACATGACAGATTATTGTCTGATGTTCCTAATATTTGACTGCAATGAAAGATGCAATTGAGAATAACGTGTTCTGAAAGAATACTAGTGATTGGCATGTTTTGTTAGTTTTGAGTTTGTCATGCTACCTCTCAAACTTAACCAAAGTTCAGATATTGAAGTTCTTAATGAGGACTTTCTTAACATAAATCCCAAGGCTCCTTCATATTCCAAGGTAAAATGTACTTCCATATTCCAAGTGTTGATTCCAAGGGACTTCAACTCAAGGGGGCCTATCACGTTCAGAATTTAATATTTCAAATTTTCCCCAAACAATTATAATTACTCTTTTAAGCTATGTCCTTTAAGGATGGAAATTATTTTTGTTGGTCATTTGTATAATGAAGTTTACACTCCCTTGGATGCTCTTTGGTGATTTGGCTCCTGTCAATTCTAGTTCTTTCAGGAAGGGAAGTATGACCTGTGTAGTCACTGTTATTGTCTGTCTTCATGACTGCAGTGTTTTTTTGTTCATTTATTTCCTTTCTTTGTGTATGTGTGTGGCTACCACTATTTTCATCGTTGCAGGTGCGGGCTATTCTTTTGGATCCCTCATGCTCTGGTTCTGGAACTGCTTCTTCAAGACTAGACCATTTGCTCCCTTCAAAAGCAGCAGGTTGCATTTAGCTCCAACATTTCCAAAAAATAACTTTAAAACAAACTAGGCGTCAATAGTCAAACTGATTTCAGAAAATGTAGCATAGCCTACACTGTAGCTGTTAACATAAGTTCTGCCAACTTTTGCTTGAAGACAAATTCTTCTTTTTAACTGTATTTTGACCACACAGGCCAGGATTTTGACATAGAAAGATTGAGCAAGCTTGCAATTTTTCAGAGAAAAGCTCTTCAACATGCATTCTCCTGTGAGTGACTTCGCCCTTCTAATCTGTACATTATTTCTAAACTGAATAGGAAATGTAACATTATTCTTCCTGGGCAATTGAAAATTTCTGAAGCGGTACATTTATTTATTTATTTTGGCAGTTCCTGCAGTTGAGAGAATTGTTTATAGTACATGCTCTATCAATCAAATCGAGAATGAAGATGTCATCATGTCTGTTCTACCAATGGCTGAATCATATGGATTTCAGCTGGTGACCCCTTTTCCCCAATGGCTGCGCCGTGGGCTTCCAGTGTTTGAAGGCTGTAAGTTCTACTTTTGGTTTCCTAAGTTATATTATGTACCCCCAAATGAGACACGCGCACTATCAGCTTTTGACACTTAATTCTGCCTGCTTCTTATGTTTGCAGCTGAACATTTGCTTCGGACAGACCCTGCTGTGGATGGTGAAGGGTTCTTCATTGCTTTGTTTGCCAGAAATGGTGCGAACTCAGCAAGACTGAATAAAAAAGACACAAAAGCTGCTTGTAACAATTGCACTAGAAGAAAAAACTCCAGTAAGAGGAAACATATGTTGCCTTGTATTCATACTAACATGTTCTATAGGTGGATACACCATCAACTCAACCAGCGGCGGTAGATAGATGAGAACTGAGTTTTTGACACAATGAGCAGCTTAAAACGCCATCAATTTTCATTTAGGTTTAGTGCAGGTTCAAGCAGATGCATTGGGGATAACCCTGCCTCTGCATTTTACCCAAGGATTGAACGCGGAGAAGTGACATCGAGTATTATGCTGAGTCAGCTTAAAGCCGCCCTCCGTCTCTTATTATCAATTGTCTGCTTTGATTTGTTAAATTCAATTGCATGCTTTTAAGTTTTTGATTAATTTAGAATCATAAAAATGTATAATCTCTTGGTGCCAGTTGAAGTCACCCCTTAGATTTTCATTCGAGGTTGGGATACTGCAGCTTGTTCTGTAAGATGAGACGTAATTTGCATCCTAATTCATATAGCCGTATCCGGACAAAGACAAACCTTAGCAGAAAGAAATAAACCTTAAGCAACTTTATTTAAGTACCAGAAAGCCCCTGTCAATAGATATACGAAGGTTGCAACCATTACAAGCACTGATCAAACAAACGACAAGCCCTGATCAAACAAACGACAAACACTGATCAAACAAACGATGAAGCCAGATAATTACCTACAAACCATACAGGGCTCGAAGCCCATTGCAATAGTAGCTCTCAACCTCTGTCCAGATCCAAAAGAGGATGGGGAAAAACAGAGGAAATCTCTCTAAGCAACCTTGACCTCAATAGTCTTGGGCTTCTTAGGCTCTGGAGGAGGCAATTTCTGGACGGTGACGGTGAGCACTCCGTCTTGGCATGCGGCAGAAATGGCATCGGTATTGGCATTCTCAGGCAGCACAAACTTGCGCATGAACTTGCCAACCCTTCTCTCCATTCTCACGTACTTGGCTCCTTCTTTCTCTTCCTCCCTTTTCCTCTCTCCACTTATCTGAAGCACGTTGTCGTCCTCCACCTGGACCTTGATGTCCCCGGATTTTAGTCCCGGCATGTCGACGATGAACACGTACGAGTTAGGATACTCCTTGATGTCCGCCGGAGTGGCAGCCATAGCCTTCGCATCCCGCACATATGTCCGGCTCGGACCACTGCCGGACTTATCGGCAGTGTCGTCCGCCCCGTCCATCATGTGCTGGAGAGCGTGGAACAACGGCGATTCGAGAGCCGAGAATCTGATATCCATGATCTTCCTCTGCGTTGTCGCTGGACTTTTGAATCACTCACTCTTTCTATGAGATGCTTTGTCTACGATGGGATGAAAACGGTGGAAGGGAAATTTATAGTGAGCGGGAGGATGATTGATGGAAGAAAATGGAAGTTTCTGGATGAATAAAGGGAATGGTTAATAGATTTCCAGGAGGTTCGGTTGCTACTTCTAGAACATTGTGGATATTTGATCTTTGGTTTGAACGCTCCGTTTCACTTTCACTTCACAGTGCGTCTTGGAAGTATTAGGGAGGAGCAGGTTGTTCAATGTCTAACTTTGACTTCTTACCAAAAAAATGTCTAACTTTGACTGTTACAGTATGCGTGGCAGCCACCTCATACCTTTTTACTGTTGTCATCATCACTTCCTTCCCTCTCACCTTTGCTGCCCCAAATGGTCGTTCCATGCTTTGTGTGTGTGTGTGTGTGTTTTAGATGCTTCTTTGAGAAATATATAAAGAAATATTGATGACATTATTTTATTTTATTTTTATATATTTTATTTATTTAGATTAAATTATGTGCTGTATCTGAAATATTTTTTACACTTAGTATCTCAAATATGTTTTACACCTTGTTGGTGTGCAAATAAGTTAAACTTAACGGTTAAAATTAATAGATGGGTAAAATTACTACGTTTTGTTAATTTTCAGGGAAATTTTGTTTAAAAAAAAAAACTTTCAAGTACCCAAAGTGCTCTAAGCCAAAACTTCCGAGGCAAAAATGATACAATCCTTTAAAAAAAAAATTCACCCCATCTAAATGATTACAGAAAATCAAGGAGGTGAAAACATCGTGTGTTGAATCCAATAATTGAATCTTTTTCTTCATTACTCTTTAGCAAATGTGAGCTCCTTTTCCATCTATAGCTTCTTCTTCAATGTCGTGATTGCTGCTAACTTAGCATATTTGGCTAAACTAAACCTCTATAACGGTCAGGATGATATTGCTACAATTTTAAAAACTTTCAGGATAATATTGAACCTAAAATATTTAAGACAAATTTGTTACGATTTGGAAACTTCTAGAATGAGATTGCTCTAAAAAAAATTCATGGGGCAAAAATAGACATTAACCCTTCACTAATTCCAAGCTCACTGTGCTGTTGGCACAAAAAAAAAAAAAAAAAAAAAAAAAAAACTCACTGCTCAGATTTACCAAATGACGCAATAAGGAGCAAATCTTAATGCGAACTTGGTAACTTCAAACAATTCTATATAGCATTTTCTATTCTTAATATAAGAGACAATTAACTTTTTTTTTGGAGATATTAAAGTTGCTAAATAAAATTAGTTTACAAATCAAGCAAATTAATTTGGAGAAAAAAGTAAATACTTTAATAGTAGTATAACTTATTTAAGACCCTTAATCTCTTCCAAAAAAAAAAAAGTCAACAAGATTTTATATTAAAGACATAAAGTACCATAAAATAGAAATTTTAACAAATCACACTTACTCTTATAAACAAATCACATCAAAAGTTTTTTGGATTTTATAAATGAAAATAAAAGCTAAAATACACTTAACCGCCTCAACTTTAGTTCAGTTTCATACAACCTCTGGCACCTTTAAAAGTTTAAAAATAACACTCCTCAACTTTCAGTTCTTGACCTCCAAACGCGTTGCGGTTAAATTTAACGCATCTTGAGCCACATCAGATTATTTAAAATTACATGGCAATGACATTTAATTTTTTTTGTTATACTAGTATTGATTTATCTTAATTAAAATTCAGAACATCAATAGAAGCATAATTTTGTGATTTTACCAATAACAATACCTAATGAAATCCCTAATTGCCGTGGTGTTTATCGTCTACCTATCTCCATCTCTGGTGGGATTTACTACACTTCAATAGATATTTATCATAACAGTAATCCATTAAAACCATATTATTCATCACTTGTGAAAATTGAAATACCACTCTTCTCAAATCTTGCTCAACATGGAATGACACACCTAATTATTGTTGTATTCTCTTTAATATATATATATAAGTCATTGATAACTAATTCAAATGAAGTAATCAGAACAATTAAAGCATTAAATTTGTAATAAAGTTCAAGTGATTTCTAACCATCGTTATTAAATGTAACAAACTCCAACATTATATTAATTTCTAATCTCTCGCTACTCTTATTATATATGGATATATATATGAAAACAAAATACTTAAAGTACTAATCCTTAAAATCAACAAATTCCTTATAAAAAAAATGATTAAGTAACCAAAAACTTCTCTTAAGTACATTTTATCCGCTTGCCAAGACTATACCCTCAATATGATGCCACATTTTTTTTTGTAAGATACGTAATAAACAAGAACATTGATGTTTTGAAGAATAGAATTGTTTATTGATTTAAATTTGTTCATGACTATTAAGCTTTGGTATATTAATTGGCAACCATTATCCATGCATGTCAATATTTACAAATGAAGAAGAAAGTAGTATGAAAAAAATGAACCGTCTAAATTGCCGATCACCAACGTTAACAGTCCAAACTTAGAATTGACATTGTTTTTGTTGGACAACAGGAGACCACATTAGTAGAGAAACCAAACCAGTAACCATAAGGTAAACGGTAATCACTATATAGATGATGCTTGACATTTTTTGACAGTCCTTGTGCGTACAGGACAACCTCAGAAATAGCGATCCTTAACAATAATCCTCAACAATATCAACTAGTGTAGGAAGCTCCCCAATCATATCATTCAGCTTCTGCCTGCACAAGTGGATATACCATTAGCAAGTCACAAATAGGACGAAAATCATATATATTCAAGCATTAATTAATTGTTACTTGACAAAAATAGAAAGTAACATCAAACTAAAGCTTCGTCCAACACCCAATAGAAACATACAACCATGGACGTCATGTGTTATCTAGAACAAGAGCCAAGGAGGCAATCAAAGATGAAACCCAAGAAACATGCACATAATTAAGTACCTGTCTACTTGATGCAATCCAATATTGGTCGCTTCAAAAGAAGCCAGAGAACGTAACCAAAAATCACTGTAGCGAGCAACCCAATATATCCACGTCAAGAAGGGCACCAAATCTCTGTACAAGCTGATACCCCATACAGGTTGGGGAAGGCCTGGAGGAGTATTCACATCTCTGGGTCCCGCCCTCCACATCCCACTAGTATCTCCGAATAGGCCGAGAGTCCACGTTGAATCATCATCATCATCTAATCTAACAAGTAAATTATAAGCTGAAGAGACATATCATAATGCTAATTAAAAACGCCACCATTTACCAATTTTGATCTCCTCTTTTTCTCTTTCCCCCCCTCATTTCCATTAAAAGGGGATAACTTAGTGAAAATATGAAATAATATAAACAAGTAATAATAATAATTACTTTCTTTCTTGGACACAATTTATCACTGAATGCTAAATAAGCGGAATTAACTGTGGGGTGGTTAAAGCATCAAACTAAACTAAACATGACAAGATTTGGATGCGTGGACTTTCTTTTTTGCCACCCTTATTTCCCATAATTGAAAAAGAAATGAAGCTGAATGAAATTCAAGAAACATGATATATTAACACAGAATATAGAATGAAAAAAACTCACCTCCGGGACCGGGAGGAACACACTGCTCATAGAACTCATTAACATCTGCAGAAGAGAAGCATATGATAATTGAAACAGAGAGGAATTGAATGGGAGAAGCAACAGGGAAAGACGAAGAAAGGCCAAAAAAAGAAATAGAGAACGCAGGCGATACCTTCAGTGAAAGCATTAATCAGAGCTTGTCTACGAAACCTAAAATCCTTGAAAACTCGTTCCACCTGAGCACGAGCATTTCTACGGATTCTTGCAACCTCCAATACTTTAGGATGCTGCTTCATCTTTTTATACAGCATCTTCCTGCACAAGTTGATTCCCTTATATATATAGCATGACAGTCATATTCAAGCATTATTAATTGTTAATTTACAAAAATGGAAGCTGATTTCAAACTAAAGCTGATTTCATCCAACATATCCAATAGGAACATATATATATGCAACCCAAGAAACAGGTACGGACTTAATTACGTACCTATGTTCTTTAAGAAATCCACTCTGCGCGCCTCTATGAAAAGCCACAGATAGTAACCAAATATCGCTCCAATAGGCAACATAATTAAGCCAATCATCTCTGGATATCCCATCTCTGACGAAGTTGATACCTCTTGCTGGTCGTCGAAGGTTTGAAGGAATATCAGCTGGCGGTGCCACCCTCCACCGCCCATCGGCTTCTCCAAATAGGCAAAGCTCCTCCACTGAATCATCCCCACGTTTATATATATTATAACGCAACTCATTTCTTTCATCACCATTTCAATATTTCATCCATAATTTTGCAAGCCATATATCAACAAATTAAACTTATTGTAAAAAGTCACGATGTGGGGCTTTACAATTTGTATATATCCTCACTTCAACACGAATCTATTACTATGGTATATCATCCTTTGATCTAAAGACTAAGGAAAAAATTAAAAACTCACAAGACATTACTAAAGTAAAAAACGTCGCCGCTTACCAATTTTGATCCTTTCCCTCTTCTCTGTTCTTTCCACCTCCATGTTATTTGTATGTTTATAAATTTGAGTAGCACAAATTAAAAATCTTATAAATGTATTTTAAAAAATTAAATTTTAAGAAATACATAAATTTAAATAATCATATCATCAGTATAGAAATAGGGTATATAAATGATGGAGAATAATATTATTTAAAAGTAACTAATCGCTCGCGTGCCTGGCCTTTTTTGATTTGCATGTCAATTTTCTACTCCTAAAATTTAAATTATGAAGATCAATAGAATTCTAACATTAAAAATATTATCGTAAATTTTAATTTGAAGATCCGGAACCCCACAAAATAAAAATAAAAAGGATGAATACAGAAAAAGAAGAAGGGGAGGCAGGATTGATCCATTTGATAATTAATGTCCACAAAGAATTCTACATTTGCTCCGTACCTAGTGTTCACCAATAATTTTACAAGCTTCAACTAGGAATATAAAGGTATAACTTCATGAAGATATAAAATAATATAAAAAAAGTAATAATATGTAATTTCTTTCTTTCTTTCTTTATTGCCTGAACATAGTTTATCACAGAATGCTAATTAAATGAGCGGAACTAACTGGTGCGGCGTTCGTGGTTAAAGATCTTCAAACTAAAACTTGTCAAGATTTGGATACTTGTAATTTCCTTTTTGCCACCGTTTTCAAGAAACGAAGCTGAGTTGGCGTTCGTGGTTAAAGATCTTCAAACTAAAACATGTCAAGATTTGAATGCTTATACGAGAAGCTGAGTTTTAAGAAACAGATATGGTAATATTACAGAATATATAAGGTGATCGAAAACTCACCGTTGGGATTACACTTGTCATAGAAGTCATCAACATCTGCAGAAGAGAAGCGTATCACGATTGAAACTGAGAGGGAAATGAAATGAAATTATGAAAAGAATGGAAGAATTAGTAACCGTCACTGAGGGCCTTAATTAGAGCGCTTCTGCGAGCACAGAAATCCCTCAAAACTGGTCCCACCGTAACACGAACACGGAACTCAGCTAACGCAGCTTCCATTTAGAGAGCAGATCAATCGTAGTCTGTAACCAAATGGAGGGAAAAGAATTGATCGGAAACAATTGATAGTAATGACGAGACGCGTTCTTGAAGGCCAGGGATTTTATAAAGCGAAGTCGTCGTCCTTCAGGCAATAACCCAATTATGATGTCAGCCAAATGGTTCTTGAGGTTGACGCTAAAAGCCGAGCCGTTGCTTCCTTCAAGTTCAAGTCGCTAATATATATTTATATATATAGGCCTTGTTACTTGTTTACGTGATAATTTGCCAGCTTTTTGGAGGGTATTGTGGGAAGAGGTGTTTTGTTTTCTTTCAGGATGAGACAAGAGCGCAATTGAAGTGTCTGAGTTACCTGTATAATAGTTATAGACAATATTGGTCAGAGGGGCCTTTAAATTTGATGAACAAAATTTGCTTAGAATTATTCCCTCTTTAATTATTGTTGTTAAGGAAGCATCAATCATTAATAGGTAAATTAGAAAAAGAGTGACAAATATAAAAAAAAAATATGTAAGAATAATATCAATTCCTCAGATATATTTTATATAATGGACGGGTAGGTTTTGGTCAAAATTACTTTTGAATAAACTGATGACCAGAAATGAAAAATTATTGCTCATTCATGCACGGTGTATGGAAGGGCACTGTTTAATTATCGTAGGCAATTTTTTTTTTTTTGGATATGTGATGATGAGATTGGGAATTTATTGGGATATTATGTGTCAAGCAATACTGCATTAAATTTACATAATATTGTTATAATATAATATTGCTTCGCACGTTGCTTTATTTGCCTGCCTCTTTCACTTGAGGCACAGTGGGATTGCTGGGAGACCAAGGTTGAGATGGCAGTAAAAGCAGTCTCTTTGACTGACTTGAGTTAAATAATTAAATTTGTTCTATATAACCAGTTTTATTTGTTATAATGATGGGAAAATCCCTAATTAACAAATGCCATTTGATTTTCTAAATTCCGAAAAAGGTAACACAATTTTCTACAATTCAACTTATATTTTGTCAGTATAGCAATGCAATTGAAAGTTAATTTGAAACCAATTGTTCTAAAACTCAAACTATTTGAATATTAATTGATCATCACCAATATATATAATTTTTTTTTTAAAATAAAATTATTCATCACCTGTGAAAATTGACACGCTACTCTTCTCAAACCTCGCCCAACTTGGAATTAAAATCACACCTAATTGTTGTACTCTCTCTAACCTCAAATATTTATACCTAATTCAAATGCAGTACTAAAAGCAATTAAAGCATTAAATTTATAATAAAATTCTAGTGATTCCTAATATAATCCTTATTAAGCGTAATAAATTAAACTCCAACATCAGAGTATTTTCTACTCTCTCACTACCCTTATTATAGAAAATGCCTTATAAAAATGATTAAATGACCAATTTTTTTCTTCAGAAAATGTGTTACAACAAGACTAGATTCATATAAACCAAGGGGAAGTAAAAAGAGCGTGAGTGGCATAATCGCAATCAATTTGCACATGCAAGATGAAAAGAAGAAAATTCACTTCTTCCATAATCTTGACATTTTTATCTCTTTGCCAAGAGACTCTGTAACATCCTCATGTTTCATGTGCATTAATGTGAAATTATTTGCATATGAGAATTTTCATGAAGTTATGTGTAATAAATTTGGCCAAAAAGGAATGAGAAGAAGTTGCATGAGTATTTTTAGGAAATAAGAAAAAAAAAATTGAAGCAAGGTTAAAATTATAATTTTCCATGAAATTGTGCCATATGTCTTATAATTATTTAGGATTTATGGGCACATGAGTATGGGTTATAAGTTAACAAAGTGGACTACAATTATCCTAAGAGAGGCTTAAATTGTTGGCCAAACTAAGAAAAAGGAAGAAAAATGGCAACTACATTCCAACTACATAGTTGGAATCCAACATAATGGCAAAGTGGTAAATATGGGGTTAGTTGAAGGTCAATTTTTCCCCTCATTCTTTCAGCCGAAATGGACCCCTTTAATTGACAATAAAACACTTCATCCTCCCCACATTTCAGCCAACACACGCAGAAGCAAGGAGAAAAGGGAAGAGTTCAAAATTCCAAGAGAAAGGGAGAAGGAAAAACTCAAGGAAACAATAGGTAAACCTCAAATAGTCTCTTCCATCTCTTCTAAGCTTCATTTTGCAACTCTTCTTGACCCAAAAATCTGTCCTCTTATGGTGTTCATGAAGGGGGGCTGAAAATTTTGGGTAAACAAGGAAGAAGGAATTACAAGAACATCAAAGGTTAGTGACTCTACCTTCTTATGGAGTATTTGAGTTGGTGAATTAATTTATAGTGATATTCCCTTGCATTCTTGAAATTATGGAAACCCTAAGTTTATGGGGAGTTTCTGCCCAATTTCTTAAATATGATTAGAGTATGATTAAGGGTTCAAACAACAAATTAGGAATGATTATAGACAAGATTACGGGGTTAGAATGGAAATTTGACATTTTGTTGGTTAGACTAATTTTCGTCCAGCTGGACATACTGGTGTTTTGAGAATGGATTTTGGTGTTTTTAGTGGTTTTAGAGTGTTTAAAATGAGATTTTGTATGAGGTTAAACTTGGATCATAATTTTGGAAGCATAAATGGAAGTTGAAATTCATTAGGGTGCTGTTTTTGGAAATTTCCAGTGGAGTCAGTCACCTTCTTCACGAATTTTGACCTAGTAAATGGACTTGAGAAATTATGATATTTTACAGGGAGAAAATAGACATCTCAAGGATTAATTTGGTATATAATTTGTATTTTTTCTGAATTTTTTGTTAAGAGAAATAAATGTTTCAAAATAGACCCTGAAAACAGGGCATTATTTCGGACAGCAGGAGTATTTTGGGCTATGGATGAACTTTCGACTTGTTCTGGCCTAAATGAGTATTTTTTGTTGAAAATAGACATATTGAGGGTCATTTGGGCTTTGGAATCAACCAAAAAGGAGTTTTCTATATTTAATTGTGAATTGTTGAAGATGAGTCACTGGTTGCAGGAAAATCCTGAAAAGTGACGAAAATTAAGAGAATGAAGGCCCATATTAAATTCCTTAATAAGAAAAGGGATTTAGTAAAAATAGACCTATGAATTGGGCTTACTTCAAAGTATGAAAGAAAATATTTATTGAGGTGGAATTAATTGTGGTAATATTTTTATTATTGTTTTAGGTTTAATCGTAATCTTTTACGCCGGGGAAATTATTCTTATCTATGGTCGACTGCCAGGTAGTAACCTTAATCTTCATATACTCTGTGTGACTTATGTATGTATGTTTTACCTTGAAATTGCATACATTTGGATATCATATATTTCAGCGCTATGGAACCGGAACATCTTTGTGTGCATTAAGGGCTTTCTTTTGTCTGTGTCTTGTGCCCGGTGGTACGTGTCTTTGTGTGCTATTAGGACCATTTGCGATGTGTCTTGTGTGCTATTAGGACTGCTAGTTCGGATTTGGCTGTGTGCCTTGATACTTGAATGTCATGTGGTATTTGTTTATTTATGGTTTTTCTTGCATGCATTGTTATACATTTTATATGAAATTAACGGTTACTGCGGGATTCAATTTTGAATCCCGCCCCATTTAAGCCCTCCGGGCGGTTCATCGAGGCGGAGCAAGGAGACGAGAGGTAAGGCTCGGAGTAGTGTGGAGGTGGATATTGGTGTTGTTATTGTTGGGTATTTATCTTGATTACCGGATTTCTTGTATTATGTTACTACGGTAGGTTAGGCACTATTATCCGGATGGCTGTATATTTTGATCCCTCTGGGGAAGAATCTATCCTTCCGTATTTTTTATCAGTATATTTTTGTCCAAACCGGTGCGCGCTCTGCTGTTTGAACTCTGACGTGTGATGTTAGTTAACTTGGGAAAATGAGCAAAAATTAAATAAGAGTGAAGGACACTACCCGCCACCCGAAAGGCGAGGCCGTAGGTGTGTTACGAGACTCTACCATCAATATGATGCCCCATTTTTTGTAAGATTAGTAATAAACAAGAACATTAACGTTTTGAAGAATAGAAATCAGCTTAATGATTTAAATTTGTTCGTGATTATTAAGCTTTAATTTGGTATATTAATTGGCCACCATTGTCCACATACACTAATATTTAGCAAGGAGGAAGAAAGTAATATATAAAAAATAAACTGTCAGAATTTCCCATCACCCACTAAGCAATGTAATCCAGGCTCGAAATCGGCTAACCAAAAGACATATCGTTTTAGTGGGACAAATGAGGCATCGGAGAGCCTAGAGTACATAGTTGAGACACCGAACGCAACTAAACTAGTAATCCTAAGGTAAAAAGTAATCATCATATATACCGATTACAATGATTGATACTTTCTCTTTATAGGAGGCCTTGTACGTACAGAATTACCTTAGATATAGTAATCACGAACAACCTCCCATAGTGGTGGAAGCTGGTCAATCATATAAAATAGCCGGTTCCTGCACAAGTGGACACCATTAAAGTTACAACTAGGATGAAAATACTAGTGAAGCAGTAATGCTTAGTTCAGTGGCGGAAGCTAGTGATGTGGCCCCGACTGATCTTATAAAATTTATTAATAAATATATGTATTTATTATACGATATTTTATTTGGCCACAAATTTGGCCCCAACTAAGTTTTAATATTCTCTGTAAGGATAATGTTTCTTTCATTACTCATTGGACTGAGAGGAAAGTAAAATTCTTGTTTAGGATATCGAAAAGGTTGGTATCATCTTATATATTGTTTTGATTTATAATTATCAGTTATTACTTATTTGTATTTTTAAGGTTATTTGATACTATTTAGTAAATACTTCCTCTGGTCCTTATTTAAGGAACCAACTAACAATTCTTACAAGTCAATAAAAACAGTTAAAGTCATTAAATTTGTCCTAAAATTTAAATAATTTTCAATATTATCCCTATTAATTACACTAAAATTTAATATCATATTAATTATATTACTCTTTTTTTCTCAAAAAAAGAGTGTTAATTAATTTTTATTAATTATTATGTACTCACTACCTTTTTAATCATGGGTATACATGGAAAAAAAATATTTAATACTATTTGGAAACAAGCAAGTGTCTTATAAAAAAGACAAATTATATTTGTTAGTTGGTGTCTTATAATAAAAACTAAAGAGAGTAGTTCAATATGTTTATGTTTTTTGTCCGGGCTAAATTTTTTTTCCTGGTTCCGCCAGTGGGTTAGTTGACAAAAATAGAAGCTAACATCAAACTAATTAAATCTACATCCAACATCCAATGGGAACACACGGCCATGGACATCAAAGTGTTATCAATAACAAGAGACAAGGAGACAATCAAACATGCAACCCAATAAATAGGTCGGTATTTACAAGTACCAGTCAGAATAAGGGCGTCCAGGCATAGAGACTAATAAACAAACCGCCACAGAAAGTAACCAATCATCGGTTTTGTGGGCAACCAAATATAGCCATTGCTTTTTGGGCATCGTATCTCTGAAAAAGTTGAAACCCGTTGAAGGCAGTTGTGGAATAGTAATCGTCCAGATCTCTGGAGGAAGATCCTCAGCTGGCACTTCCACGCTCCATTGCCCATTAGATTGTCCAAACAGGTAAAGATCAACCCCCGCTGAATCACCACGTTTTTGTATATATTAATGTACCTCACTCTAATACAAATGTACTAATATATATGATTTTCTTGACATTAAAGATCGAAAATGATGTGTTAATATCTAGAATAGAAAGAAAACTCACCGAGGGGATCACACTGTTCATAGAACTCATCAGAATCTGCAGATCGAATTGAAGAGAAGCATATTATGACAATTGAAAGAGATCGAGAAGAAAAGAATAGAGAAAAAGGAGGGGATACCTTCGGTGAGGGCCTTAACGAGAGCGCTTCTGCGAGCCATGAAATCAGTGAAAAGTAGTTGCACATTATCACCAGCATTGGGCGGAGGGGCTCCGTCCATTTAGTCTGTGAACGGAAGGAAAAGTATTTGATCGGAAACAATCTCTTGCCGGCGCATCAAAATAGGTGCGAGTACCTCCCGACTTGTAAGCACTACACTTCCGCTAGGGCTGAGGGGACGTAGGGAGGTAGTTTCGGATATTTTTAGATCATGTGTTTTCAAATTTAAAAATAAAACCAGGATTAAAAATAAAATAAGGATATTAAATCAAATTGTCTCAAAATAAGTGGACAAGAGATAATAAGAGAGGTCTAAGCCTCAAAAGTAAAAACCTTTAATCAAATCAAAAAATATGACTGGGCCAGTTACAAAATGTTTTGGAATCTAAACTTCCGAACTTGAAAGATAAAATAAATATATAAACTAAAGGCTGAAGTATTGGTTTTTTAAAGTCCTTTACGTTTATAAATTACACTTTTAGTTCCTTAATATTAACATTGTTAATCTCATGTTGACTTAGCTAGTGACTATGCAATTAAATCTTTTAATACAATATTTTTATATTTAAAATTAAGTTAACTGAAAACGTCTTTTTTTCAAAACTTTAGCTGTGCCAATTCTTTTAGAATTTCACATAAAGGGCTAATCCCTAATTTATCCCTGTAACTGCGAAATCTCATCCCTGCTAGGAATAACTCATGATGTCTCAGATTTGGCCTTATTTGTGCCTTTGTGATGTCTAATTTGCCTTATTTGCGTCAACTATCATTCCCTTTGGAGATAAAGGGAATACACCCAAAGACGCTAGTTAAAGTTGGGGGTGGCTGTAGGAAAATTGAATTTCGAGAGGAAATTTGAATTTCTATGCTAATGCAGGCAACGGACAGGTTTGAGGGATTTGGAAGGAGATGCTTCTGATAGCATCATCCAAGCAGCGAGTATGGTTGGCTTATTTGGGCAGCTCAACAAAAATTAGTTATTCAGGTTATGAAACGATTTCAAGTCGAACACAGGACTGATCTTAGATCTGAGATTGACCTGAGATCATGAAGCATCGAGAGAGGGAAAGAAGAAAGAGTAAAGTCGAGAGAATGTGAAACTGAGAAAATGAAATCTGATTCAATTAAGGGAAAATTATGCACAGGTCCCAAGAAAGGGAATTTATCATAATAAAGTCTCTTAAAATCATGAAATTACGCAGAAATCCCAAGGGATCTGGTTGTAATTATTTGTGAATGTAAAATTATCATTTTGACCTTCCCTCTCATGTCTTCCAATTCCCCTTTCTCTCCGTTCTCCCCTCTCTTTTTGCAATTTTGAATCTCCGCAATTCATCTTCTGGAACCTTTATTGATGGCAATTTGTTTATTAGGGTACAACGAGGAGAATCTGACTCGGCAAACTCTGACCGGCACTATCATTGGGGCAATTGCTTTTCTAGGGTTTATAGTGGCGACATTGTTGGTATTGCTGAATCGAAGGCGGAATAAGAAGAAACTAGAAGAAGATGGATTGATTCCTATTCTGAATCTTAAGCTATTTTCCTACAAAGACTTCAATTAGCAACTCGGGGATTCTCAGGGAAGATAGGTCACAGTGGGTTTGGGATAGTATTTCAAGGAGAATTACCAGATTTAACACGTGTAGCAGTGAAGCGACTTGAGAGACTTGGTGGTGTAGAAAAGGAGTTCAGAGTAGAAGTTTCCACCATAGGTAATATCCAACATATTAATCTCGTTAGACTTAGAGGCTTTTGCTATGAAAATTCTCATAGACTTTTGGTTTATGAGTTCATGCCCAACGTAACGACGCTCTTAGTTGTTACCTTCATAAAGAAGGAGGGCCTATTCTGAGTTGGGATGTTAGGTTCTGAATCACCGGAGGAATAGCCAAAAGCATAGCTTACTTGCATGAAGAATGTCGAGATTGTATCATTCACCGTGATATCAAACCTAAAAACATCCTCTTGGACACAGGTTTCACGGCCAAAGTTTTTGATTTCAGATTAGTGAAGCTCATAGGGAGGGATTTCAGTAGGGTTTTAGGAACAATGAGAGGCACTTGGGGGTATGTAGCACCAGAGTGGATTTTTGGGGTAGCAATCACCACAAAAGCTGATGTTTACAGCTACAGGATGGCATTGTAGAAATGATATTCACTTCTTAAGCTAGCCTTATATAGCTGTCAAAATTCTCAGAAGATGTTGTGAATATATACTTTTTCTGTTGTAAATATAGCATTTGTTATGTTGTAAATAGTCTCTGGATGTGAGAAATGAAAAAAAATCCAGGTTTTCAAAGGTTGTTGTAAATATATGTTCTTTCTGTTGCAAATATAGAATTTGTTGTTGTAAATAGCCTCTAAACGTGAGAAATGAAAAAAATTCTGGTTTTCAATGGTTATTGTTAGTATATGTTTTTTGTTGTTGTAAATATAGCATTTGTTATTGTAAATAGCATCTGGACTTGAGAAATGAAAATAATTACACATAAGTCTAAAATGGTAATTGGGTCTGGTCGAACCCAATCAAGAGATTCAGTCCAAAGTAGGGCATTGGTCTTTAGTTCTACACCGTCTGGCTTCTGTGCATGATAAGACCTACTAAGAAGTGTCTTTGAGCATGGGTAAGAGATAAGTCCCGAAAAAGCTCAGACTGTCCACTGGATTAAGCATCTCAAGGATGAGTATGTTGATTCGGCATAAGAAGGAAGAACATATTGCGTTTCGGCGTTTGTTCATCCGTTCTTCAAGATAATCTTCAATATCTGCCGTATTATGCGAAATCATCAAGATCTTGAAGTTTTTGCATTATCTTGACATCACCTTTTGTCTTTTTTGGACAATTTTTTGCAAAATGTCCTGGCTTTCGCAAATAAAACACCTGGAGCCTTTGGAGAAAGGTTTTCTAGATTTGAAAAATTTAGGTTTCTTTCTAAATCGGGACTTTATTGTGATAAATTTTTTTCCTTGGGACCTGCGCGTAATTTCCCTTCAATTAACTCTGTAAAGTACACAATTACTTTATACAAGTCTCTGCACATGTGGGTACCACAATAAACAGTTACAACTATAATAGCCATCTACCAAGCAAACTCTAACTAACTAAGTTAAATAAAATTAGTAACATAATTAATAAATGAAATATTAACTATCTATCCATTATCTTTATTTACATATTCTGTCAGGTTAGGGATTTGCTTAAGGAGCAAAGCACCCTAAAATATAAGGCTAATGCTAGTGATGAGTTAGGGTGGGTTGTTAATGTGAAACCCTAGAAGAATTGGGAAAGATAAAGGTTTTTTTTTTTTTTTTAATTAAAAAAATATTTTTTAATTTACACTAATATGAAATTATTATATTAAAAGAATTAATTGCAGGGTCACTCGCTCAACCAGCAACTAATTGCAGAGTCACTCGCTGAATCAACATTTTTCCGTTAATGAGATTAGCGGTATTAATCTTAAGTGGCTAAATGTGCACTTTAGAATCTTAAAAGACTAAAAAGAACTCCAATATAAATTTAACGGACAAAAAATATACTTTAGCCTAAACTAAAATATTTTCAAAATAAATATATCAATAATACATAGGAATAAGTAGTTCCAAAATATGTTGAAATATTAAATTTAAAATAATAAATAGGGAAAAGTATAGTTACCATATATTGAAATCTTAAATTTAAAATGTGGAAAATTTAGGTATTTTGATTTTTATATTTTATGTATTTATTATGTAGTTTGACTGATAATATCATGACTGAACTGTATGTTAGATATTTTTAATTAAAATCCTGTATCTGCCTTGAATTATTTGAAAATTTTAAATTAATATATTAATGTAAGGTCATCGCAGATTTTTTTTTTTTTTTTTTTTTTTTTTTTTTTTTTTTTTTTGACAAATCTTATAATATCCTAAAATATCTCCTAAAATAAGATATTTAATATATCACATTACTCCAATGTAGATCTTGTAACGTGAACTTTAACCTTTCTATATATATATATATATATATATATATATAGTGGAGAAGAATTGACCCTATAGAATCGTTGTAATTTCTCTCATTATATTCCATCAATTCTTAACTATCACGATATTCCATCTATTTCATCCTAACAGGATAACCAAAAGGCGTTCTGCCGTCGTACCTCATACTCACAATTTATCATGTTGGTACAGGTCACGTCATCAAGCTACTTATTTTTTAGGTATACAAGCATGTTTGTTTATATAGAAACCGATTTAAGTCTTTTTCTATTATTGCCTTGCGTTGCAAAGCATTTAGGGTTAGTTTGGATTGAGGGGAGGGGAGGAGGAGGGGAGGAGAAAAAAAAAATGAGGGGAGGAGAAAATGTTGCCAAAATTCAGTCTAGTGGGATCCACAAAATTTTCCTCTCTATCATTTTTTTTTTCTCCTCTCCCCTCCCCTTCCCTCAATCCAAACTAACCCTTAGAGTCTTCATCTTAGAGTAAAGTGTTTTGTTTACTAATTTTTTTAATTTGATCTTTAAGTTTTACTTAGTTCTTTTTAAATTCTTACAATTGCCACTAATTTTCAAATATATCATTCTTCTTCATACCTAATAAAAAAATAGGGGTTGTCTTATATCTATATATTACAAATGTAAATAATGAAAACAATTTATACTCCTTCCAAGTACCTGCTATGAGCTCAAAATGAACAATATGTTTCACTTTCACTTCACAGTGCGTTTTAATGTTAAAAAATAAAATAAAATCTGACCACGCCAACTGTAATGGCCCACCACCAGAGTCCCCACTAGAACGTGGGACCACGTCCCCGGAGCCCTGCTCCAACGCCAGCGTGGTGTCCGGCCCACACTAGGGCAGGTGTTGTCCTATCTTCTAGGGGTTTTGTCCTTTAGGAAATTAATTCCCATGAGTGCCTCCCTGAGGGCTCGAGACCACGATTTAAGGCATTAGTACATGCCTTAAAAGCTCCTTAGTATCCATTGCACTGACGGCATAGATCACATCATTCTCCTAAACTCTTCTTTAATTAGAAGGGCTTGAGCTCAAAATAAGATCATATTCATAAATGGTTTAAGGTCTGTTTTTTTTTACGGAAATTGTTTTTTTTTTAAAAAAAAAAACCTTAATTTTGCTCTAGAAGGTTTTTTTTTTTGAAACAATGTTGTCCTAAAAGTTTTTAAATTGTAGCAATTTTCCCTGACCGTTATCCATGTTAGGTTTGATTATTAGTTAATAAAACATAGTGAGCTGAAAGTTCATATGACATTCATGTCATTTTTATTTTGGTTTAGTTACAAAGTTGTTTTGGAAGTTTTCACTTAAGAGCTATATTGTCTTGAAAATTTCCAGATCGTAGAAATTTCACCTTGGTTGTTATCCAAATTTATTTTACCTATTATACTTTTATAACCAATTTACTACACTTGAATAGATATTTATCATTACAGTAATCCAATTGAAACCACTTTTTTCTAAATCTCGAACTTGTTAAATATTAATAGATCATCGCCAATATATATAACCTATAAAAGAAATCATATTATTCATCACTTGTGAAAATTGAAATACCACTCTTCTCAAATCTTGCTCAACATGGAACGACACACCTAATTGTTGTTGTATTCTCTTTAATATCAAATATAAGTCATTGATAACTAATTCAAATGAAGTAATTAGAACAAATTAAAGCATTAAATTTGTAAAAGTTCAAGTGATTTCTAATTAATAATCCTTATTAAGTGTAATAAACTCCAATATTATATTAATTTTTAATCTCTCGCTACTCTTATTATATATGGATATATATGAAAACGTACAAAATACTTAGCACTAATCCTTAAAACCAACAAATTCCTTATAAAAATGATGAAATAGCCAAAAACTTCTCTTAGAAGTTGTATTACAAACTAGAGGTATTTAAACCAAGGGGGAGGCAACAGAGCGTGAGTGACATGCATGCATGGTTGCAATCAGCCTGTGCAACATGAAAAGAAGAAACTCCCCTTCCTCCATGCTAATCTTACCATTTTTACCCGCTTGCCAAGACTATACCCTCAATACGATGCCACTTTTTTTTTTTTTTTGTAAGATAAGTAATAAATTAAACAAGAACATTGATGTTTTGAAGAATAGAGTTGTTTATTGATTTAAATTTGTTCATGACTATTAAGCTTTGGTATATTAATTGGCAGCCATTGTCCAAGCATGCCAATATTTACAAATGAAGAAGAAAGTAATATGAAAAAAATGAACTATCAGAATTGCCGATCGATCACCAACGTTAACCAGTCCAAACTTAGATTGACATTGTTTTTGTTGGACAACAGAGGCATTGCAGAGACCACAGTACGTAGTAGAGAAATCAAACTAGTAATCCTAAGGTAAAAGGTAATCACTATACATACGATGCTCGGAAATTTCCTTTTTTGAGAGTCTTTGTACTTACAGGCGACAACCTCAAAAATAGCGATCCTCAACAATATCAAGTAGTGTAGGAAGCTCCCCAATCATATCATTCAGCTTCTGCCTGCACAATTGGATACCATTAGCAACCACAAATAGGACGAAAATTATATATATTCAAGACTTAATTAATTGTTACTTGACAAAAATAGAAAGTAACATCAAACTAAAGCTTCATCCAACACCCAATAGAAACATACAACCATGGACGTGACTCGTCAGGTGTTATCTAGAACAAGAGCCAAGGAGGCAATCAAAGATGAAACCCAAGAAACATGTACATAATTAAGTACCTGTTTACTTGATGCAATCCAATATTGGCAGCTTCAAAAGAAGCCAGAGAGCGCAACCAAAAATCACTGTAGAGAGCAACCCAAGATAGCCACGGCACGAAGGGCGTCAAATCTCTGTACAAGTTGATACCCCATACAGGTTGTGGGAGGCCTCGAGGAACATTCACATCTGGGGGTCCCACCCTCCACAGCCCACTAGTATCTCCGAATAGGCAGAGAATCCCCGCTGAATCACCACGTTTGTGTGTGTGTATATATCATTTTCTAATCTAACAAATAAATTATAAACTGAAGAGACAGATCATAATGCTAATTAAAAACGCCACCATTTACCCATTTTGATCTCCTCTTTTCCCCCCTCATTTCCATGTTAATTGTGTGTTTAAATTTAATTTTAGTAGCTTATATTTAAAATATTTTGAATGTATTTTTAAAATATTGAATTTTAAAAAATAAATCAATTTAAATAATCTTAATATATTAGTATAGAAATAGAATATATAAATTAAATTATGGAGAATATTATTGAAAAGTAACTAATCGCGAGCCTCCTTTGACTTACATGCATGTCGATATTTTACTCCTAAAATTTATTTTATAAATTTGAATAGAATTCAAACATTAAAAATATATATCAGCAGAAGAACCCAAAAAAGAAGGAGAAGAATACAGGGAGGAAAAAACGAAAAAGAAAAACGAGACCGGATCAGTCCATTTTTTAATGTCCATTAAAAGGGGATAACTTAGTGAAGATATGAAATAATATAAACAAGTAATAATAATAATTACTTTCTTTCCGTGAAGATATGAAATAATATAAACAAGTAATAATAATAATTACTTTCTTACTTTCTTTCCGTGAAGATATGAAATAATATAAACAAGTAATAATAATAATTACTTTCTTACTATCTTTCCTGGACACAATTTATCACTGAATGCTAAATAAGCGGAATTAACTGTGGGGTAGTTAAAGCATCAAACTAAATTAAACATGACAAGATTTGGATGCGTGGACTTTCTTTTTTGCCACCCTTATTTCCCATATTTGAAAAAGAAATGAAGCTGAATGAAATTCAAGAAATATGATAAATTAACATGTACAGAATAGAATGAAAAAAAACTCACCCGCGGGAGGAACACACTGCTCATAGAACTCATTAACATCTGCAGAAGAGAAGCATATGATAATTGAAACAGAGAGGAATTGAATGGGAGAAGCAACAGGAAAAGACGAAGAAAGGCCAAAAAAAATAAGAAATAGAGAATGCAGGCGATACCTTCAGTGAGAGCATTAATCAGAGCTTGTCTGCGAAACCTAAAATCTCTGAAAACTCGTTCCACCTGAGCACGAGCATTTCTACGCATTCTTGCAACCTCCAATACTTTAGGAAGCTTCTTCATCTTTTTATACAGCATCTTCCTGCACAAGTTGATTCCGTTAATTAACAAGTCATTATATATAGCATGAAAGTCATATTCAAGCATTATTAATTTTTAATTTACAAAAATGGAAGCTGATTTCAAACTAAAGCTAGCTTCATCCAACATATCCAATACGAACATATATATATATATGCAACTCAAGAAACATGTACGGACTTAATTATGTACCTATGTTCTTTACGAAATCCACTTCGCGCGCCTGTATGAAAAGCCACAGATAGTAACCAAATATCGCTCCAATAGGCAACATAATTCAACCAATCCTCTCTGGACATCCCATCTCTGTTGAAGTTGATACCTCTTGCTGGTCGTCGAAGGTTTGAAGGAATATCAGCTGGAGGTGCCACCCTCCAACGCCCATTGGCATCTCCAAATAGGCAAAGCTCCTCCACTGAATCATCACCACGTTTATATATTATAACGCAACTCATTTCTCTCATCAACTTTGACCAAATTTTTTTTCTCTCGTCACCATTTCATCCATAATTTTGCAAGCCATATTTCAAAAAATTAAACTTATTCTGCTCATGTAAAAAGTCATGATGTGGGGCTTTACAATTTGTATATATCCTCACTTCAACACGAATGTATTACTATGGTATATCATCCTCTGCTCTAACGACTAAGCAAAAAATTTAAAACTCACAAGATAGATGATAGAGTAAAAAAGGTTGCCGTTTACCAATTTTGATCCTCTCCTCTTCTCTGTTCTTTCCACTTGCATGTTATTATTTAAAAGTAACATGGAAATACATAAATTTAACTAATCAGTATAGAAATAGAGTATATAAATGAAGGAGAACAATACTAATATTTAAAAGTAACAAATCGCGCGCGTGCCTCTTTTGATTTGCATGTCAATTTTCTACTCCTAAAATTTAAATTATAAAGATCAATAGAATTCCAATATTTAAAATAACATCGTAGATTTTAATTTCAAGGTCCGGAAACCCCACAAAAGAAAAATAAAAAGGAAGAACACGAAAAAGAAGAAGAGACAGGATTAATCCATTTGATAATGTCGAGCATCCATTTGATAAGAATTCTACATTTGCTCCGTAGTGTTCACAAATAATTTTACAAGCTAGAAACTAGGAATACAAAGGGGATAACTTAATGTAGATATAAAATAGTATAAGCAGTAATAAAATATAATTTCTTTCTTTCTTTCTTGCCTGAACATAGTTTATATATCAAAGAATGCTAAGTGATCAGAATTAACTGTGGCATGGTTAAGAGCATCAAACTAAAACATGCCAAGATTTGAATGCTTGTGCTTTCTTTCTTGGCACCCTTTTCAAGAATTGAAAAAGAAATTAAGCTGAGTTTAAAGAAACAGATATTACAGAATATATAAGGTGATCGAAAACCCACCGTTGGGATTACACTTGTCATAGAAGTCATCAACATCTGCAGAAGAGAAGCGTATCACGATTGAAACTGAGATGGAAATGAAATGAAGTTATGAAAAGAATGGAAGAATTAGTAACCGTCAGTGAGGGCCTTAATTAGAGCGCTTCTGCGAGCACAGAAATCCCTCAAAACTGGTCCCACCGTAACACGAACACTGAACTCAGACAACGCAGCTTCCATTTAGAGAGCAGATCAATCGTAGTCTGTAACCAAACGGAGGGAAAGGAAATGATCGGAAACAATTGATAGTAATGACGAGACGCCTTCTTGAAGGCTAGGGATTTTATAAAGGTACGACGTCGTCCTTCAGGCAATAACCCAATTACGATGTCAGCCAGATGGTTCTTGATCTTGACGCTAAAAGCCGAGCAGTCGCTTCCTTCAAGTTCAGGTCGCTAATATATATATATATAATATATATATATATATATATATAGGCCTTATTACTTGTTTACGTGATAATTTGTCAGCTTTTTGGAGGGTAGTATATCAGCTTTTTGGAGGGTAGTGTGGGAAGAGGTGTTTTGTTTTCTTTCAGGGTGAGATATGAGCGCAATTGATGCGTCTGAGTTACCTGTATAATAGTCTTAGACCTAAAATTAACCAACAATTATACATATGATCAGTACAATCTAATTGTTGGTGATACAGTATATATCATATGATACAGTATATAATAAATTTTTATTATACAGTACATATTGTACAGATACATATGATCATTTGGTCATGATGATCGTATGTCCATTTATTAAAAAGACGAATTTTTTTGAAGTTTGTTATGATCAGTGTATATCTCATTCTTGCAAGTCCATCGTGATCTATGGAAAATAACCCACAAGTAAAATTTGCTTTCTTCTTCTGTTTCATTCAAAGGACTGGCAGGCATACTGAGATAGAGGACAGTGCCTTCAGTTATATCAGACATGAGACATAAACGTAGTTTAGTATTTTACTTGTCATCTCCAGAGGATGATGAGCTGCTAATTCGGTTTTAACGGGATTTTAGAGGTCTGCCATCTAATGGTCTTATTATTGACTTCTTTGCTTGGATCTCTTACCGCTGCAGTGAAACAATCTTTTTCCTTTTATACTGAATGATGATTAGTAGTTTGATACTATAATTCTCAGTTTCCTTCAGACGTAGGGAGCTTGAATCCGGACAAGAAAACAGCTCGAAAAGGCTGCATGAGAAGCATGACACATAAAATTTTCCTTCAATTCTTATATATACACCTTTATAATAATCTCGCCCCCCTCATCTATAAATCCTAGCTTCGCCCTTGGTTTTAGACAATATTGGTCTAGAGCTTTGATAGGTGCAATGTTTTCTAATTTTATTAGAGATGGGCCTTCAAATATGATGAACAAAATCTGTTCAAAATTATTTCCTATTATTATTATTAAGGGAGCATCAATCATTACTGTTAAGAGTGATATTAAGGTAAATTAGGAAAATATTGACAAATAAAAAAAAAACTATGTCTTATATTTAACAACAATATCAACTCCTTAAATATGTCTTATATTAATGATAAAAGAGTAGGTTTTAGTGAAAATTACTCTTTGAATAAACTGACTAGAAATATCTGAGCAAAAAAAAAAAAATAAATAATAATAAACTGACTAGAAATGAAAAACTATTGTTCATTCACGGTGTATAGAAGGTTACTGTTTAATTATCATAGGCAATTTTTTTTTTTTAATAAGTGAGCATGAGATTGAGAATTTATTGGGATATCATGTGTCAAGCAACATTGGATTAAATTTACATAATATTGCTTCGCATTCACTTGATGAAGCAGTGGGATTGCTAAGAGACCGAAGTTGAGATGGCGGTAAAAGCAGCAATCACAGTCTCTCCTCAGCTATTCTCTCTTTGGCTGACTTGATTTAAATAATTAAATTTGTTCTATCTAACCAGTTTTATTTGTTATAATTATGGGAAAATCCCTAATAAATACCATTTGATTTTCTAAATTCTGAAAAAGGTAATTTGAAACCAATTTTTCTAAAACTCAAACTATTTGAATATTAATTGATCATCACCAATATATATTATTTTTTAATAAAAAAATAAAATTATTTATCATTTTTTAAAAAAATAAAATTATTTATCACCTGTGAAAATTGAAATACTACTCTTCTCAAACCTCGCCCAACTTGGAATTGGAATCACACCTAATTGTTGTACTCTAAATGGAAAAAAAGTTGTCTTCTCAAACCTCCATCTTACCATTGATCGTTCTTTGGCGTGGGAAAAAAGTTGGGAGTCTTCATTATTGTTGCGTTAAGGCCATAACACCATGGAGGGTAGCTAGTACGTTAGAAATTAAAATTAGAAATAGATAGAAATACTACTTTCAATCTTAATATAAGGCATATTTAACAAATTTGATTACTACCTCCAGTCCTAAATATCGATCTATTTTATAATGGATGTTACAATTGGTATAAGTGATGAGTCAAAGTTCAATTTGATGTCTAGGAACAATTGGAACGAAAGACACCTTATAAGTGTCAGATACCTCTCCCTCTTGACGTGTTTAAAACCTTGAGGGGTGACGAGGACCTCAAAGCAGACAATATCGAGAGTGAGACACTAAGATGTTACAGTTGGTATCAGAGCTAGGCTTAAGTTGATGTGAGATAACATATTGACTGAGGGTAACGCCTTATAAGGTATGGATACCTCCCCTCTCGACGCGTTTAAAGCCGTTAGAGGCAATGAGGCCCTAAAATGAAAAATATCGAGAGCGAGGCGAAGAGATGTTACAATTGGTATCAAAGTCAGGCTCGGGTTGATATTGTTATATCCTACATTGATTAAGGAGGAGAATGACTAAGATTTTACATGAAAGGTAGGTTAAAAAAGTTAATTTATTTAGTTGATATGACAATCAAATGACATCATAATAGTGGGAAAACAGAGGGATTGCAAAGACTAGACTAGTAGGGAAACCGAAGATAACAAAACTAATAACCCTAAGACAACTAAAGGGTAAAAGCGTGTAATAATCACCATACAAATGATACTCGATACTTTCCTTCTTTAAACCACTACCTGCACAAGTAGATACCATTAGCTAGTTACAAATAGCTGGGATAAGAACTATATACTCAAGCATTAATTATTTGTGGAAGGTCTAGAGGAACCTTCTCATCTGGTGGTCCTACCTCCCACTGAATCACCACATATATACGTTTGTATATATTATATACAACACAATAACAAGTCATGGTGTGGATTTTTAATACAGAATAAAATGAAAAAACTCACCATGGGGATTACATTGGATATAGAACTCATAAGCATCTGCAGAACAAAAAAATATGACAATTGAAGCAGAGAGAAAATGAAATGAAATTAAAAAGAAAGTTAAAAAAAAAAAAAGCAAATGATAATAGATATATACCATCAGTGAGAGTCAGACGAATAAATTCTTTCACTAGAGGTTACCAAAAAGATTTTTTTTTTTTTTTTTTTTTTTTTTGTATTATCAGAATCCTGAAATATCCTTTTAGTAGCCGTCAGTATCCTAAAATAATTTTTAAGATCATAAAGTATTTTTTCAGCACCGGTATCTTGAAGTATCTTTTTAATACCAATCAGTACCTGAAATATTTAAAAAAAGAAAGCATCAACTCCACTTTTTGAGTTTTGGCAAAGAGGACGGTAGCGGACGCTAGCCAGGTCCACATTTTAGAGGCGTGGGATGTTACAATTGGTATCAGAGCCAGGTTCAATTTGATGTCTAGGAAGAGGAACAAAAGACACTTTATAAGGGTCAGATACCTCCCCTCTTAACGTGTTTTAGAACCTTGAGGGGTGATGAGGATCCTAAAGCAGACAGTATCGAGAGCCAAGCACCTAGATGTTACAATTGGTATCAAACCAGGCTCAAGTTGATGTGGGTTGATATGCAACTAAAGGTGGGTAGAGTGTTATATTATACATTAGCTAAGGAGAACGCCTTATAAGATTATGGATACCTCCCCTCTCGACGCGTTTTAAAGTTATTAGAGCCGATGAGGCCCCAAAGCGAACAGTATCAGAGTGAGGTGCTGAGATGTTACAATTGGTATCAGAGTCAGGTTCGGATTGATGTTATTATGTCCTATATTGATTAGGGAGGGAAATGAAAAATGCTTTAAAAGTATTTGCTACCTCCACTCCCGATGCGTTTTAAAATAGTGAGAGGGGACCAAGTTGGTGGTAATCACTGTACTCGATACTTTCCCTCTTTAAACCACTGGATATCATTAGCAAGTTACAAATAGCTGGGATGAGAACTATATATTCAAGAATTAATTATTGGTGGAAGGTCTGGAGGAACCTCCTCAGCTGGTGATCCCACTCCCCACTAAATCACCACGTATATATGTTTAAATATATTATATAAAATAAAAAAATAACAAGTCACGGTATGGATTTTTCATCATCGAATAAAATAAAATAAAAACTCACCATGGCGATTACACTACATACCTATAGAATTCATAAGCATCCAGAAGAAAAAAATATATATTAATTTATAAAAAAATAAAAATATATATTGAAACTTTTTTTAAATAATATTAATTTATAAATATTTAAAATATTTTAATAATATCTAATATATTAATAAATATTTCTATATTAATATATTCTTTGCTATTCTACGAGCCGTAAAAACATTGAAAACTCGTTCCTCCTGGGCACGAGCATTTCTACAGATTGTTGCAACCTCCAATGCTCCATCTTTTTATAGAGCATCTTCCTGCACAAGTTGATTCCATTAATTAACAAGTCATTATATATATAGCAAGAAAGTCATATTCAAGCATAACCAAGAAACAGGTACGGACTAAATTATGTACCTA
Organism: Acacia acuminata; assembly: GCA_019022655.1. NCBI lineage: Eukaryota > Viridiplantae > Streptophyta > Magnoliopsida > Fabales > Fabaceae > Acacia > Acacia acuminata. The sequence continues at coordinate 2,262,850 of JAFJYI010000015.1, forward strand.
TGTTCTTTACGAAATCCACTCCACTCGCCTTTATGAAAATGCACACATAGTAACCAAATACCGCTCCAATAGGCAACATAATTCAGCCAATCCTCTCTGGACATCCCATCTCTGTTGAAGTTGATCCTCTCTGGACATCCCATCTCTGTTGAAGTTGATACCTCTTACTGGTCGTCGAAGGTTTGAAGGAATATCAGCTGGCGGTGCCAGCTTCCACCACCCATCGGCATCTCCAAATAGGCAAAGCTCCTCCACTGAATCATCCCCACGTTTATATATATTATAACCCAACTCATTTCTCTCATCACCATTTCATCCCTAATTTTGCAAGTCATATATCAACAAATTTAACTTATTCTGCTCACGTAACAAGTCACGATGTGGGGCTTTACAATTTGTATATATATATATCCTCACTTCAACACGAATTTTGATATATCATCCTCTGATCTAATGACTAAGCAAAAAAATTAAAAACTCACAAGAGAGATAATAAAGTCAAAAACGTCGCCGTTTACCAATTTTGATCCTCCTCTCCTCTCCTCTGTTCTTTCCAATTCCATGTTATTTGTATGTTTAATTTAAAGTTGAAGAGCACAAATTAGAAATCTTATAAATTTATTTTAAAATATTATATTTTAAAAATTAAATAATTTTAAATAATCATATCAGTATAGAAATAGAGTATATAAATGGTGGAGAACAATATTATTTAAAAGTAACTCATCGTGCGCGTTCCTTTTTTGATTTGCATGTCAATTTTCTACCCCTAAAATTTAAATTATGAAGATCAATAGAATTCTAATATTAAAAATATCATCGTAAATTTTAATTTGAAGGTCCGGAACCCCACAAAAGAAAGATAAAACGGAAGAATACAGAAAAAGAAGAAGAAGAGACAGGATTAATCCATTTATGGTTTATTATAAATGAACCTTAACAAGAACACGGAACGCAGCCAACGCAGTGAGTCCAACTTCCATTTAGAGAGCAGAAATAATGGAATTACCGTGACATCCTAAAATTTGGAATTTGAAAATTAAATTATAATATGGGATTAACTATGGAAAATTCAACCTTAATAAATTTTAAAGCTAATATTTGAAAATTAAGGCAATTTTTCCCGTAAAATAAATATTTTGGAGGCAATATTTTATGACCTGAATAAACTAATTGAGGAAGGAAAATCCTTAAAAGGAATTAAGGATTAATTTCTATCATTTATTTACTGTTTGCAATTAAATTGGGAATGGATTAGATTGCAAACAAAAACCTTGTTGGGAGTCAAAGAGGGTCAAATAAGATTATTTTGGAGTGGACCCCACACTCCTCTTCGTAATATTTCAACAGCACTCCTTCTGTACTTCCTCTATATAATGAGTATTTTACAAGTTGATGATGTCGGGAAGTTGGGGTTTAGTGAGAAAAAGTTAAAGAATAAGAGAAGTATCCATGGTAAACCATAAATTGAAGCTTATGTTTATAAATGTCCAAAAAAAATTTAGAAGATGTATTACAAGACTAGAAGCATATAAACCAAGGGGAAGGGGCCGAGGGAGGAACAAGAGTGTGATTTGGCATAATTGCAATCATTCTCTGCTCGTGCAAGATAAAAAGAAGATTCCCATATTCCCATAATCTTAGCATTTTTATCTCCTTGCTAAGAGACTATATCATTCTGATCCTATTTATAAATCTAAATTAATTAACTCTCATATAATAAGGAGAGTAAGTTAACTCATAATTATGGACTCAATTTCTAGTTTTGCCCTTATGTATGAATGGTTCCAAAAGTCAACATAAATAAATTCTTTTTGTTTATTGTAATTAGCAGAGGTGAAAAATGTAACAAATGCATTTATTACTTTGAAATTATACTTATAACAAGGACTAAAAAATTTAGGCAAAGTAGACTTATAAATAAGATTAGAGTGGTACCATCAATATGATAACCCATTTTTTGTAAGATACTCCATTGGTCTTTAATTAATATAAGACATATTTACCTAATTTTATTATATTAAGGAAGTTGGTTAAATTGATTATTATAAGATATATTTTCTAAAACACACGGATCATCTTCCTTAATTCTCTCTTCTCTTTGACTATTGTTGAAAGAGCATTAATAGGGACAAATTAGGAAAATATATAAAATAAATTTTTTTTAAAAAAAAAAAAAAAAGGGTGATGCAAGCCTATGAGTTATTCCTCTCTTTCCTTTGTCTCTTAAGTTGGACAGAAAACTTGGCCTTATGCAAAGCACAAATTATTGAAGTTTGAACAAGGTCTTAAATAATTGAAACTCGATCTCTGAAAGAGAAGCATGCAGGAAATTCCAAAGGAAAATGTATACGAGGATGAATAAACTCAAGCAGATTGAGTTAGAACATAGAGATGAACAATCAAATCATAAAGGAGGAAATGCAATTTAGGAATGGATACCATATGAATCTGAAGAACAATTGGTTGTAGTTTAATTTCATGCATATTAGCTGCTGATCATCTTTAAGCTGGAAGTTGCTAATTACTAATTATATTTTTTTCATTGACTGATATCTCTCTCCGTGTAAGATGTTAGTGTTTTTGAACCAAGTTTTTTCCACTCCATCTACTTCTCGATTTCTTAACTCATTTGTGATTTGGCCTCTTCAGTTTGTTCACCAAATATCGCTCCAATAGGCAACATAATTCAGCCAATCCTCTCTGGACATCCCATCTCTGTTGAAGTTTATACCTCTTACTGGTCGTCGAAGGTTTAATTTGAAGGAATATCAGCTGGCGCCTGGCGGTGCCACCTTCCACCACCCATCGGCATCTCCAAATAGGCAGAGCTCCTCCACTGAATCATCACCACGTTTATATATATTATAAGTTTATAACCCAACTCATTTCTCTCATCACCATTTCATCCATAATTTTGCAAGCCATATATCAACGAATTAAACTTATTCTGCTCATGTAACAAGTTACGATATGGGGCTTTACAATTTGTATATATCCTAACTTCAACTCGAATGTATTACTATGATATATCATCCTCTGATCTAATGACTAAGCAAAAAATTAAAAACTCACAGGACAGATCGCCGTTTACCAATTTTGATCCCCTCCTCTTCTCTGTTGTCTCCACTTCGATGTTATTTGTATGTTTAATTTAAATTTGAGTAGCACAAATTAGAAATCTTATAAATTTATTTTTAAAATATTAAATTTTAAAAAACACATAAATTTAAATAATCATATCAGTATAGAAATAGAGTATATAAATGGTGGAGAACAATATTATTTAAAATTAAAGTAACTCATCATGCGCGTTCCTCTCTTGATTTGCATGTCAATTTTCTACCCCTAAAATTTTGAATTATGAGGATCAATAGAATTCTAATATTAAAAGTAGGGTAAAGTATTTCTCCAGTCACTGAAGATAGAGTTATCTCTAGTGACCATAAAACTACGTCGTTTTGGATTAATGAAGAGTGTTTCTGTGATTTTGTTTATTTTTTAATCATATACATTTTACCGAAACACCCTTCATTAATTCACCTAAAATTACTGATAAACCTTTCATTAATTTAAAATTATTTAGTTTTGGGGTTACTAGAGATAACTCTATCTCCAGTACCTCTGAAGAAATGCTTTTCTCTTAAAAAAGTATCAGCGTAAATTTTAATTTGAAGGTCCGGAGGCCCATAAAAGAAAAAGAAAAAGGAAGAATACAGAAAAAGAAGAAGAAGAGACAGGATTAATCCGTTTATGGTTTGTTATAAATTAACCTTAACACGAACACGGAACGCAGCCAACGCACAGCGAGTCCAGCTTCCATTTAGAGAGCAGCAATAACGGAATTACGATGTCAGCCATTGTTGAGAATGCTTCATGAGAGTCACGCTAAAAGCCGAGCCGAACCGAGTTGTTTCTTCCGTTTTGGATGGTTGTGTGGAAAGACTTTCAGGCTGAGTTACGAGTGCAATTGATGCGTTTGAGTTACATGTGTAGTCTTAGACGTACAATATCGGTCTAAAGCTTTGATACGTGTGATGTTAGTTTTCTGATTTTTTTTTGAGAGGGGCCTTTAAATTCGATGAACAAAATCTGCTCAGAATTAAGTTTTAGTGAAAATGACTCTTTGATTAAACTAACAGAACTGAATTTACATAATCTAATATTTTTAAGCTTGAGAACTGCCACCCATTGCCATAATATTGCTACGTACGTCGCTTTTGCCTGCCTCTTTCACATGGGATTGTTTGGAGACCAAGGTTGAGATGGCAGTCAAAGCAGCAGTCACTGTCTCTCCTCAGTTATTCTCTCTTTGGCTGAGTTGATTCAAATAATTAAATATGTTCTATCTAACCCGTTTTATTTGTTATAATTTTGGGAAAACCCCTGACAAATACCATTTGATTTTCTAAATTCTGAAAGGTAACACAATTTTCTGCTACAATTCAGCTTATATTTGTCAGAATAGTAATGAAATTAAACGTTAATTTGAAACCACTTTTTCTAAACCTCAAACTTGTTGAATATTAATTGATCATCACCAATATATATAATTTTTTAAGAAACTAATATTATTCATCACTTGTGAAAATTCACTCTTCTCAAAACCTCGCCCAACTTGGTATTGGAATCACACCTAATTTTTTTGGTCAAGAGCTATTTATATTATTACTGTAAACCGGTGTAATACATGAAAACAAACTGAAAAAGAATACAAACAAATAATAAACCATGGAATCACACCTAATTGCTGTACGTACTTTCTCTAATCTTAAATATTTGTAACTAATATTCCAATGAAGTACTAAAAACAATTAAAGCATTAAATTTGTAATAAAATTCAAGTGATTCCTAATATAATCCTTATTAAGTGTATTAAACTCCAACATGATATTAATTTCTACTCTTTTACTACCCTTATTACATATGTGAGTATATATAAGAAAAAATCTCAATATTCCTTCAAATTAGCAAGTATCGTATAAAAATGATTAAATGACCTAAAAAAAATTAGAGGATGTGTTACAACAAGACTAGAGTCTTATAAAAAGAGCGTGGTTCGGTGGCATAATCTGTCATGCCCTTAAAACTAAAGGATGGCCAGCATAGTATATAAGTAAACTCAAATTCTTTAAGCCTTAAACTTATATACGAATATTAAATAATATTCATGATTCGGAGATATATGCTCCGCTATAGCATATACGTGTTAATGTGTACATACATTACAATTTATAAGGGAAGACATCAAGGATCTTACCCATAGACCACATGGAGCATCTAAATTATAGATGTTAATATATAAATGAAAATTTAACTTTATATTCTCAAGCAATTGTTCCAAAATATATCTACAAGCTTAGTTAGTAATGACAGTCTTCATTGTTCAACTGAAGATGTAAGATCAGCAATGCCATTTGAGGCAAAAAAGTTTCCAATGAATTACATCCTATTAAAATAAGTAAATAAAATACTAAACAAATAAATTAAACAAGTAAAATTTCATAATAATGGAATGAATTATATTAAATTTCCAAGTACGAAATCAAAAACGTAGATGCCATTAATTTATAAAAGATTATTAATGAGAAAATACTCGGTAAACAAATAACTCATCGATGAAATTAAGTATCAACTGATATTTAAAAAAAAAAAAAAAAAAAAATCATTCTGAATGAGGACTTAAACAAAACAAAAAACAAGCGTTGACATACGATCTATAAGGGTAACTAACCAAGCGCAACGCAAAACAACGAAAACAAGCGTAGACACACAGTCAAAGCCACGGCTCTGATCGTCCTGCATGGGTGCCGGCCTCCACTGAGGCCCTCTCCTTTAGAGGATTTGTCTCTTGGGAAGTAACAACTTCACCCAAGAGCCCCTCCCTAAAGACTCGAGGCCAGAATCTAAGATATAAGGACATGCCTTAAAGGTGATCGAAAACTCACCGCGGGATCACCCTTGTCAAAGAACTGATCAAACACCTGTAGAAAAGAAGCATATTCTGATTGAAACTGAGGGGGAAATGAAATGAAATTATGAAAAGAGTGGAAATTAAATAGAAAATAAAGAAGGGAATAACTAACCATCAGTGAGGGCCTTAACGAGAGCGCTTCTACGAGCACGAAATCCCTCAAAACTGGTCCCACCTTGGCACGAACACGTAACTCACCCGACGCAGCTCCCTTTTACAGCAGAAATTGTAGTTTGTAACCAAACGGAGGGAAAAGAATTGATCGCAAACAATGGATAGTAATGGCGAGACTCGTTCTTGAAGGACAGCGATTTTATGAAAACTAAGACTAGCCGTTGCTTCCATCAAGTCGGTTATCTATATATATACTATATAAATAGGCCTTGTTGAATTACTTCTTTATGATAATTTGTCAGCCTTTTGGAGGGTAGTATGGGAAGAGGTGTTTTCTTTAGATTCGGCTTTTGTCCTTAGCTCCTCGTTGCCCTCCTTTGTGTCAAAACGGCACCCTTTTGATGCAAAAAACTGAAGTTGTGCCCCCTTTTTTAAAAAAATAAATATTTTAGAGTATTGATCGGTAACATTTTGACACAAAAAACTGAAGTTGTGTCTTTTTTTGGAAAAAAAATTTTAAAGTATTGACTGGTACTAAAAAATACTTCATGATATTAAATAATACTAAAAAATACTTTATAATCTTGAAAAATTATTTTATGATCTTGAAAAAATATCCTGAGATATATTTTTAATACCCGTCAAATATTTTTTCAAGATTCTAAAATAATTTTTCAAGATTATAAAGTATTTTGATCTCGTCAAGATCCGAAATATCTTTTTAGTTCCAAATCATACTCTTAAATATTTTTTCAAGATCCTAAAATAATTTTTTAAGATCATCTAAAATATTTTATAATATTGCTTTGTACATAGCTTTTGCCTGCCACTTCCACTTGAGGCACAGTGGGATTGCTGGGAGACCAAGGTTGAGGTGGCAGTAAAAGCCGGTTGACTTAATTTAAATAATTAAATTTGCTCTTATCTAACCAGTTTTATTTGTTATAATTTTGGTCAGGAAATCCCTAAAACAAATACCATTTGATTTTCTAAATTCCAAAAGATAACACAATTTGCTACACTCTTCAATATATATTTGTCAGTATAGTGGTAATCCAATTAAAACCACGTTTGCTAAAACTCAAACTCGTTAAATATTAATAGATCATCGCCAATATAATATGTACTAATTTTTTAAAAATAATATTATTCAATATCAAATATAAGTCACTGGTAACTAATTCAAATGATCGAAGTACTAAGATCTATGTTAAAGTATTAAATTTGTAATAATTCAAGTGATTTTTAGTGATATGATTAAATAAAAAACTGCTCTTAGAAGTTATATTACAACAAGACTAGAGGCAAAAGAGGTGAGTAGGCATGTTTGCAATCAGCCTGCGCAACATGAAAAAGAAGAAAATCCCCTTGGGATAAGAGAGGCACTATAGAGACTAGAGTGGTAGAGAATTCGAACGCAACCAAAGTAGCTAGTAACCTTAAGATAACCAAAAGTATGGGACAACCTCAGAAATTGTACGTGATAATTTTGAAGATGGCCGGAAATCACTATACAGGTGATGCTAGATGCTTTCCATTTTTAAGAGGCCCTGTACGTACAGGACAACCTCAGAAATTGTACGTGATAATTTTGAACGATGTCATATATGTAGGAAGCTGCTCAATCATATCATGCACCCGCAGCCTGCACAAGTAATGGATATCATCATCGAGCAAGTTACAAATAGGATGAAAATTATATTCAAGCATTAATTGTTACATGACAAAAACATAATAGAACAGAATTAACATGCATGAAACTAAAGCTTCATTCAACACCCAATAGAAACATACAATCATGGACGTCAAGTGTTGTCTATAACAATAGAGCCAAAGAGCCAATTAAAGTAAACATGAAACCCAAAGAAACAGGTACGTAATTAAGTACCTGTCAGCTTGATGCAATCCAATATTATTGGCGGCTTCAAAAGAAGCCAGAGAACGTAACCAAAAATCGCTGTAGCGAGCAACCCAAGATAGCCACGTCACTAAGGGCATCGAACCTCTGTACAAGTTGATACCCGGTTCAGGTTGTGGAAGGCCTGGAGGAACATTCACATCTGGGGGTCCCACCCTCCATTGCCCATTAGTATCTCCGAATAGGCAGAGAATCCCCCCTGAATCACCAAATTTTTGTGTGTGTGATCATCAATTCATCATCATCTAATCTATCAAGTAAATTATAAATTGAAAAGACAGATAATAATGCTAATTTAAAACTCCGACGTTTGCCAAATTTGATGTTTCTTGTATATTTGAACTAAAATTGGGCAGCTTATATTTAAAATATTAAAAACTCACCGCCAGGAACACACCGCCTGCAGAACTCATTTGTATCTGCACAAGAGAATCATATAACAATTGAAATTTTAAACAGACAAGAAATGAAATGGAATTGAAAAGAATGGTAAAGACTAAGATAAAAACAATAGAAACATCAGGGGATATATATATATACCCTCAGTTAGAGCCTTCAAGAGAGCTCTACTGCGACCCGTGAAATCATTGAAAACTCTTTGCACCTGAGCACGAGAATTTCTACGCATTCTTGCAACCTCCAATATTTTAGGAAGCTGGTCAATCTTTTTATACAGCAGCTTCCTGCACAAGTTGATTCCATCACCTATCAAGTCAGTATACATAGCATGAAATTCATATTCAGGCATTATTAATTCTTGCTTAACCAAAATGGAAGCTAACTTGAAAACTAAAGCGTCATCCACCAACATATTCAATGAGAAACAGGCACGTAATTGTATATGTACCTATGTTTTTTACCAAATCCACTGGACGTGCCTTCAAAAAAAGCCAGAGAAAGTAACCAAAGATCGCTGCGATGGGCAACAAAATTCAGCCAATCTTCTCTGGACTTGAGATCTCTGAACAAGTTGATACCCGATACAGGTTCTGGAAGGTCTGGAGGAACATCCTTAGCTGGCGGCGCCACCCTCCACCGCCCATTGGAATCTCCATAGAGGCAAAGCTTCTCCTCTGAATCATCACCACGTTTACATATATTATAACCCAACTCATTTCTCTCATCACCATTTCATCCATAATTTTGCAAGCCATATATTAACAAATTAACTTATGCTGCTCATGTAAACAAGTCACGAAGTGGGGCTCTACAATTTGTATCTTCACTCCGACACAGATGTATTATCCAATCTAACAACTAAACTGAAAATGTAAAAACTCACAAGACATTTAAGCAAGTCAAAGTCTCCGTCTACCAATTTTGATCCTCTCCTTTTCTGTGTTTTTTTCACTTCCATATATTTGAAGGTTTAAATTAAATCTGAGTAGCACAAATTAAAAATCTTATAAATGTATTTTTAAAACATTCAATTTTAAAAAATAAATAAATTTTAATAATTATACCAGCATATAGAAATAGAGAATATAATATTATCTAAAAGTAACTAATCGTGCCTCCTTTAATTTGAATAGCATGTCAATTTTTTACTCCTAAAATTTATTTTATAGATTTCAATAGAATGTTAATATTAAAAATATCATAATAAATTTTAATTTGAAGGTCCGGAACCCCAAAAAATAATTTTAACTAAAAAAACAGGGAAAAAATAGAAGAAGAACAAGAAGAATTAAATGAGCGGAATTAACTGATGAGGCGTACGTGGTTAAAGAGCTTCAAACTAAAACATGTCAAGATTTGAATGCTTATACTTTCGTTTTTGCCACCGTTTTCAAGAAACGAAGCTGAGTCTCAAGAAACAGATATGGTAATAATGTGATCGAAAACTCACTGTTGGGATGACACTGGGCGTAGAACTGAACAACATCTGCAGAAAAGAAGCATATAACGATTGAAACTGAAAGGTAAATGAAACGAAATTTTGAAAAGAATGGAAATTAAATAGAGAAGAAAGAAAGGATATACACACACCGTCAGTGAGGGCCTTGATAAGAGCGCTTCTACGAGCACAGAAATCCCTTAAAACTGGTCCCACCTCAGCACGAACACGAAACTCAGCCAACGCAGCGAGTCCAGCTTCCATTTAGAGCAGAAATCGTAGTCTGTAACCAGACGTAACGGAGGGAAAATAATTGATAGGAAACAATTGACGAGAACGTTCTTGAAGACAACGATTTTTTACAGCTCGTCGTCGTCCTTCAGGCAGAATAACCGATTTCGTTAATGATGAATAGTCGAATATACCGCACTTTTACGTACTCTGCCGAATTTAAGTATGAATTAATGGTCGGTTAATAGTAAAACCCTTTCGTATGCATCTGAGTATACTAAGACTAACTTCTTTATTATAACTAATCATGTCATCAACCGTCTACATTGCCATTTGATCATTTTGCCGTTGTCACTGTCCATTCTGAAGCATGTTAACAGAGTCAGTTCAAGTAATTAGTTAGTTGATATGATTAGTTGGATGGATTAGTTATATTATTGTTGCACAAGCTTTAATTAGTTGGACACGCCGTTATGTGAAGCTATGTATACATATTAGCTATTACTTCCTCCGGTCTAAATATAGAATTGAATTTTTTTAAAAAGACTAAAAAAGCTAAATAACTTTATAAATTAGGCAAAATAGTTTGGAGAAAAAATGATAAATATAAATATTTTTAAAATAATTTTGTTAGCTTAATTTTCCAAAAAAAAAAAAAAAAAAAGAGTCAATTATGTGTTATGTTTAAGACAGTATTGAATAAACAACAACTTTTTCCCTCTCCACTTTCGTGTTACATGTCCCCAAGCAGCTCTTCAAGTACACTTTTTATATACCATGCATGTTTCTATAATGTTTTCCTTGTTTCCTAATTCCTCACCAAAGTAAAAGGCAGCTCATCATTCACATGGACAGCCTCTCTCATCAGCGTGTTGTTTTTATTTGCGCACTGATTTTTCTTCTTCCAACACCACTTAATGATTTGAAAGCACAGAACTATATACTGATTATAATTTGTTTAATGAATTATGTTTTAGTCTTTTTATAAAGACAAGTCAAGAACTGTCCACCCCAACCTCCAAGAACACAATTTTCAGAGAATGGAGGAAGAAAGGAAACTACAAAACACGCGCGGACACATGCAAAAAGTACGGTCATCAGGGTTGGCAAATGGCAATCACACTAATACAAAAACGGTCCAAAATTAGCAAACACTAAAAAAACGACATGGTTTCAACTATATCCCAAAATAGTTGGCAACCATTGTCTCTAGAAAAATGGAGAGTACAGTCAGAATTGCGTAGCTAGCTATCACCCACGAACCGATCCAAGAGCAGCACCTATGGAGAAGGCGTGGATCAGTAGCAACACGTATAGTCATTGAGCGACGCAGAAGAGATAATCAAACGACATATCGTTTCGGTGGGGACAACAGAGGCACTGGCATAAGAGACCGGAAATAGTAATAATCATGAACAGCCTCATATAGTGTTGGAAGCTCCTTAATCATGTCAAACAGCTGCTCCCTGAACAAGTGGATACTATTAACAAGCCACAAATAGGATGAAAATTATATTCAAGCATTAAATAATTTAATAAAACATGCAATTCGAGAAACATTTACGTAATTAATTACCTATGAACTTGACGAAATCCAAGCTTAGAGCCTTCAAAAGAAGCCACAGCATATAACCAAGCATCGCTGTGATTAGCAACCAAATATAGCCAATTTGTTTTGGGCATCGTATCTCTGACCCAGTTGATACCCAATGCAGGCTCTGGAAGGTTTGTAGGAACAATCTCAGCTGGTGGTTCCACTCTCCACTGCTCTTCATTATCCCCAAATAGGCAAAGAGTCTCCTCCGCTGAATATTATAACCCAATTCATTTCTCTCATCAACATTTCATCCATAATTTTGCTAGCCATCAACATAACTTATTCTACGTGCACATGTATGTCAGTTGCCATATATAGCTTAATAACAAATCACCATGAGGGGCTACAATTTGTATCCTCACTCCAACACAAGTGTACTACTATAACATATCGTCATCTAATCTGAGAACTAAATTAAAGACTGACAACACATATAAGAAAGCTAAAAATACCGCCGTTTACCATCAATGTGTGTGTGTGTGTGTATAGAGAGAGAGATTGAGCATCACAACTTTCAGCATATCTCTTTATGAAGGACAAAAGGACTGTTGATCACAAAAAGATATCTACTGTTTTTCTTATCTTGGCAAATTCAAGACCCTTGTATGTGTGTTTGTATTTATGATTTCCTTTGTAAACTACAGCCCCTGATATTATGTATTCACCAATTTTGATAAGACAGATAAGGAAGCTAAAAACGCCCGTTTAACAAATTTGATCCTCTTCTTTTCTCTCTTTTTCTTCACTTCCATGTTATTTGTATGTATAAATCAAATTTGATTAGCTTAAATATAAAATATTATGAATGTATTGTTAAAATATTAAATTTTAACAAATAAATAAATTTAGACAATCATATCAGTATAGAAATAGAATATATAAATTAGGGAGAACAATATTATTTAAAAGTAACTGATTATGAGCCTACGTTGACTTGCATGTGAATTTTTTACTCCTTGAAATTTAATATAAATAAATTTCAATAGAATTCAAATATTAAAAATATCTGAGGAGGAGGAGGAGAAGAGAAAAGGGAAAAAAGAAAGGATTAATCCATTTACTAGACCCCACTAAGAATTCTGCATTTGCTCCATACAAAGTGTTCACCGAAAATTTTAAACACTTATCCCTAAGAATTCTGCATTTGCTCCATACAAAGTGTTCACCGAAAATTTTACAAACTTATCACTAAGAATTCTGCATTTGCTGCATACGAAGCTCCACTTATCACCGAATGCTAAGTGAGTGGAATTAACTGTCGCATCGTCAAAGCTTTAAACTAAACATGCCAAGATTTGAATGCTTATACTTTCTTTTTCGCCACCATTTTCAAGAATTGAAAAAGAAATGGAGCTGAATGAAATTCAAGAAAAAAGATATATTAATACTGAATACAGAATAGAATGAAAGCTCACCGTCGGGATCACACTGTTCATAGAACACTTCAGCATCTGCAGAAGAGAAGCATATGACAAAAGAAACAGAGATGAAATGAAATTGAAATTGAAAAGAAGGGAAGGACGAAAATAATAGAGAAAGGAGAGGATACCGTCGGTGAGGGCCTTAACCAGAGCGCTTCTGCGAGCCCTGAAATCCCCGAAAACTCGTTCCACCTGAACACAAGCTTTGGGCCGAGGGGCTCCTTCCATTTAGAGCAGAAATCGTAGTCTGTAAACAGAGAGAAAAGTATTTGATCGGAAACAGTTGATAGTAATGACGGGACGCGTTCTTGAAGGCCAGGGACTGTGTGGGCCGGATTTTATAATGTTACGGTGTTGAGCAATAACCGTATTATGATGTCATCAGCGCTCATCTGCATGTTTATGCCCACCGCGATTATAACAAATACATATCTGACCTCGTAATATTAATCTAAAGATAAAGTTTTCAATATTATTTTGTTGCAACCGGGGGGAAAATGAAGCAAGGTGAGAACTGGGCATGTAGATGCCCCCACTGTTACTCTGCCGAATTTAAGCATGAATGCTCAGTTAAAAGTAAAACCCTTTTGTATGCATCCGCGTCGGGTTCAGGTACAGGGCATCTCCTAATCATCTCTTCATATATCATCTCAACCTCTTTGTTATATTGCTTCCTGCGCAAAACCTTGACCAAACTAGAGAAGCTATCTAAACTAACCACAAAGTTATTGCCAATCATGTCATAAACGGTCTGAATTGCCATTTGCTCATTGCCGTCCTCACAGTACCCTTGAAGCAAGCAGTTGTACATGGTGGCATCCGGCTCATGTCCACTCTGAAGCATGTCCCTAACCAGCTCTTCAACTTCTTGCATCCTACTCTTCACTTTACAAAGACCATATATCACTACGCTATATGATAAGAAATTAGGCAAGCAGCCAAAGTCTGGCATGTGCTTTAAAAGAAGAATGGCTTCTTGAAACTTCCCTATGTCCACAAGAACTCTAAACACTGCATTGAAATTTGAAGCGCTTGGTTTGATGCTCCTCGCCCTCATTTCCCTTAGAAGTGAAATTGCTTCAGCTGGTTTTCTAATTTTGCAACACTCGTTAATAACAATGCCGTATGACTTCACATCTGGATTCATCCCAAGACTAACCATTTCCTTCATGTGCGTGATTGCTTCATCAGACTTGCCTGCTATGCAAAAACCCTTCATTATGCTCGTATGTGTGACAATATCATCTTTTAAACCATTTAATCGCATCCTGGTCATCATCTTCTTTCCTTCGTCTACCTTCCCACTCAAACAGAGACCTTCTATAAGTGCGTTGTAGGTCAAGACATTAGGCTCAATACCATGCTTTGCCATCTCCATCATACAGTTCATGGCCTCGTAAGATTCACCTTTCTTAGAGTAACCATCAATCAAAGTCGTGTAAGTTACCACATCTGGTACACATTTCTTACTTTCAATCATTTGATAAAGAATCCTCTTGGCACTCTCCATGTCACCTTTCTTACAAAATGCATTGATCACGGTGTTGTAAGTGACCAAGTTGGGGTCACACTTCATTTCATCGAACACCTTCCTGGCATGCTCCACCATACCCATTTTACAGAAGCCTCTGATCATCGTGGTGTAAGAATAAACATTAGGAATCACCACACCTTCCTTCACAAGCTGATCGTAGAAAGCCTTGGCCAAATCGACTCGATTTGCTCTCACCAGCACACCTAAAATCGAATTATAGGAGGACAAACAACGGCCTCTTTCAAATAATTTAACGTAGTGGAACCAATGAATGGCGCCCCTAATATCGCCCCGATCACCTAAAGCTTTGATGAATCTGGCGATGATGAAGTCAGAGACTCCGTGAGAGTGGTGAAGGAGGGATAAAGCCGTGCTGAAAAGGGAGTGAGAAAGTAAAATGTCAGTAATGGCGACGTAACAGGAGCGAGTATGGAAGTAACTTTTAGGGTTAGGTTGAGGGTTGGAAGCCCAATTGAAGAAGAAGAGAGCGTGGAAGGGGTTTTCTGGCTCTTGATTACTTGGATGACCAATTCTGGATTGAGATGAGAAGTGAATTGATTAAGGGGTTGGGAACTGATGTTAGAGTTCTGGGTATTTAGGGTTTGAAGGAGTGAAGTTATGGAGGTCACAACGGAGGGGTTTGGAGGTACCCGCCAAGGCTTGGCGGCAGCCATTCCCTCACAAGGTGCTCAGTGCTCTGTTGCGCTTACGCCTACATTTAACAAGCGTACATGAAATTTCACATCTTCGTAATAGAAATGCCCTAATTTTCCAGACCAGCGACGTAATCCCATATAATAACCAACGAAGCACGGCGTTGTAACGGGGAGCAAAACGGAAAATACTCTTTCACTTGAAGCACAGTGGGATTGCCTACTGGGCGTCGAACGATGAGATTGTCTTGACTCTTGACTCTTGACTCTTGACCGATTTTTCAATCTCTCGCGGGCCAGATTTAAATTGGTTCCATCCAACGAGTTTCTTTCACCTTCTATATCCAACGAGTTTCTTTCACCTTCTATTTCTATGTAACCAGTTCTATTTGTTTAAATTTTATTTAATTGTTTAACTACCGGTTATATTATTGCTTCTCCAGTGATCAAACACTTGCTTGATAATATATAAAAGGTCAGTATGAGTTAAGTTAAAATATTTAACTACCGGTTATATGATTACTTCTCCAGTGATCAAACACTTTTCATTTCTCTCTCCTATTGATAATATCTAAAAAAGGTACGAGTTAAAAATGATAGTTTTGTACTCGTATTAAAATTAATGACAAAAGACATGATTTAGTTTGATAACTGGCTGACTAAAATCTAAGTTTACTAACCCTGCTCTTCTTTTTAACCAAAATATGAAATCATCAATTAATTAAGTAATATTATCATTGTTGATAGTAGTAGAAAATAAGAATATATCTCTGGCAAAAAAAAAAAAAAAAAAATAAATCCATATTTATTGCCAATATTATATATAATTCATAAAAAATTATGCTATTCATAACTTGGAAAAATTGAAATACACCTCCCCTCCAACCCTACTCAGTATGAAACAACTCATTATTATACCCCATCCAGTTTTGTTTTATATAGGTCACTTCTATTTAATTCTCACAAACTAATAAAATGGTTAAAAGCATTAATTTTTTATAGTTTTTTTCCATGATTTTTAAACCCCATTATCATATTACTTTTATACTCTCTTTACTCTTCCTAAATATGGGCACATATAAATAATAATAATATCCCTAAGACTAGCAAATGCCTTATTAAACTGACCAAATGACCAATAAGAACTTCTAAAGATCTCCCTACAAGGCTACAACAGAATATGAGTATAAATTTGGATATTGACACGAATTTTCAATCAGTGTGTTGGAGTGGGGAAAACGCAGGGGGAGGCAACAGAGGCTGAGAAGCAAGAGTTTGAAAAGGAGTGAGACGAGTTTGATGAGGCCATACCACTACATGCATCTCAATGGGATCATTTCCGTCTAAGGCCGAACAGAGAGTCCTTTATGTGAGAGTGATCACAACAGTGTATGAGACCCTCAGAGCAAACAGTGGAGGGCATCACACTCTTGCCATGCAACCTAGACATCACACTCTCGCTACCGCTTCTTCAAACAGTTCTCTTACCCCACTCTCTCTGCTGCTGATCCTTCTATCACTGAGTATATGCACATAAACCCGTGCACAATTTCAAGCATTTCAGAGACCCAGTATGATCATGAAATGAACTAACAACACTCCAACCCTTTTTCTCAAACTGAATCGGTTTGGTTGGAAATACCTCTTCTGTCCGTTTAATTTCCATCCCAAATCGCACTTCCCTGGGTCGAGGGATCAATTCTATCGATATTTCTGCTACTCCAGGTAGATACCACAATCTCATACCATGCATAATCTGGGCATTGACTGTCTTGTCTTCTTGTTTGATCCTACATCTAGTTTCCTTTCCATGAACCTTGCTTTTCTCCTTCTCACAAGCAGATATGTTCAGTAGGCGGATCAAAATTGTGGATTTTTCTATGGATTCTTACTGGGAAAGATTATGATGAGGAAGTATATTACCGTGTGGGCAATCTATTCTGTCTGGATATTGACAAAGACAAGAGGAACCCCTGAGGAAACTGCTGCACAAAACCATGCCATGCACCTACCAGTGGTTGTATGTACGCAGTTTTCGGCCTCTAATGGCATGAACAATATGGAGCTAACCATTGAACACCCTGCGTCAGGCTGATGCATCCCTGCTTTCATCTTCCAGTCATACTTTATCCCACTTTTGCGGAATCCCCTGTTCCCCACATCCATAACTTTTGTGCTCATTTCTGCATATTTATAACGCAAGTCTCATACTATTCTTCAATATTGTGACTTTTCTCTTTTTCGTATTTTTTATGTGATCTTACAGAATTAAAGAAAATTTTTCAATAAATGGATGACTGCTTGCGTGTGCATTGTTCCAATGTCAAGTCGTCTAATTCTGCTATGTGCCTGGGATCTGTGGCAGCTTGGATTGTGTACTTTTGAATTATTGATTTTTTCTGTTGCAAGATACGTGCCTGCAATTTGAGAGTGCTATAACCCCTTCTAACTTTCAGCCATATGGACTTGTTCCGAGGGTTGATCTTGCCAAGATGGGAGCTAAAGTCGGACTTGGCCTTCACCGGCATGAAAGAATCATCGTCCTCCTCCTTTGCAAATCCCTCAATGATGTCTCCAGGTAACGGCATGCTCTCCTCCCACTCATAGGCTCCCTCTTGCTTCTCACAAACAAGCTTCTGATCAGGTTCCATCTCCTTGAATATAATAATGCAGGACTAGACTTTGAAGCTGGAAGAGCTTCAATTCAAGAAAAACACAGATTTCTTCAAGAGACGTTATAACTAACTATGGACAAGAAAGCATTTCAAGGGGACAAAAATGTGTTGCATTTTCACCACCAGATCATAGTGATTAACATTTATATGCCATAAGAATATTCTCTTCCTGGCTTTGCATAAATGCCAAAGGCTATCGCCAAGACGGCTTGCCAGCTCCACATCCTCTGGCTTGTCTAATTCATCAATGCGGTAGATTAATTTATTTTTTTCCACAATATTAGACCATGTAAAATGGTCAAGGTATTTTCCTTTTAAGAACTTCGATTGGGATCAAGCAACCAAAAATAATTGTGAAACCTTGTATATCTAATTGAAAATTATATCAGCTGCTCATATGAACACAATCTCCATAGAGAATTCTCATTCTTATTTACTTGTTCTTCCCTTTATTCAAATAGTACATGGTACAGTCAACAGAAGACAAATTCATGCCACAAAGACCAAGCAGAGACTATTGTCTGAAAATATTTAAGCCAGCACAGCTGCAATCCCTCGTGCCAAGCTCCTATCATTGGGAATTGAACCTCTGAAAATCAACCAGCTGGTAAAGGTCACCACGCCGTTGTTTTGTCAATGGGAGGCTTGTCCTGATTAATCAAATCACAAAGTTAGACAAATAACGACAATCAGCTTTTATATTAAGCAGATATATCGATGTGGATTAAAAAACATACATGCATGCATGCATATAAAGTTAAGGGTAGATAAACTACCTCCTTGGCTCTATTATTGAATAGTCGATTTCTGCTACAATGATTGCCTCTTCATGTTCTGAAGTTGCCAAAACTTCTCCAAACTGACACATATTGATATCTTTGAGTAAGTGCTTATGCAGAAATCAGGTCAATTACCTCTACCCATATTATAAATAGAAAAAAAAAAAAATTAGCTGCAAATTTTTGGTGTTTTCTATCAAATTCTACACGTATCGATATCTGTGTTTTCTATCAAATAGCTTAGAAAACTGTCTGTTTGAATGTTATATATAATAATATAAAGCAAAGTTAAATACAATTAGTACTTACTGGCCCAACAAGAGTGGAGTGGCCCCAAGCCACATAACCAGAACCAGTATCCCGAGCAGGTGAACAAGTCGCCACATATAACTGAAAAAACTCAATACAGAATTTCCAAAAGGTCAACAAACAAACAAAAAACACCCAAGGAGAGAATTTTGAAAAGGTGACCATGCATAATGTCTCAGACCTTAAAAATCAACAGTCCACAGATAGAGAGTTAGGACGCAGATTAAACCAAGACAATAGCCCAGGGCTTCCAATGACAAAATCAATTGCATCAATCTCACTACTTTATCTGGAAAAAATATGACAACTTTTGACAGACAACAACACCAAGTTCCTTAGTCAAGGTATGTGACTTAAATCTTTCCATCCATAACTAACCCAGGAAAAGAGAGATCTCTAAATCACATGCAGAACTTAAAATACTGCAAGAAGTGCATTCAACAAAAGTCTACAGAAATTTAAAAAACAAAAATAAGGGGCTATTACCTGGTTATCTGTAGCCCTGCAAATTAAAAAGAAAAACACACATCAGGACAGATTAAATCTGATAATTGCTGCTTAATGATGATTTTGAAACAACAGTAAAGTGATAAAGAAACAGTGGGGAACACAGTGAATTGACAGGTAACACCATATCTTTTTAAGTATGATCAGAAATTTCTGGCCATTTCTATGACCAAGGTTATTCACCTCGATAAATCTCCATAAGAAATGACAGGCCTAAACTTCTACTATTAGGTTGCTGGAAGTAGAGTGGGGTACAGCTAATTTACCACTCAAACAAAAACCACAGCAAATGCATGAAACAAACAAATTTGCTATTAGTGTATTAACCAGCAACTGACTAGCAAATTATTTAAGAATTACGAGAATACCGGGACAATAGAGAGGCTAGAGTGGAACACAACTTAAGAATTCAGCCACACACACCATACATTACAGGTTGTAATGTGTACAGCAAGTGGAAATTGTTACTACCTTGCCCTCTGCAATAACTCCCAATGCAATGGTCCGGTAGTCATGTTGAATGCCCCAGGATAGCAGAGCAAGTGAGCACCTGAGGACAAAAACAAACTTGTATTTCTCCCAAAACTTACAAACAAGAAAAGTAACGTGATCAAAGTTATGCAAATTCTGAAACAAAACAATATAACTGTACAATTAATCATCACTTCCACTTTGTTTGAATTTTTCTGAAAACCCAGAAAATGCTAAATCCCAATTTGGTAAAACTCTTCACAACTCCAAAATAATCACCAATTTATCCAAAGAACCTATCCTCTGAACTCTTAGTCACTCTTGGCATCACAAACTTTCAACCTACCTAATTTCTGCCATGAATTAAGATTGATCCGTGGAGTCCTGAGCAATCTGTACTATGGCAACATTCAAATGAACGAGAGAGGGGATATATATATATATATATAGAGAGAGAGAGAGAGGCAGAGAGCTATGCTTTAACACTAGCTAATCTGTTCCAACTATCTTGACACCACCAGCAAACTTTAGAGGATATAGATGTAAAGCCCGTGAATTTCAGGTTGACCAGTAGGACAAGATAATGACTTCCAGCTAAATGAACTAAAATAGAAAGGAAAAAATTTGTAAACCAACCTCTTGCTGCATATATCATTGCCAATTCCGGAAATCGAATGTCATAACATATGCCAATACCAATGCGCCCAACTTCTGCACGAATCAACTCTCCATTACAATCATGAAAAACTTCGCAGTGAAAATTTAATTTTGAGAACAACTCTCGTTGCATAAGGCAATCATGAAAAACTTCACGTGAAAATTTAATTTTGAGAACAACTCTCGTTGCATAAGGCAATCAGGTAAGGATGCGCTCTGCAATAAGTGAAAAATATGATTGCATGGGAAGCCTTTAGACAGCTACTTTCTTTTTTCTAATTTTATTTTGGAGAAACTCAAGTTTACTGCCAAGTTCTCTAACAAAAACGTAACAAGTGTATGGAATTATTGAATTTACACGTCATACTTTTATAGAAGGACTTCATGTCAGGGGTATTCAATGGAATCATTCTATTTTTTACTATTTTCAAAAGATGCATAATAAATTAGGCTATATATGCATAAATATCACTTCTCTTCCCCTTATCATCAAAAAGAAGACACAGCTGCTTAAAACAAGTATATTCTGAAATGTAATATCAATATGAAGCCTTGTTTTAACTTTTAAACAAGATCAACCCTTAGAGCATCCAATTGCCGAATGAGACATAACACTATATGGTCTATGGAAAGTGTCAGAAATAAAGCTTTCATAGTGTGACTTTCATTTCCATTTTCCCATCCATCTCCAACTGTCCAGCAACATTAGCATCAGTTCTGTACTATGAATGTTCCTTTTTCATCTAAATGATGGCAAAAGTATTAGCACAACAAGAAAAGCATTATTGTGATTAAATGAGAAGTGAGAGAACATGTTAGACCTGTATCCACAATGGTTGGGGCCTCCCCAGCCGTGAGAGTTTTTGATTCCATAAAGGTAATCTTCCCAGGTATGTCAATGTCAAAAAGGTGTATCTGAAGTGGCACAAGCAAATTAGAAATTACACAAGAAAGCAAATTCTTCATTTGAGTGATATGTCACACACACCATAAAATTTCAATCTAATCCCTAGAAAGAACTGTGCAATTTGAACAATCATTAGCCCTCCTAAAATTCAATATTACAGTGCCATGTGGTCGCCAACACCACAGTTATAAATTTCATCTCAATAAAAAATCAAAACTAGCGTCCTATGAAAAATTAAGTAGCAAATCTAAAACCTTCTATGATCAAGTCCAGTTAGAGCTGAAAACATGTAATTTATAAAGAACGAATATCTTGATGATTAAACATGTAATCCCTAGATTGAAAAGCATGCAAATAAAGCCAAAAATTAGACCTTGCGATGTTTTGCTCTTAGCTTTCCATCGGTGCCAAAGACGCAACAAGTGTTGTATATTCGGCCTTCATAACGTTCTGGTATGGAGCCTCCAACTATCGTGATCTTCAAGAGACGAGAGACTTCAGAGAGCATGACAGTTGAAGGAGATGCATCACCACCAGCATCAATATCCTCGGCGTAGAGGCTTTCCGAGTATGAGCAATGTTCCTCTCCTTATCGGGGGTTACTGATAGCTGACAGAGTCCAATCTTAAACTGAAATCACAGAAGAAGGATTCCGGCAGTCACTTACAGTGGCTCCGAAGCGCGGAACTTAAAATTCAAACATAAAAGAGAGAAGAACTTGCCTTGGTAACAGGAGGAGTAGGCATGGGAATGGCAGGTGGGGAGCGGGCTTTTTCTGGGTTAAATGAAGCGGCCATTATAGGGGAAGAGGCAGTGCGAAATTGGAGCTTTTGGATCGGATGGATCCGATTGTGATAACGAGTTGCAGGAGAGAAGCAAGGGAGAGGAGTGAAGAAGGATTTAGAGGAATGAAAAGAACGAGGGTGATAAGAGGAAGAGTGGAAGAGATTGAGAGACTTGGAGCTAAGCACAGATGATAACGTCGACGCTTTCATTTCCTTGTCCCAAACTATGGAATCCCTATCTTTGACCGGCGGTCTTGAGGCTGCCTAAACCATTACGTCATTTTATTGTTACTGCGTTGGGATTCGAA
Organism: Acacia acuminata; assembly: GCA_019022655.1. Lineage (NCBI taxonomy): Eukaryota > Viridiplantae > Streptophyta > Magnoliopsida > Fabales > Fabaceae > Acacia > Acacia acuminata. The sequence goes on from JAFJYI010000015.1 coordinate 2,285,527, forward strand.
CAAAAAAAATGATTAATAAGGGAGTAATTAGTAATTACTACTCAACTCCCTCTTGCTAAATATAACATATAATTGATATTTTTAAAAGATCATGGAAGTAAAATAAATTACTTAATCTTATTATATATTGTGTATTTTAGATTATATATTAGTTTATTAATCAAACTAATTAATTTGGAGAAAAAATAAAAATAAAAATACTCTAAAGTAATTTAATTAGCTTCCTTAATCTCTTCCAAAAAATGAACTTTATCTCATATTTAGGACCTGCGATAGTAGTACTTTTTTGTTACTACTTTGGGAGTACATAATACTACCTCCTATCTTAAATATAAAGCAAAGGTTTGTAGTGCAATTTTTTTTTTTTTTTTTTTTTTTGGCTAACAAGGAGAGGGCTAGAAGCCCAACAAACAAATAAAAAGCATTACATGGCAGGGAAAATGAATCTCAATCTCTCTTAGCTAACCCAAGATCTCAAGTGATAAGGATAATCATACAAAATAGAAGAGGTAGAGATTCTCATCTTAGCTAATACATCAGCAATCCTATTAGACTCACAGGAAATAACCTTCAGCTTAACTTGCCACTCTCGGCATAAAAGGCTCCTAATCTCCATGTGCAGCAAGCTGCCAGCAGTGGACAAAGGATCAAGCAAAAGTTGAATCACCTCCAATGCGTTAGATTCCAGAATCAAACGCCTTAAACCCAGGTCCCACGCCATCTGTAAAGCTTCATAAATAGCCCACTCTTCCGTCATACTAGCACTGCAGTAGCCAAGTTTTTTTTTTTGTGAAACCAGCAAACCAAGAACTGGAGCTGTTTCTAAATATTCCCCCACAACCCGCCAGCGCAGAATCCACAACCATCGCACCATCAACATTAACTTTAGTCCATCCCGCATTAATACCAACGCCTCCCAAACCACTTGAGCTATCACCAGTAACCACAACTGAATTTGCATTGTCCATAATAGCATAATTCTCCCAAATAGCAGAAACTGTAGCAACAGGATTAGGGGGTTTAGAGAAATGAGAATAAAAAATGCTACAGTTTCTCCACTCCCAAAGCTTCCATACAGCTACACCAAAAAGTAGATTCCAACTTCCCCCAGCCATCAAACCGATAGTTTTCCTTAAGTTCATGCTCATCCAAGATCTCAAATCAGCAGCAAATAAAGAAGTAGCATACCTAACCTCAATCAGCTTGTTCCACATTACCCGGGCATAAGGACAATCTCTAAGAATAATAGAATATATAACACATCTTCAACACCTGCTTTTCATACTAGTATGTAGTGCAATTTGTAATACAAATTTTGTCTTATATTTAGGACTGAACGTACTACATAGAAGAGTATGTTGATTGATATAAGGGATTAATTAAGGAAAAATTGTATTTATGTCCCGTATAAGATAAAATATGATAAAATGATCTTTTAAAATCTCAAAATTACATTTAAGTCTCGTGGAACTTTTTTGCAATAAATCTCAATCCCACTAACAAGTTCATGGGCATTTGACAATTACAATTTATTGAAAAAATTTCCAAAAACATTATTTAAATACAATTTTGAGATTTTAAATGAGCATTTTTGTAGTACATTCTCTTATCCAGGACCTCAATGCAATTTTTCCATTAATTAAATTATATAAATAACTTTAAAGTATTTGTATTCATCATTTTTTTATAAATTAGTTGTTTAAATTTATAAACTGATATAATTTGCATTTCAAAGAAGGGTAAAGGATTTTAATCGGAGATAAAATTATCTCCAGTGACCCTAACACTACGTCGTTTTGGATTAATGAATGGTGTTTCGTAATTTTGTTTATTTTTTAATCATATACATTTTACCGAAATACCCTTCATTAATTTACCTAAAATTACTAACAAACCCTTCATAATTCAAAATGACATAGTTTTGTTTTGGGGTCACTAGAGATAATTCTATCTCCAATGACTGGAGAAATACTTTTCCCTTCAAAGAAATCATATAACATATATTATAATTGAGTAATTTCTTAACTTCCTTGATCTCTCCTAAGTAATCAATTGGATTAAAGACTTGAGGTAGTGATCATTAACAATTTCGTTCTTTAATAATATCATTAAGTTAATATTCTCAAAATTATATTCTTGTCGCTCCCTATGAGTATGAGTACGCTGGTTTCATAATTATTTAAATAAAATATACTCCATCCAACACTTAATGTAAGAACTATTAACTAGAGCCCGTTTGGATGGGTTTTATATATATATATATATAAGGCACTTTTTTTAATTAATTTATGTGTCTAAATGATAACTTTTTTTTTAGCTTTAAAAAAAAAGCAATGAAAAAAAGCACTTTTTTTAAACCCATCCAAACCCAGCCTAATTTGAGTAGATTGAAATATGAAATAAGGGGTTTGGCTACGGTCCACTTCCCTTTTCATCATCTTCCTATCCTCTTCTCAATCTCGGCCTATGAAGCACCGACACTCCTATTTTTTAAAAATATGCGTGTCGGACACTCCGACACCGTTCAACACTCCGACACCGTCTGACACTCCTCGACACTCCTATTTTTTAAAAATATGCGTGGCTTTGAATATTATTACATTGATGATGAATTTTTCTTTCATTTTTTTTTTTAAAAAAAGAGGAGGCACGGCTTTTATGATAAGGCCGAATCTACGATGAGCCAAAGTTAGATGTCGGGATATTACGGAAAATTGAACTTGAATGTAAATTATCATATATATATTTAATATCAAAACATGTCCTAACGTGTCGAAATTTATATTTTTTTAGGATTAACGTGTCGGAGTGTCGAGTCGTGTCGTATTTCGTGTCTCGTGTCGGTGTCGGTGCAACATAGATCTCAGTAGTTGGATTGAAATCTCAATAGTTTATATCTAATGATTTATAAAAATATTAAATTATTAAAAAATATTTAAAAATAATATTTTTATAAATCATTAGATATGAACAGTTAAGATTTCAATCCAACAATTAAAATGAAAGAAGAGAATGGAAAGAGGATGAAAAGGGAAGTGGACCGTAGCCAAACCTTGAAATAAGTTGGTTAATTAAAACAAATGTGATATAAACTTTCTAAAAGTATCTTAATGTAACATTAGATTATATCTTAAATTATTTAGTAATAAATTAGTTTGAAAATATAATAAATATAAAAAATGAAATGGATTAATTGAGATGTGACATGTCCAACGCATGTCCAAGAAATCAAGAATGGTGGTAACAATAATATTTATTTTAATTCAAATTTTTTATTTTTCCTCCCCATTGATGATACTGTTGAATTTAGTCCCGCTTTAATCTTGGACATTATATAGGACTTGGGATTATTGCGTGGATAAATATTTTTATGGGGCAGATTAATTAACAGCGTTTAAACAGATTATATAAAATCAAAACTTGGCTAGTTTGGAACACATGAAACGAGATGACTGATCATCGCTAGTCTCACAAATCCTGGTACAAACGGTCATCAACCGCCTATGGCGCCTCTTCCCTCCTTATTTATAACCAACTTTTACAAACACCCTTCACCCCCAGCAACAACAACAAAAAACGACTCTGTTCCCTCATTTCAAGACAGACATGGCAGATCCCAACCCCATAGACATTGTTCCCTATGTCGACCCCCTCGATGAAGATCCCAACTTGATCCTAAATTTCGACGAAAACCTTAATCCCATGTTTCTAAACTCATCCAATAACCACCATGAACAAAACTTTCCCTCCAACTCTTCCTCGGCGGTGCCGGAAATGTATGATGATGCAGCTGTACAAGCCTTACTCGCCGACATTAGCCCATATTTAGATCCTATGATTCCTTCCGACAACGTCAGCCAAACCGTCCCTTCTCATCAATTCCCACAGCAAAATATTCAAGTAGTCCCTCAACAGATTAATAATCAGAGTGCAACAACATTGTGGCCTGACGCACCAATCCCACTGTCTTGCACTTTCTGTCAAGTTCTTCGTGAAATAGTTTATACTGATGGTGTTCTTTTAGTCTCCAGACTTCAAATTCATGGCAGACCTGGAATTATCTCACATGCACTTCTTTATCAGAAAACCGATGCGGGTTCTTCTTCGGCCCAACAACAACCTTTTCAAATAATCGAGTAAGTCAAAAATTTTAACTGTCTCTCTGTTGGTTCGGTTTTGCAAGTGAGTTAACTTTTTTTTTTTTCCAAATTCTGCTGGACCAGTTTTACCAATAAAAACATGTACCAGATCAAGGCTTTCGTAGCCCGACACTGTTTGAACCAGAATTCAATGGGCTACTTTATGTTGCAAGAGTCACTTTCTCTCTATTATGAAACCCTCTGCTGTGGATTGGATTGGGCTGAAGACTTCAAAGATGACCCCACTGACCAAATACCTGATGATGACAATTTAGGTTCAAAATTATATTCTTATGTTCTTCTTTCTGCCTTGTGTTTTCTTGAATCCGCTATAAATACATGATTCATTACTAAACCGTAACATTTCTGTGTTTCTCTGGCAGTGTATCTATTAGTATATTTCGTTTGAATGGTTTTGTGTATCTGTTTAGGAGGAAAGACTGGTATGGAACAGGAGGTGAAGGCCGGGGATGACATGAAAGCAGGGACTTCAGACACTTGCCTTGCGGAACAGGTTATTCATCAGAAGCCCACATGCAAATAAATTTTTATATATATATATATATATATATATATATATTGTTAGGAGTATTCTAATTTTAATTTGTTGGTACATGGGAATTCAATACAGAGGGAGAGAGTGGAGAAGATGAAACTAAGCGATATGAGAGATGTGTTTGATCTGCCTATTCAAAAAGCAGCCAAGAGGTTGAAGTTATGTCCCACACAAATGAAGAAGATATGTCGTAAACAAGGATTAGAACAATGGCCTCGCAGAAAGGTTCAGTTCTCAGCAATCTCATTTATTTTATTTTATTTTTCTAACCCGTCAAGATTAATAATGTGCAGCCACTGATGAAAATGATGTGTACGTACGTGCAGGTGAAATGCATAGAGAGGCAAATATCGATATTGAAAAGGGCTTTAGAATCAGAACAAGGTGCAGCAACAAGGGCACAAACTGAAGCAGAAATCGAGAAGCTTGAAAAGGACCTGGTTCGGTACTGTGGTGGATTCCCTCCAACTTCACTGAATATCGAATCAAATTAGTAGATTTATAGAGAGAGGAAAGCCTTTTCCCTTTGGAAAAAATTAGAGTTGTTGAGGAAATTTCTTTCATTAATTAATGTTATAAAATTTAAATTCTCTTTCCCAACTTGTTTGCATGGATCACCAAGTAAGGCTTATCGTGAGGTGTTCATAAAGCTATTGTAACGCTGATTTTATTGCACAGTTGTTGAATGTTGAGAGGAGAGTAATGAAGCTAGTTATGTGGGTGGGGGCTGCTTCTGGGTTAGACACTAACATACAAGCACGTGGGAACACTTCAAAATAATGAAGAAAATGAAGCCTCAGAGCTTAGAGTAGAATTCCCACACTGGTGGTATGAAGGATTAATCAAAGCAATGTCAGGTGCATGGCACGTGGTATCCCTCTCCAGAGAGCCCACCTCTGGGTCCCACCAGCCCCTTCTGACTTTTGCAAGCTGCATTAATTACAGACACACCCGAAAGAACAGTTCTTGATTATATGTTCCAATTTGCCAAAACAAGTTTCTGGCTTGGTTAATGAAAACTTCTCTGCTTTTAAATCCACACATTAATGCAGCTTTGAATCTTAGTTTAAATATGATATCTATGTCTGTTTGGTGGTAGCCAGACTCAGCTTAGCTATACAAAAGAGCCATATCATCATCAGAAAGCCAAAAAAAAAAAATAGAAGGGTTTAGTGAAAACAAGTTAACAAAGATAGGGTGCATGATAAAGATAAAAGGGAAGGTGGAGAGGTAGTGGGAGGGGATATTGTAAGTATGATTTGAAGGGACCCTCATTGATGCAAATGAACAGAGACAATTAGACCAAAATACTGGAGGACATGTGATGCTGACAAGTATAATGGGAACAAATCCAAAAACAAAGCTGATGGGGCTAAGGCAGGGGATTTGTGGCATCTTTCCTTTTCAACACAGTCAATGATTTTGTTTGCTTTCTATATCTAATTTAATATACACCCATATCTCATAAGCTTAAGCGGAATTGCGGCTTCCCACATTTAATACCAACCCCATTGAGGTTTTCTTTCAACTTTTTACCATTTAATAGTGCAGACTTGGACAGCTATACATATATATATATATACACACACATATCTGTTTTAAGTGAAAACTTTGAGTGTTTGAGATGAAAGAGCCGTTTAGTGATTGAATTGAGGCTCCTTGGAGTGGTGATAGTTCATGATTAAACAGTCAAATTTATAGGCTCCATCTCAGTGATTTCTCGTGGTTAAAGGGCTACATTGATAAAGCAGAAGATATGTATTGTGTTGTGAAGCAACTTGTTTCTCTTTTTCACCTTTTAACCTCCCTACGTCACTTGCCATTTTGGCTTTGGGTGCAACAGCTGCTATCACTATCAAATGGGCCCCAGAAATCCCACAGCATAGGCGTTAACCAAGTGGTTTTGGATTGCATGATTATTCATCTCCACCCATAAGCTGTAAACTTTTAGTTGTTAAATCTTTTTTGTTGGTAAAAAGCAGAGCAAATTGTGCTTAGGAGCATCCATTTCCAATAATAACAAGTCTCAACTCAAGCACGTAAAATGTTGTTTTCACTCGTTATACACAGTAAACTAAACTCTCCCCCACACATACTATTTGTCCTGCTATGTGATTCACGTTTAGTTCCCATTTCTCTGTCAATCATTGTAATTTTACAATATATACCAACCAACCTCAATTCCCATTCGTCAACCATATACATATATGAAAAGGAAATATGATCTCTTTAATGATATACTGTAATTTTAAACAAAGCCATAAGAGTAGCCTTTTTTGGCCGTATGCTCAAAGTGGGTGTGGTGTTGGAATACAGGGGATTTAATAGGTGAGTGAGCACAGGATATAATTCCCCTGTCTCTTCAACATGATCAACGGCTAAAAATTCGAAATTGGACTGACTGAAGGAGCAGAGAGAAACTATAAAAGCAGGAGGGGGTCCAAGGTTTGATTTGCTTGACACGTAAGCAGATGAGGCGCGTGACAGGCCTTTATAAAGTGTTCACCTATTCCTGTTCCCTTGGCCTTCAAAGCGTGCCATTGTGTTCTCATTGCTTCTCTCAAAACTTTTCTCCTACCTTCTTCCTCTTCTCTTAGACAAAGCCATCAATTACCTCTGTTCACGTTTTCTTCTACCATTCCCAACAACCACTTCTCTCTAATCTATCCTTCTCTTCAATAATCATGCCTCGCAGCTTTTGAATCTTCCCTTCTCTCTCTAAAAGCTCTGTCTCACTTACTTAACCTCCTTTTGTTCGTGCTTGTCCTTGTTCACCGTTGTCTTTTTGCCCGTGCTAATAATCGTTCCTTTTGGCCGATTTATTACCAAGTACCAACCAGTTACCAGACATGTACATGTTGGAGAAGACACTCAGGGATCATCCCACATTTCCTAACAACCCTAAAAACCCCTCTTTCTCTTCCAATCTTCTAGACAAGATTTACCGTTCCATCGAAGAAGGCGAGAGGAAATCAGAGTCGTCTGGCGGCATGAAGTTCCACAGAGAAACAACAATGGCGAAGAAACAGAGCAGAGGCAGTGAGAAATGTAACAGAACCCTTGAAGAGGAAGAAATAGCCAAGGCAAATCTTCGTCGAGCTTGTTTGATAGAGAAATGGATGGACAAAAAGATGAACGAAAAGATCAGCACCAAGATGACGCATCAGTCGTTCCATCCGGACACAAAACTACATCTTGAGCATGATCATGACCAAGATGCTCTGTTTTTCAGTTCCACTTCAAGTTCTTCTGATTCCAGTTCTGGAGGATTCTCTTCGTCTGACACAGAGTCCATTTACGGAGTGAGATCACAGTCCTCCTGCTTCGCGCCACCGAGGCCAAAGCCAGTGAAGACCAGTGTGTCTGTAAGGTCTGAGAGATCAGAGAAGAAAGACAGAGCACAAAAACAGAGGCAAGCGCATGCTTATGATGCTCATGAAGAAGGATTAATAAAGAGCAAATCCAGGGCTCTCAAGATTTACGAGAATATTAAGAAAGCAAAGCAACCAATTTCTCCAGGTGGGAAGCTCACGAATTTCCTCAATTCTCTGTTCACACCAGGGAATGCAAAGAAAAGCAAGCGTTCGAGCACTACATGCTCTGTTGTGCGGTGCGAAGACGTGAACGCTGAGAGGAAATCAAAGTCAGGTCAAGCTTCAACATGTTCATCGGCGTCTTCGTTCTCACGGTCTTGCCTAAGCAAAACGTCGCCGTCTTTGCGTAAAGATGTCAAGAGAACTGTTCGTTTTTACCCAGTAAGTGTGATCGTGGATGAAGATAGTCGACCTTGTGGGCATAAATGTTTGTACAAAGAAGAAGACGCTAGTGTAATGCCTGTTTCGGTGCCTACAGCATGGAAAATTGGAGGGTCACCGGCTAATTATAAGAAGAACATCGATGACGAACTCAAAGTCACAGTCATGGAGAAGAGCAGGCGAGTTGAAGAAGCTGCCAGAGAGTTCTTGAAGGAGTATCATCAAAACAAGAGGAAAAGTGATTTGGTTTTGAGGGATTTTCCTATCAGGACAACTAAGGTAGTTGAGGAAGAAGATGAAGATGATGATGCAGCAAGCTATGCAAGTTCTGATCTTTTCGAGCTTGACCACTTGGCGGTTATGGGAGACGCTAGGTACAGTGAGGAGCTTCCAGTGTATGAGACTACTCGTATTAGTACAAATCGTGCCATTGCGAATGGCCTCATATAATGTACTAGTTGATCTGTTCGATCAGTAGAGGCATGTTATAAACTATACACAACGACCATTTTAAATTTTTGTTTCAAGTGTTCTTGTGAAGTGTGGATTCTAATTAAAAGTTTGATGATATTCCGATGATGATCCAAAAAAAATACCGTTTGATGATATATGAATTGTGAGCGTTGCCAAGAAAATGTAAAATGTGTACAAAACCATTCCAAATGGCCGTTTTTGTCATAATATTCAGAGAGTTTAATTGATTGATCATCAATGTCTGTTCTATGAGCTACTATTAACTACTTCGCATAATTCTGGTCCCATGTGCGCATAAGCAACGAAGCGTGAACCTAACGTAATCGTACGTAGAAATAGAATCTTGAAATTTCTTGAACGACGACGACGACGACGAAAGTGTCTAAGAAAACGGTACAAATGCGATATTTTTATTTTCTTTTTAAAGAAAAGAGAACAAGATTCTTGATTTTTAGAAAAGGTAGCTAGCAAGTAGTAGTGGTGGTGGGATGCGTTCATTCTCGATCGCGATTCGATCATGTAACGTTAAGATTGATAGGTACAGAAAGATGGAGAGATCGAAGGTTTGAAGGAGAAGGAAAGGAAAGTGATCATGAGAAAAGGAAACTAAAGAGAGAGGGAAAATGAGAGATTCGAGATGGAAATCAGAAGCAAAATGAGGTGGTGGGTGTGATGGTAAAGGCAAAGGCAGATCTTCGTCCATGGGAACAGAGAAAGTGAACATCTTACTAAAGCTTTATTTGCTTTCTTTCCTTCGTTCCTCAGTCCTATTTGCTGGCCCATTACTTGCAGACTGTGCTTACCATCACCAACCCCAACATATTCAACATTCATTAAAGGCATTAAAACAATATGTTCGATCTGTCAGGAAATATTAAAAAGTTGGTAAGTATATATCGTCTCATGAGGAGGAAGCATAAACTAAATTTAATATGTTCCTCGAAAGCATATAAGACAAATATTCCAAGTGTTTAATAATGTCTCCTCCAGTGAATTTCTCCTCTGGATTTATTTACAGGGTAGATAGAGGAAATTTTCATATGGTTGTACAATCTTAACCATGACTATTTATTATTGTATTGTCATATAAAGTTAAAAAATTATTAAATTTTAAAATAGAGTTAATGTAGTTTAAGATTTTTCTTAATTTATCCGAAAGATATTAAAAATACTTTATAAATAGAACCAGTTGACTAGGTTGAATGGGGGGAGATTGGAATGCCGTAATATCATTCTGGTCTTATTTATAAGTTTCTTTTAACTAAATCACACATATCATTAGGAGGTATCTAACTCAATGATTATGGGGTAAATTTTCAACTTTGTCCTCATTTATGAATAAACACTTTTCAACTCTTTATCTTCTCTCTATTTTCATTAGTACAATTAAGATAAGTAAAATTGTCACAATCTTATTTACTACCCTGAAACTGAACTTATAAATATAACCAATTTTTTTTAGGGTTAAGTAGTAAATCCACATTTGAAGTGCACGCCAAGAAACAATTTTGCCCGAGATTTTTTTTTTTTTTTTTTCTTAGTGGAGCCCTGGAAGTGTAAAAACGTAACAATCTTATCATTTTTCGTTAAAAAGCTAATGGTCAATGTCACTTTTTTAACAGTTAATGTTAGTTTTTAATATAAAAGGGCAAAATTGTTACGTTTTTAGACTTTCGGAACAATTGCTTTAGGTGTGTATTTTGAAGCATTTACTACTTAACTCTTTTTTTATTAAGAAAAACTTATAAATAGAACGTGATATAGTTATTGGCGTAATTGGAGACAAATGCTTGATCAATCGGCCTCGTGTATATAGTATTGTAATAATATAAGAGAGGATTAGATAAAAAATTAAATGATGGAATATTAAAATGATGAACGATCATTGAAAAGAGACCGGGCTAGTAGGGTTGATGTTAGTAGAAGTAATAATGACCTACTCACGTAAAGTAATAAATATAATTAAGATTAGTACGTGACGACGAGCATGCATAAAACAATTAAGGGTGGTTATGAGCAATAAGGCAGAGCCAATGGAAAAGAATCACCCCCTAAAGTCAAAGGTATATATATAAAACAATTAAGGATCATATCATTAGAAATCTATTATATGTTGTGCATAGGTGGTTGTTTTTGTTTGGTTGGTGGTGCAATCCGTAACTGGGTCTATGGATGTGGGTAGGGAACACTAGCTTGCCAATTCTTGAAGTTTTTGTGGCACTTACTTTAAGGCGTGGAGGTGAAAATGAGTGCAGAACTTAAAGCCCTGTTTCTCTCTATATGTAGTAGAGGGGAGGTGGAAAGAAACGTGGAAATTAAAATGAGAGGATGGGATTCACTTTCTAGTTGGATCACCGGTGGAAGCTATTTTTTCTTACGTGATTTATGATATACAAAATAAGTGCGTGAGATAAGTTTTATCTCGACTTATGTAAACGTACTTCTTAAACATCACCTTAAATAAACGGCAAATATAGAATTTGGTGAAGGAATTATGAGGGGTGGCATATTGTTATTAATATTATAAGCATAATATTCCCTTAATTGCCTAGATTCCCATGTGTAATTAAAAGCCTTGTGTTGAAAGGTTGGTTGGTTAATTGGGCAGTTTATAATTGCTATGTCCTAACGTGTTTGTTTGTAATATGCGAGGTAACAAAATAGAAAAGAGAGTGGGGGAGGGGAATTTGAAGGAGAGAGAGGGAGGAGTAAAGTGAGGAAATTGGAAGGAGGAGAGAGGAAGGAGCTTTTGCTTTAAGGGCATAAAAAGACAAAGGGATCATGGACCAGGTGGCGATCCCGAGAGAGGAGCTTCTAATTCTAATTTTAATGCCCACTTACTCTCTATCACTTTCCCTTTATCCTCACAAGTACACATCCCCAAGTTTTGATGCTCACTCACTCTCACTCCTTTTGTATTCTTCCTCACCCTTCCCGCGTTCCATGCTCCATTTTTGTTCTCCTTTCTTATTCACTTCAAGTGGTCATCCATTTTTGTTCTTATTATGTTTGTGATCCTAAAAGTGCTGATTCATGTAAATTAAGACGAAACTCATCTCACATATTTACCTCATATATTATAAATTACAATTGAAAAATTATTTTAGAATACTCAAATCATTATTTTAAATAAACACAAAATAACTCAGCTATACATTTACTCATGTTCTAAATATAATATCTTGGTCCATTTTTGCCTAGAAGCTTAAAAAATCCCCCCTAGAGGCAGAGCTTTTTAAGGACTAGGGGCTATGGCTCAAAAAAAAATTGTCCTAAATATTTAATAAAAAATGAATTTTTAAATACAAAATTTATACATTTGGCCTAAAAATTTATCCATAATTTTTTTCTTAATTAGTTAATGAATATACATTTCGCTTCCCAAACATCTATCCCAAAATCCCCCCCCCCCCCCAAAAAAAGTAACTTCACTAGTTAACATGATAGCAGGTTTTTTTACGGGGGTAGTTACAATACCCACAATTTTTAAAAAAGTGTATTGAGGAAAACAACATGCACTTATTAAGGGTATGTTTGGTTTGAGGGAATGGGAGGGGATGGGAGGGAAAAAAATGTGATGGAGAGAAAAAGTTTGTGGGCCCCAAGACACTAAATTTTGGTCCTATTTTCTCCTCCCCTCATTTTTTCTCTCCTCTTCTCTCCCCTTCCCTTCCCTCAAACCAAACTTATCCTATAGGTCGAGGAGAATGTGCAATGTTTGCAAAAGCTGTTGAAACCCATTGGTCGCCTGGTTGAGATAATAGTATAATTTAAAATAGTTAAAGATTTAGTAGTTCAAATATGGTAAATATGGTAATCAAATCAATTATAATTAAAATAGTATAATTTATTTAAAAATTGATATATGAGACTAAAAAGAATAATATTTTAATTAAAAAGCTTAAATTCATGAGTGAATAAGATATTCATGAATAGACTACGCACAATCCAAAAAATCAGTTATTAAAGTACAAATCTGATAAGACTGTCATTCTTTAACTTAAAATAACGTGGTTTCAAACTCGATAAGAGGAGAAAAAAATATAAAATTCAACTCGGTCCATGCACATCCAAAACTCTTAAACCGATTACCCATAAGACTGGTTCAGCAGTTCACCTGTGTTGATGGACCAATCAAAGCTGGGTTTTTCAACACCAGGAATATCTCACATCATTCATAGCTCACCGTGCATGGACTAAGAAGGTGATCATTACTATTGCCCAGAAAAAGAACGAGCGAGGTGGGTGGTTAATGGGCCGTGACCCAACGTGACGAAATTTGGGCCTCAGTTGGGCCACAGCCTCATAATCACCCACTCTCTCCGCCAATGTGGGCAGCAGGATTGATCAACTGGCTTCCAATGTCCAACCCACAAAGATGTTCCTCTAAAGCTATACTTTTTTTTTTTTTTTTTTTTTTGTCCTTTTTGGCTCAAAAGAGAGATACTTGTATTACCATAACAGGGACCGAAAAACAGACACAAGAAATAGAGCATCAGAAACAGTTAAGCAGCAGAATACAACCGCCAAAAAAGGAACAGAACGAAAGCAGAAAAAACATAATACATGAAGGCAGGGAAATAAGTTCGACAAAGGATTACAAAACAAATCAACCTCCATCCCCAGCAAGACAAGAAGTAGAGGTGTTGTCCACGGGCCTCTTGAACGCCTAAGGTTAGAAAAGACAATAAAGGAAATGTTGATTGTAAAACCCAGATGATAGAATACACCCCCTTCTATGCATTTGTTGTAAGAAAACCAGCAATATGATTGCCCCTTCTAAGGATAAAAGATACAAAGAACCCAACATTGTCAGACAAAAGACGAATAATATCATGCAAAATACTTCTACACTTCCAATGAAATAAATCAGGAGATCTAGCATCACCACATGAAAGTAGAGGAAGGCAGTCGGTTTCAAACACAGATTTGTCATGTCCTAGGTCCACGGCTAACATCAAACCTCTTTTAAGAGCCAAAGCCTCAATCATAAAAGTAGAAATAGATTTAACCTATCCTCAAAACCCCATTTAAAATGACCTAGGGAATTCCAACACACCATGCCAATTGTAGCCATCTCATTTTCTGACTTGTAAGCTCCATCGATATTAATTTTCACTCTCCCTTGTTCCGGGGGGTGCCAAGAAACCAGATACATAATTAAACAAGATACATACATACCCCCAATATAGTATTCATATTTGGAAGATACATATATATGTTCTCTTTTCACTTATAGATACACTAAATTTTTTATTCTTGTTTATCGCTTTCTAATATTATTATACGCAATAATAACAATCACAATTAATTGCAAAAGGTGGAGATCCAGATTTTTCATAAACATACACCATTTTTTTTATGTTTTCTATCGGGAGTTTGAACCTCAGGCTATGTTTGGTTTGAGACGAGTGAGAGAAGAGAGAATTTTTTCTCTCTCATCTTTACCAAATAATTTATGGAAAATTTTCAATACTCCAAAAATATATTTTCGACAAAAAGAAATATTCTTTTCATTAATGATAATTTAGTCAATATCTTTCTTAAAGTCTGTTCCTCTCTCTTCCCTCCCTTCAAACCAAACCCACCATAAATATCCAACAGACACTCATTTTCTTCAATGTGTGAGTTTTGACCTAACATACGCACTAATATATTGTTTCGGTAATCAACTACGAACTTCTTTGAGCCAAAAAAAAGGGGGGTAATCAACGGCTCCGCTAGCTCGCTTACCCACAAATAGATCACACTTTCATGACGTAGAGCTACCTGGCAGTGTATTGACATGTTTGGATTAGTGTTGAAAAAGCATGTTCATGGAAAAAATTAAGATAATTTTTTTTCACATACTTATCTTTGTAGACTGTAGTAAATCAAGTTAAAAAAATAATTTCTACTGTTAATCCAAATATACACTAAATGTGATGCGTATATTTAATACATGCGGGTTGATTGCTTTATGAAATCATACAGCCACGCTTCTCATCGAATCCAATAAACAGAATAAATAAATAGTCACATGGATGGGCCTATTAATAATGGAGTGACAGTAATTCAGGACTTAAGTTCTGATTTAGCAAACAAAATTAGGTTTTTTCTTCTTCTGTCAACCGTTATCTGACACAAGTCAATAAATCATCTTCTTTCTTTTGATAATAAGCCCTGTGACTCCGATGGATCCAATGCCTGTATTTTTAATAAATCGGAGCTTCTTTATTTACTAATACTATATTTGAGAGTTTTATTTTGGAGGAAAAGAAAAGGGAAGGGAGAGATTTAGTAGTTCATTCCCTTATTTGCGAGTTTTAAAAATAAAAGGGGAGGGAATCAGAGATTTTTACAAATCCCTCAAAACCCTCTTTCTTCTGAAAAATAAAGTTCGGGGTTTTAAGAGGGAAAATAGGTTAATTATTTCTTTACCCTTGCTCACTATCACCACCACCACCACCGCCGCCGCCACTACTACCGCCGCCGCCAACACCACCGCCCCCCTGTCGCCACCGCCGCCACCACGCCGCCGTCGCTACAAATAATTTTTTGGAGATAAAAATTACATTAATAATTTTTTTAGAAAATTCAAATTTAAATTTATTTGTAAAGTATAATAATTATATTAATTATTAAAGAAAATGACAAAATGGTAAAAATAACTCATTAGTCATCCATCTTCCTCCCTTACTATTTTTTAACTCCTAAATAAGGGGAGGAAATATTATCCATTTCCCTCCCCTCCATGTTCCTTGCATTCCCTTCCTTCCCCTCTCTTCCAAACTCCCAAACGAAGCCTCAATAACAGCGAAAATTCTAATACAGAACTTGGAGCACAAATCAAACTTTAGGCCATCATAAGTCAATACTCCTTCCAATTCTAAATACTTCCTCTAGTTCTAATTATAAGACAACATTTGAGAGTTGGTTTTGGTCCTAATTATAGGACAACATTCTAATTTTTGTCAATTTCTTCCCAAAATACCCCTATTTTATTCTCTCTAATATATTTGATTTTTGGTGATTACACATATGTGTGTGTATCTATATACAAAATATACACATATATATACACAAATACATATGTGTAAATACACACACACATATTTGTGAGTGTGTGTATGTATATCTATATAAATATATGTGTGTGTGTGTGTATATATGTATATTTGTGTGTGTGCGCCTGTCAATATATATGTGTATAGATATATATATATATATATATATGTATACATATATAAACACACACATATATATGTGTGTGTGTGTGTGTTTATATGTATATTGATGTGTTTGTGTGCGTTCATCTACATGTTTGCAAATATATGTATGTATATGTGTGTGTGTACATATATACACACATATACGTGTATATAGCAAGATCATTATTTCAATTAAAAAACGTGTAAAAAAGAAAATTCTAAGTTGGAGAGACATGTGATAGAGGTTGTAATTCACTTTTTTTTTAATGTCTTTTTAAATTTATATAAGGATATTTTAGGAAAATGAGTACAATTAACTAATTTAACTTCTCTCCTCAATTTCTCCAAAATCGGTTAAGTATGTCCTATAATTAGGAACGGAGGGAATATAAGATATAGTTGACATTTAAAAAATATATTAAGAAAGTTAAATAAATTTGCTAATCCTATCATATATTGTGTATATTTAAATTATATACTCCATCCGGTCCTAATTAGAGGACAACATTTTTAATTTTTGTCAATTCCTTTCTAAAATACACTTATTGATACTTTCTCAATAATAATTAAATACAATAATTTAATAATGCACTTATATATTCTATAAAATAAGTAATATTTCAACTCATTAATATCATGTAGGCCTCAATTTTTTTTAATAAAATAATAGATAGCTCTATGCGTGTGTATATTATATATGTGCGTGTTTCATCAAAGACCTTTAATTATGAGAAAGGAGGAAGAAGTAAAATGCGCTTACATATTAAAAGGAAGCAAAGCTCATAAAGTTGTTCTACTGACGTGCGGGGGGCTACCAATTTAGAAACTTTTCGTTGATGTCATTTAAAATCCTAAGCAAGAGTTTTTATAGGAAAAATAATAAAATTAACTAATTTAATTTCTCTCATTAATCTCTCAAAATTCTAGTAATTATGTCTATATTTAGGACCGAAAAGAGTATCATTTTATTAACCAAACTAATTATTTTAGAGAAAATAAAAATAAAAATAGCCTAAAGTAAGTTAATAAGCTTCATTAATTTCTCCAAAACAGTTAACTTTATCTTATACTCCTTCCGGTCCTAAATATAAGACATAGTTAATTTTTTTTGGAGAGATTAAGGAAGTCACATAAATTATTTAATCATATTGTATGTTATGTATCCTTAAATTATACTCCATTTGGTCTTAATTATAGGACAACATTTGGGAGTTAGTTTTAGTCCTAATTATAGGATACATTTGAATTTTTATTAATTTCTTTCTAAAAATGCATCTATTTTTACTTTCTCAATAATAATCAAACATAATAGTAATTTAATAATGCACCTATGTATTCTATAAAGTTAGTAATGCTTGCGACTCATTAATATCATATAATCTTAATTCTACATTTTTTTGTAATAAAATAATTTTGAGCAATTTTTTTTATATTTTTCCTATATCACCCCTATTAATACTTCTTCTACAATAATTAATTTAATAACACGCTTATTTTATATCAAGTGAAAAATTCTATTTTTTTTTTTTTACTCAAATTCTCTGTTAAATGGTAAAAAATAATTTTAACAGTAGTGGTTCTAAATGAGGTATGTCGGCCGCCCGTCCTGGGGGGCCTAGTGGGGCTGGTGGTAAAGTATTATCCATACTGTGCGTGGATAAGAATGTAGAATCGATGGGTGCATTCAAAAAAATGTTGTAATTGGTCGATGTTATGAAAAGAAGAAATTGGGCAAAAGCTGTGTATTAATTATATTGTTGGCAAGGCGGGAAATGAGCATGAGGTTGGGGTACAGCACTAACATGTTGACGTGCGGGATGATGGTTATTTTAAGAAATTGTGTAAAATTAACTAATTCAACTCTTATCTTTAATCTTATTAAAATTAATTAAAATTATGACCGAATATTATATAAGTTTCTTAATTAAATTAATTAATTTTGAGAAAAAAATATTTTAAATAATTTAATTAGCCTCTGGGACGAATTTAGGGAGTAATAAATCAGAGCCTGACTTTCTTGGGATGCGAAACCACCGTCTTCAACCGGCTTTCCCCGGTCGATTTTGCATTCAAGCATTATATAATATCCAAGCAATAAAAAAAAGGGAGGAAAAGTGAAGCCTATGAATTTCAAACCCACCTTCAACCATTTCACTTGACATTTTCGCAGCTACATCAGCTACTGGATGGTGCATAGTTTCGACCTTTCCTGGATTGCTTTCCTGCCCACGATACTCGGGTAGTACATGCTGGAAAGTTTGAGATTCCAGAATTCTCTGCTTTCATTTTCATTTCCCATAGCAAGTTAATTCAGTGTCTGGTTAGTACAGTTCACAGTTCACACGCGAGTGCGTTTTTTTTCTTAAAGTATTTATGCTTGACCCCCTAGTTTATTTCTAAGAATGCTTCATTCTTATCAATAGATCGTCATGGATGGCTATAATAGGAATCAAGTTCCAAAACCAGCAGAAGCAAGCATGACGGAGAAGAAAACAGCTAATGCAGGCGAAGTGGTGGTGGCGATCTCTTTGCTAGACTCCAAAATGTCTGAATACAATGACGTCATTAATACTTTGTATGCTGCATCGAAGTCTCCTGTTTCAAACGTTGCTTCCCCTGATGTACGTAACAGTCCCAGCCCAAGGAAGCCACCCAAGCACCCTCTCGGCAACGAAAACCCTGTTCAAAGAAAGTCGCCGATGAGGTCAGTGTATTCCAAACCCAAATCAAGATTTGGTGAACAAGCTTATTCTGTTGATGCCGCCTTGTTTGAGGGTAACAATGGTTTCACATTGCCAGAGCAAATGGCTGTCAATTCACCATGTAGAAACTCCTCCAATAAGGGTTCGCCAAATAACAAATCTAGGAAACTTAATAGAACAGCGTCCATGACTTCTTCCATCGCTCCCAAGACACCATTCATGGCATCTCCAGGGCCTGCTGGAGAGGATGAGGATGAAATCTTGTATAGGAGAGTTGAAATGAGTAAAGGGAGGCGCGAGACAGTAACCACTAAGGTTTTGATCGAGTGGTTTGTATTTGTATGCATTATGGGGTGCCTAGAGGCTAGCCTGACTGTTAATAAACTGAAGAACACTATCATTTGGGGCTTGGAGTGTTGGAGATGGTGTGTGCTTGTGTTGGTGATCTTTTGTGGCATGTTAGTCTCAAACTGGATAATGCACATAATTGTGTTCTTGATTGAACTGAATTTTTTGCTGAGGAAAAAAGTGCTATATTTTGTACATAGACTGAAGAAGAGTGTTCAGGTCTTCATTTGGCTGGGTTTGATTCTTCTCACGTGGGTTCTGTTAATCAATCAAAAGGTCCAGCGATCTGAACTCACCACAAAAGTTTTGAATGGCGTAACACAGACTCTTATTTCTCTTCTCATTGGAGTGTTCTTGTGGTTCCTTAAGACATTGTCTCTAAAGATATTAGCATCAAAATTTCATGTAAGATCCTTCTTGGATAGAATTCAAGAATCAATCTTTCATCAGTACGTTCTGCAGGCACTGTCAGGGCCTCCACTTATAGAGGAGGCAGAGAAGATAGGGAGATCACCTAGTATTGGTCAATTTAGTTTTAGGAGTACAAAAGGTAAAGGAGGCGTGAAGAAAGAGGTCATTGATGTGGCAAAGCTTCACAAGATGAAACAGGAGAAGGTTTCAGCTAAGACCATGAAGATTTTGGTTGGTGCTGTGAAAAATTCAAGGTTGTCCACTATCTCTAATGCACTGGATGAAACTTTTGAACAAACTGATAAAGAGATTACGAATGAGATGGAAGCAACTGCCGCTGCCTATATCATTTTCAGAAATGTTGCAACTCCTGGTTCCTTGTAAGAATACTACCATTCTTGAAACAAGATCAGCTATCTTTTACATTGCCTCACCCTTATAAAGTACTTTAATTATGAATAGGTACATTCAGGAGGATGACCTTCGGAGGTTTATGATTGATGAAGAAGTGAATCTGGTGTTTTCCTTGTTTGATGGAGCGGAAACTGGACGAATTAATAGAAAGGCCTTAACAAGCTGGGTGGTAAGTTTTTTTTTTTAAAAAAAAAAAAAAAAATTACAAGCAATGGACCTACAATATTTATTGAATTAGTTTATGATGAATTGAGATCCTGTTTTCTTAGGAAAATTTTCATTCATTAATGTTTGTACATGTCATGTTCTTTAGTTGAAGGTTTATCAGGAGCGCAAAGCATTAGCGCATGCCTTGGGTGACACCAAAACAGCAGTGAACCAGCTAAGTAAGCTTGTGACAGGGATTCTGGTGGTTGTGACCACAATAGTGTGGCTTCTGCTGATGGAGATTGCCAGTACAAAATTACTTTTGTTCTTCTCATCACAGCTAGTACTCGTTACTTTCATGTTTGGAAACACATGTAAGAACATATTTGAAGCTATCATTTTTGTGTTTGTGATGCATCCCTTTGATGTCGGTGATCGATGCGTTGTTGATGGTGTTCAGGTAATTTACACCAAGAAATTTTTTCTTATTCTTTATCTTGAGAAGTTCATATACTAATAGATTGATAATCTGGTAGCAGTAGATTCTTGGTTGAAGAAATGAATATATTGATTACGCCTGATCTTCTTGAAGCTTAATAATGAGAAGGTGTATTATCCAAACTCAATTCTAGCGACAAAACCCATAAGCAATTATTACAGAAGTCCAGATATGGGAGACACTGTTGAGTTCTGTATTGACTTCATGACACCATTGGAGAAACTTGGGGCTCTGAAAGAAAAAGTAAAGAGGTAAAGCCCATTATAACTTAATCTTTGCAACTTCTTTTAGTATCCTCTGACTTTATTTCTGCATCTGTTTGAAACACATGGCGGTGTTAAAATCAGGTACTTGGAGAGAAATCCACAACATTGGCATCCTAATCACAATGTTGTGCTAAAGGAGATTGAAAATGTGAACAAGCTAAAGATGGCTCTCAATGTAACCCACACAATGAACTTTCAAGAGTGGGGAGCGAAGAACAAGCGAAGAAGTGAACTGATGACGGAGATAAAGAAAATATTTGAAGAGCTCAATATCAGATACAATCTTCTTCCCCAAGAGGTTCATCTCAGCAATATTACTGGATCTGATGATACAACCAGTGGCGGAAGCTAGTAATGGAGGCCCAGTTGGCCCCAACTGATCTTATAAAATTTGTTAAGAAATATATGTATTTATTATATAATATTTTATTTGGCCACAAATTTGGCCCCAGCTAATTTTTAATCTTCTTTGTAAGGATAATGTTTGTTTCATTACTCATTGGACTAAGAGGAAAGTAAAATTCTTGTTTGAGATACCAAAAAGGTTGGTATCATCTTATATATTATTTTAATTTATAATTATCGGTTATTATTTATTTGTATTTTTAAGGTTATTTGATACTATTTAGTAAATACTCCTTCTGGTCTTCATTTAAGGAACCAATTAACAATTTTTACAAGTCAATAAAAACCGTTAAAGTCATTAAATTTGTTCTAAAATTTAAAGAATTTTCAATATTATCTCTATTAATTACACTAAACTCTAATATCATATTAATTATATTACTCTTTTTTTGCTAAAAAAAGAGTGTTAATTAATTTTTATTAATTATTACTTGTCACTCGCTACCTTTTTAATTATGGGTATACATGAAAAAAATATTTAATGCTATTTGGAAACAAACAAGTGTCTTATAAAAAGAACCAACTATATTTGTTAGTTGGTGTCTTATAATAAAAACTAAGGGAGTAGTTTAATATGTTTATCTTTTGGCCCGAGCTTTTTTTTTTTTTTGATTCCGCCACTGGATACAACTCTACTCGCAAGATGATTTCATATCATTTGTCTGATCACTCAATTTTGTGACCATTTAGGTAGTGGCAGATCTTCTCAAGGGCCACGGGGCAAGGAAAAAAAAGTTCTAAATATTTAATATAAAATGGATTTTTTTTTTTATATAAAATTTATACATTTTGCCTAAAAATTTATACATTTGTTCTAAAAATTTATACGTTTGGCCCCCCAAATTTTTTTTTTCCTTAATTATTATACAATTGGCCCCTCCAAACATTTATCCCAAGATCCGCCACTGCATTTAGGATAGTTGAATCTTGAGTGTGGTCACTTTTAGTCCTTATTTTTTTTAATAAATTTGTTATGTGAGAGAGGCATGAGTTTTGTCGACAAAAAAGAAAAGAAAAAAAGAAGAGAGACATGAGTTTGAGTTTTACCAAAAAAGAAAAAAACTAATTGGTAGATTATACTAACATCCCTTTTTTTTTTTTTAATAGTAGTTAAAGTGCTGTTAGGATGTGATTTATTAAATAATATAAGGTTTATAGAAGATGTAGAGTTATAAAATTAAGATAATGATTTTGAGATTTTGTAATGCTAAGTTTGAGGATATTAAGAGTTTGGTCCATAATATAAAATATAAATAAATAAAAAAAATACCTGAAAAGGAAAAAAAAAAAATAAAATAAAGTATATAATTGAAAAAAGGGGTAATTCTAAACCCCAAATTGTAAGATTTGGGCGTGACTTTTGGACCAGAGAGGAGAAGATTTTCTTAATTCACTTGGTCCATATTTAAAGTAAAATGCCTGGCCGAAAATTTTTGGGACCCAATTTTTTTTAACTTTGATTAATGATGGCTTTTAAAGTCACGCTATCACCTTTTCAATTTGTATACCCTGTGGCCTGTGCTTTGTCGTGCTGTTTATGATATGATTATATTATTCTATATGATGATATACACCCACTCACGTCTTTTCCGTTCATTTCTTTCTTCTTCTTCTTCGGCTTCTGTCGGCGAGCAGCTCCAAATCGTCCATTAGTGGTGATTTAGGAAAGTTGTCAGCTCTATTTCATCCTTAAAAATTCTTTCAACCTCAATACTTGTTTTTTGAGCTTTATAAAAATACAAATTTTATTGGGAGAAAAACAAGTTTGAAGATTAGAGCTTGGAGCAAGTGTGGATTTTCAATAAATAGGAACCATGGGGTGTTGGAGGTGAGTAAATACTTACATTTCATCAGTTTAAAATTTTTATATTACATTATTTGAGAGATTTAAAGTCAGGTTTGAATATTAGAGAAATGCTATAATTGAATATAATAGTTATACCGATTAAATTTCGTTTAATGGTTAGTTTATGTTTATTAAAGATAGAATTGATGTTTGATCGGTTTACAATGTTGTTAGTATTGTTGTCAAACTCACGAAGTTGATTCTCCAGTTTACGGTTTTTACACTTCTACTTTACAAAAACGAGTCGAGTCAGAACTCGTAAAATAGAACTGAACTAGTTGTAAACTCGGTTAAACTCACGAGTTTATACACTGAGTTTATCGTTTTTACGTTTCTAACTTACAAAATCGTGTTAACTTACTCTTAAACTCGTTAACTTTTTTGATTTGATCATCTTCGCTTTATATAGAAATTTATTTATTAAATATGATAAATGATGAATGTTGATGGATTTAATTTCAATTATTTGGATTTCAAATATATTTGAATCAAATTGTTGTCATTTTTATATTTTAATTATTTACTTATACACTAAGAATACCTATTTAATAATAAAAGTAAAACTTACGAGTTCACGCGATTGAGTTACGTCTTCATGTGATTTAGTTTACTTAAACTCGTGAGTTTGAGAACTTTGGTTGTTAGAGCTTGTAAAATGAAAATAGGTATTTGGGATGAAATCTAAGTTGGAGAAATTGGTTTTTTTTTTTTTTTTATCTAGTTGAGTAATTATGAGATAATTGATATTAGGATTTGGAAAATATATTTTTAATATTAGATTGGAGGTTGAGTCATTAAAGTGATATTTGGGTGTTAAAGGTAGGGTTTGAGACTTTAAGTCTGTATAATTAAATTTATTACTATTGTTTAGCGATTTTCATATGGTTATACAATCTTAATCGTCATTGTTTATTATTGTATTGAATTGTCTGTTAAATAAGGATAAAGTTGAAAAGTTATTAAATTTTAAGGTAGAATTAATATAATTTAAGATTTTTCTTAATTCGTCCTAAACATATTAAAAGTACTTTATAAATAGAAGTAGGTTTAAAGGGGAGGTTGGGACACCGTAATATTTTATATGGTTCTTATAATAAGGTATCAACTAACAATTTTCGTAAATCAATAAAAACAGTTAAAGTCATTAAATTTATCATAAAATTTAAGTATTTTTTAATATTATCCATACTAATTGTATTAAACTCTAATATCATATTAATTATTACTCTCACCCACTACCCTTATTAATTATGGATATACATCAAAAAAAATATTTAATGTTTTTTGGAAACAAGTAAATACCTTACAAACAAACAAAATACATTTATTTTTCATAATATATGAGAGGATTAGATTAAAAAAATTGAATGATGGGATATTAGTACTCCATCCGATCGTAATTATAACGACCTAGTTGATTTTTTTGGAAAAATTAAGAGGCTAATTAAATTACTTTAAAGTATTTTTATTTTTATTTTTTTCTTCAAACTAATTAATTTAATTAATAAATTAATATATAATCTAAAGAGTAGAGACACACAACATATGAAATGATTAAGTAACTTATTTAGTTTCTTCAAAAAAAAAAATCAACTTATAACTAGGATTAAATTTTAAAATGATGAATGATCATTGAGAAGATCCTGGGCCAGTAGGGTTGATGTTAGTATACGTAATAATTCCCTACTCAAGTAAAGTAATATATTAATAATTAAGATTAGTTGGTGACGATGGTCATGCATGAGAGTGGTGATGAAAAATAAGGCAGACCCAATCAAAAAGAATCTCCCCCATAGTCAAAGGTATAATAAAACAATTAAGGATCTTATCATTAGAAATCTATTATATGTTCTACTAATATATTTTTGATTGGTGGCTAGGATTCCTTGAGTTCTAATTATGAGATTGGGTTGATTTTTTTTTAGAAAGATTAAAAAAATTAATTAAATTATTTTAAAATATTTTTATTTTTTTAAACTAATTAGTTTGGCTAATTAACTAATATATAATTTAAAGATACATAAATATATGATATGATTAAATAACTTATTTAATTTTCTTAATCTCTTTAACTTATTTTTTAAAGATACATAAATATATGATATGATTAAATAACTTATTTAATTTTCTTAATCTCTTTAAAAAATATCAATATGACCTTATAATGCATCCGTAAGTCTATAGGGTGCGCGCGTGGGGGGGGGGGGACCTAGCCGGCCAATTGTTGAAGTTTTCGAGGCACTTACTTTAAGGGTTAGTTTGGATTCCCCTCCCCTCCACTCAATCCAAACTAACCCAAAGGCGTGGAGGTGAAAATGAGTGCGAAATTAAAGCTGTTTCTCTCTGTATATACGGAGTATATTTGGAGGAAAAAGAGAGAGGGGTGTGTTAAGACTAATGCTAATTAGTGTTTTCTGTATTAGTGCATTTAGTGCCTTCGATGTATTCGTTCGGTGTAGTCTGACAGCTGGCCCTAGATTCTCTCATACCACGCGTCTGCATTACATTCATCTGTAACAAACTTCTGTACGATTCTTTTGTATTCTTCTGTTATAAATAGAAACACAAGGCTAGAGGATTATTCACCTCGTCATTCATCATTTTCTCATTCTCTGATATTCTGCTCTTCTCCTAATTCTATCTTGGTATCAGAGCAAGAGTGCTTTCTACCCTTTCTCTCGTCATGTCTTCTCCTTCTCAGACTACTCAGACCACCGGTCAGTCCGCTAGTAAGGTTGCTTCCCCTGCTGCTCCAAAGACCTACTCTCTTTTCCAATCCTCCAGCCAAACCGCGTCTATCAAGTTGGATAGAACGAATTTCCTGGTTTGGGAGTCTGTTGTCCTCCCTCTCATTAAGGGAAATTGACTTCAAAGTCATATTTCCAGCATCGGCATTGTTCCTCCGATGACCATCTCTCCTCCTGGCTCGTCGGTCCCTGTTTCCAATCCTGAATTTGAGGAGTGGTTTGTTGTTGATCGGATGCTCGTTGGTTGGCTCCGCAACACAATGACTCAGGAGGTGGCAGCTCAACTTCTCCACTATTGTACTGCGTTTGAACTCTGGACTGGTGCTCAGGCACTCACCAGTGATTTTTCTCGGTCACGCGTTATGATCTATTAGTCTGATCTTCACAACACGCGCAAGAATGGTATGAAAATGGATGCCTATCTGGCCAAGATGAAGAACATCTCTGATCAGCTCGTTCTCACCGGTGCTCCCATTTCGACGACCGACCTCATTCTTCACACACTCAGCGGGTTGGACGCCGAGTACAATGCCATCGTCGTCAAACTCATTGATCAAGCCGGTCTGACTTGGGTTGATGCTCAGGCCTCTCTGCTTGCCTTCGACATTCGTCTCGAACAGCTCTCTCAGTTCTCCTCGCTGTCTATTCAACCGTCGGCCAACATTGTCACTCACCCTTCCTCTAGCTCGTCTAAGAACTCCCCTCAATCTCAACACTCCGCTTCCGCTCGTGGTTCTTGGCGAGGCTCTCGAGGCTCCCGTGGTTGTCGCGGCTACCATGGTGGTCGATCTGGCTTTCGCGGCGGCCATAGTGGTGGTCATCCTCACTGTAATTACTGTGATCGCTTTGGCCACTATTTCAAGACATGCTATCAACGTCAGGTGTCCAGTGGCCCTCCACAAACGTACTATGCTGATCCACACGTCGTCGCTGACCCAGAGTGGTATGTTGACAGCGGCGCTAGTCACCATGTGAGCCCCACCTCTACTCAACTCGACTCTGTCTCCTCTGCAGGTAACCCATTCTTATATACTTGCACCGGAGCTAAGACCCGAATCCACGGCACTGGTTCTCTCTCTCTTCCATGCTCTAAATCTTCACTTAAGCTTCGAAATATTCTGGTTGTTCCCTCAGCAACCAAGAAATTGATTAGTGTACACAAGCTCGTCCACGATAATCCTGTTGATGTCACTTTTTCTAATCATGGTTGCGTTGTGAAGGAAAGGGAGACAGGGCAACTACTGATGCAGGGGGCTCCCAGGCAGGGTCTCTATCCCGTGAGTAAAGCTTCTTCACCCGTTCAAGTTCACATGACAGCTGCTGTTTCTCCTAAGGCCGATGCTCTGTTTTTCCAATGGCACCAGAAGTTAGGCCATCCTAGTAATAAAATCCTCAAGCAAATTCTACAGACTTGTAATATGAACGTTAGAGATAATGAGCATTTTGTTTGTTCTTCTTGTCAATATGGCAAATCAAAGAAATTACCATTTTCTCTTTCTCAGTCTCGTGCCTCTGCTCTGCTTGCTCTTATTCACACTGATTTATGGGGTCCTTCCCCGGTACAATCAATTCATGGTCACAAATTTTACATTCATTTTGTTGACGATTATAGCCGATATACATGGTTATACCCTTTAAAACACAAGGGTGAAGCGGTGACTGCCTTTACTCATTTTCGTCATTACGTTG
Organism: Acacia acuminata; assembly: GCA_019022655.1. Classification (NCBI taxonomy): domain Eukaryota; kingdom Viridiplantae; phylum Streptophyta; class Magnoliopsida; order Fabales; family Fabaceae; genus Acacia; species Acacia acuminata. The sequence continues at coordinate 2,313,115 of JAFJYI010000015.1, forward strand.
AAAAACAATTCAACACATCCATTAAGTCTATCCAATGCGACAATGGCACTGAATTTAAACCAATTGCTTCCATTGCTAACGATATTGGAATTATCATGCGTTTTACTTGTCCCTACACTTCATCTCAGAATGGTCGAGCTGAACGCAAACACCGGCACATTGTTGAGACTGGTTTGCATTGTTGGCTCAGGCTCATCTTCCATTAAGCTACTGGGCTGAGGCATTTCAGATGTCTGTGTATCTTATCAATCGGCTGCCCACAGCCACATTGGTAATATCTCACCTCTCCTCTGCCTCTACAACGTTTCTCCTGATTACTTACAGCTCAAAACGTTTAGGTGTGCCTTTTATCCTTATCTTCGGCCCTACAACACTCATAAGCTCCAATATCACAGCCAACTGTGTTTCTTCCTTGGTCCAGCCTCTCAATCCAAAGGCTATAAGTGCTTAAGTTCCTCCGGCCGCATTTATGTTTCCAGACATGTAGTCTTTGATGAATCTGTCTTTCCTTGTGTAACAGGTTTTATTGATCAACGCTCTTCAGCGGATAATGCAGAGCTCACGTCTGTTCCTCTTGTTATTGCTCCATCATTGACTTCGGTGCTATTGCCCAGCGCCTCTTCACCTCAGGAATTGTCACCTGCTGATTCGATTTTGGGGTCACCCACTACTTCCTCTGGCCCATCTCCTTATACCTCTGTTTCTGAAGGCCCTACTGTTACAATCTCGGCCCAACCTATGGCCCAAGCTGAGGAGTTGCATGATTCTTCTCCTGTACCTTCAGATCGACCCCTTCCTATCATCATTCGATGGTTACTAGGGCAAAGGCTGGAATCACAAAGCCTCGCTATCCTTTTGTTGGATTGCTTGAATCGGAATCACCCTCCTCCCTCTCTCAGGCAAGTCCACCGAAAACTGTCACTGATGCCATTTCTTCTCCTCATTGGCATCAAGCCATGCGTGTCGAATATGATGCCCTAGTCCGAAATGGCACCTGGGTCTTAGTACCATTTGATCGTACTTAGAAGGTGGTTGACAGTCGCTGGGTCTTCAAGACCAAGTTCCGTACCGATGGGTCAATTCTCAAGCATAAGGCGCGTTTGGTTGCGAAGGGCTTTCAATAGACTGCCAGTGCTGACTACTTCGAGACCTTCAGCCCTGTTGTCAAGCCAACCACTATACGGGTACTGCTAACTCTTGCTGTAACTTTTCACTGGGATATTAGGCAATTGGATGTAAACAATGCCTTTCTTAATGGTTATCTTCAAGAACATGTCTATATGCGTCAACCCGATGGTTTTAGGGATCCTAAGAAACCTACTCATGTATGCAAATTAATCAAGGCAATCTATGGCCTTAAGCAAGCACCACGTGCTTGGTTTGATCGGTTACGGCACACACTGTCTAAGTGGGGATTTCAAAATTCCAAGAGTGATACCTCTCTGTTTTTCTTGAGGACTCAATCCCTGGTCATTTTTATCTTAGTGTATGTTGATGACATATTAATCACTGGCAATAATCCCACATTTATTAAAAATTTCATAGTCCAGCTAAACAATATTTTCTCTCTCAAGGATATGGGATCCCTATATTACTTCCTTGGCCTCGAAATTCATCGAGATGGGTCTGGACTATATTTAAACCAAGGGAAATATATTTTGGATTTACTCAAAAAGTTCAACATGTTTGACTGTGCTCCAGTTCCTACTCCCATGGTGACTGGTCGTACCTTCTCTGCTTCCGATGGTGAACTTATGTCTGATCCTTCTCTGTATCGCCAAGCAATTGGATCTCTGCAGTATGTCACAACAACCAGACCTGATATTGCCTACTCGGTTAATAAGCTCAGTCAGTTTTTATCTCGCCCCACTGATGTTCATTTTCAAGGTGTTAAGAGGATCTTTCGTTATCTTAAAGCTACTTATCACTACGCTTTACATCTTAAGCCCTTTAATTCTCTTCAGTTACTAGCTTTCACAGATGCTGATTGGGCTACTGATGTAGATGATCGTAAGTCAGTTGGAGGCTTCTGTGTTTATCTGGGAGGTACCTTAGTTTCCTGGTCCTCCAGAAAACAAAGGGTTGTTTCAAGAGCGAGCTCAGAATCTGAATATCGAGCACTTGCAGATGGTGCTACTGAGCTTAAGTGGGTACGTACTCTCCTTTCTGAACTCGGGTTGTTTTTAAAGATGCCATCTGTTATATGGTGTGATAACTTGAGTGCTCAAGCTCTTGCTTCCAACCCGGTCCATCACGCACGTAGCAAACATATTGACATTGATGTGCATTTTGTTCGTGATCAAATGTTAGCAGGTGATGTCACAGTTGGTCATGTTCCCTCTCATCTTCAAGTGGTTGATTGTCTCACCAAGGCCTTAACTCACACTCAGTTCTCTTTTCTAAGATCCAAACTCGGTCTGATTCCCACACCCTCTCGTTTGAGGGGACATGTTAAGACTAATGCTAATTAGTGTTTTCTGTATTAGTGCATTTAGTGCCTTCGATGTATTCGTTCGGTGTAGTCTGACAGCTGGCCCTAGATTCTCTCATACCACGCGTACGCATTACATTCATACGCAACAAACTTCCGTACGATTCTTTTGTATTCTTCGCTATAAATAGAAACGCAAGGCTAGAGGATTATTCACCTCGCCATTCACCATTTTCTCATTCTCTGATATTCTGCTGTTCTCCTAATTCTATCTGGGTGGAAAGAAACGTGGAAATTAAAATGAGAGGATGGGATTAAATTTGTAGGGAGGGATGAGGGAATGAAACTGCAAATATAGAATTTTATGAATGAATTACGAGGGGTGGCATATATTGTTATTAATATTATTCCCTAACTAGCCATTGGTCAATCGGTTGAGATAATAGTTGAAGAGTCATAGTTCAAATATGGTCGAATCAACTCAGTTATAATCAAAATAATATTATTTATTTAAAATATTAAGAAATTGATATATGAGACTGAAAAGATTAATATTTTAATTAAAAAGCTTAAATTCATGAGTGGATAGGATATTCATGTATAGACTACGCATAATCCAAAAAATTGAAGATCAAGTAGATTTTTTTTTTTTTTTTTATACAAAAATTTTAAGAAAGGGGTTGGGTTCATCCACGATCTAAAGGTAGGGCGAAATCTCTTTTCCTCCTAGGTCATACCAATGTTGGGCAAGGCGAGCCATCTATTACCCTCAAGCGTTTACCTAGGAGTTAGGATGTCTCTTCCAGCGCCTTGAGCCCTTGACCAACTCCAGCATCGGACCCCTTCTTTAACTTAAGATAACATGGTTTCAAACTCGATAAGAGGAGAAAAAAATATAAAATTTAACTCGGTCCATCCACATCCAAAACTCTTAAACTTGTTTTTAAAAAAATAAAAAATAAAAAACTGATTACGCATAAGACTGGTCACCTGTTTTGATGGGCGAATCAAAGCTGGGTTTTTCAACACCAGGAATATCTCATATGATTTTTTTTGGTATCCCACCTAATTCATTGAAACCTTCGGTTCCGACTAATTTAGATTTCCCCCTACATCGAAGGTTCCGACTAATTCAGATTTCCCTCTATGTCGGGCCCACGGTCGTGGGAGAAGAGCTCCCAACACCATTTTCACCATTTTCATGCCTCGAATTGAGGATATAGTGGTAGGAAAGCAAATCCCTTACTATCTTTTTTTTTTTTTTTTGGTTGTCCACCCGGTTCACCAGAATTTTGCCCCGACTAATCCGGATTCGACCCGCATCGTGCACCTAGCTATGGTGGGAGAGTCTCCTAGCGGGGGTTTTTTACATTCACAAGGCTTGAACACGAAACCTTACTTAAGCGACACAAGCCACTTACCACTTGTGCCAACCCCCCGTTGGTTAAATCCCTTACTATCTGTATCTGTTCCCAATGATTGTTGGTAATATCTCACATGATTCATAGACCGTGCATGGACTAAGAAAGAGATCATTACTGTTGCCCAGAAAAAGAATGAGCGATGTGGGTAGTTAATGGGCCGTGACCCAACTTGACGATATTTGGGCCTATATTGGGCCATAGCCTCATAATCCCCCACTCTCTCCGCCGATGTGAGCAGCAAGATTGATTAACTGGCTTCCAACTTCCAACCCACAAACCAACATCTATTGGGATATGTGGGGTATAGACGGGTGGTTCTTGAGTCGGAGTCACGGGCCTGGTGAATTATTTGTTAGATTGTAATTACCAGGATTCTAGTTTGCTGATGGACTGTATTAAAGAATTGCTTAGTCGTGGTGACTGGAGTGTTTCTGTTCAACATATCCCACATGATTGTAACAGAGTAGTGGACGCTTTAGGAAAAATTGGATTATCCAATTCTAGTATTTTGAGAGATTGCCCTTTGTATTTGAGGGCCTAGATTCATCAAGAATGTTTGAGAATTATTTCCCTAATTTTATTATTTTCTAAATAATGTATCTGGCTTTTTAGCCATCTTTATTATCAAAAAAAAAAAAAAAATTTCTATTAGGATAGGTGGAAATAGACTTGTTCTCCTTTAGTCAAGTCCTTGATTCAAGGTGAGGAAATGGAAAAAGTGGTATTGGGAGCTCTTTTCTTATGTCCGTGAGCTCAACACGAGACCAAATCTAAACTAATAGGAGCCGATGAACAGGGTGGGGGGAAAAAAAAAAAACTTCCAGCCCACAAAAAAAAGCTTCATCTTTATCCCCACGTTCCCACTGCCCACTGCGACGCATCGGTGCAGTGATGGGATCTATAATTAATGCCTCTGAACCAATTATTATCCATCACACTCGTCCCTCTAATATATTCCTCTAAAACTATACTCTCCTTTTAATTCATATTTGGATTGTATATATATTCTCTTTTCACTTCTATGCACACACAGATTTTTATTCTTGTTTATCGCTTTCTAATTGTATTATATGCAACAATAACAATCAGTAATAATTTATTGCAAAAGCTGGAGATCCAGATTTTTAATAAACATGCAGCATTTTTTTTAATGTCCAACAGATACACATTTTCTTCAAGGTGTGAGTTGTGACCCAACATATGCATTAATATATTGTCCCGGTAATCAACTGCTCCACTAGCTCGCTTACCCACGGACATCTACCACGACCTTGGTGGGGACCGATGTCGAACCCCTCCAAAAATCACTGCTCCACTAGCTCGCTTACCCACGAACAGATCACACTTTCATGACGTCCAGCTACGTGATAGTGTAAGTGTGATACTTATAATTTAATACATGCAAGTTGATTGCTTTATGAAATCATACAACCACGCTTCTTATCTAATCCAATAAACAGAATAAATAAATAGTCACATGGATGGGCCTATTAATAATGGAGTGACAGTAATTCCGGACTTCAGTTCTGATTCAGCAAACAAAATTACGTTTTTTCTTCTTCTGTCAAACGTTATCTGACACAAGTCAATAAGTCGTCTTCTTTCTTTTGATAAGAAGGCCTGTGATTCCGTTGGATCCAATGCCTGTATTTTTAATAAATCGGAGCTTCTTTATTTACTAAATAACAGCGAAAATTCTAATACAGAACTTGGAGCCCCAATCAGAGTTCAGAATAATAAATAAATCTGAGCCTGACTTTCTTGGGATGCGAAACCACCGTCTTCAACAGCCTTTACACGGGCGATTTCGCATTCAAAGCATAATATAATATCCAAGGAAAAAAGAAAAAAGCGGTGGAAAAATGAAGCTTCTGAATTTCAAATCCACCTTCAACCATTTCAATTGACATTTTCGCAGCTTCATCAACTACTGGTGTATGTTTTCGACCTTTCCTGGATTGCTTTCCTGCCCGCTATACTCGGGTAGTACATGCTGGTAAGTTTCTGAGATTCTAGGATTCTTTGTTTTCATTTTCATTTCCCATAGCAAGTTAATTCAGTGTCTGGTTAGTACAGTTCACAGTTCACAGGCGAGTGGGTTTTTCTTCTTAAAGTATTTATGCTTGATCCCCTAGTTTATTTCTAAAAATGCTTCATTCTTGTCAATTCGCTATGCATAGAGATCTTCATGGATGACGATAATAGGAATCAAGTTGCAAAACCAGCAGAAGCAAGCTTGACGGAGAAGATAAAAACTAATGCAGGCGAGGTGCTGGTGGCGATCTCTGTGCAAGACTCCAAAACGGCTGAATACAACGACGTCATCAATACTGTGTATGCTGCATCGAAGTCGCCGCTTTTAAACGTTGCTTCCCCTGAAATACGTTTCAGTCCCAGCCCAAGGAAGCCACCCAAGCACCCTCTCGGCAGCGAAAACCCTGTTCAAAGAAAGTCGCTGATGAGGTCAGTGTATTCCAAACCCAAATCAAGATTTGGTGAACAATCTTATTCTGTTGATGCCGCATTGTTTGAGGGAAACAATGATTTCACATTGCAAGAGCAAATGGCTGTTAATTCACCATATAGAAACTCCTTCAATAAGGGTTCGCCAAATAACAAATCTAGGATTGTCAATAGAACAGCGTCCATGACTTCTTCCATAACTCCCAAGACACCATTCATGGCATCTCCAGGGCCTGCTGAAGAGGATGAGGATGAAATCTTGTCTAGGAGAATTGAAATGAGTAAAGGGAGGCGCAAGACAGTAACCACTAAGGTTTTGATCGAGTGGGTTGTATTTGTGTGCATTATGGGGTGCCTAGTGGCTAGCCTGACTGTTAATAAACTGAAGAACACTATCGTTTGGGGCTTGGCGTTTTGGAGATGGTGTGTGCTTGTGTTGGTGATCTTTTGTGGCATGTTAGTCACAAACTGGGTAATACACATCATTGTGTTCTTGATTGAACTGAACTTTTTGCTGAGGAAAAAAGTGCTATATTTTGTTCATGGACTGAAGAAGAGTGTTCAGGTCTTCATTTGGCTGGGTTTGATTCTTCTCACTTGGGTTCTGTTAATCAATCAAAAGGCCCAGAGATCTCAACTCAACACAAAAGTTTTGAATGGGGTAACACAGACTCTTATTTCTCTTCTCATTGGAGTGTTCTTGTGGTTCCTTAAGACGTTGTCTCTAAAGATATTAGCATCGAAATTCCATGTCAGATCCTTCTTTGATAGAATTCAAGAATCAATCTTTCATCAGTATGTTCTGCAGACACTGTCAGGGCCTCCACTTATAGAGGAGGCAGAGAAGATAGGGAGATCACCTAGTATTGGTCAATTTAGTTTTAGGAGTACAAAAGGTAAAGGAGGCGTAAAGAAAGAGGTCATTGATGTGGCAAAGCTTCACAAGATGAAACAGGAGAAGGTTTCAGCTGGGACCATGAAGATTTTGGTTGATGCTGTGACAAATTCAAGGTTGTCCACTATCTCTGATGCACTGGATGAAACTTTTGAACAAACTGATAAAGAGATTAGCAATGAGATGGAAGCAACTGCCGCTGCCTATATCATTTTCAGAAATGTTGCAACCCCTGGTTCCTTGTAAGAATACTACCATTCTTCTTGAAACAAAGATCAGCAGTCTTTTTACATTGCCTCACCCTTATAAAGTACTTTAATTATGAATAGGTACATTGATGAGGATGACCTTCGGAGGTTTATGATTAAGGAAGAAGTGAATCTGGTGTTTCCCTTGTTTGATGGAGCGCAAACTGGACGAATTGACAGAAAAGCCTTAACAAGATGGGTGGTAAGTTTTTTTTTTTTAAAAAAAAAAATAAAAATAAAAATACAAGCAATATCTTTAGTTTATGATGAACTGATATCGTGTTTTCTTAGGAAAATTTTCATTCATTAATGTTTGTACACGTCATGTTCTTTAGTTGAAGGTTTATCAGGAGCGCAAAGCATTAGCACATGCCTTGGGTGACACCAAAACAGCAGTGAACCAGCTAAGTAAGCTTGTGACAGGGATTCTGGTGGTTGTGACCATAATAGTGTGGCTTCTCCTGATGGAGATTGCCAGTACAAAATTACTTTTGTTCTTCTCATCACAGCTAGTACTCGTTACTTTCATGTTTGGAAACACATGCAAGAACATATTTGAAGCTATCATCTTTGTGTTTGTGATGCATCCCTTTGATGTCGGTGATCGATGTGTTGTTGATGGTGTTCAGGTAATTTACACCAAGCATTTTGTTTTTCTTTTTCTTGAGAAGTTCATGTGCTAATAGATTCTGATAATATGGTAGCAGCTACTGGTTGAAGAAATGAATATATTGACCACAGTCTTCTTGAAGCTTAATAATGAAAAGTTGTATTATCCAAACTCAATTCTAGCGACAAAACCCATAAGCAATTATTACAGAAGTCCGGATATGGGAGACACTGTTGAGTTCTGTGTTGACTTCATGACACCATTGGAGAAACTTGGGGCTCTGAAAGAAAGAGTAAAGAGGTAAAGCCCACTGTAACTTAATCTGAGCAACTTCTTTTACTGTCCTCTGACTTGATTTCTGCTTCTATTTGTAATGCATGGCGGTGTTGAAATCAGGTACTTGGAGAGAAATCCACAACATTGGCATCCTAATCATAATGTTGTGCTAAAGGAGATTGAAAATGTGAACAAGTTAAGGATGGCTCTGTATGTAACCCACACAATGAACTTTCAAGAGTGGGGAGTGAAGAACACGCGAAGAAGTGAACTGATGACGGAGATAAAGAAAATATTTGAAGAGCTCAATATCAGATACAATCTTCTTCCCCAAGCGGTTCATCTCAACAATACTGGATCTGATACAACTCTACCCTCTAGATGATTTCATATCATTTGTCTAATCACTCAATTTTGATAGTTGAGTCTTGAGTGTGGTCACTTTTAGTCCATATTATTTTCTTAAAGTTGTTGCATGAGAGAGGCATGAGTTTGAGTTCCCCCCCAAAAAACTAATTGGGAGAGGATACAGAAAAGGAAAGCAAAGGGAGATAAAAGTGGCGCCACACACATCTTCATTCTTTATCAAATATGTACTAACTTTAGGTAGATCCCTTGAGTTCAAAGTTCCTCTAAAATTGCTAATTTCAATCTGTAAATAGACTAGCTTTACATCACTGGTGACATTTGTTTGGACCAATGACCATTGAGTCACCAAAACCTTTAGTAATATAATGTAAAATAATGTATATTGCAAGTAAAAGAGTCCTGTTTTCAATTATATACCATATACTAATAATATTTACTACACTTTCAATGTGATTTACCATTTGATTAATGTCATTTAAATCATTTGGTACACTAAAAACTACAAATGGCAGTTGTAATAACAACTTTTTTAAACACCAAACTAGTCAAAAGGTTAACATTGAGAAACCATTGAAGCAACCTTGCAAAACTAACGGACAATTTTTATATACTAATTGAATGAAACATTTGTAAATTGCTAATTTTTTTTTTTTTTTTTTTTTTTTTTTTTGATAAAAAAAGTTTTAGTAAATTGCAAATTGATTCCATTGGTTTTTGTTCCTATGCTAATTGTTGAACCTTCATTGATTCCATTGGTTTTTGTTTCTATGCTAATTGTTGAACACATCCAACCCTCCCATCCCTTTATTATGTGCAGCCACTCCTTCAACTTATGGTGTGAGACCTCAGTTCTGATTTGCTATACCTTGTCCATGGACGAATCTAATCCTCTTCTAGATCTGTGTATACACGAGTTTCATTCAACAACCTAAAAAAAAAAACGTTTTGGTGTTAAAATCCATTGATTCAGATGATGGTGATGTTTATCACCAAATTGTTCCTATAACAATTTCTTAGAAGGACCAACATACACCGACCTTCCAAGTTACTATTTCGTTTGTAAATTGGAAGCAACATCAAGTATATAAAAAATTTGGAGAATGAAATTTTCAATGTGTAGAGAAATTGACTTTGAATGTGACTTGATAGAAAAATTAACTCACGATTCAGAGACGGTCTTATTCATGGTGGCGAAGGAGATAAACCAGGCTTCATTTAGATAGCGTAGTTCCCCATTTATCCTTTCCCCAATTCTTTCGTCCATTTCCCCTATCTTCAACCGATAATGGATGATGATCTGAAGCCTAAGAGAAAGTATAGAGATTTATATAAATTTAAAATATGTACGATATATATAATATAAAAGTGGAAACCAAATGTTTATAGGGAAAATTAAAATAAAGGACAAAAAAAAATATTTATTATAAAGAACCATAAAAATTGTAATTACTTAGAAGGACCAAACGTCATAATATAAATTTAAAATTACTAACCCCTAATCAATCCTCATGTATTATCTCTTGTATTCAAAATTAAAAAAATAACTAAATTTAAAACTAAAACTACCCATCATAATATGATTTATTTTTTTTACCCAATATATTATTTAATTAACAATTTTTAAAATCATCTTTTTCTTAATTTTTATTTTTCATCAATTTATATTATCAACATTGATGTCAATTAAGTTCTTTTTATAAAAATAAAAAATAAACTTATTTCATATTTTTCAGGATATAATAGGTTAATTATATTTTTTATTTTATTAGCATTACATGAATTTTTTAACACACATAAATTTCTTCTAAAACAAAAATAAGTCATACAAACTTTCTTCATTTAACATATGTAATAAATTATTAAAGACCTTGACTTTTATCAAAACTATATAATTCCATTTTTAATTAAAATTTTTGTTAATTTTTAAAAATTGAAGAATGCGTAATTTTTTTTTTCCAGAGATATATATTCAAGTTGTGAAAATTGAGAAAACCATTGTTTAATTTAATGAGACTTAGAACTTTATATTAGTTTTAAAAATAGAATGGATAAGAGAATGTAAGAGGCAATGAGAAGATTTTGTTAGAGGCATTTTAGTACTTTTAATTTTATATTTTTATATTTGGTCCTTCTAAATAATTACAATTTTTATAGTCCTTTTCCATAAATATATTTTCCTTTAGATCATTCATTCTAATTTTCTCATGTTTATAATTATAATAAAATTAATTAGATATGTATAATTCTTTTTTTTTTTTTTTTTTTCTGAGGAAAAAATGCAAAACGTACCTTTTTTATCAGGAGCCCATAAGTTTAGGATTGTGCAAACACGACTAATAATGGAATGTAATTAAAAACGGGGAGTGTATTTTCTCTTGGCAAACCATTGGATTAATTTGTTCCTTTTTTCTTTGTAGATTAATAATAACAACTGAAGATTCGATTGGTGATAGTGAGACTTTTTTGTTTTTTTGTTTTCCTGATAATCTAGTGAGCCTTCTATAACCAGTAAAATAGGACCCAAGTGTTGAACCAAATAAACTTATCGGGCCGAAGGATAGAAGGGCAAGTGACGAACAAGGGCTGTCAAATAAGCCCAACCCAAACTTTTGTTTAAATTACAGCTGTAACTCAAAGAACAAAAAAATAAAAAAAGAATTCGCCGTTGCCCGGGATCGAACCCGGGTCACCCGCGTGACAGGCGGGAATACTCACCACTATACTACAACGACTCAGATGATAGTGGCAGCCGTTTTATTTTATATATTATATCAACGTTTCATCGTGCTCTCAAAATGCGGTCATACGGGCGTTGTATTTGGGTATGGTGACCCAGAACGGATGTGATGAGAAGACCTCCTTCCCAGAACGGATAAATGATTAAGGGCGTGGAATAGAAGGTTGCTTACTGAGGCAGAGAGAGGGCAATGGCTGTGTCATCCACCACCGCCACGGTGTCCGTCGCCGGCAAGAATGTTCATCCGACTCAGGCATCCAAGTTAGGATTCTCAACTTTTGTCAGCTTCAGCGTCAAGCCCCGTAGATTTTGCATCAGACGCTCCACGGTCGATGATTCCTCGTCGACTAACACCACTGCCACACCAACCGATTCCGAGACTGCCATTGAAGTTCCTGAAGAATCTTCCTCTCTGATTTCTGCCCTCAACGTCGAAAAGGCTCTCCGTGGCATACGTATATTATTCCTTGTTCCATTTGATTGAATTTCCTTCTTTCTTCTTGAACTGTTCGTTAGAATTGCAATCCATTTATTAGTTTTAGTTCAGGAATGCAACAATTATAGATGTGGACCATTATGGTAGAGTCGGCATTCCCAGAGGATGTTCATTCGAAAAGGTAGTTACAAGTTAGGAGGACGATTCATTAATTGCTCTTCCTTGGTTTCCTCTGTTCGAGTTTTCAACTCATCGATATTCGACAGGTGGCATTAGCATATAACAACAAGGTTGAAGAATTGAAGGAGGAAGGGTTGGAGGAAGACGAGCTTAACAAGAAACTGGAACATCTCAAAGTCAGTAAGTAGTGTATACATTTATATTCATAAATATTTAAACCACGATAGATTCCAGTGACCATCAATGATTTGGTATGGTGTGTTAAATGAATAACAGGAATCATATTCAATTTTATCGTCTAAACAAGAGAGGAGAATTTATGACAGGAGCTTGGCTAGAACAGAGAATACAGAACAATACGTTTGGCCCTTTGAGGTTGACATAACACAAACTCCTCAAGGCACTCCTCCTCCACAGGTATTTCTTCCTCTCTCTGTTCCTTCAGTTTTGATTTTGAAAACTTTAACTTTAAAACCCGAAATTCCCTATCAGCATAATGTTGAATATGTGTAACATACTAGGATAAGTACTGTATATCGGATTAGATTGTCGCGCACATTCATAAATATAAAAAGGTAAATTACATAAACTATAATGTAATGATGTTTGGTTTCATGACATAGGAGCCAGAGGACGAGGGACCAACCAGAGTTGTTGGGTACTTCCTATTGGGATGGGTATTAATATCACTTCTGCTATCAATCGCACTAAGTTAATGAACAGAAAGTATATGGATTTATGGTTCAGAGCACAGACACTTTCTCTCCATATGAGACTGCTTGTATAAATACTTTGGTCTTATCTCAGTTTTAAACTCGGGGATTTATTGTTCATTATGGCACATGGTTCATTAACAAGCACTAAAATACAACGTGTACCAGCAAACCTGGTACAGGAATGAATGAAACAAAAGAAAAGGTATGATGAATGCCACGAGAATCTATAACTTAACTAAAGTTGGGGATATAAAACTTTCCTATTCAGCAGGTTATGAACCAATTCAGCTTAATTGTGAAGCTCAAGTTGAGCCAATTCAGCTTTAGACTTCAAGCACAGGAGATGGAGTCGAAATACAATGAAGCTTTAGCTTTTTAGTCTCTCGCTATGAAGCGACAGCTGAATACCCTGCTTGTGTACTCTGTCGAGAAGATTCCATCTCTGTTAAAAGCTGAGATTCTTCACATTTCCACTTTCTTCCATTGAGGTGACGGAGCATTTTTTTACTATTTTTCTTGAGAAGTTCATGTGCTAATAGATTCTGATAATCTGGTAGCAGCTACTAGTTAAAAAAATGAATATATTGATTACAATCTTCTTGAAGCTTAATAACGAAAAGGTGCATTATCCAAACTCAATTCTAGCGACAAAACCCATAAGCAATTATTACCTCGGTCCTAATTATAGAAACACTTTTGTAGTGCAATTTGCACTACAAAAGTGTTCTTATAATTAGGACCAGAGGGAGTATTATAGAAGTCTAGATATGGGAGACACAGTTGAGTTCTGTGTTGACTTCATGACATCATTGGAGAAACTTGGGGCTCTCAAAGAAAAGGTAAAGAGGTAAAGCCCATTGTAACTTAATCTGAGCAACTTCTTTTACTATTCTCCAACTTGATTTCTGCTTCTGTTTGAAATGCATGGCGGTGTTGAAATCATGTACTTGGAGAGAAATCCACAACATTGGCATCCTAATCACAATGTTGTGCTGAAGGAGATTAAAAATGTAAACAAGTTAAAGATGGCTCTGCATGTAACCCACACAATGAACTTTCAAGAGTGGAGAGCAAAGAACACGCAAAGAAGTGAACTGATGATGGAGATAAAGAAAATAATTGAAGAGCTCAATATCAGATATAATTTTCTTCCCCAAGCGGTTCATTTAGCAATACTGGATCTAATACAACTCTACTCTCAAGATGATTTCATATTATTTGTCTGATCACTCAACTTTGTGACCCTTTAGGATAGTTGGGTCTTAAGTGTGGTCACTTTTAGTCCATGTTATTTTCTTAAAGTTGTTGCGTGAGAGAGGCATGAGTTTGAGTTTCACCCCAAAAAACTAATTGGGAGAGGATACAGAAAAGGAAAGCAAAGGAAGATAAAAGTGTCGTCACACACATTTTCATTCTTTATCAATCATGTATTAACTTTAGGTAGATCCCTTGAGTTCAAAATTCCTCTAAAATTGCTAATTTCAATATATAAATAGACCGGCTTTACATCACCAGTGATATTTGTTGGTGGGACTAATGACCATTGAGTCACCAAAACCTTTAATAATACAATGTAAAATAATATATAATGCAAGTAAAAGAGTACTGTTTTAAATCATATGCCACATACTAATAATATTTACTACACTTTCAAAGCCGTTTTACCATTTGATTAGTGTCATTTATAACAATTTTTTTATAATTTCATTATACTTGGGAAAACGATGTCCATCTTTTAAATCATTTACTTCACTACAAACTACACATGGCATTTAGAATAACAACTTTTTTAAACACCAAACTAGTCAAAAGGTTATCATTGAGAAACCATTGAAGCAACATCGCAAAACTAACAAACAATTTTTATAGACTAATTGAATGAAACGGTTGTAAATTGCTAATTGATTCCATTGGTTTTTGATCCTATGCTAATTGTTGAACACATCCAACCCTCCCATCCCTCTATTATGTGCAGCCACTCCTTCAACTTGTGGTGTAAGACCTCAGTCCTGCAGATTCGCTATACCTTGTCCATGGACGAATCTAATCCTCTTCTGTGTCCTCTTCTTCTGTGTATACGTGAGTTTCACTCAGCAACCTGAAAAAGCAACCACGTTTTGGTGTTAAAATCCATTGATTCAGATGATGGTGATGTTTATCACCAAATTGTTCCTATAACACTTTCTTAGAAGGACCAACATACAACAGCCTTCCAAGTTACTATTTCGTTTGTAAATTGGAAGTAACATCATGTATATAAAAAATTTGGAGCATGAAATTTTCAATGTGTAGAGAAATTGACTTTGAATGTGACCTAACAAAAAAATTAACTCACGATTCAGAGACGGTCTTATTCATGTTGGTAGAGGAGATAAATGAGGCTTCATTCAGATAGCGCAGTTCCCATTTATCCTTTCCTCAATTCTTTCGTCCATTTCCCCATCTTCGACCGATAATGGATGGTGATCCGAAGCCTAGGAGAAAGTATAGAAATTTATATAAATATAAATAATCATAGCTTAGCTTTAAACCTGTAGCTAATCCCAACTATATTACAGCAAAATTATCTTCATGCATACCATAACCCATCCCCAAGTATCAGCAAAAGATGGCACGTGAGCTGTGTATGCCTTCACATCTGTATAAAAGAAGCAGACCACATAAAGGGAAAAAATATATTGATTTTAATTGACGGCTTGAAACTAAAAAACATATTCTTGTGTTATGTTGACTTAGCTATTTATTGAGTTATCGAAATAACCTGAACAACGGAGCAAGAGGTTCGAAATAGAATCTTACGTTTAAAGACCTTTTTGATTGTATTGTGGATGGAGGTAAATACCTCCGTGTGGGTGGTGATGCCAGCGGGTCCAGCCTGAAGAGACGAGAATTTGTTGAACGTTATCATGGGTTATATACATCTTCTCCCCTAATAAATGGTCTCATTCCTAATTAAAAACCTACCTGAGTCACAAAAATGCCTTTCGCATTAAGTCTAGGCTTCAGTATTTCCTCATAGAAGGATTTAGTATAGAGTTGGTTGCAAGGTCCTGCTTCATCAAGGTCTGCCAAGTCTCCAACAATAATATCAAACTTCTCATCTGGTCTATTCTTTAATTGATCCCTTCAATGCAAATTTTATATAAATTTTAGCCTAGTGGATTTTGAAAATAAAAAACTACAAGTAAATAATTCTTCGGAAGCAATGGATGTTACTTTGTAGTATATATTAACTATAGCAATAAATAAGGATGATTATGTTGTTGGCAAAAAAAATAATGGTGATCGAACCTCCTGGCTCTAATTATTTGAAAGAATGGTCAAGAATAAAGAAATTAAAGCATAGGACAGAATTAAGCATGCATGAAAGAAGGGATGTTTACTTGATATCATGGATGATAATCTGAAGCTTCTGATCATAAAAGGCGTACTTATTTCCCTCTACGTATTCTCGACAGAACGTTACCACTTCCTGAAAAAAAGGTAAAAAAAAAAAACAGAGTGGACGTTACCACTTCCATAACACTTGTGATTAGAAAATGGACGGCTAAGGAGTGAATGTTGTGCAGTCGTAACCTGTTCTGTATCGAGCAGGACTACTCTCTCCAGTGACTTGTGTTTTAGTACTTCTCTCGCAGCAAATCCGTCGCTACCTCCCATTATCAAGACAGTTTTGGGGCTGCCACACCAAACAATTACGTTAGCATTTCCCACTTCGTTTTAGTTAAAAGACATAAAAGAGCCATTCGATACACGAAGAAGCGTAATAATCCTGCGCTAAATTTGTAATTTGGACGCTAAATTATGAAGATAATACCTGCTACTGCATTCGTGATTAGGTGAATTGTTTTATACTGTTGCCTATGATTATTGAACTCGAACCTATCACAATATATTACAATGAAAAAATGCTAGAGAGAGACAGAGTAGAGCATGTAACTTTCAACTCAAAATTACGAGCACGGGACATTTTTCTGAAATATTTATAGGCTTTTCCAGTACTACTGCATGTGTTCATGGCATCCGGTTCATTCATTAATTTATAATCACACCAGATCGATACTTATGGCCAACACACGCACCTGCCGACGACTAAGCTGCTATTTGTAAGATAGGGAGACTGCAAAAATCAAAACGCTTATGTGAAACTTACTGTGGATGGCATAAGAGAGCGGGATGAACCAAGCATTCGTGATAAACGAATTCATCCTTTTCAGCACACCGCATCTTTCCATCAATCACTAGCGCCTAAATTTTGTTTAACAAGAACTGAGTTGATAATTCTGTCATCCTTCTGCTTAATCTGAAAGAAATATATTTGAAGTTTGGAAGATTGAAGGAAGCTACCAAACCTTCCCAAAATGTTTGGTGTCTAAGATCTTTATCGTCTGATCCGAACAGCACATTGTACGGATCTCCCTGACGAGAAAACGAAACAAATTAAATGAGTGCAAAAGATCGATCGATTGACAGGGATAAAAGATTGATTGGAGAAATGGTTTAAAAGAAGAGAAGATTCCAAAACCCGTTGAGAGCAATAGACAATTCAAGATCGTTGTTGAGATATTCCGTAAACCATTTGGGCCTAGACTTATCATCATCAAGTTTTCTTTTGATCCGACGCTCAGACTCGTCAAGAGCCATATCGATGGGTTATGATTCGTTGAGTTTGAAAATGGAATCAAGTTGGGGAAGCAAATGACGTAGAGAACCAGAGGAGGTAATCGGCCAAGTGTGATGGTGCAGAGTGATGAGCGAAATGTTGTGAAGCGTGCTCCACCCCTTTTATAGGCAGTTACTCACACATGATCTGAGAAACTAACACCATGCTTGGAGCTTATTAGAAGAAGAACCTGTATAGATATTTAAATTTAAAAAAATTATTTAAACTAGATTGAAAAATGTTTATCATTCTGTACTGTGAATGTAGATGGTTAACCAACCGTATATCAGTTACAACAGAGAGTGTACCCGTCAGTTATGTAACAGAAAAACGCATTTGAGAGTGAAACAGTTTGGAAATACGGCGCGTACAAATCATCAGCAGCGCCAGCGCGCGTAAAGTAGGTGGGACATTTGAATGGGATAGGCGGATGGCAATGGGATACTTCTACTTTTTTTTATAAAATATATATTATATATTATATTTAAATCAAGTTATCCAGATATAATGGAAGTTTTGGAAATGGCAGTTAAGTTAATCCGTAACAAGTCCATGATTGCAATAGTAACTATATTCTTCTTATAAGCAACTTTAATCTTTCTTTTTTCTGGGTAAATAGATGATTGCCCATTATTATTTCATGGCAACTTTCATTTTTATCCTGTAAAACAAATTGGCGGTTAATATTATTAAAAACAATAAATATGTTAAAAATGTCATATTTCTTCAAAATATAAAGCTGTAAGTGAAAGAAGATTAAATGCGCAAATATGCAATATATGGGTATATATAAAATATGTGAGAAAATGTGTAATAAATAAGTAAATGAATGATAATTATTGAATGGCTTAGCATCAGCTCCCCTCACATTTATTGTAGATAAGTCGTTCTGATTTTTTGCACAATATTATATTCACGATTCGACGATAGCTTCTTTTTTTCTCTCTTCTTCTTGCCTTCTGTCACTCAACCTCATTCTTTAGAAGATGAAGACGACGGTAACCCCTTCCTCTCTTTCCCCCTTTCCGAGAGCTTTTCTTCATCCCTTCAAATTCAAATTTCAAATTTAAATATTCCAATATACGATCACCAGAAAACATCAGCCTAAAATTCCTGTGAAACTAGTCACCATTGCTCAAGTTAGCCAATTGCCTTTCATCCACCTCTCGGATGTTGTTGTTGTCGTCTTCATCTTCTGCAACTAGTCCTTTCTCTCTATTTTTTCCATCTCCCTTCTTCCCCTTCTTGCGGTCGGATTTTCTCTTCTTCCCGTCGTCTGCCTCAAGCATCCTTCAAATATCGGTTTTTGTCCTTTTTGCAATGTGAGTATCAATTTCCGGCATCGGTTATCTAATCTCTATTTTTACAAGTTTGCACTTTTTGATTCTTAATCCCTTTTTTCAGCTATGGAGCTTTATGTTGCGGACTCATGTATGCCATTTTTCCTTCATCACTATTGATCTAATGTACTTAGTGATCTGTTTAGAAGAATCTCTATGCCACTAACAATGGTTATTTTCTCAATTTTTTACCTCAGAGACCAAAGGTGTGACAGAAAGCAGATGTGCCACTGAAGGGAGTTTGAACCAAAGCTTCAACTTGCGAACAAGAGAGCCATTTTGGAGAGAGCCAGTGCTTCAAGGCCACAAACAATGGTTATTTTCGAGAAAGCAGATGTGCCTGTGGAGCAGAGATCGAAAGAGGAAGAAGAGCTTTGATAGACTAGAGTTTGAGATCAAACTAAGAGAGAGCTTGAGAGGGAAGTGAAGAAGATGGAAGCTTCGAGAAGAGTCAGATAGTTAGATTCGAACGAGCTAGAGGTGAGGGGAGATTTGAAATCTTCATTCGTGACAGTTTTCGGATCTCGTGCCAGAGCTAATGATTTTATGGCATTTTTTTACCTCAGTAAATGTTTGATATTGTTCATGGTGCTTTGTAACTCCCTCAAAGATGATGATAACACATTAACACAACTCTTAATATGGAATGATAACACATTAACACAGCTCTCTTCTCCATATTTATGTAGTCCTGAACTTTAAACGTGAGCTTCATTCCTCTTTTCGTTACTCCTCCTTCTGTCGTCCTCGGTTTTACTTTGCTCTCTGTACGACGGTGATTTCCCTTCTTACCTTGAATGCATGTTGATATATGGTACTCAACACTAATTGCTCTTCCCTAACTATTTCATAAAATCATCCAATTGCATTGCTCTTGATGATGATGATCTTGAGCTTATTCGTGAAAACCAGATCTTGGGTATCAATCACGAAAAATTGGTGAGCATTTGCAATTGCTTCGTTTTGATTTATTGGCGATCTATGGTACTCCCTTTTTTCAGCAAATGTCTATTGGCGATCTATGATAGCATTTTACCTATGGTTTAACCTTTTTACTTGAGTTCATGGCACTATTCTTTTGTCGAGGAATCACAAAGTGTTGATTTTCCAGGATCACTTTTCAATAATTATACACTCATGCCTACATATTAAGTTATTTGGTGACAATGTTTGTTACACCCCTACCGGCCTCGCCCTTTCGGGTGACGGATTAGAGGGATCCCTTGTATTACTTACCTTTCCTTAAATTAATAGATCCATTTAACGTGTATCAGAGTGAGCGCAACAAAGTATTTAACCGGTTTGGACTATCTATTGTACTGGTAAAAGTAAAATAAACATAAAATAAAATACCTAGAAGGGTTAAGGGTACAGTCATCGAAAAATAAAGGGTTAAGGAGCGATTTGGCCAACAAACTATTGGCTTAGGAGCGTCCAGCACAATTAACTTTTAAGTGGACCAAAGATACTAATAAACTTTTAAAAATGTGCACCCAGCACAATAAACTTTTACCGACCCTATTTGGCCTCTGCGGCTACAACTGTAATCCTCTCTCTCCCTCCCTCTCCTTTTCATTATTATTTATTGTTATGTCAGTATGTTTCTTGCCTGAGGTGGCAAAACAAGAAAAAGTACCCATTCTGTTCTTATTACACACATATATTTAGCTAAATTCATTAAATTATAACATGATCATCATGAATGGTGCAATATGCTGATGAGTTGCGTGTGGGGTGATGTGCAGAAATCGATAGCATAGATAGAAGCAGGGGCGATTCAGAATGTGATGGAGGGCATGCGCAGGAACAGCCAGCGTAAAGAAATGTGTGCTTACGTCTTCACTATCTGCATGTTTATGGCAAGAGCAGCACAATGGCAGTGTCAACCTCCGGAGCTCTGAATTACTCTGCATTCAAAACAAGCTCTGAATTACTCCTCCTGATCTACCTTCTTGTTATGCCTAATGCTTGCTTGTGTATTTTAAATATGGCAGCTATGGTACACATTGGGGAAGACAAGGGCGGAGAAGAGGGCTTGGGAAATAGCTCAGGACAATTGGACAAGGGTTTGAAGCTCACCACCATATGCCCTGCTCTCATTACGGGCCCCAAATTTTGCCGCAGAAATCCAATCGCAACCATTGTCCTTTTGTGGAATGTTCTTGTTTAAATGTTAGTATACATTTACTCATCACACCCTTAAATAGTTGCACAGTGTTTAGATTCTTCAATTAACACATTTTTAAAAGTTTATTGTGCTGGGTGCACATTTTTAAAAATTTATTGGTATTTTTGGTCCACTTAAAAGTTAATTGTGCTGGACGCTCCTAAGTCAATAGTTTGTTGGCCAAATCGCTCCTTTACCCAAAAATAAATGCCAAATATGTACAAAACATAATAGGGCATCCCTTGTTTTACATTGCACTGCCTTACCTTCTCAAAAGGTTCTTCTATCTCAAGCACGTCCTCTTGTGTCTACAAAAGTGTCTGGAGTCCGATAATGGCCCCCAGAGTAACCGTCAATACTCAAATACTAAACGTGAGGAGTGTATGCAAGTAACCATGCCAGATATAAAGCCAACAGTAACATGCCAAACATACCACATATGCATTCAGAAATATACCACAGTAAAGCACACACCACAACCCATAGAACCCGTACAGCTGCCCTACCAAGGCAAGCCTTAGTCTCAACAGACCCTCAACCCGTAAAGCCGCCCTCACTAGGCCAGCCCCGGACTGAAACTCAACCCGTACAGTCGCCAATTAAAGCCGGCCTCAGACTGAACGTCCTCAGCTTTAGGAAACATACAACTCTGTATGCATATTTGGCACAACATATACAAAGAAAAACACACATGGCAAACACTAACATACAACAGAACACATAAAGATATCTGAGTAAAACGGTTACTACCTAGTAGGGTGTGTACCGTCTTAATATTTTATCATGTCTGATCACTTTTTCAAAAATTCCCTTGACCTAAATAACACCAAAATACCTTATTTTTAGTATTTCCAAAGATACCCTTGCATTTTTAATTAAATCCGAGCCCTTTTTATATTTTCTAGAAAATCCAGTGAATTTGGCCCAACTTCAAGGATTTTTAATAAATTCCACAAAAATCATATTTGTATGAAATCAGTGGTTTTTGAACCATTAGGGCGTCTATTTTCCAGTAAAAATATTTCCAGAAAGATTCCATATCTTGGCATGGAGCTCAATCTTTAGCCTCTCCGGTCGGAAAAATCCTGGTGCTTCCAAAGTCGTTTTCAAAAATTATTTTCTCTCGGTTGGTAAATCAAAAATATATCAAATTACATAAAAAAATGATGCCCCAGATGTCTAATTTTCACCTATAAAAGTTCAGCTTAAACCAATGTTGTTTACTATTTTAAAAACATATTTGAAGCTTTGCTACCCAGAATCCCAGTTGCGCGACAAGCTTTTTCTTTGAGTTTTCGGGGTTTCCGAGTTCGGAAACTTAAACCATAGCTTAACCCCAAACAAAATCACGTTTTAAACACTTTGGAACCATCAAAAACTCAAAAATCAGACCCCCAACACCAAGCCCCAACCAATTGGACGAAAACTACAAGTTTAAGTTCCAAAGGTGCGGGTTTTCGGTGTTTACCCGGTCGGAAGCTTGATTGATGATCCTAGGTTGGCTGGACACTCTCTCCTTCCTCTGAAAATTTTGTGCTCCCCTTGCTTTAGGAGAGAGAAAACATACATATTTAATAATAGGAAAAGTAACCAACTGTCCGAAAAAGCTGTGGTAAAACCACATCCGATAATTAATGGAATTCATTTGGCTTTTCTTGACTTTCTCCCCAAGAAAATATAGAGAATTCCAGAGGTGTCCAGCTGCTGCCAAGTTTCAAAAACCCTCTCTAAAATATCTAGATATTTTCTTCTTTTGGGGCAAATTACCCGTTTTGGCCGAAACTTTCAAAAATTGTAATTGTGGCCCAAAACTTTTAAATAATTACCAAATTTTCCCCATCACTTCAACTGCCCAAAAGGACTCTTTATGCGCCATTTGGGGCCCATAATTCTGTCCAAATTTAATTTTTATCAATTTATTCCCATTTTACCCTTTTTCTTTGAACGTGAGACCCGCAGTTTGACTTTTACACTGATTTTTTTCTTCCTTTTTCTTCATGCACGTTTTTTCATCATTATGGGGGCTAGGTGGAGCCTCTTGGGGCCCAAAAATCTGAACCATTACATTTAATTCCCCTTTTTTCCACTTTATCTGTCCAATTTTTGCTCTCTGGGGTACTTATCGGGTCCCGTCGGTTACAAAGATGCTTCTTTTTGCACTTTTCTTCAATTTTTCCAGATATTCTCCCCTGATTGGATATACATATGTGGAACCTTTTTAATTTCTAATATGGCCCCATATTTGTCTCATTCAGTCCAAAAGAAGCCCCTAACTGGTCCCTATCGGTCATTTTTCTACTGATTAATCACTGTGGGACCCGTATTTTGAGTTTGGGGTCTGAACATGACTTAAATCACCTAGTTTTCTCTTCCCATTTTTCTCAAACATGCAGAGGATCTTTATCTGTCCAGGAAATGTTATACTTCTTGAACCAGGCTTAGTAGTATGCCTAATTTAGGCTTATTCTCAGTTTTCAGGGTCTAAAGTTTGGGATATTACAATGTTGGTAGCAAATATATGATTCTAGGTATTTGAGTTTGTTATTTTGTTGAATGAATAATTTTTTGGATTCTGGGTATTTATAATGGGACAAAATTTGTTGGATTCTTCATAATTTATTTTATTGGAAGAAAATATCAAATAAATATTGGATTGCTCAGGATTCATTTTAAGGAGACATAGGAAAGTTTTTCAAGGGTAATTGTTGAGCCCAGGCCAAAATTGGTAACTTTTATAAATAGCTAGGTAATGTCTATAATAAAAGATAGGCGTGTTTGCATTTTACCAGGTTTTCCTGGCGTGTGTTTGCATTTGAATTTTTCGTAATTTGCCCCAAAGGCGGATAAGGATCTGTTTTTGGAGTTTTGGGTTAAGCTTATCATGAGCTCAGAAACCTCCATAGTCCAAGCTCAAGGATTTTGTGAACTTGAAAGATCATTTGGACCAAGAGGTGTAAAAGTGGTTATAAGTCAAAATACGTGTACTTTCAGGGCCTGAATGTATTTTTCTTGAAAAATATACATCTTAAAGGTTTAAAGGGAGCTGGTTTCATATAAAAATGAGTTTTTTGGAATTTTCTAAAAATCGTGGAAGTAGGGACAGAAACACTAGATTTCTGGAAAACTTGGGTTAGGCTCGGTTTTTGTGAATAAAAAAAGGATATGAACCCAGAAGGATTTTATAATTATTTTTCCCATAAACTAGACATCCCAAGGGTTCCATGGTCACTGGAATTTATTAAAAATGCAAAGTTAACTTTATTTGATTCTTTGATCAACTATGTGTCTTGCGTGTCCTTAGGTTTCTTTTGATCGAGGTATATGAGGTAAGTAGGGCCTATGTTTTGTGTGTTTGAAGTTGTCCACAAATTTGAGTCAAGCATCAAGCATGCTTAATCGGGACTTTTTTACCTTGTGCGGTATAATAGGTTGTCCAAACCGGCAAATGCTCAAATGCTCTTTGTTATTATGCATTTTCCGATGAGATGGATTTTTTGGTTAATGTTTTATCACATGAAGATTCAATTTTTATTGGTTGTGATTTTTTTGGTTAATGTTTTATCACATGAAGATTCCTTTATCACTCCTTTTTTTTCATCTATATCAGAATCTGATAATGTTCTTTTTCAATGAAGTATTTAATCCTTAACACTAATTCTCTGCATCTGCAGTTAAGTTGCAGATTTTGGCATCACTTTTCTTCTAAACAAGGTAAGCATGCGGAAATGGTCATCATATAGCTCGCTATTGCTACTCTCAATAACTATCAATGGATGTCTTACATCCATTATCCATTAGTGAATAAAGTGGAAGGACAAATTTGTATGGGTGGATGGCAAATGAATAGTGCAGAATATTCACATATTTGCAGAAGCATGGACAATAGGATTGCTCTTGCCTTTAAGAATCTCGTGGCGAAAAAGATAATATATGTATATTTAGGATTGCTTATTGAGAAATGTGTTTAATTGTATTTTATGGGTTTTTCACTTTTTCTACATCTTATTAAATCTATATCTAGGTTCTTGAATATACAATTTTCTGATATGATCTAATTAAGAAATATCATAAAATTTATATCTTTGAGTAACACTATTTACTCACCGCCTCTATGTTTCCTATGTTTTTACTTTCTAATCTAACTTTCTTTCTTTTATAGTATTCTATTTCATCTTTGAGGAGGAGGTTGTTTAGTGTTTATGGAATACAGGTGTGTATATTTTTTTTCAGGATGGTGAACAGAGAAATAACAGTCAATATGGGAGAAGCATGATTCATTGTCGATGATTAAGGAGACCAAGGAAGCAGAAACTGATGAAGAGCAGGGGAGCATTGTGTTTTGACTTTTAGAGGGAAGGGAAAAGGCCAAAGGTTAATTTGTTTTTACCTTTATGGTTAACAAGTCATTGAGTGTCTTTCAAATTCTGGTGCAACTTTGGTCTGGTTAACAAGTCATTGAGTGTCTTTCTATGACTAATTCACATGGTATGGATGCTCAAATGGTACTACGATTGGTACTGCAAGAAAATATGGACTAAGAAGATGGTCAACGGTTCTACTTGGCTTATCATTCCCAAATTTCTTGCATGTTGGTTTATTTTGTTGGCTTTATTGGGTTCTCTTGCATGCTTCTACCACATTACATCCCTTCTCTTCCCAATCACACGTTTCAGTTGTAGTATACAAACTGAATATAATAATATGCATTTCTAAATATTGTCCATCAATACATTTGCATGTTTAACAACATTGGCCGTATTCTATAAAAGCAGTTGCAACACTCCGGACACTTTCCGATTCAAAATTACACTCACACACATCTTTTGAACAAAAAATGTGTTCCCTTACTCAAAAATAATAAAAATAAAATCCCATAGTTTATCAATGGCCCTTTTTCTTGGACTTTACAAACGATTTATGTTCCTAAAGCATTACTTTCCGTACCATTGTGTAAATATGGTCGAATGGATTATGATTGTGAGGAATTAATTCTGTAATTACTAAGTCAGTTTAACTTCTATCCAGACTAATATCATTGTCATTGTGTATCACTACTACATCGTTTTTCATGTTTTTAATTTAAGACTATCATAATATGATCAAAGCTTCACTTTTTCTGTTTGTCGGGGAATTGTTGATGACTAATGTTGTACTGATACTAAGATAAGACTCATAAATGTGTGTACTATTGCTCAGTTTCTTCATTAGTAATTTAGTATAAATGGGTTTAATCCAATATTTCAATTTCTTTATTGTCTATTTCATTGATCTTCAACTCAATGAGTTCCCATGTTAAAAATTAAATTATGTTTGATTAATGTTTTAAGTACAATCACCCGTGCAACCCACGGGAAGGAGATGCTTGTTAATAATAATAACTGAAAATTCGACTGGTGATGGTGAGCCTTTTTTTTCTTTCCTGATAATCTAGTGAGCCTTCTGTAATCAGTAAAATAGGCCCCAAGTGTTGAACCAAACAAACCTATCGGGCCGAAGAACAGAAGGGCAAGTGACGAACAAGGGCTGTCAAACAAGCCCAAACTTTGGTTTCAATTACAGGTTTGACCCAAAGTCGTTGCCCAAGATCGAACCCGGTGACAAGTGGAATACTCACCAGTCACCACTATACTACAACGATTCAGATGATGATGCTGGCCGTTTTATTATATATTTCCCATTATATTAATGTTTAATCATACTGTCTAAATGTGGCAACAAGGGCGTTGTATTTGGGTATGGACTATGGTGATCTAGAACGGATAAATGATGAAGGGCGGGGAATAGAAGGTTGCTCACTGAGGCAGAGAGAGGGAAATGGTTGTGTCATCCATGATGAGCATTAATTATGCCATGTTTTCTCTGTATTTTATGACTAAATTGTATGGTGAATATGAGTTTAACTGCATTTAATTTAAGCAAAAAGGCATTAATTCATTGTACAGAGAACTTAAGGATAAATTTCACTTACATCCTAAACATGTGCTAAGAAAGAACAAGTTTTGAGGTTTTATAAGAAAGTCGCATAACATAGCCGATGCTATGCTATAGCATCAAGACAACTTTACCGAAATGCAATACAATGCATCCCTGAATCTATAGCAAAGTAAATGACATAGTGCTATGCGGCATATATCCTGATCTTTTGTCAAGGTTGTTTCAGGAAATATAGTTCAGGTCGAAGGAAATGGTTAGATTGCTGACGTATTGAAATAGAATATATGGAGGAATTAAACTAAAAGATTTGAATAATCCCGCAGATCAGCAGAATCAATCTATTGAGATTTGAAAGAGAGATACGATTGGACCTCGACAAATTAGGAAAGGTTCAGTTCGTAGAACGTACGCTGCAAGTAGACCAGACTATATAAGGAAACAACAGCCAACCCTAAAGGAAGTCGAAGTCGTCAAGAGTCAGAGACCAATCCTATACGGCCAGACTTGAAAGAAGAGTGAGAGAATCGCGAAGCACGTGGACTCCAAGAAAACCCAGTATCCTTCCTTGCAGATGTGACACGGCTTCTTCCACGCCGTCGGAACCTTCATAAAGCTTTCTGTTTCTTTATTTTAATTTCAGTCAATCTTTTGTCATGGCTATTTTGTAGTACTCTGTTTTATGATTCCCTCGTCAATCATGAACTAACTTCCTGAGGCTAAACGAGATGATTTTCTAAGTATAGAATGAACCCAATTGCTAGTTCTTAATTCAATATATTCAGTTGCCTATCAGTGATTTAATTTCTTATCGATTAGCGAGAGCTAAGGACTAGATCAGTGGCCTCGACTTACTGAGATGGAGTCAGGGTTAGACATCTGAGAAGCAGTTATTGCTAGGCAGGCTGGTGCAAGGCTTGACCTATTATTGTAGACTTCAGGAATGGGTCTACCTCTTATAGTCATACACCTTGATTTGTATTGATAATCCAACTAGAAAAATTGCCATAGACATATGGGAGAAGTACAGACTAGGATTGTACGTATCAGACGCGAGAGCTTCGGTAGATTAGCGTGGTATGGTTAACTGAATAACTTTGCATAGGGTATTCATGCTGTAGCATTTGCGAGAGCTGTACAGTATGAATGCTATAGCATTGCGTATAGGCAGCTCGGGGAATGATATGCTTAGAGAGGATTTCGAGTTCAGTCTATCTTCTTATTGATATCTTCTTACGACTACGATCATTTAGTTATTTTCCTGTTTATTAGTATAGCTATCAAAACTCTCACACCAATCAAATTTATTTTCCTTTCAAACGGAACTAATTCTGCAATTCGGTGTCATAATTAGGTATCCAGTCTCTGTGGAACGATACTCTACTTACTCTTTATTACTTGTTGACTCGTTCACTTGTCATCAAGGAAATCAACCAACAAGCTTTTGGCGCCGTTGCTGGGGACTGTAGATATCTTTAGTGACGACGCTCTTTTGCTTAATAATTATGATTTATCCAATAAAACTCATTCTTCTCCTTTTCTTGATTTTTAGGTACATTCTGTAGTGCATGCGCAACTCGCCTACAGTCAACCTAGAGCCTTACAATCTTGAAATCGAATGCACTTACAAGCAAAGGAAATCAGGTACTTGGAGAGAAATCCACAACATTGGCATCCTAATCACAATGTTGTGCTAAAGGAGATTGAAAATGTGAACAAGTTAAAGATGGCTCTGAATGTACCCACACAATGAACTTTCAAGAGTAGGGAGCGAAGAGCATGCGAAGAAGTGAACTGATGAAGGAGATAAAGAAAATATTTGAAGAGCTCAATATCAGATACAATCTTCTTCCCTAAGCAATTCATCTCAGCAATACTGGATCTGATACAACTCTACTCGCAAGATGATTTCATATCATTTGTCTGATCACTCAATTTTGTAACCCTTTAGGATAGTTGGGTCTTGAGTGTGGTCACTTTTAGTCCATATTATTTTCTTAAAGTTGTTGCGTGAGCGAGGCACGAGTTTGAGTTTCCCAAAAAAAAAAAAAACTAATTGGGAGAGGATATAGAAAAGGAAAGCGAAGATAAAAGTGACACCACAAACATCTTCATTATTTATCAATCTTGTACTAACTTTAGGTAGATCCCCTTAGTTCAAACTTCCTTTAAAATTGCTAATTTCAATATATAAATAGATCGGCTTTACATCACCGGTGATATTTGTTGGGACCAATGATCATTGAGTCACCAAAACCTTTAATAATACAATGTAAAATAATATATAATACAAGTAAAAGACTACTGTTTTAAATCATATACAACATACTAATAATATTTACTACACTTTCAATGTGTTTTACCATTTGATTAATGTCATTTATAACAAGTTTTTTACAATTTCATTATACTTGGGAAAACGAAAGATGTCCATCTTTTAAATCATTTGCTTCACTACAAGCTACACACGGCATTTAGAATAACAACTTTTTTAAACACCAAACTAGTCAAAAGGTTATCATTGAGAAACCATTGAAGCAACATCACAAAACCAACGAACAATTTTTATAGACTAATTAAATGAAACAGTTGTAAATTGCTAATTGATTCCATTGGTTTTGTTCCTATGCTAATTGTTGAACACATCCAACCCTCCCATCCCTTTATTATGTGCAGCCACTCCTTCAACTTGTGGTGCAAGACCTCAATCTTGATTCACTATACCTTGTCAATAGACGAAACAAATCCTCTTCTGTGTATACGCGAGTTTCACTCAGCAACCTGAAAAAACAACCACGTTTTGGTGTTAAAATCCATTGATTCAGATGATGGTGATGTTTATCACCAAATTGTTCCTATAACAATTTCTTAGAAGGACCAACATACAACGGCCTTCCAAGTTACTATTTCTTTTGTAAATTGGAAGCAACATCAATATATAAAAAATTTGGAGAATGAAATTTTCAATGTGTAGAGAAATTGACTTTGAATGTGACTTGACAGAAAAATTAACTCACGATTCAGAGACGATCTTATTCATGGTGGTGGAGGAGATAAACGAGGCTTCATTCAAATAGTGTAGTTCCACATCTATCCTTTCCCCAATTCTTTTGTCCATTTCCCCATCTTCAACCGATAATGGATGGTGATCCGAAGCCTATGAGAAGGTATAGAGATTTATATAAATATGAATAATCATAGCTTAGCTTTAAACCTATAGCTAATCCCAACTATATTACAGCAAAACTATCTTCATGCATACCATAACCCATCCCCAAGTATCAGCAAAAGATGGCACGTGAGCTGTGTATGCCTTCACATCTGTATAAAAGAAGCAGACCACATAAAGGGAAAAAATATATTGATTTTAATTGACGGCTTGAAACTAAAAAACGTATTCTTGTGTTATGTTGACTTAGCTATTTATTGAGTTACAGAAATAATCTGAACAGCGGAGCAAGAGGTTCGAAATAGAATCTTACGTTTAAAGACCTGTTTGATTGTATTGTGGATGGAGGTAAATACCTCCCTGTGGGTGGAGATGCCAGCGGGTCCAGCCTGAAGAGACGATAATTTACTGAACGTTATCATGAGTTATATACATCTTCTCCCCTAATAAATGGTCTCATTCCTAATTAAAAACCTACCTGAGTCACAAAAATGCCTTTCTCATTAAGTCTAGGCTTGAGTATTTCCTCATAGAAGGATTTAGTATAGAGTTGGTTGCAAGGTCCTGCTTCATCAAGGTCGGCCAAGTCTCCAACAATAATATCAAACTTCTCACCTGGTTTATTCTTTAATTGATCCCTTCAATGCAAATTTTATATAAATTTTAGCCTAGTGGATTTTGAAAATAAAAAGCTACAAGTAAATAATTCTTTGGAAGCAATGGATGTTACTTTGTAGTATATATTAACTATAGCAATAAATAAGGATGATTATGTTGTTGGCAAAAAAAAATAATGGTGATCGAACCTCCCGGCTCTAATTATTTGAAAGAATGGTCAAGAATAAAGAAATTAAAGCATAGGACAGAAATAGAAGCATGCATGAAAGAAGGGATGTTTACTTGATATCATTGATGAAAATTTGAAGCTTCTTATGATAAAAGGCTTGCTTATTTCCCTCTACGTATTTTCGACAGAACGTTACCACTTCCTGAAAAAAAGGGGGAAAAAAACAGAGTGACGTTCAATTTTGAACTCTCAATACCTCGATCAAAAAATTATTCAACAACCGTAATAACACTTGTGATTAGAAAATGGACGGCTGAGGAGTGAATGTTCTGCAGTCGTGACCTTTTCTGTATCACACACGAGCACGACCACTCTCTCCAGTGACTTGTGTTTTAGTACTTCTCTCGCAGCAAATCCGTCGCTACCTCCCATTATCAAGACAGTTTTGGGGCTGCCACACCAAACAATTACGTTAGCATTTTCCACTTCGTTTTTGTTAAAAGACATAAAAGTAAAACAGAAGACATATAATTGTAATTTGGATACACGAAGAAGCGTAATAATCCTGCGCTAAATTTGTAATTTGGACGCACGCTAAATTATGAAGATAGTACCTGATACTGCATTCGTGCTTAGGTGAATTGTTTTATACTATTGCCTATGATTATTGAACTCGAACCTATCACAATATATTACAATGAAAAAATGCTAGAGAGAGACAGAGTAGAGCATGTAACTTTCAACTCAAAATTACGAGCACGGGACATTTTTCTGAAATATTTATAGGCTTTTCCAGTACTACTGTATGTGTTCATGGCATCTGGTTCATTCATTAATTTATAATCACACCAGATCGATACTTATCCGATGGCCAATACATGCACCTGCCGACGACTAAGCTGCTATTTGTAAGATAGGGAGACTGCACAAATCAAAACGCTATGCATAATTGAATATGCTTAAATAAATATATAACTGAAACTTACTGTGGATGGCATAAGAGAGCGGGATGAACCAAGCATTCGTTATAAACGAATTCATCGTTTTCAGCACACCGCATCTTTCCATCAATCACTAGCGCCTAAATTTTGTTTTACAAGAACTGAGTTGATAATTCTGGCATCATTCTGCTTAATCTGAAAGAAATATATTTAGAGTTTAGAAGATTGAAGGAAGCTACCAAACCTGCCCAAAATGTTTGGTGTCTAAGATCTGTATCGTCTGATCCGAACAACGCATTGTACGAATCTCCCTGACGAGAAAACGGAACAAATTAAATGAGTGCAAAAGATCGATCGATGTGACAGGGATAAAAGATTGATTGGAGAAATGGTTTAAAAGAAGAGAAGATTCCCAAACCTGTTGAGAGCAATAGACCATTTAAGATCGTTGTTGAGATTTTCCGTAAACCATTTCGGCCTAGACTTATCATCATCAAGTTTTCTTTTGATCCGACGCTCAGACTCGTCAAGAGCCATATCGATGGGTTATGATTCGTTGAGTTTGAAAATGGAATCAAGTTGGGGAAGCAAATGACGTAGAGAACCTGAGGAGGTGATCGGCCAAGTGTGATGGTGCAGAGTATTGAGCGAAATGTTGTGAAGCGTGCTCCACCCCTTTTATAAGCAGTTACTCACACATGATCTGGCAAATCTTAGCAATATAAAAGCGGAGTAGTAAGCGGCTTTCGGTTTGACACTTATCTTTTTTATTCTATCAACTACCAAAATAACTCCATTTACTTATTATAATTAATTTATTATTCATGCTTGTAATTTCTTTGCACTTGACACACCTGTCCCTCTTGTTTTGCTATCTGTCAAAGTAACACTTTTATTATTATTTTTAATTTTTAATTTTAATTTATGCATATAATTTCTCCGAATAAATATCTCTATTAACCTCTTAATTATCCTCTTTGTTAGATTAACTAATAAGGTAACTCCCTTCATTTGATTTTTCACATATTCACTTTAATATTTTAAAAAAAAAAATTGTAACAACTTTCCTTTATCTCTTCTTATATCGGTATTTTTTTGTTAATATTTTAATTATGTGTTTGTTTTATCCTCTACCTTCTGAATTATATATTTTAATTTTTTTGAAACTAACCAT
This sequence comes from Acacia acuminata, assembly GCA_019022655.1. Taxonomy (NCBI): domain Eukaryota; kingdom Viridiplantae; phylum Streptophyta; class Magnoliopsida; order Fabales; family Fabaceae; genus Acacia; species Acacia acuminata. Next base: position 2,346,072 of record JAFJYI010000015.1, read on the forward strand.
CATTTTACCTCTTTATATATGAACTATTTTGTGAATAAATAAATTTTGACATCTCCCTAATTGATTTCAAATATTAAAACATCCTCTTAATATTTGAACTACTTTGTCAATAAATATATTAACAAAAATAGAGCAGAAGTATATCTCGGCCACACATTAGTAAAATGATACGCTCAAAATACTAAAAAAAATAAAAAAAAAAAAGCAAGGCGAAATTTGTAAAAAGCTTTCGCTTGACATCCGTCCTTTTTATTCTACCATTTGTCAAAATAACTTCATTTACTTATTATTTTTTTATTTATAATTTATAATTCATGCCTACAATTTCTTTTACTTGACACTTGTCCTCTTTATTTTACTATCTGTCAAAGTAACATTATTTACTTATTATTTTTTATTCTTAATTTTTAATTCATGCATACAATTTCTTAGACTAAATATCTCTATTAACTCCCTTAATAATCCTCTTTCTTCATTTGATTTTTCACATTTTTACTTTAATATTTTAAAATATTTCATAACAACTTTCCTTTTATCTCTCTTTAAATCTGGTATCTTTTTTTCTCAATATTTTAATTATGTCTTGTTTTATCCTCTACCTTCCAAATTACCTATTTTAATTTTTTTTTTGAAACTAACCATCGTTTTCCCTCTTTGTATATGAACTATTTTGTGAATAAATAAATTTTAACGTCTCCCCTAATTGATTTCAAATATTAAATGTATCCTCCTAATATTTGAACTACTTTGTTAATAAATATATTAGCAAAAGTATAGCAGTAAGCATCTCTTCGACACATCAATAAAATGATAAGCTCAAAACACTAAAATAAAAAAAAATAAAAAGCAAGGTGGTTATGAAAGAGGGATAATGAGGAAGGTAGTTACACACTATTTAACCGATCTTATTTTTTCCTCAATAATAACTAAATATTTTTTCATCAATAACCGCATTTAAATTTACTGTTTTTTCATGTTTTTATCTTCAAAACGCATTTGAATTTACTATTTTTTCATGTTTTAATCCTCAAAATTTATTTCCTAAAACAACGAGCAGATATATGAGATGTAGTCATAGATAATATAGGGATTCAAATTTCATATAAATTAACTAAGATAATTCCTTATTTATTTGTCTTCTTATACAAGTAAATTTTAATATTGGAGGACCAAAAAATTGTATTACCCTTAATTTTAATTAGGCTATATATATATATATATATATATATATTTCTTTGGAAGTTGGCCTCTTCAGTTTGTCGTGCGCACACCCTAATTCCCCATGATGTCGTGTTAGCGAACGTCGTACGCACAAGGGATCGTGATGTCATTATGGTGGGAGCGCGGCTGTTATGTTGCATGCTATAATAAATAGTGGGATGCGCTTCGGATTTGTCCGCTGTATTTATGTCCTCACTCATGGTCTTCAGCGGCAAATCATCAAACAGACCGTCTTCCACTCTTTTCTTACCTTTTTAGGTTTCCGTCCTATTAATATTGATTTTGCATTGCATCGTCCCTTAATACATTACTCATATCTTCTGGTATCTTTTATTTGTGTTTCCATCTTCATCGATGTTTTCAAAATGATTTTTTGTTTTTTTGCCTTTTGTGTACTCATCTTCATCTTATCGGAAATTCAGATTGCATTTCTTAAATTAATAAATTTTTCTCAATTTATATTGTTGATTACACAAATTCACATTTATGCATCAGTTGTGTTATTTCTGTTTTTGTTGCCATTAGAGTTTAAGGAGGTTTGTAGACCCTTATCAAAAGTGATGTAGGCCAGTGAGTTCTTTCTCTATATTCCCCTCCTCCTTTGTCTCTTAAGTTGGATAGGGAACTTGGCCTGATGCAAAGCACAAGTTATTGAAGTTTGAACAGAGTCTTAAATAATTGAAACTCGATCTTTGAAAGAGAAGCACACAAGGAATTTTGACGGAAAATGTATACCAAGATGAATAAACTCAAGCAGATTGAGTTAGAACATAGAGATGAACAATCAACTCATAAAGGAGGAAATGCAGTTTATGAAGGCATATCATATGAATTTGAAGAACAGTTGGTTGCAATTTCATGCATATTAGTTGTTGACCATCTCCAAGCTAGAAGTTGCTAATTACTAATTTTTTTTCATTGATTGAATCTCTCTCAGTGTAAGCTGTTGGTGTTTTTTAACCAAGTTTTTCCCCTCCATCTACTTCTCGATTTCTTAACTCATTTATGATTTTGCCTCTCCTGTTTGTTCACCCAATAGGATTCTATGATAGCCAATATGGTGAATAAGAATATGTAATAAGCCATTGATAGGAGATAACATTTGTAGCCTATGATGGATCTATAATCTGTGGGCAAGTGATTTATTTCATTACAAGTATCATAGATTCAAAAAGTATAATTGAAAGACGTGGATGTGGACTTAAGATTAAAGATTGACAAATACAAATAATTTCGAAATCATCCTGAAATGTGAAGTTTCATCCTTAAAAAATTTAAGGAAGTCGACATTGATAGTATTTACAATGAAATTTGTAATCATTATGTGCCTGTTTGGTATGACTGTGAAAGCCAAAATAAGCACGATCGACACCCAATGAAATGAGAAGCAAAATTCTGAGTGTTTGGCAATTGAGTAAATATTGATGGGCATCATGATTATTATCACATCACGATAGGTTTTTTTTGAAGCAAGAAGTGGTTGCTTCTGACCGCATCAGCATCACACTTCTCATCTTTTGGACAATTGTACCCCACATACTCCTTTTGTTGTGCCTTCTCTCTCCTCCTCTCCTCTTCAATTTGACAGCCTCATCTCCTCTGCAATTCTCCTCTTCAATTTCACAAGCACCATTTTTTTTGTAAAGGATTTCACAAGCACTTTATTTGTGTTGTAATTTTTTATTTAAGCACTTCATTTAGAAACCAACTTGTAATTTAATTATTTTTAATTTTTTATCCCAAATTATCACATTTCATACAAATATATATATATATATATATGATTCATGCCATTTTCATTCATTTTCCATCTCATCTATTTTTTTAAAAGCCACGGGTGGAAAAAAGGCTTTTGAGACCGGACAAAAGAGCTATTGTAAGACCAAACTAGACACCGGTCTTGTTCCAGCCGGTATTAAAAATCCGTAACTTTTAAGACCGGATTCGGACCGGTCTAAAAGAAACATTTTTAGACCAGACATTTTAAAAGTTAGGTCTTAAAAGTCGTACTATATAGACGATATGTATTTTGTTCGGTCCTAAAACTTAAATTTTAAGATAGGACCAAAAAATAGACCGGTCTAAAAAATACCGACTTCTGAGACTAGATGAATAACTAATCCGGTTCTAAAATTAATTAAATTTAAGACCGGCTACTCAATAGATCCGGTCTTAAAAATTAAAATTTTAAGACCGGTCTTAATAAACAGCGGCCTTAGAAGACCAACTGTTAGGATCGGCATAGATCTTTAAGACCGGTGTTATAAATTCATCTGGTCTTAACATTTGAACTTTTAAGACCGGTCTTAATAAACAGCGGTCTTAGAAGACCAACTGTTAGGATCGGCATAGACCTTTAAGACTAGTGTTATAAATTCATCCGGTCTTAACATTTGCACTTTTAAGACTGGTGTTATTATATCCCGGTCTAAATTTTCCAGAATTTTTCCTTGTTCTGTTCTTCCTGATCATATATATATACACACATCCACCACCTAATCCAGCACAAAAAAATTGATACTTTAATCTACAAGCTATGAACAATCCATTATGAATGAATTGAATTGGGAAAAGAATACAAATATTATTCACCATAATGAGTTATGTGGCCTCTTAATTTATACTATATATGGTACAACACCTTAATGAATATCTACAATAAGATAACTTATAACAAATACATTGATGAGTTACAAATACAGCACCATGCCTTCATCTAATCCCACCCAACAATGTAACATGATATCCCCTTTTATAACATATATATCGGATCCTGCCACAAAAATAAAACAAGAACAAAAGCTTCACAATGAGTGACATTATTGTTTAAGAACATAGAAGGAATATATATAGTTAAAACCTTAAAGTTTTCAAAGAATTCTGCATATGAATATTACCTTATGAATTGACTCTTTTATAAAGGGATACCTCCTATATCCCTTCTTGATGATCATTTCTTATTCCGGGTTCATTATCCGCTTTATCTTCTTCGTTCATGTCCAGTAGATCCCTTGAAAAAGGAGTACTTTGAGGAATACCGTAATTTGAATGAATTCCATCATCAATATCAATGACTCTTTTTCCTTGGAGAGCTACAGACCACATTTTATTTTCCTGATCGGTGATATAGAACACTTGTTTCGCACGGGTCCGCCATAATAAAAGGTTCATCTCCAAAACTTCTACCATTGAGATCGACTAATGTAAATCCTAGCCGATCGATCCAAACACCATTATTGACATTAACCCACTTGCATTTGAAAATGGGAAATCTAATTTGAACATAGTACACCTCCCAAATCTCTTCAATAACCCCATAATAAGGCATGACTGCCAATTTAGGCCTCTTGTCTTTCGAACTAGAGAAATGCATAGATTCAGCCTCTAACATAACACCACTGTTCTGGACGGTGCTCCTATCATCTAGGGACTTCGTGTAAAATGTATAATCATTGATCACATACGAATTCCAACTTATGACATCAACCTCCGGACCACGTGCTAACCATTTGATTGTATCAGAAACACATTCCTCTCCCTCGACCTTTTGTTTGAACCAGTTTACAAAAGTTCTATTATACTCCCTAATCAACCTTTGTTCAGTCATTCTATGATTTTCTTTCCTTTGACTTCTTTATGTGCTTTTATGTTGTCTTGAACTTCATCAACATTATTCAAGATGTATAAGTGAACTTGTGACAATTCATCGGATCCACACTCTTTTTATCAAGCCCTCGCCTACCCCCTTCAACATGTTGTTGTTTAGGAAGGCCAATATGTCTTACTTTGGCCAAATAATTTTGAAAAAATTCCATGGCTTCTTCAGAAACATATTTCTGAACAATTGATGCTTTTGGCCGGTATGCGTTCTTCACGTACCCTTTTAGGAATTTCATAGATCTTTCAATTGGGTACATCCACCATAAATGGATAGGGCCGCACAACTTTATCTCTCTCACTAGATGAACAATTAGATGAACGATGATGTCAAAAAATGTAGGAACAAAAAGCTTCTCAAGGTGGCACAAGATAAGATATCTTTCATTCTTCAATTCATCCAACTTTTCAATCTCGAAAACTTTACTACAAACCGCATTGAAGAAGAAACAAAGTCTAGTCAAGACGACCCGAAGATCATATTCGGTGATGCCTCGAATAGCTATTGGGTGTAGTTGTTGCATCAAGACATGACAATCATGAGACTTTTGGCCTACTAATTTCAAGTCCTTCATCGATACAAGCCTCTTACAATTTGAAGAATACCCAGAGGGAACTTTTGTGTCATGTAAACACTCACAAAAACTTCATTTCTCATACTTAGACAAAGTATGAGAAGCCAGGGGACAATAAGTTCTATTACCATGTGACCTTGGATGTAACTCTTCACGTATTCCCATTGCTATCAGATCTAATCTTGCCTTCACACCATCCTTGGAACTACTTTGTATGTTGAGAAGCGTGCCAACAATAATATCACATATGTTTTTCTCCACATGCATGACATCAATACAGTGTCTCACATCAAGATTGCGCCAATATGGAAGATCGAAGAATACAGATCTCTTTTTCCATATATTTGTTTCTTTTCTACTCTTGGCTGTCTTACCGAAGATGACACTGATATTTTTCACCTTCTCATAAACTTGCTCACCGGTCAATGCCACAGGAGCATCTTCATACTCTTGGCCACCAAAAAAGGCTTTCTTTAGTCGACGATATGGGTGGCCCCGTCTAAGAAATCTCCTATGTCCAAGATAAACCGTCTTTCTTCCATGTTGGAGTTGATGGTAGCATGTGCCTTCTTCACAAACCGGACATGCTTTATGGCCCTTTACACTATACCCTGACAAGTTACCTTATGCTGGGAAGTCGTTTATAGTACAGAATATCATGGCTCACAATTTAAAGACCTCCTTCTTGAAAGAGTCAAACATCAACACCTTCTTCCCATAACTCCTTCAAGTCTTCGATCAAGGGCTCAAGGTAAACATCAATGTCATTTTCGGGTTGTTTTGGTCCCGAAATCAACATAGACAGCATGATGTACTTTCGTTTCATGCATAACATAGGAGATAAGTTGTAAATAATGAGGAGTACAGGTCATGAACTATGTATGCTGCTAAGACTTCCATAGGGATTCATGTCATCTGTGCTAAGGGCAAGTCTAAGGTTCCTAGGTTCTTCGCCGAAGTTCGGAAATAATTGATCCATTTTCTTCCATTGAGAAGAATCGGCCAGATGTCGAAGCTTTCCATCAGAAATCCTCTCATCAGCATGCCACCTCAAATTTTTTACATCATTTTCATTAGCAAAAAACCGCTTGAACCTTGGTATGATTGGAAGATACCACAACACTTTTGTAGGCCCCTTATTTGACTTGTACCTTGGGGTTTCACATATCGGACAATTCTGCTTCTCTTCAAACTCTTTTCTATACAATATGCAATCATTTGGGCATGCATGAATCTTTTTGTACTTTTGCATCCCCAAAGTGGACAAAGTATTTTCTTAGCATCATAGTTTCGATGTGGCAACACATTATCATCCGGAAGCATGTCTTTAAAAGCCTCAAGCATTTAGAGAAACTCGGTCGCTCCATCCATGACGTGCCTTCAAGCTTACCAATTTCAATACAGTGTTCAACAATTGGTATTTTTTACAACTAGGGTATAGCGGGGTCTCTGCATCACTGCACATATTACCATATGCATGTGATTGCTCAAAAGCCTCTTCTCCTACATCATGAATAATGTCCTCTATGCGATCATCCATATCCATGTCATTATCATCAAATGCCACTTCCCCATGTTGAGACCCACTTGACATTTTTTCACCATGTCATGACCATACCGTATAATTTTTACAAAATCCTTCACAAATTAAATGTGTGTGTATAACTTCGTGGACTTAGTCGCCTCTCATTCAAACATTCTATACAAGAGCAATAAAACTTCCCACTATCATCATGGGCATTTTGTTTAGCAAATTCTATAAATTCCCTCACCCCATTCTGATATTCAACACTCGTCCGTGAAGCATTATTTATCCAACTGTGATCCATGGTACAATTCCTATATATAGACAGAAAGATTTAACATACATAATCCGAAAAAATTGAAACTTGCATATAAAATAAGACAACTCCAAATGCATATATATGCTCAAATGTCGGTTTTGCCATTTTTTTCCTTTTTGTTTTTTTACGGATAAACTTGCCCATTAAATGCGAACGAAGAATCACTTTTGGTCATAAATGTATCACGGTGAATCCAAGAAGTAAAATAAATGCATGACGAGGAAATTAAATGCATCGCATGAAGGTCTTGTAGATTCACCGTAGCATATAAATTCAAATGCGTTTCTTGAGTCTTTCTTCTCTCGCCACGAATGTTGATGTTGCAGACAGACAAGAGTAACCTAAAAACACTAGTTGGTCAAGACGGTAGGTCTAAAGTGCAAATATAATCTTTAAAATACAATATTCATTAACAACAGAGAAACACACAAAAACATTTTATCAATTTCGTTCAACCCATGAAAAACTCAAACCCATAAGCAGGAAAATCATAAAGTTATATAACTGAAACACCTCGTATAGCTTGGTCTATAGACGTTTAGCTAAGGAACCAAAAAGTGATTGTCGGGAGACGAACGCGAAGCAGCGACGACGCAACACACAATGGAGACAGAACCTGAGTAATCACTTTCGGCGCGATAAGAGAAGTTCTAAGAGGGAAATTTAATTTTCCCCGTGATAGAGACATGTTTAAGTATTTTAGATTTTATAAAGACCGGTTAATTATCGAGTATCCGGTCCTAAAGATATAATTTTATTAATTAATTTTTAAGAACACCGGTCCTAAATTTTACAATTCATTTAATTTTATGACCGGAGTTTTTTTAAATGTCCAGTCCTAAAATTCAAATATTAATTAATTAATTTTTAAGACTAGCGGTTAAGAATACTCGGCCTAACATTTACTATTCATTTAATTTTAAGACCATATTTTTATAAAACTACGATCCTAAAAGTATTTCGTTTATTAATTAACCAAACTTAAAAAAAGAAGTTTAGATTTTATAAAGACCGGTCGATTATAAAGTATCCGGTCCTAAAGATATAATTTTATTAATAAATTTTTTAGAACACTTCGGTCCTAAATTTTACAATTCATTTAATTTTAAGACCGGAGTTTTACAAAATGTCCAGGTCCTTAATTTTTAAGACTAGCGGTTAAGAATAGTCCGGTCTAACATTTACTATTCATTTAATTTTAAGACCAGATTTTTATAAAACTACGGTCCTAAAAGTATTTCGTTTATTAATTAACCAAATTTTAAAAAAGAGGTTTGCCTTTGGCGAGCGAAAGCAGTAAAACTGAATTAATAAAATAAATTAAAGGAAAACCGGAGAATATGAATATTAGAAAGGCACAAGCTTAGTTCTTACAGCTTCCATACATAACTAAAGAATATGCACGTACACAAGAAAAAAAGAAAGAAAAACAATAACTGAACATTATCAACAACAAGAATATAACTAAACATCTTAAAGCTTATTATCCTCCAATGCCTTGGCGATATCGGCATGAGCAGCATTAACTTCTCGCCGGAGATCAGCAACCTCTTGTTTTATTCGCATCAGCGCATCATGGTCTAAAGGCTGGGGGGCTGCGGCAATCTCTTCATCATCCGAAATAACAATGGGTCCAACGACCCGAGACTCTTCGATCACAATAAAATGCACTCTCGCTGGAGAGGCGCGGCATATAACAATCTACGGAAGGCACGAGCATCACCAGTAACTCTCGCTGGAGGAGGCGCAGCGTATAACGATCAATGGAAGGCATGAGCATCACCAGTAACTCTACCCCTACGAGCGGTTCTCTTTTATCTAACCATGGTTTGAGGAGTTGGGGCAGAGAGGAATGACGAGTTAATAAGGACAGAGAGAGAGATCGATCGATTGATTATGATGTTTGGGTTCTACTTTAAGACCGTCCTTTTATCATATGTCGGTCCTAAAAGTATATTATTTATTTTTTCAATTAAATTACTTTTAAGACCGCCATTCTATTATATGTCCTGGGTCCTAAATGTCTACTATTTATTTTTTCAAACAATTCAATTACTTTTAATACCGGCCTTTTATCTAATATCTGGTCTTAAAAGTCAATTATTTTTTTATCAATTATTTATTTTTGTAAATTAAGAATTTTTCCTCAAAAAATATTACTTTTAATTAAGAACTGATCCGGTATTAAATGTTTAGTCACTTCAAAATTACTCGATAGCAAAGTCGTATCCATACACTCTGTAAACTGATCCAGAGAGTCTCTCGGCTTCAAGGTAAACCGCCAAACGATGCGTCTCCTCGTATTCTGAGGAACTATGCATCTCCCCGTGAAACGTTTCCGGCATTTCATATTCTTCTGGATGGGTTCTCTATTTAAGCTCATTGTTACTTTAGTTTCTCCACATTCTTCTTCATCACTTTTACACAGCCTCCTCCACCGCCTAGCCTCCACTGTAATAGAATGATTGCTCCCCAGGTCCTCCGTTTCCTCCTCCTCCTCTTCAACCTCGCCCCCCCTCCGCCATTGCCTCCTCCAAATCCGACGTGAAGCAGTTAGTGCAGACATTGGTGGCCCGCGTGGATAACACCGATCGACGCTTGGGCCAATTGGTTCAGCTTGTTCATACCGTGAACAACAAGCTGAACATGGTACTCCACGCAAATGACGTGGAGTACGATCTCGCTGAAGACGACCACTCCGATGCCTCCAACTCCCCCTCCCTCTCCGATTACGGGGAGGATTAGTTGTTTTATAGTTTTTTTTGTTGCTTTTTTTTTTTGGTAATAGGGCAGCGTAAAAATTATTATATAAAATATTTTTAAATTTTGTTCTCATGCGAGTTTAGTACTTTAATTAGTTAGTTTATACATTATCGAACTTGAAAAGCAATAAACAAGGTAATTATGAAATATGGATAATGGCAGACTCACAAAACTAAAATTAAAAAAATAAAATAAATAAAAGCAAGGCAATTATGAAATATGGATAATGGCATACTCACAAAACTAAAATTTAAAATAAATAAATAAATAAAAGCAAGGCAATTATGAAATATGAATAATGAAATGCAAGAATTCGAATGAGACTTTAAGGACCGGACATTTAGTAAATTTACGGTCCTAAAAACACCGCCATTTTTGCAAAAATTAAATGAAGACTTTTGGGACCGGCAATTTAGTAAATCTACGGTCCAAAAAGACCTGGCATATTTTTGAATGAGACTTTTAGGACCGGACATTTAGTTTTACGGTCCTAAAAGATAAGGAAGACTTTTAGGACTAGCGATTTAGTAAATCTACGGTCCAAAAAGAATGGCATATTTTTGAAATGAGACTTTTAGGACCGGACATTTAGTAAATTTACGGTCCTAAAAGATAAGGAAGACTTTTAGGACCGTTGATTTAGTAAATCTACGGTCCTACAAACACCTCATTTTTGCAAAACTTAAACGAAGACTTTTAGGACCGGCGATTTAGTAAATCTACGGTCCAAATGACTTTTAAGACCGGACATTTAGTAAATTTACGGTCCTAAATTTCTCGCATATTTTTTAAAATTAAGCAATAAATAGTTTTATCCACCATCCAATACATTTAGCAACCACACTAATGGACACAAGGAAATTGTTTGAAATGAATTAACAAATTATTATTGTATACTATCACAATGGACAATTGTTCATTTACAGACCGAGGATGATTGTTGATACAGCATATATTTACGAATGAATTCACAAATGAATTATTTTTCTGACTTTCCGAGAGCATCAGATCATACAGATATTCACAAAACAAATTGTGTGCGCTCAATATCACCATCAGGAAAGGGATCAAGACACGGTCAAACGTCGTAGCTACATCAAAGAAAGAAAAATATATATATATATATATATATTAGTCGTCCTTCCTTGCATCAAAGGGGTCGGCGCACAAGCAACTAGGTGGGAAATTTGAATGGGATAGGCGATAGCAATGGGATACTTCTACTATTTTTTTTTTTTTAAAATAAATAAATAAATCAAGTTATCCAGATATATATGGAAGGTGGAACTATGGAAGTCAAGAGTTAATCCGTAACAAGTCCATGACTATGCAAGCGTGAGCACCGCTATATTCTTCTTATAAGCAACTTTCATCTTTCTTTTTTTCTGGGTAAGATACGGGCAAATGCCCATGTATTATTTCATCAGAAGCAACTTTCATTTTTATCGTGTAAAACAAATTGGCGGTTAATATTATTAAAAACAATAAATATGTCAAAAATGTCATATTTCTTCAAAATGTACCTCTGTTTATGAAAAGAGCATATAAGAGAGAATGGGTAACCAATTTAAGAAAGTATGGATATTGTTGTCAAACTCGCGAGTTGACTCTCCGAGTTTACCTTTTTTACGCTTCTAACTTACAAAAACGAGTCGAGTCAGTGGTAAACTCGTGCTAGTTGTAAACTCGGTTAAACTCACGAGTTTATACACCGAGTTTACCGTTTTTACGTTTCTAGCTTACAAAACCGTGTTAACTTACTCTTAAACTCGTGTTAACTTTTTTTATTTAATCATGCTCAGCGGCTTTATATAAAAATTTTATAGAAATTTCTTTATTAAATATGATAAATGATGAATATTGATGGATTTAATTTCAATTATTTGGATTTAAAATATATTTAAATCAAATTGTTGATATTTTTATATTTTAATTATTTAATTATACACTACTAATACCTATTTAAGTGGTCCTATTATTCAGCTAATAGACTCAACTGACTTACATGACTCACCAGTCACCACCGATATTAGATATATATAATATAAAAGTAAAAACCAAATGTTTATAATTATAATAAAATTAATTAGTTATGTATAATTCATTTATTTTTTCTGAGGAACAAAAGCAAAACGTACCTTTTTTCTTAGGAAGCCCATAAGTTTAGGATTATGCAAAAACGACTAATAATGGAATGCAATTAAAAACGGGAGTGTATTTTCTCTTGGCAAACCATTGGATTAATTTTGTACTTTTTTTCTTTGTACATCAATATATATATATGTATAATGTCATCTCTTGACCAATTCAAAAAGGGTTTAGCATCGCACCCCTCACATTTTATTGTAGATAAGTCGTTCTGATTTTTTGCACAATATAATATTCACGATTCGACTCGAGACACGGCTTCTTTTTCTTCTCTCTCTTCTTGCCTTCCTGTCACTCGGATTTGATGGACGAGCAGGGAAGCTCGTCTTCAAATCTAGATCTGGACGACCTAGATCTTTTTTTCTTTTTATTTTTTCTATATAAAAAAATGTTAGTTGAGAGATTATCTTTATTTTAGACCCTCTCCCCATTAAAATTATTTTTTATAAAAAATAAGAAAGTAAAAAAAAAAAAATAAGATCTAGACGATAGGGACGAGCTCTCTGTGCTCGTCTGGTTCCCCTATAACTCAACCTCATTCTTTAGAAGATGAAGACGACAGTGGGCCTGTTTGGGTTGACAGTAGAAGCGGTGGCTTAAAAGCTATTTGCCTTTAAAAAAAGCTCGGTAAGAAAAAAGTCGGGTTATAGATAATGATTTGTGTTTGGATTGATGGTGGTAAAGTAGCGGGCCCACATCAAAAAGTTGAGAGCTTTTTGAAAAAAAAAACTAGATTCTGGAGCTTTTTGCTTAACTAGCTTTTTGAGATTTTTTGACTTAAAGTTCAGCCAACGCAATGGGCAATCCAAACAAAAAAATAAATGGGTTTTTTCTCATCGAGTCGTTGGCTTAAAAGCCACTGAAATTTTTATATGAAAAAAAAAAAAAAAAAAAAAAAAAAAAAAAAAAAAAAAACAAACTCCAAACAAGCCCACTAACCCCTTCCTCTCTTTTCCCCCTTTTCCCGAGAGCTTTTCTTCATCCCTTCATTTTTCCAATTCAAATTCAAAATTCAAAATTAAATATTCCAATATATGATCACTAGAAAACATCAGCCTAAAATTCCCGTGAAACTAGTCACCATTACTCAAGTTAGCCAATCGCCTTTCGTCCACCTGTCGGATGTTGTTGCTATCGTCTTCATCTTCTGCAACCAGTCCTTTCTCTCTATTTTTTCCGGGTTTGGCTTATATCCTTTACTCATTCCATCCGCTGCTGCCCAAACGACATCGTTTTTCTGTTTTTTTTCCAGCAAAACACACACACCCCTATTCCTTTAAAAAAAAAATCAGGATACTATCGGGTAGTAAAAAGATAACTCAGGATATTGAATGGTACTAAAAAAATTCTTCATGATCTTAAAAAATCATTTTAGGATCTTGAAAAAATATTTCAGAGAACTGGCTAGTACTAACAGGATACTAAATGGTACTGAAAAAATAATTTATGGCCTTAAAGTATTATTTAAGGATCTTGAAAAAAAATCCTAAACTATATTTTTAGTAACATTATGTATCTCAAATATTTTTTCAAAATCCTAAAATAATTTTTTTAAGACCATAAATTATTTTTTCAGTACTGGTTTGTATCCTTTTAGTACCAACCAGTACCTTAAAATAATTTTTCAAAATCCTGAAATAATTTTTTAAGATCATGAATTTTTTTTAGTACCATTCCGTATCCTGAGTTATTTTTTTTACTACTGCATGCTGTCCCGATTTTTTTTTAAAGGAACAGTGTGTGTTTTTCCGAAAAAAAAAAAAAAAAACGGTGTCGTTGGGCAAGAGCGGATGGAATGAGTAAAAGATATAAGCCAAACCCATTTTTTCCATCTCCCTTCTTCCCTTTCTTGCGGTCAGATTTTCTCTTCTTCCCGTTGTCTACCTCAAGCATCCTCCAAATATCGGTTTTTGTCCTTTGTGCAATATGAGTATCAATTTCCGGCACCGGTTACCTGATCTCTGTTTTTACAAGTTTGCACTTTTTGATTCTTAATCCCTTTTTTCAGCTATGGAGCTTTATGCTGCGGACTCATGTATGCCATTTTTCCTTCATCACTATTGATCTAATGTACTTAGTGATCTGTTCAGAAGAATCTCTATGCCATTAACAATGGTTATTTTCTCAATTTTTACCTCTGAGACCGAAGGTGTGACCAAAAGTAGATGTGCGATGAAGTGAGTTTGAACCAGAGCTTCAACTTGAAAACAAGAGAGCCATTTTTGAGAGAGCCAGAGCTTCAAGGCCACTAACAATGGTTATTTTCGAGAAAGCAGATGTGCCTATGGAGCAAAGAATGAAGAGAGAGGGAGATCAAAGGAGGAAGAATAGCTTTGACAGACTGGAGTTTGAGATCAAACTGAGAGAGAGCTTGAGAGGGAAGTGAAGAAGACGAAAGCTTTGAGAAGAGTCAGAGAGTTAGATTCAAACGAGCCAAAGGTGAGGGGAGATTTGAAATCTTCATTCGTGACAGCTTTCGGATCTCGTGCCAAAGGTAATGATTTTATGGCATTTTTTACCTCAGTAAATGTTTGATATTGTTCATGGTGCGTTGTAGCTCCCTAAAAGATGATGATAACACATTAACACAGCTCTTAATATGGAATGATAACACATTAACACAGCTCTTAATATGGAATGATAACACATTAACACAGCTCTCTTCTCCATATTAATGTAGTCCTGAACTTTAAACGTGAGCTTCATTCCTCTTTTTGTTACTCCTCCTTCTGTCATCCTCGGTTTTACTTTCCTCTCTGTACGACGGTGATTTCCCTTCTTACCTTGAATGCATGTCGATATATGGTAATCAACACTAATTGCTCTTCGCTAACTATTTCAGAAAATCATCCAATTGCATTGCTCTTGATGATGATGATTTTGAGCTTATTCGTGAAAACCAAATCTTGGGTATCTCAATCACGAAAAATTGGTGAGCATTTGCAATTGCTTCGTTTTGGTTTATTGGTGATCTATGGTACTCCCTTTTTTCAGCAAATTTCTATTGGCGATCTATGATAGCATTTCACCCATGGTTTAACCTTTTTACTTGAGTTCATGGCACTATTCTTTTGTTGACGAATCACAAAGTGTTGATTTTCCAGGATCACTTTTCAATAAATATATACTCATGCCTACATATTAAGTTATTTGGTGACAATGTTGGTAGTAAATATACGATTCTAGGTATTTGAGTTTGTTATTTTTGTTGAATGAATAATTTGTTGGATTCTGGGTATTTATAATGGGACAGAATTTGTTGGATTCTTCATAATTTATTTTTATTATGTATACTAATAAATACTGGATTGCTCAGTTCATTTTAAGGAGACATTTTTAAGCTGTAAGTGATGTGTGTTTGCATTTTTATTTCCTCACGTGTGTTTGCATTTGAATTTCCTGTGGTTTTTGCAAGTTTTGGGTTAAGCTTATCAAGCATGCATGCAACCAGTTATTATGCTTTTTGATGAGACGAATTTTTTGGTTAATGTTTTATCACATGAAGATTCAATTCTATTGGTTGTGCCTTATCACTCCTTTTTTCCATCTATATCAGAATCTGATAATGTTCTTTTTCAATGAAGTATTTAATCCTTAACAATAATTCTTTGCATCTGCAGTTAAGTTGCAGATTTTGGCATCACTTTTCTTCTAAACAAGGTAAGCATGCGGAAATGGTCATCATATAGCTTCTGCTATTGCTACTCTCAATAACTATCAATGGATGTCTTACATCCATTATCCATTAGTGAATAAAGTGGAAGGACAAATTTGTATGGGTGGATGGCAAATGAATAGTGCAGAATACTCACATATTTGCAAAAGTATGGACAATAGGATTATGGACAATAGGATTGCTCTTGCCTTTAAGAATCTCGTGGCGAAAAAGATAATATATGTATAGTTAGGATTGCTTATTGAGAAATGTGTTTAATTGTATTTTATGGGTTTTTCACTTTTTCTACATCTTATTAAATCTATATCTAGGTTCTTGAATATACAATTTTCTAATATGATCTAATTAAGAAATATCAGAAAATTTATATCTTTGAGTAACACTATTTACTCACTACCTGTATGTTTCCTATGTTTTTACTTTCTAATATGACTTTCTTTCTTTTATAGTATTCTATTTCATCTTTGAGGAGGAGGTTGTTTAGTGTTTATGGAATACAGGTGTGTATATTTTTTTCAAGATGATGGTGAACAGAGAAATAACTGTCAAGATGGGAGAAGCATGATTCAATGTCGATGTTTAAGGAGACCAAGGAAGAAGAAACTGATGAACAGCAGGGGAGCATTGTGTTTTGCCTTTTAGAGGGAAGGGAAAAGGCCAAAGGTTAATTTGTTTTTACCTTCATGGTTAACAAGTCATTGAGTGTCTTTCAAATTCTGGTGCAACTTTGGTCTGGTACTATGACTAATTCACATGGTATGGATGCTCAAATGGTACTACGATTGGTACTGCAAGAAAATCTGGACTGAGAAGATGGTCAATGGTTCTACTTGGCTTATCATTCCCAAATTTCTTGTAGGTTGGTTTATTTTGTTGACTTTATTGGGTTCTCTTACATGCTTCTACCAGATCACATCCCTTCTCTTCTCAATCACACGTTTCAGTTGTAGTATACAAACTGATTATAATAATATGCATTTCTGAATATTGTCCATCTGTCTGTTTGCATGTTTAACAACATTGGCCGTATTCTATAAAAGCAGTTGCAACACTCCGGACACTCTGTGATTCAAAATTACACTCACACACATCTTTTGAACAAAAAATGTGTTCCCTTACTCAAAAATAATAAAGATAAAATCCCATAGTTTATCAGTGGCCCTTTTTTGGACTTTAGAAATGATTTATGTTCCTAAAGCATTACTTTCCGTACCATTGTGTAAATATGGACACGCATATGGTCAAATGGATTATGATTGTGAGGAATTAATTCTATAATTACTAAGTCAGTTTAACTTCTATCCAGACTAATATCATTTTCATTGTGTATCACTACTACATCGTTTTTCATGTTTTTAATTTAAGACTATCATAATATGATCAAAGCTTCACTTTTTGTGTTTGTGGGTAATTGTTGATGACTAATGTTGTAATCGATACTAAGATAAGACTCATAAATGTGCATACTATTGCTCAATTTCTTCATTAGTAATTTAGTATAAATGGGTTTAATCCAATATTTCAATTTCTTTATTGTCTATTTCATTGATCTTCAACTCAATGAGTTCCCAAGTTAAAAATTAAATTATATTTGATTAATGTTTTAAATACAATGACCCGTGCGTCACGGGGAAGGAGATGCTCGTTAATAATAATAACTGAAAATTCGACTGGTGATGGTGAGCCTTTTTTGTTTTTTTGTTTTCCTGATAATCTAGTGAGCCTTCTGTAACTTCAGTAAAATAGGCCCCAAGTGTCGAACCAAACAAACCTATCGGGCCGAAGAACAGAAGGGCAAGTGACGAACAAGGGCTGTCAAACAAGCCCAAATTTGGTTTCAATTACAGCTTTTTTTTGTTCGGAAAGCTATTTATATTAATACTAAAAAACAGGTACAATATCCGGATACAAGTAAAGCCAGATCCGACAACAAAATACATCCAAAACAAAAAACAACAAAAGCAAATAAATCCGTACATAAAATATTCAAAAGTAGAAGTAGAATCATGACAAAGCGGCCTCCTTAATATCTCGGGGTTAGAAGTGACAAGGAAGAAGGTGATGGTTGTAAAACCCACCCAAACGGCACACATCCTTATAAGCATTAGCCGCAACGAGGAAGCGGTATGCGGTACCCATATTGGGGTTAAGAACCCGAAAAACCCAACCTCAGACGTAAGAAGACCCATGATGTCCAGAAGAAATCTTCTGCTCCTCTGTTGAATCAGATCTGGTGACCATGGCCACACAACAAGCAACGCCTCTTTAGATCTGCCCCCAAGAACGCAGATCCGAACTACCAAGGAAGAATCGGATCTTATAACGTTATACAACCGTCCACCCAAGAGGCTATGCACGCAGATCTTACGGATCCGTTTATTACATGAGACAAAAACACCACCAAACAACCCAAAGTATCACGGAAAAGTAATAGAAAAACAGATAAATCTCACCTCCCTTGATTAGATCCGGGAGAGGAGAGGAAAGGGCTCGCCACAAGGACGAGAGAAGGCCACGTCCGACGTAACTCGAGGGAGAGGACCATAAATCAAAGATCTGGACTCCAAAACACACGGATGTAGATCCAAGATATGGACTTGCAACAACCACTCGGACTCGTCGTGGCACAAAGCGGTGGTCGCCGGCGGCTTGTGTGTAAGGCACAAGCCGCCCGAGGAGCATGCGATGAAGAAGATGAAGTGCGGGGAGGAGGAGAGAAGGAGGAGAAAAGAGAGCAATCGAAAATATAATGTTTCAATTACAGCTTTGACCCAAAGAAAAGGTGAAAATCGTCGTTGCTCGGGATCGCACCCGGTGACAAGCGGGAATACTCACCACTATATGACAACGATTCAGATGACGGTGCCGGCCGTTTTATTATATATTTCCCATTATATTAATGTTTAATCATACTGTCTAAATGTGGCGACAAGGCCGTTGTATTTGGATATGGACTATGGTGATCCAGAACGGATAAATGATGAAGGGCGGGGAATAGAAGGTTGCTCACTGAGGCAGAGAGAGGGCAATGGCTGTGTCGTCCACCACCACCATGGTGTTCATCGCCGGCAACAATGTTCATCCGACTCAGGCACCCAAGTTTGGATTCTCAACTTTTTTCAGCCTCAGCGTCAAGCCCCGTAGATTTTGCGTCAGACGCTCCACGGCCAATGATTCCTCCTCGACCGACACCACTGCCACACCAACCGATTCCGAGACTACAATTGAAGTTCCTGAACAATCTTCCTCTCTGATTTCTGTCCTAAACATCGAAAGGGCTCTCCGTGGCATACGTATATAATTCCTTCTTCCATTTGATTGAATTTCCTTCTTTCTTCTTCAACTGTTCGTTAGAATTGCAATCCGTTGATTAGTTTTAGTTTAGGAATGCAACAATTACAGATGTCGACCATTATGGTAGACTCGGCATTCCCAGAGGATGTTCATTCGAAAAGGTAGTTACAAGTTAGGAGGACGATTCATTAGTTGCTCTTCCTTGGTTTCATCTGTTCGAGTTTTCAACTCATCGATATTCGACAGGTGGCATTAGCATAAAACAATAAGGTTGAAGAATTGAAGAAGGAAGGGTTGGAGGAAGACGAGCTTAACAAGAAACTGGAACATCTCAAAGTCAGTAAGTAGTGTATAAATTTATATTCATAAATATTTAAACCACGATAGATTCCAGTGACCATCAATGATTTGGTATGGTGTGTTCAATGAATAAAAGGAATCATATTCAATTTTATCGTCTAAACAAGAGAGGAGAATTTATGACTGGAGCTTGGCTAGAACATAGAATACAGAACAATATGGTTGGCCCTTTGAGGTTGACATAACACAAACTACTCAAGAAACTCCTCCTCCACAGGTATTTCTTCCTCTCTCTGTCCCTTCAGTTTTGATTTTGGAAACTTTAACTTTAAAACTTGAAATTCCCTATTAGCATAATGTTGAATATGTGTAATATACCAGGATAAGTACTATATATGGGATTAGATTATGGCGCACATTTATAAATGTAAATGAAGTAAATTACATAAACTATAATGTAAATATGTAATGATGTTTGGTTTCATGACACAGGATCCATAGGACGAGGGACCAACCAAAGTGGTTGGGTACTTCCTATATTGGGATGGGTATTAATATCATTTCTGCTATCAATCGCACTAAGTTAATGAACAGAAAGTATATGCATTTATGGTTCAGAGCTCAGACACATTCACTCCATCTGAGACTGCTTGTATAAATACTTTGGTGTTATCTCAGTTTTAAACTCGGGATTTATTGTTCATTATGGCACATGGTTCATCAACAAGCACTAAAATACAACGTGTACCAGCAAACCTGGTACAGGAATGAATAAATCAAAAGAAAAGGTATGATGAATGCCACAAGAATCTATAACTTAACTAAAGTTGGGGATATAAAAACTTCCCCATTCAGCAGGTTATGAACCTCCCTTGCATCTTAATTGTGAGGCTAAAGTTGAGCCAATTCAGCTTTAGACTTCAAGCACAGAAGATGGAGTCGAAATAGAATGAAGCTTTAGCTTCTTAGTCTCTCTTTATGAAGAGACAGCTGAATCCCCTGTCTGTGTACTTTATCGAGAAGATTCCATCTCTGTTAAAATCTGAGATTCTTCACGTTTCCACTTTCTTCCATTGAGGTGACAGAGCATTTTTTTCACTCTTTTTCTTAAGAAGTTCATGTTCTAATAGATTCTGATAATCTAGTAGCAGCTACTGGTTGAAGAAATGAATATATTGACCACAGTCTTCTTGAAGCTTAATAATGAAAAGGTGTATTATCCAAACTCAATTCTAGCGCCAAAACCCATAAGCAATTACTACCTCCGGTCATAATTATAGGAACACTTTTGTAGTGCGAAAAGTGTTCCTATAATTAGGACCGGAGGAAGTATTATAGAAGTCGAGATATGGGAGACACGGTTGAGCTCTGTGTTGACTTCATGACACCATTGGAGAAACTTGGGGCTCTCAAAGAAAAAGTAAAGAGGTAAAGCCCACTGTAACTTCATCTAAGCAACTTCTTTTACTATTCTCTGACTTGATTTCTGCTTCTGTTTGAAATGCATGGCGGTGTTGAAATCAGGTACTTGGAGAGAAATCCACAACATTGGCATCCTAATCACAATGTTGTGCTAAAGGAGATTGAAAATGTGAACAAGTTAAAGATGGCTCTGAATGTAACCCACACAATGAACTTTCAAGAGTAGGGAGCGAAGAGCACGCGAAGAAGTGAACTGATGACGGAGATAAAGAAAATATTTGAAGAGCTCAATATCATATACAATCTTCTTCCCCAAACAATTCATCTCAGCAATACTGGATCTGATACAACTCTACTCGCAAGATGATTTCATATCATTTGTTTGATCACTCAATTTTGTGACCCTTTAGGATAGTTAAGTCTTGAGTGTGGTCACTTTTAGTCCATGTTATTTTCTTAAAGTTGTTGTGTGAGAGAGGCATGAGTTTGAGTTTCCCAAAAAAAAAAAACTAATTGGGAGAGGATATAGAAAAGGAAAGCAAACGAAGATAAAAGTGACGCCACACACATCTTCATTCTTTATCAATCTTGTACTAACTTTAGGTAGATCCCCTGAGTTCAAAGTTCCTCTAAAATTGCTAATTTCAATATATAAATAGACCAGCTTTACATCACCGGTGATATTTGTTGGGACCAATGACCATTGAGTCACCAAAACCTTTAATAATACAATGTAAAATAATATACAATGCAAGTAAAAGACTACTGTTTTAAATCATATACCACGTACTAATAATATTTACTACACTTTCAATGAGTTTTACCATTTGATTAATGTCATTTATAACGAAGTTTTTTACAATTTCATTATACTTGGGAAAACGAAAGATGTCCATCTTTTAAATCATTTACTTCACTACAAACGGCATTTAGAATAACAACTTTTTAAAACACCAAACTAGTCAAAAGGTTATCATTGAGAAACCATTGAAGCAACCTCGCAAAACTAACAAACAATTTTTATAGACTAATTGAATGAAACAGTTGTAAATTGCTGATCGATTCCATTGGTTTTTGTTCTTATGCTAATTGTTGAACACATCCAACCCTCCCATCCCTTTATTATGTGCAGCCACTCCTTCAACTTGTGGTGTAAGACCTCAATCTTGATTCGCTATATCCTTTATTATTTTGTGCGCCAATCCTCTTTCGTGTATACGCGAAGTTTCACTCAAAGAACTGAAAAAACAACCACGTTTTGGTGTTAAAATCCATTGATTCAGATGATGGTGATGTTTATCACCAAATTGTTCCTATAACAATTTCTTAGAAGGACCAACCTACAATGGCCTTCCAAGTTACTATTTCGTTTGTAAATTGGAAGCAACATCAGGTATATAAAAAATTTGGAGAATGAAATTTTCAATGTGTAGAGAATTTGACTTTGAATGTGACTTGACAGAAAAATTAACTCACGATTCAGAGACGGTCTTATTCATGGTGGCGGAGGAGATAAACCAGGCTTCATTCAGATAGCGCAGTTGCCCATCTATCCTTTCCTCAATTCTTTTGTCCATTTCCCCATCTTCAACTAATGGATGGTGATCCGAAGCCTAAGAGAAGGTATAAAGATTTATATAAATATGAATAATCATAGCTTAGCTTTAAACCTGTAGCTAATCCCAACTATATTACAGCAAAACTATCTTCATGCATACCATAACCCATCCCCATGTATCAGCAAAAGATGGTACGTGAGCTGTGTATGCCTTCACATCTGTATAAAAGAAGCAGACCACATAAAGGGAAAAAATATATTGATTTTAATTGAAGGCTTGAAACTAAAAAATGTATTCTTGTGTTCTGTTGACTTAGCTATTTATTGAGTTACCGAAATAATCTGAACAACAAAGCAAGAGGTTCGAAATAGAATCTTACATTTAAAGACCTGTTCGATTGTATTGTGGATAGAGGTAAATACCTCCCTGTGGGTGGAGATGCCAGCGGGTCCAGCCTAAAGAGACGATAATTTACTTAACGTTATCATGGGTTATATATATCTTCTCCCCTAATAAATGGTCTCATTCCTAATTAAAAACCTACCTGAGTCACAAAAATGCCTCTCTCATTAAGTCTAGGCTTGAGTATTTCCTCATAGAAGGATTTAGTATAGAGTTGGTAGCAAGGTCCTGCTTCATCAGGTTCTGCCAAGTCTCCAACAATAATATCGAACTTCTCATCTGATAAATTCTCTAATTGATCCCTTCAATGCAAATTTTATATAAATTTTAGCCTCGTGGATTTTGAAAATAAAAAACTACAAGTGAATAATTCTTTGGAAGCAATGTATGTTACTTTGTAGTACATATTAACTACAGTAATAAATAAGGATGATTATATTGTTGGCAAAAACAATAATGGTGATCCAACCTCCCGGCTCTAATTATTTGAAAGAATGGTCAAGAATAAAGAAATTAAAGCATAGGACAGAATTAGAAGCATGCATGAATGAAGAAGGGATGTTTACTTGATATCATGGATGAAAAATTCAAGCTTCTGATCACAAAATGCGTCCTTATTTTCCTCTACGTATTCTTGACAGAACGTTACCACTTCCTGAAAAAAAGGTAAAAAAAACAAAAAAAACAGAGTGACGTTCAATTTTGAACTCTCAATACCTCGATCAAAAAATTATTCAACATCCGTAATAACACTTGTGATTAGAAAATGAACGGCTGAGGAGTGAATGTTCTGCAGTCATGACCTTTTCTGTATCACACACGAGCAGGACCACTCTCTCCAGTGACTTGTGTTTTAGTACTTCTCTCGCAGCAAATCCGTCGCTACCTCCCATTATCAAGACAGTTTTGGGGCTGCCACACCAAACAATTACGTTAGCATTTTCCACTTCGTTTTAGTTAAAAGACATAAAAGAGCCATTCGATACACGAAGAAGCGTAATAATCCTGCGCTAAATTTGTAATTTGGACGCTAAATTATGAAGATAATACCTGCTACTGCATTCGTGATTAGGTGAATTGTTTTATACTGTTGCCTATGATTATTGAACTCGAACCTATCACAATATATTACAATGAAAAAATGCGAGAGAGAGAGAGAGTCGAGCATGTACTTTTTCAACTCAAAATTACGAGCACGGGACATTTTTCTGAAATATTTATAGGCTTTTCCAGTACTACAGCATGTGTTCATGGCATCTGGTTCATTCATTAATTTATAATCACAACAGATCTTTCCATATCAAAACGCTCATGCATAATTGAATATGCTTAAATAAATATATAACTGAAACTTACTGTGGATGGCATAAGAGAGCGGGATGAACCAAGCATTCGTTATAAACGAATTGATCGTTTTCAGCACACCGCATCTTTCCATCAATCACTAGCGCCTAAATTTTGTTTTACAAGAACTGAGTTGATAATTCTGGCATCATTCTGCTTAATCTGAAAGAAATATATTTAGAGTTTAGAAGATTGAAGGAAGCTACCAAACCTGCCCAAAATGTTTGGTGTCTAAGATCTGTATCGTCTGATCCGAACAACGCATTGTACGAATCTCCCTGACGAGAAAACGGAACAAATCAAATGAGTGCAAAAGATCGATCGATGTGACAGGGATAAAAGATTGATTGGAGAAATGGTTTAAAAGAAGAGAAGATTCCAAAACCCGTTGAGAGCAATAGACCATTGAAGATCGTTGTTGAGATATTCCGTAAACCATTTGGGCGACTCATCATCATCAAGTTTTCTTTTGATCCGACGCTCAGACTCGTCAAGAGCCATATTGATGGGTTATGATTCGTTGAGTTTGAAAATGGAATCAAGTTGGGGAAGCAAATGACGTAGAGAACCTGAGGAGGTGATCGGCCAAGTGTGATGGTGCAGAGTAACGAGCGAAATGTTGTGAAGCGTGCTCCACCCTTTTATAGGCAGTTACTCACACATGATCTGACAAACTAACACCATGCTTGGAGCTTATTAGAAGAAGAACCTGTATGGATATTTAAATTTTAAAAAAGTTATTTAAACTACATTGAAAAATGTGTATCATTCTGTACTGTGTAAGTGTGTATGTAGATGGCTAACCAACCGTATATCAGTTACAATAGAGAGTATACCCGTCAGTTATGTAACAGAAAAACGCATTTGAGAGTGACAGTTTGGAAATACGGCGCGTACAAATCAGCAGCGCCAACGTGCGTAAACTAGGTGGGAAATTTGAATGGGATAGGCTTATGGCAATGGGATACTTCTATTATTTTTTTTTTTAAATATTTAAATCAAGTTTTCCAGATATATATGGAAGTTGGAACTTGGAACTATGGAAGTTGAGAGTTGATCCGTAATAAGGCCATGACTGTGCAAGTGTGAGTACTGCTATGTTATTTTTATAGGCAACTTTCTTTCTGATTGCATAAACAAATTGACAGTTAAGATTATCAAAAATAATAAATATGTTAAAAATGTCATGTTTCTTTTAAAAATTCCCTTATTTATGAAAATAGTATAGAAGAGAGAATGATTAACAAATATAAGAGAAGGGGCGGACCCGAGAAAATTACGAAGGGGCACCATAAATTCGCTTTTTTTTTTTTTTTAAGGAAAGTTTTAAATGCATTAAAAAATAAAAGAATATAAATAAGAAAAGAAAATAATATCAACAAAATATTCTTGAAATCAAGTGAATACGATGATGTAATAAGAGAGGCAATTATTTTACAAACCGCCATTTAGAAAAGTAAGGTTAAGTCTTTGTTAGAAATGCGATTACATAAATTACTGATGAAGTGTGGGTACTCAATAAGTTCAAGTACATATATTTTAATAACAAAAGTATATTACAATAAAAATAATTACAATGTCATCATTTTATGCCTTATTTTTTGGAATTCCATCATAATTGTCTTATTATGAATGTTATTAAATACATCTTTTTCAATAGAAGGCACTAAACAATTATTCAACCATTCATCTCCTATCTGATTATAAATTACGGTCTTAATATATTAAGGGTGGGTAATCATTCAAATATCTATTATTTTATTTTATTTTTTTAAAGAAAATATCAAATTCAAGGGGCACTTGCCCCCTTGTATATAACCTGGGTCCACCCATATGAGAGAGTATGAGTATAAAATATGTGAGAGAATGTGTAATAAATGATTAAATGAATGAGAATTAGTAGTAAGTGAAGGATAATTAATATAAATATGTGTATTTAATAGGATAGAAAAAGAAAATATATTTTAAATTTTGAGATACAAAGAGAAAGTTGCTATAAAAAAGACCAACTCTAAAAGAAAGAAAATTGCTTATAAAAAAGACCAACTCCAAAAAATAGAAAGTTGATTATAAAAAAGACCGTGTGAAATTTTTTTTTTTTTTTTTTTTTTTTTTTTTGGCTCAAAATGTGTGAAAAAAGTTACTTATAAAAAAGATTCAAGGGAGTACTAATTAGGACTTTGATAGCTATCACCTCAGTAAATTTAGGAAAACTAGGAATAGAAGATAGTACTAGAAATAACTTTCTCTCCTACTCTCAGGTAAGAATCTAACTAACGAAAGATTCTAGAAGCCAAGGACAATCTCTAATATTCTAAAATAAGATGGTTATTCACTCATGCCTTAGCTTTTAACACTGCTAACCACTAAGATATTTATAGATGCAAAAATACACCGGAAATAATGACTCTCCCTACATTCTCAGGAGTCAGGACGCATGCGCATAACTGTCTCACATGACTCACCACTGACTCAATAATTAATTAAATAACATCATATTCAATTAATAATTAAATAATAATTCAGTCTAAGTCAGTAAGGACTAATTCAAAGCACTTCCTTTCTTATGCTTCCTTTGATAAGTGACGTGGAATATCAGAAGACTTGATTTCAATGCTGAGCATTGTGTATAGCTCTCCCAACTCATCAGATATGAGCCGTCCATATATGATTTTGGATGGTCTAAATTTGATTGTTTTTTTTAATGATGATTTTTCAAATAAAAAAATCATTTCTTTTAAGGGTAAAATAAATATTTTCTAATTCTTTATCAATTACTACCCTTCATTTTCTTCCTACCAAACAACTCATCTTCCCTTTCCTTCCTTTTCTTTCTCTAAGTTCTTTTTTCTCTTCAAATCTTCTTCATACCAAATGGGGCCCTTAGGTGCTTGTTTGGTTTTTATCATCCTAATTTGGATGTGTGAGCTTTTTTTTATTTAAATTAAATTATATGCTGCAATCTGAAATTTTTTTGCACCCATTATCTTAAATCAATTAATTTTCAAACCTGCATTCAGAAATGTTTTTCTTATAACACCAATATCCTGAAAATTAACTAATTTAAGATATTGGATGCAAAAAAATATTTCATGATGTAACATATAATTGAATCTAAATAAATAAAATATATATAAAAAACTCACACCCCGAATTAGGAGGAAAAACACCTAAAAAAGCATAGAATGAGAATCGACTGGACGTTCACATACGAACTCCGTAGCGCACTAAAATTCCGAGCAAAAACACCATAAATTTACCCAAAGACACTTGTGGTTCCTTTTTTTTTTTTTTTTTTGAATAAGAAGGCAAGCCCGAGCTTGAAGAGTTTAAAGCAAGAACCTAGCCCAGAAGGCCAAGTCCCCATACATCAAAATAGAAATGAACTACTAAGTACAAGCCAATCGGTCTTTCATTGCCATATGAAGGCATCCTGGTGGGATCGTGGGGACAGGAACCACATTGAAATCCTGAGAGGCATCATGGCCTTGCTTGGCCATAAAGTCAGCACAAGCAATATTGTCTCTTGAAGAATGACGTATCTGCACATCCCATTCTTGAAAAAGAAGGTCCCGAATCTCTCCAAAGGTCCCGAATCTCTCCAATGATTGGTCGAAGAGGGTGGTCAGTGTGGCCGTCTCTCATAATGATGTTGATGGCGTCTAGGGAGTCGGAATAAAAGATGATTTTTTGAAGGCCCATCTGACGACCCATCATTAATCCGGTCATGATAGCATACAGCTCTGCCTCAACAACAGTACAGGTTCCGAGGAATTTATGAAACCCCATTAGCCAATGGCCCTGAGAGTTCTTGATTACGCCTCCGCATGCAGCTTGATGATGGTCACGAACCGATCCATCCACGTCTATACGTACCACATTCATTGGGGGAGGGGTCCAGTGGTGGACCCACATTGGTGCCAATGTGGGCAAGTGCAAACACAAAATATATATAATTTGAAAGAATTTAATAACATTATGTATTGGTGGTGCAGGTGGTTAAGACTTTAAACCCTTCCCTTAATCAGAGGGCGTCGGTTCGATACTCCTATCCTCCTTTTACCTTTTTTTTTCTTCCCATTTTTATCGTTTGCTCTCGTCTCCAACTTTCTTCCCCCATTTTTATCGTTTCCATCGATCTCTCATCTCTCCATTCTCTCACTCTCCCTTCTCATCTCCAAATCGTGTCTCCTAACTCTCCAAATCGTGCAGCCACGCTCTCCGCTTTTTCCCCCATTTTCATCGTTTCCAGCAATCTCTCCGTTCTCACACTCTCCCTTCTCTTCTCCAAATCGTGTCTCCCAACTCTCCGAATCGTGCTCCGCTCTCGTCCACCGTCGCACAAGAAGGCCGCCTCAATCGATTTTGTCTCAAGGTAAATTTCATTTTGCTTTTATTTTGAAAGATGAATTTTTGTTTTCTGGACATTGCCGCCACCTATCGGCCAGATCTGATGCAAGTTACAAAGACTGGAATAGAATACTATTACTAGTAGTATTTTAATTGTTGTATAAAAAAACTACAATTAATTGACATAAAAATGAATATCTTTCACTCTCGTTTTCTTTCCTTGAGCGGAAACCGTAGAAGCAGGTCAACAATGGCGTGGACTTCCTCCGCCATGTATGTGATCGAAAATCAAAGCGTTGTTGCTTATTAGGTAAGCTTTACAGAAAATCAATGCCCTTCATTATCTACTAATATTGGACTAGTATTTCCTTCATTTGATATGGTGATCATTTGCATCTGCATCTGCAAATTTCGAATGGGAGAAGGGATTAGAGAGACAGCTGAAGAACATGAATGCAATTTTTGATTCTGACGTCAAATTTGATCTGATGAACTGAGGGTTGGAATTAGTGCAACGAACTGAAGTTGATTTCTTTGTTAATTGGAGAAAGAGTTACTATAACTAGAGGTAAGAATTCCCCTTTCATTTTTTATTCATGTTGGACTAGTTTAGAAATATATATACAAGTATGGTCTTGTTATTGTCTTTGTATTCTTCTATAATTGGTGTAACTTGGGTGTCGTTAATTTGTATTATCGCTTCATGAAGATGTTGGGCAATGTTCTTTGTGGAATGAGGATATGTATTATTCTTGTTAGTTGTTGGTCTTTGTATTGTTGTGTTATGTTTATCTCGAGTTTGCATTGCTTTGTGGTGTTTTTTCTTTTTTAAAATCTTTTGAAGAAGAAGATAGAAAAAAGTTAGGGGAAGAAATTTGGGAAGCAAAGTGCAATTCAGATGTTGTGTTTAATGTGGCTAAATGTATTTAGCTGTAATGAAATGTAGATGGCATAAGCGAGAAGGTTATTCATTGAGATTTAATAGTATTCTTAATCTTAAAATGGAATGGTCGGCTT
Organism: Acacia acuminata; assembly: GCA_019022655.1. Taxonomy (NCBI): domain Eukaryota; kingdom Viridiplantae; phylum Streptophyta; class Magnoliopsida; order Fabales; family Fabaceae; genus Acacia; species Acacia acuminata. The sequence continues at coordinate 2,375,644 of JAFJYI010000015.1, forward strand.
TATTGCTTTTTGATTTATCATTTATGTAATCTGCTCTTGTTTTCTTTGTTCCTAGTTTAATATAAATGTAAACCATTACTTAGGGGTTGTGTTAATTTTCAAAATGCTTTAATGTCGGAATATATCAAAAGGATACCTATTTTAGTGGAAATCATGCATTTCTTGTTCTAGTTGGGTTTCCTTTAGAATCATTACAAGTTGGTAGTGATTTCGGAAGTGACTTAAATTTGATTTCTTTAGGTGTATTGAGCAAGGCATTTCATCGGTGTCACATGAGAAACGCCCGCAAGTAGCCGCAACATAGTTCATTTGGAGAGTCTTAAAGGTATGAATTTCGCCATTAATTTTTACATGTGTTCGGACTAAGCTCCTTTAATGTCGATTGCAAATTAGAGAGGCGAGTGATGTGCACTATGGAAATTGCTGATTAAAGTATGTCTACGAAGTCATGTAAACATGTCGGTGGTGGGGTTCTCGAAAATGAAAAAGTTCCTTATTGGTCCATCGAAGTAAACTTTTTTACTTCAGAATTTACATAGTTAATGTCTTGGTTGGGTTTTTCTTCCCACACATTTTGAACCACCTTAATTTACTTTTTGAACCAATGAACACATGCCCTATGGCAAGAGACAGGGTGTGAAGTGGTATATCCATTGACAGAAAATAAACAGAAGGTTTTATATGCTTAAAGGGGGAAATTTAAAGGGATAATTTTCTTTCAAAAGTGAAGGTGCATCAATTTTATTTAATGCGTTTAAAAATTTCCTTAAAAAAAAAATTTCGGGCCCCAAATCCCACCATTCTAATTGTACACCCACAAACTTGAAATCCTAGGTCCACCTGGAGAGGTCCAAGAAATTTCTTCAAACCTGCCAAAGTTGAAAATTTGATGAGTTGAATTTTGATTAACTGTGTTTTCCATTAAAAGATAATTGCACAAATGTAACATCTCCCTTGTTTCGATGGTTTCTCCTTGAAAAAGGGATTTGCATCTGGAAGTCCAAAGGATCCAGCATCCCAGACTAAAGATTCTCGGCCAGGAGAGATTCAGAAATCTTCCCTTTCCCGGGTTATGATTAGTGTTCCAGCTTAACCAAGCCTGCAAATCACCTACAAAAAACTGAGAAAAATAGTTAGGGCGTAAAATTTGTTTCCATAAGTCCTTTGCTCTCTCACAATCACTGATTATATGGATGACACTTTCCTCCCTGTTGCAATTGAAAGGGCAACGGTTGTTGTTCGTAAGGCCTCTTTTAGCTCTAAGGGAGTTGGTAACCAGGCGCTCGTGACCAACCTGCCACATGAAAAATTTAACCTTCTCAGGGAGGTGTCATTTCCACATCAGGGCCCAGAAGTTGTTGGCACTTGCACCACCACGATCAGTCAAGAATTGGTAAGCAGACTTAACGGAGAAGCCGCCATCTTTCGCCAATCTCCACGTGAAACTATCAGAGAGATTGTTGAAAGGAGGTCGCGTCATGGAGATAGTGTTAATGATGGATGGGGGTAAGATGCCATGCCACCTATCAACATCCCACCTGCCATTTGGAAGAAGATAGTCCTTTACCATCTCATTCTCATCAACAAAGGACGGGTTAGAAACAAATGAAATAAGAGGACGGTCGAGGGGAGCCGGAGATCATGCGAACTTGGTTTCGCACTATTATTAATTTTCTTTCCAACACCGGTAAGAAACTTATCCCAAACTTCAACAATTGCTTTCCAGGCAGAAGATGCGTTTCTCTTCCTCATGACAGAAGGCACAGGAAGGTTGCCACAATTGTATTTAGACCAAAAACATTGCACCCATAGCGCTTGTCTATTCGTTAAAAGATTCCAACAAAGTTTCATAATAAAGGCCTTATTTTGGCGACGAAGATTTTTGAAACCAAGGCCTCCTTGCTTTTTTGCTTGAGTGATTTTATCCCAGGCAATAAGGTGCATTTTTTTCGCATCTTCATGTTGAGACCGGAGAAACCTTCTTGATATCTTATCAAGCTCATTGATTGTACATATGGGGAGAAGAGTGGATCACACTTGTGGTTCCTAATAACATGTAAATGCCACATCCGTTAGGAACAAATCACCTAGGCATCACCTAAATAAGCTTATTTTGTATACTGCAGGTAGTTCCATTTTGGGAAAATTAGAATGAAAGATTTAGGGGAAAAAATATTTATTGAGAAGGACCATAAAAATTGTAATTACTTAGAAGGACCAAATATCATAATATAAATTTAAAATTACTAAATTGTCCTTAATCAAACCTCCTACATTATCTCTTTTATTCATAATTAGAAAATAACTACAATTAAAAGTAAAAGCGCCCTCCATGTACATATAGTATCATCGTATCTTTTTTTAATTTTTATTTTTCACCATGTTTTAGACTCATGTAAAATCAATATATTTTTAATTAACTATGATTCAAACTCTTTTTTTTCAACAAGTTATATATTCATATAATCAAAAGATCATCTAATTAACGAGTATATTATCAAGTTGCCAAATTTATTTTATCAAGTATCAAGGTTGCATAAATTAAATACTTTTTTATGAAAATAAAAACTGAATTCATTTCAATTTTTCCAGGATATAATAGATTTTTTAATTTTATTAACATTAAATGAATTTTTTAACCACATAAATTTCTTCTAAAATAAAAATAAATCATATAAAAATTTTTGGTCTAACATTAAATTATAAAAGACTTTGTGGCCCTTCTAAGTAATTACAGTTTTTTTATGGTCTTTTTCAATAAATATTTTTTCCTCCAGGTCCTTCATTATAATTTTTCCTTTCATTTTTTTATTAATAGGAGTAAGGGAAGCACCAATAAATCCATGAGAAATTATTTGTAAAATGGCTTCTTTGAGTCTCATATCACTTATAAAACAAATTCCTATAATTATGAAACCCATGTCAGATATCAAAGTTACAAAACTATTTTTTTTTTTTTATAAGAGTTACAAAACTATTTTCAAGTCAATACACAATGATTACTTTTAAGACTTGCTAGCTGGCCTATAACGCTGCCCGAGCATGCATCAGGAAAATATATTTTTCATCACACAAAATATTTACTATATTATTAGATTTTGAAAGGAAATTAACTTATTAACTCATTTATAACAAGTTTTTTACAATTTCATTATACTTGGAAAAACGAAAGATGTCCATCTTTTAAATCATTTACTTCACTACAAACGGCATTTAGAATAACAACTTTTTAAAACACCAAACCAGTCAAAAGGTTATCATTGAGAAACCATTGAAGCAACCTCGCAAAACTAATTAACAATTTTTATAGACTAATTGAATGAAACAGTTGTAAATTGCTGATCGATTCCATTGGTTTTTGTTCTTATGCTAATTGTTGAACACATCCAACCCTCCCATCCCTTTATTATGTGCAGCCACTCCTTCAACTTGTGGTGTAAGACCTCAATCTTGATTTGCTATATCCTTTATTATCTTGTGCAGCCAATCCTCTTCTGTGTATACGCGAGTTTCACTCAGCAACCTGAAAAAACAACCACGTTTTGGTGTTAAAATCCATTGATTCAGATGATGGTGATGTTTATCACCAAATTGTTCCTATAACAATTTCTTAGAAGGACCAACATACAATGGCCTTCCAAGTTACTATTTCGTTTGTAAATTGGAAGCAACATCAAGTATATAAAAAATTTGGAGAATGAAATTTTCAATGTGTAAAGAAATTGACTTTGAATGTGACTTGACAGAAAAATTAACTTACGATTGAGAGGCGGTCTTATTCATGGTGGTGGTAGAGGAGATAAACCAGGCTTCATTCAGATAGCGTAGTTCCCCATCTATCCTTCCCTCAATTCTTTTGTCCATTTCCCCATCTTCAATCAATAATGGATGATGATCCGAAGCCTAAGAGAAGGTATAGAGATTTATATAAATATGAATAATCATAGCTTAGCTTTAAACCTATAGCTAATCCCAACTATATTACAGCAAAACTATCTTCATGCATACCATAACCCATCCCCAAGTATTAGCAAAAGATGGTACGTGAGCTGTGTAGTGTGTATGCCTTCACATATGTATAAAAGAAGCAGACCACATAAAGGGAAAAACTATATTGATTTTAATTGAAGGCTTGAAACTAAAAACTTATTCTTGTATTTTGTTGACTTAGCTATTTATTGAGTTCAAATACGGCGCGTACAAATCAGCAGCGCCAGAGCACGTCAACTAAGTGGGAAATTTGAATGGGATAGGCGGATGGCAATGGGATACTTCTACTTTTTTTTTATTATATATATATATATATATATATATAAATCAAATTATCCAGATATATATGGAAGTTAGAACTATGGCAGTTAAGAGTTAATCCGTAATAAGGCCATGATTGTGCAAGTGTGAGTGCTGCTATGTTATTTTTATAAGCAACATTATTTCTTATTGCATAAAACAAATTGATGGTTATGATTATTAAAAATAATAAATATGTTAAAAATGTCATGTTTCTTCTAAATATATCCCTATTTATGAAAATAATATAGAAGAGAGAATGATTAACAAATATGAGAGAGTATGAATATAAAATATGTGAGAGAATGTGTAATAAATGAGTAAATGAATGAGAATTAGTGGTGAGTGGGGAATAATTAATATAAAGATGTATATTTAGTAGGATAGAAAAGGAAAATATATTTTAAATTTTGAGACGCAAATAGAGAGTTACTTATAAAAAAGACAAACTCCAAGAAGAATAAAGTTGTTTATAAAAAAGACCGAATGAAGAAAGTTATTTATAAAAAAGGAGGTAAGGAAATACTAATAAGTAAATTTAGGAAAATCGGGAATTGAAGATAGTACTAGTAATAACTTTCTCTCCTACTCTCATAGTAAGAATCTAACTAATGGAAGATTCTAGAACGCAAGGAGAATCTCCAATATTCTGAAATCCACTCATGCCTTAGCTTTAACACTGCTAACTGCTAAGATATTTATAGATGCAGAAATACAACGGAAATAATGACTCTCCCTCCCTACATTCTCAGGCCATCACATGACTCACCGTTGACAAAGTGGTCCCATTATTCAGCTAATAAACTCAACTGACTCAATACATGATAAATATTGTGTTTAACTCTCCAAACTCATCAGATTTAAGTTGACTAGACTTGATTTTGGATAGTTTGAATTTTTTTTAAAAAATGATGATTTTTTAAATAAAAAAAATCATTTTTGAAAGAATAGTAGTTAAGAGATTTTCTACTTTTTAGATTTTATACCCATTAAAATAATTTTTATCAAAAAACATAGACTTTTAAAAGCTTAGATATAGACCGTCCAAATCAGATCTAACAGCTTGAAATAGTTAAGCATTGAAGCCAAGTCTATACTAACTAATAGACTGGGAAAAGAATCAAAGGTTTAAGTGGATGGGGTGAACTTAAAATGGGTTAAGCAATTGTGTATGTTTGGTTTAGCATAATAAATTATTTTTTCAATATGATTTACGGTGTATGAGATAGATATGTGAGATGAGTTTTATCTTAACTTATATGAACATGTTTTTTGATCACTAACTTCACCTATCAATAAGCTTATTTGAATAACGGCGATCACCGGCTCAGTTAGAAGAGAAGAAGAGCCTCGTGTCATTAGATTACCACCAATTTTTTTATCCAAATTTCTAAGATTAGATTAAATCAAGATTTTATTAAAATTTAAAAGATGTACGATATATATAATATAAAAGTGGAGACCAAATTTTTATAATTATAATAAAATTAATTAGATATGTATAATTCATTTATTTTTTCTGAGGAACAAAAGCAAAACGTACCTTTTTTCTTAGGAAGCCCATAAGTTTAGGATTATGAAAACACAACTAATAATGGAATGTAATTAAAAAACGGGTGGTCTATTTTCTCTTGGCAAACCATTGGATTAATTTTTTACTTTTTTCTTTGTAGATTAATAATAATAACTGAAAATTCGATTGGTGATAGTGAGACTTTTTTGTGTTTTTTTTACCCCTGATAATCTAGTGAGACTTCTATAACCAGAAAAATAGGCCCCAAGTGCGGAACCAGATAAACTCATCGGGCCGAAGGGCAAGTGACGAACAAGGGCTGTCAAATAAGCCCAAACTTTGGTTTAAATTACAGCTGTGACCCAAAGGGGAAAAAAAAATCACTCGCCGTTGCCGGGGATCGAACCCGGGTCACCCGCGTGACAGGCGGGAATACTCACCACTATACTACAACGACTCAGTTGACAATTCGGGCCTTTTTAATTTATATATTATATTATTTTCTTCTAAATGTGGGGGCGTTGCATTTGCCATTTGGGTATGGATTATGGTGACTCAGAACGGATAAATGATGAAGGGCTTGGAATAGAAGGTTGCTTACTGAGGCAGAGAGAGGGCAATGGCTGTGTCGTCCACCACCGCCACGGTGTCCATCGCCGGCAACAATGTTCATCCGACTCAGACACCCAAGTTTGGATTCTCAACGTTTGTCAGCTTCAGCGTCAAGCCCCGTAGATTTTGCATCAGACGCTCCACGGCCAATGATTCCTCCTCGACTGACACCACTGCCACACCAACCGATTCCGAGACTGCCATTGAAGTTCCTGAAGAATCTTCCTCTCTGATTTCTGCCCTAAACGTCGAAAGGGCTCTCCGTGGCATACGTATATAATTCCTTCTTCCATTTGATTGAATTTCCTTCCTTGTTCTTCAACTGTTCGTTAGAATTGCAATCCATTGATTAGTTTTAGTTTAGGAATGCAGCGATTACTGATGTTGACCATTATGGTAGACTCGGCATTCCCAGAGGGTGTTCATTCGAAAAGGTAGTTACAAGTTAGGAGGACGATTCATTAATTGCTCTTCCTTGGTTTCCTCTGTTCGAGTTTTCAACTCATCGATATTCGACAGGTGGCATTAGCATATAACAACAAGGTTGAAGAATTGAAGAAGGAAGGGTTGGAGGAAGACGAGCTTAACAAGAAACTGGAACATCTCAAAGTCAGTAAGTAGTGTATACATTTATATTCATAAATATTTAAACCACGATAGATTCCAGTGACCATCAATGATTTGGTATGGTGTGTTCAATGAATAACAGGAATCATATTCAATTTTATCGTCTAAACAAGAGAGGAGAATTTATGACTGGAGCTTGGCTAGAACAGAGAATACAGAACAATATGTTTGGCCCTTTGAGGTTGACATAACACAAACTACTCAAGACACTCCTCCTCCACAGGTATTTCATCCTCTCTCTGTCCCTTCAGTTTTGATTTTGAAAACTTTAAAACTTGAAATTCCCTATCAGCATAATGTTGAATATGTGCAATATACCAGGCTAAGTACTGTTTATGGGATTAGATTATGGCGCACATTTATAAATGTAAAATATGAAGTAAATTACATAAACTGTAATGTAATGATGATTGGTTTCATGACACAGGAGCCAGAGGACGAGGGACCAACAAGAGTTGTTGGGTACTTCCTATTGGGATGGGTATTAATATCATTTCTGCTATCAATCGCACTAAGTTAATGAACAAAAAGTATATGGATTTATGGTTCAGAGCTCAGACACGTTCCCTCCATCTGAGACTGCTTGTATAAATACTTTGGTCTTATCTCAGTTTTAAACTCGGGGATTTATTGTTCATTATTGCACGTGGTTCATTAACAAGCACTAAAATACAACGCGTACCAGCAAACCTGGTACAGGAATGAATGAAACAAGAAAAGGTATGATGAATGCCACGAGAATCTATAACTTAACGAAAGTTGGGGATATAAAAACTTTCCTTTTCAGCAGGTTATGAACCTCCCTTGCATCTTAATTGTGAAGCTAAAGTTGAGGCAATTCAGCTTTAGACTTGAATCAAAGAAGATGGAGTCGAAATACAGTGAAGCTTTAGCTTCTTCGTCTCTCTCTATGAAGAGACAGCTGAATCCCCTGCCTATGTACTCTGTCGACAAGCTTCCATCTCTGTTAAAAGCTGAGATTCTTCACGCTTCCACTTTCTTCCATGAACGTGACAGAGTGATTTTGGTACACAGCTTGACTGTGCAGTTTCAAACTCTTAAAAGAGTAATCTTATTTAGAGAGGGTAGATTAAAATTTTTAAGTAAGTGTCACAGCTGCTTGTGAGCCTTATGTAGTGCTTGCTTAACCAAACTCCATATAAGGTGCTTTTTTTAAATTAAAGTTGCAATTGTAACGCTTGAAATTCGAAAGAAAAGTAGTGTCATAGCTGCTATTCACTCTGCATGTCGCTTGATTTAGTAAATACCACACAAACTGTTTTTTTTGCCCCCAAAAACCCTTCTTCATCATCTATAGCTCTCTCTCCGATTGGCTTCTCTATCCCTTATCCTCTCAGTCCCCACATTTCCGCCTCTTCCTCCTCTTTTTGTCACTCATACCCTCACTTCTCACATTTCCTCCACCTCATCTTTTCATCACTCATCACCGTCCCCACTCCTCCTTCCTCCTCATTTGCTTTGGTCCCATTTCCTTCTCCTCCTTATAGCTTAAATTTGTCAGGTAAATACGTACCCACTCTCATATATATATATATATATATATATATATTAAAGATACAACACATCGTCTTCTTAACCAGCTTTTTTTTTATTCTTAAAGATGCATGCAATTTTGTTTTTCTCTTTCCCCTTTATTAATTTTTTTCCAAGTGTTGTGCTTGAAGTTTTAACTCACTCTATCTAAGCTTCTTATGCACTGTAAGTCTTTTTTAAGTTTTTGAGCTTACAAATCTAATTTTATTAGTAGTTAATAGTTTAATTTGCTCAATGTCTTTTATATTTAATTTATTACGAAATCTGAAAAAAAAAAAATTCTCATTTTTATATGCTGAAAATATGAGATAAAATTAAATGTCATTATGTATGGGTTGTATGTGAAGATATATCGTAGTTATAATTTTTAGTCGCTGTAGTAATTGTTAACATTGATGAATTGCATAAGTAAAATAATTATTTATTTTTAACACTTGTATTTTATTTTTTAGCTAGTAATGCTTTCTAATTTACTTATGATATGTGTTGGCAAATATGATTTTCTTTTGTTATGAGTTGTGAAAAAATATTATTGTGTTGCGGGATTAATTCATTGATTATTTATCAATTAAAAGAGAGGGTTTAATACCTGAAAAGCTTCAATTTTAAGATGTTATGCTACCGATTTTATTTTAAAAGATATAACAAAAGATAAAAGTAATTAACCAATGCAATAGTCAAGCAACTAATTAGCATCATTGTGAAGAAGGGACTTGGGTCAGTCCATCAATTCCCACTACTTGTAAAGAAGCGTCATATCTGTCTTTTTTGTAGCAGTAGTGTATAACTATTGAGTTATATGCAATAATTACCAAACACATGACAATACACTTGCTTGTCTTTTACTCGTAGCATTTTTCGGGGTCAAGATGCATTCAATCACACTGCTGCATTTCAATTCAAATATATGGCCATTCCATGATAAGTGTTCGATATTCCAAAAAGGGAAGTAGTGGAAGCACCATAGCAATAATAATCTCACTTGATAACCCTATTCTTTCTCAGTAGACAACCCAACCAGGCTAGGAATTAAAGTCCTAGTACATTGGCAAAAAAAAAAAAGAATTAAAGTACTAGCAGCAGTAGTAGTGATGATCATAAAGTGTCCCCCGTGTATATCCAGTGCGCATTAAGTGATACATTTAATGGTGGTTAGGTTGGGTTCCAATCCAAAATTAATCACTTGCCAAATAAAATATTCAAACGATCCATCATCAATATTCACGGTCACTTTTTGGACCATTTATATTTGCTACTTTTTCATGGTCTCTCTCTCTCTCGTTTAATTTGTACTTTATAAATGGAGGGTCCTCCTCCTGAACGAGATATATGGCAGGGACAAACCCTTATGATCGGAATTTTCCTACTTTATTATTGTCTCACTTTTGGGAGTATCCACACACACAAGTGCATATATACCCCTCTTTTTCTCATTTTAATTTCCTTTTCAGAAATTCACGAAAAGGAAAAAAAATATAACATCGCAGAACAAAGAAAATGAAGCATTCTCTCGCTTGTTCAATCTCCTTGATGTTCCAAGCATAGACAAAACCCAAATATAAAAAATGGATACTCCTCCGAACATTCAAGTCTCCAATAAAATGAACGCGAAAGAAGCCTCGCAATACTTGCTTGAGGAGGCCAGCCCATTGAACCAATGTAATTGGGTCATTTTTAGAACATTCTTTAAAATAAGCATTTATAATCTAAAACAAGGGGTTGGGTTAAAATCTTGTTATGAACTCCATTATTTAAGACTTAAAATGGTAGGCGGGCTAATTTAGGGGGAGGGGCGCACCTTCGCTTATAAGAAGGCTACCCAAACCCGCCCATTTAGTTATATATATATTTTTTATTAACTATATGGACACTGAGGAGGAATGCACAACTTTAGTCAAAAGTAGAATTAATCTAGTCCTCACTAAATTTTCTAAAATAATACGAACCTTCAAGGATGACGTTGTCATGAAATACCCATTCCCCATTTCCTTATTTAACCATTCCCCCACTTGGAGTTTGAAATCAAAATTATGTTATGATAACACTTGTCTAAATTTAGATTCTTTTGTGTGAATTATGATTATTGAATTTTGAAAATTTATATTCGAGAATTTAGAATGATAAATTTGGGTGAATACTTAATACTTATATATATTTTTCTCCAAAAAAATAAACCTTAAACAAGTCAAAAATGGATGAAGACACGCCTAAGACCGAAGGCTCCCGATAATGCTTTTAATGTAAATGGGTTCCCAACAATACCGCAAGACCTTTTACCACCAAGGTGTTAACAAATGACACTAAAATTGGGCAAAGATCACTCTTCTAAGACGATTGCATTTTCTGGTCATTCAGCATAAATTACTCTCTATATTAATATGTTAACCCATTCTAAGGTACCTTAGAAAACATGGATTAGAATGGGTTGATGTCGCCAAATCGAAAAACCTATCCTAAATGTATGGGCTAACCCATACCCATTCAAAGTTAAATGGGCGGGCTATGGGTTTAGGTATGAATGTATGAACCCTGGAACCCGCCCATTGCTCGCCCGACCTCTACGAAAAGCTATTATCATTAACTATTTGTACATTTCCTTTTGTCTTATTGTACGCGCCCTGGCATTTTCAAGGTTTAAGCGTTCTAGATTCTCAATTTATTAATCCCAGCTATTTGATTACAGGGCTTTTCTTCCTCAATATTACAAGAGACACACAGAAGCTGAGATATACATATTAATTATTCAACAATGATGTAGTAGCTTGTAATCCAAGGAATAATCCCCTAACTAAACCACTCATCAGACGCTGAAACATTTATAAATTCTGACACAGACAATAGAAGGAAACTAGGAAAGTTGATGATGGAGATCACGGATCTGCAGATCCAAACCAATTAGCTTCGTCCATTTCAAGAAACTTGCTCACCCACTCCAAATTTAACGGTCCTTCGCTGCCACAAGGAATAATGAACAATTCATCATGGTTTTCAACGAAGCCAGGCTTCGATTTCTCCACCACCACCTTAGGCCCCTGATGTTCTTCATCGCTACTAATTACTGTAGCTTTCTCAGCCGTGGAATCTTTTTTAAAACCTCTGTTGTTTTGTTTCCTGGGACTTATCTTTTTGCTCAAATGAGAGTTCCAGTAATTTTTAATCTCATTATCAGTTCGACCTGGGAGTCTTCCAGCTATCAAAGACCACCTAGTACACACACACACACATTAAAAGTGAGATCCAGGAGAAACTGGATTCGATTATGGTGCAAGATTATTATACCTGTTGCCTAGGAGTTTGTGGAGCCTGAGTATTAAGTCCTCTTCTTGGTCTGATATATTGCCTCTCTTGATATTGGGTCTAAGGTAATTTAACCATCTTAGTCTGCAACTCTTGCCACATCGATTTAGACCTGCTATGGTATATATATGACAGCTCTCATCAAGCATAACAAAATATATATATTGATCCAGTTTGAATATATGTGCAGAGAGATATACCTGCTTTGGCTGATATAAACTTCCACCTCTTAGGGCCATGTAACTCAATGACTTGAACCAATTTCTTGTCTTCCTCAGGTGTCCAGGCTCCTCTGTAAGGTTCCTTCTTCCGTCTCTGTGGATCCATTCACGTGCTTTTCTTCTTATTGTGTAGCTCAGAACGTCCCAATCTCAGGCTTATGTGTGCTTGTGTATATATAGACACACACCTATATAACCAAAGGCCTAAGTTTAGCCAGTGAAGAGGAGGCAAATGGGCACGTGACCGTTCGTGGTGATGCATGCATTGAGCATTAATACCGCCTCCGAATGATGGGCTCTTTTTAATATTAATGAAGCTATAAATAAATTACTTAAAACATATATAAATATGTGCTGTGTATTATTAAGCTGTATATTAATAAGTTATGTTAATTAATTTGCCTAAAAATTATTAATATAAATACTTTAATCTCCTTTATAAAAGTCATCTGGTTTTTATCTTTAAGGACTGAATTGAAGGGAGTAATTATGTATGGGGTCAAAGTTGATCAGCTGCGCAAACATAAGGCAAAACAAAACAGGAGGAGGGAGGTGGTGAAATCACGTGGCAGATTTTATATGTAACAGTGAAATATTGTACACAGGTGCTCAGCGTTGCCGTAGATACGATATGATGAGGCCAAGGGGGGACCCGTACGTAACGCCCAAATATTTCAATTTTGCAATAATAGTCAGACGTACATGAGATTCTCATTCCACTCTAAAGACGTTCTGTTTGGTATACGGATTTGGAGGGTAAAAAAGGGAAAATTAGCAAGTTTTGTTATTTGGTACGTTTTTTATGTCAAATCTTTTCAAAAGCTCAAGTTTACAAGCCCACCAATTTTCCTTTATATGTGGGAAGATTAGATTCGATCTCAAGTTTCCGTAAACGGTGATATTTTTAGACATATTTACCCCTCATAATTTTTTTTATAATGCTAAAAAATATGATTAAATTCAAATTTATGTGATAAATTCGAACTTGGCGGGAATTTTTTTAAAACAAAAATCGAACTTGGTCGGAGAATATTTTAGAGAAATTCGAATTTGATAAGAGTTTTTTTTTTTTTTTGAAATATATTTAAGCAAAAAAAAAAAATCTCCTTTTCATTTTGAATTAATTACTTTTGAGGGTAAAATAAGCATATTCTAATTCTTTATCAACTACCACCCCTTCATTTTCTTTCTATCAAACAACTCATATCCCTTTCCTTCCTTTCCCTCCTTAAATTTCTTCATACCAAACGGGCCCTTAGGTGCTTGTTAGGTATTTATCATCCTTATTTGAAGGTGTGAGCATTTTTTTATTTAAATTAAATCATATCATGCAACTGAAATATTTTTTTTGCATCGATTATCTTAAATCAATTAATTTTCAAATTGGTGTTTAGGAATATTTTTCCTATAACACTAGTATCCTAAAAATTAATTAATTTAAGATATTAGATGTAAAAAAATATTTTAAAATATAACATATAATTTAATCTAAATAAATAAAATATCTAAAAAAATTGCTTTCATCCCCAAATCATTACATCCCCAGATTAGGGAGAAAAAAACCTGAGAGAAAAGTATGGAATAAGAACCCGACGTGACGTTGCATATACGAACGCCTCAGCGCACTAAAATTCCAAGCAAGAATACCATAAATTTACCCAGCACACTAGTGGTTTCTGATAACATGTAAATCCATATTATACCAAAGTTACAGAACTCTTTTTTATGTCAATACACAATGATTACTTTTAGACTTGTTAGCTGGCCCATAACATTGCCAGAGCATGCATCAGGATAATATATTTTTTCATCACACAAAATATTTACTATATTATTAGATTTTGAATGCAAATTAACTTATCAAATCAGATATGCAGCCGGAACTGAATGATACAATTGACACCAAACACTTTCTTAAGTCTTTATTAAGCACACTTCTGCATTAAGATATCTTTAAATATTACTGTTTCATAGTAGTACTACTGATTTACTCCGGATCGGAGACAACATTTTTTTAAATTTTTCATAGGCAGATGTTAAAGTTTGTGCATCGATACTTTGTCTAGGTGTTAAATTATTCACAGATAATGCATATAAAGACAAAGTAATGCCTCCAATTTTTAATATAAGACTTGTTTGACTATTTTGAGGAGATTTTGAGGCTAAATAGATTATTTTAAAATATTTATTTCATCATTTTAATACAAACTAATTTGTTTAATTTATAAACTAATGTTCATTCTGGTCTTTGATATAAAACACATTTAGGGTATTGATATTAATTAAATATGAGACATAATTTTCATATTTATACTATTTTTATAGTTTATCCCTATTGATGTTCTCTCAACAATAATAAAGGAGGAGAGGGAACGAAAGAATTAAAGAAAATGACTATAATATTTTGGAAAATACATGTCATGTTATCTAACTTAACTAACTTTCATAATCTAATCAAATTAGATAAATATGTTTATATTAAGGACCAGAGGAACCAGGGAGTATATATAATTTAATAATACACATGAGTATTTTAAAAGATACCAAATAATATATACTATAATTAAGTAATTTATTTAATTTTATCGGTATTTCTAAATTAGTCTACTAAATCTTGTATTAATCACCGAAAAGTACATAAAATTACTTTTTCCAAAATTATTCTTGTGTGAGAGAATTCGTTCTTCTTATTCATGCTTTTTGAGGATGTGTAAATACATGAAATTACTTTTATTTTAAGTCGTTTTAATGATTTACCTCTGTATCTTTAATTTGATGAGATAGTTAGAAGTAACAATACGTATTTAATTAGTATAAGAAAGAGTACATTCGCACATGTGTCTAAAAAAGGTTATCCTTCTAAATAACTCATCTCAAAATTTCAATTGTCAATCATATAAAACTTTAGAGATGCTTTTATCCGTTTAGATATTTTGTTATTTTTGTTTGATACCATTATCCGGAATATATTGTTATTTTAGAAGAATCGTGATCATTCAGAGTGTTTTTGAACTGTAAGCTGAGGAATTTGATGAGGTCAACTTCATCAAACTCAATGGAATCAAAACTTGCCTTCTTATACCACCCAATATAATAAACCCTCTCCCCTATTAATTGAAACTTAATATAATGGATCGAAGCTATCACTAATATAATGGATCGAAGCTATCACTTATATAGTTATACACCATCATATTGTTAATTTGGAGGTGGACGTACGAGTCAGGAAAGAAAGAAACGTCCGTAGGTTGATTTTTCAACCCAAAATGTTAAAACTTAAAAGCGTACATCAGTATACTAGTCACTGGTCAGTTTCCCCATACCCATGAATGAAAGTCATTGACTTATCAGTGCATATACCTCAAAACCATTTTATTGGTTAAAGAGACTTGATTTTGAGGAGCTAAGCCTAAAAGAGTAATAAAGCGAAGGCTCAGCGCAGCTAGAGACACCATGCTGGTCAGTTTTTACTCCTTTCAAGGAGTGATATAATTTTTTTTTAAAATATATATAACTCAAATTTAAATAAGGGTTAATATAATCTTTGGTCAATTTCATTTCATTTAAAATATTGGTCTTTATATCTTAATAAGAACTCAGACCATTTTGTCTCTAAAGAAATTAAAACCAATAATTTGAAATTTGAAGGACTAAAACTAAAATGAGGATAAATTTGAGGAAGCAAAAATGGTATTAACTCTTTAAATATCGAGTCACCTAGAATATTCAACATTTCATCAAGCCATCATCAAGTTGTTATTATTGCCGAGGCAGCTTTCTATTCATACTATTTTCTAAATATAGCCTAATTACCCACATCTTTTTTTGGCACTAAACTCCCTGCACATTTGCTTATCTCTGCGCGGAAGGCACGTACCGTGGAATAATATTATGCTAAAGCAAGCTCAATGCACGCACGCAATTTTCTCACTGATTGCTGCTAAGGCAATAATATACTCTTTGAATGGTGTTGCTGCGATAATTCATGGCTTCCAATCGATCACACTGTTGCTTGAACTTGGGAAAGTCGGGATAACAATTGGTATTTCAGTTGGTACCACGTGCGTAAATTTCCGCACGTTACAACGACATAAGTACGACGTCACAAAGTTGAAGAACTTTTGTGTTTTTATATTATAGCAGTAATTGCAGATAGTGGAGATTGTGGTGAAACAGTGAATTGAAGGCTTAGTTTTATTACCATCTGAAACAAAAATGCCTTGATCTCTCTTGTTTAGAGCGCGCCACAAGTTGGGGGTATCTATAGGACATGACAAATTTGGAGCAACTTTTCCCAGGCAAACTATGAACTTTGAAGCTGTAAACTATAATAAAAAGAATACGCATACAGAGAGGAACCATGAAGATTTTTTCAGCTTAGTTGCAAATAGCAGTGATTGTATCTTACTTCGATGATAAATTGATTATACCATTAGTGAGTGAAAAAGGATTTATCTAGTTATTGGTAATATGACGAAGTAGAGGTCAAAACAAGCTAGATAGTGCTACTAAACTATATTAGCTAGGATAAGTTCCCTTTATATTATAATAGATATACTGTGATCTGTTATTAAGTTCTTTTCCTCGGAAAAGCTCTAGAAGAGAACTAGGCAGCTAAGATAATATTTCATTCAATTCTAAATATAAAACATAACTGACTTATTTTTTAAAAAATATATTAAAGAAAGTAAACAAGTTATTTAATTATATCATGTGTTGTTGTGTATTATTAGATTATATATCGGTTTATAAGTTTGATAAAATAATTTAAAGAAAAAATGATAAATATAAATGCTTTAAAATAATTTCATTAACTTTCTTAATATTTTTTAAAATATCAACTTTATGTTGTATTTAATATATATTTGGATTAGCTTAGGTAATCATGTAAGAGGAATATTATCTCGACTTCTAAAACAGTGGTTTGAGTATTACCCAAATACTCATTTAGGACCAGAGGGAATATCATCAAATCATAATAGAGACAAGAATGTTCACGCATGCTCAAAGTCGCCGGTGACAGTAGTAGTTTTTTGGTTGCTGGTAGTGAACGACCAAGACTGTGAAGAAGCAGGGAGAATATTAGGCTAACGCCAATTTTCGTGTTGCCAGGAGCCCAGGACTATCGGCAGTCCTCACATGTTGCTTTCTGCTATTCTTTCTCTACAATTTTGTCCTTTTTTAATTCTTTCTCCTATGCTCTTTAGTATAGAGCCAAAATTGAAAAGTAGATCTCAATGTTAAATACAACATATATTTTGTATATTTATCATTCTTTTCATAAATTGGTCATATTATGATAATCAAATAAGGGAGAAATAGAGGGAATTAAAAAATATGATTAGGATGTTTTAGAAAAAATTTGTTATATTATTTAATTTAATTATCTACTTCAATCTAATCAAATTAGTTAAATAGGTTCTTACATTGAGAGTATTTTTTTCTTCTTCTTAATTTGGGCTTCAATTGAAATGGGTCGTGGGGCTATGCTCATCGGGCTTGGGTTTGAGGAAGATGTAAAGACCTGGCACCTAGTAGCCCCACCCGATCATATTAGTACTCTTTGATCTATGGGCTTGGGCTCTTATGGCCTACTCTCACTTCTACCCTTCTGCTTTCTTACTAAATAAATGATGCCCGTGACTGACCCTTTCGTCAGCTATTGAATGCGGGGCTCAATCTGCTAGTAGTGGGCTCGCGCGATCCTAGTCGCTAGCGGATCCAGTTTTTTTGCCTATCTTTTAGATAGGCTAGTAGAGCTCGTCTATTCTGAATTGTTTAAATTTAATATTTTTGCCTTTTGTTTTCTAAATAAAAATAATTTTAAAAAAAATATTAGTTACGAGATTATTTTTATTTTAGATTATATACCCATTAAAATAATTTTTTTAAAAAATAAAAATTCAAAAATTAATTTTGAATTATCCAGATCTCATCTAGACGATTCAGGATAGATAGGGAAACTGAATCCGCCCTAGCATGTTCTATCTTATTGTAGTGTTCATCGTTAATATAAGGTAGGGGTGTGCATGATGACCATCCGCCCCGTTCGCCCGCACGCCCAATGAAAAATTTGCCCCGCCACCTAAAAAAGCGGTTCGGAAAAAATTGGGCACAATCTGGGCTAGGCATTTTTGCGGCGGGTTTATCTGCCCTGCCCAACAACGTATATAATATTTTTTATTTTTTTTTTTTTAATAGAATAAAAAAAATTATTTTATAGTTTATATTTTTTTATAAAATAGTATTATATATTTTTTGCAAATTATGTAACTTAAAATATAAAAAAATATCCTCATTTCTTCAACTCTTCCGTTTTCCCACTATTGAACTCAAATGGCAGATTATTTTCTTCCTAGATGCTGTACATAGAGAGGGGGGAATGTAATGGTTACGGTTGTCGGTTGGCTAGTGGTGGATAAATGTCTAAAAGGCTTTAATTACAATTTTTTGATGCCTTGTATTTAATGAATTATGGATGTTATTTAATATTTCAGTTATGGATATTTAACCATTTGTTATTTTGTTAAGACGTATGATTGTCTTTTTGACTTCAAGATTTAAGTTGTAGACTTATGTTTGAATATTTCGAAGTGTAAAATTATAGATTTCATTTAAAGTTTGTAATATTGTTTATTATGTATAACTAAAGCTATTTTTTCACATAGCGTGTCGTGAGGTTACAAGGTATAAATCACTTGGGCGGGGAAGGCCCCAAATTTCACCATTATTGCCCTACCCAAAAATTTTAGGGCTTCTATCGGGCAGGGCCGGGCATTGGGCCACATTTTACTGCCCAATGATGTATTGGGCATGGCATCGGGCAAGGGTCTCGCCCTACCCAACCCTACCCATGAACACTCTAATATAAGGTATATTTACTTAATTTAATTAGATTATAAAAATAGACTAAGTTAGTTAATATGACATGTACTTTTTAAAATATCCTAGTTATCTTCTTTAATTCATTCATTCTCTCTCTTCCTTGATTATTTTTAAAAAAATCAATAAGAGTAAATTAAGAAAATATTAACAAATATAAAATTTTATGATTAATATCAATTTTTTAGATATATCTTATATTAAGAACAAATGGTGTTTTGTTATTTTCCTCAAGTTTGAGCAGGGTTGCAGTTGATACTAATGGCCAAAAAAAAAAAAAAAAAAAAAAAAACAAAAAGAGCAAAGACAGACTAGGCCCCCTCAGCTTTATTTATTTGTTTATTTTTTTTACCAACTCCCAGGCTGTATTCAGCGTAGAAAAATCGAACTACTTGATATTTTTATATATATATATATATCTATTTTTTTACCAACTCCCTCGACTTTTTTCTCTATTTTTGTCTTCTTTGTCTTGCTGAGTTAGACTATTTGATTAGGAAATAAATAATGTGGTCAAATAATAAATAAATTAACATTAATTCTGAATTTATTAATTAATAATTAATTAGAAAATTAATTAAGAATTGATTATTACTTAGAAGACAAATATGAGTATACGTAATTTTCAAATTAGTGATATCCCTAGATCTCTATAAATAGGATATGCCTCCCACAGTTGAACTTTACCCCTGTCAGTCATTGAACTATCTGACAATTTTTCTTCTCTTCTATGATCTTTTTTGTCCTAGTGATTTGCTGTTTCAATCCTATTTAGGCTCTTTTAGTCTAATAACTGCATGAGCATTATTATGTTCAAGTTATGGAGCATTGACTCTGATTTGAATGTGAGTGTTTGAATTAGCTTTAAACATATGAGAGAAATTTCATCTCAACCTAGAAAAAAAAAAAGGTTTATGAAATCACAGTTTAAATGTTACCCAATTTTCACTTAATTTTCATTAGGCCTTGTTTGGTTCAAGGAAAATTGGGGAAAGAAAAGAAAAATGCTGATTTTCCCAGTGACTACATTTCCGGTTCGCATTTTCATAGGAAAATGTTTTCTGACGGCGGCCCATTTTCCTTATACATGAGAAAATTAGTTCCCACAAAAAATGGTGGGAACCCATTTTTCGGCTGATGAAGATGATTGACCTACCCTCTTCAGCGCCGAGTCTGTTTCTATAAGCAGCACCTTGAGCAGCGTTGACGACGATGAGGTCGATAATGCCATGGCCATGTACGCGTCCCACTTGTCAATGGAAAGTTTTGAAGAAGGCAATGGTGATGATGATGGAGAGAGAAGATGACGGTGAAAAAGGAAAAAGGCTCAGACACACAAACGCAGATAGATTTGTCGGTGGGGATGAGACGAGACGCTTCTTAGAAAAATTTTCCAATCAGAGAGGATGAGATTTTTCTGATTGTGTTAAGAAAATGAAATGAGAAGACTCATTTTCATTGGCTTCGATTTCAAGAATGATAGATTTCTCTATGTTGAGAGAATGAGAGAAGATGCACTGCACACTCAATTTTTGAATGTGCATTGGAGTTCACTCGAGTGTTCATTGGAGTGTATTCAAGTATGTATTTTGAATGGGTATGCATTTAAAATAATATTTTATCTTTGAGGTAAAATGATATTTTATTTTATTTTCCTCTAACTAAATATAAATTTTCCTACCAACTTATTTTCTTTTTCAGTATGAACCAAATGTATATAGACAAAATATTTTTTATTATATTCCATTATTTTCATATCTATTACATTCTCTTGCATTCAAACACAGCCTTAGTCCAGTTATAGATAACTTAGACAAAATCAACGCGGCTAGTTTGAACACCTAGGGAAGTCCAATTAACATTGACAAATATAGGCAAATCAACCCCCTCGTGGTCGATACAAATGTCCCCCTCCAAAATAGAATGGTATGCTACCAGTACGTGCCATGGCACATCACGCGCGGGGAACAGTGTAATCAGTAATGGCAGAATGTAACATGCGAGCCTGCATGATGCTTAGGCTTCCCAAAAGTCTGTTCCTCATCACTTCGCCTGTCACTGTTCCCTCCAAATACCATGAAACTCAAGTCCCTAACATGCAATTTCTTTCCTCGTCATATTCCCCATTCTCTTCTTCGTCCTCTCTTTCATTCTCCCCGAGGAAAAAGTACCAGTAGTTTAATATACAAATGAAATTTTACCACATAATAGCTGTCAAAGTCAACGGTCGGCCATTTCATGCTGACCAAATCAACCATGAATCCTAAAGACTGTCTTCCATTTCATAAACCAGCCACCACCTGTTTGTCAAGTCCCAGCCTTTACTTCTCTCCTTTCGTGGGACCCATCTGCTTCCTTCCGGGAACCCTCTCTTTAATTTCCCTAATTAATTCATAATTTTCCCCCTCTTCCCTCTCGAGCAACCCAAAATTCTAACTCCGAGGGCCCCACAATTAAAAAACTCAACTCGTATTAAGGTTTCTGTCGCCGTTTCTTCCAACACGACAAACTTGTCTCTCCTACAAAACGGCACTGTTGTTTGCTTGCGGCGGTGGGCTGGCACTATCACACACGGTTTATTTAATTGGGCCTATAACGGGCTTTCGGGATAATCCTAGGACGAAGCCACGTGTACGGGAGAGATTAAAGCGGGCTCATGATGGAGCTTGTCTGCAAAGCGAATAAAATTGTTGGTGATGTCCAATACACAGCGAGCACACGGGTTGAGGCAAGAAAGAGACCTGCCACCCCTCTCCTGCGCAGTCCACTGCTCACTCTGTACATTTTTGCCTGCCTCTCCTCCTGCACGCCACCATTTTTTTTTTTTTTTTTTAAATTCTAAATCCTGATATATATATATATATATATAGTATATCTTAATTTAATAATCCTTATTTCCAATTACCTTTACGCCGTCAAACACCACTCCCCATTTAATATTATTTAAATAAAATTTTGAAACAAAGACTCACCGATTTTTCTAAAAATAATTTAAAATTAATTTTTGGTCAGTTTTATTTCATGTATATATATATATAATTGGACATTGATTTTGGGGCAAAGCTTGAAACTTGTAATGATAACGGCTGACTGATTTGGTCTGGACATGTAGTCCATAAGTTATTCGGTGCGAGTTCGAAGAAATGATAAAGATTGTCTTGTTAATTCTGTAAACGACATAGTAATTACCCAAGTCTTGAAGGATAAATAATTATTAGAATATTCCACGGCACATTTTACGTTTGATATTAATAAACGAATGGCATTGAAAATCAGAAATATCAAGGATTTTTACAATCAAAAAAAAAAAAAAAAATCATGTCTTCACATCGCCCATTAAGACATCATCTTTAGAAAGGGACAGGAATTTTAGTAAACCCACCCCAGGTAGTAGCTTCAAAATGCACACGCGATGATAACAAAACCTTAAAAAAGGATAATAATAAAGTTAAAAATTACCGCCCTAAACGCCGTCGTTATTGTCTCGCAGCCCTTCACTTCCTACAATTTCCATGAGCGTAGCACGAATTTCCCATTCGGAGATATCCAGCGACCAGGAAAAACATCCAAAGAAAGCAGCTCCCAAGATCCGATCAGATCCATTCGAGTTACTCTCTCCCTCCCTAAACTGTCACCCATCCCTCTCTTCTGCACCCTTCCTGCACCCTCTGTAATTTGATCTCTGCATCTCCGTTTCGAATTCCAAAAATCGCCTTTGGCATTAGGGTTTCCAGGGAACGGGCCTCAGTGCTTCAAATTATACTGGAAATGTGTTGGATCGACGCGTGGGGTTCTTGAAGTTCTCCTTTCCGGACGCCAATTGCGTGAAGTTTTTATGCAATTCACCCTTTAACGAAGGAGAAGACGAGGTGATGACAGAGGGAGATAATCGTCCAAACCCAATGGAGGAGGAGGGCATATTCGGAAATGATGGTCTATCTGACGACGATGTTGGAAATGATGAGCAGTCTTTAGTCCATAGTGATGCGGCTTTAATCGCCGAGTTGATTGACCGTGAGCCCGACCAGCAATTCAGGGTGTTTGAGGAGATGGTCAGGGCTGTGCGGGTGGGTGGCTTTGGTTCTTGGTCCAACACGGCGCTGTCCGAGGGCGAGAGTAGTTCGGCTGCGGCAGTTGTTGCCGCTGGTTTGGAGAATGGCGTGGAGGATAGTCGTGATTATCACCACAAGCGCGCCAAATTTCACTCCTACTTCGAGTGAGTTTCTAAGTTCAAACACGCATATATCACCCAAGCTTTACTTTGAATATGGAACGTTGGCTTTCGCCGCCATTTTAATTTGAAACAACTTGAAATTAGTTTCCTTTTACTATTATGCTCTATCCCGAGATTGAAAACATCTTCGCGCTTATAGTTGCTTGTTTTACACACTAATGGTTATATTCCCGCGTTTTGATCCGATAACAATCGAGGAGTTCTAGTATGCTATACGATCATCAAAATTAAGTTGCCCTGGTTTATTGCTCAAACTACAATAGAATGTGGAGAACGAGGAAGATTGGAATTTTTTCATTTAGGATCTTATAATGTTGTTCTCTAGTTCTTTTGGGTTCGTTACATCAACATCAAGTAGACTTTTGGTGCCTGATGAATGCAATAGCTCATTGGCGGCGACAGTTTTGTTTTCTTGGTCAGATTAATTGCGCACAAAGAGTCCCATCTTAGATAATTTTGCTTTTGATCACTTAGCATGTACATATCATTTGATTTTTTTAAAAAAAGAAAAATCAGGGGAGTATCATGGGATTTATAATATATGGCAATTGTGGAAACCATGGCCTTCATGTCAACTTTAGCGTTGTCAAAGGGAGTGTCTGAAAATACACACACAGATTATTTAATTGTTGACATCTTTGTTTCTCCCATCTTTTGCAAAGAATTTTTGGACACTTAACAGAATCTTTGTTTTTATCATTTCATTGTTTCCTTGTAAACTACTCTATGCTTAGCGTACTAATTAGATATTTACTACATAATGAATGTTGGCTGAAAGTGGGCTTGCTTTTCCCCCTTTTCAAATTTTTGTTTTAACTTTTTAAAATATGATCTTTTGAATACCTCCTACACGGACACTACAGGAGGACGTGGACTTTTTGGCTCCTTAATGCAATTTCATTATGTCTTTAATATTTGCACTTGACATTGGAAGAATCCTCACGCAATCTTCTCTGGCTAGGCAACTTTAGCGGGGAATTTAATATGTTCCTTTAGACATTTTGGGGCTAATAATATTTAATTAAAAATGCTATTCATGTCTGACATGGAAACTAGCACACCACACCGAGATAAGTCCTGTAACTGATGATAATGACTGTGTTTTGCAGTAAATGTCAATTTGCAAC